>CM045772.1:43986221-45347888 GCA_025200525.1 Camellia lanceoleosa
TGAGAGAATGTGGAAAAACCCAGCTCACAGGGAGCTTATTTAAGCCCGTAGGAAAGCTTTGTGAAGTTAATGTTAGAGACCACTGTTGTCAAAATAAAAGTGAATCAAAAGCCAAGGTTGTAATTTGACTAAAAACTTTCCAGTTTTTCCAAGTTTGGCTTCCCGCTCGGCCGGGGGTTGCTAATCTTTCGGCATCTCTGCTTGCAACCAGACAAAATCTTTGAATGGTGTGTGAATTCCGAGTGAAATAGACCTTCGATATGGTATATGAATCTAGAAGTGTAGGGTCTCATTTGATTACCTTTCAGCGTACCCATGAATCGGTCTCAATTCATGGTTGGTCTTTTTCTAGGTTTGCTAGATCATTTTAGGGTTTCTAGGGTTTTTGGTTTGAGGAGTTTTCTTGAAGAGTTTAGTTGGTTTTCCTTTAGTGTTCTTAAGAGAGTTCTAAACTTATGAGTTGAATTCATACATCAAAAGTTTGATATATTCAAAAGTTCTCTTCGTTGGAATCGAAAGGTTAACATCAGGGGATTTCAAAAAGGCGTTTGATTAACTGCGTGATACGTTAATTCGATAAGAGAATTTATGGGGAATCCACTTTAAGGTTGAACCAATTTCTGCGAAAATAAGGAAAGACTAATCGAGGACAAATTATTGTGTTGGGTAATTTGTGTATTATCTTTGTAATCTTTTAGTTCTTGATAGTGGATTGATCGTTAGCGGTTAAGTGGTTTTTTTAATGGCCTACAATTGAAGGTTCTTGATTGTGGTTTTCAGCGTAAAAATTGTTTGTGTCGATTGTGTTTATTCTTAAAACAAACAAACTAAAATCACTCTGAAGTGCTTCATGATTTTAGGTTGAGTGTTTGAATTATTGAAGTTGAACCAAATTCATCTTGAATATCCACGAATCCGTGAGTTTTCAATTGTAGTATCGGAAGCGGGTCACTCTTTGTTTTATAAAAAACTTTGTTTTGTCCAAAACTATAAGGAGTGTGATTTTGTGTAAACTAGTATCATGGATTCTGATGCGTGAGAATATTTCCGAGCTCACCCTTTTTATTTACTGGCAATTTACAAACTAATTAACATTGAGCTTCGTGTAAAACATTTTTAATCATCGATGAAAAGTTTGGCGCTTCGTAATCTTTTGGATGGAGTGAACTAATCCGTTGTGACGACTTCTCGCCCATAATCAATGGACTGTGATTACGAAACTCAGTTGGAACATAAGGCTCTCGACTCCTCTTACTGCTGCATCGTGGCCCGAAGAATTTAAGTCAATTTGCGATGCGAAACCCTTAAAAGCGTGGGATATTCTTGAAAGCGATTCGTGAAGATGCCTTACGTAAGCGATCAAACTTCGCGTCTCTCCGCCTTTGAAACCCTTTTTCATGCTTGCTGACGATGAGAAAAGCGTTTGATAAACTATACCAAAACTTCCATGATTGATATCGTGGAATTACTACTGTTTCTGCACTCTCATTGAAAAAAAAAAATCGATGCGAAAGTTGTTGAGAAAAATTACGGAGATCCCTTCAGGAGGTTCAATCAAAAGGTGGCATTGGCGAAAGCCATTGAGGAGGCTTTCCAGAATGTTGATACCCTCAAGCTTCCGATCAATTGGTTGGAAATTTCGCAGAGACTTATGAACCCCATCAAATTTCAAGAAAAAGCAAAAAAAACTATGAAGCTTTCCTGAGTGCTCATGAGGCGCAAAATCTCCAGAGGAATTGAATTTTATTGATTTTAGAAGTCAGGGCAAGCGGCTATGCTTAAAAGCAGTTTAAAATTTTTTAGAAAAAAGAGCCTAATTTGAGCCCTATCTAAAAAGATAAGAGTAATGGACAAACCGACGAAAAATATTCCACCAAAAATTTGCTCAAACTTCTTTGAAAAAGAAGGAAAATATTGTGGGAGGCGGGGGTCAAGTCTTATGAATCTCAAGGGTTTGGCCATATGTAATCATGAATGCCCTTTAAAAAAGAATCGGAAGAAAAGTCTACACCGTAGCAGGATGATGTGGTCGGGCAAAGAACACGAACAGAACTTTGAATCTCTGAGTGAAGATGGGGATAGATGCTTTCATGGCATTTTGGGCCACGGTTTCTCAGCCTCTTCCAAGCATTTGGAGATGTCGGACTCGATGGTCAAAACTTGCATCATGTACTCCTCACGCTTGATGGGACTAACTATCTGTGATGGAAAAGCCCAGAATGAGGGGCTTTTAGAAGAGCCTTTGAAGACAGCAGAAGGTTGGCAGAGCCATTGAAGAAGATCTGAGAAGTCGAACGCGGAATGTCAGGACGATCGAGAGCCACGATCACTATTCGTGGTGCAATTTCAATGAAGAAACGACAACGTGTTGTTTGTCGTGCAAAGGCTAAAAGATGCATGGGAAATTGAGCCAATTCCATGAAGGAAGATCTACCTATCACCACCATCTAGCAACTTAACCATTGTCTTGGTTTAGCTAGAGTGGGCGAGGTCAAGAAGAATAAGAGCAAAGGAGGATGATAAAATATGCTGAAAGACACATTGATGAGATCAATGGCGAATAAAGCTACTGGCACCAACTATATAGCTTACGAGAAGGCTGTGGGAATCTCTGAATTTGTCTAAAACCAGGCAAACTCTCTCTTAAAGCTCAGCTTAACTGTGAGAGCAGAGATAATGCTTCGGCTCAAGGAGGAACTCTTGACTGACAAAAGCGAGAATGTCATCAAGATCTCAGTAGACGGAACTGAAGACTTATATGAAAACTTCTATCTTGGTAATGGCCCGAAAAGGAATGAGCTACTTGAAGGTTATTATTCCACATGTGAAGAAAAAAGCTTGAGGTCTTGAATTACTAAGCTACTGTGGAAAGAAAGAAAGAAGTCAGAGAGGCAGAAAGATGAGGAACTTCTACTGTGTTGCTAGAGCAACAATTGCCATGTGGAACAAGGTTAGGATCTCCTAGAAGACATACTTGGGTCTCAACAAATGGGTTACGACAAAGAGGGCCTACAGAGGCTGGTGGTGCTGACCCATGACTCACCGGGGGATAGACTCCTCTACCTCACATAACTTGAAAGACTTTCAGAAAGCAAGGAGCAGAATTGAAGATGAACTAGGTTGATCCTTCTGCCCGTCAGCTAATGTTGCGGGTAAGATCAACAAAAGGGAGGTAAAAACACAAACATTTTATTTGTGTCATCCTTGTGGTGGAATTATGGCGCATTAAGTCCTTCTTGTTTTGATTTGTTTGGTAAGGTGTCTCAAAAGGGTAGAAATTCTAATACTTTTTGGGTTGAGAGACTGACCTTACATCAATGTACAGAAGGCGAAATTTCTAAGACTAAAAAGATTTGGGTTAGAAAAGATGATTTGACTTGTTTTGTTACTCTAACTTTTGCTCTAAAAGCAAGTGACTCACACATGTAAACCAATATCTTGATAGTGGGTGCTCTAGATCATAGCATATGTAGGTAACAAATCCTACTTCACCTCTCTTGAAAAAATATAAAGGAGGAATGGATTACCTTTGGAATGCGCGACACTTCTGAAGAGTCATTGGTAGGGTTCTATAAGTGTTGCTTTGGTCTTTCTAAGCTAGATAATGCTTACTTACTTGTTGATGGCCTTAAAAGCAAATCTTTTGAGCATTAGTCAAATGTGCCGATTCCCATCATGAAGTATTGTTTTCAAAAATAAATGTGAAATTTACGGATAAAAAGAAATCTTGTTGTTTTTACATAAGGGTTCGCTTTTATCCCGATACTTCTTGCTATGGGATTCTTACTACTAATGATCTCTTGTCATTACTAACCATCATAAAGTAACGATGTGATGCGTAGCGGCATCATCGAATTAGGTCACTATAATTTCAAAGACCTACTCAGATAGCCAACAAAGAGGCTTTGAGAGGGAGTTCCTAAGGGTAAAATTTGAGCCATGTGTGTATTGGACCATGTCGACAGCAGCAAACCTTAGTGCTCTTTCCATAAAAAGGTGAAACGACTTTACAACCAAGCGATCCTCTTAGAATTGGTTCACATGGATTTTAATGGGTCTCTACTACTTACTTTGAAAAGCACTGCATTGGAGGTAAAAGATACATTTTTTAAGCTTGTTGATGATTTTACTCGATTCTCATGGGTAAATTTTTAGGAAAAAAATCACAGTCGTTTAATGCTTTCGAACTTTTAGTCCTTAAAATCCAAAATGAGCAACGAGGTGTTTCCATTGGGCATATCATAAGAATCAGGCGAGTCATGCGTAATGGGTGAATTTGAAAATAGTTAAGTTTTTCGATTTTTTTGTGATATGTCATGGTATTAACATAGTTTTTGCACCCTGTTACTCCATAACAAAATGGAAGTGGTTGAAGGAAGAAAGCAGCAGTTGTTCGTTGAAATGGCTAGTCAATGCTCCTTAGTAAGAGTCTTCGCTCCAAAGGAGTTTTGGTAGAAACCTAAATCTTCTTGTTTATGTATAAATCGTATGTATTTAAGGCAGAGCACTTTACAAAAATCCTATGAATTGTGGAAGGGTTTGAAACCTAATGTAAAATATTTCAAAACTTTTAACGGGAGTAAGTGTTACATCTTCAAGATAGAGCCAGCCCTTGGGCAAATTTGACTCACAGTGATGAAGGTATTTTCTAGAGATATTGATACCAGCGATAAGGGCTTTCGATCTATAACACTGCGAGAACTTCATCATTAATGGAATCTATCTGATGTGGATTTATAGATGACCCGAGGTTCTTACACTTTCCGTGACAAATGAGGATGACAATGGTGAGTCCCCAATCTTGGATCTTGAACCACAAAAAATCAAGAGGAGAAAGGCGAGGGTTCGATCCTGAAAATGTTCTGACACCATCCTCACCGGTAAAAGTTCAACTCCCAAGAAGTGCTCAAGGGACATCACTCTGTTGCTTCTATACCGCCTGAAGTCTGAACTTAAACCATCGGCAAAGGGTGGCTTGAATCATCGGTTCAGCAGGTGATTGGAAGTGTTTGGATCGAATGAAAACTTACGAAAGGCAGATTCGGGATGAGGGTATCACACATGTGTTATGTTTTCTTTAAAAATTGAACCTAAGAATTTTTAAAAGAGGCTTATTTGGATGATAAGTTGGATTAAATCTTTATGCATGAAAAATTAGGTCAATTTAGGCCCTGGCGTATTAACACTAAAGTTTGGATACTCTTGTTCTCCAGAACTTTAGAGACTATAGAATGTGATGGGTACCAAGTGGATCTTTAAAATAAATCTGATGAGAATGAATGCTTGTTGTAAGGAATAAAGCTAGGTTGGTTGCTCGAGGCTACACACAAGTAGAGGGTATTGACTATGATGAGAGGCCCGTTTGCCCAGGGTTGCCGTCTCGAATCTGTCGCACATTTTGCTTAGTGTTGCATGTTTTCTTCAGCTTTAAATTGTTTCAAATGGATGTGAAGTGCCTTTACGAATGGGTACTTAAAAGAAAAGGCATATGTTGAGCAACCAAAAAGGTTTGAGGACCTAAATGTCCTAATCATGTCTACAAGTTAGACAAAGCTTTCTATGGATTGAAAGTAAGCTCCTCGGGCTTGGTATGATAGGCTAGCACTACTTTTTCTTCTTGATAATGATTTTCAAAAGGGGTAGTGTGGATAAGACCTTATTTGTGAAACATACTAAGTCTCGTAAAGCTATTCTTATTCTGCTTCGAGATATATGTTGATGATATTGTGTTTGAGTTCCATTTTCTTTGATTATCTTGTAAAATATTTTTCGAGATTGCATGACACATGAGTTTGAGATGCGGCATGATGGGAGAGTTGTCTTATTTTTGGGTCTCCAAATTAAACAATCTCCTTAGGCATATTGTGTTTCTCGAGTCTAGTATGCTAAAAATCTTGTGTCAAGTTTGGTTTTTAAGGTCTTCCAGCATACGCACTTTTCCATGAAGCACCAAGTCTTCCACGCTTTCCAAGATTCCTCTGAGCTATTGATGTTGATTCTACCCTTTATAGGAGTATGATAGGGAGTCTTTGTATCTCCTGACCCGATCGTCTGATATTTCCTTGATTAATAGATGTTTGTGCTTTCCGTTACCAACCAGATCCTAAAGAGTCTCACCTTCTTTAGCGGTTGAAACACATCATCATCAAGTATGTAAATGGGACCTTAGAGGGTATGGGGTTTGGTTTTCATAAATACTACAGTAATGCTTGGTTTTCGATCTTGGTAGGCGGTGTCTTGATATTAGGGAAAAGAAATTACATCGAGTGTTTTACTAGGAATAATCTGGTTTTCTTGGCATAGTAAAAGAAAAATGCTGCCGTCTCTCTTTCCCTTCTTGCGAAATTGGAGTACATTCTTGTAGGAAGTTTTGTGAACAAATGTTGTGGATGAAGCCGTCTTGCTTCGTGACTATGGGATAAACGAGAACACTCTATCTCTTTTGTGATAACACAAGTGCCATAAACATTTCAAAAATCACGTCCAACACTCTACTTTCAAACATACCATTACCGACATCGCCATCATTTTATTCTAGAGTTAGTGGATGAAGGCCTTTGTTGTTTTGGGAACATGTCCCTCTTGAGCATCAAAAGTAAATATTTTACAAAACCCTTGATCTTCTTCGATTTGAGTTTTCTTAGAAAAGACCTTGGGTGTAATGCTCGATAACTAGGTTGTTTTTATTTTTTGTGTTGGTGAGTGTTAAGTGGCTAGGTGCTTGGCTTCTTGTTCTTGGATGAAGTAATCTCATTGTTATTGAGTCACGATATCTTTGCATCAAATTTTTATGAACCACTTACTCATATTTGCTTACAAAGATCTTATTCATCTTTGTTCATAGCTCATTCTAAATACTTATACTCATTTTACTTCTATGATCTCAACTTTTGTACACATCCTTGAGACCAAAAGCATTGCGGGGGTTTCGGGACAAGTGATCAAAGTTCTCTATGGACCCACAATGGTAGTGTTTCTTGTGTGCACTTTTCGAGAGGAATTGACCTATCTTTGGTATATCATGGGTGATGTAATGAGAATCTCTTAACCATCTACCATCTTATTTCACTTCTATGGTTTCTCCTACGGTACATGATCTCCAGGGCATTAGAGAAAAAGAGCTACCTCGAGAGGCCACCAACCGAGGCCCATCATTTTGATTTCATTCTTCCTTGGTTTTGGTCTCCATACTCTTGGCGTGTATGCCACCGATTGAGTGTACACAAAAAAGGATCATTGTGGGGGAGCTTTAGCATTTGCTTAACAAATACCGAAGTGATTCCTAATGGTTTGACTTTTCTACGTGATGTCGAGTTACTCATGTCAGTCCATGCCATCCGATCACTACTAGGATTAACTCTAGCTTTGTGACTCTCAAAAGGGATTACTACCTTGCACACACATCATTTATGTGAGCTCTCATGTGTGTGTGTTTTGAGTTTTACATTTTGATCTTTGCTGTGAAGCTTTTGATTTAATACTATTTGTTTTTATTCATGATTTGGTGTTTCACTCTTTTCTCAAATTTTTAGGGACTCATGATTGATGGATTCTTATATCCTTATGGTATATGATACATCTTTGGTCTGTACTTGCTTGAGCAGGACGGCCTAAGAAGCGTTTTTATTTACTCCGTGTTTTTGTCCTTTCGGCAGACGGTTCCGTAGACGCTTCAGCAGCGTGGTTTGCAGGCTGATCTGATTCTGCGATTACTGGGAGGTGATTTTCGCTTCGATCTTCATTGTTGTAACGGCGCTTGCCGCTGGCGCGTGCGTGAGTTTGTCTCCAGCTTGGCGTTAAACCCTACGCTCGTGCCGGTGGTTTTATATATATTCCTCCGATTCGACTCTTTGTCTCATTTTTGCTTAAAAGCTGTCTTAAAATGGTTTTGTAATAGGGATTTGACAAAGGAAGATTGGGACCCTTTGTTGTCAAGTAATAGGTGAATCAAAACCAAGGTTGTAATTTGATAAAACTTTCGAATTTTCCAAGTTTGGGCTTCCCGCTCGGCGAAATGCTGCTTCGGCGAGGATTAGCTAGTCTCAAAACATCTCTGCTTAGCATGAACAAGAAATGCTTTGGATGGTGTGATTCTCGCTTCAGCGGTAAGAAGGCTATATGAATCTAGAAATTATAAGTCTCGCTTCGGCCAGGGAATGGAAACCCTGCCTTCGGCGTACCCAGCGTGAGTCGATTCTACTAAAGATTATTTGGTTGGGTCTTTTTTCTGAATTTACTTTCTAGATCTTGTTTGCAAGGTTTTCTAGGGTTTTGGTTTGAGTTTTCTTCTAAGGTTTGGTGAGTTTTCTTTGATATTCTTAAGAGAGTTCTAAACTTATGAGTTGAGATTCATACATCAAAGAGTTTGATACTACATATTCAAGAGAGTTCTCTTTGGGAATCAGAAAGGTTAACAATAGAAGTTTCAAAAGGCGTTTGATTCTTTTCGTAGTCATTAATTCGACAAGAGAAGTTGTGAATCAACTTGAGATTGATCGATTCCCATGTGGCGTGGAGAAAAGTTGCGAAGATTCGAGGACAAATTGAGTGTTGGGTAATTTGTGTATTATCTTGTAATCTTTTAGTTCTTGATAGTGGATTGATCGATGGCGGTTTTGCCGTGGTTTTTATTACAATTGAAGGTTCTTCAATTGTGGTTTTTCGTAAAAATTGTTTATGTCGATTTATTGTTTATTCTTAAAACAAACAAACTAAAATCACTCTCATAAGTGTGATGATTTTTAGGTTGAGTGTTTTGAATTGTTGGGATTTGGAATAAGTTAATCTTGATCTAATCCACGAATCACGTGGGATTTTCGTTAACATACCGGAAAAAGATGAGTAACATCAACAAATCCTTGTGGCGATGCATATGGACTTCTTCTTTAAGTATGCCATGTAAAATGCATTTGAAATGTCTAATTGCTTATTCAGACTAGTTGTAGTGCAAAGCAGACATAAAAAGAACCCGGATAGTGGATGAATTTGGAAGTTTCATGATAATCAACCCCTTCAATTTAAAGAAACCCTTTAGCCACCAATTTGGCTTTCTTTAGTATCTGGCAATGGACCCATCAGAATTTTTCTTGAGCCTAAACATAGATTGGCAACCTATAACTTGCTTTCCGGTTGAAGAGAAACTACGGACCAAGTGCCTTGTTTTTGAAGAAGAAGAACTTAATATTCGTCAAGCTGTGACCGCCAAGTAGAGCGTTTAATTTGGGCTCTTGATAAATCGTGGTTCATAAGTATCCAGTAATGGAAACAAGAAACGAGGAAGTAGAGTGGATTTTAGAACACGGTAACCATAAGATGAACATTAGAAGGTAGAGGGCAAGGAAGATCAATGAAAATGAGGAAATAAGGAATAGAAAGGCGATCTAGTGTCATGGCTGAGATAGAAGCTAGTTCTCATGAGGGAGGACATAATGTTATAGGAGCATAAAAAAGAGTGTAGGTGTGATATTGAATGTATAGAAGTAAAAAAGTGGAGGGAGTTCCGTGCTATTGGAGATTCTGAGGTGCCGTGTGTAGTAGACCGAAAAAATTGAATAACTAAGGAAGAGCATGAAAGGCGAGGAAGGAGGCAAAGAATGGATAGTTTAAAAGGAAAACAAATTTTCATCAAAGATAACATTCCTAGACACATAAATCTTACATATGCTAGGATTAAGACATTCAGTCTTTAATAGAAGGTTGATATCAATGAAGACACATGGAAGAGATCTTCGTTGAAGTTTATGAGAAGTGTATGGTCTAAGCCAAGGATAACATCTACACCCAAAGCGATCTAAGAAACTTGTAATCATGTTTTTGTTTGAACAAACCTCAAATGAAGTAAGATTTGAAGTTTGAGAGTATGAAGTCTATTGATCCAAAAAATACAAAAGCCGCAACTTGAGCTTCAAACCCATACTACAAAGGAAGGGATGGATGATGCATAAGAGTAATGGTAGTTTCAATAAGATATCACGTGGCTTCCTCTGTTTACTGCTACACCATTTTGAACAAGCGTATATGGATAACTTAATCGAAGGATTCAATGCCCTTAAGTTTTTGAAACTGATTACTCAAGTATTCCCCTCTATTATCATTTCTTAAAATTTCAAGTTTGGTTATTGAAACAGAGTTTCAACAAAAAGCTTTGAATTGCAAAAAATTTAGTAAAGACTTCAAGCACTTGTCAATGTAAAGGAAAAGCCAAGAAATGATAAATTTACTAAATCATCAATGAAAACAACATAGCATTTAAAACCTAAATCACGAAGGCCGAGAATGGACCCCAAACATCGGTATGAATAAGAGCAACGACTTATTTTAGTAGAGTTGAACAGCAGTGAAGGTAGTTTATGACTCGAGGCACTAATAAATAAATGCTCACACAAACCTGGAGTATTATTTTTAACAGAGATAAAGAAAAATAACTCTAAGTGGTAATGAGTCATAAGATGATGAAGCTTCTTGGAGGAAGGATGACCAAGTTGAAAATGCCAATTTGGAGTAGAAGAGGCTGATTGGAACAAGAGTAGCATACTTGAGATGATGCATCTAGTGAGATGAAGGTGAAAATATAAAGATAGGGACCATTAGCATAATGACCTTTATGTAGCGCACCCTTCACGAGTATTCTTGTCTTTTGAATAATAAAGGAATTCTAACCAAAAAGTAATAATATAATTGTTATCAACGGTCAGCTGATGAGCGAAGAGTAAATTGAAGAAATAGAGGGCACATGTAGCATTTTAGTAAGATGAAAAGGAAAATTAGGTGTGGAAATGAGTCGCTTTACGATATAAGTGATAGGCAAGGATGTGTGCCATCACCAGCGACAAATGGCACTCCGATCATTGCACGGATATGGTTGATAGTAAAGAAAGGTTGGATAGATCATTTATCATGTGAAACTTATTCTATTTGTAATCAAGAAACCAATCTTGTGAATTGGCGCAGACGAGATGGATCTTAATGGCTTTGAGCAACATATTTTTAGAGTGAGCTGAGGTAGAGAAGTAGATGGACGATAGGAAGAGGAAGAGACTATGAATTTTGTGGATTTTTGAAAGAATCCATTCTAAACCTGACAATCAAGAGTAGAGGTGATTGACTTTTCTACTAATCACTGGATAGGTGACTAAAATGATTGAGGCCAGAACATCGTTTACAGAAATTGATTTCCTCTACCTCTTCTTGGATATTAACCCGGTCGAAAATTACCTCGAGAACTATTTCCATCTACTGGCGTTGTGAAGACAAAAGGAACCTCTGCTTTCAGATGAGAGCCTCTATGACAACCTCTATTGACATAGGAGTACAGTCCTAGTTACAATATGCAAAAGGAAGTTTATGCGAGACATGTGTATGTTTGGTGAGAATTCAACATGGATAGCTTTTAAGAACAAAGACGAGATGAAAAGATTTCTGACAACAAAAAAGGATCACGATCTAGCACCCGTAACCGTGGTTTTGAGAGCATTATACCCTTATACGGTAAACAATTGAGGATAAGTAAGACTAGATCTTCATCACCTGCCATGGTGAAGAGGCCAAAAGCCTAATTGATTTGAAAAGATCTTGAACTCGACCCCAAGTAATCTTCCATTAGCCAGATCCTTTCTTAACAATATGACTTAGTTTATTTTTCAAGCCCGATGGATATGAGATCTAAATAAAGAGGTGAATCGTTTGGCAGAACATTCTAAACCGCATGACTTGTCCTGACGGTGAAAAACTTATATGTGAACATAGAAGGAGATAGAAAGTGGCCGGTTATGCAACTCCAAAAGATGAGCATCACCATTGTGATCCATTGAGTAGTAAATTGGATTAAGGACTTCATGATTATTGGAATCAAGCATTGTAGGTGAGGGACATACCTCAAATCCATCAATATATCCAAAAGTGATTTGTAGCTCTCAAGATATTTTGAAATTGACTTTTTCATATGATGTAATTTATGAATCAAGTTTTGTTTACCTTGAAGGCATTGAGATTTGAGATTAGGAATGTGAGACTATAGAGGTAGGGAAGTTGTAGAAGAAATTGAAAAAGCCATTGAAGAACTTCTATGAAGCTTTTTCAATCCTTTTCAAGGATCGTTGCTCTTAAGGGCTAAGAAAGCTCCTAATACCATAAAGGAAATTTGAATATATTTTTCATACTTGTGATTCTGAGGAGGTTCAATAGGCATTTATATTGAAGCTAATCATAACAAACTATTCATAACAACTCTAACCTAACTTTATAACAAACTAATCCTAACCATGGTTTAATTCTAATAGCTCTAACCACTTGAAATAGTTATGCTAGTATTGTAGCCTTAATTTGGCCGATTTGCTTCCCCAATTACATTTGGACAGGACTGCTATGACTTTGTGTGCTCTCAAGCTTATCAACTATCAGGTGGTGACATAGTGATAGTGGTAGTGGTAGTGGTAGCAATGGTGGTGGTGGTGGTGGTGATGGTGGTGGTGGCGTGTAGCTATGGCATGATCGTGTTGGTTGTGGTGGTGAGTGGCGTGGTGGTGGTGGTGGTGGTAGTGGTTGTAATGCGTCATGTGGTAGTGATGTGGTGGTGGTAGTGGTCGCGATAGTGATGAGTAATTGGTGGTGGTGGTGGTGGTGGTGGTGGTAGTGGTGTTGAGTGGCATAATGGTGGTGGTGATAAGTTTATAATAGTGTATATCAATACTTATATTTAGGTATTTATAAATTTAAATTCGAGTAAGTAAGTTTCATTGTGACTTAAATTTTTTCAAAATTTTACTATATATTTTTAAGAGATACTTGTAAATTCTTAAGTGAAATATTATATCAAATTATGCAGTTGATAAGCGGGCTTAATTAATTATCAATTAATGTATTGAGGTTTTTAAGTGCTAAATCATATTATCAAACACTTCTATTAATCTACAAATGAAGGTTTTAGGTTTAATAAGACAAAAAATGCAACCACTTCAAAAATTAGTTGAGTTATTGAACTTGGAATGCTACTTCCCACCAATTTTGGACCCCTAATACCAACTCCTAAGGCGCCAACGCGTACTTATTGAATAATTTTATATTTTAGTAGAATTTTCAAATGATGTGATTTTTGACACATCACTAATGGTTGGTTTGGGAGTCTATAATTAGGAATACTAAAATATTTTCTAATAAAATATCTTAGGTATTTTGTGTTTAAAATTGACAGAGACAATAACTGTATATCATTTATATCATTCTCATCTATATGGTTCCTTTACCAAAACGTTTCTCGCTTTCATGTCTTTTCAATATACTAGTGGATGTGCGCGTGCTTTGCCGTGGTATTTTCTTATATTTATGTTTATGTGTATTTTTTGGTTTTGTAGGTTTTATATTGTTTTTACTTTTTGAACCATTTTGTTACTTTTTTGTTAATGTTTAATGTTTATGTTTAGAAAGCATGGATATTGTTTGGTTGAAATTTGATTAGTCGGATTAGGGTGTAATCGGACTCTATGTCCTTCATATGTGGATTTTAATGTCAATTCATCAAGAAAATAATGTATGAATTGCTGTGTATGGGAGGCATTTATATTTATGTTTAAGTATTAAAATTTAGAAAGTAAGTTAAACAATCACATAAAATAGTTGTAGTCCATATCATATGGTTGGACTTATTATTAAATATATAATTCACCAAGTTATTTCACTTTTGTTATGTATGTGTATCTAGAAACCAGTTTGTAATTAAAAGATGAACAAATAAAACACCCAACTATAACATTGAAATATTATTATTATTTAAGGTGGAAAAAAAAAAAACATTCAACTAATATTGTAATATTTTTATATAATTTTGAAATAAATTAAGTAAAGGAAATTGAAAGATAAAAATATTTTACAAAATTCATTCCTTCTCTAGTTTGATCCTCTTTGCAGAATTTTGAAAATTTGTTGTATTTGTATTTTACATTTCATATTAATCTTCGTCATTTTGTACTTCTTCTGCTACAATCTTCCCAGATATGCGATCCTTATCATTCATCTTCTGTAGCCTTGTGATAAATACGTATGTATGTCCAGAAGCAAGTTTTATGCGTTATAGAATTTGTTATTCTTACCTTCTGCAACAACAATAACAATAGTATAGTTTTAAATAAAATTATTACCAACTTCTTTGCTATGTATATATGTTACTAATGTGACATTGTTTTTATGCATTTAGTAAGCTTGCCTTGTCTTTGGATGCTATGAATTGATTCTTTGGACATCCAATAATTTTTCTCAGCTTCAAATAATGTGACATGTAGTTGTCTTTCTCCATCTCTCACTATAAGCCATCAAATATTTGATATTTGATGTGACAAATCAATAAATTATGAGGTTATAATTTGTTATTTAATAAATGCAAAAGATTAATTTGTATTATTATGTAGAACTATCACATACCTTGGATGACACCTGAATTTGAGTTCTTGCATTTCTTGCATTACATTCCTTGTTCAGTTTGATAAACTTTCTTATTGCATACTTTGCAAGCAATATACCAAGGTTGGTCTAGATTTTCTATACAAATAATTGTCACTTTGAAGGAACAATGTGTACTCTATTTGGATATTTATAGTCATGGTTCATCAAGTACTTCCCTTTTTCCCATTATTTCCAATCCCGATATGTTTGTCTTCAAAACTGGTAAGTAATAATCATTTATACTTCTTCCCATGCTATCTAAAAATATTCAGCACTTTTAAGTTTTTGTAACTGTCGCAGCTCAACAGTGAGGCCTTCAGTGTGTGAAAAATCTTCAGACATAGCTTCAAAGTTTGCAATCCCATAACTTTCTTACATCACCAAGTTGATAATATACTAAAATAGTTGCAAAAAGTATACGCAAAGCTAATGACATTTGGAATGGAAAGAAGAAGCCTCAACTAAACAATCTGATATCCAATCATCTCATTGAAACAATCCTCTCTTTTCAGTAGCTTCTTTAAATGAAGAGAATTGAATACCATTATAGCTTAATAAATTAGCAAAAGATGTTGGACTCCTAACATGGTTTAACAAAAGCCTCAAGTAATATGTCTCACCTTCAGATGGGTTTGCTCCATTTACACAACCAATAATCTGTCTTGTTTTCCTTTTTTCTCAATACTTCCCTTGTTTGTTCCATACAAAATGCTCTGAGAATTCTCTATAAAGATATTGCCTTTTATGTTTATCATTCAAACAAAATGTAAAAAGTTCGTTGTTTTTGAAGATGTTTCAGAATAAATAATGTTCTCCAAGTCTTGGTTTTCCCAATAGGAAACAAATTGATTGTTTAGCAAATGTAGTTGGAAATTTATAATTGCTGGGCATATTTCGTTTAGATCAAATTCAAATATCCTCCATATGGCTTCTTGTACTAATACCCACCGAGCATCTTGGAATTGTTGTATTTCATCAATAATGATTTCTCTATTATTCTAACTAATGTTGACTACAATCTTGTTGTGGCCCTTATAAATGTATTTATAAAGATACTTAACTACTTTCACCCCTAAGCATATCTCAACATTAATATGGCAGTTATATTGACTCAAAAGATAAGGATTATAAAGTACCACCCATCTATTATCCAAAATAGCATTCCACATTAATGAAACTTTCTTCACTCCTCTTATAAATTGGATACTTGTCTTTGCCTTGCATTGTTTTCGTGAAAAAGAGCGGAAAAGCGATTTTTGCATTTACCTTCACGCATACAAGGATTTTTTGATTTAAACTCCTAAGGGCCATGCATCATATGTTTAGCAACCTTTTCATATAAATTAGGAAATTTATGCGGATCTGGAATTTCAAAGACAAACAAATTTGTCATAATCATTTGGATTTGTAATCTTGCAATCTTCCATGAAGATGATTAACATGTATAGGGGTAAACCTCTTTTTGAAACTCAATAACGTGAACATGTGCCGCTACTTTTCCAAAAATATGCTGTAAATAGTTATTTGTTGTAGGTCTTGTAACTTGCTTGAAATATCCTTCCTTCAATGAATCCTAATCTCTTTCCAATGGGATTACAAGTCATTGTGATAAAAAGATCGCTTTCCAAACCGTAATAATGAGATAGCATCTAAATACCTCATGCGCATTGTAGACGTCCCTAACGCATCCCGGAGGGTGCGACTCCCGCTCGTTCACTTCGCGGGTCTACTACGATTCGAAGGACTCAAATGTCACGGTTCTTAATCTTGAACCAAGAGTCCAAATCCAAATCGTCGTTTGGCAGTTTTTGAAAGAAATGCCAAACATGGACTGCTTTGCGGAATCTGGTCGCCACCTAAATATTTTATTTTTGGAAAATTTAGAAACCATTTCGGTGCCAAAAGCCACGTGTCATCATCACCAAAGTTGCCTCGGCTCAGAACTTGGGTACGATTGGGAAAGGTCACTTTGCTTCGCCGATCAAAGACCGCCTCTACTAACCATGATATCTATTTTGAAAACATTGTGTGTTCTTATTCAGGTTATTAGCCTAGATTTACTATGTGATCGCGCCTGACATACAAGTATAAAGAGTTCCACGAATTGGAACAAAACATTTCATGTTTGTTTGTTTGAAAATGGTTTGCTACTCGCAAGTAGGCTTAAAATGCGGATTTTGCCACTCTCGGATGGGCTTAGAAAACATGATGTCGCCACTGTCTAGTGGGCTTAAAACAAACATTTGATGAATTGTTCCAATCCAAATAACCCAACCTCCACCCACAGGCATTCAGCGGTTATATCACATAAGCACATAGCCTCATGGTAAGCATGCTATTCATGGCAGTCACTCACACGCATGCAAGGATGCTAAAGCATAAAACTCACCGAGTACTCCAAGCCAAAACAGAAGCTCATTAGAAATCATGCATAATCCTAAATATACAAGAATGCCTAATGCAACACATGCAAAGATGCAACTATAGCAGCTGGCTATTCTAAACATGGCATATGGAATGCTACAACTAACACGTATTCAATTTGGAATTGAAATACAAATGCAGTTGTATGATGATGCGCCGACCCCGGTGCATGTAAAACAGATGAATGAATGCAAACATGCTATCATACTGTATGCTAATTGAAGTATGCCCTAATCTAACCATCATAAGCAGGTAAATAAAATGGAAGAAAGACGTGGGGTTGGAAGACATACATCACACTCACCCACACTTATTACAATTATGCCCTCTACATGTGAAGATCCAAATAAATATCTGATCCGAATGAAAGAATAGTATCCAAATAATGTACAAATTCCTAATTAATTTACAAATTAACTAAGGAAATGATAATCGCATGCAAGCCGTGGGCGCATGATTCTACTCCGATGATGGAATGATGCGTGTTTGGTAGGCGCTGAAATCTACTAGAATGCCCCAATTAGCCTCTGTTTTGCAATGATTCTTGAAAAGCGCCAAGCCTCGGAAGACCACGATTCTTGATATCTTTTACAGAGAGAGCGGGAAAAGCATAGCAATGTATTTTTACAAATGTATGCATGTCTCGATCCTCGTACCACCAATCACGCATCTCGATGCATGATGGCCGAGGAGCCGAATTGCACAACTCAATATAGAATGAATGCATATGAATACTACAACAAAACCTAACTCCATCATGGATAATTCGGAGTGTCGGTGACTTGGGAATTGAGACACGTTCTGTCACTCGGAGTACGGAACATACCTCGTTTCCCGTGCCTGGGCTAACTCCTATCTCGAACACGAAGCAATATGCATGATATGCGTGAAATGCAACTAAGATACAATCCTAATATACACAATGTTATGGAATGGCATACACGCTATACGAGGTGATACACAACCGAGCATACACAATGCTATGGATGAAATGGCATACGCAATGCAATATGGGCTTACACCAACATGAGAGAGCCTCGTACACTCACATAAGAGGCCATAAGATGAAAACAAGACAACTAAATGCGTGTGCACAGCACGCAACCGGGGACGGACCTCGGACACCGAAATGCCACTCTAATGAGACATGGCAAGACATGGAATACAAAGATGCAAACACAAAAAACCAGTAGCAAAATGAGGGGTAAAACATCCTCGAAACCCGGTAAAATGGAACCCATGCATGGAATGACCACAAACATGGATTTTGGTGCATGAAATGGCCTATAGTTATGCAATGCATACATAATTTGAACATGCAATGAAAATACAGAAGCAAGGAAGCCCCGAGACAAACATTTTTACAGTTCAAATCATGGCCAAACAGCAAGCAAAAATAGGACTAAAATGGCATGCAAAAATGGGTCCGCAAGGGAGGCAATGAGGCAAGTGGTAGATGCAAAGCCCAAACAAAAAAAGACCCTTCCACAACACTGAAGAGGGACCAAAAATATGATGTTTTTCAGTAGATGAAAAGCCCCAAATCAGTATACAAACATGCTCAAAATGCAATGCAAGATTAAGGCCACAAAGGGGCAAAGAAGTAGCTGATATATGGGGGGCTCAAACAAGTGAGGGACCTTCAAAAATGTTGAATAGTGTCTCAAAATATAGCATTTTACAGTAGATGATCAAGCCCAAATCAGTATACAAACATGCTCAAAATGCAATGCAAGATTAAGGCCACAAGAAGGCTATAACACAAAGTATACAAAATATTCATCAAAAAGCCAAAGACCCTTAATGAAACATGACAAGGGGTCAAAATATGGCCACTTTAAGTTCTGATCATGGCCAAAAAACAGAAGCAAGATAAGCTAACAAAACATGCAAAAAATAGGGACCAAAGAGGGGTACAATGCCAAGTGATACATGGAGGTCCCAAACAGTGTTGAACCCTTCTTCAATGTTGAAGTGGGGCTCAAAATAGGCCTATTTACAGTTTACATCAGGCCCCAAAACATATCACACACAAGCTAAAAAATACCATGCAAGAAAATGGCATTCAAGAGGGTATTGAAGCAAGTGCAACATGCGTGGCCCAAAGCAGTGTTGAGCCCTTAATGAAACAAGGAAATGAGCTCAAAAAATGACCTTTTCAATTTTGGTCGGAGCTCAAAATAAAGCAAATAAGGCTAAGCAATGGTACAAATAAGGCCCAAAAGAGGGAAATGAACTTACCCTTGAAGACTACTCCTTTTGCTGCCTCTTAGACTCAAAATGTTGTCTCCTAGCCTCTAAAAAACTCCCCAAGCTGCTGGAAATGGAGTAGTGGTGGTGGTGCTAGGTGGTGATGAAGAAAGGGTGTAGAACTTGGAAGATTTTTGAGGATTTTGGAAGAGAGGAAGAGGGAGGTGTGTATGCAAGCTCAAGGATGAATTTTTCTAACCCCAAAACCAGGTTTTTGCCGCTGGTTATGTGGACCAAAGAGAGGGAGAAAAAGAGGGAAAAAGGGGAGGGAAATTGCATCAAGTTTTCCTCCAAAAAAGTTCCCTCCGGATACAGGTTTTGGAGGGAAAACAAATATACAGCTGTAATGTATTCAACCTGAGGATCATGGCCGGCTAGGTATTGGAGCTGCAGGTGGCCAGCCGGCCAAGGGTCAAAAAGGTCAATTGGAATTAATGGATGGCCACCATAGATTGGTGGCCTCCCACGTGTCCTCAACAAAACCTTGTGGTTGAAAATTGGCAACTGTAAACCAGGAGAGAGAACAACCCACTTTTCAAAGGGGTTCAAAAGGTTCAAACACAATTACTGGCCTGACACCACATATTAGTGACCTCCCAAGTGTGTACATCACAAATATGGGGTTTAGAGTGCAAGAAAATGGTCCAAGGGTGGTCAACATTGGTTTTGAAGTGAGAAAAAACGGGCGTCGGAGGGCGATGATGGAATATAACTGGTTGCTGGAACAATTATTGGCCTCCCACCCTCCTACGACCTTCATGGTGATGAAACAGAGGTCCCTGCCAAAAATGAACGAAAACCGATGCAAAATGAAGGTTCGAGAGCCGAGCTTCGCAATTCCCGAGGCCCAAAAACCCAGAGGCACCGGGTGGTGTTTGACCACGAAGTTGGTCTCTCGGACCACAAAGGTCCCTCAAAAAGGGAGGAAATAAGGTGTATGCCAAGAACGCGCAAATGGGGTGGTTAGTCGGTCCCAAACCGAGGCACCACGGCCCGACGGCTCCATCGAAAATGAACCGATCCATTGGCAAAATGGCTCTGACCACGAAATGTAGCCCACGGCCACTAAGAGATGGTCTCTGAGACCTCTCCTCCCTTTGGGAAGAGAAACAAAATCGAGCTGGTTCGCAAACCGAGGCAAAGCACGAAAAGCCCGGTTCGGAGGCAAGGCTCACTAGGGACTTTGAGACTTTCGAACGAGCATAATATGCAACATCACCGATCGCTCAATCGGTGACGTCTGAGTCTTAAGGTCGGTCAAAAATGGGGTGTCAATACGCATATCTCTTAGTCCTCCTACAAAGGATGCAGGTAATACTATTCTTTTTCCCACTTTGCTTTCCCTATTCTCACCAGATAATATACTATATACAATCCCTTGGTAAAGTTTAGCCCTTATTTTTTATTGTTTCTTTCGATAAAAGTCCAACCTTGTATTCTCAAGTTTTATATACATATCGACAACAAATTACTGCAATAGTCGCCCAGATAGTAGGATGATTGAGTGGTCTTCATCTCGTACTTGTAGTTTATAACAGTAGTATTGTTGACACGATACATTTTTTCTGCCACTACCATCAATATCTGCACCAAACAGTAAATTTACAATAAGAAAAAAGAAGACACTATAATAGTATACATGAAAATATATAATGAGATCACAACTAAATAGCCACAATGACACCTATTAAAATTTATAACTCCCATACAATTGGCCTAGTAAAAAAAATATTGTACACAATCAAATGATCGAAACTGAGTTCTAGAACTTATTAAAAAATTAGCCTTGATTTGTTCTGGAATTGACTTCTTCATAAAAATAATACCAAAAAAAGTAAATTGGTCAAATAAAAAGATAATCACTCTATTTGGTTTCAGTTTTTAGAATTCACTTTTCAGAAATTTCTATGTTTTTTTTTTTAATTATTCATATATTTTTTTGTTTTCACTGAATTTTTTTAATATTTTACGCAATTTTTTTTTTAAATTTTTAAACCCACTTAATATAAATACACTTAAAAAATATAATATTTGCAAAAAAAAAAAAATCTTTTAAAAATTCACTAAATACTAAAATTAAAAAAAAAATATTCAGTACACTTTTTCGTATTTTGTGTATTTATTAATTTTTTAAAATATTTTTTTCACAAATATTTAACTATTTAGATATATCTAAGTAAGGTGTATCTAAAAAAATTTAAAATTTTTTAAAAATATTCATTAAAAACAAAAAAACACGAAAAATAAAAAAAAAAACTCAATTTTCAGAAAACTGAAACTAAACACACTAAATAGAAAAAGAAACTCCAAACTTATTTTAAAAAAAT
Source organism: Camellia lanceoleosa (assembly GCA_025200525.1). Lineage (NCBI taxonomy): Eukaryota > Viridiplantae > Streptophyta > Magnoliopsida > Ericales > Theaceae > Camellia > Camellia lanceoleosa. The sequence goes on from CM045772.1 coordinate 44,007,656, forward strand.
ACATAGTTAAATTAACGTTTAGTCAATAATATATGTACTATCGGATCCATTAATTGAATCCACAACTACCATCGCTACGTTAAAATTCAAAATATTCGTGGAAAAAACTAAACCAAAGGTCTAAAAAAATAAAAGAAAAAAAATATTTATAAACAATTCCACCATGCTTCTATTTTTGGTCAAGCCATGAACAAGATTTTTAGTTAAAAAAACTATTATCGTTGACAGGAAAGATTATGGTACACACCCTTTAAAGTGTGTGTACTGTATGTATCTTATAACTAAATAAGAAAATAATATAATTTCATACTTTCTGAGTTATAACTAAATAAATAAATAAAGTCACAACCAAACCATACGTGAAGTATAACCAAAGATCTCATGAGCTATAACTAAAATAAGGTCATAATTATTAGGACTCTTTGTTGTCAAATTCCATGGATCAAACCCAAAGTTGTAATTTTTTAAATTCACATGTTGGGTCAAACTAGGATTACTTTGGATTTCTCTAAGAAGTTGATTTTCTTCCAAAACTAGGATTATTTTGGAGTCCTTTAAGAAGTTGGTTTTCTTCCAAAAACAGGATTACTTTGGCTTTTCTATAAGTAGTTGGTTTTCTCCCAAAACTAGATTACTCATTATTTTTTTTCTCCAGATCTTCTTTTTGGATCTTAAGGTTTATATCTGGAGATATTTTCTTAGTTTTCTTTGATGTTTTATTGAGTATTCAACTCATGGTTTAAAGAGAGTACATCAAAGGTTTGTTTGTTATACACAAGAGAGAGAGAGAGAGAGAGAGAGAGTTATTCTTCGGTGGATTCTGAAGAATTCGAGCCTGAAGCTTCGGTGGATTCTGGAGTGGCTTATCGTAAAGACAATTCCGTGGTGAAGATGGGGTTGGAAGAGGCACATAAAGGTTGGTTCAATTAGGTGTTGTGGATTCGCTAGATAATTGAGAGTATACCTGTGTAATTCCTTTAAATCTTCTTAGTGGATTGTTCTTGTGGCTGTTGCCCGTGGTGTTTTTATCACAATTGAAGGTGTCCAATTGTGGTTTTTCCACGTAAAATCGTTGTGTCTCTTTGTCTTGATTGTTTGATTGTGATTGTTATATTTTGCTTAAAATTGATACATAATCACAAATCAACATCTAGGAGGTTTCTAGATTTTTCAATTGGTATCAGAGCGGGTCACTCTATTTTTTTTACAAATCTTTTAGAGCGAGATCTTGTTTGATTTGTGATAATGGTTACAATTCGTGAGGGAAATTCTATGGAAAAAAAAAATCCAAATTTTTTTTCTTAATATGGTTTTGCAAGCTTAAATTTTTTGAGTGGTCCTTGGTGCATATTGAAATTGATGAGAATATCCATTACATGTTAATATGTGTGTGCTTTCTGTGGTTATTACTCATTTTGGAGTGTGTGTTTTTTGATTAGTATGTCTCATTACAGCATACACTCTTGGATTAGCAAATATCGGAGTCTTCGCCTTAGTGATTTTTTTTTTTTTTTTCTATGGACTTGGCATGGTATCTTTTGTTTTTCTAGAGGAATTGACCTATACTAGCATATCGTGGGTGATGTTGAGTCTCTTAACCACCTTCCATCTTTTTGCATCACCACGGCTTTCCCCTCTATTCTTGGTAGTCCAGGCATGAGGAAAAGACTACTTCAGAGTCACCAACCAAGTCATCCTTATTATATCCATGCTTCTCGGTTGGTTTCTATACTCTTGAGCGTGTCACCGCCAATGAGTGTGCAAAAGAAAGAAAAGAAAAGATGTGCAAAATAAAAAAAAAAAAAGATGTGAAAAAAAAAAAAAATAAAAGTTCATTGATTAAGGAGCCTCGCCTTTACTCAACAAATACTCCTTGATTCCTAGTGGTTTGACTTTCCTTAGTTGTGCTCAGATCTTCTTGTCGGAGGTCCAGCTTTAATATCACTACTAGGATTTGAAACTTGTGTTTGTCAAACTCCAAGAGACACACACACACTTTTATCATAGGATCTATGTTTTTCACATACTGCATCACTTTCTTTTATGAGGAATCTTCTATAGGCTGTGCACATTGTGTTTTCAAGTAATTATACTTTTGGATAATCTTGTGTCTTTTAAGGTACAACTCTGAAATTCCTTGTTTGCTCCACCATATTATTATTATTATTTTTTCTTGTTCACTTCTTTTTCTGTATTTGTGGTTGCTTTTAGTGAGGGGGAGTTTGGTTAATTGTTATCATGTCATTGCTTGTGTGGGTTTTGATCTTGATTTTGTTATTTGAGATTCCTTTGTCAATTCGTGACAAACAGGGAGAGAAATTTGTTTTCCATGTATTCATGTCATGTGTCGGGTGCATATGTCTTAGTTTTCAGGTTTTCATGCTACATGTTCTTAACATGTCCAAGTTGTATCTATTCATGTTTTTCATCTCATACTTCAAGATAATCTAGCCATATGTTTATTGCTTTTTCATATACTCTTGTGGGACTAATAGTTGTTTTGGAGATTGTGACACTAATAGTTATTTTGAAGATCATGACTTAGAGAAATAAGTTTGTAAGGAGATTTGGTTATTAGTGCTGGTTCCTAGTTGGTGGTGTTGTTCTTGTTTTGATTAGAAAATTGTTTTAGTGTTTTTGTTAAGAAAACTGTTGTAGCATGGTTTTGTCCAGGATTTGACAAAGGGGGAGATTGTTAGGACTCTTTGTTGTCAAATTCCATGGATCAAACCCAAAGTTGTAATTTTTTAAATTCACATGTTGGGTCAAACTAGGATTACTTTGGATTTCTCTAAGAAGTTGATTTTCTTCCAAAACTAGGATTATTTTGGAGTCCTTTAAGAAGTTGGTTTTCTTCCAAAAACAGGATTACTTTGGCTTTTCTATAAGTAGTTGGTTTTCTCCCAAAACTAGACTACTCATTATTTTTTTCTCCAGATCTTCTTTTTGGATCTTAAGGTTTATATCTGGAGATATTTTCTTAGTTTTCTTTGATGTTTTATTGAGTATTCAACTCATGGTTTAAAGAGAGTACATCAAAGGTTTGTTTGTTATACACAAGAGAGAGAGAGAGAGTTATTCTTCGGTGGATTCTGAAGAATTCGAGCCTAAAGCTTCGGTGGATTCTGGAGTGGCTCATCGTAAAGACAATTCCGTGGTGAATATGAGGTTGGAAGAGGCACATAAAGGTTGGTTCAATTAGGCATTGTGGATTCGCTAGATAATTGAGAGTATACCTGTGTAATTCCTTTAAATCTTCTTAGTGGATTGTTCTTGTGGGCATTTGCGTGGTTTTTATCACAATTGGAGGTGTCAATTGTGGTTTTTCAATAAAATCGTTGTGTCTCTTTGTCTTGATTGTTTGATTGGGATTGTTATATTTTGCTTAAAATTGATACTTAATCACAAATCAACATCTAGGAGGTTTCTAGATTTTTCAATAATTAAAAATAAAAATTGGTCATAACTAAAGGAAAAAATGACATAACTTAGGGGTACATATGGTAGAGATGTATATAGTAGAATTTTCCTTGACTTACTATATAGTTTAAATTAAGAGAGAAAGAGGGCCGGGTAGGTCGATTGCATAGAAGTGATTGATTTTAATTGGTATAAAATTATGTTATGAGTGCTTTCGACACGGGTAATTTGCTAGTATATGCATATTATCACAATGATTACAAATTTAAAATATTTAAACTATTCTGATATTTTTCTTTGCAAATTTGTAGAAAACTAAAAATCACAATTGACTAATTCTACTACAATAATTCATAATAAAACCCTAATGATTTACATATATATATATATATATATGGGTTGAACTTTTTTTCTGTTAGCCATCTCAACTTGAGAGACCGTTTGGACTTGGTAGGTTCATTTTGGAACTGACTTCGGTGATCCGAATTGTTCACTTTTTAGGACTTGTTAAGCAACGATGGTAGGTTTCATGAAAGAACTACAAAAAATATATAATTGTTCAACAAAACACAAGCTTGGTCATACCTTGCTATTCCATGACTTATCTTCTCTATTAATTTTCTTATTAGTCCTTCAGCATCCCGTTCATAAAAATCCAAAAAAAAAAGGAAAAAAACGATAAAATATAAAATAATAAAAACAAAAAACGATTTCATTAGAAAAGAGTAAGTACCTTCTTGTTCTTGTCTAAAAATATCTTCAGCTGATGTAAATGAATGTATATTTGAATTTTGTTGCATGTTAATGACACCATTATCTACTCCACCTCTATTTCTTTTAAGGATATTTTGATGCTATCCAACCTCTCATCTAGGAAATAATAATGGGTATTACAATGAATCGTAGCAACCATGATAGTGTCGCACTCTATGCTTATGCCCTGAATTTGAGTGAACTATAACATCACGTTCATGAGGTACATCTAGGTCATTTCCTTCAATCTAAATTACAGCTACCTGATCAGCTAATGGTGAGTTGTAAACCCTTTGATCCAACTTCACATCTGTACTTATATGGATTTGAAAAGTATCTAATGGAACATGTTCTAGTGTATGCAAAAACTGAGCATAAGGATTTTCTGAAAGTATCTCAATTAGTTTACCAAAAACAACCTTACAAATTGGTGCATCGTTTAGTTTACTCAATCTATTCTGAAGTTCATTTTCTGTATCATAGAAGTACAATTAGAAATAACAAGAATCCGTACCAGATGGAATCAAAGACAAATCATGGTATATTTTACCTTGAGTACGAAATGTATAAACACCTCGTCTAGAATTTGCCAATTCCTTGTCTAACTTCACGCCAAATGATGTGAATGCAAAAATGCTATTATATGCTCGAATATGTCTATGAAATTCAACAGCCTCTATAGTTTAACAAGTGAACAAGGTTCTTAGACATTCTGGAACTTCGGGGCTTTCAAGCACTACTTCTCATTTATAGCAACAAAAGCTCGGAGGTTCATATTCAAACCTTTTAGTTTTACAAAAGGTACAAGGTGTCATTTTACATAGTTCATGTAATTCATGTGTCAAAGAGCAAACAATTTGCGATGATGTATCACTTGTTTTTCATATATATATTAAACAAATTACGATCGTAATCAAGTCTATATAGTAAAACACGAAAATAATTATTAATTTTGTGTGTTTACCATTCATTGAGGTTGTCTCGTTATGCCCTTCCAAAGAATAAGTTGTGTTGCCAAATGTGTTTGGACCTTTGTGTAGATCGTCCCGAACGTCCGGGAGGATGAGTCCGTTCTGTTCATTTGGGCTCACTCTGATTCGAGGACTCAATGTCACGATTCTTAATCGAACCAAAGAGTCCAAATCCGCAAATCGTTTTGAGAAAAGCAGATTTTTAGAAAAGAAGTGTCAAACATGGGTGCTTTGCGGAATCTGAGTCGCCACCTAAATATTTTATTTTTGGGGAAATTTAGGAAACCGACTCGTTGCCTAAGGCTCGTATCCGTCATCACCAAAGTTGCCTCGGCTCGGGAACTTGGGTATGATTGGGAAGGTCACTTTGTGAGCACCCCTTCGCCCGATCAAAGATCGCCTCTACTAACCATGATATCTAGTTTTGAAAACATTATGTGCTCTTATTCGGTTATTAGCCTAGAATTACTATGTGATGCGCAAGATATAAGTATAGATGGATCGCTGAATTGGAACAAAACATTTCATGTTCGTTTTTAAAAGATGGTTTGCTACTCAAGTAGGCTTAAAATCTGATTTTGCCACCCTCGTGGGCTTAGAAAAAGATGGTTTTGCCACTATCTAGTGGGTTTAAAACTCAGAATTAATGAATTGTTTCAATTCAAATAACCCAACCTTCACCTACAGGCATTCCGACAGTTATATCATATAGGCACTTAGCCTCATGGTAAGCATGCTATCATGGCAGTCACCCACACGCATGCAAGGATGGTAAAGCATAAACACTTACCAAGTATTCCAAGTCAAAACAAAAGCTATGTTAGAAATCCATGCATGATCCTAACTATGCTGAAATGCCTAATGCAACACATGCAAAATGCAAACTATAGGTTCGGCTATTCTAAAGATGGCATGTGAAATGCTACAGCTAACACGTATTCAACTCAGAATTGAAATACAATGCAGTTAGTATGATGCGCCGAGCCTAGTGCATGCAAAACAGATGAATGAATATAAACATGCTATCATATTGTATGCTAATTGAAACATGCCCTAATCTAACTATCATAAACTGGTAAATAAAACGGAGAAAGACGTGGGGTTGGAAGACATACAACACACACACACACTTATTACAGTTGTGCCCTCGCTCGGAGGGTCCGAATAAATAATATAGTCCCGAATAAATAATACAGTCCAAATAAGTACAAAACCCTAATTGATTAACAAATTTAACTAGGAAAGCAGTAAACTAGCACGCAAATCTATGGACCGCCTCAGCTCTGTTCCAAATGATGAATGATGCATGCTTGAGTTGCCTTGCGCGGAAATCTATTGCGATGCCCTGATTAGCCTCTTACAATTAAGCCGAATATTGCGCAAGCCCCAAAAGGCTTTGGTTTGATTTGCTTGAGAGCGAAAGAGACATGGCAAAAGTATTTTCACATATGTATGCTTGCCTCGACCCTCGTGCCACCAATCACGCATCTCGATGCATGATGGTCGAGGAGTCGAATTGCACAACTCGATGTGAAATGAATGCACATATAAACACAACAAGGCCTAGACTCCATCATGGTTAATCCGTGTCGATCGAATTGAGACACGTTCGTTACTTGGAGTCTGAACGTCCCTTGTTTCCGTGTTTGGGCTAACTCCTATCCCAAACACAATGCAATATGCATGACATGCATGAATATGACTAACATACAACCTAGCATACTAATGCTATGAAATGGCATACACAATGCTCGATTTATTATGGCATACACAATGCTCTAACATACAACCTAGCGTACATAACGCTATGGACTAAGATGGCATACACAATGCAATATGGGCTTACGCCAATATGAGTGGACCTCAACCACACCCACATTAGCGTACCATTAGATGAAAATGAGATAATTCAAAATGCGTGCACACATGCACGTAAACCGAGGACCGAACCTAAGGCATCATATGCCACTCTACCAAAGCATGGAAAAGGATGCAATATGGCATACAAGCATGTAATTTCCAACACTGAAACATGATGCTAAATGTCCCCGAAACATGGAAGTATGGCAACCGATGCATGAAATAAGACCCGAAACTCAAAACTAGGCACATGTATTGATTTATAACTATGCAAAGAAAGCATTATTTGACCATGACGCACAAAGACAGAGCCAAGGCAATCCCAAAACATGCACATTTCCAGTTTAAGGCATGGCCAAAAGATGCTAACATGATGGACTAAAATAGCATGCAACATTGGCTAGCAAACCTGGTTTACATGGCATGTATATGAAGTGTATGAGAAATCATCAAACCAGCCAAAAACAGTGAATTAAACATGTCAAAATACACCTAAATAATCACTGAAATGCAGCCAATGCATGCAAAAATGATGAGCTCCTTTAGAGGGTCATACAAGGGGTTATTAAGCACATACAAGGCAGACATGTAACATGGCAAAACCACCTCTGGAAATGGATTATGAAACCCTAAACCTCACCAAATTGGCCCTAAAATCAGTCTCGGAAACATGCAAAGAAAGGCCTCTTTGGAAGGCCTTGAATGGGATTTCTCTACACATGCAACATAGACATAAAATATGGCCAAAAGGGCCTCGGATAGAGCCAAGGTAGACCTCAAAACTCACATAATAAGGCCTGAAAAGTGACTTCAAAGCATGCAAGATGGAGCCTCTTTTGAAGGCCAATAAGGCCAACAAACAAATCAAGGAGAGAGGGGTCACCCCCCTCTAATTTAGGCTCTCAAAACAGCATCTAAGCCACTGAAAATCCACTGGATTTCAGTGGCTAAGAGGCCAAACCAAGCATGCAACAAAAGTTTAGATGCAAGGCTCAAAACAAAAGGCAATCAAGCATACAAGGAAGCATATGATCTCAAACATAAAAATTCCCTTAAACAAACATCAAGAGGGGCTCAAAATAAGACTTTTTCCAGTTTATAGAAGATCTCGAAAATGTTCACAAGTAAGGCTAAAATATGATGCAAAAATAGCCCTAAAAGAGAGATTGAACAAACAAGGAAGTAGATGACTTCAAACAGCAAAGTATCCTTAATCAAAGTTGAAGAGGGGCTCAAAATAAGACACTTTATAGTTTGGGTCGGAGCCCATAAATGCTTGCAAATAGGGCTAAGAAATGAAGCAAAAGAATGCAAGAAAAGGGGAAATGGAGGCTTACCCTTATAGCACAGCAATGCAACAGGTTTTGGTCCAAGATTATGATCTTTCAACCTCTGCAAATGGCCTCCAAGGTGGTGGAATGGATGATGGAGGTGGTAGGCTATGGGTTGTAGTGCAAAATGGCCAAGAACAAGGGTGTTTGGAGGCTAGAAGTATAGAGATAGAAGGTTGTATGTATATTTCCAGCCAAAAGCTTCTAACCCTTGCAAATGGAGGTGGAGTGTGTTATATAGAGGGAGAAGGGTGAGGCTTCTTGGAGAAGCCAAGAGAGGGGGTCAAGGCTTCTAAAAGAAGCTTGACCAAAGGGTCAAACTTCCTTTGGAAGCTAAACCAAAGGTCAAGCTTCCTCAAGAAGCTTGACCAAAATCAAACTTCCTTTGGAAGCTAAGCAAAGGTGCAAAACCACCTTAAATGTACCAAAACAAGGACAAATCCTCGGACTGAGGGTCAGTGCAAAATAAACACCAATGGAATGCACTGAGGAGACAAGACGGCCGACTGTGTTCAAAAGACCAAGGTGGTCGGCCGGCCACCTCCCCTGGTCAGCCAACCAGGGGTCGAAAGGTCCAAGAACAAATGCTGGCCGGCCACCCCAGAAAGGTGTCCTCCCAGATGAGTGCAACACAGCTGTGTAGAGAAAAACCAGAAAATGTGACCCAGGAGAGAGAAAAACCAGCTTTTTAGAGGGGTTCAAAAGGGTCAGAAGAATTCTTGGTCACCTACCCATATTGGTGGCCTTCCGGATGAGCACAACACAATGATGGTGTGAAAAAACCGTAAATTGTGGCTTAAAAGAAAAACTAGCTCATCGTAAAAATTGGTTTTAGGAGAGAGAAAATGAGAAAACTAGTTTTTCAGGGGAAAAGGTGGCCTCCCACCATCCTACCATCTCCCTAGTAATGAAAATAGGGTCCCTACCAAAAATGGACCAAGACGGATGCAAAACGAAGGTTCAGGCAGCTTAGCCTTGGGTCCCAAAAAGGTCAATTAACGGAGAAGGTGGTCTCCTGGGTCACAGTGTCCCTCTAAAGGGAGAAAATAAGGTGTGGGCCAAAAATCGGAGCAATCAGAGGTAGTTAGGCGGTCCCGAACTGAGGCGCACGGCCGATGGCTCCAAAAATCGGAAACTGGCCTCCAAACGGTAAAAATGGCCTACAACCACGATACGCAGCCTACGGCCACTGAGAGATAGTCTACGAGACTTTTCCCTCCCCTTGGGAAGAGAAAACAGAGAAAACAGGACCCGGTTCGCAAACCGAGGCAAAGCACAAAAGAGTCCAGAAGTCCAGAGGTAAGGCTCGCAGCCGAGACTTTGAAACTCCAGAACGAGCAAAATATGCAACATCACCGAGCGCTCAATTGGTGACGTCTGAGTCTTAAAGTTGGTAAAAAATGAGGTGTCTACACTTTGCGTTTTTCCTATTATTTGAAATATTTTCAATATATTGTTTTCGTTGTTTAGGTGTAAATCAGGCATATCGATTGTTTTGTCGAGCAAGACGTTCAAAAATTGCATCTGTAACAAATCCTTCGATTAGTAGCTGTAACAAACCATGAACATTTTTTTTATTTGTTCATTGAAATTGACATACAAGTTCATAGCATTGATATTTTCTGTCTCTTTTGTTGGTGGAAGAGTATTTACTTTCTTGTTGTAACCGAAAAAAATAAATAAATAAAATAAATAAATAATATTAACACACCTTTTTCACATTAGATGATATTTAAATATTTTGGGTTTACATTATATATTTGGATAAGAATTTTAAAAAGAGAAGGAAAAATGTAAAAATAATGCGAATAAAATTTGAGTTAATTTTTTTTTTTTTTATAATATTCTATCTGATTCGATGATACATCTACATTAATAATTATTTTTTTTGTAAATAAATTATTAAGTTAATTAACAATTTTTAATAATATGATAAATATTTTTCAATGAACAATTTTGATAATTTTATCATTGCATAGGAAAGCAGTTAGATTTTTTTTTTTTTTTTTTTTTTTGACGAATAGTAGAATTGATTATGAGTGATAAGTCCAATGGCATTCTGAATTCTGCGAAATTGATATGATCTTGCTACGACACCCATCCACCAAAAGTTCAAATTCAAAATCAAAAAGACAAAAGAAACAAAAAATATTGACAAAGTGATAGTATAATTGGATATAAGTCATAAGTCCAAAACATTCAATGTGTCTAATAGTAGATTGTGATGTTTCAAGGTGTTTGGTTATTTTAAGGTGTTTGATATTTGAAAGTGTTTGAATTTCGAAAGATGTCTGTGATTGTTTGTATGCAATATTAATAATTAATTTTTTTATGCAATATTAATAATTAATTTTTTTGTAAATAAATTATTAAGTCAATTAACGATTTTTAACGATATGAAAAATATTTTTCAACGATCAATTTTGATAATTTTATTATTGCATAGGAGAGTAATTAAATTTATTTTTATTTTTATTTTTATTTTTTTTTTGGGTTTGTTTACTTAAATTACAAAATTTAACAAAGAGTAGTAATAATGAGAACTGTAAGTGTTTTTAACATTAAAAGCTAAAATTCTTATAAATAAAAATCTTGTTACAATCAGATACGAGTAAATCAACTAATATATTATCAAGTGAAAGACAAGAAAGATATAATTTATCAAACAAGAAAAGTTTTTATACCCTCAGTAAAATCAAAAGAATATTAGGAATAATTATATCTTTAAAATTAAAGTACGAACACAATGAAGATACTCTGCGCCACTATTTTGATGTTACAATGTTCCAAAAATTCCATTGAAGAACTCGTTGGCAACAATTTTTTATTCAACTACTTCAAAGAGTACACTATTATCAGCTAACCAGACTTTAGGTGATAACAAATATAGTATGGTTTACATTATAAAATTCGATAAGAATTTAAAAAAGAGAAGGAAAATTATAAAAATATTGCGAATAAAAGTTGAGTTAATTTTTTTTTTTCCCATAATCTTCTATTTGATTCTACTTTTTAATTCTATTTAGATGATTAGATATTAGATTTTCATGTAAAAATATAGTTTAAAAGAAATTCTAGTATCTTTAATCACCAAAATTGAGAAAATATGAAAAATAAAAAACTGAAAAATAAATTTAAAAAATAAAACCAATGAAAGTGGTTCTTATTTAGAAGTTTGGCATCATACCTTAATTATTAAAGTACTATATAAAACACTACAGTTCATAAATTTTTTTGTGTATATGCACCATTTTTTAATTAGATTATTAAATTCACATAAAAATTGAAAAGAATTTGTAGAATTAGAGATTAGTGAAAATATATATATATATATTTTTAAAAAGGCATCTTCAACAATTCACGCCAAATTTTCCAGAAACAAGTGCAAGACAATATATATATATATATAGAGGGAAGTATTGCAAACTGGTTTGGAGATTTTGATTGCTGAATGCAAAGCGAGAAGGGATGCTTGCATGTTATATAACGTGGGGCTATTTACACCAAATATTGTTTGGAGTAGAATTTCTAAACATTAAGGGAAACCATAACTAATTTTATAAAGAAATATTTTCTATCCCGTCTCTAGTTTGTGCCCATGAGCACACCAGATGCCTCGGTTTTGCACTATTCGGTTCAACACGTAAAGCCCATGAGCCTTTAGATAGACTGAAGGGAAATAAAATAATTACAAAGTGATAGTATAATTAGATATGAGTCATGAGTCCAAAATATTCAAGGTATTTGATAGTAGATTGTGATGTTTTAATGTGTTTGGTTATTTTAAGGTGTTTAATATTTGAAGGTGTTTGAATTTCGAAAGATGTCTATATTGTCTGTGATTTTGTTGATATTTAATTTAATAAGTTTGAGAGGGTATTTTTAGAATACATAAAAAGTAAAAAACATAGAAATTATTCACACTTTTATAATGGTAGTAGATAGTAGATAGTAGATTTAAGGTATTTGGTTATTTTAAGGTATTTGATATTTGAAGGTGTTTGAATTTCGAAAGATGTCTATTGTTTGTGATTTTGTTGATATTTAATTTAATAAGTTTGAGTGTATTTTTGGAATACACAAAAAGTAGAAAATATAGAAATTCTTCACACTTTTATAAAGAATAGATAGTAGATATATATAAAGTTAAAAATTCATAATTTCTATCGTATTCATTTTTGTCCAATAACAGCCTTTGAGAATTCAAAATTAATTTTTAAAGTTCCTAAAATTGAGTTATTTAAAATAAATAAATAAATTTCCAAGAACAATCTAACAGAAACATTACCAAATAACCCTTAGCTAACGAAATGTCAAAACACTTTTGGCAAATAACAAGATTACCCAACAACTAAGATGCTGTCGTGAGTTCCTTAAAAAAAAAAAAAAAGTTGTCGTGGTGCTATATCCCATGTGACAAACCAACTAACCTCTAATTTTCTTTGGTCATATGTTTATGTATTTTATTCTATGATCAGGGACTTTTGTGCACCAAAATGATCATTCACATGGAAAACCATGACCTTCCTACTTTTTGAAACATTCATTCCAATACTTCTTGAATCATAGGATAGAGTCTGTTGATTGAATTTGTGCTTTATTAAAAAAAAAAAAAAAAAAAAAATTTCAATATGTAATAGTGACGACAAACCAAATAATTTCGACAGGTCAAATCAAACAAGTTATGTATTAAAAAATCTAATCTAAACTAGTTCATTTAAGTAACGGGTTTAAGTAAATTAGGTTAAACTAACTCTTTTACTTTATTGAACTCTTTTTTCAATGAATGGTGGAGGTGGAGGTAGCATTAGTGGCAGTGGTGGTGAGTGTTAAGGAATCCATAACACCTAACCCGGACCAGTGAGACATGAAATACATAAAAGAACAAATGTATAACAATTATATAATTGTCATCTTCATTTTTCTTTACATAGGATTAATAATTTGATTAGATACAGAAAACTTGACTATTGAAATGCCCTTGACAATAATATCTAGCGGGTGAGAGTTGCAATTTACACACCACAAAAACTCTTATCTCACACAATTTTTCAATTCTTTTAATTACCAATTTGCCACTCAAGAAAATTACTAAAGAGGGCAAATATTCATCCATTCAAACCCTGGTCGGTGCCTGCGTCGGTGACACAGAGAGAGAGAGAGAGAGAGAGAGAGGTAGTGGTGGTGACAGTGGCTGCTAGGGACAAGGAGAGGGTAGTTAGGGAGGGTTCTGTAACTGAAGGGAAGGGGTGGCAGCGAAAGGATAAGTCGATGATGAAGGGGCTACGACACAAGGACAAGGAGGTTGGGGAGGAAGAAATGGTGGGGGGAAGGTGTAGACGTCCCCGAACGCATCCCGGGGAAAGGGAGTGCGAGTCCCCCCCGTTCTGGTTCGATATTGGGTCACTACAGTTCGAAGGACTCAAATGTCACGGTTCTTAATCCTGAACCAAAGAGTCTAAATCCGGCAAATCGTTTTTGAAAATAGATTTTTTTGAAAAAAGTGCCAAACATGGAATGCCTTGCCAGATACAGAGTCGCCACCTAAATATATTTTTTTTATGGGAAATTTAGGAAACCTTGACTCGGTGCCAAAAGGCCACGTGTCCGTCATCACCAAAGTTGCCTCGGCTCGGGAACTTGGGTACGATTGGGGAAGGTCACTTCGTGAGCACCCTCGCTCGCCCGGTCAAAGACCGGCCTCTACTAACCATGATATCTTATTTTGAAAACATTGCGAGTTCTTATTCCGGTTATTAGCCTAGGTTACTATGTGATGCGCACAGCATACAAGTATAGACTGAATCGCCTGAATTTCAACAAAACATTTCATGTTTGTTTGTTTGAAAATGGTTTGATGGTGCTACTCGCAAGTAGGCTAAGACGTGGATTTGCCACCCTCGAGTGGGCTTAGAAAACATAATTTTGCCACTATCTAGTGGGCTTAAAACAAACATTTGATGAATTGTCCCAATTCAAATAACTCAACCTCCACCCACAGGCATTCAAGGCAGTTATATCATATAAGCACATAGCCTCATAGTAAGCATGCTATTCATGGTAACACTCACACGCATGCAAGGATGCTAAAGCATAAAACTTACCGAGTACTCCAAGCCAAAACAGAAGCTTGTTAGAAATCATGCATGATCCTAAATATACAGGATTGCCTAATGCGACACATGCAAAGATGCAAACTATAGCAGGCTCGGCTATTCTAAACATGGCATGTGAAATGCAACAACTAACATGTATTCAATTTGGAATTGAAATACAAATGCAGTTTGTATGATGTGCCGAGCCCGGTGCGTGCAAAACAGATGAATGATGCAAACATCATTGTCATCGTATGCTAATTGAAACATGCCCTATATCTAACCATCATAAGCGGTAAATAAAAGGGAGAAAGAAGTGGGGTTGGAAGACATACATCACACTCACCCACGCTTATTACAATTATGCCTCGCTCAGAGGGTCCTAATAAATATCTGATCCGAATAAAAAGAAATATACAATCAAATGATACAAAAATAAATACAAATTCTTAATTAATTTACAAATTAACTAAGAAGTCAAATGGCGTAGCAGCCGAGGCTACCTCGATTCGATGAATGATGCATGTTGGGAATGTCTTGGCCGAAATCCACGATTTATGCCCGATTAGCCTCTGTTTGCACTTTTTTCTTGAAATGCGTGCCAAGTCCCAAAATTATCGATTCTTCATTTTGTCGCAGCAGAGCAGGAAAGGGGCATAGCAATGTATTTCACAAATATATGCATGCCTCGATCCTCGTGTCACCAATCACGCATCTCGATGCATGATGGCCGAGGAGTCGGATTGCACAACTCAATATAGGATGAATGCAGATGAATGCTACAATAAAACCTAACTCCATCATGGATAATCCGGAGTGTCGGTGACTTGGGAATTGAGACCCGTTCCGTCACTCGGAGTACGGAACGTGCCTCGTTTCCCGTGCCCGGGCTAACTCCTATCTCGAACACAATGCAATATGCATGACATGCAATCCTAACACACATAATGCTATGAAAATGAGATGCCTCGAAATGCGTGCATGCGGGCACGCAAACCGAGGCGATGATCCTAAGGCATGAAATGGCATACGCAATGCAAATTGGACTTACACTAACACGAGAGAGCCTCAGCCACACTCACATAAGAGGCCGGTGAATGAAAATGAAGTGCCTCGAAATGCGTGTACGCGGGCACGCAAACCGAGGCAATGGCATATGCAATGCAAGGAGACTAATATGGCATAAACAATGCAACGTGGGCTTACACTAACATGAGAGAGCCTTAGCCACACTTACACAAGAGGCCATTGGATGAAGAATGAGATGCCTCGAAATACGTGCACACGGGCACGCAAACCGAGGCAATGACATACGGAATGAAATGGCATACACAATGCAAATTGGGCTTACACTAACATGAGAAGGCCTCAGCCACACTCACATAAGAGGCCGTCGGATAAAAAAAGAAGTGCCTCGAAGTGCGCGCACATGGGCACGCAAACCGAGGCAATGGCCCTAAGGCACGAAATGGCATCCCAAATGTAGATTGGACTTATACTAACATGAGAGGGCCTCAGCCACACTCACATAAGAGGCCGGGAGATGAAAATGAAGTGCCTCGAAATGCATGCCCGTGGGCACACAAACCGAGGCAATGGCCCTAAGGCATGAAATGACATGCAAATGAGACATGGCATATGGAATATGGAAAATGTAAATTTCAGCAGCCAAAATGATGCAAAAACAACCCCCGAATTATAGCAAAATTACACCCGATGTCCGAAATGCTATGCTAAGTGCCCGAAATGACTTGCAGCTATGCCAAACATGCACAATATGGACATGAAGTGTAAAGACAGATGCTAGGAATCCCCTAAATTAGCATTTTTCCAGTGTGAAGCAAGGCCAAACAACAATCACAAGTATGGCAAAAATAGCATTCAAAAATGGGGGAAAAGAGGGGAACAATGAAGCAGGTGGTATACGCAATGCTCAAACTGAAAAATACAGTTCTAAAACATTGAAGAGTGACCAAAAATATGAACATTTACAGCTTATGAAAACCCCCAAAACAGTATGTAGATATGCTCAACATAGCATACAAAATATGAGCCAAAAGAGGGCTATAGAGAGAGGTATGCCAAGCACTCACCAAACCAGCAAAGACCCTTAGTAAAATATGACAAGAAGGCCAAAATATGGATATTTTCAATACTGATGATGGCCGAAAACAGAGGCCAAATAGGCCTAAAAAAGCATGCAAGAATGGGGGCCAAAGAGGGATATAAAGACAAGCACAACATGGAGACCCCCAACAAGGTTTATCCCTTCTACAATGTTGTAGAGGGACACAAAATAAGCTTAATCACAGTTTAAGGCATGCTCCAAAACAAACCCCATGTAGGTTAAACAAATCATGCAAGTTTACGGTAAATATGAGAGATTATGAAGCAAGTACATGATAGAGAGGCCAAACAGGGTTGATCCCTTCTTCAATGTTGAAGAGGGCCTCAAAAAAGGCCCACTCACAGTCTATATCATTCTCGAAAACAGATCACTCACAAGCTAGATGAAGCATGCAAAAACAAGGGTAAAACATGGATTCAAAGCAAGTGGCATATGGAGCATGAAAACAAGGTTGAGCCCTTCTTTAATGTTGAAGAGGGGCTCAAAATAGGCACAATATCAGTTCATGAGATGCTCCAAATCAGATCACACATAGGCCAAATATTCAATGTAAAATAATGGCATATAAGAGGATATTGAAGGAAGTGTAAGATAGAGGGCTCAAACAGGGTTGAGCCCTTAAACAAACATCAAGAATAGCTCAAAAGAGGACTACTTTCAGTATTGGTCGGAGCTCAAAACAGTGAGAAAGTAGGGTTAAGAAAAGAGACAAGAAAATGGTGTAAAAGAGAGGGATTGAGACTTACCCTTGAAGACCTTTCTTTCCTTGCTTCTTGACTTGAGAAATGTTGCTTCTAAGCCTCTAAGGACCTCTTCTTGTTGCTGTAAATGGAGTGGTGATGGTAGTGCTTGATGATGATGAACAAAAGGCACCAAAACTTGAAGATTTGAGAGAAATGGAGATAGAGGAGTGTATGTATGCTTGAGAGCAAATTTTTTAACCCTTGGGACAAGTTCTTGGCTGCCTTATATGGACAAAATGAGGGGTGTAAAGGTGGAGGGAAATGCACCTAAGCTTTCCCCTCCAAAATATCCAGGATGCAAGATCTTTCGGGGAAAGCAATTTATACTGTTGTAAAGTAGGCCTTGAGAGGATCTTGGTGGCTAGCCACCTTTATTGGAGGTGGCCGTACCCCTCACTAGCCGGCTAGGGCAAAAATGGAAAGTGAGAATTGCTGGCCGAGCTCTATACATTGGTGTCCTCCCATGTCTCCTCTTCAAGGCCCTATGGTTGGAATTTGGCAACTCTGAACCATGAGAAACAACAATCCAACCCTAGGAGAGGCTCAAAAATGAAAAGAATAATTACTGGCCGAGCACCACTTTTTAGGATCCTCCCATATGTGTACAACACGAATATGTGGTTTCGGTTCGAAGAAAATGGCCCTAGGGTGTTCAACATTAGCCCGGAAGTGAGAAAAACGGGCCCCGGGAGGCGCCGGAAGAGCATAACTAGTTGCTGAGACAATTGCTAGGATCCCGCCCTCCAGTGACCTTCCTTATGATAAAACAGATGTACCTGCCAAAAATGAACAAAAACCGATGCAAAACGAATGCTCGGGGGCCAAACCGCGAGGTTCGGGGCCCAAAAACCGACCGTTAAGCGAAGTGGTGTTGACCACGAAGTGGGTATCTAAGACCCCAGTGTCCCTCGTTATGACAAAACAGAGGTAACTGCCAAAAATCGGAGGAATCGGAGATGGTTAGACGGTCCCGAACCGAGGCACACGGCCTAACGACTCCGAAAACCGGGAACCGGGCTCCGAAATGGGCAAAATGGCCTCTGAGATTTAAATGTAGCCTGACCCTTTGGGAGATGGTCTAGGGACCTCTCCTCCTCGAAGGAAAGCGAAAACCGAGTGCAGTTCGCAAACCGAGACAAAGCATAGAAGAGAGTTCGGAGTCCGGAGGCGCGCGACGCGACTCGAGACTTGAGCAGCACAATATGCAACATCACCGAGCCAATCCGCTTCGCCCGAAGTCTTAAGGTCGGTCAAAAATGGGGTGTCTCTGATTGCCCCTCTTTGTAACTCGGAAGTCAAGAAGTGGCGGGAGTGAATGTCAAAGCCTAGAGACGACCCATTTTGACAAGGTCAAGACTTAGACAATCATACAAGACGAACAGAGATATGTGCAAGCGCGTGCAGAAGGGGGCAAAATGCAAAGCGACATGCGAGCCGAATGATCATGCAAATGCGAGAAGTCGTAATGAGGCAAGTATTCGCAAATAGATGCAATAGTTTTAAGCAAGAATGCAAAGCAACAACTACATTTCATGCAGTTAGGAATGCGGAGAATTATTCAATTCTCGTCGCGTCTCACACGGAGAAGATACGATACCTGCGTGATTCGATGCAGTGTCGCACCAAATTTCAAATGAACCGTACATACAATATCGTGCCTGCAAAAGAGAGAAATTCAACAAGAAACAATATGCTAACAACATATATTCAATGTTATTCCTATGGTTCCAAAAATGTGACACACGCAGTGTCGGCAAGTGAATGCATCGCAATGCGAGAAAAGAATGTGCGTGACAACGCATGCTAAAGCACAGAGGTATGGTACACCAAGAAATCATGCATGACAATGTAAAATGTTCATGAGAATACAAGTTATATGCACAAAAAATGCAAAACGAGCATAAATCAGGGAGTCCGTTTGTTGCGAAACAACGAGCTGGGAAACGCGCATTTCGGCGAAGGTGGCTTGATCGCAGCCTCCGATTCACCTCCCGGAGAGGTTACGACATGTTTGAAAAGGATACACCTTGATTTTGATGAGTGATGACGAGATACACGTAAGAAATTGCAGCTGAAGTTCCGGCGGAGCAATTTCGCGCTAGAAAGTGCACTTTTCTTGAACTTTTTCAGGTCCCGGGAACTCCGATCTTCCTCAAAATTTGCAGAGAGCTAGAGGGGGGGGTGTGGGGACCACCACCGGCCAAGTGGTTGCCCTTGGGGAGGCCACCGACTAGGAAAGAAAAAGCAAATGGCCGACCAGCCAGAAAAGGTAGCCGGCCGGCCACCTGCCCAAAAGCAAGGGCATTTTGGTCATTTTTCTCATTTCTATATATATGCACCTCCATTCATTCCGAAATCACTACCAAAGCTGTGAAAACTCCTTCCCTTGCTCCCAAAACCATTTTTTCCTTCAGATCTGCATTTTATACGCGCTTTTTACCTTGGCCAAGTTGTTTCATGAAATCTTCTGTTTAAGCACTTTGAGCCGACTAAAGTTTGATTTTGGGGCTCCTTTTCTCATTTTCACAACTTGAGGTAAGTTTGTCTCAATATTTGGAAGATTTTCTCAGGAGTTGACTTTTGTTGACTTTTTCATTTCCCGGGAGTTGACTTTTGTTGACTTTTGCCAATTTTGGCTCATTTTTGCAGATCTCTTGAAATGGCAGGCAATTACCCTCATGGCGGAGGTCCTCCAGGTGCCGGGGATGACTTTGACATTATGACACTGCCCCCGAGAGTCCGCCCTTTCATTCCCGGGAGATACGCCCCGCCTGTACACACACTTCCGCGGGCCGTCTTTCGTCGTTTTACTGGGTTCAACGACCGGGCACCCGGGGATTTACTTTTGCGAGAGCCGGAGCAGCACCTCTCTCATGATGCACGAGAGGTATTTTACTTTATTTTCTGCGTTTTTCATGCATTCTGTAGCTCTGCCATGCTTAAACACACAGTTTTAGCTTATGACATAGTACCTTGCCTGCATCCTGAACATGTAGTTTAAACACTTGAATTACTAAACACTAGGCTCACTGACTGATTATGAACGCACAATACACATTAAGAATTGAACACACGGCTCAAACACTGATTTGTCGAACACACAGCCCGAATTTGAAAGTGAGCACACAGCACACACCGATTAAAAAGAGTAGAACACGCCCAAACTCGATTTTCTTAACACAGCCCAAGCCGATGGTGAACACACCACACCGATTAAGAGTAGAACACAGCCCAAACTCGATTTCGAACACGCAGCAAGTTGATGGTGAACACACGGCCCTAATCGATTAAGAGTAGAACACACAGCCCCAAACTCGATTTCTTGAACACGCCCAGATTGATGGTGAACACCACGGCCCAATCGATTGAGAGTAGAACTCACAGCCCCAAACTTTGATTTGCAGAACACGCAGTCCAAGTTGATGGTGAACACACGCCCCATCGATTAAGAGTAGAACACACAGTCCCAAACTCGATTCATCAACACGCCGCCAGATTGATGGTGAACACCACGTACCACCGATTGAGAGTAGAACACACAGCCCAAACACAGATTTTCTGAACACGCAGTCCAAGTTGATGGTGAACACACAGCCCACGCTGACTAAGAGTAGAACACACAGCCCCAAACTCGATTCATCAACACGCAGCCCAGATTGATGGTGAACACACAGCCCATACTGTAAGAGTAGAACACACAGTCCCAAACTCTGATCTTCTAAACACGCAGTCCAAGTTGAAGTGAACACACAGTCCACTGAGTAAGAGTAAAACACACAGTCCCAAACTTTGATTTTCTGAACACGCAGTCCAAGTTGATGGTGAACACACAGCCCACACTGATTAAGAGTAGAACACACAGTCCCAAACTCTGATTTTCTGAACACGCAGTCCAAGTTGAAGTGAACACACAGTCCACTGAGTAAGAGTAGAACACACAGTCCCAAACTCTGATTTTCTGAACACGCAGTCCAAGTTGATGGTGAACACACAGCCCACACTGATTAAGAGTAGAACACACAGTCCCAAACTCTGATTTTCTGAACACGCAGTCCAGATTGAAGTGAACACACAGCCCACACTGATTAAGAATAGAACACACAGATTTACTGAACACGCAGCCCAGATAGAAGTGAACACACAACCCACTGATTAAGAATAGAACACACAGATTTACTGAACACGCAGCCCAGATTTAAAGTGAACACACAGCCCACTGAGTAAGATTTGAACACGTAGTCCAAAACACGGATTTACTGAACACGCAGCCCAGATTTGAAGTGAACACACTGCCCACTGAGTAAGATTTGAACACGCAGCCCAAAACACGGATTTACTTAACACGCAGCCCAGATTTGAAGTGAACACACAGCCCACTGAGTAAGATTTGAACACGTATTTAAAACACGGATTTATCAACACGCACTTCAGATTTGAAGTGAACACATTAATCGAGTAAGATTTGAACACGCCCCAAAAAACATTTCTTTCAACACGCACCACCTCAGCATTTGAAGTTTTTGATTCATTTCATTTGTACACGCTATTTCATTTCATTTGCACACGCCTATTTCATTGTGTACTAAGCCCATGTATTCATTCAATGCAGTTGACTCTCGCCTTCAGACGAGGATACGGCTCTCTATGGCCAGACCTGGTATCTTGAGCTTCGAGGCTGTCCGAGATCTGGTTGATCTAGCAGGATTCGGACCATTCTGTGTGGGATTATCACGATGTCCTGCCAGTAGGACTTTGTTAGCTGCTTTGGTGGAGAGATGGTGGGACACCACCAATTCCATCCACTTTTCTGCCACCGGGGATATGACCATGACCCCGCTAGACTTTGCTGTGCTCACCGGCCTAGACATAGGCGGTTGGCCCATACCTTATGACGAGGATATGGGAGAGTGGGAGGTCGCATGGATATATTTGTTGGGGGCTCGCCCACCTGTAGACAGAACTTCCGGGAGAGTTCGATACACTTGGTTTTCTTCCCGTTTTCGGAGGCCAGAGATGGAGCCTGAGTCTCCCGAGGAGGTTGAGCAGTACGCCCGTGGCTTCCTCATGTTCCTCTTCGGCACCACTCTGTTTGCCGATAGAGGGAACACTGTTGGGTTATATCTTCGGCGCCTGTGGACCTATCACAGTCGGTCGATATGACCGGGTGGCGCCCTGCTACCCTCTATTGTTACATGAGCGCAGCCTCTCGCGGGCGAGGAGACTTACTTGGCGGCTATTGGAGAGCCGGGGAGGTACGCTCATCCTCTTGATTTACGTTCCGCTCCTTATTACTTGTTCATTGCACATACTCGCAGACTCTGCCTTTAGCACTTTGTATTCATATTCTGTCGCTTTTCTCGCCTATGGGTGTACGATACTTTCCCACATTAGCCGGAGATGGAGGTGGCGGGACTCCTTACGACTCCGTTTTTATTGGTATTCGAGGGCGAGCACCGAGAGCTCGAGACTCTCTTCTACTTGCGATGATTTTGATACCGTCTTGCGCGACAGTATTCGTAACTCTCGGTTCCTTTCATTTTTGTCTTTGATCCGCCTGATATTCCTGATTTCGATTGGTTTATATGCGTTATCCGCAGACACGGCGTACTGGTGGTCTTTGGTGACGATCTCCGACATTCAGATCCGGAGGATCGAGTAATTCTCGATTGGTTCTGCTCGAAGGACGGTTGGTAGGGCATGGTTCTGGGAACGCTTCTGCGTCGTGTGGGGTGCGATTCTCAGACCCTCTCTGCACCTCCGCCCACTATGCGACCGCCGATAGACTCTCTGCCAGAGGTCATCGGTGCTATGCAGGCAACCGATGCTTTGTTATATCTCATGGAGGAACTCGCCACCTACCGTCAGATATATCGATGCCCCCTTGACAGCGAGTCGTGCTCATCGGCCTCTTGGTATGCCATCTTCGAGTCGTGCCGGTGCTACGGGTATCCCCTCCTCTAGCAGGGCTAGTGCATCTAGGGGTAGAGGTAGTTCGATTCCTCCGATCCCTCCGTCTCTTCATCATCATCCTGGGTGGCTAGACATGCCGACCGAGTTGACGAGTTGGCGGCTCGGGGCTCCTTACCAGGTCCCGCTAGAGCCTCCTCTTCCTGACCACAGATATGTCAGAGACCCTGATTCACCCCCGGTATGTTCTACAGCTTTGATTTACCAGTCAGATACTTGGACATTCATTCCCTCGCTGATAGTTTTACATTTGTATTTGCAGCCCCCAGTTGAGTACACGGACGAGCTACTTGGGATGCTGGCCACATTCGAGGGCATGATCCTATGGAGAGAGGCACAGATGGCCATCATGGGTGTACAGGTACTGTTCATCTTTCCTGTATTCAACATATTTCTGATAACATATTAGTTTTGAACATTCTCACAGATTGATAGGGTCAAGCAGAGCACATCGACACACCCCACTCGCATTTTGTACTCATCTGCTTTTCATATTTTGAACCGATGTATTGTAACTTTTATTTTCGTGATGCCTCCGTGTATGCTTGGTCACAGCGGACCATCCGGCCTTCTAGAGAGGCCATCCAGCCTTCTGAGCCGGGCCATCTAGGCCTTTTCGAGGAGCTCGAGAAGGTGGTCGCCCCACGCACGTAGGGCACCCATTATTGAGGAGGAGGAGGAGGAGGAGGTCGCAGACGTGAGTCGAGACATCCGCCGGGAGGGAGGCTCCGGCCCGGGTTCCGGAGTGGAGATGAGGTGAGGGGATCCGGAGGATGATAGCTCTGACCCGGATGATGATGATAGTGCAGAGGTCGTCCCGCAGAAGAGGATGAGAGGACCTCCTCATTCCCGTTCCCGAGGAGATTGATGTTATTTCCTGCTTTATTTTACTTTTTGCTAGTAGTTTGTAACACTTTGCATATTGTTAGACAGTTTTATTTCTTGTAAAACTTGTACCTTTATTTTGCTGAAAAACATGATGGAATGAAACAGCTTTTGAAAAGATGTTTGTATTTGAGATTCTTGGCATCGCATCGCATCATTTTGCACAAAATGGAATTAAATGAAAATGTGCCTTGTGTATTTACCGGGTCAGGTAATGAATCGACGCAACAAATAAAAAAAAAACGATTCACTAAGAAATAACAGAATCTTAGCAAGTTTACAACTCGATAAACAAAGTACAATCAATGTTAACGACTCGATAAACAAGACTTAACAAAATTGCATAAACAAAAAGTAATAACTCGAAACACAAAATGCGACAGCTCGACAAAACTTACAACTCGACAAACAAAACAACAACTTAATAAGCAAAACAACAACTCGATAAGCAAAAATACAACAAAGCGTACTTCGGACGGACGACCTGGGTGATGAAACGCATCCGAATTTGAGAGAAATGGAGGCCTTCGACATTCCCGATGCCTAGAACTGCCTCAAACTTCCTTCCGGAGGGCGAAACAGGACCAACATGCGGCCAAACACATTTTGTATCTAGAAATTAGAGGGTGGCCGGCCTACTAGGATAGATGGCCGGCCGGCCACTTCCTCCGCAACTCCCAGAATTTTGACACTTGTCCTTTGAATAGTGTTTTACCCCCCCTATAAAAGCCCCAGCCTTGGAACTTATTCATTTCATCACCGTTTCTCACAAAAATAGAGGCATTTCTCGCAGAAAATCTCACATCTTGGATTTCTTCTCTAGATGGCTCGGAAAAGTTGAACTTCTGGGGTTTCGGCTTAAATGCACTATTTACGTTGAGGCGGACTCCAATGCACCTTTCTTTCCTCCGTGCCGCGGCAAGGTTTTGGAACCCGGTGACACATGTCTTTAGCTTCGGCGGACAAGAGGTATGTCCTACTTTTGAAGATTTTCAAGTCTTGATGGAGTCTGAACGCTCAAAAGAGATTTTGCCTCAGTCTCGTTTTGGCCACACCCAAGCTTTAGGGCGGATATGTGGTTTCAATGTGCATGATGCTCGATCTCTGATTGGTGATGGCATGTTGGATATCCCGAGCCTGGTTTACCGATTCTCTGATGCCGGTGACCGTAGCAACCATCATTGGTAAGGTTTCCGACAACATACGCTCTGCTTGTGCATGCTATCTCATTTTCCATTCGTCTCGGGCTCTGGAGGAGCTAGCATCCGTCTGATCGAAGTTGCATAAGGCTTGAAAGAGGGAAAAAGTTGCATTGCCATGACTCTGGCCGAGACACTGATAGGCTTGGATGCTTTCCACTGCCGGGAAGCAACCAGGTTCGCAGGGAGTCCACTACTGCTACAGGTAATGTTTCCCACCCAAACTCACATATGTATTCGCTCACATCACTCGGCCCTCGGGCTCGGTTTTTCTCAAAAAACCCTTATCTTACTTTTCTCTCATCGCACATCTCTCTATTCTTTATTCTCTCATTTTTCATCCCTCCCCAGATATGGTTGATGGACAAATTGCGAGTTGTGGACTCTTGCCATGCTTATTCAAATTGTGGCTACTTTTTTTGACAACGCCTGGTCGATGCCCTTGATGAGGGATGGTGGTTTGAATGGATGTGCAATTTGTCTGCTGATTGCATTGCTTGGCGCTATCCTTGGCTTAACCTTCCGGCGATGAGCTATAGCATGTTTCAGATACCGATCCGTTGGTCGGCTTGACTCATCACAGATTTTATTTCCCATTCCGCATTCTCAAGGCCGCTTGGCCATGATCAGACTTGCCCTCCGGAGGGGATTGAGTACCCAGCCACTTTCCCGGTTTGAGGTGCACACCTTGCCCGACATACTTCGGCCTGGAGGGCTAGAGAGCTGCTGTTCCCCGCCCCTATTTTCAGTTGCACTTTATCTGACGAGTGCTGGGATTGGCTCAATGAAGAAGCACAGGTTGGGCCTAGGTTGGCATCGGAGGCTTCAACCAGCTCTGGAAGGGGGCGTAGGGACACCTGACTTGACTATGCCCTAGATTTATTGCTTTATTAGTTCTTTCAAGTTTTCGTTATGAGTGTAATAAAAAGCAACTTCAATTGTATGCAAGGGCAAGAGAACTCTGTTTTGAAATCAATGACATTGAAGGTTGTGGTACTGAAAATTCCCCGTTTTTGGTCCAAAAATGGTCTTAGTTATGAAAAGATTAATTTGAACAAAGTCAACTTTTATTAAAACTTTTTCAAAACTATTTTCGATATGGATCAGAACTGGACATGCCTGAAATTTGTCACTGAGATACACAACCCCGGATCCTAGCAACTAGAAAGTTGCCCCTAGTTTGAAAAGTGCCTCGGCGATTCATAGCAACGGAAAGTTGCCCCTAGTCTGGATGGTGCCGCAACACTTCAATGCAACGGAAAGTTGCCCCTAGTCTGAATAACACTGTACCGGAGATCACGATAAATGCTGATGAATAGAGATGACTGAGATGATCAATATGGACAAAGTTGATCGGGGAAAAGATTGGGGCTGAACTTCAGGATGAAGCTACCTACATATCCCATAGATGGGAATCAAGCCTTACGTAGTTCAGGCACGGGTTCGCTCGGGTATTTTTACTCTCCTTTTGCGCTATAACTTTTGCCAAGGTCGCCCTTTGCGGGTTTTCAACCTCGCGAGCTCAGTTTTATAATTCCAAATTTTCTATGTTCTGAATTTTGCCTAGGTCGCCCTTTCGGGTTTTTGGCCTAGCGAGCCTCTCAGGGATAATATTTCTTCAACTTGTCCATGTTGATCGGTTGGGAAAACTCTAAGCCATCTAGATCCATCAGAACCACAGCTCTACCTGACCAGATTGACTTGATAATATAGGGACCAAATTAATTGTCCGAACTTGCCCTTGGGTCGTGGATGGGAGCTCGGTTGTCTTTGAGTACCAAATCTCCTTCTTTCAAATTCTCGACTTAACCTTCTTGTTAAAAGCCCGCGATTCTGCGTTGATAACCTTGGATGTGGTACAATGCTTTCAAATTTCTTTCATTGAAAAGCATGAGTTCCTCAACTGCTTTTGTCGCCAATCTACTTGCTATCCGCACTCGCCAATACTGCAATGACGGACCTCAATCTTAATAGGCAAACGGCCTCCATCCCATAGACCAATGAGTACGAGTCGCCCAAAGAAAGGTTCTCGATCAAGTCCTCAGAGTCCCCACAAAGCGAAAGGCGCTTTATCCGCCACCCGATAGGTATCCACCATCTTCGTAGTATGCGCTTGATGTTCTTGTTGGCGGCCTCAATCGCCCGCTGGTTTGCGGCCTAAGTAGACGACTTATGAAAAGCCACATTGTATTTCTCCAACAAATCAATCACCTCCTTCTTGAAGTGGGAACCATTGTCCAAACGATTTCATTTGGGACTCCATAGCTGACAGATAATGTTGTTTCGATAAATTTTGCTACGCATGAAGCCTTCAACATCGCATAAGATTGGGCCTCAACCCACTTTGTGAAATAATCTATCGCTACCAAGATGAACTCATACCCATTCGACCCTTTGGCATAAATCCGATTACATCAATTCCTGCAGAAAACGGCCATGGCAAAGTCATGTTGTACAAATTTTGACGGCGGGACGCTCATGCGATTTGCATGAATTTGACACTTGTGACATCGCCGACGGCCAATACAATCCTCCTCCATGGTGGACCAAGAATAACCTTGTCTAAGGATCTTCCGTACAACATTAACCCATGCATGTGTGCACCACATTCACCCCCGGATGGCTTCCATAAGACGCCTTTGACTCTTCAAAGATCAACGCATACTTTGTGCATTCCCAGATGACCCCGCTTATACAGCTTTACCCCGCAGATGATGAACTGAATCGCCATTCTTCCGATTGCCCTCTTGTCTTTGGCATTTACCTGGCGGGTATGCTTTTTCTCCAAGAAGTTCCATATGTCGTAATACCAGGTGTTCGCCCGAACTTCATCTATGGTTGCAATCGACTCATAGGCAGTGCAAATTTCGTCGATGATAATCGACGATTCGACTCCACACGGATGTCTATCATAGAAGATAGAGTTGCTAAAGAATCCGCGAACTCGTTGTTCTCTTAGTAGATGAGTAAAACTTAGCTTTTCAAACCGAGGAATCAAGAAATCCAAGGTTTGGTGATACATCATCATCTTTTCCTCTTTACTTTCCATCTCCTTTAGCTTGAGACACAACAAGGTTTGAATCCCCAATAACGCCCAAATAAGCTTTTGCCCCTAGTTCCAGGGCTGCTTCTAGACCAGCGATACACGCCTCATATTCTGCTTCATTATTCGAGACTTTGAACCGAAGTTTGAAGGCGAGAGGGATACGGGAATCATCGAGTGCTATCAGCAACACTCCTATCCCATACCCGTGTTGATTTGACGCTCCGTCAAAGTACATCGTCCAGGTTTCTTCGTCGATATGCATAATTGATTCATCCGGGAACAAATATTCAACTGCTTCATCCCCCTCAACCGGGTGGTCGGCAAAGAACTTTGCCACTGCTCTTCCTTTTATCGACTTATGCGTACATATGTGAGATCAAATTCGAGAGCAACAAAGAACTAACGAGCTAGCCTACCAGAAGCTACCGGTTTCTCAAGAGATATTTGATGGGATCAAGTCGTGAAACCAACATTACAGAGTGAGCTAACAGTAGTGCCGCAGCCTTCCTAGTAGCCCATACCGTAGCTAAGCAAGCCTTTTCCAAATGTGTATATCGGGTCTCATACTCCAAAGATCTTCTTGCCGAGATAGTAAATGGCTTTTTCGCCTTTGTCTTCGATTCTGTGCAAGCATGCAGCCCATTGTAGTTTCAAGCATCGATGATACAAAATCAACGGTTTCGGTTCGGTGGTGATAAAACGGGTGGGTTCTCAGAGATATTCTTTGATCTGCTCAAATGCACTTGGCATCGGCCGTCCCATTGGAACTTTTTTCCTTTCTTGAGGAGGCCAAAAGTGGTTCACAAGTCAAGGTTAATTTTGAAATAAACCGCCTTATGAATTGCACTTTACCCGTAAAGCCTCGCACCTCCTTTTCACCCTTGGTGGTGGCATTTCTAAGATGGCCTTGATCTTGAAGGGTCGACCTCAATGCCCTTTGTGTAATCGTAAACCCCAACATTTTCCCTCAACAGAACACCAAACGACATTTCGAGGGTTTAGCCGCAACCGAATTCCCCGATCCTTTGAAAAACTTGTGCAAGGCGGTGTAGTGGCCCTCTTTCTTTTGGACTTGACAATCATGTCGCCCACATACACCTCAACCTCTTTGTGGATCATATCATGTAGTATTGTGGTCGCGCCATTGATAAGTAGCTCCAGTTCTTCAACCCAAACGGCATTACGGTAGCAAGATGTTCTACGGGTGGTGAATGCGCTTTTCCCCGCCTTCCGTGCCATCACTATCCGGTTGTATCCTCGAGAAGCCATCCATAAATGAGAGCAATGCATGCCCCGCCGTGAAATCTACCAACTCATCGATGTGCGGTAGGGAAAGTCGCCCTTCGGACTAGCTCGCTCAAATCCTCAAGTCTACACACACCGGATCCCGCCATCTTTCTTCGCACCGAACAATGTTGGCCAACCAAGTCGGATATTCAGATACCAAAGGAAGCTGCGTCGATTTGCTTGGTGACCTCTTCCTTAATCTTAAGAGCCCAATCCGCGATCCTTCGAAGTTTCGCTGATGTGTCGGGCCTCGGTCAAGGGGGATCCGATGTCGCATAATCTCAGATCGATTCCTGCATGTCTTCGTAGGACCACGCGAAAACATCTTTGAAATCTTTTAATAAAGCGACTAAGCGCCGTTCCTCCGAAGATAACGTGGACCCGATCCGACCAGCGGGTCCTCCTCAATACCAATGTTCACGATAATGATTTCGGCCCATTAATGGTTTAACAAATCTCTTGCTCTTGTTCAATCAAACGCTAGAAACCGAGGAACTTCGCCTCGCTGCTTTCATCAAAGTTTTGAAAGTCCAATTAATGCAATAAATTAAGGGCACGTAAAAATACTCGTAAACCACAGATAGTTCATTCTCATTAGGCACATCCAAATCGTCCAATTCATTGGTTACAACAGACTCAAATGAAAAGGAAAAAGACGACCGACAGATCGTGGCATCCGTTAACATCCAGAGTACCAAACTCGGACTCACGAGCTGAATCGATTCCGACTCACAGACTCGGTGGAATCAGATTCGCTCACTACCGACCTTCTGTCGCTGACAAGAATCCTCCTCAGATCGCCAAGTGAGAGAGGGTGCGATTGATGCATCCAAGATAGTCACTGGTCGGCCAAGCACCGCTTTCATCCCCAATCATGGAAACCACGGTTATCCCCAAGCACTCTTGGTCGACGGAGGATCGAGAGGAGACATGCCGCTACCCCCATTTCCAATCAGGCCTCGGGATCCACCGCTTTATTCTCGCTCAACCTCAATTGTTGGGTCTGCTCGCTCTGTGGCAACATCATCCCGGATAGTTGCGTCGAAGAAGATTTCAAAACCGCACGCGCTTTCTCCGCTTAGCCATGGCTCGGGGAAGCCGCAAAATGGAAAGTCCTCCTCTCCGGACGAAGCGTCCGCTCAGGTACCCGGATGGGCCTGCATTAAATCAAAAGGCTTCCACCGCCTGCTCGCTCGGCCATTTCTTTCCTTTCTCATCCAATCCTTCTTGGTGGGTAGATTACCCACCCCAAAGGTTTGCGGGTTGTGTGGCACTTCGGCCAATGCTGCGACTCCTTTCCTGCCGCTCCTTCCTAATCCCATCCCGGGAATATGTTGTAGCTTGTTCATGAGGTAGACGGATTTAGCGCTGACGTACACACCTTCATTCACAGCCATTATATTCTGCACTACCCGGGCCTCCGCTAAAGTGAACCCTGACAAAAACACATCCTCCGTGCCGTGCTCGATTTCCAAATCGCGAGACACTTCGCGGCGGATGGATGGATGAATTTCAAAACGATTGCAACCCCTTCCCGTGAGGGTATTTCAACATCCGTGCAGAGTGGAAGAGATCGCATTTGGTGCAACCACCGCCCCAAGAGCAAGTTGAAGGTTGCGGAACGCCCAAGACATGAAATTCAATGTTGTGTTGCCTCGACCAACCTGGGTTCAACCTTGACAAATTCCCCATCACTTCTCTACCGTATTATCATAAGCCTGATCACCGAGTGGTTGGTATGAAGTCTACGGGTTTTAACCCGACATATGCCGCTCGACCGGCAGACATTGATAGCGCATCTTATCAACAAGTACCACCGGTATCCACTTACCTCTACACTCCACGGAGATGTAGAGAGGTTTGTTATGATTCATGCCCTCAGGCGGCAATTCCTTGTCTGAAAAGGTTAATGCCGGGGAACCCCCTCCCGGAAAAACCATCCCAACCACCGCTTCCGCGTAGTTTCGATGGAGAGTTTGGCTTTGTCCATAGCAGATAGGACAAACTGTCTCAGGCACCCTTGAAGCCATAAGCCCCCCAGATGGAGATGTCTCTCAGATTTTCTTTAACTGCTTGAGCACAACTTCTTCTTCAATCGCTTTCTCTCGCTTTCTCGACCTCTTTATCTTTCCCAGATGCTTCGGTTGGTCGAGGTGCGGGGCTTGAAGTACCGCCCACTCCTAGTCATGTGATCCACCTCATCGAGGTACCAAGTATCATCTGGTTGGGCACCGCCCAATCTTCATCTGTGTGGGCAAGACACAAGTCATCGCCTTCCCACCACATCCCATCGACGCTAATGCACACCTATCCGGTTCTCGCAAGTTTGTACTCTCAAGATTTTCATCCCACATGCTCACAAAGATGTCCTCGCTGCGTTTCGCAAGACTTTCAACCTCTTCATGGTTCTTGGCTTTCCGGATTCTCTCAGAATTCCACCTCTTTTCTTGCTCCTCCTGTGTTAATGGGGTTTGTTGTTCGGTTTTCACAATATCTTGGTCCCAAGCAAAATTCTTTGTACCGGCGCCTCCCAATTCATTCTCGACTCTCGGCCTTCCGCCATCATTGATACTTCGCTCGCTGCCTTGCTCGTCAATTTCCACAACATCTGGCTGGTCATCTAACCACCCGGTAATTTCCGCTGACTCCCCATATTCAAACCAATTAATTGTTGCATCCCCTGCTTCTTGGTCGTTGAGGAACTGGAGGTTAGCAAAATCTTCTTCCACCGTTGTCAGATCATCTGCCCCTCGCTCTAGTCCGTCCCCCCGAATCATGCATAATTCAGCTTTTTCTGGCAGTCCTACAATCGGCTCAGACCGGCCCACTGATACAATGTATCCACTCGGATCATAGGCTCTCCCAGCTAGATTCCCAGACTATCCCATCCCAGACACACCACCTGCTTCTTCAAACCCCGCCTGCTCCATCTTCGGAGGTCACCACCTCTGGCTCGGATTGGGTTGTGAAGGTGTCCAACATGCACAAGTCAGTGCAATCAGGAAGGACCACCTCCGGCTTGGGTAGGTGAGAGGGAGTAATATAGATACTAGGATCGTAGGAAACGACCCCAGTTTGGATGAGGTTGACCTTTTTGGGTGGTGGATCTTGGTTATGCGCGAGTGGGTTAGTTGTGACGTTGGGTCTTTCGAGGTACGATGATGTTCTTGTCAACGAGGTCTTGAATCTCGTGACGCAGCCGAAACATTGATCTCGGTCATGGCTATGCCGGTGGTACGACAAGATTTGGCCGGGTCAGGGAAGGGAGTGGATTCGGCAAAGGGCCTTGCCCAGGGTGTCGATGCTTCTTCTTGATTAACACCCCGAGCCTTGGACAGGCATATATAGTGGAGTGAAGGTTCTTTGGCCTCGATTGATATCTCGGCTTGGTTATCGCCTCCCGGAGGTACCGAAAAGGGTGGCCGCGGGCCTTGGTTGAGAAGGGGGAGTGGTGGTGACCATACCGACCTCCGGTTTCAGTGTTGTTATTGTGATTGAATGTCCTTCGGGGCTGTTCTCGGTCCTGATCGATTAAACCTTGCTTCATCGCATCCTCAATCTGTACCCCCATCTTGTGTAAATCTGAGAAGGTGGGGAAAGGGAGTACGATCATTTTTGCATTAACTTGGGTTGGAGGTTGCATAATCATCCGAATTTGATCCTTATCTGTTGGCCTTAAGGTCATCATCGATGCCTTCGCTTCCACCGAAGTTACAAAATCGAGAAAGTCTCTTTTTGTTCTCGCCGTTGTCTCGAGATCACGGTTGTAATCTCGACCGCGTGTTATACTTAATCTCGAGCAACGAAGGCCTCACCAACTCATCCCAATTTCCCTTCCCACCGTCTTCCAATTTTGCATACCAGATGGCCGCCACCCCCGACAAAGTTCTGCCAAATAAAGAAAACTTCGTGGGTCAAGTTAGGCCCATTGGCCTCAAGATGTCCGAAAATAGCCGAGATGGACCATAGGATCCTCGATCCACAAAACGATCAACTGGGACATCTTGAATCTATCCCAGTTGTCACGGCCACGCCAGTAGCCATCTTCAATGTCCGATGGCCTTCACCCCTTGTGATTTCTTAAAAGCTTTTTCCAATACTCACCAGAGTCAGATGATCTACCTCGAACTCAAACGGAGAGTCCCGTGGTTAGGTGTGAGATTCTTGGACAAGCATGGCAGAAGTGGGGCGAGCCGCCTCATGGAAGACCTATGTCCTCTTGAGTATTCCGACATCGGGTAAGGTATTCGAGTATTTGGGAGGACATTCGAGGATTTGGCGGGTGTTCTCGACCAAAGGATGCTCGCCAGTAGCGGAGCCGGTGGAGAAGGAGCTCGATGTGAAGCAGACGCTTCATTGCAGTACTTAGTAATCACCGCCTGTTGGGCCATGATCGGCTTGTTGTTTGGAAAATTCCGCTTGGTGGTGGCATCATCTTGCATCCGCCTCATGCTCTCATGCATCGCGTATCATCGCCTCCATCCTCGACATATTCATTGTTCCATCTCAATGGCCAAGAATGTACTTCTACCGCATACGTAAATCTCACCGATTGTTTATCGTCAGCACTTTGTCCGGTAATCCTCGCTCGACACGCCGCGTCTTCTCGCCTTCTTCGGATAATCGGGTAGAGAGGAACACCGGATGTCCATCAACGAGATCCTCGGACGGGTTGAGTCGGCGACCTCGTGTCCAAAGTGCTTGGGGGTATCTATTGGTTCGAAGCAATCGTATACAAACCGCCCTAGCAAAAGATAATAAAGCGAAAGGAAATAAATAACCGTAAAACGGGCAGACAACAAATTAAATTAAATACACACAACACACGGGCATACAACACGCAGCTTGATAAGTCAAAATACATCGCCTCAATCATCGTCATCGCCCTCAGACATCGTTTCCCAAAACCCAAAACTGAATCGGATATTCACAGACAACTGATTCTCAAATACTGACTGGTGCCCGCAGGCCTGATGCCCAAACTCAACTGATACATGCATTCCCTGTAGAGGCACACTCTAACAAGCACATAGCAGATAAGTGAGAGTTGAAAACACCCCTATGTTGGGGTAGGGTTTCCCTGTCCTATTTTGTCAGGAGCTAGGGTTTCACTATGCACGTAGCGGTTTCAAACAACCTATAAACGGGTAAGCAATCTGTCCTAGTTTGGAATGGTCACTATGGATCCGAATATGCACTAGGTCGAATGGTCAAAAAGGGTGCCCCAGAAACCGGGTTTGTGTTCTATATCGCAGAGCTCGTGAATCGATCAACCTTATAGACATGCCTTGACAAGACAAGCCTCCGGCAAACCGCTCAGGAATAACAGATGGCAAACACGGTGTCCTAGGCGCACCAATGCAAATGCAATGCAAAGAAAAACACAAATGTAGTCAAAACCAGATATCACGAGTTCGAGTCAAGTTCTCTAAATCCCCAGCAGAGTCGCCAGAAACTGTAGACGTCCCCGAACGCATCCCGGGGGAAGGGAGTGCGAGTCCCCCCCGTTCTGGTTTGATATTGCGTCACTACAGTTCGAAGGACTCAAATGTCACGGTTCTTAATCCTGAACCAAAGAGTCTAAATCTGGCAAATCGTTTTTGAAAAAAGATTTTTTTGAAAGAAGTGCCAAACATGGACTGCTTTGCCAGATACAGAGTCGCCACCTAAATATATTTTTTTTATGGGAAATTTAAGAAACCCTGACTCGGTGCCAAAAGGCCACGTGTCCGTCATCACCAAAGTTGCCTCGGCTCAGGAACTTGGGTACGATTGGGGAAGGTCACTTTGTGAGAACCCTCGCTCGTCCGGTCAAAGACCGGCCTCTACTAACCATGATATCTTATTTTGAAAACATTGCGAGTTCTTATTCCGGTTATTAGCCTAGGTTACTATGTGATGCGCACAGCATACAAGTATAGACTGAATCACCTGAATTGGAACAAAACATTTCATGTTTGTTTGTTTGAAAATGGTTTGATGGTGCTACTCGCAAGTAGGCTAAGACGTGGATTTGCCATCCTCGGGTGGGCTTAGAAAACATAATTTTGCCACTATCTAGTGGGCTTAAAACAAACATTTGATGAATTGTCCCAATTCAAATAACTCAACCTCCACCCACAGGCATTCAAGGCAGTTATATCATATAAGCACATAGCCTCATGGTAAGCATGCTATTCATGATAACACTCACACGCATGCAAGGATGCTAAAGCATAAAACTTACCGAGTACTCCAAGCCAAAACAGAAGCTTGTTAGAAATTATGCATGATCCTAAATATACAGGATTGCCTAATGCGACACATGCAAAGATGCAAACTATAGCAGGCTCGGCTATTCTAAACATGGCATGTGAAATGCAACAACTAACATGTATTCAATTTGGAATAGAAATACAAATGCAGTTTGTATGATGTGTCGAGCTCGGTGCGTGCAAAACAGATGAATGATGCAAACATCTTTGTCATACATCAGATGCTAATTGAAACATGCCCTATATCTAACCATCATAAGCGGGTAAATAAAAGGGAGAAAGAAGTGGGGGTTGGAAGACATACATCACACTCACCCACGCTTATTACAATTATGCCCTCGCGCAGAGGGTCCGAATAAATAATACAGTCCGAATAAAAGAAATATACAGTCCGAAATGATACAGTCCGAAATAAATACAAATTCTTAATTAATTTACAAATTAACTAAGAAAGCTGTAAACTGGCGCGCAGGCCAGGGGGCTGCCTCGATTCTGATGAATGATGCATGTTGGGCTGTCTTGGCGCTGAAATCCATGACGATGCCCCGATTAGCCTCTGTTTGCACTTTTTCTTGAAATGCGTGCAAGTCCCAAAAATTGTTGATTCTTCATTTTGCCGCAACAGAGAGCGTGAAAGGGCATAGCAATGTATTTCACAAATATATGCATGCCTCGATCCTCGTGCCACCAATCACGCATCTCGATGCATGATGGCCGAGGAGTCAGATTGCACAACTCAATATAGGATGAATGCAGATGAATGCTACAACAAAACCTAACTCCATCATGGATAATCCGGAGTGTCGGTGACTTGGGAATTGAGACCTGTTCCGTCACTCGGAGTACGGAACGCGCCTCGTTTCCCGTGCCCGGGCTAACTCCTATCCCGAACACGATGCAATATGCATGACATGCAATCCTAACACACATAATGCTATGAAAATGAGATGCCTCGAAATGCGTGCATGTGGGCACGCAAACCGAGGCGATGATCCTAAGGCATGAAATGGCATACGCAATGCAAATTGGACTTACACTAACACGAGAGAGCCTCAGCCACACTCACATAAGAGGCCGGTGAATGAAAATAAAGTGCCTCGAAATACGTGCACGTAGACACGCAAACCGAGGCAATGGCATATGCAATGCAAGGAGACTAATATGGCATAAACAATGCAACGTGGGCTTACACTAACATGAGAGAGCCTCAGCCACACTCACACAAGAGGCCATTGGATGAAAAATGAGATGCCTCGAAATGCGTGCACACGGGCACGCAAACTGAGGCAATGACATAAAGGCATGAAATGACATGAAATATGATATACAATGAGACTAAAATGAGATGTCTCGAAATGCGTGCCCACGGGCACGCAAACCGAGAAAATGGCATACACGATGCAGTGAGACTAAAATGGCATACAGAATGCAAAATGGACTTACACTAACATGAGTGAGCCTCAGCCACACTCACATAAGAGGCCGTGAGATGAAGAATGAGATGCCTCGAAATGCGTGCACACGAGCATGCAAACCGAGGCAATGACATACGGAATGAAATGGCATACATAATGCAAATTGGGCTTACACTAACATGAGAAGGCCTTAGCCACACTCACATAAGAGGCCGTCGGATAAAAAACGAAGTGCCACGAAGTGCGCGCACATGGGCACGCAAACCGAGGCAATGGCCCTAAGGCACGAAATGGCATCCCAAATGTAGATTGGACTTATACTAACATGAGAGGGCCTCAGCCACACTCACATAAGAGGCCGGGAGATGAAAATGAAGTGCCTCGAAATGCGTGCCCGTGGGCACGCAAACCGAGGCAATGGCCCTAAGGCATGAAATGACATGCAAATGAGACATGGCATATGGCATATGAAAAATGCAAATTTCAGCAGCCAAAATGATGCAAAAACAGCCCCCGAATTATAGCAAAATTACACCCGATGTCCGAAATGCTATGCTAAGTGCCCGAAATGACTTGCAGCTATGCCAAACATGCACAATATGGACATGAAGTGTAAAGAAAGATTCTAGGCAGCCCCTAAATTAGCATTTTTCCAGTGTGAAGCAAGGCCAAACAACAATCACAAGTATGGCAAAAATAGCATTCAAAAATGGGGGAAAAGAGGGGAACAATGAAGCAGGTGGTATACGCAATGCTCAAACTGAAAAATAAAGTTCTACAACATTGAAGAGTGACCAAAAACATGAACATTTACAGCTTATGACAACCCCAAAAACAGTATGTAGATATGCTCAACATAGCATGCAAAATATGAGCCAAAAGAGGGCTATAGAGAGAGGTATGCCAAGCACTCACCAAACCAGCAAATACCCTTAGTAAAATATGACAAGAAGGCCAAAATATGGATATTTTCAATGCTGATGATGGCCGAAAACAGAGGCTAAATAGGCCTAAAAAAGCATGCAGGAATGGGGGCCAAAGAGGGATATAAAGACAAGCACAACATGGAGACCCCCAACAAGGTTGATCCATTCTACAATGTTGTAGAGGGACACAAAATAAGCTCAATCACAGTTTAAGGAATGCTCCAAAACAAACCCCATGTAGGTTAAACAAATCATGCAAGTTTACGGTAAATATGAGAGATTATGAAGCAAGTACATGATAGAGAGGCCAAACAGGGTTGAGCCCTTCTTCAATGTTGAAGAGGGGCTCAAAACAGGCCCACTCACAGTCTATATCATTCTCGAAAATAGATCACTCACAAGCTAGATGAAGCATGCAAAAACAAGGGTAAAACATGGATTCAAAGCAAGTGGCATATGGAGCATGAAAACAAGGTTGAGCCCTTCTTTAATGTTGAAGAGGGGCTCAAAATAGGCACAATATCAGTTCATGAGATGCTCCAAATCAGATCACACATAGGCCAAATATTCAATGCAAAATAATGGCATATAAGAGGATATTGAAGGAAGTGTAAGATAGAGGGCTCAAACAGGGTTGAGCCCTTAAACAAACATCAAGAATAGCTCAAAAGAGGACTACTTTTAGTATTGGTCGGAGCTCAAAACAGTGAGCAAGTAGGGTTAAGAAAAGAGACAAGAAAATGGTGTAAAAGAGAGGGATTGAGACTTACCCTTGAAGACCTTTCTTTCCTTGCTTCTTGACTTGAGAAATGTTGCTTCTAAGCCTCTAAGGACCACTTCTTGTTGCTGGAAATGGAGTGGTGATGGTAGTGCTTGATGATGATGAACAAAAGGCACCAAAACTTGAAGATTTGAGAGAAATGGAGATAGAGGAGTGTATGTATGCTTGAGAGCAAATTTTTTAACCCTTGGGACAAGTTCTTGGCTGCCTTATATGGACAAAAGGAGGGTGTAAAGTGGAGGAATGCACCTAAGCTTTCCTCCAAAATATCCCCTGATGATCTTTTTTCGGGGAAACAATATACAAATAAAGTAGGCACTGAGAGGATGCAGGCCGGCTAGCCACCTTTATTGGAGGTGGCCGGCCGGCCACCCCCCTAGCCGGCCGACTAGGGGCAAAAATGGAAACTGAGAATTGCTGGCCGAGCTCTATACATTGGTGTCCTCCCATGTCTCCTCTTCAAGGCCCTGTGGTTGGAATTTGGCAACTCTGAACCATGAGAAACAATAATCCAACCCTAGGAGAGGCTCAAAAATGAAAAGAATAATTACTGGCCGAGCACCACTTTTTAGGATCCTCCCATATATGTACAACACGAATATGTGGTTTCGGCTCGAAGAAAATGGCACTAGTGTGTTCAACATTAGCCCGGAAGTGAGAAAAACGGGCCCCGGGGGGCGCCGGAAGAGCATAACTAGTTGCTGAGACAATTGCTAGGATCCCGCCCTCCAGTGACCTTCCTTATGATAAAACAGAGGTACCTGCCAAAAATGAACAAAAACCGATGCAAAACGAATGCTCGGGGGCCAAACCGCGAGGTTCGGGGCCCGAAAACCGACCGTTAAGCACCGAAAGTGGTGTTCGGCCACGAAGTGGGTATCTAAGACCCCAGTGTCCCTCGTTATGACAAAACAGAGGTAACTGCCAAAAGCCGGAGGAATCGGAGATGGTTAGACGGTCTCGAACCGAGGCACATGGCCTGACGACTCCGAAAACCGGGAACCGGGCTCCGAAATGGGCAAAATGGCCTACGGCCACGAAATGTTGCCCACGGCCACTGGGAGATGGTCTAAGGGACCTCTCCCTCCCCTCAGGAAGGAAAACTAAGAAAACCGAGTCTGGTTCGCAAACCGAGACAAAGCATAGAAGAGAGTTCTGTTCGGAGGCGCGCGGCATGACTCGAGACTTCTGAACGAGCACAATATGCAACATCACCGAGCGTTCAATCGGTGACGTCTGAGTCTTAAGGTCGGTCAAAAATGGGGTGTCTACAGAAGGAGAGATTGATTGGGGAGGGGGTGGCAGTGGAAGAAGGGGGTAGTCGGTGCTAGTTAGGGTTTGGGTTAGGACTTCAACGTCGAAGCTAGCAATGGAAGCTGCAGTAGTGACAATGATTTGGGGTTAGGGTTGATGGGGGTATTTTAGGAATTTGGTGGTGTGAATTAAGAAAAAAAAAAATTTAAATGTGTGTGGTGTGAACTAAGTAATGGTGTTGGATGAGAGTTTTGGTGGTGTGCAAATAGAGACTCCCTAACATCTACTATTCTGCCATTTAACAAGATTACCTATTTTTGGAGGAGATATTTGTTTAGACGGACTAAATAACGAAGGATTGTGATGTAATGAATTATTAATCATGGAGTAAATTTTCTCTCGATTATTTAGTTAAAAATTGTGTTTATTCGACTATTAGCTTGACTTTTATTTTTCTAACCAAACAATGAATTAATAAATCTATTAAATTTGGAGTTTAAACTCATGTCTCAATTCCATAAAACATACGTTGCGTATTTTGTTAAGTCATTATATTTTCTCAAATCCCCTTCCCCTCTAAATTTTCCTTATTTTCTCTCTTTTACACACACAATGACATAGTCAAGACATATATATATACACACAAAAAACAAATATTAGTCTCTATTTGATAAATGTGTCAAGAGTGTGATTGAAATACCATTAGGCTCCCATGGCTTCACACGTTTTTATTATTTTTAATATGATGTTTGATTCAATGTTAGATGGGAATTACTTGTTTGATAGTTGATCGTATAGTATCAAGCTCTAACTCTAAATCTAATGGTAAAGAAGAGTGATAGGGTCATTTTATTAGAGGAAGACGAAAACTTAAGTTGACATAATATGTAATGGTGAAAAAATATATAATTTTATTAAATTTAACTGAGCATATAACATTTGATAGAGCTGATTGGTTAAAAATGATTCACATAGCCACCTCACATAATCGGGACACAAGACTTAGTTTTGCTTGATTTAATTTGATAGTATTAATGTTCTTAATTTTGGAGACACTAAGTTAATTCCGTGATCATGGAATTAGCCACATCACTCCATCTTATTATCAAAAATAATTTTCTTCCTCCCATCTTAATGTTTGTTTGAGCAGATTGTATTAGATGAAACTAACATTCACAAGACTTTTAATTCTGGAATTATCAATTCTTTTGGATTATTTATTCTATTACATATTTGGATTGACAAAATTTTATTAATTTTGTAATTTAGACAATTAGTTTAAATATCTTTTTAATCCCTTATTTTATATCTGATCTTTCTTGAGATTCAATAGTTTTTCATATGGAAATTGTCACACCCCAAACCCGGGTATGACCAGCCGTGGCCCACAGGGCCTAAGCCCAAGGCACACGTAAGCCTAAATACGAAACCATACACACTGAATACTATAAAACAGTTCATTAAAAAAATAACCAAAACTCAATCCAGTGTCATGTCACAAGTATAAACGACAAAATCAACCGTAATCAATACCATCCAAACTTATGGGATATAAACGGCCCACATATCAAAATAATCCTAAATGAACCCCAATAAAAATTAAAATAAATGTGCACAACCTTGACATAACAATCTAAAACAAAATAAATGAATGTCCTAGAGGTTCATGCCATCAAGTTCCCACTACGCCATGAGTCCACTCTAAGTCCTTCTAACACCTGGAAACAGTAAACAACTAAGTCAGCTGATAGTTCAGTGAGTAGCAACATGGTTAGTAAATACAGTTTTGAAAATATGGATCAATTGCAAAATAAGATATATATCACAGAAACTAGATTTGCATACAGTTTGGTAAAGATAATCTGTTTAAAAAAGAAGGTTCTGCAGTTCAACAGTTAAAATACTCATGTCTCTCAAGAACGTGATAAATGACATTTTCCACTTAAAACAGATTACACCATGGACACCAATAATTTTCTAGGTACCAAGAAAAACAAATAATATGCCACACAGTTCTCGAGGCTATAAGCCTCGTTGGATCCAATATCGAACTAAGAGTCATCCTTAGGGTGGCAACTTGGGTCTTTTCTCTAAGACAATCCGATTGAAGGTCACCTAGCTTTTTTTTAAGGTATTTTCCTTACAATCGTTGAACACTAGAGTCATCATGGCCCAACCCAGATCTGTTCCTTAGTGGCCAAAGTCACCACACACAGTGAAATAATTTCCATTGGACTAAATATACATATGGTCCCAATAATCAATACACATCAGTTTCGCAAAACATGGTAGTTCATCATTATAAACATGAGACCAAAACAATTAGTTTACAGTATGCCAAGTTTACACATGTTTTAGAAATAATTTGATTCCATTGATAATATAATAATTTATCAAAACAGTT
Organism: Camellia lanceoleosa; assembly: GCA_025200525.1. Taxonomy (NCBI): domain Eukaryota; kingdom Viridiplantae; phylum Streptophyta; class Magnoliopsida; order Ericales; family Theaceae; genus Camellia; species Camellia lanceoleosa. Next base: position 44,050,375 of record CM045772.1, read on the forward strand.
TAGTTCTGAAATAAAAATTTAATTTTTCAACAGTTCAGGATAGGGGTACATTTATGAAATATGTAGCATGGAACTAATCACCTGAAAAGGGAATAATATAATCCTCGAATAGAGTATGAAAGTCCAACTAGTGCCCTGAACCAAGTATGAAAGCTACACTTCATTACTAATTTAAAAATACTAAAGAATAGGAACTAAGTAACCTCAAACTTAAAGCGCACTAACACAGCTCAACCCAACTCACCGTTACTTTTGAATATTACCTAAATTCATGTTCTTCAAAGTCTAAAATCACCCAAGACATGAGTTCAAATCGAAACTTAATTAAAAATAACTTTAAGACAAAACAGAATTTTAAACTAGTTTTCCTAATCTATTCGCTAACTTCAAAAATTAAGAACCCACTCCATGCTGTTCAAAAAATTCTAAAACCCTCCAGATATTAACTAATATATTCCAAGTTTCAAACCCAAAAGGTTTCACTTGATTTGCTTATCAAAATAATTATCTACAATTAATTATACCTAAACAGATTGTTTTCTGCAGCACTTTAAAGAAATTAATGGTTCTCTTAGTATACATGAGCAATCAATGCAAGGCCAAAAACGTACGAAACTAGACTCGTAACCGGTTCTAATGACACTAATTCGATAATTTTTGGATTTATACCCAAAGAGAACAACACTCCCGAATTTACTGTTTAAAACAAGTTTTCTGGACAAATTTGAACGCATCAGTTTATATGGATTTTGACTTCCAAAAATTATTTAAAAAAAATTCAGATATGCAATTCAATATGTTATTAATCTACTGTAAAAATTTCAGTTCAAAATTCCTTCGTTTGATATAGTTTCTTAATTTTTAAAGTTTGTGGTTCTACACAGAATTCTTATCTAACGACTTTAGCTCCTTAATTTGCTTTAAAATTGTATGATAATAATATACAGAGAATACTAACCCAATCAGCTTCCAAGCAATACACCGAAACATCTATACACAATAATCATAGATATTATAGAAGAACAATACCTTAAAGTTGTAGAACCACAAGATGCTAGAAATTTCTCTCTCTCTCTCTCTCTCTCAATGACTCACGGCTGCTAAGAAACCTAAAGTGGCTGCTGTTGTGTTGTAAAAATAATAAGAGAGTTAGGGTTTTTCTTTTGTTTTTATATATATAAATAACAACCTCTCTTATTTATTATTATTGTTATTATTATTATTATTATCTTTTAAAATTGTGGGCATCCATAACAAATTTGTTTTAGGTTTAAAATTAATTAAAAGTCCCTCCAAATATTTAATTTGCACTTTAGGATTTATCATCAAAATATTTGAAATTGTAAAATTATTATTTAATTATTTGCTTAATTTTTGTATTCAGATTCTCATAGAAATATCTTGCACAAGTAGATGACTATTAATCCAAACTCTAACCCAACGTTAAAATATACTTGGTTGAATTATTAATTCAATACAAGAAATCCAAGACCGAATGAAACATAGAAATACAAAAATATATATTCCTAACCTTTACCTTATGTATTTCGATACGGTAATCCCATGACATGATCAATTCCTAATAGTACCAAAAAATCTATACCCATAATTAAGGATTGAGCTTTAATGGGCCTGTGAGGTATACCATAGATTCTGTTGTAATAATTTGAACTACTCATTTTAAAGAATTTTTCGTATATATCATTTATACAAAAATTAGGACAATTCGATAATTATAACATTTTTATTTGTAATTATTTTTATATATGATATATACAAAATATATTATAAAATACACAATTCAAATTTTCAAAACAAGACCATAATATCCTCACATACCCCTTAAGTTTTAGCCCAAATGAAATGGAGAAGATGTCATTGTTCAAACCCCTGACTTGGCAAACGAACTCCAACAAAATGAGACGTAATTATCTTGGTATCCATTTTCTATGAGTTACTTTTCTTTGCACCAGAAAGTTTCAACCACGTAAAAAAAAAAAAAAAACACACCACACACACAAACACACAAACACACACCGTGTCCCATCCAAAAAAACTCCTTTAAAATCACCCCCAACACCACATTCAACAACAACATAACAGTATAAAAAACTAGCCATGATTACCCTCTTCTTGTTTGCCTTGTTGGTTTCACCCATACCCTTCTCTTTTGCTGATCCCGACCCGTTACAGGACTTCTGTATTGCAGACTTGGAAGCTCAACCTTCCATCAATGGCTTCCCCTGCAAACCCGGCTCCAACGTGACCTCTGACGACTTCTTCTTCGACGGTCTGAGCAAAGAAGGAAGCACAGGAAACATATTCGGATCAAATGTCACAGCAGCAAATGTTCTTGCATTTCCCGGGCTCAACACGCTGGGACTATCGATGAACCGGGTTGACTTTGCTCCAGGAGCACTCAACCCACCTCATATTCACCCCCGCTCGACGGAGTTGGTTTTGGTGGTCAAAGGGAAGCTACTTGTAGGGTTTGTGACGACTGGGTTTGTTTATCATTCCAAGGTTGTGAGTGCTGGGGAGATTTTCGTGATTCCGAGAGGGCTTGTGCATTTTCAGAAGAATGTTGGGAAGGGAAAGGCCTTGTCTTTTACGGCTTTCGATAGTCAGTTGCCGGGAGTGGTGATCCTACCGTTGACTCTCTTCGGTTCTACACCACCAATTCCTAATGGTGTGCTGACTAAAAGTTTCCAAGTAGATGAAGATGTTGTCAAAGCCATAAAATCCAAGTTTGGCAACTAGGCTATTTTTTGGATAAGTTGGTCTGTATTTTTATCAATAAGTAGGTGATTTGTGGGGATGATTCTTTTATTCTTGCCTTTGCTCTTTTGATTTGATTGTGTTGTATGTACAATTGTATTTTTCTTTTTCTTTATTTTATGTTTGTATTCAATATGGAATAATACATGCAAGGTCAGATTCTTCTCCAACAAGTCTACTCATGATTCCAAATTTTGTGAATTAGATTGACCAAACAAACAAAAAAATTGAAAAAGATTGCCCACCTACACTACTAAAAAAAGTGACCTTTTCCATCTAATTTTTTTGCAATCCAATATTAGCCGTCGCAAAAAGAAAAAATTTTGCAACGACAAACTTAAGTTGGAAAAGGCCTATTTTACGCGTATTTTTTTTTCTTCCCTTCACTAACCCCAATTTTTTTTTGCCCTTTTGTTATACATACGCCCTAAGCCCATTTAACTTTCATTTTCACCACATTGACAAGCAGAGATGCCTCTCTAGCTCTCTCGCACTGTTTGTCTCTCTCACTCTTTTTGTTCGCCATGGTTGTAACTCTGGTGGTATGAATCTCTGATACCATTGATGCGGAAGTAGCAAGCAGATGAAGAACATGGTTTACGAAATCAAAGATGATTCAAATAATGAAACATAATTGGAAAGCACTTAAACAAATTCATTTGAACATAAACATTAAAACATAAACGTTAAAACTTAAATGCATAAATTAAGTACATACAGAAAATAACTTACAATCACAATTGTAGCAACTACAAGGATCTTAATTGGGTTACAAACGGGGAGAGGTAATTGTCACTCAAAGCTTTCTGTTTTTTTTCTAGAATACTGAAGAATGAAACTTGAAAACTGCTGAATGAATTCATTACAATATATAGAAAAGAAAAGCAAAATAGCATGTGACTTTGGTGACTGATGAAGGCAGCTAGCAGCGTATGAAGTAAAACAGATGCTGTCGGTTGCTTTCGGTGGAGTGATTGCACGAATGAACAGCTTTATCAAAAGTTGATTGAGATGAATAGTGACAGTGAACAGTAAAAGTGAACAGTAACTTTTACTATTCATTACTTTCGGTGGAACATGTGAATATAAGAATCATTATAGATACAAATTAGCAGCTTTTCTCAAAAGAGTATTGATTGAAGCTAATTTGTATTTATAGGGAATCCTATGTTGATTGATCAGGCATATGGATCCTGAGCATCTTAGCACTCAGATCTTCCATATGAGATGGGTTGAGTAGTTGAACCTTCAGAAGATTGTGACTGGCTTGAACTGTCTTTTGAATTTTCTGAACTGGTTGACTGGGCTTCACCTTGATCCATGATTTGGCAGACTAACTGGAGCACTTCATCTTTAGATAATTTGGACTTGCTTTTTGATTTGATTTTGGGCTGAGCAGGAGGTGAATTGGGCCTTGACTGAGACTTGGATTTGGATTTTGATTTGGGCTTTGATTGAGTCTTGGGCTGAGCCGGTACTGCAGGAACTTTGGACTTTGATTTATCAGTAGTGGATTGAACCTGAACCTTGGATTGAACCTTGGATTTGGATGACTTGGGCTTTGAGCCACTAGATGAGGGGCTTCCAAGGTTGATTAGAGGAAGGCTGGGGTGACTTCCTTGGCTGATTGCAACAGTTGGGTTCTGCTGGGCTTTGATCATAGATGGAGTTGGAGCACATTGATCAATGGGGAATTCTTCTTGAACAATTTCAAAAATTCTGGGCACATTAAACTTAGCCCACCATTTGACTAAATGTTGACGGGTGATTATATTACCATCAATTCCATAATGCCATTTAAATATCCATGTGAGTTTATAGTTGGATATAAAAATTAACAAAGATGGAAATTGTTTCTGATGAGTAGTGAAGGGATAAACAGAGAAGAAATAATTGACCAGTTCAATGAGATCACCAGGAAGAATATCTGAAATGGCGCCATAATAAGTCCACCATCTCAGAAACCAAGTAGGTAACTCATATTTGAATTTCTGATCAAAGGAGATGAACCAGGAGTGACTGAAGGACTCATTTTGGTACAAGAAAATCTTGAACCAAGCATCAATGTAATCATGGTAATTATATTGAATAGAGTGACCGGGTAAATCTCGAAGCTGATAAGGAGGACCCCATTCAGCTAAGGAAACAATGTTGTGAATGTAAATAGAATGATACAGAACCTTGCTAACGTAGGTCCGATCATAAATGGGTTTGATTAAGACTGATTGGTGAGGGATCAAAATATCTTTGTAATAGGTGAGTGTTTTCTGTGGATGTGAGAAGATGAAATGGCATCCAGAGCCAAAATAAGATTTAGCAATTTCATGAATGACTTGGCTTTTGGGGTGACTGGGTTCTTTGTAGAACAAATTAGTAGTGTGTGATTTGGTGTAATCAGATCGAGATGACCTGACTGGGTTAGCAGGGTATAGAGTGACTGAAACAGATTGACTAGAAGCAAACGGATCTGTAGCCAAAGCAGATGAGTAATTAGGTCGATAAATGTTACCAAGGACTTGATAACGGTTAACCATGTCAAGTGAATAGCTTGGAATGGATGACTCTAAAGGAGGCGGAACAATGAGTTGATTAGGTTTACTGGAAGATGGGACCAAAACCTTAGAAAGAGGCCTTGGGCGAGACATCTTTTTAAACAAGTAACAATGATTAGCAACCAGAAAGAAGATCTAAATAATTCTGGTAATAATTCAAATGACTAATGTATTCAGTAAGTAAATTGCGACGAGCTTGAATTTGATGGTAATTGATATATTGGGCTCGTTTAGTAGTTTTTCTGGCTAATTGGAGTCGTTGAATACAGAAGGTTACTTGGTGTATCAGGGTTTAGTAATGAATAATTTGGGTTTTCAAGTAGGAAATATGTGGAGTTGCACTCATCCCTTACCCCCCTGTAAAAATTCCGGGGTAAGAAAATCAGGAAGGGAATTTTGACAGCTAGGAATGTAAGTAATATCAAAATAAAAAATACTTAAAATAGATTACCAACGGGCAAAAATTTGTTTACTAGCAAGATTTTGAACATCTTTTTCTAGTACATATTTAGCAGATTTGCAATCAACACGAAGTAAAAAAATTTTATTTAAGATATCATCTTGAAATTTTTGAATACATAAAACAGTAGACAAAATCTCTTTTTTAATAGTGCTTTAATTTAATTGTGCTTTGTTCCAGACACCAGAATGATAACGAACAATTTGTTCAGATGATTGAGGAGTGACTTTCTAGAGAAGAATGCCACCATAACCAATATCAAAAGCATCAGTCTGAATAATTTTGAATGAATTTTCAGTAGGAATACCAAGACAAGGAAGAGACTTAACATATTGTTTGACTTGTTCAACAATGGCAGTATGAGCAGGGGACCAAGGAGGAGGATTATCCTTTAACCTATCAAATAGAGGTTGACAAACCTTCCTAAGGTCTTTATAGAACTTAGCAATGTAATTAAGTGATCCTAAGAACCTTTGTAATTGAGTTTTATCAAGAATTTCATCAGGAAATTTGGAAGCAAATTCAATAGATCAATTAATGGGAAAAATAGTATTTTGGTGAATATCATATCCTAAAAACCTAACCTTGGTTTGAAAAAATTTAATCTTGGGAGCAGATATGATTAAACCATGACTTTTAATTGTATAAAAGAATGCAGTTAAATGTTTCCAATGTTCACTGATAGATTTGGAGAAAATTAATGTCATCAATGTAAACAATAGATAAATCACTAAAGGAGTTGAATATGTCATTCATGATATGTTAAAATTCACTAGAGGCATTTTTTAAGCCAAATGGCATGACATTCCATTCATATTGATCAAAAGGTGTATTAAAAGCAGTTTTGTATCTATCTTTAGGATGAATTTGAATTTGCCAAAAACCACTTTTTAAATCAAATTTACTAAAAATAACAGCTTGATTAAGTCGCTTAATTAAATCTTTTTTTATTAGGGATAGGATATCGAATCCATTCTAAAACAGCATTTAATGGTTTGTAATTTATGACTAAGCGAGGGACACCTCTTTGTAATTCAGTATTTTTATTAACATAAAAAGCAGGATAAGACCATGGTGATTTACTAGGACTAATAATTTGATTTTTTAATAATTCATTAATTTCTTTCTTATACATTTCTAATAATTCATGATTCATTTGAATAGGTCTAGATTTAGTAGGAATTTGTTTTTCATTAAAATCCTTAATATATGGTAAAGTAACTACATGCTTTTTCCTATGCCAAAATGCAGTAGGTAAAGATAAACAAACAGTTGATTCAAGTTTTAACTTAAAGTCATTAATTTGAGAAATAAGAATGGGATCGGTTAATTGTTGATCAATTCGTTTATAATTAATTTCTTCTTTAAGAAAATTCAAGTGTCTGGTTAATCTATGAATTGTGTGAGAAATAGAACAATCTTTTAATTGATTTAATTCTAGCATTTCAGGTGGAAATAAGAATTTAAATATAACAGGTTGTCCTAAAACATGAGTAGTTATGCCTTCACTAGAAGTAGTAAATGGATATAACAAAGATATAAATGGTGTGCCTAAAATGATTCTATATGTCAAACATGGACTTTGGGTAATTTATACTTAATATGCATTTTACTACCATTAGCAGATGTTAATTTCTCTTGACATTTTTCATAATATTTAGTAGGAAGTAATCCTTCTTGAATACAATTTAAATCAGCACCAGTATCAATTAAAGCAATTAACTCTAATTCAAAATCTTTGACAACAATCTTAATTTTTGAATACCATTTTTGCATATAGATTTTATTGAGTAAGTTTAATCGTTTATCTTCAAGGTTAGTAGGTTGAGGTCGATTATCAAATATAAGTTTAGCTGGATTAGTATGATCAGAATTAGGATTAGAATTATGTTCAGATTCATGAGGTAATGCATGTGGATTAGGTTGGAAATTAATTAAACTTTGATTAAGTTTTAGAGTGATAATTTCGTCTTCTAATTTTTTATCCTTATTCTGAAGGTCACGGATAGTTTGTTTAATTTGGTTGATTTCAGATTATAAATCTTGAAGTGTAATTTCTTTAGTTTTATTTTTAAATTTTTCCAAAGTCTTGGACAAACAAATAATAGGTTTATTAAACTTAGGTTTATTATCTGATTGAAGTAATAAAGCTTTTAATTTATCAATATATTGTTGTTTTAAATTAGGATCATCTAATTTACTAATTAAGTCAATTAAAGCAGATTCTTCTTGAGTGTGTTTGGTAAGAACAGTAATTTGTTTAACTGGTTTGCAACAAACATCATTACATCCTAAGGTAATTTGATTATCATAATCAGAATTATCACTATTCGAAGGGGAATTAGATGTAGATGGAGGAACAGAAGAGGAATCATTATCAGATTGATTTAATTGAAAGATTTCAAATAACTGAATTTTGGATTCTTCATTAATTTGGAGTTGGTTAACTCTATCTTTTAGTTTTTGTTTTTCTTTACATTTGTTAGCATAATGTCCTTTTTGTCCACAATTATAGTAGGTAATATCTTTATTAGATTTTGATTTCGGATGTGATTTAGATTTACAATGTTTTTTTTTTTGGGTTTGGTATAAAATTTATCATTGGATTTGGAAGGTGAATAAGGCTTTTTGTATTTATTATAATATTTGGATTTATTTTTATGCTTAGAATATTTATGTGATTTCCTACGAGAGGGTGCAACAGGAGGTAATCCATATTGTTCACAAAAATTTCCTGATTCATATTTAGCTTTATGTTTATCTTTAGTAGCTTTTTGACTAAGTTTAAGATCAATACACATTTTTAATCCTTCTTTTTGAATAGTACTAATTATATCACTATATGTTAAATTATCATATTCTATAACACCAGTAGGTTGACTAAGAACGTCTCTAATTTTGTGGGCAAATAAACTAGGTAATCCATTAATAAATTTTTCTTTCCAAAATGATTTAGTACAATCTTCTCTTAACATAACTCTAGAGGTAAATACATCTTTATACCATCTAAAATTACTTAAAGTTGGGAAAGTAAGATTACTGAGTTGATCATGTATGCGAGAATAAATATTAGTTAGAGTACCAATAAAATGTCTAACAATAGTATAGATTAATGCATTAATACCATCGGGGTGGCAACAACCAATATTTTCATCAAAGATAGGTAAACCATTATCATCGGTTTGATTAGCATAAATTATAGATTCTCGTTGGTCTTCAGTTAAATATTTTTTCCACCAAGATTTGAGCATACCAGTGAACCCAGAAGTAATTAGAGTAACAATTTCAGATTTAGAGTATTGGGGATAATTGGGGAGATAACTATTAGAAACCATAGATAAATGATTTAGTTTTTGGAGAATTTGATCCTCACTAAGACCATCAATATTCCATTCGTATAATTTTTTGGCAAAAACAGAAAATTGATTATTAAGATTAGTTTCTTTGAATTGGAGATCAGGAGGAGTAGGTCGAGAATACCAATTTTTGGTAGTTTGAGGGTTAACTTTGGGATAATGAATTTTATTAAGATGAGAGGATTGGAATTGTTGAGCTAATTGATTTATGTCATCATCAGTGTCAGATTGGGTGGAAGCAATTTCAGTATTAAATTGTTGATTTAGAATAGTAAGACCTTTATCTTTAGAGGGTGAAGCATTATCAGTTGTAAATAGTTTAATAAATAATTTTTCAATAGCTTGGACAGTAGAATGATCATTAGTAACTAAACTAGTTCTTTTAGAACGATTAGTGGGTAGATTAAGTAAAGGTGAATCTAAAGGTTGTTTGGTGGATGAGGTTTGAACAGATTCTAAATTGGTTTCTATCTTGTCTAATTGTTTACCAATTGTACTTAAACATTGATTCGTATAATTATTTTGTTCAATGACTTTTTTAATTTCATTATCAGTACCAGGTAATTTGAAAGGAGACGTAGGGATTTTAGAACTTTGTTGATGAAGAAGTATTTTTTCTAAAAGAGGATGACTAGAACTAACAGAAGTAGTGTCAGAAGTTTTCCATTTATATTTTGTGATTGTCGTAAGCTTTTTGTAATATTTGTCAACATATTCTAATAGAGGTAATTCAGAACCATATTCAATCATAAAATCATACCATTGTCTAGAAATTTTGGACATTTGAGCAGGAGTATATTTAGCATAGTAAGCATGGCGTTGAGTTCTATTTGCGAGAGATTTAAATTCAATAAGTAATTTATCAAGATCAGGAGTAAATTCTTTTTTGATTGTCATTAATTGAGGATTGATGGGTGGTGTAAATTCATCAAAATCAGTTTGAGTTGGAGAATTATTAGAAGCGATTTCTTCTTCAGGTAAATGTGTGTGAGTTGAATAAACAGGTTTACTAATTTGTGAAGTTGTAGAATTATCAATTCCTTTTAATTTATTTTGAGTGGTAGGACCAAGATGTAGTTGACTGTTTTTCGTATTAAATATCGCATCTTCAGTTTCAATTTCAGTAGGGACACTAGATGTACTATGCCTAGAAGATTGACTACGATTAAATTTAATACAAACATATCCATCATCATATTGTTGAATATCTTGGATATCTTGTTCTGAGGATTGTTGTTGATTATGTTTGTAATTTTCATTAACAGTAACCCATTGATCAGGTAAATCAATATTTTTCCATTCAATCATTTGCGGTATATTAATATGTGATTCATTGTGACTACTACTTTGGATTAAAAGAGTTTTATCTTTGGGACTTTTATGTAAAGCATGAACATTTAAATTAGTTTGCATGCATTTATAATGAACACGATATATTAAAGCAATATTATGAATTTTTTCTTTCATGTTAGTAAATGAACCATGTAATTGAATATTTAATGTTAATGCATCTAAAATATGTGGATCGCGTAAACTAAGTGTAAAATCAGGGAAACAATTAAAATGTACTAGCCCTTTATGAAGACCAGTTTCCATCATACCCATTAAACTATCATTGTAATTAAGAAAACGAGCATCTCGTAAACATAGTAAAACAGAGGTATTTTTGCCTACAATTGTTAATAGATTAACACCGACTTGAATGAGACCAACATGCATACAATTGTAACCATTATTTAAATGTCGTTTGATTAACTTAGCATCAAATAATTGGCAAGCTTCTCTAGGCTTTTCTAAAGCATATACTTGTTCAATTGTTTTAACATGTAAAGTAACTTTAAAAACATTTTGCAAAAAAGTAGTTTTATAAATTTCTTTAATTTGCAATTTTGGTATATTCCATCCTGTATTAATTTGATCATTTTCTATTTCAACATCTTCTTCATTTATTACTAATCCTTAATTAGGTATTGAGGGCAACGTTGTTGACCTAGAACTGACTGATGAGTTACTTCTAAATAATCGATTCATTGTTCTTATTAATTAATCAGTTTTACAGATATCTTAATACAGACCCTATTCTAGTTAGGTTATCACAGACCAAAGAGGTTTGAGTATAGACCCTATTCTGAATGTCCAACACTGCCTAACCCTAAGGACTTACTCTGGATAAGAGATGAAAGTGGGTGACTTAAACCTGGTGGATAGACCTAGACTGATCTCGTGGGTGATTAAGACGAATTGAAAACCAGATTAATCAAGTGAACAATAGAAAGGATTAATTGGAAGAAACAAAGCAGTTAGAAACAGGATACAACACAACATGGCTCTGATACCATTAGCATGGCTCTGATATATTGTGGATTGCAAGTAGAGTTCTTTTTATGCTTGGTATTGACGATCTTAGGTTACATTCCTGGAATAGTTTACGCTCTCTCTACGATCCTCTGTGTCGATTGTGATATGACTCGTGCCGATTACCCTCCACTCACCTAGTCTCTCTCTCACACTCTCTCTCTCTCTCTCTTGGAAATCTATGTGTGTTTAGCTGCAATCTCAGGGTATTATACTATGGCCCCATGTGTGAAATTAATTTGAATGAGCTTAAACTCTCGCTATCTGATTGAATCGCTTTGATTTAATTTAATTATTCTCTTATTTATTTGTATTTCAAATATATTTGTATAGATTTTGGAGTGATTTGATATGTATTAGATGTGATTGAGTGGAAGTTTGTGATTATATGTTGGCCTAATTTCTAGATGTGCTGGCTCTTTTCTGATATTTGTTACTTCGATCTCTCTATTAATTTGTTTGCTTGCTCAGAAATTGAAGGGAAAAAAATGGAAAATGTGATTTTGAATATTTATATTTGATTGCTTCAATCTCTCTCAGTTTACTTCTCTCTATCTGTCGGTCTCTTAATCTACCAATAAATACTTATCTAGCTTTCTCATATTCTATTTTGGATAATTTATGATCTCTCTGTGCATCCTTAAGTTTGTAGACTTTGAGCTCAAGTTCTAAGTTTTGCGGTAAACATTCAATCAAAATTCAAGCTGAAACCCTAGTATCTTTTGCACACTCAGTAGGACAAACTAGTTTTGCCATCATTTCTTATCCAAGGTAAACTTTACTGCTAAAGTTCAATTTATGTTCATAATTGTGTATAGATAATGAAATATTGAATTCTAGGTTAGCTACTTGGTGCTTTGGATAGATGATTGATAATAAGGGATCTATGCTACTTGACCCTCTATTTGTTAAAATTCATAAAAATAAGTTTACAAGAATGATGTCGCAATGCTCGGACAATAAATTTATATTTAGTACTACTGGAATTGATTGCATAATTCTACATAACTTTCAATTGTAGCTGCTTGCATTATTATTTTCCTATTTCCTCTCCATGAGATTGTGATGCATTCACAGAATATTCCAGTATGCTAATTGATTAATTATATAAAACCAGAGTCACTAACTCACTATGAAACCAAAATGGACAAAGAACTTGCTTATGTGCTCCATGAAAATGGAAATCTATAGACTAGAATAATCAAGAAAATACAGCCATCATGATGAAAAATGATTAAAATTTGGAACAATGCCTTTAATAATTTTCTTATATCGGTAACAATAAGATAATGTTTGAAATTTGTGATTCACTTAAGTGAAAAAAAATCTAATTATGTTATGTTATCTACATTTTGCATGAATTGAACACGCAATACATTATGTGTGAGATTTGATCATGGTCTAACTGATTCAATTAGAAAAGGCTGCCTTTCTGTAGACCACAACATGAAGTTTTAAGTAATCATCTTAATAGAACTTGAAACTTAAATGAATGTGTGATGACCCCATCAAGTATAATAATTAGTCTTTAAATAATTAAGGAGATTTGAATTTTAATTGTTCATTATTTTGATTCAATTTGAAATTCATAAGAATTATTGAGTCTGATTCGTAAATGATTTTATTAAGAATTTATTTTGGAATTAGAAACGAAACATCTATATAGCCTAAGGAGGTGAAATTGATGAGTTGAATCAGTTTAATTTCAAGTATTGGATCATATGAGAGTTTAATTAAATATTCAATTTAATTTCGATTTAGTTTAATAAAATTAAGGTTTGATTAATTGGGTCCAAATTGAAATTAATTAAGCAAATATGATTATGAGGATTAGTAATCGTAATTATTATGAATTAAATTCACTTATGAGATGTTCGATTTGAGTGTGTAATTTATTGATGGAGATTTTGAGTTTGATTTGAAATTGAAGGCCTTAATGATTTGAGAAACCAAAATTGATGATGGAAATAAGTTTAATTTAATATTTAGAATCTTTTCGAGTTTGATTAAAAATTTGATTCATATTGGTAAAAATTAAATAAAATTAATTGAGCCTTAATTGAAGGCAATTACGCTAATTAAAATTATGTAGGTGTGGGTGTGGGTGTGCTGGGAAATTTGTGTGTGCACTGAGAAATCTGTGTCTGTGTGTGCATGATAAGGAATGTGTTGGAAGCTTTGTTAAGTGTGTATGTGTGCACGTGTTTCATTGTCAAAGAAGGGGGATGTTGTGTGTAAGATTGAAGGAGTCAAGAGGTGAACTCAATATACATGTTTGTGCTGTAAGAGTTAGAAAGAGAGTGAGTTCTAGAGTTGAGAGAGAGTGTAGAGAGAGAGAGAGAGAGAGAGCTCATCTCATCTTGGTTGTTGGAAAAGAAAGCTTGCTAGAGAGTGAGAGAATTCAAGATAAACAATTAAGAAAGCAAAGGAAATATGAAGAATTGAAGAGAGACTGTAGAAATTTTGAAGGGCTTCACCAAATTCAAGAGTTTAGGTAAGAAATCCAAGCTTAGTCCTTATAGATTAATTACTTAGCAACTAAAATCAAGTGGTAATTGGGTTTAATTTCATGAAATTAGAAAGGGATGAAGAAAAGAATGAAAAAGATTTGAGTCAAGTTTGATAATTAAGAAATTGATGTTGTAATTTAATATTTGAGTTTGATTTTTGTCATACTTCATAAATTTGAAATTCATCTTTACATGCATCTTGGAATTTCAAGATTTTAGACTTTACTTCATGTTTTAAAGGGCTATGAATTTAAATTTGGGTTTGATATGAAGGAAAAAAAAAAAATTAGAGCAATTCAAGAAGTAAATTATGATTTGAAAATATAAAATTAGTTAGTTTTGATCTTAATTTCATACATGCAAATACTTTTCCAAGAGTTTTATAGCTTCAATTTCATGATTTAAAGGAAAAAGAAAAGAGTTAGAAATCAATTTCATGTAATTTGAAAAGAAGTAGTAAAAGGATGAAGAAATTGAATTAGACTCAACATTATGAAAGTTAATTTAGAAATTAATTATTTTGGGTTGATTTTGAAAGTCATAGTTAAATTAAATTTCATAAATTACATACAATTTTATTGTGCATTTGATTTTGAAGAAGAATTTTACATGAGTTCATGGGTTTTGATTCCAATAAATTAATTAATAATTATGTTTCATAAATTTGAGTTTAGATTTTAAAGTGCTGATGTATGAAAGTTTTTGTATTGAATTGTATTTCAGAAAATTCATGAGCTTCATGGTTAATTTCATGCTTATTTTTCAAAGGAAGAGAAGTTTGAAAATATTTGCGTACATGAAGTTTGATTTAAGTTTTTGACAACTTGATGAGATTTTAAGAAAATGATTTATAAATAATTAAGTGTTTATGTTTTGTAAAGTGTTTTCAAGGTTTTGATCAAGATATGTATAGGTTTAAAGATTGAAAAATGCATTTGAAAAATATTTTTGAGAAATTCAAAATTTTGAAATTTTACAGGCCACTAAAGCGGACTAATTACCGCTGGAGCACACATTGAAGGCTTCTAGTACTTTTGCAGTCTTTTACAAACCGCTCGAGCGACTAAAGGTTCGCTCGAGCAAACAGCTCTCTTTTTAGCATATTTTGAAAAATTTGCATTTAAATTCATATTTCCATTCTTATCTTTTCCCATATATTCTTAGGCATGAATTATAACTCATTAAGGATTAATAAGCTAACAATCAACATAAATTAGTTGGTTAAAGAATAAGTCATTGACTTGGTAGTAATTGATTAAGAAGCCAAGTAAGTAATTGGTTTATTTAGAAAAGAATGATTTAGTAATGAAAGCATGGATTTGAAAATCGGACCGGACGGTTCACCGGTTGGGGTTTTGGTCCGAATATGCCCTCTAAACCGTTTGAAGCTAAAACTCGACCTATTTATAGAGAATCGGGAAAACCGACAGTTGAACCGGCAAACCAGTCGCCATATCGGATCATGGATACCCTGGAATCCTTGAACTAGCTCTACATCCGAGAGATAGTGCGATTAGATAGAGTACCAATATCTATCGTCTCTGATCATGATCCCAAGTTCACCTCGAGATTTTAGGAAAGCTTGCAGAAGGCCTTGGGAATGGAGTTCTGCTTCAGCACTGCTTTTCACCACCAAACTAACGGCTAATCTGAGTACACCATCTAAACATTGGAAGATATGTTGAGGGCGTGCGTTATGGACTTCAAGGGCAACTGGGAGTGACATCTATCCTTAGTAGAGTTTGCCTATAACAAAAACTTCTAGGCTAGTATTCAGATGGCACCATTTGAAGCACTTTACGGTCGACCCTACCAATGTCCAATTTGTTGGACTGAGATTGCAGAAGATAGGTTAATGGGGCCAGAAATTGTTCAAGAAACAACCGAAAAAGTGAAGCTCATCCAACAGCGACTTAAGGCAGCCCAGGACAGACAAAAGAGTTATATGGATAAAAAGAGGAAGCCTCTGACCTTTGCAGTAAAGATCATGTGTTCTTGAAAATACAACCCCGACAAGGAATCATTTGTTTTGGAAAAAAAGGGAAACTGTCACCACGATACATTAGACCTTTCGAGGTTATACGAAGGGTTAGTGAAGTTGTGTATTGCCTAGCCTTACCACCACAGTTAGTCGGTATCCATGATGTGTTTCACGTGTCGGTACTTCAGAAGTACTTCTCCAACCCCTCTCACATTGTCAACTGGGAGGAAATTAGTCTAGACGAAGTTGCCACTTTTGAAGAAGGACCCGTAGCGATACAAGATACTCAAGAGAAGAATCTTAGGGGTAAGACGGTTCATTTAGTAAAGGTGCTTTGGCGACATCGTGGAATTGAAGAATCAACCTGGGAACGTGAAGACGCAATGTGGACAAACTATCCCCAACTATTTGAACCTAGTGTGTGATTGTAATTTTGAGGATGAAATTAGTTTAAGGAGGATAGGTTGTGAGGCCCCTAACTTTTTGTAATTTCCCCAAACCCTTATAGTGGAAGAATTTCAATAAGAAACCATGTTTCTCCATTTCTTGCAAATTAAACCCTGGAAATTAGAAATGATTGCACGAGCTAACCAGCAAACCTAATCGACTCTGAGAACTTAGGGAACTTTATATAAAAAAATAAATAAATAAATAAAAACCCCTAAATTAATAATTTAGAAATCCTAGAATGAAAATTTATAAGAGAAAAATCCTAATTTTTGGTAATCACTATTTTAGCCCAGTCTCTCGCCTTTTGTGGCGAACCAGCACCACGTGACCCGAATTTATTTTCCTATCGTGATTTTATTGATTATATGAATTAAATATATATTTCATTTTAAAATTTCAAATTCAGCTCTTTTCTTTCTTTATTATTGCATTTTGGTCCCAAAAACCCCAATATTTTAATCAAATAAGGTATAACTATTATTATATTGATATATACATAATACCTATTATATATTATAAAAAAAAAAAAAAGATTTCCCACATGTTTAAAAGAGGACCAGCCAGTTGGGAATAGTGTAGGAGGGACAAGAAAAAAAAAAACTTTTTTTTTTTTTTTTATATATAGAATATCTTGATATATCTTTGAAAATATATGTTGAATGACTAGCATTTATTGCTATGTCCTTTTGTCTCCCAACTAGTAACTAAGTAGGATTACTTTTTCCTAATCAAGATTACCTAACACTAATCCTGATTGGAATACAACCAAACTTGAATAGTTCCCATTGGAATCCAACCAAACCAAACAAGCCTTTCTCTCTCCTCTTGCATGTAAATACAATGCGTTACATGCTGATTTTTGTCACTCAAAAATACACACACACAACCGGTTTTTAGAGAGAAGAAAGAGAGAGGGAGCTTCTAAGTTTTATAGAAAAAGAGAGAATGAAAAAGAGAAGGAAAGTAGGAAAGCTTTAGCAACTAAGTGTAGCTCGACTTTTCGTGCTCCTTTCGGATACAACTAGCTTTACCGTTCAGATTCTCATGGTTCTGAATCTGATTCCACAAGTGCAATGTGAAATAGATAAACACAAATGAGACCAAATTCGGCAATTCTTTTGGAAATTTGATTTTGAATCAAAATGCTAAAAATTGACTGCTTTGCCAGATACAGCGTCGCCACCTAAATATTTTTGGGAAATTTAGGAAACCCACGACTCATACCAAAGGTCACGTGTTCGTCATCACAAAGATTGTCTCGGCTTGGGAACTTAGGTACGAGGGGAGAAGGTCATGAATTGAGCACCCTACTCGCCCGATCAAAGATCAGCTTCTACTAATCATGATATGATTCTTATTTACATTATATGCTCTTGTTCCGATTATTAGGCTAACATAACTGTGCGTTGCACACAAGTATAGACTAACTTGAAAAAATTGGAACATTTGATTTCAAGTTTGTTTTTGAAAATTGTTTCGAATATGTACCACTTGAAAAAGTGATCTCATATATACTTCGATCAAACTATTTCAGTTTAAGCAATTAGCCTCCATCCACAGACATTCAAGAGTTACATCATTTAAACACTAAGCCTCATGGAAATATGCATGACATCGCAACAATCACACTCATGCGATATGCCAAAACAATAAATGCTTACCTAGTACTCCAAGGCGAGCCAAAACAAAAGAGTTAGAAAAATGCATGCTCTTAACTAATAAAATATGACTAATGCAACACATGCAAGATGCAATTAATAGGCTTAGCTACTAATATAACATGTGAATCAATTTGATAGCATGCATTTTAAACATGTATTCAACGAAGTAATAAACAACAATGCTTGTTAGAATGATGAACTGAGCCTTGATGCATGCAAGACAAGTGGATGCAAATCATGGATTATGTTAAATGAAAAATGATGTTCTAGCTAATTACTACAAATTAACTAATCTATTACAACCCAAATGAAATAAATTAAATATGCTAGCTAATTATTACAACACTGCAAATTAACTAACTACTTTAGCTAATTAATTAAGTACAACACAAAACTAACTAGCTATTCTAACTAAACTAACTAATTAGTTACAAGTCCGCTACTTTAAGTACAACATACCACTATTACAACATTATTTTAACAGCTCCCGAGAATCGAGGAATGGTTTATGCATGGATGTAGATTTCCACCCGAAAATGCTCTCTGTTTTGCTACCGAAATGCTTCTGTTGCACAGTCAGGAGATTGCACTAATTTTTCACCTCAGTTTCTACTTTGTTCTGCAGGAAACAGTACACTGCCTTGTTGGAAAAAGTGGCCGGCAGGCTAGAAGTAGTGGCCGGCAGGCTAGAAGTAGTGGCCTGCTGCCTAGTAAAGGTGGCTTGCCGAGCGTTGATGTTGGATTTCTCCTATTGCAGCAAAAAATAAATAGAGCACAAACAGAGCATTCTCGGGGAATGTTTGTCCACCCTACCTCTCCTTATTATCAAACAGCTTAAAAGAGAGGTAGGCTCGATTCGCAAGACATGAATCAGTGCAATTTCATTGCATCGTGACTTATGAACCAAGGGATACAATTTCAATAAATGGTAAGGAAAGACCAACAAAACCTCCTCCGTATCATTGATTGATCAAGGGAAAGGGTTGACATTGATTCTTGAATTGTTTTCATCACTAACAAGTGTGAAATGACTCAAGACTCAATAGATTCAATTGACATCCGATTGAACCCAAACCATTTTATTATCTTGCTTCATTTGAACCCTAATTTTTATTACTCCATTTTAATTACCTTCCACTCATTAGTCAATTAAGTCCAATAATGAGCTTTAAGTCTACTATTAGAGAGAAGTGTCAAACCAAATGTTGTTTTAGGCATGAAAGGGAGATCATGCCATTGGTAATGAATCTCCAAAGGGATTAAACCATTAAGCACAATATCACGCTTCAAGCTTAAACAATACTCCTTTAGGAGAAATTGTCAAAACAAAGAGAAAATGCCAAGAAATGAGGGAGATTGCAGAGGTGCTTAGAGGTAAACACAAGTATGGAAAGCAAGAAATAAATGCTATCAACTCAAATAGGTTGGTGGCTAAGGCCTAAACCACCAAGCCGATGAGGACTATTACACTACAAGCATACTATACAAAGTATGAATGAAATTAACACATAAAACAAGAACTATGTTAGCTCAAAACAGTGCTGGAATTAAAGTAAAAATAGCTGAAGGAGTAAGCTAAAAACGTGAAAAAATTAAGCTAATAAACAAGCATAAGGAGGGGAGGCTACCCTTTCCATTTTTGGAACTTCAAAACATGATTTTTAACCTCTGGAAAACTCTGAAAACCAGTGGTAAAAAGCTCAAAAAAAAGTTGATAAAAAGGTGGGAAACACAAAGAGGGGAGGCTACCCCTTCCATTTTTGGAACTTCAAAACATGATTTTTAGCCTCTGGAAAACTCTGAAAACCAGTGGTAAAAAGCTCAAAAAAAGTTGATAAAAAAGTGGGAAGCACAAGGGTAAAAGCCTACGAAACAAGGCTCAAAGAAAGGTGATCCACCCCTCTACCTTTAATGGCTTTAAACCATAAGTTTCAGCCCAAAAATACTGGTGATGAACAACTCAAAAATAGCAGGAAAAGATGAGAAAGAGATGGTACAAAAGAACTAAAATGTATACCTCTTGAAGAGGAATGGTCCTTTTGAGCTAGAAACCAACAATTCCACACCCTCAAGAGCTAAAATACAAGCTCAAAAACACCTCAGCAAAGAACCCTCAAAGTTTGGTTTAGAGTGTCTAAGCAAAAGGTATAGAAGTTGCAAAAGAGAGAGCGAATTGTAGAGAGTGAGAGAAATATTTTCCAAACTTTTGTTCCAAAATTTTCCAACCCTAAATTATGAGAGAGGGTCAAGTATATATAGAAAATTTTGTTTGGCTCTTGGAAATATCAGTATACATACAGCTAGTATCATGTATGCACCTATGGAGACAGCTGGCACAACTAGCAAAAAGATATGAAATTTTACACAAGTAATGGGTAGTAAGAGTCGCAAGTGGGTTTGCAGGCACAAGTGGCCGATGGCCACTAAAAGGGAGTGGCCGGCCACTAATAGTGGGTGGTTGGAGTCACTAATTGGTCTACAGATCCCTGGATGGTTAGGCTTGAAAAACCCTTGTTTTGGTCCAAAACAAGGCACAAGGTTTGTATGCTCAAAACTGAGGTTTTCTACTGAGGACATTAAGCATTTGGACAAGCATATGCATTCATCATCGGGTGAGCAATTGGTGGCACCCAAGTCATAAGGGCGGTCAAAAATGGGATGTCTACAATTGCCCCTCTTTGACAGAGCTCAAAGTCATGAAATGACGTGAGTGAATATCAAAGCTCAGAGACGACCCAATTTGGCTAGGCTGTAAGACTTGGGCAAGCAATCAAGACATAAATTAAATTTATTGAGCCCAAAAGCTGCCTATGTATCCCTTTGCAGGGAATCAAACCAACATAGTTTTGGGACAGGATGCAAATGACATACATGAAAAAAAATATACTTTGAGAGCCGTACTCACACGCTTCGCGAAGCCGGCTATATTGAAAAGTCACAATCATGCAAGACGATGCAATAAGCAATAACAACTATAATAAGCAATAACAAGATAACAACATGTGAATGGGCTTTAAGCTTAAATTAAAATGGGTTTCACATGGAAAGAACTAAAAGCATGCACTCTAACCATGCAGAAGCCACGAAAAGAGGAGAGAAAAATCGCTTAGGCTCGTGTTTCACGTGACTTGAGATAACTCTACCTACGTTGAAATCGTGAGAAGATGAGAGAAACTACTCAGGGTCACGTTTCACGCGTTCTGAGATACTCTAATCATGCTAAAATCATGAGAAGAGGAGAAAAACCACTCAGGGTCGCGTTTCACACGCCTAGAGACAAAAATCACTCAGCTTCGCGAATCACGTTGAAATCATGAGAGGAAGGGAATACTCAAACCATGCTGAAATTGTGAGAAAAGGTCCCGACAAAACCATTCAGGGTCGCATTTCACGCATCCTGAGATAAATTCCAAACACGTTGAAATCGTGTGAGAAAAGAAACACTCAAACCATGCTGAAATCGTGAGAAGAAGTCCTGAGAAAACCGCTTAGGGTCGTGCTCCACGTGTCCTGAAATAAATTGCAAACACGCTGAAATCGTGTGAGGAAAGGAACACTCAAACCATGCTAAAATCGTGAGAAGAGGTCCTAAGAAAACCGTTTAGGGTCGCGTTCCACACCTCCTAAGATAAATTCCAAACACGTTGAAATCGTGTGAAGAAAGGAACACTTAAACCGTGCTAAAATCGTGAGAAGAGGTTCTAAGAAAACCGCTCAGGGTTGTGTTCCACGCGTCCTGAGATAAATTCCAAACATGCTGAAATCGTGTGAGGAAATGAACACTCAAACCATGCTGAAATCGTAAGAAGAGGTCCTGAGAAAACAACTCAGGGTTGCTTTTCATGAGTCTTAAGATATATTCCAAACACGCTGAAATCGTTTGAGGAAAGGAACACTCAAACCACGCTGAAATCGTGAGACGAGATCCTGAGAAAACCACTCAGGGTTGCGTTTCATGCATCCTGAGATAAATTTCAAACACGTTGTAATCTCTCTCTTGTGTTCTTCGAACTCTTACCTTCAACTCACAGTTCAAAGGCCCTCAAATACTGACATAAGGTAACATCTACAAGTAGAAGCAATGGATGCTATAGACACCCCATTTTTTACTGTCCTCAAGACTTGGACGTCATCGTTTGAACACTCGATGATCATCCATGCTCATGTTCATTTTGAGTTCCCGAAGGTCTCGGCTACGTGCCTTGCCTTAGGATCTCTCAACTTGTCTGTTTTGTGCTTGGTTGTAGACCAAGGACTTGTGGTTTTGCTTCTGAGGAAAGGGGGTGGCTTGTTGGCCATCCCTACAACCCACGGCTAAGGCATTATGCCATCAGCCATGTTTCCCTGCCATTAGCTATAAGTGTTGGCCGATCGGCACTCTTTTTGGTCGATCAACCATATTTTTTAGCCAAGACCTTTCCATCTGCTTTTTGCAGATATTTTGTGCCAGCTGTGACAGCTGGTATGCACAATTCTCATCCTCCATACACGTGTATGGAGGGATTGCTTTCAAGACTCAAGCTTGTTGAACAAGCTTGAGAATTGAAATTATATAAGAAGGGAGCCTCCCCTCCCTTTACAGAGGTTTAGAAAGTTGATATACAAGTTCTACATCTCTCTCTATATATATTTTACCTCTTTCTCTTGTTTAGCCCTTGTTTGTGCCCAAAAGTGTAGATTCTTCACACTATTGCACACAAACACCTACTAGAACACCATCCTTTGGTTGCTGAGGTCCTTAGGAGTTGGTTTTGGAGTTCTTGGACTGGTTTTAATCAGAGGAGAGTGCTGAAGTTGTGTTCTTGAAGGTTTTCTTCAAGGGTGAGTCAACTACCTTTTAATCTCCAATTTTAGTTTAAGCTTTTAAACCTATTTGAAAATTGTTTTAAGCTTAACTCTAAACTACAAAAAGTTCTGATTTTGTGTGCTTGAGATCTTTGTTTAAGGTCATTTTTGTGTTGGGGGTTTTCTACCCCCTCTTAGGCCTTGTTTGGCCTTGTTTTGTGCCTTCCCTTTTGAGCTTTGGAACCATCTTGTTTTGACCTTCTCACCACTGAAATCCAAAGGATATTCAGTGGTGGAAAGGTAGTTTTGGAGTCCTGAATAGGAGAGGGACACCCCCTTCTCCTTGTGTCTCATTTGCTAGTATAAATGGCTCATAATAGTAGCATGTTTGCTTAGCATGTTTTGGCCCCATTTCAGCAAGTATTTGGTGTTATTTTTCCATGCTATACCTCTGTTTTAAGTTGGTTTGATAGCCTCTTATGTGCACCATGCACTCGTAGTGTAATCCTCTCTATTGCCTTAACATGCATCTTGCATTTGGATCATCATTCTTGCATTATTTTGGCTTAACTCAAAGAAGCTTTTAGTTATGTTTTACCATTCTTGAGCTCTGTTTCATGTTTTTTTAGCCATGTATGCATTGTTTTGTATAGCCATGGTTCAATCTAGCTTGTTAGCTTTGAGTGTCCAAGTCATTAGCATGCATTGCTTAGACCATTTTCATGATTTGGCATCATTTCACATGTGATTTCAGTCCATGTAGTGTAGCTATACACTTGCATTTGTCATCATTTCAATGCTTTGAAGAGTTGGTGTTTTATGCCTTAAGAGTGGGTCGTTGTGCATGCCTCTATGCTTAGGCCTTTAGGATGCCATCTCAATGGGTTTTTGGGCTTATTTTGACATGCCATAACTCTGATTTTTATTGGTTAAGTCATGCCATGTTTGGTTGTAATAGGTGTAGTGTAATGCCCCTTGTTAGCCTCGCATGCCTCATGCTTTTTGGACTTTTGTTCTAGCTTGTGTTGGCTAGGTTCGAGCTTGTTTTTGGCCTTATCTTGACCTTCCTTGGCACTGTTTTGGTTGCCCTTGGCCCTTTGGGTCTTGCTTTGCATGGCCATGGTGTAAACCCCTTTGCTAGCCTCAAGCTTTGAGCTCTCTTGCATGCCATACTTGCATTATTTGGTTGATTTAGCATCATTCCTCACATGATTTCAGAGCTTATTTCATTGCAAGATTCTCATGTTTGTCACACCTTGCTCATGTTTGAGGATTGTGCATTGTTGCCTAGTGATAGGCCAATTGGAATGCATGCTTGTTTTGCATTTCATTCCATCATTTCATTACATTTGGCCACTGATTTGGGTATGGCTGAGGTCCGCCCATTTTGGTTTAAGTCCATCTTTGCATGTTGTTGCATGCTTGACATGTTGCATGTTGTTGCATGCTTGCTAGTTTGCATGTTGTTGCATGCTTGTCCATCTTTGCATGCCATGCATGTTTTTATGTTTAGGTTGCATTTTGCATGCTTGCTAGTTTGCATTTTGTCACATGCTTGTTTAGGTTGCATTACATTTGGCATGCTTGTTACCTTAGCCTTGGGTGCATGTTTGAGTCATATTGTATTTGGCATGCTTATGTTGCATTGCATAGCCTTTCCATGTTGCATGCATTGCATTGTGTTTGGTTTGGGGTGTCAAATCAAACACAAGGACCGAGGGACGTTTCGTACTTAAAGTGACGAAACGTGACTCAATCCTCAGTCGCCGACACTCTTGATCCAACAAGATAGAGTGCGAGGCATTTATGTGTTTTTGTGCATTCATTCTATATTGATTTGTGCAATTCGACCTCTTTGGCCATCATGCATCAAAATGCGTGATTGATGGCTCGAGAGTCGAGCACTACACTCCTTTGAGTCTCAAACATGATAAGGGGTGTAGTCGCACAACATTTTCTTGCAAATGTATTGCCATGCCTCTGTTTGTGCTCTGCTACAGCAAAAGGAGCAGTCTGTAGAAAGAGATGGCCGATCAGCTATCTGGTGTGCCGATTGGCTAACTATTTTTGGCCGATGGACTCAAAAGTGGTCAATGACCCTTTTCCCTTGGCCGATGGCCATATCTTTTGGCCAATGGCCTCTCAGCATGTCCATGAGGTGGTTCAGAAGCATCAGAGAGATTTTTACAGTTTTCAGAGGTGCAAAACAGTACAAACAGAGGCAACATGAGGCATGGCAACGGATTTCCGAGCGAAGTCGACCGAGCATGCATATGTCCCTCTTCTCGAGGCCGCTTTAATTGTTTTGTAACTTAATTAATTTGTTTGATTAGTTAAGAGTTTTGTAATAATTAATTAGCTAGGGTAGTTAATTAATTAGTTGATTTGTATTATTTATTTGGACCCTCTATCGAGAGGGCACAATTTTGTAATAAGTGTGTATGAGTATGTGAATGTCTTCTAACCCCACGTCTTTCTCCCTTTTACTTCACCGCTTACGATGGTTAGTTCTAGGGTATATTTCAATTAGCATACTTATGATAGCATGTTTGCATTAATTCATTTGTCTTGCATGCACTGTGCTCGGCGCATCATACAAACTGCATTGTATTTCAATACCAATTTGAATACATGATTATCAAATTGCATTTCACATGCCATCTTAGAATAGCCGAGCCTATTTTTAGTTGCATTTTGCATGTGTTGCATTAGCCATCTAAACATAGCTAGGATCATGCATTGATTACTAACTAACTTCTTGTTTTGGCTCGGAGTACTAGGTAAGTGTTTATGCTTTAGCATCTTGCATGAGTGTGAGTGTTGCCATGATAGTATGCTTGCCATGAGGCTATTTGCTAAAATGATATAACTGGCTGAATGCCTGTGGGTGAAGGTTGGATTACTTGAATTGGAACAATTCATAAAAATGCGAGTTTTAAGCCCACTTGAGAGTGGCAAATGATGTTTTCTAAGCCCACTTAAGGGTGGCAAATCCACGTCTTATCCTACTTGCGAGTAGCACCTTCAAACCATTTTTTAACAAACAAACATAAGATGTTTTGTTCCAACTTAGGCGATCTAGTCTATACTTGTATGTTGTGCGCATCACATAGTAATTCTAGGCTAATAACCGGAATAAAAGCGCATGTGTTTTCAAAAAGAAAATATCATGTTAGTAAAGGCCGATCTTTGATCGGGCGAGCGAGGGTGCTCATTGCATAACCTTCCCCTCTCGTACCCAAGTTCCCGAGTCGAGGAAACTTTGGTGATGACGGACATGTGGCCTTAGGCATGGGTCGGGGTTTCCTAAATTTCCCAAAACAAAAACATTTAGGTGGCGACTCTGTATCAGGCAAAGCAGTCCATGTTTGGCATTTCTTTATTAAAATCAGTTTTCCAAAACGATTTGCCAAATTTGGACTCTTTGGTGATTTATCGGTCTCACATTGCACTTTGCGGGATTGGATTCAAAACCGTGACATTGAGTCCGAACTGTAGCAGCCTAATGAACAAAACGGATTTTCGCGCCATCTCGCGCGCAGAGCCGGGACGTTCGGGCACGTCTACAGATACTGTTTTTCTTCCTGATCATATTCATAACTTTTTCTATTCTCCAACGGGGTGACAGACTAGGTTGGTTCAGTATTCAGAATTGAGGCGCATATACGCTACCTCAACCTATGGGGCTGCTATTCAAATTTCAAGTTGAGGATACACCCCTAGATACACCCCTACATATTTAAACCAGACTTTAGTCTTGAAAATTCCAAACCTTTGTGTTCTAGGCATCACCATTCGAACTCTGGTTTCCACCGTCGTAATTGGTCTCCTAAGAACTCATTGGAAACATGGCCAAGATGTCTCTGGCAGGGAATGGTGTTCAGGAAGAGCACTTTGATTTCCATTTTGACTTGAAACAGGCTTGAACTTGAGGTCGAGGTACACTCAAACTTCGGAGAAATAACAAGGTCTGGGAAGGTGCCTCCGAAATGCAATCTCGGAAATTGCTTAGATGCTCCAATTTTCCATCTTTTTCTTTTTCTTTTGCTTTTGCTTTGTAGTCCAGAACCTATGTAGCTTCAGATAGGTCCTCATTCTGTTGCTCTCTCTTTTGATCGAGCTTAGACCGTGCAGTTTATGAAAGAAAGAATTCTATTTTGCACACCATGTTAGGAATGGCACAACACTCTGAGTACAAAATGATTTATTTTTGCAATTGAACTGGGTATTGAGCCCAACACAAAATACGACTCAACAAAGGAAGAACAAAATAAAAACAACCTAAACACATCGATTTACACCTACCGAAATCAAAACAACTCAAAACAAGACTCGAGATAAACAAAAAAAACAACAACACAACACTTGGATGTTTTCCACCAGTGGGAGATCTCTCAGTTCACGGGGAGCCCATTGCTTCTCCAGGTAATGTTTCCCACCTTTTCTTATTTATGGCTCTCACATCACTTTGGCCCTCGATCTCTATTTTCTCTCAAAGCCCTTTCCTTACTTTTTCTCTCATCGCACATCTCTCTAATCTTTAATCTCTCTTATTTTTTTATCTCTTTGTAGGTGTGGTTGATGGATAAGTTGGAAGTTATGGACCCTTGCCCCTAGTACTCTGCTAATTCTATTTCTTCCGCTAGCGGCTAATTGACTTTCCCTCAGAGGGATGGTGGTGCAACTGGATGTGCAGCAGATCTCCAGCTGACATAGCCTGGTGTTGCCCTTGGCTTAACTTGACCGAGATGAGCTACAGCATGTTCCACTGGCCAGGTATACAATTGACTGGTCTAACATTGCGTTTTCTACTTTCCCATTCTGGTTCAGACACTAATTTGGGTGTGATCAAACCCGTCCAGATAAGGGGGTCGAACATCCAACTTCATTTCCAGTCTGTGCTTTACACTTGGCTTGATACCTCACTGCTTGAAGAATGAGAGAGTTTTTTGGCCTCTGCTATTAGCTTCAGTTGTCCCTTTTTGGAAAGTACGTTGACAATGGGGAAAAGACAGAAAACTTGACTCGACTGTACCCCTAGTTCATCATTTTGACCATTTTTTTGTTTTTGGCTTTCTATTAAAACAATCTTGACCAGCATGAGGGTTAGATTAACATGCTTGATTGATTTTCTGCTTTGAAATCATGTAAGTCAAGTTGTGAGCACTGAAAATTTTCCTTTTTTGGGTCCAAAAAATGGTCTAGTTTTGGAAAAATGGAATAATTTTTGAGAAAATTAGTCAACTTTACTAAAAATTTTCAAAAACTGTTTTTGCAAATGGCCACAACCCGACCAACGAGGAATTAACTCTTGAGATGCACAACCTTAGATCTGAACTTGATTTGTCTTGCAGCTGAATGTTTTAACGAAATATGACGATAGATTTTGAATGAAGACAAGCCAATTGGACATGGATATGATAGCCGAGTTAAACAAGGATAAGCCAATCAACATGGATGAGACAAGCAGGTTAAAAATGGTTGGGGTCGAACTTCAGGATGAAGTTGCCTACGTGTCCCAAAGATGGGAATCAGGCCATACGTAGTTCCCGGGGTTAAGGTGCACTTGGGTATTAACTCTCTCATTTTGTGCTCTAACTTTTGTTAAAGTCGTCTTTCTGGATTTTCAACCATGCGAGCTATTTTTCTTTTCATTTTTCTTTCTTCTTCTTTTCTCTTTCTTTTCCTTTTTTTTTTTTGTTTGCATTTTTTATTCTTTTTCTTTTCTTTTTGCTTCTTTTCTTTTTTTCTCTTTTTCTTGCTTTAACTTTTGCCTGGGTCGGCCTTCCAGGTTTTCGGCCTAGTGAGCCTCTCAATGATAGAAAAATTTAACTTGTCCATGTTAATTGGCCGTAGGATCTCTAAGCCATCTAAATCCACGAGAATGGTCATTGTTCCTAACTTGATGATGTAAGAGCCCATCCAATTGGGTCTGAATTTACCCTTAGTGTCATGGATAGGAACTTGATTGTCCTTCAACAAAAATTTTCTTCTCTCAAATTCTGGGATTTGGCTTTTTTGCCGATCTCCATTGGTTTGAGAAGTGACCTATTTTTGAATCTTCGATCACATCTGACATTTTTTGCCCCTAGTTCAAGGGTTGTTTCTCATCCAACTATGCAAGCTTCCTTTGATGATATCTGACCTTCTTGCCCCTAGTTCAAGGGTTAATTCCAATCCAATTATGCAAGCCTCATACTTTGGTTAACTGTTTAAACACTCTGAATCAAAGTTTGAAAGCAAAGGGGGCGAGTCTTGAGGCCGAGAGTGATCCTATGTTGTATAATCTCAAGATCAATTCCAGGCATTCTTCATGGGACCACGCAAAAATATTTTTCGAAATCTTTTAATAAAGCGACTAGTCATTCGTGCTCCTCTGAAGACAATGTAGAACCAATCTAGACCAAGCCAGGATCCTTCTCAGTACTCATATTAACAGATATGATCTCATTCATTAAGGGCTTAGCATGCCTTTCTCTCAATCGATCAAATTTTGCAAATCCCCGAGGAATTCCTTCCTCTTTGTTTTCATTACAGTTTTGGAAATAGTTTTGAAAAGCTTTGGTCAATGCAATGATTTAAAGGCACAGAAAAGTAGGTGGAAATTACTGTCGTTTCATTCAGAACTTTTGGCGCAACTTGCTTAATGGTAGAAACAGACTCAAAAGAAAGAGTGAAAAGACAAACAAAAACAAATAGGGACGTGATATCCAAGTTAACATGCCCGAAATCACCTAACCCCAACAGAACAAGATTGACTCAATATAACAAGACGGACTCAACAACAAGACTAACTCGATACCCAGTTTAGAAAGTAAAATAAACAGCATTTTCAAAGTGCTAAAACAGTGTGTGTCATCTACCACATCGGGAGTAAAATGAGAGCTATTAGCAGGTGGTTCATTCCTGATCACATAGTAACATTATCCCCCAAGTTCCTTGATCCAGCGCTAATAGACTTTGTAGGACCCGGTGGAGTGATGAGCTTTTTGTCAATCAAATCTTGAACTTCATGGGGAAGACAAAAACAACTGTTAGTGTCATGGCCGATTTGTTGATGAAAGGCACAGTACTTGGCAACATTATGCTTGGCTAGAAGGAAATTAGGGAGAGGCCAATGGTCATGGGGTTTGAGATGGCCTTGTCCTATGAGGATTTGGAGAGCTTTGAATAAGGTCATGAAAAGGGGATTGAAGGTGGGGTTACTAGTCCTGATAGGATTGACAAAGGGGTCGGCAAGTGTTGACAGGGTTTGATGATCTCTTACGAGTATAGGATTACAGCTGAAATGGGTGTTTCTAGTACGTCATCCCTTTTCCTGGCTTGTCCCTTGATTCAAAATGCTCCCAACCTGAGCGCGATAAAAGTGTCATCTATAATTTTTCCAACAGCTGCAAAAACTTGCTGTTTGTTCAGCTCTTTGACCTTCAAAGCCTCAATAGCCCACTGAAGATGTTCATAGGGATCAATGCCTGCCCCGACCTTGTTCTTGCCACTTGTTTCTACTTTGCCAAGAGATTGGGTGGCTATATTGAAGCAAGGCCCATTCATTGTTGACATATCATTACCCAGACTTGAGATAGCTTTGGGTTGGCCTTCTTCAAATGCAACTCGTCCCAAGATTGGTGAGCCTTTTGACGTGAAATTTTTGATATGTGATGTGGTCGATGATGGAGCCAATATCCCAAAGGCTAGATCTGCCATAGTTCTCTGAAGATCTTCAATCATGCTCATTAGCTCAAAAGTAGTGGGCTCATGGGTTTGAGATGATTGGGGTTCAAGTGCATCCATCATACACAAGTTTGTGCTTTTTGGAATGAATACCTCAGGCTTGGGTAAATGAGCTCGGGTAATATATATGCTAGGGTTGTAGGTGGATGGCAGTGTATGGATTAGTTTGAGGTGTGGAGGTAATGGCTTAGTGGTGGACTAAGGCCTTTTTGGTGGAGCTATGATCTCGTTGTCAATAAGATCCTGAATCTTATGACAAAGGCAGATGCAACGGTTTGTATCATGACCACGTTGTTGATGATAAACACAGTACTTAGCGGGGTCATGTCTTGGTGGAAGAGCATTTGGGAGGGGTCGGGATTCTAGAAGCTCTAGGTGCCCTTTTTCTAGCAACGTTTTCAAGGCTTGAGAGAGACTCATGTAAAGAGGATGGAAATTTCGGGCTTGGGACCGAGTTGAAGTGGTTTGTTTTTGGCTATTAATGGGAGTGGTGACAGTGTTTACTTTTGAGCATTTCACAGTTGTGCTACCACTGGTAGTAGCATTGGAACTGCGAACAACATTCTTCCTCACAGGCTCATTATCTTCCACAATGATCCCTTGTCTGATGACATCCTCGATTTGAAGCCCCATTTCATGAAGCTCTATAAAGGTAAATAGAGGTAAAACAATCATCTTCTGTAGCAACTTACCATGTAGATTCCGAGCAACCATTCTTATCTGATCTTTCTCGGAAGGTCTCGTGGTCATCATCGAGGCTTTGGCCCTCCATCTAGTCACAAACTCAAAGAAACCCTCCTTCGGCTCTTAACGGGTTGCCTCAAGATCACAAGTTGTGACCTCAATCTATGTATTATAAGAGTACTGAGCAATGAAGGCTTCGGCCATCCCCTCCCAATTTTGTTTAACGGAATCTTCCAACTTGGCATACCAAATGGCCGCTATACCTGACATGGTGCGACCAAAGGGAGATAGCTTCTGTGGTCTAATTAAGCCCATCGACCTTAAGATATCAGAAAACAATCGCAAGTGGACCATCGAATCCTCGGAGCCGTCAAAACAATCAATATGCGGCATCTTAAATCGATCCGGCAATGTAACTATAGAATCAGAGTATTCATCCTCTATGTCTAGGACGAAGTTAACCCCTTGTGCTCTCTCGAACAACTTCTCTAATTTATTGACTTTGAGCGCAGTTGGATCAACTTTGAATTCAAATGGTGCCTCGATCTGATAAACTGGTGCTTTGGAAGCTTGTACTGGGATTGGCTCTATTAGATTGTCCTGGTTTTCTTAGACATCGGCAATATTAGCAGTGGCACTGGGCACAGGGATAGCTGTGGTAGGTACATGTGATGCGGAGGCCGTTGCTGGCTGCGGGTGCTGTTGCTGTAGCCTGGTTATAACCTCGGCCTGACGAGCCGTAACCTCGACTTGATGGACCGCATCATGCTGCAGTGTCTCGACTATCTATTGCAAATGATGAATTAGTTCCTCTATACTGGCCAGGAGATACTGTGCTATTGGAATAGGTGACTGGTCTTGTACTAGATTGGAAGTAGATGATTGTTCTTGAACTGGACTAGACACAGGTGAGCAGAGGGATGACTACTGTAGGAACTGGACTGGTGAATTCTGTCTAGTCCTCCTTCGCCTTGTAACTAGCAGTAGTGAAGCAAACACTGGTTTCCCTTGAACTAGGTCACCAATCTTGCAAAGTCTATTGACACGAGTCTAGAGTACCCGGGAGATATCGGAGCTTTCTGAAGCTATGGTTCTAGGACTACCTAGCAAAAGAGAAAACAGACAGCACCTTAGCCTAATTTCATGAGAATAGATATGATCACAGCTGAGTGAATGTACTCCCCGCTGAATTCTGCCTCAAAATAGATACCAACTGTACCACTGATATGAACATTTCTGTACAGTTTCACTGTAAAGCACATACCAAGTAAAGGGAGCCAAAACACCCCTATAAGAAGGTAGGGTTACCCTGTCCTAGTTTTGGCATGAACTAGGGTTTCACTACTTCAACCAAGTGGTTTACGCAATCCTGCACGCAGGTGAGTATCATGTCCTAGTTTGGAACAGTCACTATGGCTTACTATATGTAGCTAGGCCAAATGGTCAAAGAGGGGTACCTCAGTAAAACTACCTAATATACCTCTCACACCTAATACCCAGAAGTGAAAGGAGGATCAAACGGTACAGCGGTAGTCCAGATCCAAGGGTTGTGTTCCCAACATGGCAGAGCCCATGACCGATCAGCCTTTTGGCAAGATTTTGGGCAAACCTCCAGCAAACTGTCCAAGAATAGCAGCTGGCAAACATAGTGACTTAAGCGCACCAATGCAAATGTAATGCAAAGAACATATAAGTGTAGATAAAATTTCACGTCATGAAGCTCAAGTCAAATTCTCTAAAATCTCCAACAAAGTCGCTAGAAACGGTAGCTCAACTTTTTGTGCTCCTTTTGGATACGACTAGCCCTTCAATTTAGACTCCTGTGGTTTTGAATCTGATTGCACAAGTGTAATGTGAAATAGATAAACACAAATGAGTCTAAATTCGGCAATTCTTTTAGAAAATCAATTTTGAATCAAAATGCCAAAAATGGACTGCTTTGCTAGATACAGAGTTGTCGCCTAAATATTATTGAAAAATTTAGGAAACCCATGACTCGTGCCAAAGGCCACGTGTCCGTCATCACCAAGATTGTCTCGGCTCGGGAACTTAGGTACAAGAGGGGAAGGTCATGAATTGAGCACCCCACTCGCCCGATCAAAGATCGGCCTTTACTAATCATGACGTGAGTCTTATTTACATTATATGCTCTTTTTCCGGTTATTAGGCACTGATGGCTCCAAAAGCAGACAGACAGAGCAGACCGATCGAATAGTTTACGGCGTGTGACCTACATAAACAGATACACATTGAAACACACGCTCAGAAAACATTTAACTCACTACGTTTCGTTCTTAGTGTGTTTCTAAGTCTTATCCTAATTATTATGTATTAATTAGAGTTTAGGAATACCTAAGATGCAATGAGGATGCTAAGATGTGCTTTGGAACACTTAGCCAAAATTTCAAAAATAGGGCAGTCCGCTCGAGCAGTCTGCAAAGTCTGCAAAAGTACTTGTTGCTTGATTTTACCGCTCAATGGATGCTTGACGATCACTCAAGCCAAAGACTGAGTAAACAAGGTCTCCACTTGAGCGCAACTTCCTACGCTCGAGCGGTTTGTAAAAGTTTGGGAGCTCTCATTTTAAGCTCGAGCGTAACTTCGGTTGCTCGAGCAGAGGGTCAAAAATAAGGGTGGTCACTCGAGCACAAGTTCTACTGCTCGAGCCAACCCCCAAACTTTACAAAAGTACTGGAAGCTTGCATTCTCTACTTGAGCGCAGGCTTCACCGTTCGAGCGAAACGTGCAAGTTCTGAAATTTTCCAGATTGCAGTTCTAAGTTCAAAACTCAAGTTCAAGACTTCAAAACACATCGTCTTGGGCCCAAAACTTTAGGAACGTTTGTAAACTTGTAAAACATAATGAATTCAAAATCATTTCACAAAATCAAAGCCCAATAGCATACCAATTGTACAAAATCAAACTTGGAACTTAAAGAACATAACATGAAGATAACATGCATGAATTGTCTTGACTTCAAAGCTTTCAAAAAATGATCAAATTAGGTAAACAAATACATGTTGAATTCTTAGAACACAGCCAAAATGAGGACATGCAAGAGGAAATTCTTTGAAAACATCTCCAAAACAAAATGAAATGAGCATGCATGCATGTCTTATGCTTTGATCCTATAATATGAGCTCAATTCTTGTCTTAATCTTGAATTTCTTTTGAACTCATGTGTTCACTAAATTAATTACATAATCAAGGGCTTGAATTCTCACATAAACTTCCTAATTGAGCTTCAAGTAGTTATATTCGTAAGTGTCCAAGCTAATTCTCCTTAGTTCCTCTTATGTTTCTTCCTTTTGATCTCAATTCTCTCCTCCTCTCTTTCCTCTCACTTTTGTGCCTCAAGATTGAAGGAATACGAGTGTTTAATGAGTCTAGAGTCATATATAAGCCTTATATAGGCTAATTAGGAAGTCTAAGTAAGTCTTATTTAAGCTTATTAACTTTAATGATTTTATTCTAATTATTGGGTTCCGAATCAAATTTCAATTAAACCTACCATAAAATTCTAAAAATTCCAAATAACACATAAACCAAGTCAATTTCACATTCTGTGGCTGATAAAGCCTTGAATTCGTATAATGAAACAGAAACACAGAAAGATATTCCTACAGTAGACAGATATAAACTCAAGTAATGCAACACACATGCAATTAATTCAGAATTTCTTCTTAATTGCTAATTAGGCACTTCTAATCATGGATTAGTGGCTAATCACTGTTTGGGGTTGTTACACCTCATTTGTTCAGACATTCCTCATTTTGATCTTGTAAATCTTCTGAATCCTCTTTTTCATCTTGCTTATGTTTTTTGTTGAATTTTCGACTTTGCTTCACCACCGATCCACCTTTTTGCCTTCAGTCTATCCATCCTTCAACATCTCCATGGCAAACTATCTGAAATCCTTGTTATCTTAGAATAAGGTCGCCACTTTTTGCCGCCATTACTCTATTCCCGACGATGTTCAAATAGAGCTCGTTGCAGACATGGTGGTGGATATGGAGAGGACGTACACTAATACCATAGCGTTTCTATTTCTAGCCATTACTGAAGGCAGAGTACGACTTCCCCTGCACCATTTTGTTTGAACTATTCTCCATTATTAGGGTTTGATTCCCTCACAATCGAATGTAATTTTTTACTAAATAATCATGGGTATCGTATCACTCAATTGTCGATTGTGAATTAATCTACGCATCCCTATTATTCTGCATTACTATGCCCGTGCCAAATCATTTGGGTGGCTAGGATGATTCTTTCTTAGGGCCAAGGACACGAATCACCAACTGGTGACCATGCTTGCCAATTGAGGCAAGAGAGTGGATGATGTCATGGTCCTAGTGAGTGGAAATTGGGAATTTAGCTCTAAGGAAGACCATTTGGACTCGATTCCTAGGCAAAAAGGGAAACCAGGTGGCGAGTAATTCAACAGTCATTTTTAATTCTATTCGGCTATCAATGTATTAATAACTTTGCTTCCTTGCAAGTAACGATCTGAAGAAGCCGATCACTTCATTGGACGAAGTCGTCTTGGCCCACGTCAAGACCACTCTTAAGTATACTAGCCTAGAGAATCTCGAAGGGTAAGGCCGTGCTGCATATATTCTTCTTAGATACGATCCATCTTACTCTAGTTTTGCTGTTGCCGATCACATTCCCATTTCTGAAAAAGAACAACAGCTTAGGGCTTTGGTTTTCGAAAGTTTCATCAACTTGAGGGATGTGGGACCCATTAAAGTAACAGGCAGTGAAATTAGCAAAGCAAACACCGAAGAATCTAATCAGGGTGTCGAACGAAGTGAAGGCATAGATAACGGAGACACCGAACAAGCGTAGTAGGGCATTGATTCGGCTGTTGAGATCAATGAAAGCGAAGAATCCAACCAACAGCGTCTGGAATTAGTGTCGTCTCTTGCTCGAGCCGATTTGGGAGGCACTCAGGAAGAGGTCGATATATTTTTTGACTTGGATGACCTTTTTGGGTCTAGAGCCAAAGATATGGCAGGTGAGTCCCTATCGCTCGCCTAATTTGCTAAGAAGTAAAATGCTATGAGAATGGCAGCGAGGAGAAAGACGGGCACCGCTAGAAGTAGCCAAGAGATCCCCCTGCCGGTGGTGACCTAGTCCAAAGAGATCACTACTCCACCCATTCCCACAGAGTCAGCACAGCCAACTCTTAAGCCCTCGATCGAAGAAATGGTGGCTAAACAAAAAGGGATAAGAAGCGCCCTATCGAGCCCACTAAGTCGGTCGAGCGGTCGATGGAGAAAAGACCAAGGGCTTCACCCACTTTGGATCTGGTGGCGCCGTTTACAATTCAGCCAAAGATTAGGGGGTCGTTCCTCTCCATGGACATATCGGTGGTAAAAGAGCCTGCCATTGCGCTAAGTATGGCTACAGCCATCACGTTGCCTTTGGACAAGGCAGTGCTCCGTACTAAGTTGAATGTTTTCTCAATCACTATGGCCGCACAATTGGTTATTCGGGTGTGTGGGGAAGTGGTTTTGGAAATATTCTTCAGATCCTGGGAGACGCTCTTGATACTCAGCTAGTCACCTGCAAACACAAATACTCCGGTTGGGGGTGCCGGGATTAGTACTCCGACGAGCAAGTTAGTTTTTCTACTCAAGAAAGCTTGTTTACTTAATTTAGTGAAGTGTTTCTTACATACCTTTCTAAATCCGAAGCTCTCGTATTTATATTCATTCTTCTGACCTCGAACCCAGTGCCCGCCTTTTACTTATTATCCTTTTGTTTATTCCAACATAAATCTCTCTGTCTATTCGGCGATCTCAGTATATTCGACATCTTAGTTGATTGGTACGGAGCCGAACAGTCTCTGACTTATGGGATATACCCCTTCTTCCTCTTCTATTTATTCGGCTTCCATAATTGCCCCCAAAGCATTCTCCCAACATCTGTTGGCTGGAGTGCTTGGTTCCGGATTCTGAATACTCAACCAAAATTTTGGCAATGGAGCCCACACAATATTTGTCTAAGTACACCCCTTTTTGGTTGTCGTACCGACTTCCCGTCTCTTCGTACATACCTATTCATTGTGATTTTAAACATTGGCGTCCCTTCGGATTCACATTCCACAATACTGGTCACTAGGTTGCCTTTTGGATCGTTCTTGCAATTTTGTCTCCTCCAATATCTTCTTCTCCCTCTGTAAGTTTTCCACTTCTTTGCTTCGAGAAGTGTTCCCATTTTATTCTTTGGCATATCTGTGTCAACTTTAGGGCATGGCGAAACATTTGAAAGACCTCCTTTCATCAAAATCAAATTGCTGGTTTTAGACGCCATTTCTCTATTCCTGATGACGTCCGTCTGTTGCTTTTGGCAGACGGCACCCCTGACATGGAGAGGGAGGACGAAACCTCAATCGTCTTTTCTCTTTTGTCAATCGCGGAGGGTGGAGTCCGCTTCCCCTTGCACCCGTTTCTTAGGGCTGTGCTTCGCCATTGGGATTTAATCCCTTCTCAACCTAATGTGAATTTCTTTAGAATTATAATGGGGATTGTAGCATTGAATCGTCGCCTTGGAATTAACCTTGGCATTTCGGCTATCTGGCACCGCTATGCCTTGGCTAAGTCCTCCGGCCGGCAAGGGCGTTATTTCCCTAGAGCTAAGGACACCGACCATCCGCTAATCACTATGCTTTCCAGCTCTGGGAAACGAGTTGATGACGTTATGGTCGTTGTCCAGGGTAACTGGGAATTTGGCGAAGGGGAAGATCGTGTCGACCCTATTCCTAGACTGAGGGTGAGCAGTGTCGAAAGTATCTCCTTGTTTTTGTCATGTGTTCATTTTTATTGTAGAACCTATTTCATTGAAATCTTACGGCTTCGTTTCGTGTAGGGAGGGGTTTGAAAAAGATATTACCTTCAACCCACGACGTCACCCTTTCCAATATCAGGTTCGCTCTTAGGTATTTCGGCCGGCGAAGTCTTCAGAAACAGGGGAGGGTGGCTCACATTCTGCTTTGTTACGAACCGACATACACAACCTTCTCGGCGGTGGAAAACATACCGATTCCAAAGGGTGAAGATTCCCTTACTGCTCTTATTTTGTCTGACTTCAAAAACTTGAGGCAGATAGGCTTTGAAGGGTCCGATTCGGAGTGGAACGAGGTAGCTGATATCGTCGAATCCGATCAATCCGAGGCCGAGTTTGAGGAGGTATTGGATTCCACCGCTCCTCTATTTACGTCGGGACTAGGGAATCTTCCTTCTGCCGATGTTTTTCGACACACAGAGGATCTTCCCATCAAAGACTCCACGGATATGGCCGGATTGAGTCTGACAAAGCTTGCCAAAAAGGTGAATGCGGAGAGGTTAGCCGCACGGGGAAGAGCGGAGGGCCTTTCATTTGAGATATCGCCCGCCACCGAATCTCGACTTCCCCTTCCTGTTGCCAAATCCGAGTCTTTGGGGGTTCTAGAGGAGACGGAAAAAGATCTGGAAGCCGAATCTCTGTTAGTTGGGGAAGTCGGCCAAAAAGTTGATGAAAGGGCAGGGAAACGCCCTGCTGACCTTAAGGCCGGCTCAGATGAACAAGGTAAGCGTCCTCGATTAGAGGGGTCTAGTGAGGCTGTTCCTTTTGTCATTCGTCCAATGGTAAAGGACATGTCGGTTCCCTCTAACGCTTCGGCGCTTAAAGATCTTGAAGTCGCATTCGGTGTGGCTACTTCCGTGTCATTGCCGTCTGATATCGAGGCTTTCCGGGTGGAACCAGATACGAATGCGACAGCATTGGCCGCACAATCGGCACTCCTAGTATGTATTCTGACTTTTCTTCACCTTATCCAAGTACTGTTGGGGTTAAGTTTTTTGGGTTCTTTTGCAGACCGTCGGCCGGATAGCCGACATGAAACGTCGGCAACTCGACACCGTCAAAGAGATTGGCCGCCTACGAAAGCAAGTAGAGGGCCAGAGGAAGAGGGCCGAGGATGCAGCTTTGAGAGTGAACAAGGAGGCTTCTCGGGCCGAGGCGAAAAAACTCGTATTGCAGATCAATCCGGCGGATGAGAAAGAGGCGGCCTTGAGAAACAAAGACTGGATTGTCCCGAGCGGTTTCGACTGGAAATTTGAGTTAGCGGTCGTGGTAGTGCTTCCAAAAGCATTCGGGAAGATCTTTGGGCTCACCGAATATGTGGATCAGGTCGTGCTTCGAAAACAGGGGGTTCAAGCATGGCTGGCACAAAGCCCTTGCTGCAGCTGGAGTTTCAAACTATACCAGTGCCGTATGAGCAAGTGGATGTCGAGCCGTTGGAGACTGATTCCGAAGCTGAGTTGGGCGAATGAATTAGGATTTCACAAATGTATTAGGAACTTACAAATGTATTAGGATTTTACAAATGTATTAGGATTTTACAAATGTATTGTTAAGCTTTGTCAGACATTTTTGTGCGGGCTTATAGCTTATTGATTTTGTGTTGATTTTGTATACATAAAATGTCGAGAGCCGAATATATTAATGAATCTGCCCTTGCCTTAGCCAGGGCGCGAGCGAGGGACCGAATGAGCCGATGGCTCTGAATCGAGGGCTGGGTAAGGCATAAATTACTCGGCGTTATTGGTTGAAAATATAGCCGTCTAAGTTGATGAATCTAGCCCTTGCCCCAGCGATAGCGCTTGAAATAAAGCCTAATAGATTAATGAATCTGCCCTTGCCTTGGCCAGGGCGCGAGCTAGGGACCGAATGAGCCGATGGCTCTGAATCGAGGGCTGGGTAAGGCATAAATTACTCGGCGTTATTGGTTGACAATATAGCCGTCTAAGTTGATGAATCTAGCCCTTGCCCCAGCGATAGCGCTTGAAATAAAGCCTAATAGGTTGGGTAAGGGGCATGCGACTCTTGACGTTTTCTTGGGGGAGCTGCATGTACCCTAGAATAAGTGGGCGAGTTCATGCCAACAACTTAATTCGTTCTTTATTCAGGCTTGAACCAGACCTGCAGGGGCCAACATTGGCTGGGTTTAGAGATTAAAATGAGTCGCAGAAGCGAGCCTATTCGCACGGGAAGGAGAGCGTCCGTGGATCGGGAAAAAGAGTGGCTCCCGATCGTCGGCGAGATCACCGAAAAAGACGGACCACAGGGAGGTTCCCCGCGCCCACGACCCCTTGTTGAGCCCGACGCGGAGCCACGACCGTTGAGTTTTGCGGTTCTCGTGAAGAATAGACCAATGACGGAGGCGGATTCTATAATTAAAGACCCAGATGAGGAGGTCGAGTTCGCCCGACAGGTTTTTCCGCCGGAGGTCCAACAGTCGATGGTCGGGCGTCGAGATTTCGAAGTATTTCGGGATGGCATTCACAGGGCTGTCAAAGGACTGTGTAGCGCTTATGAAATCGGGATGCATTTGCGTGAAGCCCGCCGCGAGAACGAGAAAAACAACGAAAAGAGTCGCAGTCTGGAGGCTCATGCGCAAAAGGCTGAGAATGAGCTTCGGGAGCTAAAGAGTGTTCGAGCGGCCAAGTTGGTGGTGGACGGCCAAATGAAAATCATGGGGGAGAGGGCGAACCGAGAGGCCCCGGGTGATGAGAGCGGATATCAGGACGGCGTGAAAGCCGGGATTAGGAAGGCCAAAACGGACCTAGCGGAGGAGGTTTGCCGATGTGAAAATCGTGGTTTCAGGCATGGCTGGATCAAGGCCCTTCAAACTATGGAAGCTCTTGGATCCGTGGGCATAAATTCGGCTTCACCCCTATATCATCGGCATTACCTTCCGTATTCCGAGTTCGAAATTGAGAAAAGCGACGACGAAGATGCCTACTGAGTGCGCCACAATGTGCAATAAATAGGACTATTTTATCAAATGCTCAAAATGTATCGAAATGTATAGCGGCCTTTGAATAAATAGAATTTCTTTATTAGCAGATTTTGAAATGTTTTGCGCGTAATTAAGCGCCCTATGTCAATTTATTGTCAGCTTTTGTACTGCGTAATGTAAACGTTCGGAAATACATCGATCGGCTCCAATTTAGGAACCATGTATTTGATCAGTTAAATCATGATATCTACGAAGGGCGCTCCGAATACGGAGACTTATTCGGCCAATCGTGATATCCACGAAGGGCGCTCCGAATACGGAGACTTATTCGGCCAATCGTGATATCCACGAAGGGCGCTCCGAATCCGAAGACTTATTCGGCCAATCCTGATATCCACGATGGCCGCTCCGAATCCGGAGACTTATTCGGCCAATCATGATATCCACGATGGGCGCTCCGAATCCGGAGACTTATTCGGCCAATCGTGATATCCACGAAGGGCGCTCCGAATTCGGAGACTTATTCGGCCAATCATGATATCCACGAAGGGCGCTCCGAATCCGGAGACTTATTTGGTCATCAAGAAGTGTATGAACTAAAGCATGAAAACGAGCAACTTTTGCATTACGGTAGAGTATGTACAAGTACCGAGCCCACAAATCGGGTCATTGGTAAAATTTTCGTAGATGCGTTGAATTCCAAGGCCGTGGCAGGCTTCTTCCTGACATGTCCGAGAGCCGATATGCCCTTGTTCCTGCAATAAAGTCTATTTGATAGGGGCCGTCCCAATTCGGACCCAGCTTTCCGTCGGCCGGTCTCCGGTCGGCTGGAAGTACTTTCTTTAGGACCAGCTCTCCTGGAGTGTAGCGACGCAATTGAACTCGTTGATTGTATGACTTAGCGAAGCTAACGACATCGTGCCATGGAGGCGGTAGCGCGGTCTCTTCGTTCCTCGATTAGATCCAGTCCGATGCGAGCATCATATCATTTCGGCCCGTATCAAAGGCTTGTGATTTCAAAGTCGGGAAGCCGATTTCCAGGGGTAAGATTGCTTGGGTTCCGAAGCATAGGGCGAACGGCGTTTCTCCGGTGGACCTCCTCGGCGTTGTCCGGTGCGCCCACAATACACTTGGCAATTCTTCGACCCATTTGCCTTTAGCTTTTTCCAGTCTCTTTTTGATGCCGTCCAAGATGGTTTTGTTTGAGGCTTCGGCTTAACCGTTACTCTGGGGGTAGGTGGGTGTAGAGAAGTAAGGCGTGATACCATATTTGCCGCATAGTTCTCGATATACGCCACAATCGAACTGGGTGCCATTGTCTGAGATGAGAGCTCTTGGAATGCCGAATCGCGTAATGATGTTCCTCCATACAAATCGCTTTATGTCGGCATCTCGTATGTGCGTTAGAGCCTCCGCTTCGACCCATTTTGTAAAGTAATCTGTTGCTACGATTAGGAATCGCTTGTTTCCTGGGGCCCTGGGCAACGGTCCTACAATATCAAGCCCCCATTGAGCAAACGGCCAGGGACTGGTGATAGAGTTCAACTCTTCAGCGGGCAAGTGGGTTAGTGGGAAGAACTTTTGGCACTGTTCGCATCTTTTAACATAATTTTCTGCGTCGGCTCTCATTGTCGGCCAATAATACCCCTGCGTTATAGCTTGATGGGCGAGAGAGCGTCCGCCAGAGTGGGCTCCACAACTGCCCTCATGTATCTCAGTTAGAAGTTCCTCCACTTTATCCGGGTGTACGCATTCCAAATAGGGACCGGAGAGGGACTTTTTGTAAAGCCCTCCCTGTGGATCCAGATAGTATCGCAGGGCCTTATTGCGTAGCTTGTGTGCTTCTTTTTTGTCCTCTGGGAGTTGTTCAGAAGAGAGGAATCCGGCTATGGGGTCCATCCAACTTGATGCGGATTCTATAATATTAATGTGGGTTTCCTCCGAAGGGCCGATACTCGGCTCCGGGATGAAACCTACTTCAATGGTCCGTTTGAGTTCAGAATTGATGGCGGAGGCTAGGCATGCCAGGGCATCTGTGTTTGTGTTCTGATCACGTGTTATTTGGTTCAGTTCGTGATGGTCAAACTTCGTTAGCAAAGAGTTGGCTATTTTCATATAGGCAGCCATACGGTCGTTTTTGCAGCGTACTCCCCCTTTAGCTGGTTGATGACCAATTTGGAGTCACAAAACACTAGCAAACGCCGAGCACCAAGAATATGGGCATTTTGTAGACCGGCTAAGAGGGCTTCATACTCGGCCTCGTTATTTGATGCTTCGAAGCCAAGCTTCACGGCCTGCTCTATTACTGCGCCGTCGGGAGACATGATTACTACGCCGGCGCCGCGGCCCTGTTGATTAG
Source organism: Camellia lanceoleosa (assembly GCA_025200525.1). NCBI lineage: Eukaryota > Viridiplantae > Streptophyta > Magnoliopsida > Ericales > Theaceae > Camellia > Camellia lanceoleosa. Next base: position 44,093,824 of record CM045772.1, read on the forward strand.
ACGATCCATCACAGTATAGCTGCCAAATATCCCCGACATAAATTCTCCAGTTCAACTTTGATTGAACTTCATCCTTTGGAAGAACGTCGGCAGGTTTAAGGTCGGAAAGCCCGCCTGTGAATTTGGCCACAAAGTCAGCAAGTACCTGTCCCTTGATTGCGGTTTTGGGTAAAAACTGAATGTCATATTGGCCGAGTTCAAGAGCCCATTTTGAAACACGTCCTGATGCTTCCGCACTTCGTAGTACTGATCGGAGGGGGTAATCTGTTATCACCCCAATGCTATGCCCCTAGAAGTAATGCATCAGTTTTCTTGCTGCCATGACAAAGGCTAGGATGAGTTTTTCCAGCGGAAGATAACGTGTCTCGGCATCGACCATTGCCTTGCTCACATAATACACTGGCCGCTGCTGCCCTTCTTCTTCTTTTAATAATACTGGTTGTGACCCTATCGAAGAAGCGCTAGATCTGAGAATGAGGGGTCACCTAACTCGGTGTTGTCAAGAGAGGCACTGACTGGAGGTAAGTTTTGAGCCCGGTGAAAGCTACTTCGCATTCGGCGGACCACTCAAAAGCTTTGCCTTGATGTAACGTCTGAAAGAATTGTCTGCATCGGTCTGTTGACCGACTGATGAATCTATTGAGTGCAGCGGCCATCCCCATCAACTTTTGGACTTCTTTTACTGATCGGGGGGAACCAAGTTCCAAGATCGCTGTGACTTGCCTCGGGTTGGCTTCGATTCGGCGGTGGTTGACGATATAACCCAGGAATTTGCCGGAGCCGATTCCAAACACGCACTTCGAGGCGTTCAGTTTCATTCTATATTTGCGCAAGATGCCAAATGTCTTCTCTAGATCGGCTATGTGATCCTGTTCTTCTTTGGACTTGACCACCATATCGTCGATGTAGACTTCCATGGTGTGGCCGAGTTGTTCTTTGAACATGGCGGTGACCAGTCTTTGGTAAGTTGCCCCTGCATTCTTCAGCCCAAAAGGCATAACTTTGTAGCAGTAGGTTCCTCTTGGGGTGAGGAATGCAGTTTTGTCCTGGTCATCTGGATGAATAGCGATCTGATGGTAGCCTCTGTAAGCATCGAAGAAACTCATGCGTTGATGGCGCGCCGTGGCATCGACGAGTTGGTCGATTCTAGGTAGGGGAAAGCAGTCCTTGGGGCAAGCTTTGTTCAAATCCGTGAAGTCGACGCACACTCGCCAAGTTCCATTTTTCTTCTTCACCACCACTGTGTTGGAGAGCCACGTGGGGTAGGTGACTTCTCTAATTGCCCCGGCGTCGAGCAATCTGTCGACTTCTTCTATGACGGCAGCGGTATGCTCTGCGGCAGACCAACGGCCTTTCTGAATAATGGGCTTGCATGTGGGGTTGATGTTCAGGTGGTGCTGTGAAACTGATGGGTCTATACCCGGCATCTCATACAGAGTCCACGCAAAGACGTCGAGGTTGGCAAGTAGAAAGGAGATCAGCTGCTGTCTATCAGCTTGGTGTAACGAGGTGCCGATCATGAAGAACTTTTCCGGGCTTCCGTCGATGTCAACTCGGTCTAAACTTTCTGTGGCCTTTTCGCTTGGCTGCCGCCCGACGTCATCCAGGATTTCCCGATTGGGTGCCTCGATGGAGTTTACCTGCAATTCCTTTGGCATTTTGGCGGCCAAGAGGTAACATGCTTGTGCCGATTTTTGGGAGCCGCGGATCTGCTCAATGCCGTGTTCTGTTGGGAAACGTAACAATTGATGGTAGGTGCTTGGGACGGCCTGCAAGGTATGCAACCACGATCGCCCCATAATGAGATTGTACGGCGACGGCAGCCGGACGACCAGGAATTCTACATCCACCGTTCTGGAACCCGCTCGGACGGGTAGGTTGATTTTTCCCAGTGGGTATTCGGGATTGGCATTGAAGCCGAATAGTGGATAAGGGGCCGGAGTCAGATCTGATTCGGTGAAACCGAGTTTGATGAAGGTTTTATAATACATGACCTCCGAAGTGCTGCCCTGGTCTATAAGAACGCGTTCGACGGTGAACCGGTTTACGCGTAGCGCGACAACCAGTGGATCGATGTGAGGGAGCGTTACGCCGATCAAATCAGAATCGTCGAAGGTGATGCTTGGTGATTCTCGGGGTCGCTTTGCTGGCGTGAGTTGCTGCTGAGGGCCTGGGAGAGACTGGATTGCATGTATGGCCGGGGCTTCCGGCAGGCTGTATATCATATGGATGTTATCATGCGCTGGAGACGTTCGTCTTGTGTCAACTCCTCAAAGTAATCGGTTGAAGCACAACGAGCGTCGGTGTTTTGCTGTCGGGCCCGAGACCGTTGGTCTCCTGCCCTTGGGGGTCGCGAGACTGGCGCCGCTTGTTTGGGCTTTGCTATTTCCGAGGCCAGATCGCGGCGAAGGCGCTCGTTCTCAGCGATGGTGCTGTCTAAACTCTGTTTGGTCTTTTTAGCTCGTTCCAAGGTGGCTAGCATCGAAGTGGTTGGTGAATCGATATCCAAGGCACGTCTTGCAGCAATGATTTCCTTCTTGAGCATGTTTGCCGGAGTGAGGTCGACTCTCTGTGTGATCGCATCGGTGGCTATCGGAGAATCTTGAGTCACGCCTTCCATGGATGTATTTGAGTATTCCCACAGACGGCGCCAATTGTGGGGAAGTGGTTTTAGAAATACTCTTCAGATCCTGGGAGACGCTCTTGATACTCAGCTAGTCACCTGTAAACACAAATACTCCGGTCGGGGGTGCCGGGATTAGCACTCCGACGGGCAAGTTAGTTTTTCTACTCAAGAAAGCTTGTTTACTTAATTTAGTGAAGTGTTTCTTTTCTTACATACCTTTCTAAATCCGAAGCTCTCGTATTTATATTCATTCTTCTGACCTCGAACCCAGTGCCCACCTTTTACTTATTATCCTTCTGTTTATTCCAACATAAATCTCTCCGTCTATTCGGCGATCTCAGTATATTCGGCATCTTAGTTGATTGGTACGGAGCCGAACAGTCTCTGACTTATGGGATATACCCTTTCTTCCTCTTCTATTTATTCGGCTCCCATAGGGTGAGTTGATTTCAACAAACATATAAGTTAGTAAAAGCTTCTTGCTTTCTTAATATAAACATTCTCTTTTGCATACAACTAAGCAGATTGCGAAGATTGGTCGTCGCCACCATGACGCTATCAAGCTAATCAACCAACTTACAGGAAAAGTGGCGAGCGAGCACGGTAAAGAAAAGCCAACAGCTGCTGAATTGACCATAGCAATGTAGAGAGCTGAAGCTGAAGCGAAAAGGGCCGATGAAGAGCGTTTAAGGGCCAACTGTGAGAGGAAAAAACAAAACATGTCGACCTACTTCGTCGTGCTACCAAAGAAAGGGCAAATCTTTTGGATTCCGCTTTGAAAGAAGCAAAGGCAGACCTAGAAAAGCTCAGGGCTAAGCTTCTTGCAGTTAAGACGGTGACAGAACAAGCACAATCGGTGGCGGCCAAAGCATTTGGAGATGGGGAGTTGTTAGCTATGGAGAAGTATGCCGATGAGGGCCTGAAGTTTGAGAATCGAGGCTTCAAACACGATTGACTCAAGGCATTGGCCACTGCACAAGTGACGTTGGACGTGCTGATTCCTTTTAAGCAGGAAGAGGTAGAGCCGATAGAGTCGGACCTAGAGGAGTAGATCTAATACCAAATAGTTTAGACTAAGTTTCCATTGTAATAGTCTTTTTGTTTGTTTTTTGTTTTTTTAAGAATTGATGTACTTGGGTTGGGCCATTTTCATATGTAAAGTGAACTAGTCATGTATCAAGCCAATTTATAAATGAAAACATTTTACTGTGCTTCAAAGTTGTCTTGTTAGATGGGTATAATTGAAATGTATTCGTGTAATCATCATAGTGTAATTATTGACGTAATTTGAACAATGAGAGTCAATAAATTAAGTATTGCGTTAATTCAGCATACAACCGAGTTGCTACTTCTCAAACGGGGTACACTATGTTTGTTCGACACCTTTCTATGATTCACCACTTATCTACCGAACAGATTCATATATCTGTCCTTGCCCCGGTGAGAACGAAGGAAAACTGCAAGCCAAATATTTGAACGCGATCGGTGACGCGTTCTCACACTAAGTAGATTCATATATTTGCCCCTGCCCTGGTGAGAATGTAGGTAGACTGCCAGCCGAATAATTAAACATGAAAGACGACATATTCTCACTGAGTAGATTCATCTATCTGCTCCTGCCTTAATGGAAATGTAATGGTGCACCAAAAATGGGCCAACCAGATACGATACGTATTAACGGTTCGTACTAGTGAATAAAGGAATGAAGCATATGTGGAGTCTTTTGGGTAGCATCTAGAGTAATGCTTTGTTGTGAAAATAAAGCAGTATGCTCAACCAACTTGTAATTACTTTGGTTACTTTAAATAGATTCATCATTTTCGACGAAGAGATTCAAGTTTTAAGAAGGGTTCACCGGAGCAATAGCAAACGTAGAAGAAATCCTTTTTGTTGTTGAAGCTTGCAGGGTCGCATATGTTAGGAAAATTGTTCTTTAATAGTAGAGGTGAGGGGAAGAGTTTGGCAGAGCTAGATGTGAAGATGAGTCAAGAAGCGCCTCGGGATTCTGTTCGCAATGGGCAAATCTTCCCCTAAGAAGTGCACCAATCAATGACCGATTGGGAAGACTATGAAGTCTTCAAACAAGGGGTCCACGGAGCCATCAAGGGACTCTACAATTCATATGAAGTCAGCATGCGCCTTTGTGCCGCTTGAAAATAAATTGAACACAAAGATGGGTGGATTTAGAACTTACAGCTTCAACTCGAAAAAGCCTAGAAGCAGACGAAGAATGAGGCTTGGAAAGCTAGAGTGGCAGAATTGAAGGCAGCGAGGGACAATATCAAAAGACACAATTACACAATGCCTCATGGATCGTGCAATAGCTGATTGTGATATTGCCAGTATTTTTGCAAGAGAGGCTATACTGACCTGAGCTTATAATAAGGGCTTCTTTGAAGGAAGAAAGATTGGTATTGACAACACAATGGAGAAACTAGCCGACGACGTTTGCCAATGTGAAAATTGTGGCTTCAAGAACAGATGGATCAAAGCATTACAATCGGCAGGAGTAGATTCTACGTTGTCATTATATCAGAGTTGTGTCATGCCGTTTGAAGCCTACAATGCTGAGAAAACAGACGATGAAGAGGAGCTCAATCGGCCTTAGAATAAACTGATTTGGGTTCCTATGACTAGGATGTTGATTGGCCTTAGGAAAAATGCAATGTGATGATATCTTCTTAATAAAAATACAATTATGGTTATTTGTATTTGTCAAACCAATTGTGTCTAAATTACGTGCTGTAAATAAATAAAAAAATGATGCTTTGTAGAATGCTCCGAATTTGAAGGTTTTACTGATGGTTCTTCATGCCAAGTACAAAGAGCACTCCGAATTCAAAGGGTTTACTGATTGCGCTACGTGCCAAGCACGAAGAGGGCTCCGAGTCTGAAAGCTTTACTGATGGCGCTTCATGCCAAGCATGAAGAGTGCTCCGAATTCGGAGGCTTTACTGATGATGCTTTTGAATAGGATTGCAAACGAGCCGAGCCGAGCTTTTAGATGTTTAGGCTCAGCTCTGTCAAAATGAGGGAAGCTCGAGCTTGACTTGAGCTCAAGTCAAGCTTCAGAAATTATGTTTGAACTCGACTCATTGGCTAATTTAAAAGCTCAAGCTTGGCTTGTCTAGGCTCGACAATGTAAACGAGCTCGAACAAGCTCAAAATTCAAATTCACATCTATAACTCAAAAAATGAAATTCCAATTCACATATGGAGAGTGATGTACATTGTTCTATCACTAATTCAACAAACTTTTCAATCACACTTTTTTTTTTTCACAAAAATCAAACCCAAATAAAAAATAAAAAATAAAAAATCCATACAACTAGTAATAAAAAATCTGTGCATTACAGAGCATAACAAGTATTACACAATGTATTACACACATTACACAATGCATTAAATAGTGCATCCTTGAACAAAAAAAATACTGCGCATCCTTAAATAAAACACACTACAAAGGACATTACATAGCTCATCCTTAAACAAAACATAATAACCAAAAACTAAACCACAAATTTCTTGACTTGATTCACTTGAAAACACACCAAAAAGTCTTCATTTCTTTGAAACTTCGCATGAGCCTTCAACCTGTAATAGTAGAATTATTATATATGAATTAATCTTATGATAAAACTTAAGAAATTTAGTTTATTAAAGATAAAAGATACCCAAAGATGTCAAACTAAGGAAGCAAAATCTCGTTGAAAGATGACTCTATAGTCTATCAAAAGAAACAAGAATATATTATTTCAATATTATGTTTCACATAAATTGATAATAAAGGAATTTGTCATTGTATGGATCAAAATTAATAATTAGAAAAAATACGTACATCTGATCCCTTTTTGAGTCCATGTAGTGCACATACCCAATCAGATCCACATAGTAAGATTTGGACTATTTTCGTTGATAATGATGCTCGATAGGGATCAATAACTCTACCACCAGCACTAAATGTTGACTCTGATGCCACTGTATTGATTGGAATTAACAATATATCAGCTCCCATCTTGGACAATATCCGATACTTGAGGTTGTTCACTTTCCACCACTCCAATGCATCAAAATGGAAATTTGAACCTTCATTGCATATGTAAACACTTTCTTTTAAGTAAATGTCCAAGTCAGATTTTGCAGGCTGAATTGTGTCAGCTTTTCTAATAAAAGATTCAAATTTAGATCTTCCCATCTCGAGAGCTTTTCCAAGATCATAAGTAGCATTACTAGAATCATTAGCTTCTTGAGTGCTTTGTTGCAAACTTTGCTCATTGTTACTTGAAGTATGAATAACAAAATATTCATTGTAAAGCTGATATAGGGCCTCACACACCACAGAAATGTTTCTAGTAGCTTCTACTTTTGGGTAGATCTCTAGAAAACAAAACTGAACAAGCATCAATTTGAATCTTGGAACCAATACTGCAACTACAGCCATCAACAAATTATATTCACCCCTGTATGTGTTAATTTTTTTTTTTTTTCATCTTCAAAGTCATTGATTTAATGTAGTCATTTTCATCCACCAACTTCTCATTCAATATTTCTTTTATCCTCCAAACCTCTGCAAGGAACAAATTAGAAGTAGGATATTCACTCCCGGATATGATATTTGTGACTTCATTGAAAATTGCCAAAAATTGACATATAGCCTCAACTTTCACCCAATCTTCAAGGCTAGGCACGTAAGCAAAACCTAGATCCCTTTCCTGATATCTAGGGAAGACATCTTAAAACTCCAAAGCAGCAAACAACATCATATAAGCTGCATTCCATCGGGTTGGACAATCTAAATTTAATTTTTTTTTTAAGGCAACTGTAATTGTTTAGCAATCTCATTAATGCCCTCAAGTACTTGCACCATCTCGAACACCATCACTAATATCTCTTATTTGGCAAGGCCCATCTTGCACCATGATATTCAATATGTAGGCACAATAACGTACATGTAAAATTTTTCCACCACAAAAAAACTTTTTCATTGCAAAGGTTTCTTTCAAAATTTTCAAGCAAACATCATTGTATGAAACATTATCCACTGTTATAGTACACACCTTATTTTCAATGTCCAATTCAACTAGACACTTCTGGAGAGCATTCCTAATGATAACCCCTGTGAGACCCCTAACTTTTGTAAACCCTATTAAGTCCCTTACTTTCAAATTATTTCTTTGAAATCGCTCAATTTCTTAATTAATTACAATTTTAACCCTAGGATCAAAATACATGCACCAACTGAAACTCGCAAACCCTAATCGATTTTGATAACTTAGAAATCATTCTAATATCCTAATACTAATTAATTGACACCATAAACTAGACTCTCTCTTTTAAATTAGACTTAAGTCTAACTAGATCATAATTAAATACATAATTAAGGTCCTAATTATCCACTATTCCATTTCATTTGAACTAAATACAACTCAATTCCATTACATTTCAACCAAAGGACATTTTAGACAATTCACACCATTTTTTTTCTATAAATACACCACCATCCTCCATCTATTTGAACATCAAACACCACACCCACACACTCACATGTCATAGAGAGAGGGAGAGGAGTGGAGAGTGAGCTTGTGGGAGGGAGAAAGAAGAGAAAGAGAGCGAGTCTTGCAAAACTAGTTCCATAAGCATTTGAGTAAGCCATAACACGACTCTCTCTTTTATTTTCCTTTTTCAAATGCATGCTCTCAGAAGTTTTAAACATTCATTTCAGATGTGTTTTGATGGTATTCTTGTGTTAGAAATGAAAGAAGTTGAGCCTTGATTCTACCCTTCTTGTATTTCTCTTAATCGGTATCAGACTACCATTTTCCATATCAAACTCTCAAAATTTCCAAAGGGCACACCTTCACCTTAAATTTATGACTTTAATACATATTATTTAGCAATTTTTCATCACAAAATAAGTGGAAAATTTCCTCTACTTGACCTCTTTTCTGACCAAATTTCTATTTTCAAGAACTATGCCAGAAAAATCTGTTTTACATCCAACTTTAAAAAATTCTAGGAAAATCCAGAAAAATCTTTTGGACCTCATTTTTATGTCAACATCTTCCTTAAAGAGTTATATTCCAAGTAAAAAAAAAATTCATTGAAAAAGAGTGAGCTATTTGAAAGAAAATTTGATTTTCGTAACGGTCGACGAATGTGGACAGCGCTGGAACATTTCTTAAATAACTAAAAATCTAGAAAAGCTATCACATTTTTAAAACATGTTATGAAAACTAAATTACATTCTCTATGAACTATAGGAAGGCCGAGTTCGGTAAAAATCTAAAATGGCCCTTTTGATTTTAATCTTTAAATGGAACTGAATTTGAAAATTTAGTTTTACATGGGTGTTTTATGCTCTTGTGTACACGGATAACTTATTAGTTTATGATCATGTCTTGGTATGATGTTTCATGTGTTATGGTTATGTTCCTTATCTTCTTTATTTTAATGATGCTCATGCTTATGTGGATGTTACTATCTTATTGAGTTTGTTCTAACTTGACCTAAAACATTGATCCAAATGGAAAACTTAATTGGGATGGTATTGGGTTTTCGATCACTTGAATAATGAAGAGATGATAATGTATTATGTATGGATTGATGGGATGCGCTCCCTAATTGAAGGTTAAGTCTTGCGCAAGCAGTTGTCGTATAAACCCTAGAATGGAACGCACGTATTCGGACTCTTTGCGATGGTTTGATTGGTGAGATAAGGTTGGGTCCGGATGGGACATTTAGGAGGATAAAACTTTTTTGGAAGGATAAGATTGGATTCAGGAGATAAAACCTTTTCTTTTCGCTGTCGCTTTTGAGGCCCTGCGGTTGGCGCTACACGGTATATAACTGTTGGTAGGCATCCGAGGTTAGTTCTGTAACAAAGCAGTAAAAGGGGGAGTTCCGAATAGTCCGGTGTCTAATTCTTGTGGTTAGGAGGATGAAATCTTTTTGGGGAATTTCTAGAATACTAACCACTAATATTATAACCTTGTTATCTATTTGAATGACATGTTCATTTCCGCTATTATTGAAATTGCTATTATTGACTTGAATATCATGCTCCACTACTTGCTTGCTAGAAATATGATGGTGTATTGGATTGGGAAAAAGGGACGGGGTGTGTGTGCGTTTACTGGGCATTCAAAACTCATGGCATTTCATGCCAGGTATTGAAGACTATTAGGCTGGTCAAAGGCAAAGCTGAAGTATTTGAGGATATATGGTTATCCTATGAGAGTTGGGAACTAGTTATGTTAAACGTGTTTTGAGATTGTAAGTGATAGATCCCATGTTGTATTTAAGACATGATTTTTGTAATTTGTATATATATAACATTTGTAACCTATCCTTATACTCCGTCAACTCATGTAGGCCTTGTGTTAATCCAATGTCAAAATCTATCGAAAAGGTAGCTTTGCTATCTAAGGTAGTTGGACTTAGAAAGGAGGCTATTTTGACTCCTCCGACCTTCCTGGGATCTTGCTTGACTATTAGCTAAAGGACTCATTAGTGACGTTTCCTACTCTTGTAACCTTAGATAAACCCTGTATTTAATGGTTAATATATTATCTGATGTTCCCGATTTTTGGGGCATCACAACTTGGTATCAGAGCCTAGGTTCAACCCTTACCCACGCGTTTCGACCTGTGATTAGAGACTACCTTGCCCCGACTATGTTATATTATTATAACACTACCTATTCTATCAATTAAAACACATCAAAAATAGAATTGTTCTTGACCTACCTTAGGGAATTTCTTTGAATTTCGAGCACACTTACATCAATTCATGAGGACGTATTTCAGGATCGTGAAATGGTTTTAACTTTGAGTACAGCCTCACATCACGTAGTAGGGGTACTATTAGTTCTACGCGTCTTCTATCGATCATCATACCCTCATCTTATATTCGTAACGTTTATTCGATGTCATCCTTTTCCAATATTAAGTCATGTCCATCTAGTCCTATTTTATATACTACTATTTGTGAAATTGATCTCCTTTGACCCTTGATTATTTTATTTAGCCCAAGGCTTCTTGTAAATAATTTCATTTTCTTTACTCGGTGACGAATCTTGGATATTCAGTTTGAAACGTGGATGGCCAAAACAGTTTCAAGTTAAATATCTAGTTTAGTCACTACCTCTATAACCTTGATCACATTGAAGTTCGAAACCATAACATCATACCATTCATCTATATTTCAGTTAATCCTAATGTCATCACCATAACTGCTTCGTATTCTTCGTCTCCACTTTAATCCAATTTTAAGAATCTTGTAATTATTATTTTGTATATATGAAGTTGTGCTATGTGAACACCCTAGGATAATTAAACTCTAACTTAAGATTAGTTGCTTACCCATTAGGAATTGCCTCTGTAGTTAGAATTTGACTTACGCCTTACCCCATTCAAAGAACGACAAATGGTGGACCACACTTCGAGACAAGGAATAACACAAGCTCGCAAGCAACAATAGGAATGCAGTACAAGGAAATTGAAACCTTAAGAATGGACTAGTAACCATGGTTGAAATCCCAAACCCTATCAAGAATCAAATTTTGGAGGAGTCTTACCATCTTTGTGGAAATAATTAGTACAACATTGACTTCAGAATGAGATGAGGTAGAATCCAAGAGGATTTGGAGCTTGTGGAAAGGAAACCCAACTTCATGAGGGACCAGAAAGGAGCAACCAGAATAATACAACACCATACTCCAAGATAGAAAGGGACAGTAATTATATGGAAAGAAGTCAAGGATGACTATTTAAAGGGAAAGGACCATAGAACACTAGAAACCTAACCACATTAGCACCTTATGTAAGGCATAGACAAGAATGGATGGATATGATTAATGACTAACTTAGGGAAGATGTAACTAGGAAATGTTTGTACAATTAATTTTCTAAGACATAAAGATAACCTACTCCGACCTCATCTTAAAAATAGAATTGTTACATATACCTTAACTATTATCGATAATTACCAATAAAAGGAGATGACTTACCCATCCAACAAAATGCTTTTATTATTTAAGGGGGATAGATTAATGATTCAACAAATCAACAAACACAATGGAAAATGTAGATCGCCACATCAGGAAATTGGTAATATAAGCCCTTACACTGGAGTAGCAGCGTCATTACCCATATAGTGAACAGTTAAAGAACCGCGTGAGATTAGCTTATCTCTTAAGTCATTAATCATGGAGGAATTCGATTCAAAACGTTATTATTAGAATAAGACCAATGGCGACTCTAGACAGAATGGAGAATAATGTAAAAAGGGAAGATGATCTGAATGATTTAAAACATATTGCCAGCATTATGACGCAATTACCCATAACATTTTGAGACATGAAGAATGACTGAAATTTTGAGGACGAAATTTATTTAAAGAGGATAGGTTATGAGACCCCTAACTTTTGTAAACCTTATTAAGTCCCTTACTTTTAAATTATTTCTTTGAAATCGCTCAATTTCTTAATTAATGGCAATTTTAACCCTAGGATCAAAATACAAGCACCCACTGAAAACTCGCAAACCCTAATCAATTTTGATAATTTAGAAATCATTCTAATATCCTAATACTAATTAATTGACTCCATAAACATAGAATTACCACTTGAAAACCCTAGGTTTTTCTGGTTTTTATCACGCTCATCGGTTGATAGCCTTTATATTCGAAATAAGAAATTCAAACCGAATCAGATTCTCTAACCCTAACTTAGTTAAATTCTACTCTAAAATAAATGTTCCAATTGATAAATTAAGACCTTAGCCCTCATATTTTACTTAAATTACAAATTGACCCCAAGTTAGTACCATTGTATATATATATATTTGTACCTCTTATTCATCAAATCTTTTTGTACACAATATCTATGGAATTTGTATACAAAATAAATAGGAAAATCTCCCAAATCTTGAGCACATGGCTAGCCATCATACCTCCTAGGCTATAATTACTATACTTTAGAGACAAATCTCTTGAATCATGGAAATAATTATAACTTTGGTACCAATTCTATATATATATATACTTGTATATATCTAATGTACTTGCAACTAGAATGGATTAAATTAGACTTAAGCCTAACAAGATCATAATTAAATACATAATTAAGGTCCTAATTATCCACTATTCCATTTCATTTGAACTAAATACAACTCAATTCCATTACATTTCAACCAAAGGACATTTTAGACAATTCACACCATTTTTTTTTTCTATAAATACACCACCATCCTCTATCTATTTGAACATCAAACACCACACCCACACACTCACATATCATAGAGAGAGGGAGAGGAGTGGAGAGTGAGCTCGTGGGAGGGAGAAAGAAGAGAAAGAGAGTGAGTCTTGCAAAACTAGTTCCATAAGCATTTGAGTAAGCCACAACACAACTCTCTCTTTTATTTTCCTTTTTCAAATGCATGCTCTTAGAAGTTTTAAACATTCATTTCAGATGTGTTTTGATGGTATTCTTGTGTTAGAAATGAAAGAAGTTGAGCCTTGATTCTACCCTTCTTGTATTTCTCTTAATCGATATAAGACTACCTTTTCCTTATCAAACTCTCAAAATTTCCAAAGGGCACACCTTCACCTTAAATTTCTGAGTTTAATACATATTATTCAACAAGTTTTCATCACAAGATAAGTGGAAAATTTTCCCTACTTGACCTCTTTTCTCACCAAATTTCTATTTTCAAGAACTGTGCCAAAAAAATCTGTTTTACATCCAACTTTCAAAAATTCTAGGAAAATGTAGAAAAATCTTCTGGACCTCATTTTTATGTCAACATCTTCCTTAAAGTGTTATCTTCCAAATAAAAAAGATTTCATTGAAAAAGAGTGAGCGGTTTGAAAGAAAATTTGATTTTCATAATGGTCGACGAATCTGGACAGCGCTGGAACATTTCTTAAATAACTAAAAATCTAGAAAAGCTATCACATTTCCGAAACATGTTCTGAAAAATAGATTAAATTCTCTACGAATCAAAGGAAGGCCGAGTTCGGTAAAAATCTAAAATGGCCCTTTTGATTTTAATCTTTAAATGGTACTGAATCTGAAAATTTAGTTTTACATTGGTGTTTTATGCTCTTGTGTACATGAATATGCTTATTAGTTTATGATCATGTCTTGGTATGATGTTTCATGTGTTATGGTTATGTTCCTTATCTTCTTCATTTTAATGATGCTCATGCTTATGTGGATGTTACTATCTTGTTGAGTTTGTTCTAACTTGACTTAAAACATTGATACAAACGGAAAACTTAATTGGGATGGTATTGGGTTTTCAATCACTTAAATAATGAAGAGATGATAACGTGTTATGTATGGATTGATGGGATGTGCTCCCTAATTGAAGGTTAAGTCTTGGGCAAGCAGTTGTCATGTAAACCCTAGAATGGAACGGACGTATTCGGACTATTTGCGATGGTTTCATTGGTGAGATAAGATTGGGTCCGGATGGGACATTCAGGAGGATAAAACTTTTTTGGAAGGATAAGGTTGGATTCAGGAGATAAAACTTTTTTCTTTTCACTATCCCTTTTGAGGCCCTGCAGTTGGCACTACACGGTATATAACCGTTGGTAGGCATCCGAGGTTAGTTCCGTAACAAAGCAGCAAAAAGGGGAGTTCCGAATAGTCCGGTGTCCAACTCTTTTGGTTAGGAGGATGAAATCTCTTTGGGAGATTTCTAGAATACTAACGACTAACATTATAACCTTGCTATCTATTTGAATGACATGTTTCTTTCCTCTATTATTGAAATTGCTATTATTTACTTAAATATCATGCTCCACTACTTGCTTGCTATAAATATGATAGTGTATTGGATTGGGAAAAAGTGTTGGGGTGTGTGTGCGTTTACTGGGCATTCAAAACTCATGGCGTTTCATGCTAGGTATTGAAGACTATTAGGCTAGTCGAAGGCAAAACTGAAGTATTTGAGGACGTATGGCTATCCTATGAGAGTCAGGAACTAGTTATGTTAAACGTGTTTTGAGATTGTAAGTGATAGATCCCATATTGTATTTAAGACATGATTTTTGTAATTTGTATATGTATAACATTTGTAACCTATCCTTATACTCTGTCAACTCATGTAGGCCTTGTGTTAATCCCCTGTCAAGATTTGTCAAAAGGGAACTTTGTTATTTAAGGTAGCTGGACTTAGAAAGGAGGCTATTTTGACTCCTCCAACCTTCATGGTATCTTGCTTGGTTATTAGCTAAAGGACTCATTAGTGACGTTTCCTACTCTTGTAACCTTAGATAAACCCTGTATTTAATGGTTAATATATTATCTGATGTTCCCAATTTTTGGGGCGTCACAACCCAATGTGTGAAGGTGGTTTATTGCAAAAGTTAAGAACACGCTTTTGCAATTTCCAATCATTATTAATAAAATGATCCGTGACAACTATGTATTGAATTTTTTGCCCTAACTTCCATAGGTTGGTTGTAATGCTAATCCTATTAACACTCTTTGATAATGTTTTCAACTTCTTCTTTTCTATATCATCGACACACAATCATTTTTTGCGGTGGTACAAGTTATCTTTTGCCAATGTGGAGTAGCAGTTTTCATGAACTTGTTAAATAAAACATGCTCCATTTGTGTAAAAGGATACACATGATAAAGTATCATATGAGAAGTAGCTTCCATCATCTTCTCTTGGTCATACTTGAAGGCTGCCACATTGGTCACACTATCAAACCCGGTTGTCTTAAGTGATAAAACCTTTTGCTTTTTGTCAACAAGTTGTCGTCTAGCGCAATTATTTGAGTGCCTAAGAAGTTGAGTTGTAGCACCCATTGGAGGAATGGTAAATCTTGTTTTGCAATGCATGCATCCAGCCTTCTTGGTACCATCTGGAAGAACCACTTTTTTAATTTCATTCCAAACTTTTGATGTTTGTTTCCTAGTCTTCTTTTGGAATGGATTGTTGTCTTCGGGAACTCCACTTTCTCTTGCATCTTCCTCTAGTTCAATTAAGTTATCCACATCATTTGCATCTTTATTAACTGTGTCCATGAGTGGACTAGTGGATGACTCTTCAAATGATGAAAACGGTGTACAAGAATCTTGCTTTGGAAAAGTGAGATTAATTTGTCTATCTGACATATCTAAGAAAAATAACTATAATGCAAGAAATAAATTAATGTACTAATAAATTAACAATCAATATAAAATTGAACTAGAATAATAATAAATTAAGAAACTGAAAATTGAACCAATCATTGTATTAAATAAGTGAAACCAAGAGAGATAATTACCCAAAACAAAACATCAAAAATTGAATTGTTAAAGCACAAAATTAGTAAATCATCTCTATTGACAAAACCAAGACCCATATTTGAATATGGAGATATATATATATACACACATATATTTGAAGTAATAATAGCACCGTAAACTACAATATTATTGAAGTACTAAAATCACATACAGAATCGAAATGCAAATTCATCTTCAAAATCGCAGAGCAAATTCTGGTTTTGTGAGCCAAAGTAGAGTTTGGTTCAAGGATGCTCATTGCCATTCAATTTTGCAAAATAAACTATAATTTTGTGTGTGAAAATGTATGCACTCATTATGCAACTCAAAAAAAAAAAGGAGACAATATATATACTAAAAATTGAACCACCATTGTATCAAATAAGTGAAATGAGAGAGAAACCCAAAACAAAGCATCAAAAATTGAACTGTTAAAGCATAAAATTAGTAAATCATCTTTATTGAGAAATATAACCAAGACCAAATTTGAATATGGATATATATATATATATATGCACTCATTATGCAACTCAAAAATCATCTTCATAGACTAAAAAAATATCAAAACTATGAAATAGAATCATAAGAGAGAGAGAGAGACAGAGAGATTGTAGTTTTTCCCTAATTTATATGGTCAAAACAGGGAACAAAAACCAATCCAAAAACAAAGGGGGGGGGGGGACAAATATATACATGATTAAGGTTTCACTCTAGCAAAGAAGACAAACAAAATATATATAACAGCGTATGTATTGGAAGGGGTAGTGAGAAATACATAATTCTACAAATTTGAGACTGAATGGAGAGGAGAGAGAAAGGGTCAATGGTGAAATAAGTGTATTTTGTGCATAAGAGCATGTGAGACATCATGGTTAAGAGAGAGAGAGAGAGAGAAGAAGAAGAAGAAGAAGAAGAAGAAGAAGAAGAAGAAGAAAGAGAATTAACTTACCACAACGGATTCAAGAGAGAAGAATAATCTCTCAGTCTCAAATCTTCACCAGAGCAACAAAACTATATTGTCGTCGATGTTTGAATGTCTGAGAGTTGATAACATTAATTCTTTATGCGATTGATTCAAGTGTTGGCCAGATCTGGATTGTTGAGTGTAGAATGTTTGCAGCAGTAATAGGATAAGAATGTGTAAGTTACAAAGAGTAGCAAGTAGGAGCAATGTATGAATCTGATACAACGAGTAACCCTAATTTTTTTTTACTTAAATACTATGGCTTACAAGCCTTACCAAGCTGAGCCTTAGTCAACATGAGCTTGGCTTAGCTCGAGCTCATTTATTAGCTAATCGAATCGAGCTCGAACGAGCTCTTAACAAGCCGAGCCCTCACTGTTCATGAGCAGCTCGGTTCATTTGCAGCCCTACTTCTGACTAAGAGTAAGGCAATCAGAATTAAATAAACAAGAAAAATAACGTCATGTATCATTGATTCTCTACCTATAGAAGATAGTAATATACACAGAAGCCCAGGAATATTTACTATTTAACATAACCATCAATACTAATGATAAAACTTGCAGAGATGAGTAGAATTCCAGGGTTGAGGAAACTTTTTGCTGTTCATGTCTGAGAGTTGATATGCCCTTGCCCCAGCGATGGAGTCGATCTGGTATAGGTAGTCCCAATTGGGGCCGAGTTTACCATCCGCAATACTCTTAGCAGCAGGGAGTACTTTGTTAAGGACCAACTCTCCAGGAGTATACTGGCGTAGATGCACTCGCTAATTGTATGATTTAGCAAGTTGCTGCTGATATCGTGCCATAGTCACAAGGGCCCGATCTTAGCGTTCTTCAAGTAAGTCCATATCCAAGGCCAGCATCATATTATTTTGGCTTGTATCAAAGGCCCTCGATCGAAGGGTTGGTAGGCCAATCTCTAGGGTGATGATAGCTTCATTGCCAAAACACAAAGCAAACGGGGTCTTTCCTGTAGGATGTGTTGGCGTAGTGCGATGGGCCCACAATACACTCGTCAACTCCTCAACGCACTTGCCCTTAACTTTTCTAAACATTTCTTGATGCTATCTAGGAATACTTTGTTGGAAGCTTCTGCCTGTCCATTACTTTGCGGGTAAGTTGGTGAAGAAAACTAGGGTCGAATGCCATACATGTCGCATAACTCTCAGTAGACACCGCAATCAAACTAAGTGCCATTGTCTAAAATAAGCACCCTAGGTATGCCAAATCAAGTAATGATATTCTTCTAAACAAAGCACTTGATATATGCATCTCGTATATGTGCCAATGGTTTTGTTTCAACCCACTTCGTGAAATAATTAGTAACAACAATTAGAAACCGCTTATTGCCTGAAGCTTTTGGCAGTGGCCAAACTATGTCCAAGCCCCATTGAGCAAAAGGCCAAGGACTGGTCACGGAGTTTAGTTCTTCAGCGGGAAAATGTGTTAGTGGAGAAAACTTCTGGCAATGTTTGCATTTCTTACCATAATCCTCAGTGTCAATACGCATAGTCGGCTACCAATACCTTTATGTAACGGCTTGATGAGCCAATGATCTTCCTCCTGAATGAGCACCACAACGGCCTTCATGTATCTCAGCAAAAAATCTCAATCTTGTCTGGATGGACACATTCTAAGTAAGGCCCAAAGAAAGATTTTTTTATAAAGTTTTCCTTGAAGATCTAGATAAAATCTCAAAGCGTTATTCCGCAACTTGTGAGCATCCTTCTTGTCCCCTGGCAATTGATCCGAAGCAAGGAATATAGCAATGTGATCCAACAAACTTGGCCCCATTTGAATGGTGTTCACAAGGAGACATTCAAAGGCATTGATCCTCAGTTTTGGAATGAAACCCATTTCGATGGTGCACTAAACTTCTGAGTTTATGGCCAAAACTAAGCAAATGAGAGCATCAGCATTTGTATTTTGATCATGAGTAATCTAATTCAGTTCATGGCTATCAAATTTCACGAGCAAGGAGTTGGCTATCCTCATATAGGCTGCCATGCGGTCATTCTTAGCGACATACTTACCCTTCAGCTAGTTTATGACCAATTTGGAGTCACAGAAGATTTGCAGCTATTTAGCTCCCATTTGAAGTGAGTTCCTAAGGCCGACCAGCATGGATTCGTATTTGGCCTCAATATTTGAGGCGTTGAAGCCTAGTTTTACTGATTGTTCTACCACTACTCCTTCGGGGGTCATAATAACTACTCTTGCTCCACTGCTGCACTGGTTGGACAACCCGTCACAATACAACTGCTAGATATCACCAACATACATTCTTCATTCCATCTGAGCCTGGGGAGCTAGCTGATCCTAAAGGTCTAGCTCTGCTTGTGGTGTAATAAACTCGGCAACAAAATCAGCCAGGACTTGCCCCTTAATAGTCGTCCTTGGTGAAAACTGGAGGTCATATTGTCCAAGTTCCAACGCTTGTTTAGAAACTCGCCCCAATGATTCTGCTTTACGAAGGATTGAACGGAGCGGGTGATCCGTCAGAACCTTAACGGTATACGCTTGAAAGTAATGCATTAGTTTTTTGGTGCCCACTACAAGAGCTAGAATTAACTTGTCCAGGTGTAAATATCGGGTTTTGGCGTCCACCATTGCCTTGCTAACAAAGAAGATTGGCTTCTGTTTGCCAATTCCTCCTTAAGCAATACAACACTTACTACCCGATCAGATACCACCAGATACAAGATAAGTACATCGCCTGGTAAGGGGGTGGAAAAAAGTGGGATGGAACTGAGATAGACTTTCAACCCTTCTAGAGCAGTTTGGCATTCAGGAGTCCATTTAAGTAGTTTACCCTGTTGAAGTGTTTAAAAGAATGGCCTACACCGATCTAAGGACCGACTGATAAATTGTTGAGTGTTGCGGCCACTCCCATTAGCTTCTGAACTTCTTTGGCTGAACTGGGTGAGCCAAGTTTCATGATGGCCTTGATTTGTTTCAGATTAGCTTCGATTCCGCGATGGTTGACAATATAGCTGAGGAATTTTCCTGATCCAATGTCGAATGCACATTTTAAGGCATTGAGCTTCATTTTGTATTTCCGGGGAATATCAAAAGTTGTGGTAAGATCGGTTAAGTGTGCCTCATTTTCTTTGGATTTCACCACCATATCATCGATGTAGACTTCCATAGTTTTGTCAATTTGATCTTTAAACATGACAGTGACCAATCTTTGATATGTTGCGCCAGCATTTTTCATTCCAAAGGGTATGACCTTGTAATAATAGGTTCCCCTAAGAGTGAGAAACGTCATTTTGTCTTGGTCGGCTGGATTCATGGCAATTTGGTGGTAACCCCTGTAAGCATCTAGGAAGCTCATACGCTGATGTTAGGCAGTTACATCTACAAGTTGATCAATTATGGGTAAATGAAAACAGTCCTTTGGGCAAGCCTTGTTCAAATCTGTAAAGTCTACAAAAACACGGCACGACTCTGTCTTCTTCTTTACCACGATAGTATTGGATAACTACGTGG
Organism: Camellia lanceoleosa; assembly: GCA_025200525.1. Classification (NCBI taxonomy): domain Eukaryota; kingdom Viridiplantae; phylum Streptophyta; class Magnoliopsida; order Ericales; family Theaceae; genus Camellia; species Camellia lanceoleosa. The sequence continues at coordinate 44,114,196 of CM045772.1, forward strand.
GATATGTAACTTCGCGAATTGCCCCAGCATTCAATAGCTTGTCAACTTCATCAATTACGGTCATGGCATGCTCAGCAGTTGAACAATGACTTCGTCGAACGATAGGCTTAGATTTGGGATCGACATTCATGCTATGCATAGTTATGTTGGGGTTAACCCCTGGCATGTCATAAGGTGACCATGCAAAAACAATGATGCTGCCAAAAATAAAGGAAACCAATTCTTTTCACTCGATAGCACTAAGACTTGCGCCGACTAAAAATAATTTTTGAGGATTATCATTAATTAGTATTCGGTCCAGATCTTCCTTTACCTTCTCAACAGGAACCTTCCCAACATCTTCGAAACTCTCCTGATTCAAAATTTCAATTTAATTTTCCTCCAATTCCTTTGGCCTCTTCTGTACAACAGTGAGATAACAATCCTTTGTTGATTTCTATGAACTGTAGATTTGCTCGATGCTGAATTGAGTCGGATATAGAAGTAGCTGGTGATAAGTACTCGGTATGGCTTGCATTGCATGGAGCCATGTTCAGCCCATGATTATATTGTAAGGTGATGGGAGCTTGACAACTAGGATTTAACCTCTAGCGTCTTGGTGCCCACTCGTACTAGTAACACGATCTTGCCCAAGGGGTATTCTGAATTGGCGTTGAAGCCGAAAATGGGGTAATCGACTGACATAAGATTCGAGTCCTTATAGCCGAGTTTGAGAAATGTTTTGTAGTATATTATTTTAGAGGTGCTCCCTTGGTCAACCAAGATATGCCCAACGAAAAACTTATTTACTCGTAACTCAATCACAAGGGCATCATCATGAGGTACAGTGACTTCTTCAAAATCGGCATCGAAGAAGCTAATCTCATTCGGCAATCACAGTCATTTGAATGATATACTGGGCTCAGAACTGGGCTGGGAAGATCATTGTGACTGGATCATATTTACCCTATTTGGTAGGGGTAAGCTGTATATCATGTGGATTACCCCGAGTGGATGTGAATCGGGGCGTATAACAAACACACTTGGAGGTTAGCCTTTCTTGGGAGGTATTCAATTAATCGGCCACCTTAGACCAAGTCTTCCAAATGATCCTTTAGGGTATAACATTTGTCAGTTATGTGTCCATGGTCTTTATGATAGTTGCATTTGAGGTCTCTCTGTCTCTTGTCAGGGGGCCCGACCATCCTGGTCAGCTATTTGAAGGAAGCCAGATATTAGATTTTGGGCAGAGTCTTACTGATCGGCTCAGACAGCTTTGTGCATTTCTTATCTAACCGCCTAGGGTGCATGTTTTATACCTAGTATTGTTCACTTTGTTGGCGTGAATCTCAACGGTTCTCCTTTCTTGATCGGCCTCTTGGCTCTAGGCTCCTCCTTGGTAGGGTTCTGTTTGGTGGTGCAATAATTAAAGGCTATACTAGGATAGGTGCTATCGTTTCTGTAGCTTGCAGTTCGGTTTTAACTTGTATTGCATCATCTTCCACTTTACAGTACTCTTCTACCTTGTTCATTAGGGCGTAGACTGTTTTGGAAGGCTTTCAAGTCAATGAACTCCTAAACAGACTATCGGGATGCAGTCTCATCTTGAAGGTTATGATTGCCATAGAGTCATTGCAATCGTCATCCACCAAGTTAAAGTACTCCCAACAACGCACCGAATACTCGCGTAAAATTTCGTTGGTCTTGATTTTCATTGCGCACAATGAGTCTACTTGTTTCGGCTGGGTCTCATTGGTGATGAACCTAGCCCTAAAGGACTTTTGGAGTTCATAGAAACTCTTAATCAAAGTCGGCTCGAGCTTGTAATACCATCTGACGGCGAGCGACCCCAGACTGCTAGGGAATATCCAGCACATGAGTGTCTCGTCATCTGCATGCAGTGTCATTGCTTGCTTGTAATGAGGAACGTGGTTCATAAGGTCTGACTTTCCATCGTAAAGAGTGAAGGATAGTGCTTTAAACATCTTAGGTAAGGTGGCCTTGGCAATACTTTGTATAAAGGGATCATGTTTGTCCTTTAAGTCTAAATCATCGTCTCTCTTGTTTTGCCCGTGATGCACTTACGGAGAACTTCTACCGTCTGACGAGCTAGAAGCGTCTACTTAGCCTCGTTTTCTAGGTTTTCCCTAAGAGGAGTCTGATGTAATGCTATCATGCCTCTAAGGTTGATGTTGCGTCTTCTGCACTTTTGAAGATCTATCGCGCTCGTAGAGGGGTAGTAATTGTTGGGACTTTACCAACTCCTGACCCAGGCGCTCGTTTTCTGTTGCCATGTCTTCAAGACGCTGTTCATTATGTTGTGTAACACTCTGAAATTATTACTACAACTCATACTCAACATCAAGAAGTACTCACAATGATAAAGTAGTTATCTTTCATTGATTTATGATTAAGCTTTACAAAAGAGTGATATAATAGAAAGACAAGATAAACATTAGAAAAAATAAGAGATTCCCTAAAGGCTTACATCATTCCAAGACGATGCTTGGTTACAACAAAAGTGGACTTAAGTCCACTACAGTTAAAGCCCTTGGCTTGTACAAAAGCAAATACAACAAATACACAAAAGAAGCTGTAGCTCCAAGTCCTCCCAAGCTATTACCTTGGCAGAGGCATATCATTAGCACTTGAAATGTTTTTCCTATATAGGGTGAGCCAAAACCCAGTAGAAATAATCCAACACAGTATATGAATCTTAACAAAGCTATAAGGTGACAGCATATACAATACTCGTGCCAAAACATTTTATGTCTCTTTTTAAAACCATGCAATGCCAAGTTAATATCATGGTTCATAAATCATTTCTTTTACAATAGAAAATAGGACAGTGAATCACACTCTAAGAATTTCAAAACAATACAACCTTTCTCTGAAATTTCATCTGTAGGAAACTGTAAACCGGGACCCATGTAAACATAGGCTATATAGGCACTACTATTGACATTTCACGGAAATTTCGTTCGCAATTTTTGAGACTTTCACCTTGGACATATAGGCCAAATTATTTGATACAACAACTCATTTCCCAAATTCACCCATTTTCTCAAAACAGTAACATTTCCAATGTATAAGTGTGAGATAATGCTTAGTGCAAATGAATGAGAAAAATAGTTTCAATTCTTCTAATTCACATGTAATTTCTACAACACTCATAGCTATCTTCGACCGATAGCCCAAAATAGATATTTCTAAACGGATAAACAATTATCAATAAAGATAAACTCTCCAAATTTTCAAGAGGTGAGTAATAATACATATCTAACTCCACTATCCTTATCAACATCAATCCAATTTCACAATTCCAATATTAATAACATAATTTATATAAAATCAACATTTGAGGTATTTAGGGCAAAATCCTCTTTTTTTTCCCCGCAAAAATCAATCCCAACATTCAAAATCAACAATTTATTCCCAACACAACATTATCATCCATATCAAAATCATTTTCAAAGATCCATTTGAAAAACCCCTCTTTTTATTTTTACCCAAAACCCTAGATTGTTCCAAATCTTCCAAAAATCTCAATATTGTTTAGAAATAACAAATAAATAACTTAAAACTCATAAAAAAAAGTGGAGATATCCCTACATCAAGCTTAGACGATGATTGAAGGGGGGATGGAAACTCAAAGATGCCAAAATTCAACTTTGCTCCGATTAGAATGAAGCCCTCGACAAGCTCTACCTTTTTAATAAAGGCACACGTGTGAAAAGATCGATCGATCTAGGTGTATGTGAGGGAGATAGGTGAGTTTTAAAGAGAGAGAGAGAGAGAGAGAGAGAGAGAGAAAGAGAGAGAGAATAGGGTTTTGAAATGTTGAGAGAGAGAGACATGAAGAAGTGACTCAGAAAAGTGATTTTACGAACTGATATATGCACAATTCGCTTGAGCGCAAGATTTGTTGCTCAAGCGACCAAACACAATAAGTTTCACCGCTCGAGCACAAGAAACCTAGCTCGAGCGCAGAATACGAACTCCCAGTATTTTTACAGATAGAAGACCGTCACTCGAGCGCAAAAAGCTTTGCTCAAGCAAAGAATGCAAGCTCCCAGTAGTTTTACAGACCTGCAAAAGTACTGGAGGTTCACAAAGACTGCTTGAGCGCAAGAAGTGTCACTTGAGCGAAAAAACAAAATTCTTGACATCAACAATTTGAAAAAAATAAGCTACTAACCTGTTCCAAATGTAAACAACACGTCTCAAAAGCTAAACTCAACGAGAGATAAGGGGAAACAAGACATGGATAACTATATAAGACAATGAAACTCGAATCCAAGACATCAAATGGGTCGGGCCTAAACCAGAATCAGTATAATCTCCCCCCTTAAGGAATTTCGTCCCTGAAATTTAAAGCAAATACCAAGACCAAGTTTAAACCAATTACAACGACAGTCATTAAAATTCATCAACATGCCCTATTCACCGATCATTTATTCTGATCATCATGATAAACGAGTTTTCAATACTGAATATACAATTCACATTTTCAAAACATATGCAATGTTTATGTTTCATTAATCATAACAAGGTTTTCAATACTTGTTCAAAACATCAATGAATAAGTCTGGATATTTCTCACGAACTTCTACCTCACGCTTCCAAGTAGCCTCCTCAACCCCGTGGTGTCGGCACAACACTTTTACTAATGGAATCATCTTGGTCTCGAGTATCTAAAACCCTAACAGGTTTCTCCTCATACAAGGTATCCTCGCCTACCTGTAACTCTGTCCAATCCAACACGTGTGACAGATCCAACTCATACTTCTAGAGCATACAGATATGAAACACGTCATGAATCCCAGAAAGCTATTATGGCAAGGCTAAACGATAAGCTACCTCCCCAATTCGCTCTAAGATCTCAAAAAGTCTAATAAACCTAGGAAACAACTTCCCGCTCTTCCCAAACTTCATCAAACCCCGTCTAGGTGATATCTTCAAGAAGACGTAATCTCCCACCTCAAAGGATAACGGTCTCCTCCTACAGTCAGCATAGCTCTTCTTGCGACTTTGAGCCGTAACCAACCTCTTAAGGATAAGTGCAATCTTCTCCGTCGTTTCCCATACTAACTCTGGACCTAACATTTGTGCGTCACCCACCTCGGTCCAACACACAAGGGATCTATACGGTCGGCCATACAAGGCCTCAAACGGTGCCATACCAATACTAGACTGGAAGCTATTGTTATAGGCAAACTCCACTAAAGGTAAGTGCCTCTCCCACGGTCCCTTAAAGTCAAGGACACAACCTCAAAGTATATCCTCAAGGATCTGAATAGTACACTCTGACTGCCCGTCAGTCTGAGGATGATAAGCGGTACTAAAAGTCAACCTAGTGCCTAAGACATTCCGTAGGCTCTGCCATAACCGAGCCATAAAACGCGGATCTCTATCCAAAACAATAGTTGTAGGGACCCCATGAAGTCGAACTATGTCCTAATATAAAGGTCGGCTAGATAGTCTACCGAGTCACTCGTGCGCATAGGTATAAAGTGCGCCAACTTGGTCAATTGGTCAACCACCACCCAAATTGCATCATTACCCAGTTGATTTCTTGAAAGACCCACAACAAAATCCATCGTGATATGTTCCCATTTCCACTCGGCTATAGACAAGGGTTGTAACAAACTCGTTGGCCTTTGATGCTCAGCCTTCATTTATTGACAAGTAAGGCACCTTGACACAAACACAACTACATCTTTCTTCATCCCCTTCCACCAAAATTGACGACTAAGGTCATGATACATCTTTGTGCCTCCCGTATACACCGTAAGGCATGAATGGTGAAACTCTCGAAGTACTTCCACTCGACAAGACTTCGATACGAAAAGATGGTCAAGATATCTAACACTCGAGTCATAATACATGTTCAAGCCCTTCTCTACTTTTCCACTAGAGATCTTCTCCTAGAGGGCTTCTACCTCAAGGTCACCCTTTTGCACTTCTATAACTCGGCTCACAAGTGTAGGTTGTGCAACTACCAAAAACAAAGTTGCCAACTCAACGGGCTCACAAGTGTACTTCAGACTCTTGTGATCAGAAAACATCTCAAACTTCTCACCATATAGTTAATCCCTCCAAATCTTCAAGGCAAAGATCACAGCTGCTAGTTCTAAATCATGGGTAAAATAGTTCCTCTCATGTGTTTTCAACTGATGCGAGCCATAGGCTACTACCTTCCCTTCTTGCATCAAGAAACAACCCAAACCTTCCCATGAAGCATCGCAATACACCAAATAGCCTAAGCCCGTCTTCGAAATAATTAACATTAAAGCAGTGGTAAGTCTAACCTTAAGTTCCTGAAATCACTTCTCACAAGTCTCACTTCACACAAAATTGATTCTATTCCTCATCAGTCTAGTCAATGGTGAGGCTAATCTAGAGAAATCCTTTATAAACTGACAGTAATATCCGGCCAATCCCAAGAAACTACAGATCTCGAAGATATTCTTAGGTTGTTTCCAATCTTGTACTACTTCTATCTTAGATGAATCTATAGTCACTACTCCCCTGGATACCACATGGCCTAAAAACTTTACTTCACTTAACCAGAATTTACACTTCCCAAACTTAGCATAGAGTTTGTGGGCTCTAGCAATTCAAGTACAACCCATAGGTGTTCCTCATGCTTCTCCTCAGAGGGTGAGTAAATCAAGATGTCATCAACAAACACGACTACAAAGCGGTCCAAAAATTTACGGAAGATTCGATTCATTAAATCCATAAACATGGCTGGTGCATTGGTTAGCCCAAAAGGTATCACTTGGAACTCATAATGGCCATACCACGTACGATAATCTATACAAAGTCGCAATGCACCGTTTTTCTTCTTGGTAAAGAAAGTCGGTGCTCCTCAAGGCGAAGTACTAGGGCAAATAAAACCCTTATCTAACAATTCCTGGAGTTGAATCTTCAACTCACTCAATTCGATGGGTGCAAATCTATAGGTGCCATAGAAATTGGTGTCATGTCAGGCATTAAATCAATAAAGAATTCAATCTCATGGTGAGGTGGCAAACTAGTGAGATCCTAAGGAAAAACGTCTGGGTATTCACAAACTACCCTTGGTAATTCAATTCGGACTTCATAACACTCATTACTAAAGAAGTTTGCAAGAATACAACTAAGTTCACTTTGACCTCGCGAATTACATACTGGCAATGAAGCTCTATCGACTCTATCTCCCATGAAATAAAAACAATCACCACTCAAGGTACATACAGTAACCCTCTAACGATAACAATCTATGATAGGCCGATACGATGACAACTAGTCCACACCCAATGTAGCATCAAAACTCGACATGTTAATCAACACAAATGCAAAAAAAAATCGGCAAATCGCAACCTCTATCTCACAACCCTAACACCCTTGTTCCAAAACAATCTCACCACCAACAGGTGACTCTACACTGAATGAAGATGCTAACCGGGCTAATTCTAATCCCAATGCTGATGTAAATGCAGACGAGATGAATGAATGGGATGTACCTATATTAATTAACACATTGGCAATAGAATTACACAACAAGAAGTTATCTCACACTACCGCAGGCACTGGCACTAAGTCTAGCATGGTAACAGCATACGCACGCCTCATAGCTCTCTACTCCACCTGCTCACCTCTTGGGGCATAAGTCTGATACACTGACTGGGCCAAAGAGGCCCCCTGATTGGCCCTTGAGTCCTGTGCTAACTGTGCAAGCTGGTGGCTATGTCTGCCTCGAACCAGACGCACCAAGTGCGCCACCTGACTGAGGAAAAAACCTCTTCATATGCCCTAACTGCCCACACTGATAATAAGTAGGCAAATCCCCTCTCCCCTAACTCTGGCTCTGAGAACAAGCCGAAGAAAGTGCAGACTGTTGCCCTCCTCCTCTCTAGGGGCAAGATGGAGACTTGTGACCCAACTGGCCACACTTATAACAAGAGAAGCCTCCCAGATTACCTCTCCCTAAACCCGAACTTGACACAGGAAAGGTGGACCTAGACTGTGCTGCCTGGGACTGCTATGGGGTGGAACCCCTCTGCCTCTTACTATCCCAGTTCTCTCCCTAAACCTCTTGACTCCTCCTGGAGCCCCTCATCCGTTCTTTCTCTGCTTGAACTACGGTCTCAAGATGAGCCACTGCCTCCACAAGGCATCCATAGTCCCTAATCATTGACCCAGCTACTTTGAAAAGAAGCATGGTCCTCAACCTCTCCTCAAACTCAACACAACGGCGTTCCTCTGTTGCCACAAGTTCTAGTGCAAATCTAGGAAGGCAAGTGAAGTTGTCTCAAACTCAGCTACTGGCAAAGTAAGCTGGTTGAGCTTCAGAATTTGATCTCTCAACTTCTTCCTAGCAGTGAGAGGCAAGAACTTGTCCTGGAAGGCATTGATAGAGGCCTCCCAAATCACCCCAATGCGCCCACGTACATACTTCCACCATTGACCCATATCTCCCTTCAGCTGGAAGGATGCCAAGGTCACTCTCAAACCGTCGTCCCCAATGCCAAGCATCTCGAATGTCTTCACATCTATTCTAACCACTTATCCGCCTTCAATGGCTCCTTACTGTCACCCAAAAACTCATCTAAATTCGATCAGAAGAACTCCCTCTTCAAGAAGGACGGCCCTGCTTCAACAACTTGGGCATGGACTTGATTCTCAGTCCTGAGAATGTCCATAGATTCTCGCAAAGCTCTGGCCATCTCATGAGCTAAAGCACCCATGTCCTACTGACCAACTGGTTCAGCCACATTGGCCTGACTAACCCCTTCCTCTTGCATCAGAATCTCATCCGGTAAAGGAACCTCATGCCTTCTAGGCCTACCACGCCTACCACCACCACATCCACGTTCTGACATCCTGGTGAAGGTAACAAAATAGATTAGCACATTTACAAATGTGCCAAAGCTAACTCACTCACGTCCTAATGTGATGGATAGCAGTAATTCACTCCACATAAGTACAAAGTCATATAAACATAAACGAATTTCCTTCCTAGATAATGATCGTCCCACGACATTGCCAGAATTTCAATTAGAAACAGCAATGATCAAGTGCTTTTTTAATAGGACTTCTAGAAGCCCCTAGACCCAATCAATATCTTAGGAATTAAATCCCACACCCATATAATCACATAAGCATGTTATCACATAGCATTACAAGCATACAAACATCTTTATCAAACGAGATAAGCCCATTGTGGTAAGAACCACTTCCTACATACTCAGAGTATTTAAACCCGGTGCACTTTGATACCAAGTTGTAACGCCCTCAAAATAATTATTACAACCATACTCAACATCAAGAAGTGCTCACAATGATAAAGTAGTTATCTTTCATTGATTTACAATTAAGCTTTACAAAAAAGTGATATAATAGAAAGACAAGATAAAAGTTAGACATATCAGAGATGCCCTAAAGGCTTACATCTTTCCAAGACGATACTTGGTTACAACAAAAGTAGACTTAAGTCCAATACAGTAAAAGCCCTTGGCTTGTACAAAAGTAAATACAGTAAATACACAAAAGAAGCTCTCACTCTAAGTCCTCCCAAGATATTGCCTTGGCAAAGGCATATCATCCACACTTGAAATGTTTTCCCACATAAGATAAGCCAAAGCCCAGTAAAAATAATCCAACACAGTATATAAATCTTAACAAAGCTATAAGGTGAATGCATATACAATGCTTGTGCCAAAACATTTTACGTCTCTTTCCAAAACCATGCAATGCCAAGTTAATATCATGGTTCATAAATCATTCATTTACAATGGAAAATAGGGCAGTGAATCACACTTTGGGAATTTCAAAACAATACAACTTTTCTTGGAAATTTCGTTCAAAGGAAACCATAAACCTAGACCCATGTAAATGTAGGCTATACAAGCACCACTATTGCCATTTCACGAAAATTTCATCCGCGGGATCGGCACCCATGTATACGCATAGCTTTCGAGACTTTCACCCGGGACACACAGGCCAACTTATTTGATGCAACAACAACTCTTTTTCCATATTCACACATTTTCTGAAATAGTAACATTTCTAACGTATAAGTGTAAGATAATGCTCAATGCAAATGAATAAGAAAAATAGTTTTAATTCTCCTAATTCACATACAATTTCTATAACACTCATAGTTATCCTCCACGGACAGCCCAAAATAGATATTTCAAAACAGATAAACAATTATCAATAAAAATAAACTCTTCAAATTTTCAAGAGGTGAGTGATAATACATATCTAACTCCACCATCCTAATCAACATAAATTCAATTTCACAATTCCAATATCAATCTCGTAATTTATATAAAATTAACATTTGAGGTAATTAAGGCAAAATCCTATTTTTCTTTCCCCAAAAATCAATCCCAACATTCAAAATCAACAATTTATTTCCAACTTAACATTATCATCCATATTAAAATCATTTTCAAGGATCCATTCGAAAAGCCCCTCTTTTGATTTTTACCCAAAACCCTAGATTGTTCCAAATCTTCCAAAAATCTCAATATTGTTTAGAAATAACAAATAACTAAGTTAAAGCTTATAAAAAAGAGTGGAGATATCCCTATCTCAAGCTTAGAAGATGATTGAAGGGGGGATGGAAACTTAAAGATGCTGAAATTCAACTTTGCTCTGATTAAAACGAAGCCCTCGCCAAGCTCTACTTTTTTAATAAAGGCACATGGGTGAAAAGATCGATGGATCTAGGTGTATTTGAGGACATAGGTAAGTTTTAGAGAGAGAGTGAGAGAAAATAAGGTTTTGAAATGTTGAGAGAGAGAGAGAGAAGAGAGAGATGAAAAAGTGACTCAGAAAAGTGATTTTACGAACTGATATACGCACAGTTCGCTCGAGCGTAAGATGTGTTGCTCGAGCGACCAAACACAATAAGTTTCACCGCTCGAGCACAGAATACAAACTTCTAATAGTTTTACAGACAAAAGACTGTCGCTCAAGTGCCAAAAGCTTTTCTCAAGCGAAGAATGCAAACTCCTAGTAGTTTTACAGACCTGCAAAAGCACTGAAGGTTCACAAAGACCGCTCAAGCACAGGAAATGTCGCTCGAGCGAAGGAACAAAATTCTAGACATCAACAATTTGAAAGAAAACAAGTTACCAACATGTTCCAAACGTAAACAGCACATCTCAAAAGCCAAACTTAAAGAGAGATAAGGGAAAACAAGACATGGATAACTATATAAGACAATGAAACCCATATCCAAGACATCAAATGGGTCAAGTCTAAACCAGAATTGATATACGTTACATTTGACTCATCAATGTTTGCGTGGCATCCTCCATAGATGTTAAAGGTTGAAATGAGGTTATCTAGGCAAAATATAGAGACATCCTTCAAGGGTTGCTTCTGGGCCTAAAATTACTCCTGCTATAGTATTATCAACTCCAATAACTAGAGGATCTTGGTTTGGGTTTGCCATGGATGATTTTGAGTATTTCCACAGACAGTGCCAATTGTGGAGAAGTGGTTTTGGAATACTCCTTCGATTCTGGAATATGCCAACTAAAACAGAAATAAAACTCTACTCAGTGGTACTGAAATTAGCACTCCGATGAGTAAGTTAGCCTCTATAGAAAGATTAGTGTTTTTAGTTTCTTAAAGTACAAGACTTTTTGAACATATCTCTTTCTTGGGCCTCACTCCTCTTTTTATATAGTTATTCTCCTTGATATTTTCTCTATGTAGCTTAGCCCTTCATCATTACTCTGTTAGGACCCATCTTTTTACCATACATTTATTAAAAGAAAGGACAATCCAGATTCACCTGACCTAGTTGAGCCAACTTTCCCGATACACTTGGCTCAACCTTATGGCTCAGGTACCCTTTACTTGACATACTCTCCATATTGTTGTGTATATTTGGCAATGGCCCAACGTTTGATGGGTTTGGTTTCATTCGACCCATCTGAGATGGGCTTGGATGTACTCTATTTGTCGTTCTAGGTAATCCTCTTCTCGGTGCCCACACCATTACATATATATGTATATAGGCATTCACTGTGAGCATCATCACTAATATGTCATTGATTTTGAAATTTATATTTGGTTATTTAGTTATTTGGATTTGCTGGACATATCATTATATATATATATATTGATTTGTTGAATTGCACCATAATATATATATATACGATGTGGTTGATTGCCCGAATTGAAAATTTTGATTTAATCTTATAGAGGCTAGATCTACTCTCATGACTCCTCCGTCTCCCATTTTTTTTTTTTTTTCAATTTGAACTAATTTCTGATTTAATTTTGTTTAACTTTAGATATAATTTTTATGCTCTCATGACTCCTTCGTCTCCCATTTTATTTTATTTTTATTTTGTTTGGATCTATTTCTAGAGATCAAGGGATTTTAGAGAAGAGAAAATGGGAAACACAAGTGTATAGAGAGAGAGAGAGAAAGAGGAGACGCATGTTTGGTTTGATAGACAAATACAAAATTAAACAGATAGATGCTTCTTTTGTTTAGGTTCATTGAATTAGAAATATGGACAAATAGACTTAGTTGTGAACATTGTACAGATAAAAAAATAGTTTGAATAGATAAAATTAAAAATCAAACAGACCTAAATTTTAACGGATAGATAAAAAAAAATTGAATAGATAGGTAAAAAAATTAAACAGATAGATATAAATTTAAACCAATAAGGAAAATTTTAAATAAATAGGTAAATAATTTGAATAGATTGATAAAAATTTAAATAGATAGGGAACATATTTGAATAGATAGGTAAATAATTTGAACAGATAGACAAAAAAATTTGAACAGATAGAAAATAATTTGAACAGATAGTCAAAAAAAAAACTCAACAAATAGAAAAAAGTTAATAGATGTATTAAGGGGTAAAATTGAAAATAAAATGTCCATTAAAACAAGTAAAAGGACCTCTCATCAAATTATCTCACAAGCGGTGGATCTCTCACCAATAAAAAAAAGTACCTTGGACCTAACTTAGACACCCTCTAAATTGGATTTATCACCAATTTTCTCAAAAAAATAATAGTTATAAGAGGGATACAAGACTTGAACCTATAACCATTGGCTTAATAAATAATTTTTTCACCAATAAATAACATAAAAGATATATTTTCAATTCAAAATTAAAATTTATATTTTAAGTACATCCATCTGGTGGGCTCACACCCTAGTGTGTATATATATATATGCATGTATTTTGTATAAGCTTGCATTTACATAATACCAATCAACACTATTTACATAATAAACCAATCAGCACTTAATTGACAATTGGTAAACTAAACATGTCATATACAACCAATATATAATTATATTATATAATGAAACATGCAAAACACACCTTGTAAGAAGAGGCTTCTTCTTTGTTCTTTTTCCTTCTACTCCAATGGTCATATGGCATCAACACTCCCAAACTTTGATGAAACTGAAGGACTACCTAGGGAGAGAAAGAACCTACAAATACATATAACTCATGAATTAAAAATTGAAGTTCATTGACTAATCTCTTTTTGGAGTTTGACACACTATGTTGGTGTTAGGTTCACTAGAATAGTGTCGAATGATATGATCATTCTATTAAAATAATATTTGATTGACTAAAAACTAATAAAAAATACATTACAAATAAAATTATGAATTTTTTTTTTTTTTGGGTACAATGAAAAGATATCTCCTCCAACTAGGTAAACAATATCTGCAGTTAAAGTGTTGCGGATTTCCTCTAGTGGATCATTTACAACAAGAAGTTCAACAGGTTGATTGGCTTCTAATTTTGCAAGAGCATCTACACATATGTTTCCTTCCCTTCGAACATGTTGGACTGAGCAGTCACATCCTCTCAAGATGATCCTTGAGTCTTCCACAACTTCCCTAAATGGACATTCTGTTGCAAAAAAATAGTTTTATGGTGACTTTAATGTGAAATTAAAGTAGGTCCCAACCACCAGTTGAGGGAGGATCAAATGGGTTTAAATTCTTTGTAACAAAATCTTTACACCACAAAATGGCCAAGAATCAATGAGAATTGAATGAGAAATTGTCTTATAAAGTTAGTCTCATAAATGACTTAAGTGATGTGAATAGTCAACTGTGGTATAGTGAAATACCTTATATAGGTCACTTATGTGAGTGCGAAGTGGGGTCACTTCTTTAAGATTTAACAAAGCCAAATTCTTTAAAAACACTCACTAAACTAGGCTAGTGTTCTAGGGCCAAACTGGACACATAAGTGAGAACAAGAACAATGGTTAGACTAACTCCTATGTGAGGTTTATTGTCTTGGTTTACATAAATGATAGAACATTTGAAGACATCACATTCATTGCTCAGCCAGTAAATCCAATAGGCTTTCAGTACGAAAGGTTCAAGGCCAACAACTACCTTTTCTAATGTAGGGTTAATCTATGTGCTCTCTCTCTCTCTCTCTCTCTCCGAGTGTTTGTTGTTAAACATTGCCTTTTTTTTCTTTATTTGGTCAATTTTTATTCATGTGGGGGATTGTTGGAAAAAACCATTGAGATGGGATCAAATGGGTTTAGATTATTTGTAACAAGATCTTTACACCAAAAAAAGAATGACCAAAAACCATTGAGAATTGAATGAGAAATTGTTTCATAAAGTTGGCCTCATAAATGAGGCATTGGAAATGGTGTACAACCACCTATCGCACATTGATTGTAGAGGAAAACATTGATGGGTATTTAAATCTCAAGTTTTTTATAAGGGTATAAGCCATTTAGGACATCCAAATTTTCCGAAGGAATAGAGTTATGGATGCTTCAAGAATGTGCTTAGGCCAAAACTATGGTACAAGTTGGTTATGCCCATGGTCTGTGATCCGTGGGTCGTGGATCTTGAGACTTGGACTTGGGACTTGCTAGAATGGGTTAGGTTTGGGTTTGGCCAAATTGGTGGCTCATCAACTTAATCTTTTTTGGATTAGGCCAGTTTAGTGGTTGCAGATATACACAGGTGTATATAGAGAGTGTAACATACACACTTATGTCCCATTAGTTTTGCAAGAGTACTTCGGCAGTTTTGGCTGCATTTGTTGCCAGCCTTCATGACTGAGAGGCTCCTCCTCTCTCTCACATTGTGTATAAAATGAGACATTCCTCTCTGGTTTTAGGTACAAAAATTCTTTGCTCTCAAGTGATAGTCAGTCTACCATAATAAATTCTTTAAGTGTAAGAGAGTACTACCATTGTTAGTTTGCCAGAGCTAAAGAGAAAGTGCTTCTGCATTAACGGGTTCTAAAGGGTCGTATCTTATGAGACAGACGCCGACATACCTCCCAGCACCCACGATAAGGCGACAAATCTATTTTAAGAAAACTGTGGTATCACACAAGTTTCGGTTTGCTTCCTTATTTTATTTTAATATTTTAGTTTGATATATATTTCTGTTCATCATATTGTAATCTCTAGTATCATTTAGTTTCATGATTTCTTATTCTGTAATTTAAATTATTAAATATGAATCTGTTTAATTTTATTTAAATATACAATTTGTACAACACATTTCTCTCTAGGTTCTTCAGTTAGGTGTTGTACCACTTGCTTCGCATCGGTTTCAATGATCACTTGCTGATATTATCATTCACTGTAAAGAATTGTCATTCTATGCCATTGGGCCAAGTTAAATCAAAACAACCTAAATATGTAGCCCCAAAATTTGGAACACTCAAAATATGTAGTAGGAACACCTGAAGCAGAGCAATTTACAACACATTTAATTTCTCAAACTCATAGAATTCATTATTTCACTTTTCCAAGCATAGAGAATGAATCAATCTCAACACTAATAGAATTACTTAAAACAAAATTTCATTATTATTAAAAAAATCGAAAAGAAGAGTTTTTGGTTTTCAATTTGGGACGCATCAACAAATCAAGGTAATGATAGAGCAAAACCTTATGATTTGTGTTTTATAAAACAGTTACAAACATATACAAAATATAAATGTATAGAGACAAAGAGAGAGAGAGAGACCTGTTTTGAGTAATTGATTTGAGCGAATCAGAAACGGAGTAGACAGCACCATACGTGTTTTAAAGTTTATTTAGGACTGATTTTGTCATGTAATTTTCTCTAGTTTTGACAATTGAAATTTCTTGCGATGTTTGGTTTGTATTTGTGAAATAATTTTGAAAAATAATTTTCTAGAAAGGGTTTACAAAATTTGAAAATTTGTTTGGTTAAATGTTTTAAAAATAGTTTTGGGGTTTTTGAGTTTGGGATAATTATTTTTTTATTTTTTATTTTTTATTTTTTTTTTGTAGTTGAATAGATGGGTATGAGAGAAAAGGTGATTGATTGATGTGTAGGATGTGAGAGAAAGAGAGAGGAAAGACAAAAAGTGATTAATTGATGTGAAGTAGAAAGAAAAGTGATTTTGAATTTTTCTTTTCCAAAAATTTTCAACAAAACAAATTTTTGAAATTTTTTCTCTAAAATTGGCTCTCAAGGGACAAACCAAACAAGGCTTGTTTTCCATGGGCTGATTTAGAAACTTGACTATTTTAGTTGATTTTTTTTTAAGAGTGTCATTATTAGCACCCCATCAATTATTTTGGACCCCTCATTTCTTTGAACTCTCACTTATAAATTCTAAAACCCTTAAAATTTCTTTTCTTCCCCTTAATAATACCATAATTATCCTTGTAAAAACATTTTATTCATTCAAATGCACACTTGCACACCCCAAAAAACCTCTCTCCCAAAACCCTGACAAAACCCACGATGGTGGACCTCCAAAAACTAGTGGAAAAAATTTGTGGTGATTAAGAAATTTTTTCTCTGCTTCATTACAAGGTTTGTGAATATGTTTGATTTTTTTTTTTCCCCTATTACCCCTTTTCACAAACAGAACACAATCCACTTTCATACTTCTCTAGTTGGTTTTCTGTCATTCATCATAACCTCACTATACATGTAAGTATTGTTATTCTCCTTGGGGTCTTCTCTAACATTCTCAATTTAAAGTTATATACTTCTATTAGAAATGTCTAGTTACCTGTTCCCAAACATATTAACAATGTTTGGGCCTGTGATCCTGAATATTGGTCATATGTTCGGGAGTTTAGTTCCAAAAAAAAAAAAATGAACTGTTGTTATTATTTTTGCCATTTTTTTCAAGAAACTTACCCTTACAATGCTAATCTTCTCTGAGCTAAGAACACCATCAAAGCTATGAATCTTCTATGAGCTTTTATTGTTGTACTTCTCTCATCTCATGGAGTTGTGGTTGTCGAAAAAAACTTCTACTCATTGTCATTGCCAGAAAAGAAGATGTAATCAAATGGTTGCCATTTTTGCCACCGGAATATTGCTGCCAAAGCATTTTTAAGGTTTTGAGCATGGGTAGGTTTTAAAGATGGGATTTGGGGAGGATGGATGGGTGGTGATAGAGGTGGGTGCACTCATAAATCTTAAGTCATAATGTAGTGGATATGTGTGAGCTTAATTGTGAGATGGGGTATCCTAAAATTATTGACGTCTTTTTTAGTAATTTCATTTGAGATTATTATTGTAATAAAATAAAAATAAAAAAAGAGCTGAAAAATAGGGAATCCAAAATAATTGATGGGTGCTAATAGTAGCTAAGGCTACAAATTTAATAGAGTCGTTCATGAATAGGCTCGAGTTTGGCTCGGTAAAAGCTCATTCGAACTCAATTCGTTAATATTTTTTTTTCTGTTCGAGTTCGAGTTTGTTAAATTTTTAATAAACAAGCCCAAATATACTAAAGCTCTACTCGTAAGCTCGACTCGTTAGCTAGCTCGTTTAACATTTATTATTTATATATTAAATAATGTAAAAATATGTATAAAAATAAGATAAATATGTTGTTTATACATTGAAATATAAATGTAAATAATAGTTAATTATAGATAGCACATTTATATAATAGTGATGGTAGATATTATTATTTTGGTAAAATATTAATTTTTTTTAGTATGTTTGTATATATTGTATATATAATTATATAATCAAAGTTTTAATTGTCACTTTAGTCTCATACGCAAGTATGAATTTATAAATTTGTTAGCTTATTAAAGCTTGTGAACAGGCTCAAGCTCGAGTCAAACCTAAACCAACTTGGCTCGAACTTGGTTCGTTAAATTTTTATTGAGCTCGAGCTCGAACTCAAGCTCAAACTTGTTAAAATCTTAGCAACACTCTATTTTAGTTGATTTGATGGTTATGAGAGAAAAAATAAAATGATTATAGTTTAGATGTAACATTTTATCTTATTAACTATTTTAACTTATTTTATTTTTATTGACTATTTTAGTCAAGACCCAAGGTCCCAAATAGGGCCTTTTTTTTTTTTTTTGTTTCAATAAAGTTTTTAATATTTTATGTTAATTTTTTGTTCTTTTAAATACATCTAATTCTAATACACTGAAAAAATATAATGTTTATGACTTTTTTTCTTCTATATATTCATTTATTTTTTGCGTTTCAAAAACAAACCTATTGTATTTTTTTATTAAAAAAAATTAATAATTTGATTTATAGTGGAATAATACTATATGTACTAATTAATGTACTAACTGGTATACTAATAGATGATGTGACATAATTTTTGAGGTTTTGGGTATTTGTAATTTATATAATAGGTAGGGACAATAATAATGGCATAACACTAGTTTGTATAATAGTATATACATTAATTGGTGCATGTAGCATCACCATTTATGTTTAGTGAATTTTATTTTCAAATTTTCTCAATTTTTTTTTTATTTTTTGCTTTTAAATTCTTTAAAATTAATAGACATAAAATGAAAAAAAATTAGATACAGATTATTAAAAAAAAATAGTTTAAACAAATTGTTTAGAACAATGAGAGAGAGAAAGCAATTTTAGCTTCAATACAATGGCACTTCTTTATTTTATTTTTATTTTATTGATTTGAGCTCTTTTATTATTTGAAGCTAAGTGTTATTTGATTTCACACTTAATTTTATTTGGTGGTATATATATATATATATATATTTTTTAGTAGAATTTTTCATGACATGTAAATACATGCCATGTAAAGTTATGATCTATTATAGTATGAAATGCATGTCGTCTTTAGTACAAATATTCCATGTCAAACTTTTGCAGGTCGTAAAAGTATATTTTCAGCATATTTTTGTTTGCTGTAAATATATAATTTAGCAACTTACACATAAAAAAAAAAAAAAAAATGCCAAAGAATAGAATAACTACAACATGCATGTTGTAAATGTAAAACAGTAAATAGTTAATTTTGTTGTAGTGAAAAGAGTTGTATTATTTTCTGATCATAGTGAAAATTACAGTAGCCGTGGACATAACTCTGTTCTGAGATAAATTACGTAAATGTTTGTGTTATTGTGTGTGTGAAATTTCTTTGATTCATTTATCTTGCTTGTTTGTTATTTTTTATCTCACTAATCCTGATTAGGAACAGATGAATTCCTCTAATAGTGTCTTCTAAGGGTGATAATTCTTACCCATATTTCTTATTGGCTCCATATATTTATTTATTTTTGGTTATTATACTAAGGCCATCTAAGAAGCAAACAATACGGGTCATTTTTCCTTTTCAACTACTTTTTCTTCTCTTAAGCAAAAAGGGGGCTTAGAAGAGGGCAGAAAACCCAATGATATTGCTGGATTATAAAGATACACTAATGCTATGTTTGGTTGGGAGATTTAAAAAGAGAATAGGAAAGAAGAAGGAAAAATATAAGTGAAATGTGAATAAAATATACTTATATTTTACCTAGTTTCATACATTTTTTCCTTTCCTTTTTTAAATCCCTTTCCAAATCTCCATATAAACACAACGTAAGAAACTACAGCTCTAAACAAGCAAGTGTTAATAATCACAACTGACTATTGTAGACACCCCATTTTTGACCGACCTTAAGACTCAGACGTCACCGATTGAGCGCTCGGTGATGTTGCATACTGTGCTCGTTCAGAAGTCTCAGAGTCGCGGCCGTGCGCCCTGCCTTTGGACTCCCGAACTCTCTTCTGTACCTTGTCTCGGTTTGCGAACCAGACTCGGTTTTCTCTGTTTTCTTTCCTGAGGGGAGGGAGAGGTCACGTAGACCATCTCTCAGTGGCCGTGGGCTACATTTCGTGGCCGTAGGCCATTTTGCCATTCGAACTGGTTCCGGTTTTCGGAGCCGTCAGGCCGTGTGCCTCGGTTCGGGACCACCCAGCCATCTCCGATTCCTCCGATTTTTGGCATGCATCTCATTTACTCCCTTTCGAGGGACATTGGGGTCTTAGATACCCACTTCGCAGCCAAACACCACTTTCGGTGCTTAACCGCCGGTTTTCGGGACCCCGAACTGCGTGTTTTGGCCCCCGAGCATTCGTTTTGCATCGGTTTTTGTTCATTTTTGGCAGGTACCTCTGTTTTATCATAAGGAAGGTCACTGGAGGGTGGGAGGATAGCAATTGTCTCAGCAACCAGTTATGCTCCTCCGGCGCCCCCCGGCGCCCGTTTTTCTCACTTCCGGGCTAATGTTGAATACCCTAGGGCCATTTTCTTCGAGCCAAAACCACATATTTGTGTTGTACACACATGGGAGGACCCTAAAAAATAGTGCTCGGCCAGTAATTCTTCTTTTCATTTTTGGACCTCTCCTAGAGGTGGCTTGTTGTCTCTCCTGTTTCAGAGTTGCCAGATTCCAACCACAGGGCCTTATTGTACACACATGGGAGGACACCACCCTTTGGTGCTCGGCTAGAAATTCCCACTTTCCATTTTTACCCCTAGCCGGCCGGCCATGGGGGGTAGCCGGCCACCTCCAGTAAAGGTGCCTAGCCGGCCATGCTCCTTGAAATCTGTGCCATACAGCCATACAGCTGTTTCCCCCAGAAAAGATCTGTATCCGGGGGATATTTTGGAGGGGAACACTTGGGTGCATTTCCCTCCACCTTTGCCCTCCTCTTTTGGTCCATATAAGGAGCCTCCCAACTCTAGAGAAAGGGTTAGAAAAATTGTTTTGGGCATATCTCTCTCTATCTCTCTCAAACTCTCAAATTTTGGAGCCATTTCTTCATCATCTTCAAGCTCTACCATCACAACTCCATTCCAGAAGCTAGGAGAGCTTTCAAGCAGCTAAGAGGCTCCCATTCTTCAAGCAAAAGGCAGCCAAGAAGAGGTCTTCAAGGGTAAGTCTCACTTTCCCTCTTTTGTAGCCTTTTTTTGCCTCATTTCTTAAGCCTATTTGATTTTTTTTTTTTTTGAGCTCCGACCTTAACTGAAACTAGGTCTATTTTGAGCTATTCTTCATGTTTGTTCAAGGGCTCAACCCTGTTTGAGCCCTCTATGATGCACTTGCTTCAATATCACCTTGTATGTCAATATTTTGCATGCTTTTTCTAGCCTATGAGTGATCTGTTTTCGAGCATAATGTAAACTTTGAGTGGGAATATTTTGAGCCCCTCTTCAACATTTAAGAAGGGCTCAACCCTGTTTGGCCTCTCTATCATGCACTTGCTTCACAATCCCTCATATTTACCGTAAATTTGCATGATTTGTTTGGACTATGTGTAGTCTGTTTTGGAGCATGTCATGAACTATGAGTAAGCTTATTTTGTTTCCCTATACAACATTATAGAAGGGATCAACCTTGTTGGGGGTCTCCATGTTATACTTGCCATTATATCCCTCTTTGACCCCCATTTTGCATGCCTTTTTAGGCCTATCTAGCTTCTGTTTCCGGCCATGAGCAGTACTGAAAATGTCCATATTTTGGATTTATTGTCATGTTTTGTTAAGAATCCAAGGCTGTTTGACAAATGTAAGGCCTACCTCATGTTCTAGCCTTTGTTGGCTTCATTCTTGCATGACATTTTTAGCAAGTTTTGGTACTGATTTGAGGGATGTCATAAACTTAAAATGTGCATATTTTTGGTTTCTCATCAGTGTTGTAGAAGGAAATTTTTCAGTTTGAGCATCGCATACATCACTTGTTTCAATACCCCTCTCTTGGCCCCCATTTTTGTATGCCATTGTTGTCCTATCTATGCTCACTATTTCACCATGTTTTGTACTGAAAAAAATGCTATTTTGGGGCTGCCTTGATACTTTTTTGCATGTCATGTACCAATTTCGCATGTTTAGTATGGCTGTAGGCCATTTCGGGTGCTTAATATCGCGTTTCGGGACCATTCCGTGCATTCGGTGTCATTTCCCCACCTTTCGGGACTGTTTTGCATCATTTGTGAGTGCTGAAATTCATTTGCATGTTTGCATATCATTTCCATGTCATTTCGTGCCTTAGGGCCATTGCCTCGGTTTGCGTGCCCATGTGCGCGCATTTCGAGGCATTCCATTTTCATCTCTCGGCCTCTCATGTGAGTGTGGCTGAGGCCCTCTCACGTTAGTGTAAGCCCAATTTGCATTGTGTATGCCATTTTATACCTTTATGTCATCGCCTCGGTTTGCGTGCCAGTGTGCACGCATTTCGAGGCACTTTGTTTTTCATCTCCCGGCTTCTTATGTGAGTGCGGCTGAGGCTCTCTCATGTTAGTATAAGTCCAATTTGCATTTGAAGTGCCATTTCATGTTTTAGTGCCATTGCCTCGGTTTGCGTGCCCGTGTGCACGCATTTCGAGGCACTTCATTTTCATCCATCGACTTCTTATATGAGTGTGGCTGAGGCTCACTCATGTTAGTGTAAGTCCATTTTGCATTATGTATGCCATTTTAGTTCCATTGCATTTCGTATGCCATTTTTTCAGTTTGCGTGCCCGTGGGCACGCATTTCGAGACATCTCATTTTAGTCTCATTGTATATCATATTTCAGGCCGTTTCGTGCCTTTGTGCCATTTCGAGGCACTTCACTTTTATCCGACGGCCTCTTATGTGAGTGTGGCTGAGGCCCTCTCACGTTAGTGTAAGTTCAATTGCATTGCGTATGCCATTTTATGCCTTAGGATCATTTTCTCGGTTTGCGTGCCCGTGTGCACGCATTCCGAGACATCTCATTTTCATAGCGTTGTGTATGTTAGGATTGCATATTAGCTACATTTCATGCATATCATGCATATTGCATTATGTTCGTGATAGGAGTTAGCGAACGCACGAAGCGAGGCGTTCGTACTCACGGTGTGTGAGCGGGTCTCAATTCCCAAGTCGCCGATACTCCGGATTACCCAGGATGGAGTTAGGTTTTGTTGTAGCATTCATCTGCATTCACCCCATATTGAGTTGTGCAATCCGACTCCTCGGCCATCATGCATCGATATGCGTGATTGGTGGCACGAGGATCAAGGCATGCATATATTTGTGAAATACATTGCTATGCCCCTCTCCTGCTCTCTGTTGCAGCAAAACGACGAATCAGTAACTTGCCGGAGTCTGGCACGCATTTCGAGAAACATCGCAAATAGAGGCTAATTGGGGCATCCCAGTGGATTTTCGCGCAAGGCAGCCCAACATGCATCATTTCATTATCCGGAGCAGAGTCAAGGCAGCTCCTGGCTTGCACACCAATTTTACAGCTTTCTTATTTAATTTGATAATTAATTAGGAATTTGTATATTTATATTTCGGACTGTATTATTCTTTTATTTTGGACTGTATTATTTATTCGGACCCTCCGCGCAAGGGCATAATTGTAATAAGTGTGGGTGAGTGTGATGTATGTCTTCCAACCCCACGTCTTTCTTCCCTTTTACTTACCCGCTTATGATGGTTAGATTAGGGCATATTTCAATTAGCATGCAATATGATAGCATGTTTGCATCATTCATCTATTTTGCACGCACCGGGCTCAGCGCATCATACAAACTGCATTTGTATTTCGATTCCAAATTGAATACGTGATAGTTGTAGCATTTCATATGCCATGTTTAGAATAGCCGAGCCTGCTATACTTGCATCTTTGCATGTGTTGCATTAGGCAATTCTGTATATTTAGGATCATGCATGATTTCTAATCAGTTTTCTGTTTTGGCTTGGAGTACTCGGTGAGTTTCATACTTTAGCATCCTTACATGCGTGTGAGTGACTGCCATGATAGCATGCTTACCATGAGGCTAAATGCTTATGTGATATAACTGCCTTGAATGCCTGTGGGTGGAGGTTGAGTTATTTGAATTGGGACAATTCATCAAATGTTTGTTTTAAGCCCACTAGAAAGTGGCAAAACCATTGTTCTTCTAAGCCCACCTGAGGGTGGCAAATCCGCGTCTTAGCCTACTTGCGGGTAGCACCATCAAACCATTTTCAAACAAACAAACATGAAATGTTTTGTTCCAATTCAGGCGATTCAGTCTATACTTGTATGCTGTGCGCATCACATAGTAACCTAGGCTAATAACCGGAATAAGAACTCACAATGTTTTCAAAATCAGATATCGTGGTTAGTAGAGGCCGGTCTTTGATCGGGCGAGCGGGGGTGCTCACGAAGTGACCTTCCCCAATCGTACCCAAGTTCCCGAGCCGAGACAACTTTGGTGATGACGGGCACGTGGCCTTTGGCATCGAGTCAGGATTTCCTAAATTTCCCATTAAAACATTTAGGTGGCGACTCTGTATCTGGCGAAGCAGTCCATGTTTGGCACTTCGTCCAAAAAATCTATTTTCAAAACGATTTGTTGGATTTGGACTCTTCGGTTCAAGATTGAGAACCGTGACATTTGAGTCCTTCGAACTGTAGTGACCCAATATCAAACCAGAATTGGGGGGGGACTCACACTCCCTTTCCCCCGGGATGCGTTCGGTGATGTCTACAGTTTCTGGCGACTCTGCTGGGGATTTAGAGAACTTGACTCGAACTCATGATATCTGATTTTGACTACACTTGTGTGTTTCTTTGCATTGCATTTGCATTGGTGCGCCTAGGACACTGTGTTTGCCATCTGCTATTCCTGAGCGGTTTGCCGGAGGCTTGTCTTGTCAAGGCAAGTCCGTAAGGTCGACGATCTGAACTCTGCCAGTATGGGAACACAAACCCCGATTTTACCGGGGCACCCTTTTTGACCATTCGACCTAGTGCATATTCGGATCCATAGTGACCATTCCAAACTAGGACAGGTTGCTTACTCGTTTATAGGTTGTTTGAAGCCGCTGCGTGCGTAGTGAAACCCTAGCTCCTGACAAAATAGGACAGGGAAACCCTACCCCAACATAGGGGTGTTTCGGCTCTCACTTATCTACTATGTGCTTGTTAGAGTGTGCCTCTACAGGGAATGCATGTATCAGTTGAGTTTGGGCATCAGGCCTGCGGGCATCAATCGGTATCTGAGAATCAGTTGTCTGCAGATATCCGATTCAGTTTTGGGGAACAAACGATGATAACAAAGGATCGCTATTGAGACGATGTATTTTCAAATTTTATCAACTACGTGTTGCATGCCCGACTGTGTGTTGTGTGTATTTAATTTAAGCTGTTATGCTGCCCGTTTTTCTAGTTACTTATTTCCTTTTCGCTTTATTATCTTTTTGCTAGGGCAGTTTTTAGCACGATTGCTTCCGAACCACTAGATACCCCCCAAGCACTTTGGACACGAGGTCGCCGACTTAACCGATCCGAGGATCTCGTTGACGGACATCCAGTGTTCCACTCTCTACCCCCAGTTATTAGAAGAAGGCCGAGAAGGCGCAGTGTCGAACAGAATTAATGACAGAGGGTCGCTGACAGTAAACAATCAGGTTGAGATTTTTGTGTCTGCCGTAAAGGTACATTTACCGGCCATTCATATGGAACAGCAGAATACGTCAGGGATGGAGGCGATGATACGCCAGATGCATGAGAGCATGAGACAGATGCAAGATGATGCCATCCGCCAAGCGGAATTTTCCAAACAACAAGCCATACCATGGCCCAAAGAGCGAGCTGATTACTAGGCTACAACAGCAGAACGCAGCGTCTGCTTCACATCAGGCTCCTCCTCCACCAGCGGCTCCACTACCTGAGCAGGCATCCACTGGTCAGAATACCCCGCCAAATCCTCAGAATATCCTCCCGAATACTCAGAATACCTTACCTGATGTCCGGAATACTCAAGAGGACATAGGTCTTCCAACGGGGCCGGCTCCGCCCCCACTTCTGCCGCAACTGTCCAAGAATCTTACACCCAACCACCCGGACTCTCCATTTGAGTTCGAGGTAGATCATACAGCTCTGAAGCTGAGCAAGCTGGAAAAGCTTTTTAAGAAATCGCAGGGGGTGAAGGCCATCCCAGACATTGAAGATGGCTACACTGACGTGGCCGTGACACTGCCGGACAGATTTAAGATGCCACAGATTGATCGTTTTGATGGATCAGGGGATCCTATGGTCCATCTCCGGCTATTTTCAGACATCTTGAGGCCAATGGGCCTAACCCGACCACAAAAGCTTTCTTTATTTGGCAGAACTTTGTCGGGGGTGGCGGCCATCTGGTACGCAAAATTAGAAGATGATGTGAAGAGAAATTGGGATGAGCTGGCTGAAGCCTTCGTTGCACAATACTCGTATAATACGCAGATCGAGATTACAACACGTGATCTCGAAACAACGAGGCAGGAACAAAAAGAGACGTTCTCCGATTTTGTAACTCGGTGGAGAGCAAAGGCATCAATGATGACCTTAAGGCCAACAGATAAAGATCAAATTCGGATGATTGTACGCAATCTCCAACCGAAGTTAATGCAGAAAATGATCGTACTCCCTTTCCCCACCTTCTCAGATTTACACGAGATGGGGGTACAGATCGAGGATGCGATGAAGCAAGGTTTAATCGACCAGGACCGAGAGCAGCCCCGAAGGACATTCAACCGCAATAACAACGCAGGCCCGAGTGGCGCTGCCAACACAAGGACTTCGGAGGTCGGCATGGTCACCACCACTCCCCCTTCTCAACCAAGGCCCGCAGCGGCCACACCCTTTTCCAGTACCTCCGGGAGCAGTAACCAAGGCCCGAGATACCAATCCAAAGGCCAAAGAACCTTCACTCCACTATATATGCCCCTGTCCAAGGCTCTGGGGGTGTTAATCAGAAAGAAGCATCTGACGCCCCTAGAACCCAGGCCACTACCGAATCCACTCCCCCCTTCCCACAACCTAGCCAAGGCATCGTGCACACCAAGAAAGATGGCCATGACACGATCAATGTTTCCAAGGCCACGAGATTCAAGACCTCGTTGACAAGAATATCATCGTACCTCCCGAAGACCCAACGTCACAACTAACCCACTCCCAAGACATAACCAAGATCCACCACCCAAAAGAGTCAACCTCATCCAAACTGGGTCAAGCTTCTACGATCCTAGTATCTATATTACTCCCTCTCACCTACCCAAGCCGGAGGTGATCCTTCCTGATTGCATCCACTTGTGCATGTTGGACACCTTCACATCCCAATTTGAGCCAGAGGTGGTGACCTCCGCAGATGGAACAAGGTGTTTCAGAAGAGGACAGAATTGGTGAGTTTGGGATGGGACAGCCCGAAAATTGTGTTGGAAGAGCTTATGATCCAAGCGGATATATTTTATCAGTGAGCCAGTCTGAGCTGAGTGTGAGGCTGCCAGAAAAAGCTGAATTGTGTATGATTCGGGGGGACGGACTAGAACAAGGGGCAGATGGTCTGACAACGGTGGAAGAAGATTTTGCTAACCTCCAGTTCTTCAACGACCAAGAAGCAGGGGATGCAACAATCAATTGGTTTGAATATGAGGAGTCGGCAGAAATTACCGGGTGGTTAGATGACCAGCCAGATGTTGTGGAAATTCAGCCAGAGCAAGGCCCGGCAGGGGCAGAAGTATCAATGATGGCCGGAAGGGCCGAGAGTCAGAATGAATTGCCGGAGAGCGCCGGTACAAAGAATTTCGCTCGGGATCAAGATATTGTGAAAACCGAACAAAAAACCCCATTAACACAGGAGGAGCAAGAGAAGAGATGGGATTCTGAGAGAATCCGGAAAGCCAAGAACCATGAAGAGCTTAAAAGTGCTACGAGCACAAGAGCAGGACATGTTGTGAGCATATAGGATGAAAGTACCGAGAGTACAAACTTGCCAGAACCAGATAGGTGTCTGTTGAATGCTAACGGGATGTGGTGGGAAGACGATGACTTATGTCTTGCCCACACAGACGAAGATTGGGCAGGTACTCAACCAGATGATACTTGGTACCTCGATGAGGTAGACCATATGACCAGGAGTGGGCGGTATTTCAAACCCCCACACCTTGACCAACCTGAAGCATCCGGGAAAGATAAAGAGGTAGAAAAGCAGAGGGAGAAGCAAATTGAAGAAGAAGCTATACTGAGACAGTTAAAGAAAATACAGGCAGACATCTCCATCTGGGGACTGCTTATGGCTTCAAGGGTGCACAGACAGGCTGTCCTATCTGCTATGGACAAGGCCAAACTCTCCATCGAAACTACGCCAGAACAGCTGGTTGGGCTGGTTTTTCCGGGAGGAGGTTCCCTGGCATTAACCTTTTCAGACAAGGAATTGCTGCCTGAGGGCGTGAATCACAACAAACCTCTCTACATCTCCGTAGAATGTAGAGATAAGTGGATACCGGTGGTACTTGTTGATACCGAGTCTGCTATCAATGTCTGCCCAGTCAGAACGGCATATGCAATCGGGTTAAAACCCGCAGACTTTATACCAACCACTCAGGTGATCAGAGCTTATGATAATACCAGTAGGGAAGTGATGGGGACTGTTAAGGTTCAGACTCAGGTTGGTCCAGGACAACACAATATTGAATTTCATGTCTTGGACGTTCCCGCAACCTTCAACTTGCTCTTGGGGCGGCCGTGGTTGCACCAAGTGAAAGCAGTCTCTTCCACTCTACACCAGATGTTGAAATACCCTCACGGGAAGGGGGTTGCAATTGTTTTTGGAAACTCATCCATCCATCCGCCGCCGGAAGTGTCTACACCAGTTTTGGAGATCGAGCACGGCACGGAGGATGTGTTCTTGTCAGGGTTCACTTTGGGAGGCCCGGTAGTGCGAATATCATGGTCATGAATGAAGGTGTATACGCCAGTGCTCAATCCGTTTACCTCATGAACAAGCTACAACATATTCCCGGGATGGGATTAGGAAGAAGCGGCAGGAAAGGAGTCGCTGCGTTGGCCGGAGTGCCACACAACCCGCATACCTTTGGGCTGGGTTATCTACCCACCAAAGAGGACTGGATGAGGAAAGGAAAGGAAATGGGCGGTAGAGCTGTATGGCAGTGGGAAGCCTTTTTGACTTAATGCATGTGCCCATCCAGGTACTCGAACGGACGCCGTCCGGAGGGGAGGACTTTCCTTTGCGGCTTCCCAGAGCCATGGTTAAACGCGAGAAGAAGCGCATTGTGTTTCAAATCTTCTACCTGCAACTATCCGGGGATGATGTTGCCACAGAACAGACAGGCCCAACAACTGAGGTTGAGCAGAATAAGGTAGTGGATCCTGAGGGCACAGAATTGGAAATGGGGGTAGCACTGGCATGTCTCCTCTCTGATCCTCCGATCGACCAAGAGTGCTTGGGGGATAACTTCGTGGTTTCCATGATTGGGGATGAAACGGCTGCGAGCCGACCAGCAGCTATCTTGGATGCATCAATCATACCCTCTCTCACTTGGCAGTACGATGAGGGATTTTTGTCCAGCAGCACCGGGTCAGGTAGTGAGCCGGAATCTGATTCCACCGAGTCCTGTGAGTCAGAATCAGGTTCCAGCTCGACTGAGTCTTAGTCTGGTACCCCTGGGGATGTTAACCCGGACGCCACAGTCCTGTCCAGGTCATCTTTTTCCTTTTCATTTGACTCTGTTGTAACCGATGAATTGGACGATTTGGATGTACTTAATGAGAATGAGGTGAATGTGGTTTCCGAGTACTTTTCTGTGCCCCTAATTTATTGCATTAATTCAGACTTTCAAAATTTTGATCAAAACGACGAGGACGAAGTTCCTCCGGTTTTACAACGTTTAATTGAGCAAGAGCAAGAGAGATTTGTCAAACCATTAATGGATGAAATCATTACCGTGAACATTGGTACTGAGGAGGACCCGCGGCTGGTCCAGATCGGGTCCACGTTGTCTTCGGAGGAACGCGAACGCTTAGTCGCTTTATTAAAAGATTTCAAAGATGTTTTCGCGTGGTCCTACGAAGACATGCCTGGAATCGATCCTGAGATTGTACAGCATCGGATCCCCCTTGACCCCGAGGCCCAACCTGTCAAGCAGAAACTCAGAAGGATCCGCCCGGATTGGGCTCTTAAGATTAAGGAAGAGGTCACCAAGCAAATCGACGCAGGCTTCTTGCTGGTATCTGAATATCCGACTTGGTTGGCCAACATTGTTCCGGTGCCAAAGAAAGACGGCAGGATCCGGGTGTGTGTAGACTTCAGGGATTTGAACAAAGCTAGTCCGAAGGACGACTTTCCCTTACCGCACATCGATGAGTTGGTAGACTTCACAGCAGGGCATTCGTTGCTCTCATTCATGGATGGCTTCTCAGGATACAACCAGATAGTGATGGCGCCAGAAGACATAGAAAAGACTGCATTCACTACCCCGTGGGAAACATACTGCTACCGGGTAATGCCGTTTGGGTTGAAGAACGCTGGAGCTACTTATCAACGGGCCGCGACTACAATACTACATGATATGATCCACAAAGAGGTTGAGGTGTATGTGGACGACATGATTGTCAAGTCCAAGGAAAGAGAAGGCCACTACACCGCCTTGCACAAGTTTTTTCAAAGGATCAGGGAATTCCGGTTGCGGCTAAACCTCAGAAATGTACGTTTGGTGTTACAGCGGGAAAAATGCTAGGGTTTCTGATTACACAAAGGGGCATCGAGGTCGACCCTTCCAAAATCAAGGCCATCTTAGAAATGCCACCACCAAGGACTGAAAAGGAGATGCGAGGCTTTCTGGGTAAAGTGCAATTCATAAGACGGTTTATTTCAAAACTAACCTTGACTTGCGAACCACTTTTTGGCCTCCTCAAGAAAGGGAAAAAGTTTCAATGGGACGGCCGATATCAAGCTGCATTTGAACAGATTAAAGAATATCTACAGAACCCACCTGTTTTATTGCCACCAGAACCAGGGAAACCGTTGATTTTGTATCTGTCAGTAACTGAAACTACAATGGGCTGCATGCTTGCACAAGAATCAGAAGACAAGGCAGAAAGAGCCATCTACTATCTCAGCAAGAAGATGCTGGAGTATGAGACCCGATATACACCGCTGGAAAAGGCTGCTTAGCTCTGGTATGGGCTACCGTGAAGTCATGCACTACCTGTTAGCTCACTCTGTAATGTTGGTTTCACGACTTGATCCCATCAAATATCTCTTCGAGAAACCAACACTTACAGGTAGGCTAGCTCATTGGTTGCTGTTGCTCTCCGAATTTGATCTCGCGTACGTGACACGCAAGTCAGTGAAAGGAAGAGCAGTGGCAGAGTTCCTTGCCGACCACCCAGTTGAGGGGGATGAAGTGGTCGAGTACCTATTCCCGGATGAATCAATTCTGCATATCGACGATGAAACCTGGACGATGTACTTTGACGGAGCGTCAAATCAACATGGGTATGGGATATGAGTGTTGCTGATAGCACCCGATGATTCCCGTATCCCTCTCGCCTTCAAACTCTGGTTCAAAGTCTCGAACAATGAAGGTATCACGAGGCGTATTGTCGGTCTAGAAGCGACCACGGAACTAGGGGCAAGACGGCTGGACGTCATTGGGGATTCGAACCTTGTTGTGTCTCAAGCTAAAGGAGACTGGAAAGTGAAAGAGGAAAAGATGATGATGTATCACCAAACCTTGGATTTACTGATTCCTCGGTTTGAGAAGCTAAGTTTTACTCATCTACTAAGAGAGAACAACAGGTTCGCAGATTCGTTAGCAACTCTATCATCTATGATAGACATCCCGTGTGGAGTCCGAATGCGTCCAGTTATCATCGACCAGAAATTTACACCTGCCTATGAGTCGATTGCAGCCATAGATGAAGTTCAGAACGAACACCCCTAGTATTACGACATCTGGAACTTCTTGGAGAAAGAAATATACCCGCCAGAGGTAAATGCCAAAGACAAGAGGGCAATCAGAAGAATGGCAGTCCAGTTCATCATCTGCAGGGGTAAACTGTATAAACGGGGTCATCTGGGAATGCGTAAACTGTGCGTTGATGCTGAAGAGTCAAGGCGTCTGATGGAAGCCATCCACAGGGGTGAATGTGGTGCACACATGAATGGGGTAATGTTGGCACGGAAGATCCTTAAACAAGGCTATTACTGGTCCACCATGGAGGAGGATTGTATTGGCTTCGTCTGGCGATGTCACAAGTGTCAAATTCATGCAAATCGCATGAATATCCCGCCGTCAAAGCTGTACAACATGACTTCGCCATGGCCGTTTTCTGTCTGGGGAATTGATGTAATTGGAGCTGTTACGCCAAAGGGGTCGAATGGGCATGAGTTCATCTTGGTAGCGATAGATTATTTCACAAAGTGGGTTGAGGCCCAATCTTACGCAGTGTTGAAGGCTTCGCATGTAGCAAAATTTATCAAAAACAACATTATCTGTCGCTACGGGGTCCCAAATGAAATCGTTTCAGACAATGGTTCCCACTTCAAAAATGAGGTGATCGACTTGTTGGAGAAATACAATGTGGCTTTTCATAAGTCGTCTACTTACCGGCCGCAAACCAACGGAGCAGTTGAGGCCGCCAACAAGAACATCAAGCGCATACTACAGAAGATGGTGGAAACCTATCGGGACTGGCCAGATAAGCTGCCGTTTGCTCTGTGGGGCTACAGGACTTCGATCAGAACTTCTACTGGGGCGACTCCGTACTCATTGGTTTATGGGATGGAAGCTGTTTTGCCTATTGAGATTGAGGTCCCGTCATTACGAGTATTGGCTGAGTGCCAGACAGTCGAAGCAGATTGGCAGCAAAACAGATTTGCGGAACTCATGCTTTTCGATGAAAGAAGGCTGAAAGCACTGTACCACATCCAAGGTTATCAATGCAGAATCGCCCGGGCTTTTAACAAGAAGGTTAAGTCCAGGAATTTGAAAGAAGGAGATTTGGTACTCAAAGACAACCGAGCTCCCATCCACGACCCAAGGGGCAAGCTCAGACCCAATTGGACTGGTCCCTATATTATCAAGTCAATCTGGTCCGGTGGAGCTGTGGTTCTGATGGATCTAGATGGCTTGGAGTTTTCTCAACCGATCAACATGGACAAGTTGAAGAAATATTACCCCTGAGAGGCTCGCTAGGACGAAAACCCGAAAGGGTGACCTAGGCAAGATTCAGAGCATAGAAAATTTGAAATTATAAAAATTGAGCTCGCAAGGTTGAAAACCCGCAAAGGGCGGCCTTGGCAAAAGTTAGAGCGCAAAAGGAGAGTAAAAATACCCGAGTGAACCTGAGCTTGAACTACGTAAGGCTTGATTCCCATCTATGGGATACGTAGGCAACTTCATCCTGAAGTTCAGCCCCAATCTTTTCCCCGATCAACTTTGTCCATCTGATCATCTCAGCCATCTCTATTCATCAGCATTTATCGTGATCTCTGGTACAGTGTTATCCAGACTAGGGGCAACTTTCCGTTGCTAGGAATCGCCGAGGCACTTTTCAAACTAGGGGCAACTTTCCAGTTGCTAGGATCCGGGGTTGTGCATCTCAGTGACAGATCTCAGGCGTGTCCAGTTCTGATCCATATCGAAAATAGTTTTGAAAAGTTTTAATAAAAGTTGACTTTGTTCAAACTAATCTTTTCACAACTAAGACCATTTTTGGACCAAAAACGGAGAATTTTCAATACCACAACCTTCAATTTCTTTGATTTCAAGACAGAGTTCTCTCGCGCTTACATACAATCGAAGTTGCTTTTTATTATACTCATAAAGAAAACTTGAAAGTACTAATAAAGCAATAAATCTGGGGCATAGTCAAGTCAGATGTCCCTGCCCCCCCTGCCAGAGCTAGTTGAAGCCTCTGATGCCAACCTAGGCCCAGTCTGTGCTTCTTCGTTGAGCCAATCCCAGCACTCGTCAGATAAAGTGCAACTGAAGACAGGGGCAGGAGACAGGAGCTCTCTAGTCCTCCAGGCCGTAGTATGTCGAGCAAGGTGTGCACCTCGAACCAGGAAAGTGACCGGGTATTCAATCCCCTCCGGAGGGCAAGTCTGGTCATGACCAAATTGGCGCAGGATACGGAATGGGAAATAGAATACACAGTGGGTCAAACCGATCAAACGGATCCCAGTATCTTGGAACATGCTGTAGCTCATCGCCGGAAGGTTAAGCCAAGGGCAACACCAAGCAATGCGTTCAGCTGACAAGTTGCACATCCATTCAAACCACCATCCCTCATCAAGGGCGTCAACCAGGCGTTGTCGAAAGAAGTAACCGCGGGCTGAGTAAGCAGGGCAAGAGTCCACAACTTGCAATTTATCCATCAACCATATCTGGGAAGGGATGAAAAATGAGAGAATAAAGAATAGAGAGATGTGCGATGAGAGAAAAGTAAGATAAGGGTTTTGTGAGAAAAACCGAGCCCGAGGGCCGAGTGATGTGAGCAAATACATATGTGAGCTTGGGTGGGAAACATTACCTGCAGCAGTAGTGGACTCCCCGCAAACCTGGTTGTCTCTTGGCGGTAGAAGGCATCGAAACCTAGCAACGTCTCGGCCAATGTCATGGCGATACAGCTCTTTCCTTCCCTCTAGCCTTGAGCGACTTCAATCAAACGGATGCTAGCCCCTCCGGAGCTCGAGATAAACAAAAAATGAGATAACACGCACAAGCAGAGGGCATGTTGTCGGAAACCTTGCCAACGATGGTTGCTGCGGTCACCGGCATCAGAGAATCGGTAAATCAGGCTCGGGACATCCAATATGCCATTACCAATCAGAGATCGAGCATCATGCGCGTTGAGACCGCACATCCGCCCTAAAGCTTGGGCATGGCCAAAACGAGACTGAGGCAAGATCTCTTCTGAGCGTTCAGACTCCATCAAAGCTTGAAAATCTTCAAAAGTAGGACATACCTCTTGCCCTCCGAAGCTGAAGACGTGCGTCGCTGGGTTCCAAAATCTCATCGCGGCATGGAGGAAAGGAAGGTGCAATGGAGTCCGGCCCAGCGTGAATAGTGCATTCAAGCCGAAACCCCGGAAGTTCAACTTTTCCGAGCCGTCCAGAGAAGAGATCCAAGATGTGAGATTTTCTGCGAGAAATGCCTCCATTTTTGTGCAAAACGGTGATGAAATGAATAAGTTCCAAGGTTGGGGCTTTTATAGGGGGGTAAAACACTATTCAAAGGACACGTGTCAAAATTCTGGGGGTTGCGGGAGAGGTGGCCGGCCGGCCATCTATTCTAGTAGGCCGGCCACCCTCTAGTCTCCAGATGCAAAATGTGTTCGGCCACGCATTGGTCCTGTTTTGCCCTCCGGAAGGAAGTTTGAGGCATTTCTAGGCACCGGGAACGTCGAAGGCCTCCTTTTCTCTCAGTTTCGGATACGTTCCATTGTCCAGATCGTCCGAAGTACGCTTTGTTGTATTTTGCTTATCGAGTTGTTGTTTTGTTTATCGAGTTGTAAGTTTTGTCGAGCTGTCGCATTTTGTGTTTTGAGTTAGTACCTTTTTGTTTACACAATTTTGTTAAGTCTTGTTTATCGAGTTAGTAACGTTGCTGTACTTTGCTTATCGAGTTGTAAACTTGCTAAGATTCTGTTATTTCTTAGTAAGTTGAGTTGTTCGATTTGTTGCGTCGGTTCATTACCTGACCCGGTAAATACACAAGGCACATTTTCATTCAATTCCATTTTGTGCAAAATGATGCGTTGCGATGCTCAGAACTTCAAATACAAACATCTTTTCAAAGGCTGTTTCATTCCATCATGTTTTACAACAGAATAAAGGTACAAGTTTTACAGGAAATAAAACTGCCTAACAATGTGCAAAGTGCTACAAACTACTAGTAAAAAGTAAAATAAAGCAGGAAATAACATCAATATCCTCGGGAGCGGGAATGGGGAAGCCCTCTCATCCTCTTCTGCGGGATAACCTCTGCACCATCATCACCATCCGGGTCAGAGCTATCATCCTTCGGATCCCCCTCAGCCTCGTCTCCACTCCCGGAACCAAGACCGGAGCCTCCCTCCCCAGCGGATGTCTCTGACTCACGGTCTGCGACCTCCTCCTCCTCCTCCTCCTCAATAATGGGTGCCTGCGTCTCATGAGACGACCACCTCCCCGAGCTCCTCGAAAAGGCCTAGATGGCCCAGCTCCCTGAGAAGGCCTGGATGGCCCCGCTCCTCGAAAAGGCCCAGATGGCCCAGTACCATGGACAGGTCTAGTACCTCGACCTCCCTGAGAAGGCCCGGTGGCCTGGCCATGCATGCATATACAGGAGGCATCTGAAAGTGAAAAGTTCAAATACATCAGTTCAAATATGAAAAACAGATGCGAGTACAATATGCGAGTGGGGTGTGTGTCAGATGTGCTCTACACAGCCTATCAATACAGCAGAATGTTCAAAACCAGTATATCATCAGGAGTATGCTAAGTACAGGAAAGGTGAACAGTACCTGCACGCCCATAATGGCCAGCTGTGCCTCCCTCCGTAGGATCATGCCCTCGAATGTGGCTAACATCCCAAGTATCTCTTCCGTGTACTCAACCGGAGGCTGCAAATACAAATGCAAAACTATCAGTGAGGGAATGAATGTCCAAGTAATCTGATTGATAAATCAAAGTCAGAAACATATCGGGTGAATCAGATCCTGCATATATCTCGTGGTCGTGAAGAGGAGACTCTAACGGACTCGTAAGGAGTCCCGAACCGCCAACTCGTCAACTCGTCGGCATGTCCGCCACCCAGATGATGATGAAGAGACGGAGGGATCGAGGAATCGAACTACCTCTACCCCTAGATGCACCACCGCTAGAGGAGGATATCCGTAGCACCGCACGACTCAAGATGGTACATCAAGAGACCTCCGTGACGGAGCACGCACTCCGCCAAAGGGGCATCGATATATGCGACGATAGGTGGCGTAGTCCCTCCATGAGATGTAACAAAGCATCGGTGCCTGCGATAGCACTAATGACCTCTCGGCAGAGAGTCTATCGGCGATCCGCATAGTGGCCGGAGGTACAGAGAGGGTCTTGAGAATCGCATTCCACACCGACGCAGAAGCGCCCCCAGAACCATGCCCTACCAACCGGTCCTTCGAGCAGAACCTATCTATCGAATTACTCGATCCTCCGGGATACGAATGTCGGAGACCGTCACCAAAGACCGGCCAGGGCTGCCAAGTAATCTGCGAATAACCAGTGCATAAATCGATTAGAAATCAGGAATATACAGGGCAGATCAAAGATGAAAATGAAAGGAACTGAGAGTTCTGAAATACCTCTGTCGTCCGCACAATATCAAAATACTGTCGCAAGTAGAAGAGAGTCTCTCGAGCTCTTGGTCGGTGCTCGCCCTTGAATACCAGCGAAAACGGAGTCGTAAGGAGTCCTGCCACCTCCATCTCCGGGGCTAATGTGGGAAAGTATACATACACCCATAGTTGAGAAAAGCAGCACAGAATATGAATACAAAGTGCTAAAGGCAGAATACAGAGTGCGAAGTGTGCCGTGTGTGCAACGAACAAGTAATAAGGAGCAGAAATGTAAATCAAGAGGACAGAACGTACCTCCCAGGCTCTCCAATAGCCGCCAAGTAAGTCTACCCGCCCGCAAGAGGCTGCACCCATGTAACAATAAAGGGTAGCCAGGCCAGCGCCACTCCAGTCATATCGACTGACCTGTGATAGGTCCACTAGGGCACTCAGAAGATACAACCCGACAGTGTTCCCCCTATCAGCAAACAGAGTGGTGCCAAAGAGGAACATAAGGAAGCCACGGGCGTACTGCTCAACCTCCTCGGGAGACTCAGGCTCCATCTCCGGCCTCCGAAAACGGGAAGAGAACCAGGTGTACCGGACTCTCCCGGAAGCTCTGTCTACAGGTGGGCGAGCCCCCAATAGATGTGTTCAAGTGGCCTCCCACTCTCCCATATCCTCGTCATAAGGTATGGGCCAACCACCTATGTCTAGGCCGGTGAGTATGGCGAAGTCCAGCGGAGTCATGGTCATATCCCCGGTGGCAGAAAAGTGGAAGGAATTGGTGGTGTCCCACCATCTCTCAACCAAAGCAGCTAACAAAGTCCTGCTGGTAGGACAACGTGATAATCCCACGCAGAATGCTCCGAACCCTGCTAGATCGACCAGATCCCGGACAGCCTCTGGAAGCTTGGCGTGCATCTCTCGCAATGCAGTAGAGCCAGATCCTCGTGACGGCGAGAGCCACCTGCATTCAAGGAATACATGTGTTCAAGATACAATAAAAAACAGTCAGGTGCAAATGAAGTGATAGCTGTGTGCAAATTCTTAATCAGTGGGCTGTGTGTTCACTCCAAATCTGGGCTGCGTGTTCAGTAAATTTGTGTTTTGGGCTGTGTGTTCAAATCTTACTCAGTGGGCTGTGTGTTCACTTCAAATCTGGGCTGCGTGTTCAATAAGTTTGTGTTTTGGGCTGCGTGTTCAAATCCTAATCAGTGGACTGTGTGTTCACTTCAAATCTGGGCTGCGTGTTCAGTAAGTTTGTGTTTTGGGTTACGTGTTCAAATCCTAATCAGTGGGCTGTGTGTTCGCTTCAAATCTGGGCTGCGTGTTCAGTAAATCTGTGTTTTGGGCTGCATGTTCAAATCTTAATCAATGGGCTGTGTGTTCATTTCAAATCTGGGCTGCGTGTTCAGTATATCAGAGTTTGGGACTGTGTGTTCTACTCACAATCGATTAGGGCGTGTGTTCACTTCAAATCAAGTGCGTGTTCAAGAATCGGAGTTTAGGGTCATGTGTTCTACTCTCAATCGGTGTTGGGTGGTGTTCACTTCAAACTGGGTCATGCGTGTTCAAGAATCGGAGTTTAGGGCTGTGTGTTCTACTCTCAATCAGTGTGGGCTGTGTGTTCACCATCAACTTCGACTGCATGTTCAGAAAAATCGGAGTTTCGGACTGTGTGTTCTACTCTCAATCAGTGTGGGCTGTGTGTTCACCATCAACTTGGACTGCGTGTTCAGAATATCGGAGTTTGGGACTGTGCGTTCTACTCTCTACTCTCAATCAGTGTGGGCTGTGTGTTCGCCATCAACTTGAACTGTGTGTTCAGAAAATCAGAGTTTGGGCTGCGTGTTCTACTCTTAGTCAGTGTGTGCTGTGTGTTCACTTTCAAAATTCGCCAGGCGCTCGATTTAATCAGTGTTTGAGCCGTGTGTTCAATTCTTAACTAATGTGTACCGTGCGTTCACAATCAATCAGTCAGTGAACCGTGTGTTCATCAATTCAAGTGTTTAACTAACACGTTCAGGATGCAGGCAAAGTACTATGTCATAAGCTAAAATTGTGTGTTCAAGCATGGCAAAGCTACAGAATGTACGAAAAATGCAGAAAATAGAGTAAAATACCTCTCGTGCATCATGAGAGAGGTGCTGCTCCGGCTCTCGCAGAAGTAAATCCCCGGGTGCCCGGTCGTTGAACCCAGTGAAACGGCGAAAAACGGCCCGCGGAAGCGTATGTGCCGGTGGGGCGTATCTCCCGGGAATGAAAGGGCGGACTCTCGGGGGCAGTGTCATAATATCAAAATCATCCCCGGCGCCTGGAGGACCTCCACCATGAGGGTAATCACCCGCCATTTCAAGAAATCTGCAAAAAGGAGCAAAAATGAGCAAAATGAGCCAAAATTGGAAAAAGTCAACAAAAGTCAACTCTCGGGAAATGAAAAAGTCAACAAAAGTCAACTCCCGAGAAAATCTTCCAAATATTGAGACAAACTTACCTCAAGTGGTGAAAATGAGAAGAGAAGCCCCGAAATCAAAATTTAGTCGGCTCAAAGTGCTTAAGACTGAAAGATTTCGCGAAAACAACTTGCGTGGAAGGCCGAAAAGCGCGTATAAAGTGCAGATCTGAAGGAAAAAATGGTTTGGGGAGCAAGGGAAGGAGTTTTCATAGCTTTGGGAGTGATTTCGGATTGAATGGGCAAGGGAATATATAGAAATGAGGAAAATGACAAAAATGCCCCTGCTTTTGGGCAGGTAGCCGGCCGGCCACCTTTTCCGGCTGGCCGGCCATTTGCTTTTTCTTTCCTAGCCGGTGGCCTCCCCAAGGGCAACCACTTGGCCAGTGGTGTTCCCCACCCCCCCCTCTAGCTCTCTGCAAATTTTGAGGAAGATCGGAGTTCCCGGGACCT
Organism: Camellia lanceoleosa; assembly: GCA_025200525.1. NCBI lineage: Eukaryota > Viridiplantae > Streptophyta > Magnoliopsida > Ericales > Theaceae > Camellia > Camellia lanceoleosa. The sequence goes on from CM045772.1 coordinate 44,154,446, forward strand.
GAAAAAGTTCAAGAAAAGTGCACTTTCTGGCGCGAGATTACTCCGCCGGAACTTCAGCTGCAATTTCTGACAAATGTCTGATCATTACTCATCAAAATCAAGGTGTATCCTTTTCAAACATGTTGTAACCTCTCCGGGAGGTGAACCAGAGGCCGCAATCGAGTCGCCTTCGCCGAAATGCGCGTTTCCCAGCTCGTTGTTTCGCAACAAACGGGCACCCTGATTTACGCTCGTTTTGCATTGTCGTGCATATAACTTGTATTCTCATGAGCATTTTGCATTGTCATGCAAGATTCCTTGATGTACCATACCTCTATGCTTGAGCATGCGTTGTCACGCACGTTCCTTTCTTGCATTGCGATGCATTCACTTGCCTACACTGCGTGTGTCAAACTTTCGGAACCACAGGAATCGCACTGAATATATGTTGTTAGCATATTGTTTTCGTTGAATTTCTCTCTTTTGCAGGCACAATATTGTATGTACGGTTCATTTGAGGTCAGTGACTGCATTTAATCGCGCAGGTATCGTATCTTCTCCGTGTGAGACGCGACGAGAATTGAATGATTCTCCGCATTCCTAACTACATGAAATGTAGTTGTTGCTTTGCATTCTTGCTTAAAACTGTTGCATCTATTTGCGAATACTTGCCTCATTACAGCTTGCTGCATTTGCATGATCATTTGGCTCTGTGCATGTCGCTTTGCATTTTGCCCCCTCGTCATGGCACGCTCAAGGGCACATATCTCTGCTCATCTTGTATGATTGTCTAAGTTTCGGCCTTGTCAAAATGGGTCGCTCTAGGCTTTGATATTCACTCCGTCACTTCTTGACTTCCAAGTTCACAAAGAGGGGCAACAGAGACACCCCATTTTTGACCGACCTTAAGACTCGTGACGCCACCGATTGAGTGCTCGGTGATGTTGCATCAGGCTCGCTCGAAGTCTCGAGTCGCGCGTCGGCGCCTCTGGACTCCGAACTCTCTTCAGGCCTTGTCTCGGTTTGCGAACAGACTTCGCTTTTTCTGCTTTTCTTTCCGAGGAGGGAGAGGTCCCAGAGACAATCTCTCAAAGGGCCGGGCTACATTTCGTGGGTCAGAGGCCTTTTTGCCCATTTCGAGACTGGTTCCGGTTTTGAACCGTCGGGCCGCAGTGCCTCGGTTCGACCACCCAACCATCTCCGATTCCTCCGATTCTGGCATGCATCTCATTTACCCTTTCGAGGGACACTGGGTCTTAGATACCCACTTCAGCCAAACACCACTTTCGGTGCTTAACGGCCGGTTTTGGACTAATCGCGTGTTTTGGCCCCGAGCATTCGTTTTGCATCGGTTTTTGTTCATTTTTGGCAGGTACCTCTGTTTTATCATAAGGAAGGTCACTGGAGGGTGGGAGGACAGCAATTGTCTCAGCAACCAGTTATGCTCCTCCGGCGCCCTCCGGCGCTCGTTTTTCTCACTTCCGGGCTAATGTTGAACACCCTAGGGCCATTTTCTTCGAGCCAAAACCACATATTTGTGTTGTACACACATGGGAGGACCCTAAAAAATGGTGCTCGGCCAGTAATTCTTCTTTTCATTTTTGGACCTCTCCTAGAGGTGGCTTGTTGTCTCTCCTGTTTCAGAGTTGCCAGATTCCAACCACAGGGCCTTGTTGTACACACATGGGAGGACACCACCCTTTGGTGCTCGGCCAGAAATTCTCACTTTCCATTTTTACCCCTAGCCGGCCGGCCATGGGGGGTAGCCGGTCGGCCACCTCCAGTAAAGGTGCCTAGCCGGCCATGCTCCTTGAAATCTGTGCCATACAGCCATACAGCTGTTTCCCCCAGAAAAGATCTGTATCCGGGGGATATTTTGGAGGGGAACACTTGGGTGCATTTCCCTCCACCTTTGCCCTCCTCTTTTGGTCCATATAAGGAGCCTCCCAACTCTAGAGAAAGGGTTAGAAAAATTGTTTCGGGCATATCTCTCTCAAACTCTCAAATTTTGGTGCCATTTCTTCATCATCTTCAAGCTCTACCATCACAACTCCATTCCAGCAGCTAGGAGAGCTTTCCTGCAGCTAAGAGGCTCCCATTCTTCAAGAAAAAGGCAGCCAAGAAGAGGTCTTCAAGGGTAAGTCTCACTTTTCCTCTTTTGTAGCCTTTTTTTGCCTCATTTCTTAAGCCTATTTGCTTTTTGTTTTGAGCTCCGACCTTAACTGAAACTAGGTCTATTTTGAGCTATTCTTCATGTTTGTTCAAGGGCTCAATCCTGTTTGAGCCCTCTATGATGCACTTGCTTCAATATCACCTTGTATGTCAATGTTTTGCATGCTTTTTCTAGCCTATGAGTGATCTGTTTTCGAGCATAATGTAAAATGTGAGTGGGACTATTTTGAGCCCCTATTCAACATTGAAGAAGGGCTCAACCCTGTTTGGCCTCTCTATCATGCACTTGCTTCACAATCCCTCATATTTACCGTAAATTTGCATGATTTGTTTGGACTATGTGTAGTCTGTTTTGGAGCATGTCATGAACTATGAGTAAGCTTATTTTGTGTCCCTCTACAACATTGTAGAAGGGATCAACCTTGTTGGGGTTCTCCATGTTATACTTGCCATTATATCCCTCTTTGACCCCCATTTTGCATGCCTTTTTAGGCCTATCTAGCTTCTTTTTCCGGCCATAAGCAGTACGGAAAATGTCCATATTTTGGATTTCTTGTCATGTTTTGTTAAGGATCCATGGCTGTTTGACAAATGTAAGGCCTACCTCATGTTCTAGCCTTTGTTGGCTTCATTCTTGCATGACATTTTTAGCAAGTTTTCATACTGATTTGAGGGGTGTCATAAACTTAAAATGTGCATATTTTTGGTTTCTCATCAGTGTTGTAGAAGGAAATTTTTCAGTTTGAGCATCGCATACATCACTTGTTTCAATACCCCTCTCTTGGCCCCCATTTTTGTATGCCATTGTTGTCCTATCTATGCTCACTATTTCACTATGTTTTGTACTGCAAAAAATGCTATTTTGGGGCTGCCTTGATACTGTTTTGCATGTCATGTACCAATTTCGCATGTTTAGTATGGCTGTAGGCCATTTCGGGTGCTTAATATCGCGTTTCGGGACCATTCCGTGCATTCGGTGTCATTTCCCCACCTTTCGGGACTGTTTTGCATCATTTGTGAGTGCTGAAATTCATTTGCATGTTTGCATATCATTTCCATGTCATTTCGTGCCTTAGGGCCATTGCCTCGGTTATGTGCCCATGCGCCAAGATTTCGAGGCATTTCATTTTCATCTCTCGGCCTCTCATGTGAGTGTGGCTGAGGCCCTCTCACATTAGTGTAAGCCCAATTTGCATTGTGTATGCCATTTTATACCTTTATGTCACCGCCTCGGTTTGCGTGACAGTGTACACGCATTTCGAGGCACTTTGTTTTTTAATCTCCCGGCTTCTTATGTGATTGCGGCTGAGGCTCTCTCATGTTAGTATAAGTCCAATTTGCATTTGAAGTGCCATTTCATGTTTTAGTGCCATTGCCTCGGTTTGCGTGCCCGTGTGCACGCATTTCGAGGCACTTCATTTTCATCCATCGACTTCCTATATGAGTGTGGCTGAGGCTCACTCATGTTAGTGTAAGTCCATTTTGCATTATGTATGCCATTTTAGTTCCATTGCATTCCGTATGCCATTTTTTCGGTTTGCTGCCCGTGGGCACGCATTTCGAGACATCTCATTTTAGTCTCATTGTATATCATATTTCAGGCCGTTTCGTGCCTTTGTGCCATTTCGAGGCACTTCACTTTTATCCGACGGCCTCTTATGTGAGTGTGGCTGAGGCCCTCTCACATTAGTGTAAGTCCAATTGCATTGCATATGCCATTTTATGCCTTAGGATTATTTCCTCGGTTTGCGTGCCCGTGTGCACGCATTCTGAGACATCTCATTTTCATAGCGTTGTGTATGTTAGGATTGCATATTAGCTACATTTCATGCATATCATGCATATTGCATTATGTTCGGGATAGGAGTTAGTCCGGGCACGGGAAACGAAGCGCGTTCCGTACTCCGAGTGACGGAACGGGTCTCAATTCTCAAGTCGCCGATACTCCGGATTACCCAGGATGGAGTTAGGTTTTATTGTAGCATTCATCTGCATTCACCCCATATTGAGTTGTGCAATCCGACTCCTCGGCCATCATGCATCGATATGCGTGATTGGTGGCACGAGGATCGAGGCATGCATATATTTGTGAAATACATTGCTATGCCCCTCTCCTGCTCTCTGTTGCAGCAAAACGAAGAATCAACAAGTTGCCAGAGTCTGGCACGTATTTCGAGAAACATCGCAAACAGAGGCTAGTTGGGGCATCCCAGTGGATTTCCGCGCAAGGCAGCCCAACATGCATCATTTCATTATCCGAAGCAGAGTCAAGGCAGCCCCTGGCTTGCACGCCAATTTTACAGCTTTCTTATTTAATTTGATAGTCAATTAGGAATTTGTATATTTATATTTCAGACTGTATTATTCTTTTATTTCGGACTGTATTATTTATTCGGACCCTCCGCCAAGGGCATAATTGTAATAAGTGTGGGTGAGTGTGATGTATGTCTTCCAACCCCACGTCTTTCTTCCCTTTTACTTACCCGCTTATGATGGTTAGATTAGGGCATATTTCAATTAGCATGCAATATGATAGCATGTTTACATCATTCATCTGTTTTGCACGCACCGGGCTCGGCGCATCATACAAACTGCATTTGTATTTCGATTCCAAATTGAATACGTGATAGTTGTAGCATTTCATATGCCATGTTTAGAATAGCCGAGCCTGCTATAGTTGCATCTTTGCATGTGTTGCATTAGGCAATTCTGTATATTTAGGATCATGCATGATTTGTAATCAGTTTTCTGTTTTGGCTTGGAGTACTCGGTGAGTTTCATGCTTTAGCATCCTTGTATGCGTGTGAGTGACTGCCATGATAGCATGCTTACCATGAGGCTAAATGCTTATGTGATATAACTGCCTTGAATGCCTGTGAGTGGAGGTTGAGTTATTTGAATTGGGACAATTCATCAAATGTTTGTTTTAAGCCCACTAGAAAGTGGCAAAACCATTGTTCTTCTAAGCCCACCTGAGGGTGGCAAATCCGCGTCTTAGCCTACTTGCGGATAGCACCATCAAACCATTTTCAAACAAACAAACATGAAATGTTTTGTTTCAATTCAGGCGATTCAGTCTATACTTGTATCTTGTCAGGCGATCACATAGTAACCTAGGCTAATAACCTAATAAGAACTCACAATGTTTTCAAAATCGATATCGTGGTTAGTAGAGGCCGGTCTTTGATCAAAGCGGTGGTGCTCAGTGACCTTTCAATCGCATCAAGTTCCCGACCCGAGGCAACTTTGGTGATGACGGACACGTGGCCTTTGGCACCGAGTCAAGGTTTCCTAAATTTCTCATTAAAACATTTAGGTGGCGACTCTGTATCTGGCGAAGCAGTCCATGTTTGGCACTTCGTCCAAAAAATCTGTTTTCAAAACGATTTGTCGGATTTGGACTCTTCGTTTCAAGATTGAGAACCGTGACATTTGAGTCCTTCGAACTGTAGTGACCCAATATCGAACCAGAACCCGGGGGGGGGGACTCGCACTCCCTTTCCCCCGGGATGCGTTCGGGGACGTCTACAACTATAAGTGAGGAAACAAGGATTTCATTATTCTTCTACTAAAGAAGGGGTATTTTTGCTTTTAGTTATCTGTCACGCCCCACTTTTTATTACACGGATTTCCATTACCAAAGCCATTGTTATAATTCAATTCCAGAGTTAGCGTATAGAAGCTCATTATATATATATAAGGGATACATGAATATAAATTCTCTCATTCGAATAAAATGAATGCAACATGATTTCGTATCTAAATAAATTGCATGTAGGCTTACATCATTTAAATCAAGAGGAAGGGTTTAACCCTTTACATCAATGGCATTCCACCTACATATGAAAAGGCCCCGTGGCCATCAAATAAGGAAGATCCATGACCTTGTAGCACATCTTGATATTCACCTGAAAAAGATTAACAACGTGGGATGAACATATAGTCCAGTAGGGATCTCAACATGATCCTCAACAATAACAACTTACAGATAGCTATAATCATGAATGCTAATCTCATACCATATAAATAATGTGACATTTTATAACCAAAGTATGCTTACATAAATACTTTTCTCAAAAACATTCAGTTTATACAACAACATCAAGGTTCATTTTTACTACCCATTTCTCATTTAAACAATTATTACACGATACCCATATCTTCCACTTGTGACAAGACACCACATAATATCCGTTTCATTTCTTTTTAAAAAGCACGTTCACCAAGTCCGATTTCTTCACATTATTTATACCCAGTATACAACAAGGTCTGTCTCCACACATTCTTCACATCCTCAATCTTAAACTCAAAATTTAACGAGATACCTTCAACAAAATTATTTATTGTAAGAACACCCCTCAACCACTCTCTAGCGCGTCCAAATATACATGAACACATCTACTCAAAATACAAGGCAATTCAATCTTACAAAATCATAATCATCATAACACATGACACACAGTCAAACTGAGACAACAACGATAACTAATCTGTGCTCTACCTACCTGAAGCATGGTAAGCCAATGATACATCTCTCTACAATAACATGCCAATTTACCAGACACCAGCTGGAAGGGAATAGTACCTCTGCCAATTCTCCAGGCGCTAGCTGGAAGGGAATGGTACCTCTGATTCTCAGCGCAGCCAATTCTCCAGGCGCTAGCTGGAAAGGAATGGTACCTCTGATTCTCAGCGCAACACACATTATCAACTATCACAACATGATGAGGTAGAACCAACAAGTGTAATGCATACACACAACTATCAACACAACAATGTCATCCTCCACCGATAACCAAGGAGAAAATCTCTAAGCCAAATGTATTAAATGCACAAAATACAATCATTCAGTTCTTAACGGGCATTAGGTCCAACAATATTTATGATGTTCTAAGGTTTTCAACTTTTACCAAGGTTCTTTCTCAATTCAAAAAAAAAAAAAAAAAAAAAAAGAAGTTATAATTTTCTCTACATTCTAATGTCAATTTCTGAAATTTCTAATTTGCAATACACCAACTTTTGTACATGTGCATATATAATGAAGAGACTCATTTCATTCATTTAACCAAAAGCTCAACCCACCAAATACAAAATCATAATCTGCTCAATTTCAACTCGACAAGGTTATTGCCCAAAATTCTCAATCCTATGGTTAAATTCCTTTTTTTAACAATTAATCAAAATTAACCATTCATTATATTTAATTAATATCAACTCAATCACAAAGTAGATGTTAAAAAAATCATGAGACCCGATTAAGTTACAATAAATCACCAAATCATTAATCAACTTCTTTAATACACAACATGATCATTTTACTATTTCAACCCCTTTTTTTATCTATTAGGCATTATTACAAAATAATTAGGGCTTTATATCTCTCTAATCCTAAATATGTTAAATCACACCTCAAATTAACCCAACATCAACCAATCTCATAAAAATCTTAATCTCAACACCCAAATCTTAGAACCTTTATCATGATTTTTCAAAAAAATCCTCAATAACATGGTTTTTATGCAATAAAACTTACCACATGTCTGTCTATAGGGGAAGCATTGAAGAAAATCAAGGAAATCCCTACCTCAAGAGAGAAGAGAAGAAAAAGCTCAAAAATCAACCTTGCCAGAAAGCGATCTCCACCAGTCAAGACGAAGCCCTCGAAAAGCTCATCATTTTGGTATAAGGGACTAGCATCAAAATCCCAATGAATTTTTTGGATCAAAGAAAATGCAAAACTTTGGAGAGTTTGGGTAGAGAGAGATGAGAGAAAAAGAGAGAAACATTGTAGAGAGAGTGTGATATATTCAGATATGGGTGAAAAGGGGACAAAAAGGCAAAATATAGCTGAAAAGCATGAAAAACAGAGCAGAAATCGAGCCTAGCCACACGTGCGGCACCCTCCCCCGCACATGCGGAGCGACCTCTCCGCACATGCGGTCTCCTCCGCACCTCCACTTCTGCACCTTCCTTTTAGGCAGTGTGCACACAGCCCCTCTTCTCAACTTCCCAAGCGTGCCTTGATCTCCATGCGGCGTCCTCGCCTCCACTCTGGAAAAACTTCAGCTTCTCCCCCAACCCTCCGGTGCCAACCCGTACCCTCCGAAACAAGTGAAAACTCTAACTCGGGACAACCACAATAGAAAATATTTAAGAAAGAAATTCCAACAACTTACCCGGCATCTTAACAACGATAAATCAAAAGAGCAAAGCAAAATGCACACAAGTCATCACATTGTCTATGAGCTGTGAAGTAACATATGTTCCAACTACCATAAAAGGAACAATTAAATGCAGTTATTATTATATATTATTTACTAAAAACAATAATGATCTTCATGTTTTTTCACTTTCTTTCTCGGATCCCACATTGAAATCTAAAAGAATCTCTACACTTTTATTTAGTAGGAATTTAATATTTTGTTTTTCCTCCATGCATTTAGAATTCAAATTTTTAACTTGATTCCCACATTGAAATCTTGAGCAAATGAGTGTACTCTCATCTACTATAAATGGATGAATGACTTTCCATATTCATTCAAGTTTCATTGGAGGTCTTCTTTCAAAGATAACCATGAGATAGAACTTCTAGTTTATATATACTTAGAAATAAATAAATAAATAAATAAAATAACATATTCAAACAAACAATTTCATACCATTTGAATAAAAATAGTTAAAGATTTCAATTTCGACTCCTAACCAAAATTCAGTTTACGGACGTTGGACAAGTTCAAACATTTGAATTTTAGATAGTGTCTATATGAAAGGATACGTTCTTTCTTTGATTGGTATTTGTTCGAGTTCCGTTAAAGGAACTTTTCTCAATAGCCCATATGTACTGGTTTTTCCTTCTCTGTTTCTACTTCTGATTTTTTGGGTTAAGGTTCTGGTATAGAAAACAACTAAAGAATACAGCCTTAGCATTGTTTTCTTAAATAAGGCATTGGAAATTACTATCTTAAAGAACGAATTCTGAATGTGCTTTGCATTTGTTCAGTTCTTCTTCTTTATTTAATCTGACTAATTTTCATGCACAGTTTATTTTTTCTATAACAGTTATCGACCCTCAAGTAGTGATGGGCGAGCTAGTTTGATATGTGTTGTTTGATTGCTACATCTCCTGAAAGACCTATTGGGAGATACAAGAATCGATCTTTAATCTAGACTACAAATGTAATATCAAAAGGATCAGTAATATTACAAACCTAAACTTAATTACTTAGAAATTATTTAGAATTATTATTTTATGATTTAAATTTATTTTATACATAAACCTCATACTACATAAATTTAATCTCTACCACACATCCATCCACCCATAAAATTCTAGGTGGATATGTCTGATTTCCAGACTTTTCCCAAAAGGAATTAAGTTACTGTTTAGCAATAGCAAAGTTAGAATTGCCCCTTTCATCTTATTGATTTCTCCTGAATAACCGACCAAGTCGTCTTATTGATTTTGGTTTGTAGCATCAAAATAGGATTGATAGTGAGCCCAACGGGCCAAGATAGTACGGAAGCCAACTCCTTTTCAAAAATACTTTTCATAGATTTTCATTATTTGGCTAAATAAAATGTAAGTAAAAAATAAAAAAAAATTGAGGAATTTTTTTTTTTTTGGTCAGAGTCCCCAAAATGATTTACCATTAATAATTGTGTAAGTTGATTTTTAATAATTGGCCCTTTTACCACATTAAACACTGAAAAATGGAAAGAATTTTTTGTTTTTGCAAAATTAATTTATATAAAAATTATTTTGAGTAGAAAATATTTTATTGCGAAACAAACAGAGCTTAACTGACAAATTTGTTTTATTGTTGCCATAAATCAACCTTCAGCACATACTACAATATGTATTTGCATATTAAAATTTTTATGGTGAAAGTTATGAATGGTAATGTTATAGTGTGCACTGTTAAAGTTTGAATAACTAAAATTATACTTTTTGTGATAAAAGTTATACTTTTTGCAAGAGTAAAATGTTATATTTTTTGTGAGGACAAAAAATTATATATTTTGTGGTAGAAATTATATTTTTTGTATAAGGTATATTCCATTTTTATCTTTCAGTATGTTTGATTTGAAATTTTTAAAAATAATTTTTTAGATTTTAAAATATACATTTTTATTTTTATTGAATTTTTTAATATTTTAATCAATTTTATTTTTTATTTTTTAGTCCTACCTATTCTAAATAAACTTAAAAAATAAAAAATAAATCAATACATTTTTTTTTCTATTTGTATTTATTGAACTTTTTAAAGATTTTTCTTCATAATATTGTACTTTTTAAGTACATTTAGATTAAGTGCATTTAAAAAATTAAAAATTAACAAAAGAATAAAAAAAAATACGAATTGAAAACTCATAAACTCTTTTGGAAAATTCAGAACCTAACAGTGTTCGATGGGTGATTATTTAGTATTCCCATAATATGAACACGTGATACTCCATAAGGTTTTGATTGGTAGAGAGGGGTAGGGGCCCACGATTTATGTTGGGGATAGGAAAACAACATGGAGGCTAAGTAATTGCTGATTGGCTTAGAATATGACCACGTGGTGTTCCGAGATTATTAAATAATTTCTTATGTTGGATTTTGAAGGGAATGGATTTGAGACTGGAATCTTCCATCAATGTGGCAGATGGATGGGTAATATATAAAGACTCAAGTGGATGTATTTTTGCCCTATTTTGATAATACAAACTATTATCTTACAAAATTTATCAAGCAAGTTACTTATGCAAAAAAAAAAAAAAAAAAAGAAGAAGAAGAAGAAGAAGAAGAAGAAGAAGAAGAAAAAAAAAAATCAAATTCATCGCATATCAGTGTATACCCACATGATTAGATCCTAGTTTTTTTTTTTTCTTTTTTTTTTTCATATGGTGAGATGGAAGGAAGTGACCAAGACTAAGAATCAAGGAGGGCCGGGGATAGATAGAATTAAGGAGTTAAATGAGAGTTTGTCATTAAAATGGTGGTGCAGATATGGATCTGAGAAAAGGGCTCATTATGGAAGGTGGTGGTGTGTAGTAAGTATGGTCATGAAGGTGGTGGTTGGAGCCCAGGAGTGGAGATTAATAGGTCTATGTCCATAGTTTGGAAAGACTTATTATCATCTGTTTTGGAAAATTCTAATCTTCACTCATTCTTTGTTAATAATTCTAAGATAGTGATTGGTAATGGGAGGGTGGTGGTAGGCATGGAAGATGTTAGTAGGTCTGATGTGGCAGATTCTAATGATGTGATAAGTGTAGTGCAAGACACAGTTGAGGGGACTGTACACGTTTTGGAAGAAAGGGTCAAGAGGGTGGTTCAACCTATGGTAGGGATGTCAGGAACAGGCATGGAAAATTCAAAAAATGGGGGTTGTAGTCATGATGTTGTTCTGAAGAGTGTAGGCGAAGTTTCAAAAGAGATGGCTCTACAACCCCAATTCTTAATTGGCAGCAATCACAAGGATGGGTACTTGAAGAGCCTAAGTGGGCCTAAACTTGTTAGGCCCAATCTTAATTTGGAAGTAGTGATCCCAAGAATCCAAGGTGAAGCTTGCCCCAGTAGGCCAGTTGGGCTTTCTTTATCAAATTTGAGTGATTGTGTGGCCCATTCACAGTTCCTTGCTGAGAGAGCCCAAGTATGTATGCAGACTGGTGAGGGTAGTTTAGGTCAGGTTAGGGGGCAAGTTGCTCATATCAGTAAAGGCATGTTCGTAGTAAGGAGGAGTGGATTAGCAAAAAGGGGTGGTAAGGCTCTTCAGAAAGGTAGAATTCTACCTGAAAGCCTCAATAGGGGTGCCATTTTCAGAGCAACTGCTGCTGCAATATCTAGCTCACATTCGGCTTTCAGTGAATCAAGCAGAAGAAAGGGCAAGCTGATGAAGGAGGCTAAAGCAACAGTCCAACTTGGGAAAAAACTAGGCATTGATTTTAGTGGAAAGGAGGATAGTGTGTTAAGACAGATTGTCCAGCTGGAAACCCGAGATTTGGAGAGGATTACCGATGGGGTTCGGGCAGATGAAGTCTGACTAACCAACGGAGGAGTTTAGGTGTCTTGCAGATTGATTTATGAAGATAATGTCTTGGATTGTGCGTGGTCTAAGTAAGCCAGAGAAAAGGAGTAAAATTAGGAACATCTTAAAAGAAAGAGGTGTGGATGTGGTGGTGCCAGGTTCAATTGAGGCACTGCTGCATTGATGGGCTGGTTCTAAATTCAAAAAGGTAATCCAACCTATGTGGGTAGTTGTCCCCGTGATTAATTAACTGATTCGTAGTGGTTTGCGTGTTTTATGTGGATCTGAGCAAAGATCTGGTTTGTGGTGTTTTGCTGGATGGTAGTGGTTTGCAGGTTTTATGTGGATCTGATGCAGCCGCAGGTTGATCTGTTGAGTTCTTTGGGGTTGGGTTGTTCTGTGGGTTTTGAAGCCCAGGAGCTCTGCTGTGGTGTATTGGGTGTTGGTTGCTATGCATAGGTTGTTGCTGTGAAGGTCTTTTGGTCCTACTTGGCTGCTGTGTATTGGGTGTTTTTTGGCTAATGTGTATTTCTGATGTTGGAATGAGGTTGGTCTGTTATTGGTCTGTTGGTTTATTTTGTTGTTCTCTTCTTTGTTTCTCTTCTTCTTGGGTTTGGTTCCTCACCAAACCCCTGGGGTGAGCTAGCTTGCTGCTCTTCCCCTTCTTTTTTGATGTAATCTCTGGGTTTGTATGGTTTTTGCATCAATAAAGGTTCTCTTTTGCTGATAAAAAAAAAAAAAAATGGAGAAAGGATCCATTTTTGGTGGCATAGATGGTTGATGAATGGAAATTTGAAGGTTGCCTTCCCTAGGCTTTTCAGTCTATCTGAGAATAAAGAGGGATCTCTGAAGCTTTTCATTCAAAACACAGAAGCATCAGGGGAGTGGAATTTCTTATTCAGGTGACCTTTAAGAGCTTGGGAAGAGGAGGAGGTCAGAAAACTTACTATGGTGTTGGAAGGTGTTCCTAATCTATGGGTCAGTATGGAGGATCAGGATAGGTGGATTGCAGACCCATCAGAGGGCTGGGATAATTAAGGATTTTGAGCATGGTCCTTCGAGGGCTGATGTATTTTACCTGATAGGTTTAGCCGTGGGAGTTAGGTGGTTGGTTGTAGCTCTTTTGGTGGCTGTTTTTCTAGTTGTTTTCAATTGGTTTCTCACCAAATTTTTAACTTGAGTGGAGTTTTGAATGAGTTTGGTGACGACTTGGATTTGATTTTTTTTTTTTTTTTTTTTTATTTTTTTAAAATTTTTAGTTTGTAGATGTAATAATCTTTCATTTGTAGAAGTTTGTTTATCTCCTTTATGAGCGCCTTTTCTTTTCCCCTATAAAGGCTTAGATCCTTCTTTTTATGGAGGTTTTATCTGTTATTGAGATCTTGTGGTACTACTATACCAGATTGATCTAATCTTTTATCAGTTTTACAATGACAATCTTCTTCCCGATTGAAAAAAACAAAACAAAAACAAAAAAACAAAAACAAAAACAAACAAACAAACAAACAAAAACTCTGACCCTACAGCCACAACCTGTCTATCATTGTCATCTATATTTTTCTTTACATAGGATTAATAATTAGATTTTAGATACTGAAAACATGACTATTGAAATGCTCTCGACAATAAAATCTACTCTTCTGTTATTTAACAAGATTACTTTATTCATTTGTTTGGACATAGTATATAAGAAGAATTGTAATGTAATAAACTGTTAGTATTGAAATAAATATTTCTTTAATTATTTAGGAAAAAATAATATATATTTGACTATTAGTTTGACTTTTAATTTTTTAACTAGACAATGAATTAATAAATCTATTAAACTTGGAGTCCAATTCCATACTTCAATCCCATAAAATGAACACCAATTTTATTAAATGATAATCTTTCTCAGGTCCCCCACCCACCCATCTAAATTTTACGTATTATCTTTCTATTTCACACACACAAAGACACATATATACACGCACAAAAAAGAAATATTAGTCCCTATATGATAACCGTGTGAAGAGTGTGATTGACAATCATTAGGCTCCCATGGGTACACACGTTTTTTTTAAAATTATCATGTTTGTTTTGTTTTAATGTTAGATGGGAATTACTTGTTTGATAGTTGTTAGTATATTATTGAGCTCTAAATCTTAAAAAAAAAACTGGGGATACCGTGGGAGACCTAAATAAAAAATAAAAAATAAAATCTAATGATAAGGAAGATTGTAGAATCATTTTAAGTGAAGATTTTAGAGGAGGGGAAACTTAAATTGACTTAAGATGCAATGCTGAAAAAATATAGTATAATTTTATTGAATTTAATTGAACATATAGAATTTGATAGAGCTGAATGAAAAAAAATGATTCATGTAGTCATCTCATTTGATTGAAATACAATACTTAGTTTGGTTTGGAATATTTAAGGTAGTGTTTGGTTCACTAGAATGGAGTGGAATTGAATGGCCATTTCATCAAAATATTCATTCTCATGTTTGGTTGACAAAATAATAATAATAATAATAATAATAATAATAATAATAATAATGAAAAATACATTACAAATAGAATCATCATATATCATAATAAGAGAATGATCATTCCACGAGGGAGCTTAAAGTATTACCATCCCATCTCATTCCATTAAACCAAATAGAGCATGATAGTATAATATTGTTAATTTTGGGGAGCTTAAGTTAATCATATGATCATGGAATTAGCCACATCACTTCATCTAATAATCAAAAATAATTTTCTTTCTCTTATCTTAATGTTTGCTTGAGTAGATTGTATTAGATGTGATAAGCATTTGTATGACTATTAATCCTGGATCATCAATCCCTTCGAATCATCTATCATATCGCATATTTGAATTGACTTAAGATTAAGGGCAAAAATTTGATAGAAATGGTTTTGGAAAAAACAAATTTTTTTTCTCAATTTTGGTCTATTTTTTAGATGGGACCTATGCGCCAAAGTTAACGGATCTAAGTGGTAACGTGTTCTATGCCGTGCTGTGATTCACGAAGTATATTTGGTTGCTCAAAATCATTATCGGGTGAATGAGAAATTAAAGGCAAAGTGAGCTCCAAGAAAATGGTATATTGGTGAAGTTTCCTTAAAGGTTTGAATTAAAGGTTTGAGAGCATTATACTCTTTTGGTAAACCATTTGAGGATAAGTAAGACTAGATCTTCATCATCTACAAGTGAAGAGGCCAAAGCTAATTGATCTGAAATGGTCTTGAACTAATTCAAGTAATCTTCCATTGTAGATCATTTCTGAACAATATGACTTTGTTTTTTTTCTCAACTAATGGATATGAGATATAGATAAAAGGTGAATCGTTTGGCAAGAACATTCCAAACCTCATGACTAGTCTGACAGTGAAGAACAAATGTGAACATAGAAGGAGATAGAGTGGCAATTATCCAACTCAAAAAATGAGCATCAATTGTGATCCGCTGAGAGTAAATTAGATTAAGGACGTCATGATTATTGGAATCAAGCATTGTAGGTGAGGGACATACCTCAGATCCATCAATCTATCCAAGCAGACTTGTAGCTCTCAAGATATTTTGAAGCTGACTTTTCCATAAGATATAATTCATTGAATCAAGTTTTATTGCAACGAAGGCATTGAGATTTGAGATTAGGAGTGTCAGACTAGGAGGTAAAGTTGTAGAAGAAATAGTAAAAGCCATTGAAAAACTTCTGTGAAGCTTCTTCAATCCTTCAAGGATCGTTGCTCGCAAGGGCCGAGAAAGCTCTGATACCACAAAGGAAATTTGAATATATTTTTTCACACCTTGATTACAGAGGTTCAATACATTTTATATTGAAGCTAATCATAACAAACTATTCATAACAACCTAACCTAACTATAACAAACTAATCTAACCATGGTTTAATTCTAACAGCCTAATCACTTGAAACAATTATGCTAGTATTATAGCCTTGGCTAATTTGCTACAACTGGGACTGGGACTGTAGCTCTATGTGCTCTGGCTTATCAGCGGTGACATAATGATAGTGGTAGTGGTAGTGGTAGCAATGGTGGTGGTGGTGGTGGTTGTGGCATGATTGTGTTGGTTGTGGTGGCAGTGGCGTTGTGGTGGTGGTGGTGGTGGTGGTAGTAGTGGTCACGGTAGTGATGGTTGTGGTAGTGATCGCGATAGTGATGGTGGTGGTGGTAGTAGTGTCAGTGGCATAATGGTGGCGGTGGTAAGTTTATAATAGTGTACATCAATGCTTATATTTAATATTTATAAATTTAATCAGAATTAAATAAGTTTCATTGTGACTTAAATTTTTCTTAAATTTTAACTTATATTTTAAGAGATACTTAAGTGATATATCAATTGCAGTTATTAAACGGGGCTTAATTAATTATCAATTAATATATTCATTTTTAAGTACTAAATCAGATTATCAAACATTCCATTAATCTACAAATGAAGGTTTTACAGTTTAGTAAGACAAAAAAATGCAACCACTTCAAAATTACTCAAGTTATTGAATTTGGAATGCTACTTCCACCAATTTTGGACCCCTAATACCAACTCCTAATGACATGGCAAGTACTTATTGAATAATTTTTATATTTTAATAGAATTTTCAAATGATATGATTTATGACACATCACTAATGGTTGGTTTGGGAGTCTAAAATTAGGAATACAAAATATTTTCTAATAAAATATCTTAGGTATTTTTTGTTTAAAATTCTGACCCTACAATAACTTGTATACCATTTATATCATTCTCATCTATATCGTTCCTTTACCAAAACGTTTCTCACTTTTCATGTTTTTTCAATATATATATATATATAAAGTTAAAAAAATTCATAATTTCCATATCGTATTCATTTTTGTGCAATAACAGCTTTTGAGAATTCAAAAGTAATTTTTTAAAGTTCCTAAAAATTGAGTAATTTAAAAAAAAAATAAAAAAATAAAAAATTCCAAGAACTATCTAACAGAAACATTACCAAATAACCCTTAGCTAACAAAATGTCAAAACACTTTTGGCAAATAACAAGATTACCCAACAACTAAGATGTCGTGATTTCCTCAAAAAAAAAATAAATAAATCAAAAAAAAAAAAAGAAGTTGTCGTGATGCTATATCCCATGTCACAAATCAACTAACCTCTAATTTTCTTTGGTCATATGTTTATGTATTTTATTCTCTGAGGGACTTTTGTGCACCAAATGATCATCACATAGAAAACCATGACCTTCCTACTTTTTTGAAACATTCATTCCAATACTTCTTTGAATCATATGATCGAGTCTGTTGATTGAATTTGTGCTTTATAAAAAAAATAAAAAAATAAAAATTTCAACATGTAATAGTGACGACAAACCAGCGAATTTGGACGGGTCAAATCAAACAAGTTATGTATTTAAAAATCTAATCTAAACTAGTTCATTTAAGTAACGGGTTTAAGTAAATTAGGTTAAACCAACTCTTTTACTTTATTGAACTCTTTTTTCAATTAATGGTGGAGGTGGAGGTAGCGTTAGTGGTGGTGGTGGTGAGTGTTAAGGAATCCATAACACTTGACCCGGAACGGTGAGACATGAAATACATAAAAGAACAAATGTATAAGAATTATATAATTGTCATCTATATTTTCTTTACATAGGATTAATAATTAGATTAGATACAGAAAACTTGACTATTGAAATGCCCTTGACAATAATATCTAGCGGGTGGGAGTTGCTATTTACACACCACAAAAACTCTTATCCCACACAATTTTTCAATTTTTTTAATTACCAATATGCCACTCAAGAAAATTACCAAAAAGGACAAATATTCATCTATTCAAACCCTAGCTGATGCCTGCACCGGCAACACCATCTCCAACCCTCACAGCACCTCCCCAATGCTGCCCTTCTGCCTCGCCACTGCCAACCTTCGACCACCACTACAACCCTCTTCTGCAGCCACTGGTGACTTCCATCATTGCGAACAGCCCTACTCTTCATTCGCCACTGCTAACAACCTTGCCTTCATCCTCGCCGTCTCAATCATCGTTGTTGCCCAAATCTACCATCACTATCCATCTTTGCCTCTATCGCAAGCCTTCATCCACCGTAGAGAGAGACAAAGATAGATTGCAAGAGAGAGAGAGAGATCACGATTGAGAGGTGGCGGTGGTTACAGTGGATGGTAGGGGATTGAGATGAGAGGAGGGAAGTTGGGGACGGTTCTGTTACTGAAGGGAAGGGGTGGCGGCGAAAGGATAAGCTGATGATAAAGAGGTTACGACGTAAGGAGAATGAAGTTGGAGAGAAAGAAGCTACGGGGGAAAGGGAAGAGTGATTGGGGAGAGGGTAGCAGTGGAAGAATGAGGTAGTTGACACTAGTTAGGGTTAGAGTTAGGACTACAACGTCGGAGCCAGCAATGGAAGCAGCAACAGTGACAATGATTTGGGGTTAGGGTTGATGGGGCTATTTTAGGAATTTGGTGGTGTGAATTAAGAAAAAAAATATTCTAAAAAAATGTGTGTGGTGTGAACCAAGTAATGGTGTGGGATGAGAGTTTTGGTGGTATCCAAATAGAGACTCCCTAATATCTACTCTTCTGCCATTTAACAAGATTACCTATTTTCGAAGGAGATATTTTTTTAGACAGACTAAATAATGAAAGATTGTGATATAATGAATTATTAGTCTTGACGTAAATTTTCTCTCGATTATTTAGTTAAAAATTGTGTTTATTTGACTATTAGTCTGACTTTTATTTTTCTAATCAAACAATGGATTAATAAATCTATTAAATTTAGAGTTTAATCTCATGTCTCATTCCCATAAAACATACTTTGCGCATTTTGTTAAGTCATTATCTTTTCTCAAATCTCCTTCCCCTCTAAATTTTCCTTATTTTCTCTCTTTCACACACAAAAAGACACAGTCAAGACACATGTATACACACACAAAAAAAAAAAATATTAGTCTCTATTTCATAAACGTGTTAAGAGTGTGATTGAAATACCATTAGGCTCCCATGGCTTCACACGTTTTTATTATTTTTAATATGATGTGTGTTTCAGTGTTAGATGGGGATTACTTGTTTGATAGTTGATCGTATAATATCAAGCTCTAACTCTAAATCTAACGGTAAGGAAGAGTGATAGGATCATTTTATTAGAGGAAGAAGAAAACTTAAGTTGACATAAGATGTAATGGTGAAAAAATATACAATTTTATTAAATTTAACTGAACATATAACATTTGGTAGAGCTGAGTGGTAAAAAATGATTCACGTAGCCACCTTACTTAATCAGGACACACAAGACTTAGTTTTGTTTGATTTACTTTGATAGTATTAATATTGTTAATTTTGGAGAGATTCCGTGATCATGGAATTAGCCACATCACTCCATCTAATTATCAAAAATAATTTTCTTCCACCTATCTTAATGTTTGTTCGAGTAGATCGTATTAGATGAAACTAACATTCACAAGACTTTTAATTCTAGAGTTATCAATTCTTTTGAATTATTTATTCTATTACATATTTGGATTGACAAAATTTTATTAATTTTGTAATTTAGACAATTAGTTTAAATATCTTTTTAATCCCTTATTTTATATCTGATCTTGTTTGAGATTCAATAGTTTTTCATATGGAAATATCATGCACAAGTAGGAGACTATTAATCCAAACTCTAACCCAACCTTAAAATATATTTTGTTGAATTATTAAATTTAATACAAGGAACCCAAGACCTAATGAAACATATGAGTGTTTTAAGAAGTTGGTAAAAAACTGACTATATAGCTTTTTTAGTCTATTTTATCTTTTTATGGATAAAAAATGTAAGAGGTGAAGTGAACCAAAATTGATAAAAAGCTAAAAGTTACCTTTTTTTTGTGTTTCCCAAAAGACCCAAATGTAATAAAAAAAACATATTCCTAACCTTTACCTTATGTATTTGGATACCTTAATCCCATGACATGATCAATTCCCAACAGTACCAAAAAATCTATACCCACAATAAAGGGTTTGAGCTTTAATGAGCTCGTTCCGTTGTAATAATTTGAACTATTTATTTTAAAGAAATTTTCGTATATATTATTTATAGAAAAATTAGGTCAATTCGATACTTATAACATTTTTATTTGTAATTATTTTTATATACGATATATACAAAATATATTATAAAATCCACAATTCAAATTATCAAAACAAGACCCATAATAACCTCACATGCATCTAAAGTTGTAGCCCAAATGAAATGGAGAAGATGTCATTGTTCAAACCCCTGACTTGGCAAACGAACTCCAACAAAATGAGACGTAATTATCTTGGTATCCATTTTCCATGAGTGACTTTTCTTTGCACCAGAAAGTTTCAACCACGTAAAAAAAAAAAAAAAAACACACCACGCACACAAACACACAAACACACACCGTGTCCCATCCAAAAAAACTCCTTTAAAATCACCCCCAACACCACATTCAACAACAACATAACAGTATCAAAAACTAGCTATGATTACCCTCTTCTTGATTGCCTTGTTGGTTTCACCCATAACCTTCTCTTTTGCTGATCCTGACCCGTTACAGGACTTCTGTATTGCAGACTTGGAAGCTCAACCTTCCATCAATGGCTTCCCCTGCAAACCCGCCTCCAACGTGACCTCTGACGACTTCTTCTTCGACGGTCTGAGCAAAGAAGGAAGCACAGGAAACATATTCGGATCAAATGTCACAGCAGCAAATGTTCTTGCATTTCCCGGGCTCAACACGCTGGGACTATCGATGAACCGGGTTGACTTTGCTCCAGGAGCAATCAACCCACCTCATATTCACCCCCGCTCGACGGAGTTGGTTTTGGTGGTCAAAGGGAAGCTACTTGTAGGGTTTGTGACGACTGGGTCTGTTTATCATTCCAAGGTTGTGAGTGCTGGGGAGATTTTCGTGATTCCGAGAGGGCTTGTGCATTTTCAGAAGAATGTTGGGAAGGGAAAGGCCTTGTCTTTTACGGCTTTCGATAGTCAGTTGCCGGGAGTGGTGATCCTACCGTTGACTCTCTTCGGTTCTACACCACCAATTCCTAATGATGTGCTGACTAAAAGTTTCCAAGTAAATGAAGATGTTGTCAAAGCCATAAAATCCAAGTTTGGCAACTAGGCTATTTTTTGGATAAGATGGTGTGTATTTTTATCAATAAGTAGGTGATTTGTGGGGATGATTCTTTTATTCTTGCCTTTGCTCTTTTGATTTGATTGTGTTGTATCACAATTGTATTTTTCTTTTTCTTTTTCTTTTTGTTTATTTTATGTTTGTATACAATATGGAATAATACATGCAAGGTCAGATTCTTCTCCAACAAGTCTACTCGTGATTCCAAATTTTGTGAATTAGATTGACCAAACAAACAAAAAAATTGAAAAAGATTGCGCACCTACACAACTAAAAAGAGTGACAATTTCCGTCTAATTTTTTTCGGCCCACTATTTGCCGCCGCAAAAAGAAAAAAAAATTGCAACGACAAACTTAAGGCAGAAAAGGCCTATTTTACAGGTATTTTTTTCTTCCATTCACTAACCCCAATTTATTTTGCCCTTTTGTTATACACAAGGTTTTAAAAAGCGGCCGCAACCGTTACGTAACGCCGTTACGTAACGGTTTTGGCAGTTACCGCCACCCGTTACGGCCGCTTTTGCAGTGTGATTGAGATTCACAGGTGTGTCGGTCGTAGCGGCTGCCGTAGCGGTCGTAACGGTGCCGTAACGGCCTGTTACGCACCGTTACGTAACGGTTCCAAACTGTTTCTTTCGAAAAAACACAAAAAAAAGCTAAAAATGGGAGGAAGAGGGATAGAGAGAAGAGGGAAGATAAAGAGAGAAAATGAAGGAGCAAGAGATAGAGAGAGAGAAGAGGGAAGATAAAGAATATGTTATTGATTTGTTGAAACTGTGAGACCTATGCTATTCTATTCAGTTGCTATCACTAAACCATTTTATTTGTGTGTGTCTATCTATATATTGTTTGAAAATAATAATAATAATAATAAGTGTGATCATTATCTATTTAGCTTGGTTAAAATATGTATATATATATATATATATTTAGGCCCTTATTTATTCTCTTACTTTTGTTATTATTTATCTTATATATAATAGTTAGTGATTGGTGTTTTGTATAATATAAAATTATTAATTATTAAAATACAATGTAAAAAATTCAGTTTATAATGATTTAAAAATATGAAATATATTGGATCATACTTAAAAATTTACAAAAATTGATCAATATTTATTTTTAACCCAATAAATATGATCATGGGAAAAAAATATGCGTATCGGTAAATTTTTTTTAAATTGTGCAAAAAATAAAAAAATTCACGGTTACGTTGCCACAATAGCGCCACCGTTACGGCAACCGCAACCGCTTTTCAGAACCTTGGTTATACATATGCCCTATAGCGATTCTGGGTTTTGACCCAACCTTTGTTGTGTTCTAGACTCGGGCCTGTGGTTTGATGTTGTTATTGTCACGACCCCATTCCGCCCCTAGTAGAATGATGCCATGATGGCCAGTAATTCGAGATTACCAAAGGCCACTTACAAGGATACACACACGAATCAGAGTAAACATATGTGGCTTACAAATGCGAAAGCAATAAATAAAAGCTAAATAGTCCATAAGAGCAGTGCTTAAGTTTAATGATATGACGTACATCTTATAATAGCTTTACTACAACAAAATGGAGTACAAAAATTACATCTTGACCAAAAGGTTTCTCAGCCAACAAATACAAAATACAATGAAATAACTAAGAAGTATGATCTTCAAGATGTTGCAAAACACGAATCCAAAAACACATCGGCAAACACATCTAGGCGTCGCCGTCGCCCTGCTCATCACCTACATATATATAGAGAGGGTGAGTTTGGATACTCAGTGAATGGTATAAGTAATAAAGGGTTTACATGAATGATATCCGAGATCCTTTAACAAAACAATGCATGGGATAAATCAAGTTTATCTATCAAATCCTTCAAAGCTGCAAGGGATGCTTACTAACATCAATATAATACGAGAGATGACATTCCGGACGAACAAACCCACGCGGTAAAACCGTCAGTGGCAAGGCAAGGCAAGAGAGATCTCGAAACAATGGTGTCGTTGCATTATAGTTCCCGGACACTAAGGACTTGTGCTACAAATGCTTAGAGTCCCCTAGCACGTACGGACTTCCAAATTGTGTGCTACAAATGCTTATAGTCCCCTAGCACATACGGACTTCCAAACTTTGTGCTACAAACGCTTATAGTCCCCTAGCACATACGGACTTCCAAACTTTGTGCTACAAACGCTTATAGTCCCCTAGCACATACAGACTTCCCGAGAATGTCATCAAAACAAGACATAATGTTTGGTACACAAATAGGAATATTCATTCATGCTTATAAACACTTTTCGAAACAAAGCAAAACAAGACTTTTATTAAAACATTGTAACATAGCTTTATTAAAATACCACTCACATAGCTCTTCGGACGTCGGGGTCAGGGCGAGTCCAAGTCCTACAAACACATGGGCAAGTCTATTGAATGCACTTATAAACAAGCTTCACATGCACACAAATGATCTCGGCATTCTCCAAAACTAAGTCAAATCAAAACAAACACTGTTTCTCATCTCGGGGAAAACATGCTGGGCACCAACCAGGTCTTGGCCGAGGTCCCACACCTTCTCGCCGAGGTGTGGTCCCGGGGGCCACATTCAAGGGTAATTGAAGTCGGGAAAAATTTGGGTTTTCCCTCTGCTCAAAACATAAAGAACATGAACATGAAGAATATGAAGGAAATGAATGCAAAGATCATAACTTATTATTATAAAATCTGAGATTTCATGCTATGAGTTCGGAAACATTGACCTGGATACCCATACTGGAAGATCTTGGGGAAACAAACACAAAAGCATGGATTTTAATGTAAGCTTTTGGATCAAATCATGGCTTTTCCTCAAGAACACATGAATATTATATTCTCTTTCTAAAACCAACTTTAAATCAACGCATGACATGCAAAACAGATTCGATCATGCAATGCAGCTAGATGATCAATAAGAACAGCAAGAGTAGATTAAGATTCTAACCTCAACACTCGAATCTAACGGTTTGAGTCCTAAGGATCAAGCTTGCTATCTACTCTCTCACTCTAAAACTCCTCATTCTCCTTCTAGAGCTTCTCTCTCCTCAAGAACAAAGATATGATACAAAATGATACATTTCTAGGCTTGCCGACTGACTTAAGACTCAGCCCGGACACGTGACAACGGTTGGTTGGCTCTACTTGAAAAGGTGACTGATTGAAAAGACAAGACTATGACAAAGCGTGTTCAACAAGCTAGGCGGCAAGGGACTCCGGCGAGTAATGATATCAGCTAATAACAAGACTTCGGCAAGCAAAGGGACAATGACCTCGGCTAGAAAGGTCAACACTTGGCCCAGCTGTGCCACACCTCGGCCTAGATGTGCCACACCTCGGTCTAGGTCGTACCAGTCTAGGGCAAGATCACTTGGGTTCAAGGGCAACATCTCGGCCCAGATAGTACACATCTCGGCCTTGGTGATGAACACCTCGGCCCAGATAATGGTATCTCGGCCAACATGTCAGGGTGCGGGTGGAGGTCAACTAGAGAAATCCCAAGATGGTCCTAAGTGTAAGAGTATCAAAGGAGAGACCTCGGCTGAAAAACATACACACCAATAAGGAACATAGCATTCAAGTAACACTTATGCAAGACAAGTCAAGATTTGAAATGCAAGCTTAACAGACTAAAATCACATAAAATGCATATGAGTACGGTTAGGACAATGTGAGGGTCATTACAGTTATTTATATATCTTTTCTCTTTCTCTCTTTGAGTTTGAGTTCTGGAATGTGTTGGGCATGTTTGGAACAGGTTGGTTGCTAGTTAGTCTAGAATGTTATTGCCCAGAACTTTGGTCTTCCGCTCGAGCAGGCCTTCTTGCGCTTGAGCGGGGTTTACAAACACTTAGTACTTTGCACGTCTGCAAAATACTGGAAGGGTGTTTTCTACGCTCGAGCTGGTGTACACTCGAGCGGCCTTTCTTGTGCTCGAGCAGGTTGTCTGATGTCTGCATAAATACTGGATGTGTGTATTCCGTGCTCAAGCGAGTCTATTCTTACGCTCAAGCGGAAGAAATCTTTGTGTCTGATGCTCAAGCGTGAAACCTTCCGCTCGAGTGGACTGCGTGTATATCAAATCGCGAAAAGCACTTTTACATCACTTTTTTTAGATCTATTCTTCTAAAAACACTAAAGTGAGACCCCCTCTCTCTCTCTAAAATACTCTCTTTCTAGATTTCCACCTAGTTCTAGTGGTTTCCCAACCCTTCTGCCTTCATTAAAAAGGTGGAGCTCCTCAAGATCTTCATTTTGACCCCAGTTGAAGTTAGATTTCGACATTTTTGAAATTCCATCCTTACTCGGCTCATTTTCTCTCTTTAGGTAGGAATTTTCTACACTTTGTTATGATTTTTAACTTAGCTAGTAGTAGTTGTGTAACAATGATGGCATTTAGGGTATTGTAGACAAACCTAGGGTTTGGGTATATGATGTAAAAGAGGGGTTTTGGGTGGAGATGAGATAAATGAACATGGGGCTTGAAAATGAAGTGTTGTTATGTCAAAATGGGTGATTTTGGTACATAGGTTGATATTTTGAAAGGGGAGATTTTTGCCCTAAAATGACTATTGTATCTGTTTTGCATAAATAGTTGGAATTGATGTTGTAAACATAGAATTGGACAAGTATTGAAGTAGATGATGAAATTGAATAGATGGAATGTCTCACCTTTGGAAACTTTGGGTAATTTACCTGTCTTGAGATTGTATATCTGTATTACGCTATCGGTGGAGTATAGTTTTGATTGTTGTAGAAATTGCATGTGGATTAGGTGAATTGAAACTAATCACTTGTTGGTTGTCATTGAATGTGACTACGCTTATATACATTGTATATGTATGATTATTTGGAAGTGGAAAAGAGATGTGCTCCATGTATTATTGTGTGTTTAAATACATTGCATATGTATGAATGGTTGTTTGGGAGGAGAAAGGGGATGAACTCCATTATAATTAAGTTGGCTGGAGTGTCATAGGTGAAAGTCCCAAAATTATATATGGGCGCCGATCCTGCGGACAAAATATCCGTAAAATGACAATTGAAATTCTACATGGGTGCCCGAACTCGTGGACAAAATATCCGTAAAATGGCAAGTTGGAAGTATTTTGTGTTGAGTGTGAAATTTGTTGAACCATTGAGTTGTAGTCTCATTTGAGTTATTGAAAAGTAATGAAATAGGCTCATGTATTGTGATGAATTGTAAGGGAATGAAATGGAACATGAAATTGATATTTTATGAATATGTATAAGGATATGAATGTTACATGTCACACCCCAAACTCGGGTATGACCGGCCGTGGCCCACAGAGCCTTAGCCCAAGGCACACGTAAGCCTAAAACACGAATCCATAATCACATTGAACAACTAAACAATAATCCAATAATAAATAACCAAAACTCAATCCATACATGCCACAATTGTAAACGGCAAAATCAACCGTAATCAAACCCATCCAAACTTATGGGATATAAACAACCCACATATCAAAAATAATCCTAAATGAATTTCAATAAAAATAAATAAATAAATATAAATATGCACAAACTCGACTAACAACCTAAAACAAATTAAATAAATGCCCTAGAGGTCCATGAAATAGAGTCCCTGCTACGCCATGAGTCCACTCTAAGTCCTTCTAACACCTGGAAATGGTAAACAACTAAGTTAGCTGATAGCTCAGTGAGTAGCAACATGGATAGTAAATACAGTTTTGAAAACAGGGATAAATTCCAAAATAAGATATACATATCACAGAAACTAGATTGGCATACAGTCTGGTAAATACAATCTGTTTCAAAAGAAGGTTCCACAGTTTAACACTTAAAATACTCATGTCTCGCAAGAACATGATAAACAACATTTTCCACTTAAAACAGATTATAACATGAACACCAATAATTTTCTGGGTACCAATAAAAATAAATAATATGCCATACAATTCTCAAGGCTATAAGCCCCGTTGGATCCAATACCGAACTAAGAGTCATCCTCAGGGTGGCACCTGGGCCTTTTCTCAAAGACAATCTGATTGAAGGTCACCTAGTTGTTTTTAAAGGTCTTTTCCTTACAATCGTTGAGCACTAGAGTCATCACGGCCCAACCCGGATCTGTTCCCTAGTGGCCAGAGTCACCACACACAGTGGAATAAGTTCTCTGGACTAAATACACATATGGTCCCAATAATCAATACACATCAATTTCGCAAAACATGGTAGTTCATCATGATAAACATGAGACCAAAACAAATAGTTTACAGTATGCCAAATTCACACATGTTTCAGAAATAATTTGATTCCATATTGATAATATAATAATTTATCAAAACAGTTTAGTCATGAAACAACAATTTAATTTTCCAACAGTTCAGGGTAGGAGAATATTTATAAAAATACGTAGCATGAAACTACTCGCCTGAAATGAAATAATATAATCCTTGAATTGAATAGAGTGTAAAAGTCCAACTAGTGCCCTGAACCAAGTATAAAAACTACACGTCACAACTAATTTAAAAACACTAAAAACAATAGGAACTAAGTAACCTCAACTAAAGCGCACTAACCCGGCTCAACCCAACTCACCGTTACTCTTAAATATTACCTAGGTTCATGTTCTTCAAGGTTTAAAATCACCCAAGACATGGGTTCCAGTCGAAACTTAATTAATTGCAACTTTAAGATAAAACAGAATTTCAAACAAGCCTTCTCAACCTATTCGTTAACTTTGAAAATTACAAAAACCAATCCACGCTATTCGAAAAATTCCAATAACGTCAAGATATGATCTAATATATCCTAAGTTTGAAACCCAATTGGTTTCACTTGATTTGCTTATCAAAATAATTATCTACAATTTATTATATCCAAACAGGTTGTTTTCTGCAGCACTTTAGAGAAATTAACGGTTCTCTTAATATACACGAGCAATCAATGCAAGGCCAAAAATGTACGAAACTAGACTCGTAACCGGTTCTAATGACACTAATTTGATAATTTTTGGATTTATACCCAAAGAGAACAACACTCCCGAATTTACTGTTTCGGACTGGTTTCCTGGACAGATTTGAATACCTCAATTTATATGGATTTTGACTCTCAAAAATTATAAAAAAAATTCAGATATGTAATTCAATATGTAATTGATCTACTGTAAAAATTTCAGTTTAAAATTCACTCGTTTGATATGGTTTCTTGATTTTCAAAATTTACGATTCTGTGCAGAATTTTTAAACTAAAAATAATACCCATTATTTATACATGAATTTAACTCCTCAAGTTTCTTAATAGGATATCTATAGACACAATACATAAACCTACAACCTCTCCATCAATGAACTAAATAATCATAGAGTAAGGATAAAAAACAAAACCTTAAGGAAAAAGAAAGATAAAGACCTAGTACATACCGAAAAATCTAGCCTTGTTTGCAACCCTTTTTTTTCCTCTTCTTCTCTTCTCTCAATCTCTCTCTCTCCCCATGGCTGCCTCCTGCTGCTGCTATAGTGTTGATTAGGAACCCTAGGGTTGCTTATGTATCTACACAAAAAGCTCTAGTTTATTATCTCTTTATATTATTTTATTTTCCAATCCATTAATTTAAATAAAATATAACTATTAATATAACAAAATATACTTACAAACTTACCCTCTATTTTTTTTTTAAATAATAAATCTTGCCTCTAAATTAAATACTTTCACCATAAATTTATTTTAAGTTTAAAAATTAATTAAAAGACCCTCCAATAATATTTAATTCGCACTTAAGTTTAAAAATTAATTAAAAGACCCTCCAATAATATTTAATTCGCACTTAAGGATTCACAATAAAATATTTGAGATTTGTAAAATTATTATTATCTAATTATTTATTTTATTTATATATTCGGGTTCTCACATTACATCCTAGACGTTGTTTATGCATACTGTACGTATATCTTTGTTAAATTTCATACATTGTATTAGATTTTTCCTACTGGACTGTGGCTCACCCTATTTAGGAAAAACATTTCAGGTAATGATGG
The DNA here is from genome assembly GCA_025200525.1 of Camellia lanceoleosa. Lineage (NCBI taxonomy): Eukaryota > Viridiplantae > Streptophyta > Magnoliopsida > Ericales > Theaceae > Camellia > Camellia lanceoleosa. The sequence continues at coordinate 44,183,800 of CM045772.1, forward strand.
TATGCCTGTAGACGTCCCCAAACGCCCCGGGAGGATGAGTCCCATTCTGTTCATTTTGGGCTTACTACAGTTCGGACTCAAATTGTCACGGTTCTTAATTTGAACCAAAGAGTCCAAATCCGGCAAATCATTTTGAGAAAACAGGTTTTTTTGAAAGAAGTGCCAAACATGGACTGCTTTTCCAGATACAGAGTCGCCACCTAAATATTTTATTTTGGGAAATTTAGGAAACCCTGACTTGTGCCTAAGGCCACGTGTCCGTCATCACCAAAGTTGCCTCGGTTCGAGAACTTGGGTACGATTGGGGAAGGTCACTTTGTGAGCACCCCCGCTCACCCGATCAAAGATTGGCCTCTACTAACCATGATATCTAGTTTTGAAAACATTATGTGTTATTATTCCGGTCATTAGCCTAGATTTATTATGTGATGCGCACAACATACAAGTATGGATTGGGTTGCCTGAATTGAAACAAAGCATTTCATGTTCATTTTTGGAAGATGGTTTGCTACTCGCAAGTAGGCTTAAAATGCATATTTTGCCACCCTCGGGTGGGCTTAGAAAAACATGATTTTGCCACTATCTAGTAGGTTTAAGACTCATAGTCAATGATTTGTTCCAATCCAAGTAACCCAACCTTCACCCACAGGCATTCAGGCAGTTTATATCACATAAGCAAATAGCCTCATGGTAAGCATGCTATCATGGCAGTCACTCACACACATGCAAGGATGCTAAAGCATAATAACTTACCGAGTACTCCAAGCCAAAACAGAAGCTAATTAGAAATCATACATGATCCTAACTATATAGGAATGCCTAATGCAACTAAGATAGGCCCGGTTATTCTAAACATGGCATATGGAATGCTACAGCTAACAAGTATTCAACTTGGAATTGAAATACAATACAGTGAGTTATGATGCGCCAAGCCTAGTGCATGCAAAACAGATGAATGAATGCAAACATGCTATCATACTGTATGCTAATTGAAACATGCCCTAATCTAACCATCATAAGTTGGTAAATAAAAGGGAGAAAGATGTGGGGTTGGAAGACATACATCACACGCACGCACACTTATTACAATTGTGCCTTCGCTCGGAGGGTTCGAATAAATAATACAGTCCCAAATGAATAATACAGTCCGAATAAATACAAAATCCTAATTAATTAACAAATTAATCTAGGAAGGCAGTAAATTAGCATGCAGGCTAGGGACTGCCTCAACTCTGCTCCGGATGATAAATGATGCATGTTCGGGTTGCCTTGCGCAGAAATCCATTGCGATGCCCCAATTAGCCTCTGTTTACAATTAAACCCAAAATATTGTACGAAGCTCCAAAAGACTGACGGTTTCTAATTTGCTGCAACAGAGAGCAAGAAAAGGGCATGGCAATGTATTTTCACATATGTATGCTTGACTACTCTTCAGGGAGTGTAGTCCTCGATCCTCATGCCACCAATCATGCATCTCGATGCATGATGGCCGATGAGTCGAATTGCACGACTTAATATGAAATAAATGCACATATAAACATAACAAGACCGAGACTCCATCATGGTTAATCCGAAGTGTCGGCGACTGGGAATTGAGACACGTTCCGTCACTCGGAGTACGAAACGTCCCTCGTTTCTCGTGCTTGGACTAACTCCTATCCCAAGCACAATGCAATATGCATGACATGCATGAATGCAATCCTAACATGCGACCTAGCATACGCAATGCTATGAGATGGCATACGCAATGCTCGATGTAACATGGCATACACAATACTCTAACATACAACCTAGCATACACAATGCTATGAATTGAGATGGCATACACAACGCATGATGGACTTACACCAACATGAGTGGACCTCAGCCACACTCACATCAGTGGCCAAGAGATGAAAATGAGACACTCGAGATGCGCGCACACATGCACGCAAACCGAGGACCGATCTTAAGGCACAAAGGCCACTCTAACAAGGCATGGCAAGGCATGAAATATGGCATACAAGCATATAATTTCCAGCACTAAAACATGATGCTAAATGGTCCCGAAACATGAGGATATGGCACCCGATGCATGAGATGAGCCCCGAAACACAAAACTAGGCACATATATTGACCTATAGCTATACAAAGCATGCATTATTTGATCATGAAGCATAAAGACAGAGCCAAGGCAGTCCCAAAATATGAACATTTCTAGTTCAAAACATGACCAAAAGATGCTAGCATGATGGACTAAAATAGCATGCAATTTTGACTAGCAATCATAGTTTACATGGCATGTATATGAAGCATATGAAATCTCACCAAACCAGCACAAATCAGTGAACAAAACATGCCAAACTATGCCCAAATAATCACTAAAATGCAGCCAATGCATGCAAAAATGAGGGGCTTCTTTGGAAGGGCATACAAGGGGTTATTAGGCACATGCATCAAGGACACTTAGCATGGAAAAATTAACTTTGGAAATCAAATATGATAGTCCTAAAAATCATCAAATTGGCCCTGAAATCACTCAACAAAGCATGCAAGATAGGGCCTCTTTGGAAGGCCAAAAAGACCTTCAAACAAATTAAGGTGAGGGGGGGTCACCCCCTCTGATTTTGGCCTTCAACAACACACCTAAGCCACTGAAAATCGACTGGATTTTAGTGGCTAAGAGGCCAAACCATGGCCAATGCAAGTGTTCTAATGCATAGCCCTAATCATGAAGAGATGAAGCATGCATAGGGGAAGATGACTCCAAAAAGAAAATAGACCTTAATAAAATATGAATATGATGCCAAAACAAGACTTTTTTCAGTTTAGGTCGAGGTCCAAAAAGGCTCACAAATAAGGCTAATGTACCATGCAAAAACAATCCTAAAAGAGAGATTGAACAAACAGGGCAGAAAAAGGCCTCAAACAGAAAAAATCCCTTCAAAAAAGTTGAAGAGGGGCACAAAATAAGACACTTTATAGTTTATGGAAAATCTCAAATATGCTCACAAGTACGGCCAAAATATGATGCAAAAATAGCCCCAAAAGAGAGATAGAGAGCAAGAGGTAGTACCTGGCTTCAAAAAGTGAAGAGCCCTTCAACAAAGTTGAAAAGGGGCTCAAAATAAGATACTTTACAGTTTGGCTCGAAGCCCAGAAATGCTCAGAAGCAAGGCTAATATATCATGCAAGAAATAGCCCTAAAAGAGAGATAAAGGGAAAGGGGCAGCAGATGGCCTCAAACAGAAAAAAAATTCCTTAATCAAACATAAAGAGGAGCTCAAAAAAAGACTATTTTCAGTTCAGGCTAAAGCCCAAAAATGTAAGCAAAAGGAGCCAAGATATAGAACAAAATAGTGCAAAAAAAGAGAAAATAGGGACTTACCCTTGTAGCACAACTTTCCAGCAGCTTCTGGTCCAAGAAGAGGAGCTCCTAACCTTTGAAAATTAGCCTCAAGATTTTGGAATGGATTTTAGAGGTGATAGGCTATGAGTTGGTGTATATATGGTGCAAGAACAAGGGTATTTTGAAGCTTGGAAGAGAGGGATATGGAGGGAGAAGGAGGTGAGCCTTGGCTGATTTTTCTAACCCCTAGAGATGGAGATGGGGTGCTGGTTATATAGAGGAGAGGAGTGAAACAAAAGAGGGGGAAAACAATTCAAATTTCCTCCCCAAAAGGGCAGATCCCCGGGCAGGGGTCTGGAGCAAAACAGCTGGCACAGCTGTAATGTACTAGGAGAGAGAATTTTGGCCGGCCAAGTTCAGAAGGTTCAGGTGGTCGGCCGGCTGGCCAGGGTCAAAAGGGTCAAGAAGATTTGTTGGCCGGCCACCCCAAAAAGGTGGCCTCCCATGTGTGTACCACACAGCTGCATGGAGAAAAACCAGAATATATAACCCAAGAGAGAGAAAAACCAACTTTTTAGAAGGGTTCAAAAGGGTTAGGGGGAGTTAATGGCCAGCCTATCCCTGTTGGTGGCCTCCCAGGTGTGTACAACATAATGGTGTCGTGGAAAGTCAGAAAAAGTGGCCCGGAAATGGAAAAAGTCAGCTTTTTAGTGAAGAAAACGGGCGATGAAGAGCGATGAAGGAATAAAGCTGGTTTTCAGAACAATTACTGGCCTCCCACCTTCCTACGACCTTTCTAACAATGAAAATAAGGTCTTTGCCAAAAATGAACCCAAACCAATGCAAAACGAAGGTTCGGGGGCCAAAACGCGCAGTCCGAGGCCCCGAAAACTGACTATTAAGCACCGGAGGTGGCGTTCGACCATGAAGTTGGTCTCTCAGACCGCAGTGTCCCTCAAAAGGGAGGAAATAAGATGTGTGCCAAAAATCGGAGCAATCGGAGGTGGTTAAGCGGTCTCGAATCAAGGCACACGGCCGACGGCTCCGAAAACCAAGAACCGGGCTCCAAACGGGAAAAATGGCCTACGACCACAAAACGTAGCCTATGGCCACTGAGAGATGATCTACGAGACCTCTCCCTCCCTTTGGGAAGAGAAAACGAAGAAAACGGGACCCAGTTCGCAAACCGAGACAAAGCACAAAAGAGCCCCGAAGTCCGAAGGCAAAGCTCGCGACTGAGACTCTAAAACCTCAGAACGAGCACAATATGCAATATCACCAAGCGCTCAATCGGTGACGTCTGAGTCTTAAGGTCGGTCAAAAATAGGGTGTCTACAGCCTCCATCAAGGCAATAACAGTGGAGGGACTTTTGTGAAGCAAGGGCTTCGTTGTTTTGTGTTATTTTGTGCTTAATTTGTGTGAGTAAGTCTCTTTTTGTGATAACCATATCAAGACTTGGAAATGTGTATGCCCGAAGGGCATTTATTTACGTTGAACTCTTTGTATTCATTCACATTGTCACGCTCTCAAAATAAACCCATAATATATATATATATATATAACATTAACATGCATTAATAAAATAAAACGAATCATTAAATCATCCATCAGAGTACTTTTATTGAAAGACATCACATGTAACATCATAAATAAATGCCCTAAGGGCTTACATCTTTCCAAGCTAACACTTGGACACAAAAGAATGAGTACTAACTCCATTACAAATTAAGCCCTTGGCTTGAATGTTTACATGTAATCTCAAATAAAAACAAATAACTGAAGACAAGTCTTCAAAGTCCTAATCCTTCCAAGCTAAGTCCTTGGAGGTAGCACATCTCCTAGACCTGAAAATGATATTCCCTTATAGGGTGAGCCACAGCCCAGTAGAAATATACTGAACCAAATATAAGCATTGAATAAAGTAATAACATTCAATAGATGGTTAACACAAATATCAGTTTCACTTTCCATTATTTATTCAACTTTCCATTTTTACCAACATGGCTCAGAACCTGGCCAGACTATAACAGTGAACTACATATCACATTAACATTTCTTCCATTTATCAACAAAACAAATGAGACTAAGGCTCATATCAAAACACTTCCATACTTCCCGATTGATACACATTTTAGTCTTGTCAGACAAGAACATGTAAATACACTTCAAATCAATAAGCACACATATAGTGATGCTAATGGAGTCCATCCTATCTCCTCCCAAACAAAATCCGGTTTAGAGATCCATCCCTATCTTCCCTAAACCGTGGAGTACATCCCATATCTCCTCCCACACAATACAATGTATATACAATGTAATAAACACTTGCCATATACAACACACAATCCATACATGTAATTTCTGTATTAATTCAACAGTCTAAATCAATGACTTAACCAATGTGATTAGTTTTCCTAATCCACATGCAATGTCTACAACAATCACGACTATCCTCCACCGATAGCCCAAAACAGTTATTTCTAAACATGAAATAAATCTATCAACTAATATAATTCCAACATTTTCATAGATGAGTGATTAAACTAACCAACTACACCATTTAATCAATAAATTCCTCAATTCCATGAATTGAACTAAATTTCCCCAATTTTCCCTAAATTAATTATATAAATTAATTTATTACAACAACTAGGGTTTTTCCCAAAATTACCAAACAACCCCCAACATATCAAAATACCAAAACTTAGGACAAAGCCTATAATATGGAGTAGGAAATCCCTACCTCAAATTTAGAAGGGGAAGAAGGAAGAAAAACCCAAAAGTCGACGAAAGAGAAACCAAGCTTTGCTCCGATCAAAATGAAGCCCTCGACAAGCTCTACACTTTATCTCAAAGGAGCAAGGTGAGTAGAGGTCTTCAAACAAGTAGATCTAAAGATCTTTGAGTAAAAAGTGCCTTTTGAGAGAGAGAGAGAAGGTGTTTCCCGGTTTGGAGAGAGGAAAGGGAAGAAAAAGTGAGAGAAAAGGTAAAGTGAGGGCCTTTATATAGTACTAGGTCAAAAATAGATATAAGCCCCAAAGTCAACTCAAAATATTTAGTCAAAATATCCCCAAAAAGTAGGTCCAAACCGTGAGAAAAATCTGGGAAAAAGTCGCAGGTGTCGACCCTTCACAACACAGGTGTCGACACCTAAGAAGAAATCTGGAACACTAAGTGTGACTGCACTGCAGGTGTCGACCCTTCCCTAGGCTGGTGTCGACACCATAATGCAGTGGGCAATTTCAGAACAAGGGTCGACCCTTCCACAGATTGGTGTCGACCCTTGCGGCCAACCAAAAAGAGAAGGTGTCGACACCACCAAGTCTGGTGTCGACACCAAAATGCAGTGAACAAATTCAGAACAAGGGTCGACCCTTCCCGGCTTTGGTGTCGACCCTTATGGCAAACAAAAGAGAAGGTGTCGACACCACTAAGACCGGTGTCGACCCCAGAACATGATTTTCAAGTTTCCAAACAACTTTTCAACGCGAATGAGCGTGAACAAGCAATCCTAACAAGTTTAAATCAATTTGTACACCTCCAAAACTGAGGTACAACAATACCAAAGATTCCCAAAATAAAATAAAGGGTTCAAATACATTTACCAAAAGCTTTAAGGGGCTCAAGTGCTACACACATTATGTAATGAAAGAACTATTCACTCAGATGTATGGTGTTATTAATATACAATTTGAATTGTATTTATTGTATTATTTTGGGGGCATTACATGCCCTAAGCCCCTTTCACTTTCATTTTCACGACATTGACAAACAGAGATTTCTCTCTAGCTCTCTTGCACTCTTTGTCTCTTTCACTCTTTTTGTTCGCTATAGTTGTAACTCTAGTAGTATGAATCTCTTTCTCTTTCTCTCTCTCTCTCTCTCTATATACACATTTGTATATTTACATATATATGTATATATTGTGGATTGTAGGTAGAGTTCTTCATATGCTTGGTATTGATGATCTTAGGTTACGTTCCAAGAATAGTTTACACTCTCTATATGATCCTCTGTGTCGATCGTGATATGACTCGCGCCGATTACCTTTCACTCGCCTAGTCTCTCTCTCTCTCTCTCTCTCTCTCTCTCTCTCTGTGTGTGGAAATCTATGTGTGTTTAGCTGTAATCTCATGGTATTATACTATGGCTCTATGTGTGAAATTAATTTGAATGAGCTTGAACTCTCGCTATTTGATTTAATTGCTTTGATTTAATTCAATTATTCTCTTATTTATTTGTATTTCAAATACATGTGTATAGATTTTGAAGTGATTTGATATGTATTATATGTAATTGAGTGGAAGTTTGTGATTATATGTTGGGCTAATTTCTAGATGTGTTGGCTCTTTTATGATATTTGTTGCTTCAATCTCTCTATTAATTTGTTTGCTTGCTCAGAAATTCAAGGGAAAAAAATGGAAAATATGATTTTGAATATTTATATTTGATTGCTTCAATCTTTTTCAATTTGCCTCTCTCTATCTCTCGGCCTCTTAATCTACCTATAAATACTTATCTAGCTTTCTCATATTGTAACTATGATTTTGGATCATTTATCATCTCTTTGTGCATCCTTAAGTTTGCAGACTTTGAGTTCAAGTTCTGAGTTTTGCGGTAAACATTCAGTCAAAATTCAAGCTGACACCCTAGCATCTTTTGCACACATGGTAGGACAAACTAGTGTTGCCACCATTTCTTATGCAAGGTAAACTTTACTGTTAAAGTTCAATTTATGTTCATAATCATGCATAGATGATGAAATATTAAATTCTAGGTTAGCTATTTGGTGTTTGGATAGATGATTGATAATAAGGGATTTATGCTACTTGAGTCTTGATTTGTTAAAATTCATACAAATAACTTTACAAGAATGATGAGGCAATGCTCGGACAAGAAATTTAAATTTAGTACTATTGGAATTGATTGTATAATTCTACATAACTTTCAATTATAGCTGCTTGCATTATTATTTTCCTATTTCCTTTCTATGAGATTGTGATGCATTCACAGAATGTTATAGCATGCTGATTGATTAATTATATAAAACCAGAGCTCGACCAGTAGTCACTAACTTACTATGAAACCAAAATGGACTAAGAACTTGTTTGTATGCTCCATGAAAATGGAAATCTATAGACTAGAATAATCAAGAAAATACAGCCATCATGATGACAAATGATTAAAATTTGGAACAATGCCTTTAATAATTTTCTTATATCTATAACAATTAGATAATGTTTGAAATTTGTGATTCACTTAAAGTGAAAAAAATCTAATTATGTTATGTTATCTACATTTTGCATGCATTGAACACATGATACATTATGTGTGAGATTTGAACATGGTCTAACTGATTCAATTAGAAAATGCTGCCTTTCTTTAGACCACAACATGAAGTTTTAAATAATCATCTTAATAGAACCTGAAACTTAAATGAATGTGTGATGACCCCATCAAGTATAATAATTAGCCTTTTAATTAATTAAGGAGGTTTAAATTTTAATTGTCCATTATTCTGATTTAATTTGAAATTTATGAGAATTATTGAGTTTGATTCATAAATGATTTTATTAAGAATTTATTTTGGAATTAGAAACTGAATGTCTAAATAGCCTAAGGAGGTGAAATTGATGAGTTGAATCAGTTTAATTTCAAGTATTGGAACATATGAGAGTTTAATTAAATATTCGATTCAATTTGATTTAGTTTAGTAAAATTAAGATTTGGTTAATTTGGTCCAAATTGAAATTAATTAAGCCAATATGATTATGAGGAGTAGTAATTGTAATTATTATGAAGTAAATTTATTTATGAGATGTTTGATTTGAGTGTGTAATTTATTGATAGTGATTTTGAGTTTCATTTGAAATTAAAGGCCTTAATGATTTGAGAAACCAAAATTGATTATGGAAATAAGTTTAATTTAATATTTAGAATCTTTTGGAGTTTGATTAAAAATCTGATTCATATTGGTAAAAATTAAATAAAATTAATTGAGCCTTAATTGAAGGCAATTAGGCTAATTAAATTATGTGGGTGTGGGTGTGGGTGTGTTGGGAAATCTGTGCGTGCGCTGAGAAATCTGTATATGTGTGTGCATGATAAGGATTGTGCTAGAAGCTTTGTAAGTGTGTATAAGTGCACCTGTTTCATTGTCAAAGAAGTGGGATGTTGTGTGTAAGATTGAAGAGACTATAGAAATTTTGAAGGGCTTCACCAAATTCAAGATTAATTACTTAGCAACTAAAATCAAGTGGTAATTGGGTTTAATTTCACGAAATTAAAGAGGGATGAAGAAAAGAATGAAAAAGATTTGAGTCAAGTTTGATAATTGAGAAATTGATGTTATGATTTAATATTTGAGATTGATTTTTGTCATCCTTCATTAATTTGAAGTTCATCCTTACATGCATCTTGGAATTTCAAAATTTTAGACTTTACTTCATGTTTTAAAGGGTTATGACTTTAAATTTGGGTTTGATATGAAAAAAATTAATAAAAAAATCTAAATTAGAGCAATTCAAGAAGTAAATTATGATTTGAAAATATAAAATTAGTTAGTTTTGATCTTAATTTCATACATGCAAATACTTTTCTGAGAGTTTTATAGCTTTAATTTCATGATTTAAAGGAAATAGAAAAGAGTTAGAAATTAATTTCATGTAATTTGAAAAGTAGTAAAAGGATGAAGAAATTGAATTAGATTCAAGATTATGAAAGTTAATTTAGAAAATAATTATTTTGGGTTGATTATGAAAGTCATAGTTAAATTAAATTTCATAAATTACATACAATTTTATTGTGTATTTGATTTTGAAGAAGAATTTTAGAAACCCTGAGTTCAAGGGTTTTGATTCCAATAAATTAATTAATAATTATGTTTCATGATTTTGAATTTGGATTTTAAAGTGTTGATGTATGAAAGTTTTTGTATTGAATTGTATTTCAAAAAATTCATGAGTTTCATGGTTAATTTCATGCTTATTTTTTAAAGGAAGAGAAGTTTGAAAATATTTGCATACATGGAGTTTGATTTAAGTTTTGACAACTTGGTGAGATTTTGAACAAATGATTTATAAATAAATAAGTGTTTATGTTTTATAAAGTGTTTTCAAGGTTTTGATCAAGATATGTATGGGTTTAAAGATTGAAAAATGCATTTGAAATTTATTTTTGAGAAATTCGGAATTTTGAAATTTTACAGACTACTCAAGCAGACTAATTACCTCTTGAGCACACATTGAAGGCTTCCAGTACTTTTGCAGTCTTTTACAGACCGCTCGAGCGAACAGCTTTTTTCAGCATATTTTGGAAAAACTGCATTTAAGTTCATATTTCCATTCTTATCTCTTCCCACACATTCGTAGGCATGAATTATAACTCATTGAGGACTAATAAGCTAACAATCAACAAAAATTAGTTGGCTAAAGAATAAGTCATTGACTTAGTAGTAATTGATTAAGAAGCCAAGTAACAAATTGGTTTATTTAGAAAAGAATGATTTAGTAATGAAAGCATCGTTTTGAAAACCGGACTGGACCGGTCGGTTCACTAGTTGACGTTCCGGTTTGGATATACCCTCTAAACCGTTCGAAGCTAAAAACCAGCCTATTTAGAGAGAATCAGGAGAACCGGCGGTTGAACCGGCAAACTGGTTGCCATATCGGATCACGGATACCCTGGAATCCTTGAACCAGCTCTACATCCGAGAGATAGTGCGATTGCATGGAGTACCAATATCTATCGTCTCTGATCATAATCCCAGGTTCACCTCGAGATTTTCGGAAAGCTTGCAGAAGGCCTTGGGAATGGAGTTATGCTTTAGCATTGCTTTTCACCACCAGACTAACGGCCAATCCGAGTGCACCATTCAAACATTGGAAGATATGTTGAGGGCATGCGATATAGACTTCAAGGGCAATTGGGAGCGACATATATCCTTAGTAAAGTTTGCCTATAACAACAACTTCCAGGCTAGTATTTAGATGTCACCATTTGAAGCACTTTATGGTCGACCCTGCCAATCTCTGATTTGTTGGACCGAGATTAGAGAAGCTGGGTTAGTGGGATGAGAAATTGTTCAAGAAACAACTGAAGAAGTGAAGCTCATCCGACAGTGACTTAAGGCAGCCCAGGACAGACAAAAGAGTTATGCGGATAAGAGGAGAAGGCCTTTGACCTTTGAAGTCGGAGATCATGTGTTCCTGAAAATACAACCCCGACGAGGAATCATTCGCTTTGGGAAGAAAGGGAAACTGTCACCATGATACGTAGGACCTTTTGAGGTTATACAAAGGGTTAGTGAAGTTGCGCACAGCTTAGCCTTACCACCATAGTTAGTTGGTATCCATGATGTGTTTCACGTGTCGATGCTTCGGAAGGACTTCTCCGACCTCTTTCACATTGTTAACTAGGAGGAAATCAGTCTGCATGAAGTTTCCACTTTTGAAGAAGGACCTGTAGCAATACAAGATACTCGAGAGAAGAATCTTAAGGGCAAGATGGTTCATTTAGTAAAGGTGCTTTGGCGACATCATGGAATTAAATAATCAACCTGAGAACGTAAAGACGCGATGCGGACAAGCTATCCCCAACTATTTGAACCTAGTGTGTGATTGTAATTTTGAGGATGAAATTATTTTAGGAGGGGTAGGTTGTGAGGTCACTAACATTTCGTAATTTCCCTAAACCCTTATAGTTGAAGAATTTCAATAAGAAACCCTGTTTCTTCATTTCTTGCAAATTAAACCTTGGAAATTAGAAACGACTGCACGAGCTAACCAGCAAACCCTAATCGACTCTAAGAACTTAGGGAACTTTAAAAAAAACAAAACAAAAACCCTAAATTAATAATTTAGAAATCCTAGAATGAAAATTTATAAGAGAAAAATCCTAGTTTTCGGTAATCACTATTTTAGCCCAGTATTTTGCCTTTTGCGGCGAACCAGCACCACGTGATCCGAATTTATTTTCCTATCGTTATTTTATTGATTATATGACTTAAATATATATTTCATTTTAAAATTTCAGATTCAGCTATTTTCTTTCTTTATTATTGCATTTTGGCCCCAAAACCCCCAATATTTTAATCAAATAAGGTACAACCATTATTATATTGATATATACATAATACCTATTATATATTATTAAAAAAAATAGTTTTCACACATGTAAAAGAGGACCAGCCGGTTGTGAATAATGTAGGAGGGACAAGAAAAAAAAAACTTTATTTTTTATTTTTTATATAGAATATCTTGATATAAATATATTTTGAATGACTAGCATTTATTGCTATGTCCTTTTGTCTCCCAATTAGCAACGAAGTAGGATTACTTTTTCCTAATCAAGATTACCTAACACTAATCCTAATTGGAATACAACCAAACTTGAATAGTTCCCATTGGAATCCAACCAAACTTGAATAGTTCCCATTGGAATCCAACCAAACCAAACAAGCCTTTCTCTCTCCTCTTGGCCTGTAAATACAATGCCTTACAAGCTGATTTTCATCACTCCAAAACACACACACACAACCAGTTTTCAGAGAGAGAGAGAGAGAGAGAGAGAGAGCTTGTAAGTTTTATAGAAAAAGAGAGAAAGAATGAAAAAGAGAGGGAAAGTAGAAAAGCTCTAGCAACTAAGTGTAGCTCGACTTTTCGTGCTCTTTTCGGATACGACTAGCCTACAGTTCAGATTCCCGCGGTTCTAAATATGATTCCACAAGTGCAATGTGAAATAGATAAACACAAATGAGTCCAAATCCGACAATTCTTTCGGAAAATCAATTTTGAATCAAAATGCCAAAAATAGATTGCTTTGCCAGATACAGAGTCGCCACCTAAATATTTTTGAAAAATTTAGGAAATCTATGACTCGTGCCAAAAGCCACATGTTCGTCATCACCAAGATTGTCTCGGTTCGAGAACTTAAGTACGAGAGAAGACGGTGTAACAACGCCCGCGAGGGACCTCGCTACAGTTCGGACTCGATTTTTGTTGCGGTTCCAAATCTTGAACCAAAGAGTCCAAATCCGGCAAATCGTTTTTGAGAAAAACAGATTTTTTGAAAGAAGTGCCAAACATGGACTGCTTTGCCAGATAACAGAGTCGCCACCTAAATATTTTTAAAATGGGAAATTTAGGAAACCCTGACTCGGTGCCAAAAGGCCACGTGTCCGTCATCACCAAAGTTGGCTCGGGAACTTGGGTACGATTAGGGAAGGTCACATCGTGAGCACCCCCTCTCGCCCGGTCAAAGACCGGCCTCTACTAATCATGATATCTGTTTTTGAAAACTTTGTGAGTTCTTATTCCGGTTATTAGCCTAGATTACTATGTGATGCGCACAGCATACAAGTATAGACTGAATCGCCTGAATTGGAACTGAACATCTCATGTTTGTTTGTTTGAAAATGGTTTGATGATGCTACCCGCAAGTAGGCTAAGACGCGGATTTGCCACCCTCAGGTGGGCTTAGAAAACATGGTTTTGCCACAATCTAGTGGGCTTAAAACAAACATTTGATGAATTGTCCCAATTCAAATAACTCAACCTCCACCCACAGGCATTCAAGGCAGTTATATCACATAAGCAAATAGCCTCATGGTAAGCATGCAATCATGGCAACACTCACACGCATGCAAGGATGCTAAAGCATAAAACTCACCGAGTACTCCTAGCCAAAACAAAAGCTGATTAGAAATCATGCATGATCCTAAGTATACAGAATGCCTAATGCAACACATGCAAAGATGCAAACTATAGCAGGCTCGGCTATTCTAAACGTGGCATATGGAATGCTACAACTATCATGTACTCAATTTGGAGTTGAAATACAAATGCAGTTTGTATGATGCGCCGAGCCCGGTGCGTGCAAAACAGATGAATGAATGCAAACATGCTATCATACTGTATGCTAATTGAAATATGCCCTATATCTAACCATCGTAAGCGGGTAAATAAAAGGGAGAAAGAAATGGGGGTTGGAAGACATACATCACACTCACACACCCTTATTACAACATTGCCCTCGCGCAGAGGGTCCGAATAAATAATAATACAGTCCGAATCAAAAGAATATTACAGTCCGAAATATACAGATTCCTAATTAATTAACAAATTAAACTAAGAAAGTCAGAACTGGCGCGAGCCGTGGAGCCTTGCTATGATGAACAGGTTGGGTCGCCTCGGGCGAAATCCACTGGGATGCCCCAATTAGCCTCTGTTTGCAGTATTTCTCAAAATGCGCGCCGGACTCCGGAAAGTTGTTGATCCTTAATTTTGCTGCAACAGAGAGCAGGAAAAGGGCATAGCAATGTATTTTCACAAATATATGCATGCCTCGATCCTCGTGCCACCAATCACGCATACCGATGCATGATGGCCGAGGAGTCGGATTGCACAACTCAATATAGGATGAATGCAGATAAATGCTACAACAAAGCCTAACTCCTTCATGGGTAATCCGGAGTGTCGGTGACTTGGGAATTGAGACACACTCCGCCACTCGGAGTACGGAATGTACCTCGTGTCCCGTGCCCGGACTAACGCCTATCCCGAACACGATGCAATATGCATGGTATGCATGAAATGCAGCTAACATGTGATATAGCATGCACAATGCCATGAAAATGAGTAACCTCGAAATCGTGCTGCAGACGCATAACCGAAATAATGCATGAATGCAATCTAAGATACAACCTAGTATGCACAATCTTTGTGAAAATGAGATGAAAATGAAAGCCCTCAGCGTGCGCGCACGCAAACCGAGGCGATGTCATGAAATGCAAAGCGGATAAAACAGAGTGCCTCGAAATGCGTGCACACAGGCACGCAAACCGAGGCGATGATGTGAAATGCAAATCGGATAAAACCGAAGTGCCTCGAAAAGCGTGCACAGCACGCATAACCAAAGGCGATGATGAAATGCAAATCGGATAAAACCGAAGTGCCTCGAAATGCGTGCACACAGGCACGCAAACCGAGGCGATGACAAAATAAAAATCGGATAAAATCGAAGTGCCTCGAAATGCGTGCACACAGGCACGCAAACCGAGACGGTGATGTGAAATGCAAATCGGATAAAACCGAAGTGCCTCGAAATGCGTGCACACAGGCACGCAAACCGAGGCGATGACAAAATGGAAATCGGATAAAACCGAAGTGCCTCGAAATGCGTGCACACAGGCACGCAAACCGAGGCGGTGATGTGAAATGCAAATCAGGTAAAACCGAAGTGCCTCGAAATGCGTGCACACAGGCACGCAAACCGAGGCGATGACAAAATGGAAATCGGATAAAACCGAAGTGCCTCGAAATGCGTGCACACGGGCACGCAAACCAAGGCGGTGATGTACAGGCATGAAAAATGCAGATCGGGCTTACACTAACATGAGAGGACCTCAGCCGCACTCACATAAGATGCCGATGAATGAAAACGGAGCGCCTCGAAGTGCGTGCCCACGGGCACGCAAACCGAGGCAATGACAAAAAGGCACAAAATGGCATGGAAATGATATGCAAGCATGAAAACTAAATTCCAGCAACTAAATGAAGGGAAAACAGCCTCAAAATGATGATAAAAATGCACCCGATGCCCAGAATGTTCCCGAAATGTGATTTTAGCCCCCGAAATGGCTTACAGCTATGCTATACATGCAAAATTGACACATGAAAGCAAAACAGTATCAAGGCAGCCCCAAAAATAGCATCTTTCAAGTACAAAACATGGCCAAATTGTAAGCATAGATATGACAACAATAGCTTGCAAAAATACGGAAAAAGAGAGGATTTACAAAGCAAGTGATATCTACAATGCTCAAACCCAAAAAATCAGTTCTACAACATTAGAGAGGGACTAAAAATATGCATTTTTACAGAAGATGAGATCCCCAAATTCAGTGTGTAGATATACAATACATAGCATGCAAAATAAGGGTCAAAAGAGGTTTATAAAGAGAGGTACCACAAGAAATGACCAAATAGCTTAAGACCCTTAATAAAACTTGAAGAAAAGACCAAAACAAGACATTTACTAAGCCTGATGGAGGCTGAAATCCGAAGCTAGAACGGCCTAAACAAACATGCAATTTTACGGAAAATAAGATGGATACAACATGAAGTACCAAAACCAAACATCAAATGGCTTAAGGCCCTTAACAAAACACAAAGAAAAGACCAAAATATGACACTTTACAAGCCTGATGGAGACCCAAAACAGAAGCATGGTAAGCTTAAAGAAGCATGCAACATGGGGGTAGAACAAGAATTCAAAGCAAGTGCATGATAGAGGATGAAAACCAGGTTGAGACCTTCTTCAATGTTGAAGAGGGGCTCAAAATGAGCACAATATCAGTAGGTTTCATGCTCCAAATCAGATCAAAAATAGGCTAATTAACTCATGCAATTTTACGGTAAAATTGAAGAATTTCAAAGGAAGTGCATGCTAGAGCCACCAAACATGATGGAGCCCTTCTTCAATGTTGAAGAGGGGATCAAAATAGGCCTACTAACAGTTCATGGTATGCTCGAAATCAGATCACTCAAAAGCCAAACAAAGCATGCAAAATAATGGCATAAAGAATGATATTGAAACAAGTGCATCATAGAGGGCTCAAACAGGGTTGAGCCCTTAAACAAACATGTAGAATAGCTCAAAATAAGGCCCCTTTCAGTTAGGGCCGGAGCTCAAAACAGTGAGCAAGTGGGCTAAGAAATTGGTGCAAGAATGAGCTAGAAAAGAGGGAAAGTGAACTTACCCTTGAAGACCAATACTTTGACTACTTCTTGGACCAACTTTGATGACTTCAAGCTTCTGGAATCCCTCCCTTGCTGCTGGAAATGGAGTGGTGATGATAGAGCTTGAAGATGATGAAGAAAATGGGACCAAAACTTGAAGAAAAAGACTTTGGAGCTATGGAAAATGGAGAATATGGTGTATCTCTCTCAAAACTCTCTAACCATTATCTAACCCCCATATGATGAAGCTAAACCTCCCCTTTATAGAGCAAAAATGCACCAAAAATATCCAAAAAGCACCAAAATATCTAAAAAGTAACAAAATATCTAAAAAGGATAAAAAACATCTAAAAAGCAACTCTCTAATCCTCCATACACTTGCTGAGACAATTGCTGGCCTCCACCCTCCGATGATCTTCACGGTGCTAAAAGCAGGTACCGCCAAAATTGAACAAAAACTAATGCAAAAGCAGCTCGGGGACCAAAATCGCATGGCGTCGAAAATGAAACAGCACCGGAAGTGGCGTTCGGCCACGAAGTGGGTATCAGAGGCCCCAGTGTCCCTCGTTATGCTAAAACAGAGGCACTTACCAAAAATGAACGAACAACGATGCGAAATGAATGCTCGGGGCCTAAACCGCGAAGTTCGGGGTCCCGAAAATGGGCTGCCGGGCATCGGAAGTGGTGTTCGGCTGCGAAGCGGGTCTCGGAGACCCCAGTGTCCCTCGTTATGCTAAAACAGAGGCACTTACCAAAAATGAACGAACAACGATGCGAAATGAATGCTCGGGGCCTAAACCGCGAAGTTCGGGGTCCCGAAAATGGGCTGCCGGGCATCGGAAGTGGTGTTCGGCTGCGAAGCGGGTCTCGGAGACCCTAGTGTCCCTCGTTATGCTAAAACAGAGGCACTTACCAAAAATCGGAGAAATCGGAGATGGTTGGGCGGTCCCGAGACGAGGCACACGGCCTAAGCCGGGCTCAACCGACTCGAAATGGGCAAAATGGCCTACGGCCACAAAACGTAGCCTACGGCCACTGAGAGATAGTCTACGGGACCACTCCCTCCCCTCAGGAAAGAAAACAGAGAAAACCGAGCCTGGTTCGCAAACCGAGACAAGGCACAAAAGCCCTAAGTCTAGAGGCGGGCGCGCTGACTCAGCGACATGAAACTTCGGATGAAAGCATGACGCCAAATGACGTCTGAGTCTTAAGGTCGGTCAAAAATGGGGTGTCTACAGTTGCCCCTCTTTGACAGAACTCGGAAGTCATAACAATGACGGGAGTGAATGTCAAAGCCCAGAGATGACCCATTTTTGACAAGGCCGAAGACTTAGACAAACATACAAGGTGAACAGATATATGTGTGTCTGCAGGCGTGCCCGCAGGCAAAAGGGGGCAAAATGCAAATGATATGCACGGAGCCAGGTGATCATGCAAGTGCAGCAAGCTGTAATGAAGCAAGTATTGACAAATTGATGCAACAGTTTTAAGCAAGAATGCAAAGCAACAACTACATTTCATGCAGTTAGGAATGTAAGAAAATCATGGAATCTTCACGAACATGTACGATAGATACACAAAGCGTACGTGTGATGGATACACAAAGTGAAGCGAGTGTAATGGATGCACTATATGAAGCAAAGTGTGATGGATACACTAGGTGAGTGTGTGATAGATACACAAAGCGAACGTGTGATGGATACACAAAGTAGGTATAGTGTGATAGATACAAAGCAAGTGTGTGTGATTGATACACTATATGAACAAAGTGTGATTGGTACACAAAGTAGGCATAGTGAGCAAAGTGTGATGGATACACTAAGTGGACAAGTGTGATGGATACACTAAGTGAACAGAGTGTGATTGATACACTAAAAGCGAACACAAAGTGTGATAGATGCACTTAGTGAACAAGTATGATAGATACACCAAATGAATGAAGTGTGATTGATACACTAAAAGCGAACACAAAGTGTGATAGATGCACTTAGTGAACAAGTATGATAGATACACCAAATGAATGAAGTGTGATTGATACACTAAAAGCGAACACAAAGTGTGATAGATGCACTTAGTGAACAAGTATGATAGATATACTGAATGTGAACACGAAGTGTGATAGATGCACTTAGTGAACAAGTATGATAGATATACTGAATGTGAACACGAAGTGTGATAGATGCACTTAGTGAACAAGTATGATAGATATACTGAATGTGAACATGAAGTGTGATAGATGCACTAAGTGAACAGAGTGTGATTGATACACTGAATGTGAACACGAAGTGTGATAGATGCACTTAGTGAACAAGTATGATAGATATACTGAATGTGAACACGAAGTGTGATAGATGCACTTAGTGAACAAAGTGTGATTGATACACTGAATGTGAACACGAAGTGTGATAGATGCACTAAGTGAACAGAGTGTGATTGATACACTAAAAGCGAACACAAAGTGTGATAGATGCACTAAGTGAACAGAGTGTGATTGATACACTAAAAGCGAACACAAAGTGTGATAGATGCACTAAGTGAGCAGTGTGATTGATACACTAAGCGAACACAGTGTGATAGATGCACTTAGTGAACAAAGTATGATTGATATACTAAAAGCGAATGAAGTGTGATTGATACACTAATGGAATAAAGTGAATATGTGCGTGATAGATACACAAAAAGTAATGAAGTGTGATGGATACACTAAGGTAATTGAAGTGAATATGAGCGTGATAGATACACAAATTGGGAATGTATGCGATAAATACACAAAATGAGAATGTGTGTGGTAGATACATGAAATGAGAATGTGTGTGATAGATACACAAAATGAAAAGAGTGTGATTGATACACTAAATAAACATGTGAGAGATACATGAAGCAAACGAAAGTAAATGAGGTGTGATGGATACACTAAAGTGAACATGTGATAGATACATGAGGCAAACAGAGTGAATGAAGTGTTATGGATACACTAAAGTAAACATGTGATATGAAGAGAAGAATAGTGTGATAGATACACAAAGCAAAATATGTGTGATAGATACACAAAGTGAATGAAGTGTGATTGATACACTAAGGCAAATAAGGTGTGTTAGATACACTGAGTGAATGAAGTGTGATTGATACACTAAGGGAATGAGGTGTGATTGATACACTAAGTGAATGAAGTGTGATTGATACACTGAGTGAAGCAAATAAAGTGTGATTGATATACTAAGTGAATGATCTCAAACAGAACTTCTTTGAATGAACTGTACATACAATATCGTGCATGTTTGAGAAAGAAACTTGACTGGTACAATGCATTACAATGTATGATGCTTAAGGAAAGCAATAAATGGACAAAGCGGCGCTTTAGAAAGCACCTCATGAGGTGAGTGGCGGTGAACCGCTCTACTCTGACGGGGATCTCCCCTCGTGCTCTTCGAACACTTTACATTCAACTCACAGTACAAAGGCTCTGGAATGCTGACAAGGGCTCTACACGTAGAACACTTTGGATGTTGCCTTTCTTCTTGATCATATTCACGACTTTCCCTATTCTCCAACGGGGTGACAGACTAGGTTGGTTCAGTATCCAGAATTGAGGTGCATACATGCTATCTCAACCTATGGGGCTTCCATACAGATTTCAAGCCAAGGACACGCCTCTGGGTATTCAAACCAGACTTTAGTCTCGGAAATCCCGAACCTTTGCGTTCTAGGCCACGGCCATTCTAACTCTAATTTCCACCGTCGCAGTTAGTCTCCTAGGAACTCATCGCAAACACGGCCAAGATGCCTCTGGTAGGGAATGGTACTCAGGGAGAGCACTCCTGATCGCCATTCTGGCTTGAAGTAGACTTGATTTTGAGCTTGAGGTAGAGGCACACTCATACTTCGGAACATTGGCAAGACCTGAAGAGGTACACACGGAATATAGTCTTGGAACTTTTTGAAGTTGGAACAAACTCAGATGCTTCGATTTTCCTTCTTTTCTTTGCTGCGATCGGAACCTAAATAGCTTCAGATAGGTCCTTGTTCTACTGTTTTCACATGACCTGGGTTGAACCCTGTGGTTTTATGAAAGAACAAATTCTGTTTTGCACAAATGTGGAGAACGGCACGGCACTCGGAGTACAAAATGATTTTATTTTTGAAAATGAGAAAAGGATCCTCAACTGGGTATTGAGCCTACAACTGAACACAGCAAAACGACTCAACAAGGAAATAAAAGGCACACAACCTAGACACATCGAGTAACACTCGAAACGACCCAAAACAAAATCGAGGGAAAACAAAAAGACACGACACTCGGGCGTGCAGGGGAACTGTTTCACGGGTATGTTTCCCATCCTTTCTTATTTGTGATTCTCACATCACTCGGCCCTCAAGCCCTGTTTTTCTGAAAAAGCCCTTTTCTTACTTTTTCTCTCATCGCACCTCTCTCTATTCTTCAATCTCTCATTTTTCATCCCTCCCCTGGGTGGTTGATGGATAAACAGCAAGTTGTGGGCTCAGGCCCCTAGCATTTAGCTAGATCCTTCTTCTTCTGCATGCAGCTAATGAATTCCTCCCACAGAGGGGTTATGCTACAAATGAGTGTGTAGCGAGTCTACAGCTGACACCGGTCGATGATGCCTATTTGGAGTTTGGGCGTGATCGGATCTGTTAAGATGAGGAAGTGGAATATCTTGATCCATTCGTTATTAGCCGCACTTGGCTTGATACCTCGCTGCTTGGAGGGTGAGAGAGCTTTCAGCACTTTGTTGTTAGCTTCAATTGTGCCCTTTTCTTGGCATGCAGAGTGCCTTTCTTGGCAAATGCATTGATAACAGGGAAAAGACAGAACACCTGACTCAACTGTGCCCCTAGTTCATCATGTTGACCATTTTTATTTTTTTGAGCTTTTACTAAAGTAATTTTGACCGACATGAGAGTTAGATTAACATGCTTGTTCAATTTTTGATTTGAAATCATGCAAGTCAGGTTATAAGCACTGAAAATTTTCCTTTTTTGGGTCCAAGAAGTGGTCCAGTTTTTGGAAAAGATGGAACAATTTTCGAAAATTAGTCAACCTCGATAAAAATTCTCAAAAACTATTTTTGCAAATAGCCACTTGCTCGACGGCGTGAAACCTACTCTGAGATGCACAACCTCGGATCAAAGGAAAAGCGCCTCGTGCTTGAAGAAGCGCATGGCAGCGGAAAGTTGCCCCTTGTTTGAAGCAACCTTGGCGCATTGAATGGCAATGAAAGTTGCCCTTGTTTGAATAAGCGCCCACAACACTTGAATAGCGAAGAATTGCCTTGTTTGAATAATGCTGCGGCGCATTGTAGTCGATCCTCGAGCTACGAACACAAAGCAGACTCTCGGATCTGAGAAGGCAGATGATCAATACCATTACATGGACACAATCAAATTGAAGCGTTTTCTGGTGGACTTGATGAAGTTGCCTCGTATCCCAAAGATGGGAATCAAGCCTTACGTAGTTCGGGGTTAAGGTACACTCGGGTATTTAACCTCTCCTTTTTATGCTCTAACTTTTGCCAAGGCGCCTGTTGCAGGTTTTCGACCTTGCGAGCTTCGTTTTTCTTTCTTTTCTCTTTTTCCATTCTTTTCATTCCTTTCTCTTCTTCTTTTTTGTTTTTTCTTTTTCATTCTTTGCATTTTTTCTCTTTTTTCCTTTTTTCATTCTTTTCTTCGCTCTAACTTTTGCACAGGTCGCCCTTAGGGTTTTGGGCCCAGCGAGCCTATCGAAAGGTAAAAGTGTAACAAGTCCATGCCAAATGGTTTTGAGATTGAAGCCCTCTATATCCAGGAGAGTGGCTGTTGTATTGATTAGTAGGAAGATCCACATTTGGCTCTTCGAGCACATCGGACATTTTTGCCCCTAGTTCGAGGGTGCTTGATTTAACCATGAGCTTCTTGATGAGGTCGACCTTCTTGATCGACTTTGGTGCCTCTTGTTAGAAATTGCTTCAAATCTGCCACCAGGTCTTACATTGTGGTCAACCGTTGAACCTTCGAATTCAAGCTCAAGGTTTGGAAGCAAAGGGTTGAGTCTCGGTGAGAGTGATCCTAAAATTGCACAATCTCAAGCGATTCCACACATGTCTTGAGGACCCATAAAACATTTTTTGAAAGTTTTAAGAAAGCGACAAATCGCTCATGAAGACGATGTAGGATCAATCTGGATCAAAGCCAGGTTCCTTCTCAGTACTCACACTAACAAGCATGATTTAATTCATTAAGTGCTTAGCACGCCTCTCTTTCTCTCAAATGATCAAAGTTTTGCAAAACCCGAGGAATTCCTCCCTCTTCGTTTTCACCATGATGTTCGAAAAGTTTTGAAAAACTTAGGTCAATCTAATAATTTTGAGGCATAGAAGAGCGGGCAAAAACCTTTGTCATTTCATTCAAACTTCTGGCATAACTGGCACAAGGCAGAAGCAAACACAAGGATGTGAAAATCACTGCTGTCCATTCAAAGTCTGCTGGCACAACTGGCTCCCTGGCAGAAACAGACTCAAAACAAAACGAAAAGACAAACACAAAACAAAAATGGTGATGTCCGAGGTAACACCCCCCGGAATCACCCGACTCCTATACAACAGGACTGACTCGATACAACAAGACAGACCCAAAACAAAAGAGACTGACTCAAAACATAACAACAAGACTGACCCAATACCCAAGTCAGAAAGCACAAAAACTGGTATTTGCACCTTGCTCAGAACAGTGCGTGCCATTCCCACGTCTGGAGTTGATCGAGCGCCATCCACAGCTGGTTCATCCCCCGATTACATAATCACATTATCCCCCTCAAGTTCACTGATCAAGTGCCGATAGACTTTGCAGGACCTGGTGCAGCAATGACCCCTTTGTCAAACAGATCTTGTACATCATGGCGCAGACGAAAGCAAGCTCGGTGTCATGACCGGTTTCTTGATGGTAGGCCTGATATTTAGTCTGGTCATGCTTTGCGAGGATAGGATCGGGTAGGGGCGTTGTTCCAGCGGTTTCAAATGTCCTTCCCGAGTAAGACCTCTAGAGCCTTTGAGAGGCATATGAAGTGGAGTGAAAACCCTCTTGACTCGGGGTGGATATTTGGCCGTCTGTGAGTTACCTCCGGGCCTTGCCGGTGAATGGGGTATTTGTTTTTGATCGTAGTGGTAACCGTACCACGTCGGAAGATCTTGCGGCTGCGTCACCACTTGGTGGTCGCATTGAATTCTTGAAAACGCCTAAGGCTCCTTCTCTTGGTCAATAAGGCCTGCTTCATGGCATCTTCGATCTGTACTCCCATCTCATGCAAATCTGAAAAGGTATGGAAGGGAACGATCATTTCTGCGATAGTTTGGGCTGGAGGTTCGCACAACCATCCGTATTTGATCCTTATCCGTTGGCCTAATGGTCATCATTGAGGCCTTCGCCCTCCACCGGCCCGAATTGAGAAGCTCTCTTGAAGCTCTGCCTTGTCGTCTCAAGATCACGGGTTGTGATCTCGTCTGGTATTGTATGAATATTGTGCGGCGAAGGCCTCGGCCATCTCCTCCGACCGTTTATTTGAATCCTCCAATTTGGCGTGCGGATGGCATAATACCCAGCAGTCTGCCAAGAGGAGAGCTTGTAATCTTGTCAAACCCATCGGTATGAACATCGAAAACAAACTCGGGTGGACCATGGGATCTCGACCCGTCAAAAGCAGTCGATGTGAGGCATCTTGAACTTTGTCCGTGATGTCACATCGAGCGCATCGTCCTCAATGTCGGGATGGCTTTGACTCCTTGAGATTTCTTAAACATTTTTTCCAACTTACTCGGCTTGATCTTTGTGGGGTTCCGAACTCAAGGAGAGTCGGGATATTGAGGCGTGGGCGCCTTGGATAGTTAATGGTAGAATCGGGGCGGCCGGCCAGATTGGAAGGTCTGTATCCTCTTGGACATTTTGGACATTTGGCGTCTCCCAGTCTTTGGAGCTCTCTTTGGGGAGGAACTTGTTGTGAAAGCGACGCCGCTTTCTTTATTGCGGACTGGTGATGAGCTCGACTGTTGGGCCATGATTGTAACTTCTTTGCTTGGAAAATTCGCTTGGCGGACAGCGTCTTGCTGCATGAGTTTCATACTTTCTTGCATTTGAAGCATCATTGCCTCTATCCCTGGCGTGTTCTGCTGATCCATCCAACTGACTGGTGTATCTATCCCTGTAGTAGAAAGTGAGACCTTTGCTGGTACATTCCTTTGGTGGAGTGGATAAGAGCCTTGATCGATAGCTATTTGGTGGTGATCTGTGCCCGACTGGTCCTATTCACCCTGCCTTTGATAAAGTAACCCTGATTGCCCTTGAACTGAAACTCTGACCCGACAAAGTCTATCAACACAAGTTATTTGTACCTGAAGATTGAGTCCTTTGAAGCTATGGTTCCCAAACTACCCCTAGCAAAAGAGAAAAGACGACATCTCGACAGATTTCACTGAGCAGATCTGAGTAAAACCGAATGAGTGTGCTCTCTCTGAATTACACTCTCAAAATTACCTTGTAAGCCTACTCAATACCCTCGGATTCCACCAAATCTGATGCCCGAGCCTGATACCCAAAATCTTGAATTGGTGCCGCCGAACTGATGCTCAAACTCATAAATGATACATGCATTCCTGTGAGGCACTCTAACAAGCATAACATGAGATGAGAGCCAAAACACCCCTATGTTGGGGTAGGGTTTCCCTGTCCTATTTTGTCGAGCTAGGGTTCACTAAATGCTGACTTCAAACAACCTATAAGCGGGTAAGCAACTTTGTCCTAGTTTGGAATGGTCACTATGGATCCGAATATGCACTAGGTCGAATGGTCAAGGGTGCCGGTAAGCAAGGGTTTGTGTTCTATCTTGGCGAGCCGTAACGGTCGACCTTATGGACATGCCTTGACAAGACAAGCCTCAAGCAAACCGCTCGAGAATAGCGGATGGCAAACCACGGTGTCCTAGGCACCAATGCAAATGCAATGCAAAAAAACACACAAGTGTAGTCAAAACCGGATATCATGAGTTCGAGTCAAGTTCTCTAAATCCCAGTGAGTCGCGAAGCGTAACAACGCCTGAGGACCTCGCTTCTGATTCGGACTCGATTTTTGTTGCGGTTCCAAATCTTGAACCAAAGAGTCCAAATCCGCAAATCGTTTTGAGAAAAGCAGATTTTTGAAAGAAGTGCCAAACATGGTGCTTTGCGGATATGAGTCGCCACCTAAATATTTTTAAAATGGGAAATTTAGGAAACCGACTCGGTGCCAAAAGGCCACGTGTCCGTCATCACCAAAGTTGGCTCGGGAACTTGGGTACGATTAGGGAAAGGTCACATCGTGAGCACCCCTCTCGCTTCATCAAAGACCGGCCTCTACTAATCATGATATCTGTTTTGAAAACTTTGTGAGTTCTTATTAGGTTATTAGCCTAGATTACTATGTGATGCGCCTGACATACAAGTATAAATGAATCGCTTTGAATTGGGCCCGAACATCTCATGTTTGTTTGTTTGAAAATGGTTTGATGATGCTACCCGCAAGTAGGCTAAGACGCGGATTTGCCACCCTCAGGTGGGCTTAGAAAACATGGTTTTGCCACAATCTAGTGGGCTTAAAACAAACATTTGATGAATTGTCCCAATTCAAATAACTCAACCTCCACCCACAGGCATTCAAGGCAGTTATATCACATAAGCAAATAGCCTCATGGTAAGCATGCAATCATGGCAACACTCACACGCATGCAAGGATGCTAAAGCATAAAACTCACCGAGTACTCCTAGCCAAAACAAAAGCTGATTAGAAATCATGCATGATCCTAAGTATACAGAATGCCTAATGCAACACATGCAAAGATGCAAACTATAGCAGGCTCGGCTATTCTAAACGTGGCATATGGAATGCTACAACTATCATGTACTCAATTTGGAGTTGAAATACAAATGCAGTTTGTATGATCATGAGGAAAGCGATGCGTGCAAAAGCAGATGAATGAATGCAAACATGCTATCATACTATATGCTAATTGAAATATGCCCTATATCTAACCATAAAGCGGGTAAATAAAAGGGAGAAAGAAATGGGGTTGGAAGACATACATCACACTCACACCCTTATTACAACATTGCCCTCATGGCGAGGTCCGAATAAATAATATCTGATCCGAATCAAAAGAATATTACAGTCAAATATCTGATTCCTAATTAATTAACAAATTAAACTAAGAAAGTCAGGTGGCCTTGTGAGCCGCCTTTGCTATGATGAACCGATTACTGTTGAAACGCCTCGGAAATCCTTTGGGATGCCCCAATTAGCCTCTGTTTGCGGTATTTCTCGAAATCTTGCGCCGGACTCGGAAAGTTGTTGATCCTTAATTTTCTTTAGCAAGGAAGCGGGAAAAGGGCATAGCAATGTATTTTCACAAATATATCGTGCCTCGATCCTCGTGCCACCAATCACGCATACCGATGCATGATGGCCGAGGAGTCGGATGCACAACTCAATATAGGATGAATGCGGATAAATGCTACAACAAAGCCTAACTCCTTCATGGGTAATCCGAGTGTCGGTGACTTGGGAATTGAGACACACTCGCCACTCGAGTCTGGAATGTACCTCGTTTCCGTGCGGACTAACGCCTATCCGAACGATGCAATATGCATGGTATGCATGAAATGACTAACATGTGATATAGCATGCACAATGCCATGAAATGAGTAACCTCGAAATCGTGCTGCAGACGCATAAGCGAATAATGCATGAATGCAATCTAAGATACAACCTAGTATGCACAATCTTTGTGAAAATGAGATGAAAATGAAAGCGCCTCGAAAGCGTCGTGCACGCATAACCGAGGCGATGTCATAAAATGCAAAGCGGATAAAACAGAGTGCCTCAAAATGCGTGCACACGGGCACGCAAATCGAGGCGATGATGTGAAATGCAAATCGGATAAAACCGAAGTGCCTCGAAAGGCGTGCTGCACGCATAAGCGAAGCGGTGATGTGAAATGCAAATCGGATAAAACGAAGTGCCTCGAAATCGTGCACGAGCACGCATAAGCGGCGATGACAAAATAAAAATCGGATAAAATCGAAGTGCCTCGAAATGCGTGCACCGCATAAGCGCAAACCGATGATGTGAAATGCAAATCGGATAAAAAATGAAGTGCCTCGAAATCGTGCACACGAGCCGCATAAACCGAAGTGATGTGAAATGCAAATCGGATAAAAGCGGAAGTGCCTCGAAATGCGTGCACGAACGCATAAACCGAAGCGATGACAAATGGAAATCGGATAAAGCGAAGTGCCTCGAAATCGTGCACAGCACGCAAACCGAGGCGGTGATGTGAAATGCAAATCGAGTAAAACGAAGTGCCTCGAAATCGTGCACACGAACCGCATAAGCGAGGCGATGACAAAATAAATCGGATAAAATTGAAGTGCCTCGAAATCGTGCACAGACGCATAAACCAAGGCGTGATGTCGAGCATGAAAAATGCAGATCGGGCTTACACTAACATGAGAGGACCTCAGCCGCACTCACATAAGATGCCGATGAATGAAAACGGAGCGCCTCGAAGTCGTGCCAACCGATAAGCCCAACAATGACAAAAAGGCACAAAATGGCATGGAAATGATATGCAAGCATGAAAACTAAATTCCAGCAACTAAATGAAGGGAAAACAGCCTCAAAATGATGATAAAAATGCACCCGATGCCCAGAATGTTCCCGAAATGTGATATTTAGCCCCCGAAATGGCTTACAGCTATGCTATACATGCAAAATTGACACATGAAAGCAAAACAGTATCAAGGCAGCCCCAAAAATAGCATCTTTCCAGTACAAAACATGGCCAAATTGTAAGCATAGATATGACAACAATAGCTTGCAAAAATACGGAAAAAGAGAGGATTTACAAAGCAAGTGATATCTACAATGCTCAAACCCAAAAAATCAGTTCTACAACATTAGAGAGGGACTAAAAATATGCATTTTTACAGAAGATGAGATCCCCAAATTCAGTGTGTAGATATACAATACATAGCATGCAAAATAAGGGTCAAAAGAGGTTTATAAAGAGAGGTACCACAAGCAATGACCAAATAGCTTAAGACCCTTAATAAAACTTGAAGAAAAGACCAAAAAAAGACATTTCCTAAGCCTGATTAAGGCTGAAATCCGAAGCTAGAATGGCCTAAACAAACATGCAATTTTACGGAAAATAAGATGGATACAACATGAAGTACCAAAACCAAACATCAAATGGCTTAATGCCCTTAACAAAACACAAATAAAAGACCAAAATATGACACTTTACAAGCCTGATGGAGACCCAAAACAGAATCATGGTAAGCTTAAAGAAGCATGCAACGTGGGGGTAGAACAAGAATTCAAAGCAAGTGCATGATAGAGGATGAAAACCAGGTTGAGCCCTTCTTCAATGTTGAATAGGGGCTCAAAATGAGCACAATATCAGTAGGTTTCATGCTCCAACTCAGATCACAAATAGGCTAATTAACTCATGCAATTTTACGGTAAAATTGAAGAATTTCAAAGGAAGTGCATGCTAGAGCCACCAAACATGATGGAGCCCTTCTTCAATGTTGAAGAGGGGATCAAAATAGGCCTACTAACAGTTCATGGTATGCTCGAAATCAGATCACTCAAAAGCCAAACAAAGCATGCAAAATAATGGCATAAAGAATGATATTGAAACAAGTGCATCATAGAGGGCTCAAACAGGGTTGAGCCCTTAAACAAACATGTAGAATAGCTCAAAATAAGGCCCCTTTAAGTTAGGGCCGGAGCTCAAAACAGTGAGCAAGTGGGCTAAGAAATTGGTGCAAGAATGAGCTAGGAAAGAGGGAAAGTGAACTTACCCTTGAAGACCAATACTTTGACTACTTCTTGGACCAACTTTGATGACTTCAAGCTTCTGGAATCCCTCCCTTGCTGCTGGAAATGGAGTGGTGATGATAGAGCTTGAAGATGATGAAGAAAATGGGACCAAAACTTGAAGAAAAAGACTTTGGAGCTATGGAAAATGGAGAGAAAATGGTGTATCTCTCTCAAAAATCTCTAACCATTATCTAACCCCCAAATGATGAAGCAAAACCTCCCCTTTATAGAGCAAAAATGCACCAAAAATATCCAAAAAGCACCAAAATATCTAAAAAGTAACAAAATATCTAAAAAGCAACAAAAATATCTAAAAAGCAACTCTCTAATCCTCCATACACTTGCTGAGACAATTGCTGGCCTCCCACCCTCCAAAGGATCTTCCTGCCGCTAAAAGCAGAGGTACACCAAAATTGAACAAAAACTAATGCAAAAGCAGCTCGGGGACCAAAACCGCGGGGTCCCGAAAATGGGCTGCGAGCAAAAGTGGCGTTCGCCACGAAGTGGTATCGAGGCCCAGTGTCCCTCGTTATGCTAAAACAGAGGCACTTACCAAAAATGAACGAACAACGATGCGAAATGAATGCTCGGCCTAAACCGCTGGTTCGGGTCCCGAAAATGGGCCGCCGCATCGGAAGTGGTGTTCGGCTGCGAAGCGGGTCTCGGAGACCCCAGTGTCCCTCGTTATGCTAAAACAGAGGCACTTACCAAAAATGAACGAACAACGATGCGAAATGAATGCTCGGGGCCTAAACCGCGGTTGAGGTCCCGAAATGGGGCTGCCGCATCGGAAGTGGTGTTCGGTTGCCAGGTCTCTCGGAGACCCAGGTCCTCGTTATGCTAAAACAGAGGCACTTACCAAAAATCGGAGAAATCGGAGATGGTTGGGCGGTCCCGAGCCGAGGCACACGGCCTAATGGCTCAAAACCGGAAGCTCCGAAATGGCAAAATGGCTCTGACCTTACAAAACGTAGCCTACGGCCACTGAGAGATAGTCTACGGGACCACTCCCTCCCCTCAGGAAAGAAAACAGAGAAAACCGAGCCTGGTTCGCAAACCGAGACAAGGCACAGAAAAGCCCGGAAGCCTAGAGGCAGGGCGCGCAGCCGCGACTCTGAAACTTCTGGATGAGCACAACATGAAATATCACCGAGCGCTCAGCTGGTGACGTCTGAGTCTTAAGGTCGGTCAAAAATGGGGTGTCTACAGACGGTCAGGAATTAAGCACCCCACTCACCCAATTCAAGATCGGCCTCTACTAATCATGATGTGATTCTTATTTACATTATATGCTCTTGTTTCGGTTATTAGGCCAACATTACTATGTGTTGCACACAAGTATAGACTAGTTTGCAAAAATTAAGAAATTTGATTTCAAGTTTGTTTTTGAAAATTATTTCAAATATGTACCACTTGAAAAAGTGATCTCATATATACTTCGATCAAACTATTCCAGTTTAAGCAATTAGCCTCCATCTACATGCATTCAAGAGTTACATCACTTAGCCTGATGGAAATATGCTTGACATGGCAACAATCACACTCATGCAATATGCTAAAGTAATAAATGCTTACCTAGTACTCCAAGGTGAGCCAAAACAAAAGAGTTAGAAAAATGCATACTTCTTACTAATGAAATATGACTAATGCAACACATGCAAGATGCAATTAATAGGCTCGGCTACTAATATAACATGTGAATCAGTTTGATAGCATGCGGTTTAAACACATATTCAACGAAGTAATAAACAACAATGCTTGTTAGAATGATGAACCAAGCCTCGATCCATGCAAGACAAGTGGATACAAATCATGGAATATGCTAAATGAAACATGATGTTCTACTCTATCCATCATAAGCAAATAAATAAAAGGGAAAAAGACGTGGGGTCAAAAGACATGCACAAATATTACATATTGGTCCCCACACAAGAGGGTCCGAATGAATGCCCTAGCTAATTACTATGAATTAACTAGTCTATTACAACCCAAATTAAATAAATTAACTATGCTAGCTAATTATTACAACATCACAAATTAACTAACTACTTTAGCTAATTAATTAAGTACAACATAAAACTAACTAGCTATTCTAACTAAACTAACTAATTAGTTACAAGTCCACTACTTTAAGTACAACATACCACTATTACAACATTATTTTAACAGATCTTGAGAATCGAGGGATGGTTCATGCATAGATGTGGATTTCCACCTGAAAATGCTCTCCGTTTTGCTACCGGAATGCTTCTATTGCACAGTCAGGAAATTGCACCGATTTTTCACCTCAGTTTCTACTCTGTTCCATAGGAAACAGTTCACTATCTTGTTGGAAAAGTGGCCGGCAGGCCAGAAGTAGTGACATCCTACCTAATAAAGGTGACCTGCCAGCCAGTGATGTTGGATTTCTCTTGCTATAGTAGAAAATAAACAGAGCACAACAAAGCATTCTCAGGGGATGTTTGTCCATCCTACCTCTCTTTATCATCAAACACCTTAAAGGAGAGGTAGGCTCGATTTGCAAGCCATCAATCGGTGCAAATTCATTGCATGATGACTTATGAACCAAGGGATACAATTTCAATAAATGGTAAAGAAAGACCAACAAAACCTCCTCCCTATCATGGATTGATCAAGGGAAAGGGTTGATATTGATTCTTGAACCGTTTTCATCACTAACAAGTATAAAATGACTCAAGACTTAATAGGTTCAATTGACGTCTGATTGAATCCAAACCATTTCATTATCTTGCTTCATTTTAACCCCAATTTTTATTATTCCATTTTAATTACCTTCCATTCATTAGCCAATTAAGTCCAATAATGAGCTTTAAGTCCACTATTAGAGAGTAGTGTTAAACCAAATGTTGTTTTAGGCATGAGAGGTAGATCATGCCGTTGGTAATGAACCCCCAAATGGATTAAATCATTAAGCACAATATCACCTTCAAGCTTAAACAACACTCCTTTCGGAGCAACTCTCAAAACAAAGAGAAAAGGCCAAGAAAGGAAAGAGATTGCAGAGATGCTTAGAGGTGAACACAGATATGGAAAGCAAGAAATAAATGCTATCAACTCAAATAGGTTGGTGGCTAAGGCCTAAACCACCAAGCCTATGAAGACTATTACACTACAAGCATACTATACAAAGCATGAATGAAACTAACACATAAAAATAGTCCTAAGTTAGCTCAAAACAATGCCCGAATTAAAGTAAAAGTAGCTAAAAGAGTAAGCTAATAAACAAGCACCAGGAGGGGAGGCTACCCCCTCCATTTTTGGGACTTCAAAACATGATTTTTATCCTCTAGAAAACTCTGAAACCAGTGGTAAAAAGATAAAAAAAAAAAAATTGATAAAAATGTGGGAAACACAAGGGTAAAAGCCTATGAAACAAGGTTCAAAGAAGGGTGATCCACCCCTCTACCTTTAATGGCTTTAAACCACAAGATTCAGCCCAAAAATACAGGTGATGAACAACTCAAAAATGGCAAGAAAACATGAGAAAGAGATGGTACAAAAGAACTAGAATGTATGCCTTTTGAAGAGGAATGATCCTTTTGAGCTACAAACCAACAATTCCACACCCTCAAGAGCTAAAATACAAACTCAAAAACACCTTAGCAAAGAACCCTCAGGGTTTGGTTTAGAGTGTCTAAGCAAAGGGTATAGAAGTTATAAGGGAGAAAGAGAATTGTAGAGAGAGAAAAATATTTTCTAAACTTTTGTTCCAAAATTTTCCAACCCTAAATTATGAGAGAGGGTCAAGTATATATAGAAAATTTTGTTTGGCTCTCGAAAATATCGTTATACATACAGCTGGTATCATGCATGCACCTGTGGAGACAGTTGGCACAACTGGCAAAAAGATCTAAAATTTTACACAAGTGGCCAGTAGGCCACTAATAGTGGACGGCTGGAGTCACAAGTGGATTTGCAGGCATAAGTGGTTGGTAGGCCACTAAAAAGGGGTAGCCGGCCACTAATAGTGGGCAGTTGGAGTCACTAGCGGGTCTGCAGGTCCCTAGATGGTTAGGCTTGAAAAACCACTATTTTGGTCCAAAACAAGGCACAAGGTTTGTATGCACAAAATTGAGGTTTCTTGTTGAGGATATTGAGCATTTGGACAAGCGTATGCATTCATTATCAGGTAAACAATTGGTGGCACCCAAGTCGTAAGGGTGGTAAAAAATGGGGTGTCTACACTAAGGTAAATCCATGCACCTCTTCTCTTAATGAATTATCATGTTTTTTTTTTTCCTTCATAATATATGCTAAAAATGTATCGTACATGTTACTAGTGGTTACTACATTTGCTAGATGAAGTATGGTTTGAAAATGAAATGTTTTTCTCCTTCTTTGAAATCTCCAACAGGCTCTTATCAAGGTTTTTGAATTTATTTATTTTTTCTTATAGAAAACCTTTATGAACTCAAAATCTATTTTAAAGGGATATTATTTGACATATATAGAGTATGTGAGAATTTTGGCTAAGACCATGGATGTGTTTTTATGACTCCTTTTATTTTCCTAAATACTTGGTGCAAAGAATTTATTAAAAATAGAAAACTTTAGAAATTTCTAGAAAATTCTAGCAAAATGATCTCATGTTAATTTTTATATCAAAATCTTCCTCCAATGGTTAGCTTTCAAGAAAAATTTATTTCAATACAAATGCATGAGTATTTTAACAGAAACACCAGTTTTTGTAACAATTGTCAAATCTAGACTGAGTCTATGTATTTCTTAAATATCTAAAAATCTAAGACATCCACCCTACTTTCGTAAAATGGTTCTGAAACTAGACTTGATTCTCTACAAATCCTCAAGAAGCCACGTTTCTGAAACCCTTAAAAATATTTTTTTCTATATTTTTTATATAGAATATCTTGATATATCTATATTCGATCAGTGGTAGGAACTAATCAAGAATACCCCTAACATTTCAAACATGTCATGGAACTAGTTTGAGGATTTGTTCCTGATTAAATATTTTCCAAGCGCTGTTCGTCAATAGCGAGTCAAGGAATTCCAGAACCTGGAGCAGGGAAATATGACTGTAACTCAATACGCTACAAAATTTGAAGAGTTAGCCTGTTACACAACTAGATATGTAGCAAATGATGAAGAGAAAGCAAGGATGTTCGAGTGGGAGCTAGACCTTACAATCAGGGAAAGAATTCTTTTGCAATGACTCCACACATATGTCGAAGTATTAGAGAAGCCCTACTCAGGACCTCAGAGGAACCAGAAAGAAAATACGACCCTGAAGCCCTACTCAAGACCACAACCACAGTAGTAATGGAAATAATCGCAACAACAGATCCAAAAGAGAGGTTATCAACCAAGATCGGCAGGACAACTTTAGTGCTTTCATTGCCAACAGCTAGGGCACAAAAAGAGTGAATGCCCCCAACTCCCTTCATCAGAATACTAGGGAGGAGGCTTCGGACAAAATTCTCAGGCATTGGATGGATAGAAACCCTAGGTAAACAAGACAGGATCTACCGGACAACAACACCAGAAGAGTGGAGGAATTCAGAATGCCAGGACCAATGGCAACCAAAAGGCAACCGGCAGAGTCTTTGACTTATGATCTCAAAATTTGTTTTAAAGGGGTATTATTTGACATATATAGAGTATGTGAGAATTTTGGCTAAGACCACGGATGTGTTTTTATGACTCCTTTTATTTTCCTAAATACTTGGTGAAAATAATCTATTAAAAACAGAAAACTTTTGAAATTTCTAGAAA
Source organism: Camellia lanceoleosa (assembly GCA_025200525.1). Lineage (NCBI taxonomy): Eukaryota > Viridiplantae > Streptophyta > Magnoliopsida > Ericales > Theaceae > Camellia > Camellia lanceoleosa. Next base: position 44,219,525 of record CM045772.1, read on the forward strand.
ATTCCAGAAAACTGATCTCATGTTCATTTTTATATCGAAATCTTCCTCCAATGGTTAGATTTCAAACAAAATTTATTTCAATGTAAATGAATGAGTATTTTAAGAGAAACACCAGTTTTTGTACCAGTTGTCAAATTCGGACTGAGTTTGTGTATTTCTTAAATATCTAGAAATCTAAAAGAGCCTTCCTACTTTTGTAAAATGATTCTGAAACTAGCTTGATTCTTTACAAATCCTCAAGAAGCCACATTTCTGAAACCCTTAAAAATATTTTTTCTATATTTATGTGGTTCTTGTTGTAATTTAATGCTTTGTGCTATCATTCTTGTATAGTTGAACTTATTATGACATGTTTGTTTATAATGTATGTTATACTTGCATCCTTGCGTTTTACCTAGAATAGCCTTATTATGCTCTTACTTGTGCTAACCATTAATGTGTAATGGACTTAATGAAAAAGGGGAAAACTAAATGGGTTGGTAAAGAGGGTTGATGACCACACTAGTTATATATGATGAATGATAAGAATGTTAAGTTTGATATTAGTAGTGGATTAAAATGAGCAAGTCTTGTGCAAGTGGTTGTTCGAAACCCTTGAATGGAGCGGTTGTATTCGGACCTTAGGTGGCTTCAGTGTGAGGAGAGATTTGGGCAAGGCCCATTTTATCATCTCTTTTGAGGCCTTGAGGTTGGCGCTACGTGGAATATAACTGTTGGTAAGAATCTGATATAACGTCTACAACAAAGCAGCAAAAGATGGGGCATACCGAATAATCCGCATCCAATTCTTGGAGTTGAGATGATGAAATCTCTTTGGAGGATTTCTAGACTACTAAAAACTATCCATGTAACCTTTGTTATTTATTTGAATATAATGTTCTCTTTCTCTGTTGTTGTAATTGCTATTGTGTATTAGATGGGAGAGAAAAAAGGGACAGGGTGTGTGTGCATTTACTAGGCATTCAAAGTTCATGGCGTGTTATGCCAGGTGCCGAAGAGAAGCTTGCAGCAAAAAACGATGAACCGGAAACCTTTGAAGACATTTGGCTATCCTAGAAAAGTTATTTTTATATTTTATTTTTGTTGTTGTTTTGAAAAGTCCATCTGAAACATTATTTTTGGAATGTAATGTTGATGGAACTTACTTTTGTAACTAAGGATGTTTGTAACAATCCTATTATTGTTATGTACTTGTACTTAAAACACCAATATAGTTTCGTACGTTGCTTATAGACCTTGCGTCAATACCTTTTAGGATTTGTCAAAAGGGTAGTGCGCTACCTAAGACAGCTAGACTTAGAAGGGATGCTAACTTGACTTCTCCAGCGATTTGGGATCTTACTCGTTTATTGGTCATAGGACTCATTAATGACTTTCCCTTACAACCCCTAGTGTAGATTTTGGGGCGTGACAACAATTGCCTCCCGAGCACCGGGTTAACTCATATATCGAGTGGGCTTTATGCTTGGCTCCCGCTGGGCTGACTTTCGTACAGATGTATTGCACTAATCATAATCTGTGCCTAGAAATACGAGCGTGTAGTAGATATGTTATCACACTTGACACAATGGATAGGACCCAATGGGGGATACGTAAAGCTTCCTACTCTTTCTTTGTCTCTTGGCTCTTTATTTATTGCGATTCAAAAAATCCGCCGCCTATTCCCTTTCACTTCCGAAAAGACTTCATTCCTCCACCCCTTCAGTTTTTACCACTTGATTGCAACTATGGTAGCCCTCATGTCACAGCCCAAACCCGCCCCTATTAGGTTTAGCTTCATAACCGGCCAATAATCCTGGGATTACTAAAGGCCTCTGAACATATTAACACATAATAAGGGGCTATGGAAGTAGATATATGAAACACAGATAGTCCATTGAACTGCGCAGACATACATAAGACAGGAACTTAAAACTTTTATCACACACATACGTGGCAACATATTAACAAAGCCTTGCATCACCATCACATGTACACATAGTCAAACTGAGACTTAGTCCGAGGAACTGTCATACAAAAACTTGTTCAAACCAAATAAAGAAAGTAGAAAACTTATATATAATTCACAAACTCGACAGTCAAACTTCTCAGGAACCTCCTCAGGAGGTGCGGTGGTTGGCCGACACAAAACAAATCTTCAAGCTGTTATTACTGAGCCTGGTCATGCACCTAATCACCTACATACATAGATAATAGAGTGAGCGAGAGCCCAGTGAATAATAACAAAGTAAAGAGGTTTAAATGAATGATGTCCTATACTAGATTCGAAAAGAAGATTCATTTTTATTTCAGAAATAGAACCAGATTCACATTCATATTCTTGTTCAAATCATATATAGAAATCAAGGTTCATGCTTTGTCATACGTGGTACATCTGCTAGCCCTAACAGAATAGATGCAGAATAGATAAAAACAGGTACAAAATAGATGGTGATTATGAGTAACTAGTTCCATAAAGGAACATCTGGATCCGGGTAATAGAGAATAGATATGCTGAGCTCCATGATGGAGCCTTCGGTATAGCTAACAAATTACAAACATATTAAGTTCCATAATGGAACCCCCAATATCGGGTAACAGCTAACAAATATGCTGAGGATGCCACCAATACATTTTAGAAATTGGACAAATTTATTCATTGTACAGAACATGTAATTTCAAAAAATAGATCTTATTTAATCATACAGAAAATAAATAAAGTTGAACATAGCTTTACTAAGTTATTACTCACTGATGGCTCCAGAAGCAGACAGACAGAGCAAACAAATCGAATAGCTTATGGTGCATGACCTACACAAACAGATAACGGATACACACTGAAACACACGCTCAGAAAATACTTAACTCATTACGTTTCGCTCTTAGTGTGTTTCTAAGTCTTATCCTCCTTATTATGTATTAATTAGGGCTTATGAATGCCTAAGATGCAATGAGGATGCTAAGATGTGCTTTGGAACACTTAGCCAAATTTTCAAAAACAGGGCAGTCCGCTTAAGCGCAACATCTGTTGCTCGAGCGGTCTGCAAAAGTACTTGTTACATACGGATGCTCAACAGTAGCTCGAGCCAAAGACAGAGTAAATAGGGTCTCTGCTTGAGCGCAACTTCCTACGCTCGAACAGTTTGTAAAAGTTTGGGAGCTCTCATTTTACGTTTGAGCATAACTTTGATCGCTCAGGCGGAGGGTCAAAAATAAGGGTGGTCGCTCGAGCTCAGGTTCTACCACTTGAGCTAACCCCTAAACTCTGCAAAAGTACTAGGAGCTTACATTCTCTACTCGAGCAAAGGGTACAAATTCTGGAATTTTCCAAATTGTAGTTCTAAGTTTGAAACTCAAGTTCAAGACTTCAAAACACATCATCTTGGGCCAAAACTTGAGGAACGTTTTTAAACTTGTAAAACATTATGAATGCAAAATCATTTCACAAAATCAAAGTCCAAAAGCATGTCAATTGTGAAAAATCAAACTTGGAACTTAAAGAACATAACATGAAGACAACATGCATGAATTGTCTTGACTTCAAAGCTTTCAAAACATGGTCAAATGAGGTATTTAACTCAAATACATGTTGAATTCTTAGAACAAATCCAAAATGAGGACATGCAAAAGGAAATTCTTTAAAAACATCTCTGAAACACAATGAAATGAGAATGCATGCATGTCCTATGCTTTGATCCTATAATATGAGCTTAATTCTTGTCTTAATCTTGAATTTCTTTTGAACTCATGTATTAGCTAAATTAATTACATAATCACAGGCTTGAATTCTCACCTAAACTTCCCAGTTAAGCTTCAAGTAGTCATATTCTTGAGTATCCAAGCTAATTCTCCTTAGTTCCTCTCATGTTTCTTCCTTTTTATCTCAATTCTCTCCTCTTCTCTTTTCTCTCACTTTTGTGCCTCAAGATTGAAGGAATAAGAGTGTTTAATGAGTCTAGAGTCATATATAAACCTTATATAGGCTAATTAGGAAGTCCAAGTAAGTCTTATCTAAGCTTATTAACTTTTATGATTTTATTCTAATTATTGGGTTCAGAATCAAATTTCAATTAAACCTACTACAAAAATTTAAAAATTCCAAATAACATATAAACCAAGTCAATTTCACATTCTGTGGCCGATAAGGCCTTCAATTCGCATAATGAAACAGAAACACAAACAGATATTCCTACAGCAGACAGATATAAACTTAAGTAATGCAACAAACATGCAATTAATTCAGAATTTCTTCTTAATTACTGATTAGGCACTTTTAATCACGGATTAGTGGCTAATCACTATTCGGGGTTGCTACACCTCATTTGTTTAGACATTTCTCGTTTTGATCTTGTAAGTCTTTTGAACCCCCATTTTCATCTTACTTGTGCTTTTTGTTGAATTTTTTACTTTGCTTCACCACCGATCCACTTTTTTGCCTTCGGTCTATTCATCTTTCAACATCTCCATGGAAAAATATCTGAAAGCCTTACTATCTGAGAGTATGGTCACCACTTTTTGTCGTCATTATTCTATTTCTGACAATGTTCAAATAGAGCTCATTGCAGACATGGTGGTGGATATGGAGAGGACAGACACTAATACCATAGTGTTTTTATTGCTAACTATTACTAAAGGTAGAGTACGATTTCCCCTGCACCATTTTCTTCAAACTATTCTCCATTGTTAGGGTTTGATTCTCTCACAATCGAATATAATTTTTTACTGAATAATCATGGGTATCATATCACTCAATCACCGATTACAAATTAACCTAGGCATCCCTGCTATTCAACACTGCTACGCCCTTACCAAATTATCTGGATGGCTAGGACAATTCTTTCTTAGGGCCAAGGACACAGATCACCAGTTGGTGACCATGCTTGCTAGCTAAGGCAAGAGGGTGGATGATGTAATGGTCCTAGTGAGTGGAAATTGGGAATTCGGCTTGAAGGAAAACCATTTGGACTCGATTCCTAAGCAAAAAGGAGAACCAGGTGGCCAAGTAATTCAACAGTTGTTTTCAATTCTATTTGGCTATCAATGTATTAGCAACTTTGTTTCCTTACAAGTAATGGTCCGAAGAAGCCGATCGCTTCAGAAGACGAAGCCATCTTAGCCCAAGTTAAGACCGCTCTTGAGTATACTGGGCTAGAGAACCTCGAAGGGCAAGGCCGTGCTGTGTATATTCTGCTTATATATGATCCATCTTACTCTACTTTTGCTGTTGCCGATCACATTCCCATTCTTGAAGGAGAACAATAGCCTATGGCTTTGGTTTTTGAAAGTTTCATTAACTTGAGGGATGTGGGAACCATTGAAGTAGCAGATAGTGAAAGTGGCGAAGTAAGCGTCGAAGAATCCAATCAGGGTGTCGAATGAAGTGAAGGCATAGATAATAGAGTTGTCGAGCAAGTTTAGTAGGGCATTGATTCGATTGGCGAGATCACCGAAAGCGAAGAATCCAACCAACATTGTCTGGAATTAGTGTCGTCTCCTGCTCGAGCTGATTTGGAAGGCGCTCGGAAAGAGGCCAATATATTTTTTGACTTGGACGACCTTTTTGGGTCTAGAGCCAAAGATATGGCAGGTGAGTCCCTTTTTCTCACCCAATTTGCTAAGAAGTGAAAAGCTAAGAGGATGGTAGCGATGAGGAAGACGGGCACCGCTGGAAGTAGCCAAGAGGTCCCTCTACCGGCGGTGACCTAGTCCAAAGAGATCATTGCTCCACCCGTTCCCAGAGAGTCGGCATAGCCAACTCTTGAGCCCTTAATAAAAAAAATGATGGTTGAACAAAAGGGGGTGAGAGGCGCCCTACTAAGTCCACTAATTTGGTCGAGCTGCCAATTGAGAAAAGACCAAGGGCTTCACTCGCTTTGGATCTGGTGGCGCCATTTACAATTCAGCTAAAGATTAAGGGGTCGTTCCTCCCTATGGGCATATAGGCGGTAAAAGAGCCTGCCGTTGCGCTAAGTATGGCTACAACCATCATGTTGCCTTTGGACAAGGCAGTGTTCTGTGCTGAGCCGAATGTTATCTTAATCACTATGGTTGCACAATTGGCTATTCGGGGTGAGTTGATTTCAATGAACATATATGTTAGTAAAACCTTATTGCTTTCTTAATATAAACATTCTCTTTTGCATACAGCTAAGCAGATTGAGGAGATTGGCTGTTGCCACCATGACGCCGTTGAGCTAATTAACCAACTCAATGGAAAAGTGGCGATCGAGCAAGGTAAGGAAAAGCCGATAACTACTGAATTGACCACAGCAATGTAGAGAGCTGAAGCTAAAGCAAAAAGGGCCGATGAAGAGCATTTGAGGGCCAACTCTGAAGAGGAACAAGCAAAACACATCGACCTACTTCATAATGCTACCAAAAAAAGGGCAAATCTTTTGGATGCCACTTTGAAAGAAGCCAAGGCAGATCTGGAAAAGCTCAGGGCCGAGCTTCTGGCAACTAAGACAGCGACGAAACAAGCACAATCAAGGGAGGCAAAAGCATTTGGAGATGGGGAGTTGTTGGCTATGGAAAAGCATGCCGACGAGGCCCTGAAGTTTGTGAATTAGGGCTTCAAACATGGTTGACTCAAGGCATTGGTCGTCGCACAAGTGATACTGGATGTGCCGATTCCTTTGAAGTAGGAAGAGGTAGAGTCGCTAGAGTCGAACCCAGAGGAGTAGATCCGATGCCGAACAGTTTAGTCTAAGTTTCGATTGTAATAGTCTTTTCGTTTGTTTTTTTATTTATTTTTATTTTTTTTAAGAATTGATGTACTAGGGCCGTTTTCATATGTAAAGAGACCTAGTCATGTATCAAGTTAGTTTATAAATGAAAACATTTTACTATGCTTCAAAATTGTCTTCAACATTTTACCAGCCTCTTCTTTGGTCTCACTCATCTTTGTTACCATCACAGCAGGCTCTGACAAGTCTTCTACATCTCTTTCCAATTGTTCTAATTGCCTAGGCCTTGCTTCAAATCTTTTTGGTAAAGCCAAAATCATATTACAATTAGTGTTTGCAGGCAAAGAACCAAACCCAATTGCCTTTACCTTCTCACTAAAATCCTCAGAACTTTCAGATTTTGTATCTTCCCTTGTGTCTTCCTTGCTGTCAACAGGAACTTTATTTGAGTTGCCTACCACAACATTCCTATCAGTCATTAGCTCATCCTCCTCTCTCTCCTCATTTGACTAGAGTGCTTTATATATTTCCTTCAACTGCCTCCTAACGAGAATCTTCTTAGGTATCTTATCTACTACACTCTCTATCTTGCCTGACTCACCACACTCTTCTTTATTCTTCTCTCTCTCCCAAATCAAATTGTTTCGATCATCTCTCTTTGAATTATCTCACTTCTTAGTTGAAAACATAGCTTGAAACTTTCTTTGCTCCCTTCTTACCCGAGTCCTAGTTAGGCCCATAGGCTTCAAACCCGACAAAGGAAATTTTGGATGAACCACCCCTTGCCAACCAAAATGTGTAGGCACTGGTGGCTTCACCATCCTTGGCTGCATTGGGGAATAAACCTGTGAAAACCTCACCCTTTGGCCATGAAACTATCTTGGCCTAAAAAACCTTTGACCTTGGCCAATAAATGGTCTTGGCATAAATACTAGTTTTTGAACATGACTAAGGCCACTAGAAGACCTTTGATCTTTCAACTATCTTACTTTAACTCTGACCCCTTCTGTACCATGAAGAGAAGGATATACAGGTTGCCACCTGAATAAAAATGGACCATTCTCTTTAGTATATGAGTTGTCGACAGGCCCAAAAATCCCAGGGTCCTACCTATCAAGCAATAACTTGTCTCCATTGAAAATTTGAAGGTTACCTCCACATAAGGTATTAAACCTTAAGCCATGATCCTTCACAGTCTCTTTCAACTTGTTAGCTAAAATAGCTTGCAATTTTTCCTTTTTAGTCCCACATGTTGAACACACAAACTTGTCCTCATCACTCACTTTCTTTCCTTTTTCCTACTTCTCCTTGTGAATCCTCTCCATGTCAGACAACAAAACAATTGGGTTTAGTGTCTTCCTTTTAATGCTAGCTGACACCATATAGATTGGTGCCATTTCTGGAAAGGGATTGCTATTGACTGCCATACCCCCTTTTCTTTCTCTGCATATTTCAACAGTCCCTTTTATATTAAGTCCTACACACAATTTCTGAAAGTTACACAACTAATGGTAGAATGTCTAAAAGTATTATGCCAATTACAATATTCTTTTCCTACTTTGTCTTTTTCTTTTGAAATTATGTGTCCAAGGGGCAATGTTAAAAATTTATTAGCTAATAATTCATCAAAAATGGCATCAGCCTTGGACAAATCAAAAGAATACTACCTAAATGTAGGGTTTTTATTTCTTTTGGCTAGCTGAGTTACTGGCATGTTCACTAGTTTGTCCATTTTCCTCAAAATCCCACAAACCACTGGTGTTTTGCCAACCACTTAAGCCACATTAACATCAATTTCTATTTCCACATCAACCTCTTGGAAATAAGTCCCATTAGAATTTACATTCCTATGTCTCTCCTCTCTAAGTATTGATTTATATCTTGTTGCCTTAGATGACAACTAAAACAAGTCCCTAAACTCCATCCCTTCAACTTTTTTCTTAACTCAAATTCCAATCCATTTTGAGTTATTCTTACAATTTTAACCTCAGGCATGTACATTTGACACTAGTTTTTTCCCCTCTTAAATTATTCAATAAATTGTTCTATACTCTCAGAAAACTTCTACCCCATTTCAGATAAATCTACCAGAGTTACTTTAGGCCCAGTTCTATGAAATTGAGCACGAAACTAACTCTTCATCTCTACCCAAGTGTGAATTGAATCAGCAGGCAAATTAATGAACATGTAAAAGCAGTCCTAGAGAGAGAATGTGGAAATAATCTCATTTTAAGTACGTCATTATTTCCTATTTCTCCACATTGTAAAGTAAACCTCCCTATGTGTTCAATTGTTGACTGGTTTTCCTCACCATGAAACAAGGAAAACTAAAGTACCTTGTAGATCCTAGGAAAAGGTTCCTCATCTACCTACTGAGGGTATGGTTTCCTAAATCTAGCCCTTTCAGGCCTTCTCAATCCTAGACCATAAAGGTCTTGAACAATTTGAATAATCTGGTCTCTTTGAAAATTTTCACTATGATTAATAGCATTTTGCCCCCCATACCCATAATTGTTCTCAAGAAATTCATGCCTGTCAACATGTAAAGGGGGTACTGGACCTCTTGGCCTTGGGCCATTACCAAATGGTTCGTGATACATATTAGGCCTGTGCATTTCAGGGTATGCACCCATATTACCATAATTATTAACCCCTTGGTGTCCATAACCCATATTATACCCAACATTTTGATTTCCAAAACCTTGATTATCAAAACCTTGATTATAATTTTCAAAACCTATACTATTTCTTGGCCTCGTGTTAGGATAATTATTAAATTTTGTGTCAAACAAATCTTCGTCCCTTACACCTTTGGCCATATAATGGATTAGAAAAAACATTTGACCTAGGGTGCCCCCCAGGCCAATTTCCTTGAATTTTAACATTTGGGGTTTGAAATACCTCATGCAATTTTTCCTCTACAGTTGGGTCCCTATAAAAGGACATTGACTCACCAACAGATTGGGGTGGCACACCAGTTGGTGGCACCATGTGTGTTCTTGAGGACACCTTCTGTGCCTTTACTTCACTCTAGCTTGCATACTCCATAGATGGAGCTTTCAACACACTCCTCACTTCTCCTAAAAGGATCTGGTTCTCCTCTGGTGACTAGTTTGCTAGTGCATCCCTTATCTGAGCCACTAAAACCCTTGTTGGAATTTTGGCATGGCCACTTGTCTGGCCTTCTATATCTACTACTTGGCCACCCATCTAGCCTTTATGGGTGCAAACACCCCATTTTTGACTGTCTTTAAGACTTGGATGTCATTATTGGTGCACACGATGATTGTGATTGTTTGAGCTCATTTTGGTACCTGAAGTCCTCGGCGGAATGCCCTGTCTTTGAGCCTTCAAACCCCTATCCATTCTGTGCCCTGTTTTGGACCAATATCTTCTAGCTTGCAACCCTTGGTGGCTGCCGGCCATCACTGGTGGACGGCCGGTCACATTAGTGGCCTGCCAGCTATTGATGACTTTTTTTGCAGATATTTTCTTGACAACTGTTCCAATTGTTGGCACAATCAGCTTGATCACCATACACATGTATGGACTGATATATCTTAGCCAAAAGTTTGTTTTTCTATAAATGTGGGACCTTCTCCTCCATTGCAGAGGGTTAGAAATTTTGGAACAACATTCTCTCTCTCTCTCTCTCTCTCTCTCTCTCTCTCTCTCTCTTCAAATTTGTGCATACAAGTGTAGATACACTTCAAGTTTGCCTATCAACCCTTGACCAAAGTTGCTTCTCTTTGGGCTGAGGTTACTTGGGACCCTCTTTAAGCTCTAGAAGGTGTTTTGTGGCTTGACTTTGTGCCTAAAATTGTTGCTTGCTTCAAGAGGTATAACACTCTCTTTTGACACTTGTTTTGCATACTTGTTTTCCCATCTCTTTCAACTGTTTTTGGCCTGATTTTGAACTGTAAAAAACTTTGTTTTTGTGGCCTAAAGGTGGTGGTTTGAGGCCATTTTCAGTTAGGGGGTGGTTCACTCTTCTTACTTCTTTGGTTGCAAAGTTTTTGTACCTTTGTTCATCATTTTCAAACCAACTTTTTTGGCCCTTTTAACCACTGAGTTTTAGAGATTTTTCAGTGGTAAAAAAACTCATTTTGAAGTCCAAATTTGGAGGGGTTAGCCTCTCCTCCTTGTGTCTTGTTTGCATGCCTAGTTAGCTTCACATGTTAGTATGTTTTTCTAGCTTAACTTAGCTCAAGTTCAGCATGTTTTTGCCTCTGAAATAGACTGCTTTAGCTCTGTTTTGGGCTGTTTGGGTCGGTTGATTCTTGTTTTGCATGATTGTAGTGTAATAGTCCTCACAAGTTGGTGTTTTTGGGTCTTAGACGCCTCTTGTTTGAGTTGATAGCATCTTTTGGTGTTGTTTTCCATTCCATTTCAGCACTATAAACTCTGTAACCTCCCTCTTTGCTTCACTCTTTCATTTGCTTTTGAGGGTTGTTTCAAGCTTTGGATCCTCTAAGCTTGAGATTGAGGTCATGCTTAATGGTTTAATCCTCTTTGAGGGTTCATTATCAATGGCATGATCTCTCTCTTGCCTTACATTATCCCTTGGTTGACACTTCTTTCATCTTAGAGGACACTCACCAATGGACAAATTGATTAAAGCATGATTTGGTAACTAAAATGTGTAAACAAAATTGGCAAGTAAAAGTGGCAAGATAAATATTCATTGTGTTGCATTGCATGTGTTCAAATCAAACATTAATTTGAACATAAGGAAAATGGGACATTTCATACTCAAAAGTGATGAAATGTGCTACTTTCCTAGGTCTCCATTGCCCTTGATCATGCATGATAGGGTGATGGCCTTTTGAGTCTTATTTAATATTTGTTGAACTTGTACAAATTGGTCCCTTAGCCATCATGCATGGAAATTGCTTGATTGATGGTTGAGGGCCAAATGTATCACTCCTTCGAGCTTGTGTTCATGATAAGGGGTGATACATAGTACAAACAACCTGTGAGAATGCCTCTTCTTTGCCCGGTTTGCTCTCTGTTGCAGCAAGAAAAGGAGCATCACCAGTGGCTGGCAGGCCACCACTATTGGACGGCACCCCTTGCTGGTGGCCGGCCGGCCACCACTTCTGGCCTGCCGGCCAGAAATGAAAATTTGGTAGAAAGCTTGTCAAGCAAAGCAGAGTTGATCTGGAGAAGGCGGACTAGTGCATAGGGTGTGTAATAGAGGCAATTGGAAGCAAAATAGCGGGTGTTCTTCGGGTGGAAACCGAGCATGCATTGGGCATCCCTCGCCTCCCAGGACCATTTGTTTAAATTGATTAGTTAATTAGTTGTAGCTAAATAATGAATGTTGTAATTATTTAAGTAGAGTAGTTAATTAATTCATATTGTAATTAATTAGCTTAGTTGCTTTGTAATTAGTTAGTTAAGTATTTAGCAAATTAGTTTGCTTTGTAATATTTAATTAGCTTAGGTAGCTAATTATTTAATTGTTTTAATTAAGTAGCCTAGAGTAAGCTTGTTATTCATTTGAAGTGTTGCAATAATTAGCTTACTTAGCTTAGTTTAGCTAGCTAGTTAGCTTTATTCATTTGGACACTCCTTCGCGAGAGCGTAATGTTGTAATAAGTGTGCGTGCGTGCGTGTATGTCTTCCAACATCACGTCTTTCTCCCTTTTATTTATCCACTTTTGATGGTTAGATTAAGGACATGTTTTAATTAGCATACCTTATACTTGCATCCATTCATTTGTATTACATGCACCGAGGCTCGACGCATCATTCAAGCTGCATTGTCATTCCAATAATTATTTGAATTCGTGTTTAATCACATGTTGTTTAAATTGTTTCATATGCCATATTAGTAGTTGAGCCTATTAATTGCATATTGCATGTGTTGCATTAGGCATCTTGTATAGTTAGGAATCATGCATAGTTTTCTAACTCATATTTTCTTGGTTTGGAGTACTAGGTGAGTTTTTATGCTTTAGCATACTTGCATGAATGTAAATGTTGCCATGTTTAGCATGTTTACTATGAGGCTATGTAATGCTAAACTGCTTGAATGCATGTGGATGAAGGCTTGTTGTTTGAATTGGAACGATTCAACAAATATGTGTTTTAAGCCCACTTTGTTGAATGGCAAATCAGTTTTAAGTCCACTATGTTTGGTGGCAATTTTGCAAACTTTAAGCCCACTTGAGATAGCAAATTCAAACCATTTTCGCAAGAAAACAAACATGAGTTGAATTGTTCTAAATTGAGCAAACTAGTCTATACTTGCTTGTGCGCATCACATAGTAATGCTAATTTAATAACCAGAATAAGAGCACATAATGTTTATAAAAATCATATCATGATTAGTAGAGGCCGATCTTTGATCGGGCGAGCGGGGGTGCTCAATTCATGACCTTCCCCTCTCGTACCTAAGTTCTCGAGCCGAGGCAACTTTGGTGATGACGGACACATGACCTTTGGCACGAGTCATGGGTTTCCTAAATTTCTCCAAAAATAAAATATTTAGGTGGCGACTCTGTATTTGGAAAAGTACTCCAATTTTGTCACTTTTTTGATTCAAAATCAGTTTTCCAAAATGATTTGCTGGATTTGGACTCTTTAGTGTTCATCAATTTCACATTGCACTTGTGAGATTAGATTCAAAACCACAAGAGTCCAAATTGTAGGGCTTTCTTTTCGAGCTTCCAAAAGGGGGCGCAAAAAAGCCGAGCTACAGTGGGCCATTGCTTGGCCTACATGTTGAGCACCACCATCATCAACAAAGACCAAGCCCTGGTGTAACTCTTATTCTTCAAACTCAGCAGGCCTCTTTTCAGCATGTTTATCAACCTGTTTCTTTGCCATCACCATTTCTTGTACAAATCATGCAAGATTGTCTCACTTGGCGTACCAAAAATTGTTAGAAAAATTATGCTAGGGCTGGATCAATAGTATCTAAACAATAATTCAAACTACACAACTTAAACAGGAACAATCAAACAACTGTGGTTCTGGTTCGAATGCCTCAAAAGAATAAGAACTTCTTTGGATCAAACAGTGACAACAAAGTAAACAAGAAGGAAAACAAGCTTTCTGTATTAGCAGATGGTAACAAGGTAAATTGAATAAAAAGAAAACAACTTCCAATTGTTGTATCAACGGATGGTAACAAGGTGGATTAAACAAACAAATGCAACTTCATGCTGAAATTTTATATGTTCATTTAACAAGTACATATTACAGTGATAGAAACTACTCCTAAATTACAATCTCAACTACTCCTAAGTCTAAAAGCTAAGTTGTTATGTTGTTGTTGATGTCCTATTTCTTCCAACTTTTGGTCTCTTATAGCTCTTCTTTCCCACGACTTCATGATCTCTTCATTCTACAACCGCTGTTGTGTAACTGCCACAATTGCACTCTTACTTCCTAGCCTTTAAACTGCATCATGACTTTACCTGGACCTGTCAAACTTCATTCATTTTAAGTTAACACGAGTCCCTGAGTCCTTCTACCCATCCTTCGACAAAGAAAAATTCCCACTTTGTTCTAAGTCTATGGCCACACTGCCAATAACTGCTCCAAGTTCCACATTAGTCCCACATGGAAACCTCACTTCTAGTTGATGATCTCTGTCCTCTGATGATAACCATTTACTCTGAACTTGGCCAGGTGTCCTCTACTGACTGAACCACCTATCAACAGGGTTTGGCAAAAATAGGTGCAAACAAGCCTAGTATACATGTTGAACATTATTTTTCAGCCTTTTCATATCCATGTACTTCTTTGTACTATACAATTATGAACAAAACTCATAAGAGGAAAAACTTGAGACAATTATACTTAGAAGGCATGGAGTTAAAAACTTTTAATTTATTAATTCCGTCAGAAAGAAATGTACAAGAATTGAGCATGAATTCAAAGCATCATTATAGTCTCTTCTATGGGTCAAGACAAGAAAACTGCCAAATAACAGCCTCAATATTTTGACAAATAGTGGCCAATAACTGTGCTATGTCAAACCTATAAAACTCCATGTGGTGACTACACTCTCACACTCAATTACTGCCAAAATAGTATGCCCAAAGCTATTTCATAGAACAAGAGGAATATAAATAATGCTTCAATTTATAAGATTTTGGATTTAAGAAGCTTAAAGCCACCTTTCATGTCAGCCACTGCCATTTCCTTTTACCTTTGATAACATTGTTAATTTAAAATATTTTTTTTCTCCAAAACTAGGCCTCATATTGAGCAATTCCAGGAAATTCCCAATAAAGTTTTTGTACAAACTTCTCCTATAAAAGAGAAAATAAAGTGGGAGAAAAGGTCAAGATCAAAGCAGAGTTTGAAGAATTTTGGAAAAGGAAGTCAGAATTCACCTTGGCAAAAGCAGTATGTAAAAAAATTTGATTGTCTATGAACTATCTTCCATCATACCTACTAACTAATTTCTTTCTCCATTCAATTATATCACCAAATGTAATTAGTGGTTGAATCTAACACACATTTCTATATTCTGTATAAGCATGCATTTAGATAATAACCAATCAACACTATTTACATAATAAACCAATCAGCACTTAGTTGACAATTGGAAAACAAAACATGTCATATACAACCAATATATAATTATATTATATAATGAAACATGCAAAACACACCTTGTAAGAAGAGGCTTCTTCTTTGTTCTTTTTCCTTCTACTCCAATGGTCATATGGCATCAATCAACATTCCCAAACTTTGATTAAACTGAAGGACTACCCAGGGAGAGACAAAACCCACAAATACATATGAAATAAAAATTAAAGTTCATTGACTAACCTCTTTTTGGAGTTTGATATACTAATCTCTTTTTGGAGTTTGATATACTAAGTTCATTGGTATACTAGAATGATGTCGAATGATATGATTATTCCATCAAAATAATATTTGGTTGTTTAAAAACTAATAAAAAAATACATTACAAATAAAATTATCATTCACCATAAAGAATTGTCATTCTATTCCATTGGGACAAGTTAAATCAGAACAACCTAAATATGTAGCCCCAAAATTTGGAACACTGAAAATATGTAGTAGGAACACCTAAAACTGAGCAATTTGCAAAACATCAATTCATTGTTTCTACTTTCCAAGCATAGGGAATGAATGAATCTCAACACTAATAGAATTACTTAAAACGAAATTTCATTATTAAAAAAAAAAAAGAGAAAAGAAGAGTTTTTTGTTTTCAATTTGGGATGCATCAACAAATCAAGGTAACGATAGAGCAAACCCTTATGATTTGTGTTTTATAAAAGCCATGTTTGAGAAGATAATTTTTTTTTTTTTTTTTTTCTGGTTCTATAGCTGACTTGATGGTTGTGAGAGAAAAATTAAAATGATTATGGTTTGGGATGTAATATTTTATCTTATAGACTATTTAAACTTATTTTGTCTTTATTGGCTATTTTAGTCAAAACTCAAGTTCCCAATACACATTTTTTTGTTTTTAATAAATTTTTAAATACTTTACGTTAATTTTAATTAAAATTTTTTAAATAAATCTAATTCCGGTACACTTAAAAAATATAATATTTATGATTTTTTTCCTATAAATTCATTTTTTTCATTATTTTTTGCAGTTTCAAAAACAAACATTTTGTTTTTTTTTATTAAAAGAAATTAATAATTTGATTTATTTATTTTTAGTAAATTTTATTTTCAAATTTTCTCATTTTTTTTCTTTTTTGCTTTTAAATTCTCTAAACTACATTGACATAAAATGAAAAAAAAAAAATTTAGATACAGATTAATAAAACAATAGTTTAAACAAATTGTTTAAAACAATGAGAGAGAGAAAGCAATTTTAGCTTCAATACAATGGGGAATTTTTTTTTAAGGTCCCTAATATTAAGATTTTATAAGATAAATGGCATATAATATTTTTATAATAGTTAAGGTCTTTCAATATTTATACTTAGAAAATTCGACGCAGAGAAATTCTGCCAAATTTCGAGAAATTTCAATTTTCATAGAAAATTTCTCTGATAAATTTTTCTAAGCCAAACAAATTTTTCTAAGTCAAATTTTTTCTGTGAAAATGTTGAGGAACCTTAGCTAAAAAAAAAAAAAAAAAGATCTTGGACCTCTCCTACTACACAAAGTTAAAGAGAGATGTTCACTAATTTTTCCCAACACAATAGCACTTTTTTATTTTATTTTATTTTTTTGGATTTGAGCTCTTTTATTATTGGAAGCCAAATGTTATTTGATTTCGTGCTTAACTTTATTTTGTGCTAAATTTTAATTTTTTTACTTGAACTTTTCACGACATGTTAATGTATACCGTGTAGAGTTATGATATATTATAACATGAAATACATGTCGTCTTGAGTACAAATATTCCATGACAAACTTTTGCAAGTCATAAAATTATACTATTTTTATGTCATATTTTTGTTTGTTGTAAATATAAACATCAACAATTTACATGGTATGTATGCCGTTATTGACAAGACATACGGCTTGCAAAAAAAAATTTTGTCATAAAATACACTAACTACGACATGCATTTGATGCATGTCATAAACTCGAAACCATAAATAGTTAATTTTGTTACAGTGAAGAAAGTTGTATTATTTTCTGATCATAGTAAAAATTATAGCATCCGTGGATGTAATCTTATTCTGGGGTGAATCACGTAAATATTTGTGTTCTTATGTGTGCGTGATTTCTTTGATTCGTTTATCTTTCTTGTTTACTATTTTTGTATCTCATTGATTCTGATTAGGAACAGACGAATTCCTAACAATGTCTTTTTAGGGTGATAAATCTTGCCCATATTCATTATTCACTCCATATATTTATTTATTTTTGGTTATTATTATTTTTTGATTAGCAAAAGAAGAGCGCTATATTGATAAATATACGAGTACATCATATTAATACAGACAAAGCAGATGGGTACCAAAAAAACCTCATAGCAAAAAACACAATGATTCCAACTGGGTTGACACTGATATGCCCGCTCAATCATGTGCCAACACACCGTCAAAGGTTGGTAAGAAACCAACCACTACCAGACACATACAGAAAGCAAAAACAAAACAAAATAAAATAACAGGTAGTAGACCCTAAGAAAACCAAGAGCTCTGCAGCTTATCACTCTTATTCCTATAGACATTTCCTCACTTGCTAGGTGTAATAAACAACATCATTGATGGAAAAAGAACAGTTCTCACCAAATGAAATCAACCAGAAAGCAATTCTCAATTTAATGACATCACATAAATCCCCAAAGTTTGGTTATAGACTTGAGAAAATGCACTCATTTCTACATTTCCAAGCTGACCAAATCACTGTAGCAAGAATAGCTCTCCAAACCAGACCTTCATATTTTTTTTTCCTTTCTATATTTGTAGCTCAATCACCACTGTAATAAACCTTCAATAGACCCTGGTACTATCCATGGCATCCTCCACCAATGAATAATGCAAGACCAGATTTTCCATACAAACAGACAGAAAAGTAAGAGATGATTCAGAGATTCCACCTCCTTTTTACAGAAGACACAAAGTGCATCAACATTTCCCATCAACACCCCAATTCTACTCAGGAGTTTAGTTGTCTTTAGCTTGCTTTTCCATGCTAACCAGGTTAAACCATTCCAGATTAAATCAATTGAGCTAAATGACGGGCCCTTCAACCATCCACACCATCTATATGCATTGCTTACCTTGTAAACACCAGTTTGGTTAGCTTTCCATCTCATGGAATTCCCCTGCTCCAGGTATAAACTTGGACTAGTACCCAGCAGAACAGTAAGCCTTGAGACTTCACTCTCTTCCCAAGCATGAAGAGCTCTTATGAAATTGAAACCCCACTCATTGGACAAATGTCCTCTTGATAAAATTGCACTCAATGAAATCTCCTCATCTGTGCTTAATTGGAGAAGTCTAGGAAACTGTGCGCTTAGACTATTATCCCCCATCCAAGTATCAACCCAAAACGATAATCTTCTGCCATTCCCAATTGTAATTTCAATATTCTCCATACAGAAGTGAAACAGATTTAAGTTGATATGTGCCATGCCCACAATATCCTTCCAGATTTTCGAAGCATCCCTTGACTCAGTGATCAATGGTATCCACCTCCCTCTTGAAGATCCATATTTGCTACAAATTATTGCTTTCCACTATGCATCTTTCTCTAAGGCAAACCTCCACCACCATTTGATTAACATGCAGTGGTTTGCAGGTCTTAAATCTCTAATTCCCAAGCCCCCTTGCTACTTGTCCAATATGACTTCCTTCTATTTAACCAAGTGTACCTTTTTTCTAGCTCCTGTGTCCCCCCACAAAAAGGCATCTTGCATCCTATCAATATTCTTAGCTACAAACTCCGGCATCTTGAATAATGACATATAATAAATAGGCAAGGAAGAGAGAACATAATTTATGAGAACCACTCTATCTGCAAATGATAACAACCTTTTTTTTCCAACCTAATAACTTCTTTTTAAAATTATCAATAATTGGCTTCCAGGTCTGCTTTCTGCTAGGATCAGCCCGCCAACGATAGCCCCAAATATTTCAGTGGGAGTTTATGATTAAGACAATTAAGATTAGAGGCAATCTCCTGTGCCCTCACCTTATTCACACCAACTCCACACCCAACACTTTATGAAAATTTATTCTTAACCCAAAGACCACTTCAAAACATCTTAAGATTCTTTTTAATAACTAACACCTCAGACCATTTTTCCGCACAAAAGATAATTATATCATCCGCGAACTGAAGATGAGAGACATTAACTTTTCTGGACCCCACTTCCACCCATTTTATAATTCCAAACTCCTTCACTCTCAATAGTAGGATGTTGAGCCTTACAGCTACAACATTAAGAAGAAAAGGTGAGAGTGGATCACCTTGCCTATGCCCTCTTTTATGACCAAACTCCTCAGATGGGGATCCATTCACAAGCACAAACACTCTTGCTGAATAGATGCACTCCTTTATCCACCCAATCCATCTTGATCCAAAACCAAAATTTTCTAACATATGTACCAAGAAGTTCCAATTTACAGAGTCATAGGCTTTTTCAAAATCCAACTTAATGATTATACCCTTATTCCTAGATTCTTCCACCAATCAATAACCTCATTAGCAATAAGAATTCCATCCATGATGTTTCTCCGTTTCAAAATGCAGATTGAACATTGTCAATAACAACTTGCAACACTTGCTTAAATTTGTTTGCCAGTACTTTGGATAGGACTTTATACATAAAGTTAATCAAGCTACTTGGTCTATAGTCCCCAATCGAGGATGGTCAATCCTTCTTGGGGATCAAAGTGACAAAGGAGTAGTTCACCCCATTAGGAATGGCAATGGGTCGGGCCAGGGCCGGGGATGCCACTCCCTGTCCCTGATCCCTGAAGATTAAAAAATCCCCGTCCCCGGCCCCGATCCCCAATGGGGAAGGCATCACCTCCCTCGCCCCTGCCCCCTAACGGGGATCGGGTTTCCCTAACCCCGAAAAATCCCCAGACCTGTTCACAACACACACAGAGATCTGTTCAACACACACACAGAGATTTGTTCAAAATAATAATAATAATAATAATAATAATAATAATAATAATCTATATATGGAATCAACCAAAAAAAAAAATTCTTAAAAACATCATCAACAACATTTCTTTGTGTTGAAATTTTTTTTAGTGTAACATACAAAAATGTAGAGACAAATACCAAAAAAAAAGAAAAAAAGAACAGATAGATGGTGGCGGAGAGAGGAGCAGGTGAGAGGGAGGATCTGAGTGGCGGAGGGGGATCTGCTCAGATTTGAGAAAAAGGGAATCGACGGTGGCGGTGGCAAGATCTGTTCAGATCTACCGTAAAGGAGGGAGGAGGAGGCGAGAGGCGACAGTTCGGTGGTCGGCTGGAGAAAGAGGAAGCAACGGAGGAGGAGGAGGAGGAGCAGGAGGCGGTGAGCAGGAGATGACGACGTGGTGACCAGAGAGAGTAAGAGAAGAGAAAAAGAGTGAGTGAAAGAGAGAGAGAGAGAGAGAGAGATCAGTGGGCTAATTAACAAAAGGTGGTTATATATATGAATGATGGAGGGGTATTATGGTAATTTTATTTCAGGGAGAACCGGGGCTGAGGCCGGGAACTGGGCTGTGAAAGCTATCCCCGTCCCCGGCCCGAACTAATCAGGGATTTAATTTCAAATACCATCCCCGGCCCGTCGGGGGTATTTTTTTGGGGAAAAACCAGTCTTATCGGGGACGGGGGGTTGGGTCCCCGTCGGGCCGGGTTTAAATTGCCATCCCTACACCCCATTTCCCAACCTGCTGTTTCTATTGAATTCCTTCATAAAGTTCATAATGTCCTTTTTCATAACCTTCCAACCGTTTTGACAACAAATCATGTTGAAACCATCTAGGCCTGGAGCGTTATTTCCATCACACTTTCTAATTGCTTCCAATGCTTCTGCCTTAGTGAACTCTTGTTCTAATAATTCCTTGGCTTGGATTTGATCTGCCCCCTTAAAAGGCCCTCCAAAACCAGGCCTGAAACTCCACTTTTCATCAAAATGAGATTTAAAATAGTTAGACACTGCTTGTTTAATCTGAGTTGGTTCCTTCACTGAGCTTTCCCCAACATTCACTGAGTTGATCATATTCCTGCCCTGTCTTATGTTTGCCATTACAAGGAAAAGTCTTGTATGCTTATCTCCTCCTTTTAGTCTCCAATCCATCGTTGATTTCTACAACCACAACCACTCTTTTCTCTTTTGAAGCTGCCAAACTGAACTAATCATCTCATTTCGGAATACAACTTTTGCCTCAATAAGATTTCTAGCCTCAGCCACAAAGTCAAGGGCATGTATCTCTGCTTCAGCATCTGTAAGTTTAAAATCAACATCTCCAAACACCTCAATGTTCCATTTTTTCAGGGCTTGCTTCAATGCTCTCAATTTGGTCGTAACGATGAACCCACCCCACCCAACCACTAGTGTATTTTCCCAAACCCTTTTAATTTCCTCAGAAAACATAGGGTGGAGTACCCAACCATTAATGAACCTGAATGGTTTGGGACCCTAGTTTCTATCATCCTCCATTAATAAAATGAGATAGTGGTCTGATAATAATCTAGGTAATCCCCAAACCTTTAGCTTGAACCATTCCAACCATTCTGAATTCACCAAAAATCTATCAATTCTACTCCAATTTTCTGAATTACCCCATGTGTATTGCCTCCCTAACATTGGGATATCCATAAACTCCAGATTATTAATGAAGCTACAAAACTTAGACATTCCTCTATCCCTCCTTATGTAACCTTTTCTTTCACTTACTGATAATATTTCATTAAGTCCTCTCCTAGACACCAAGGCTTAGGGAAGCACTCTTTCATTTGAAACCACAACTCCCACAAATATCTTCTATCAACCTGCTCATTTGGAGCATAAAAATTGCCAGTAACGCACCAATACTAGAGAAGATCATACCTGCCAATAACACAAATCTTCAAGAGCAACAACATTCTTTTAAGGTAAACACCTTTGGCTTCCAAATGCATAATAGGCCCCCTACACTACCTTCCACTTCCATAGATATGTAGTCCATTGAAACATTAGGCCATAGAGATATCACACAATTTGCATCAATTTCTGGCTCTTTGTTTTTTTTGTTTTTTATTTCTTGTAATAGAATCATATACACCCTTTTCTCCTTTCATAATTCTTTCACCCTTCTTCTTTTCTCCACCCTTCCAAGCCCTATCACATTCCATGATAAGATCTTTATTAACACAACACAATATGCCTAAAAAACCCCCTTTTTGGTGGGAGGCTAAATTCCACTTCCTTTCTCCACCGTTGCCAGCCATGCCTCATCATTTTCCTCTATTTGAACAATCTTCATCAATAACTCAGCCTCATGTCCATCAAAATTCAGCCCCAAAGGTTTGCCTAACTACATCGTGTCTTGAGTTTCCTATAGAAATTTTCTTTGCCTTGCCGAAGTGTTACTAAGGAATATTGAGGCAGAGATTGCAGATACTGCTCCACGGAACAGGGCTCCGCTATGGAATACCCATTTTCTCCCTTTTTTTTCCTTCTATATCTTGACTCCATTTCCCTTCTCTTATGCTCGCAATTCCTACTCCTCCCCGTTAGAAATCCTTTACCATGGTTTCTTTGAGGCTCAATCTCAAACAATAAGGCCCAGGACTGTGTGCCCATATTACTCCTAGGGATTGGCCCAGACTTTAACCCAATGGGTTGCCTACTTTGCTCCTCCTCATCATATGGGCCCATCCTCAAATCATCTGTCCAATTTTTTATGATAACAATGCCTGACCCATTAAACTGATCCTTACTTAAAACCACCTTTAGATTAATATAGGGCCTATTCATACCACCCTCATTGATACATCTCATAAGCCCACCAGATCCTTCCAATTCTTCATCTCTTCATATTCCTAACTCCTTTTCACTATGGCCACCTCTTTTGCACTAGCGTCTTTTGAGCCCTAGGCTAACAATTAATGTTGTCATCACTGCATTTTGAGCTTCCAATGGTGTAATTGTTTCATTCACTATTAATAATGATGAAAAATTACAAGCATGCCCTTTCACCATCATTTCCTTTTCCATATCGCACCATATCTTCATTGCCATTTCATCTTGAATTTCCACCCCAGCCTCTATGCATACCACGTCATCACCTTCTTCATTATTCTCCTGCCACTGTTCAAAGCTTTGATCAACACCATTGATGCCTTCCACTGAAGCTTGTCTACTAAGTCTATTATTGCACATACAATGTGATTTATTGAATCCATCTTCATGTTTATTATCCTCTACTACCCTAATAGGGTACACACTATCCTTGCATTCCAATAATACCATTTTATCAATTCTCTCTAGTTGAGACGTACATATTTTGACCTTTTCACACCTCAAAGACTCCATGCTTGAGATATTCTCATCTATCTCATTGATTTCCCCCCATAGCTCTCCTATGCTTGGATCGTGTTTGCTATTCCACATATTGGATGAAACACCATAGCAATATAACCAAACAAATCTCTTAATGTCTATTCTCATCCCATTTTTCTAGCTGGTGAAAGACTCACACCAATTGTAAATCCATTCTTTCATCTCATTCATTTTAGATTTCATATCCTCATTTGACCCAACAGAAACGTACACTATTCTTTCCCTACCTTCTCTTACTTTTGCTTCATTCATACCCCTACTATGTAACTTCGATACGAGGTCTGATAGGTTGCACTCCCTTCACACTTTCAGTATTGCGCTTATATGCAACCTGTTAGGTTTTTGTAATTGGCAATCCCGTTTGACAAAACTCCTTTCAGTTGTAATTTTATTTAATCTTTTATTTAAGTACGGCTATGAGTATTTAGATGTGAATCCAACCCGAATTGTGCCTATGTAGAGGAGTTTGTGATCTTAATCCGATCATGTTTGCCACTTCGCTAACTATGTTGGGGATCGAGCTACCCGGTTAGCTCGCGGGGGTCCAGGAGGCAGCGCCCAGGCGGGGTTAAGAGGGTTGTATTTTTACGCTCAAGCGGCCTTTCCTGTGCTTGAGC
Source organism: Camellia lanceoleosa (assembly GCA_025200525.1). Classification (NCBI taxonomy): domain Eukaryota; kingdom Viridiplantae; phylum Streptophyta; class Magnoliopsida; order Ericales; family Theaceae; genus Camellia; species Camellia lanceoleosa. The sequence goes on from CM045772.1 coordinate 44,243,770, forward strand.
GTAGATCCTTGTTCTTAAACACGTGTTTTAGTTAGACCGCTCGAGCGCCCATTCCTGCGCTTGAGCGAAGATCGCGATCCTGTTTTCTATAAATCTGTGATTAATTCAGTTTGTAGGATACGACTTCCAGATCTTCTTATTGGGTATTAAGGTTTTCATTTGGAGCTTCTTCGCTTGTTTCCTTTGATATCTATGAGAGTTTATATCATGAATTGAGTGGATTATATCAAAGGGTTTTTTTTTTTAATTTTTATTTTGTTTTATTTAAAAAAGAGAGAGTTGTTCTTCGGTGGATTCTATGGAATTTGGGCCTGAAGCTTTGGTGGATTTCAGGGTGGCTTATCGTCGTGGATTCGATATCAACGTTATGTATTCAATGTTGGATAAGACAATTTCTAGGTGAAGACAGTAGTGGAAGAGGCATATTGGGGTCGGTTCAATTTAGGCGTGCATTCGCTAGGTAATTGGGAGTACATTTGTTTAATTCATTTTTGTCTTCTTAGTGGATTGTTTTATTGCTTTGGCCCGTCGTCTTTTTTTTTTTTTTTTATCATAATTGGAGGTGCTCTAATTGTGGTTTTTCCACATTAAATCATTATGTCGATGCGTCTTTGATTGATTGATTAGGATTGTTATTTATTGGTTAAAATTGATATATAATCACAAATAAATATCTTGGGGTATGAGTCCCTCAGTGTATGAGCCCCTTTTTATGCTTTCATTTGAGATTCTTCTGTCTGTATCTTTTGGTCTCTACTTAGGTAGTACCTTTTTAATCTGAGGCTTATCCTTCCCAACTTGTTTTGTCCCATAATCAGCCTTTTTCACCTTTAGCACTCTATCTTCACACCATAATCCATTCGTTTCTATACTACAACCCCAACGGCTATAAGATAGTCATATCATACAAAACCAAATCTTGACTTGGTTACGTTCCTCTTATTTGAAATAAAAACATCTTTTACAACCCCAAAGTTAGAGAACAACGCATACAACCCTTTTGGACTCATATCATTAGGGATGTCATCCATGAACACCATATGAATCATTGATGATGATCCATACCTACCTTGATATTTTCTGAAAGCTGGCTTCCAACCTCCTCCAGCTTCCATCACCAGTAGTGGTTAGAAGAAGAAAAAGAAGTTGGGAACTCGCAAAGCTCCAAAAGACAAAAAAATCAGACCCAGACTCTCTATTTATTTATGGTTATTATACTAACAAGGCCATCTAAGAAACAAACACTACAGTCCTTTTTCCTTTTCAGCTGCCTTTTCTTCTCTTAGTCCAAGAGAGGGCTCAAAAGAGGGCAAAAAGCCTAATGATATTGTTGGATTACAAAGATACACTAAGAAACTATAGCTCTAAAAGAACGAGTGTTAATAATCACAAGTGACTAAGTGAGTAATCAAGGATTTCACTATTCTTCTACTAAATAAGGGGTATTTTTGCTTTTAGTTATCTATGAGCTGTGAAGTAACATATGTTCCAATTGCCTTAAAAGGAACAATTAAATGTAGTTATCAAACCTCAGGTAGTTATGGGAGAGTTATTTTGATATGAGGTGTTTGATGGCAACATCTCCTAAAAGACTTATTGGGAAATACAAGAACTGATCCTTAATCTTGATGAGAAATGTAATATTAAAAGAAATAGTAATATTACAAATCTAGATTTAACTACTCATAAATTACTTAGAACTATCATCTTATAGTTTAGATTTATTTTACACATGGATCCCGTACTACATAAATTTAATCTTTACCACACAGCCACCTACCAAGAAAATTCTAAGTGGATATTTCTGGTTTCTAGACTTTTCTCAAAAGGAATAAGTAACTGTTTAGTAGTAACACAGTTAGAATTGCCCATTTTATCTTATTGATTTCTCCTGAATAACGGACCAAGTCATCTTATAAATTTTGGTTTGTATCATCAAAATAGGATCGATAGTGAGCCCAACGGCCCCAAATTACACGTGCAAGATTTACTAGTATATATATATATATATCCCAAAACTTGAACATGATATCCCAAGGATTGGACAACTTGATACCATTTAAGAATGTTGGATGGAGATCCAGTTTGCTTTCATCTTCTTTAGGTAACTGCTCCAATAACCAACCTTTAAAAATTAGGTAATTTTTGATAAAATTAAAAACTGAAAATTAAGTATTAAAAACTAAATGTTGAATTTTTTAAGCTAAAAAGATGTTTGGTGAAAATTTAAGTGTTGAACTAAAAAAAGTTGTTTGATATGTATAAAATCAAATTTGAAATTAATTATTTTCAAATTATGTATTTCAGTTTTTATATTGTGATGGTGGTGGTTGCGGTATAATGGTTGTGGTTGTAGTGGTGGTAGTGGTAGCGGTGGCGGTGGCGGTGTAAGCTATAGTGTTGGTGGTGGTGGTAGCAATATCAATGATAGTGGTGGTAAAATGATGGTAGTGCTTATGTCAACAATGATAATGGTGATAATGGTGATGGCGGTAGTGGTGGTGGTTAAAGGAAATCTGAATATATTTTTTCATACCTTGATTATAGAGGTTCAGTATATTTTATATTGAAGCTAATCATAACACTATTCATAACAACCTAACCTAACTATAACAAACTAATCTAACCATGGTTTAATTCTAACAACCTAACTACTTGAAACAATTATGCTAGTATTGTAGCCTTGGCTGATTTACTGCAGCTGTGACTGGGACTGCAGCTCTGTGTGCTTTGGCTTATCATTCTCCTCCAAATTGTGGGGACTAGAAAGGACCAGAAGTTTGTGTTGAAGATACTGAAAGTGAGAGACAAATAGAGTTTTAGTCAGTATATCAGTAACTTGATCAGTAGAGGAAATGTGCTAGATATGAAGTTGCTTAGCATCTACTTTCTCTCGGACAAAATGGTAGTCAATTTCAATGTGTTTTGTTCGAGTGTGGAACACAGAGTTATTAGTCAAAGGAATTGCAGAAAGATTATCACACCGAAGGGTTGGTACAAGGACATGTACATTAAGATGTCAAGCCCACTTAAATCTGCAAGGGTTTTAGCTAATGCTCAATATTCAGCCTTTGAAGAAGAGCGAGAAATAGTGGGATGCTTTTTGGCACACCAAGAAATTAAATTTTGACCACAATAAACACAATAGCCTGTAATGGACCTACGATCAGACACACTTCCAGCCCAATCAGAGTCAGAAAAGGCAGTAAGAATGAGAGGACCACTAGTGAAATGAAGACCATGATGTAAGGTGCCCTGCAGTTATCGAAGAAGTCGTTTAACTGCTGCAAAATGACTGTTTGAAGGATGTTGTATGAACTGACAAGCATAGTGAACAACATAGACCAAATCTGGCATGGTGATAGTCAAGTATTGTAAGGCTCCAACCAAACTTCTGTAAAGAGAAGGCTGAGAAAATGGCAAATCATCCTGAGTAGAAGAAACTGAATATTTAGTAGCCATGGGAGAAGAGTAAGGCTTACAGTCACTCATGCATGTTTCGACTAAAATTTCAGATGCATACTTGGCCAGAGAAAGCACATATCCTAAAGAAGAGGTAGTAACAGAGATGCCAATGAAATAGTTGATAAACCCCAATTCTTTCATGGAAAAAGTGGAATGCATTTGCTGAATAAGAGTAGAAATGTAAAGAGGATAATTCCCAATAAGGAAATTACTATCAACATAAATGAGCAAAATAGTGATAGAAATGGAAGTCTTCTTAACAAACAAGGAAGAATCATAGTGATTAAGAGTGAACTATTGAGTGAAAAGGAAATGAGAGAAGGTGGAAAACCAAGCTCTGGAAGCTTGTTTAAGCCCATAGAGAGCTTTGTGAAGTTAACATACAGAAAAAGGATGAGTAACATCAACAAATCCTTGTGGCATATGCATATGGACTTCTTCTTCAAGAATGCCATGTAAGAATGCATTAGAAATGTCTAATTGCTTGATGGACTAGTTGTAGTGCAAGGCAAGACATAAAAGAACCCAGATAGTGGATGGACTGAAAGTTTCATGATAATCAACCCCTTTAGTTTAAAGAAACCCTTTACCCACCAATTTGGCTTTGTATCTAGCAATGGACCCATCAGAATTTTTCTTGAGCCTAAACACCGATTTGCAACCTATAGCTTGTTTTCCAGGTTAAAGAGAAACTAAGGATCAAGTGCCTTGTTTTTGAAGAACTTGATATTCATCAAGCATAGCAGCCTGCCAAGTAGAGGATTTGCCTACCTCTTGATAAGTCTGTGGTTCATAAGTATCATTGGAAACAAGAAAACAGGAAGTATAGTGGACTTTAGACCTGGTAACCATATGATGAACATTAGAAGGTAGAGGGTAAGGAAGATAAATGAAAATAGAGGTAATAGGAATTGAAGGAGTTGGTGCTGCTGATATAGAAGCTAGGTTTGAAGAAGAAGAAGCTGGTTCTGTAGGAGATAATGTTGTAGGAGCATAAAAGACTGTAGGTGTAGCTGGTATAGAAGTAAAAGTGGAGGCAGTCTGTGCTACTGAGATAGGTGCAGGTGTAGTAGACCAGAAAAAATTGAATAACTAAGGAAGAGCATGAGCAGGAAGGGAGGTAGTTGTGGACAATTTAAAAGGAAACAAATTTTCATCAAAGATAACATGCCTAGACACATAAATCTTACCTGTGCTAGGATTAAGACATTTGTAGCCTTTAATAGAAGGTTGATATCCAGTGAAGAGACATGGAAAAGATCTTCATTGAAGTTTATGAGAAGTGTATGGCCTAAGCCAAGGATAACATCTGCACCCAAAGGATCTAAGAAACTTGTAATCATGTTTTTGTTTGAACAAAACCTCAAATGAAGTAAGATTTTGAAGTTTGAGAGTAGGAAGTCTATTGATCAAAAATACAAAAGTTGCAAGAGCTTCAAACCAATACTACAAAGGAAGGGATGGATGATGCAGAAGAGTAATGGTAGTTTCAATAAGATATCTGTGCTTTCTCTCTACTACACCATTTTGGGCAACTGTATATGGATAACTCAACTAAAGTTCAATGCCCTTAAGTTTTTGAAACTGATTACTTAGGTATTCCCCTCCATTATCATTTCTTAAAATTTCAAGTTTGTGTGAAACTAAGTTTCAACAAAAGCTTTGAATTCCAAAAATTTAGTAAAGACTTCACGCTTGTAATGTAAAGGAAAAACCAAGTAAATTTACTAAATCATCAATGAAAACAACATAGCATTTAAAACCTGAAACTGAGGCTGAGAATGGACCCCAAACATCAGTATGAATAAGAGGCAATGATTTATTTTCAGTAGAGTTAGGCAACGTGAAAGGCAGTTTATGACTCTTAGGCACACAACAATGCTCAAACAAACTGGTATTATTTTTAACAGATAAAGAAAAATAACCTAAGTGATAATGAGTCATAAGATGATGAAGCTTCTTGGAGGAAGGATGACCAAGTTGAAAATGCCAATTTGGAGTAGAAAAGGAACTGGTGGAACAAGAGTAGCATACTTGAGATGTGGATGCAACAGATAAAGGTGAAAATATAAAGGGATAGAGACCATTAGCATAACAGCCTTTATGTAGCACCTTCTGAGTAGTCTTGTCCTAAATAATAAAGGAATTCTGACCAAAAGTAATAATACAATTGTTATCAACAGTCAACTGATGAACGAAGAGTAAATTGGAAGAAATAGAGGGCACATGTAGCATTTTAGTAAGATGAAAAGGAAAATTAGGTGTGGAAATGAGTCCTTTACCAGTATGAGTGATAGACAAAGTTGTGCCATCAACAACAATAACCTGATCATGGCCTGGATATGGTTGATAGTAAGAAAGGTTGGATAGATCATTTGTCATGTGGCTTATTCCTGCTAAATCAAGAAACCACTGAGAATTGGCAGGAGGAGATGGATCTAATGCTGAGGCAACATATGCTTTAGAGTGAGCCTGAGTGTAGACACCCCATTTTTGACCGACCTTAAGACTCAGACGTCACCAATTGAGCGCTCGGTGATGTTGCATATTGTGCTCGTTCTGAGGCTGCGGAGTCTCGGCTGCGAGCCTTGCCTTCGGATTTCCGGACTCTTTTGTGCCTTGCCTCGGTTTGCGAACCAGGTCCCGTTTTCTCCGTTTTCTCTTCCTGAAGGAAGGGAGAGTTCGCATAGATCATCTCTTAGTGGCCGTAGGCTACGTTTCGTGGCCGTAGGCTACGTTTCGTGGCCGTAGGCCATTTTAACCGTTTGGAGCCCGGTTCCCTATTTTTCGGAGCCGTCGGCTGTGTACCTCGGTTCGGGACCGCTTAACCACCTCTGTTTGCTCTGATTTTTGGCACACACCATATTTACTCCCTTTTGAGGGAAACTGTGGCTTGAGAGACCAACTTTGTGGTCAAACGCCACCTCCGGTGCTTAACAGTCAGTTTTCGGGGCCGCGGGCTGCGCGTTTTGGCCCCCCGAATCTTCGTTTTGCATCAGTTTGGGTCCATTTTTGGCAGGGACCTTATTTTCATTGTCAGGAAGGTTGTAGAAGGGTGGGAGGCCAGCAATTGTTCTGAAGGCTAGCTTTATTCCTTCATTGCTCTTCATCACCTGTTTTCTTCACTAAAAAGCTGACTTTTTCCATTCCCGGGCCACTTTTTCTGACTTTTCACCACACCTTTGTATTGTACACACCTGGGAGGCCACCAATATGGGTTGACCGGCCATTAATTCTCCCTGACCCTTTTGAACCCCTCTAAAAAGTTGGTTTTTCACTCTCCTGGGTTACATTTCCTGGTTTTTCTCTACATAGTTGTGTTGTACACACATGGGAGGCCACCTTTTTGGGGTGGCCGGCCACTAAATTTGCTTGAACCTTTTGACCCCGGCCGGCCGGCCAGGGGAGGTGGCCGGCTGGCCACCTGAACCATCTGAACCTGGCCGGCCAGACTCCTCTCTCCTGGTACATTATAGTTGTGCCAGCTGTTTTGCCCCAGATCCCTGCCCGGGGATCTGCCCTTTTGGGAAGGAAATTTGAATTTGATTTCCCCCCCCCCCCCGGTTCCCTTGGCCTCTTCTCTATAAACCAGCACCCCAGCTCCATTTTGTAGGGTTACAAAAATTGTTTAGAGCCATTACATACAATCCTCCCTCTCTCCCTTATCCAAGCTCCAAAACCTTAGTTTCTTGGCCATTTTATACACCAACCAATAGCACCACACCTCCACACTCCATTCCAGTCCCTTGAAGCTGATTTCCAAAGGTTGAAAGCTCAAAAATTTGGTCCAAGAGCTGCTGGTTTACTGCTCTACAAGGGTGAGTTCTTTTTTCCCTTTTTCTAGTCTTTTCTTGCTTTATCTATAAGCCATACTTGCAAGCATTTTTGGGCTCTGACCCGAACTATAAATAGTCTTATTTTGAGCTTATCTTCATGTTTGATCAAGGGTCTTTCTCTATTTGAAGCCACCTGCTACCCCTTTCCCTTTATCTCTCTTTTATGGCTATTTCTTCCATGATATGTTAGCCCTGTTTGTAAGCATTTCTGAGATTCGAGCCAAACTGTAGAGCACTTTATTTTGAGACGCTCTTCAACATTGTTGATGGGGTCTTCACTGTTTGAGGACAGATATTTCCTCTTGCTTTCTATCTCTCTTTTAGGGCCATTTTTACATCATATTGTAGCCTTACTTGTGAGCATATTTGAGACTTTCCATAAACTGTAAAGTGTCTTGTATTGAGCCCCTCTTCAACTTTTTTGAAGGGCTCTTCTCTGCTTGAGGTCATCTACTGTCCCTTGTCTCTAATCTCTCTTTTAGGGCCATTTTTGCATGATATATTAGCCCTATTTGTGAGCCTTTTTGGACCTCAACCTAAACTGAAACAAACCTTTTTTTGACATCATCTTCATGTTTGATTAAGGTCTATTCTCTGTTTGAGGTTATATGCTTCCTTGTATGCTTGATTGTCTCTTATTTTAAGCCTTACAACTAAGCCCTTGTTGCATGCTTTGTTTGGCCTTCTAGCCACTGAAATCTAGTGGATTTTCAGTGGCTAACACACTATTTTGAGCCTCAAAATCAGAGGGGGGTGACCCTCTCTCACCTTGTTTTGGTTGATGGTCTTTTTGGCCTTTCAAAGAGGCCCTATCTTGCATGCTTTTTTGACTGAATTCGGGGCCAATTTGATGAGTTTTGGAGCTATCATATTTGATTTTCAGAGTTTTTTGTGCCATTCTAAGTGTCCATCTTGTCTGTGCTTAATAACCCCTTGTATGCCCTTCCAAAGGAGCCCCTCATTTGTGCATGTGTTGGCTGCATTTCCATGCTTATTTGGGCATATTTTAGCATGTTTTGTTCACTGATTTTTTCTGGTTTGATGAGTTCTCACCTGCTTCATGTACATGCCATGTAACCCATGTTTGCAAGTCAAAATTGCATGCTATGTTAGGCCATCTTGCTAGCATCTTTTGGTCATGCTTTGAACTAGAAATGTTCATGTTTCGGGACTGCCTTAGTTCTGTCTTTATGCCTCATGATCAAATAATGCATGCTTTGTATAGCTACAAGTCAATGCATGTGCCTAGTTTTGTGTTTCGGGACCATTCAATGCATCTGGTGCCATGTTTCTATGTTTCGGGTTCATTTTGCATCACATTTCAGTGCTGGAACTTACATGTTTGTATGCCATATTTCATGCCTTGCCATGCCTTGTTAGAGTGGCATTTGTGCCTTAGGACCAGTCCTCGGTTTGCGTGCATACGTGTACGCATCTCGAGTGTCTCATTTTCATCTTATGGCCGCTGATGTGGGTGTGGCTGAGGTCCACTCATATTAGCATAAGTCCATTATGCATTGTGTATGCCATTTCATTACATAGCATTGCGTATGCTAGGTTGCATGTTAGAACATTGTGTATGCCATGTTGCATCGAGCATCGTGTATGCCATTTCATAGCATTGTGCATGCTAGGTTATATATTAATTGCATTCATGCATACCATGCATATTGCATTGTGTTTGGGATAGGAGTTAGCCCAAGCATGGGAAATGAGGGACGTTTCATTACTCGGTGTGAACGTGTCTCAATTCGATCGGCCACTCCGGATCATCCATGATGGAGTCTCGGTCTTGTTGTGTTTATGTGTGCATTCATTTCATATTAAGCCATGCAAATCGACTAATCGGCCATCATGCATTGAGATGCGTGATTGGTGGCACGAGGATCGAGGACTACACTCCCTGAAGAGTAGTCAAGCATACATATGTAAAAATACATTGCTATGCCCCTTTCTTGCTCTCTGTTGCAGCAAATCAAGAATCAACAGCCTTTTAGAGCTTTGCAAAATATTCTGGGCTTAATCATAAACAGAGGCTAATTGGGACATCGCAATGGATTTCCGCGCAAGGCAAGCCAAACATGCATCATTCATCATCCGGAGCAGAGTCGAGGCAGTCCCTAGCTTGCATGCTTATTTACTACTTTCCTTAGTTAATCTGTTAATTAATTAGGGTTTTATACTTATTCGGACTGTACTATTTATTTGGGACTGTATATTATTTATTTGGACCCTCCGAGCGAGGGCAATGTTGTAATAAGTGTGTGTGCATGTGATGTATGTCTTCCAACCCCACGTCTTTCTCCCTTTTATTTACCAGCTTATGATGGTTAGATTAGGGCATGTTTTAATTAGCATATAGTATGATAGCATGTTTGCATTCATTCATCTGTTTTGCATGCACCGGGCTCGGCGCATCATAACTCACTGCATTGTATTTCAATTCCAAGTTGAATACTTGTTAGCTATAGCATTCCATATGCCATGTTTAGAATAGCCGAGCCTGCTATAGTTGTATTTTTGCATGTGTTGCATTAGGCATCTCTATATAGTTAGGATCATACATGGAATTCTAACATAGTTTCTGTTTTGGCTTGGAGTACTCGGTAAGTTTTTACGCTTTAACATCCTTGCATGTGTGTGAGTGACTACCATGACAGCATGCTTACCATGAGGCTATTTGCTTATGTGATATAAACTGTCTGAATGCCTGTGGGTGAAGGTCGGGTTACTTAGATTGGAACAAATCATCAACTGTGAGTTTTAAGCCCACTAGATAGTGGCAAAACCATCTTTTCTAAGCCCACCTGAGGGTGGCAAAATCTGCATTTTAAGCCTACTTGTGAGTAGCAAACCATCTTTCAAAAACAAACATGAAATGTTTTGTTCCAATTCAGGTGATCCAGTCTATACTTGTATGCTGTGCGCATCACATAGTAAATCTAGGCTAATAACCGGAATGAGAACGCATAATGTTTTCAAAATTAGATATCATGGTGAGTAGAGGCCGATCTTTGATCAGGCGAGCAGGGGTGCTCATGAAGTGACCTTCCCCAAACGTACCCAAGTTCCTGAGCCGAGGCAACTTTGGTGATGACGGACACATGGCCTTAGGCGCGAGTCAGGGTTTCCTAAATTTTTCAAAAATAAAATATTTAGGTGGCGACTCTGTATCTGGCAAAGCAGTCCATGTTTGGCACTTCTTTCAAAAATCTATCTTCTCAAAACGATTTGCGGATTTGGACTCTTTGGTTCAGATTAAGAACCGTGACAATTTGAGTCCGAACTGTAGTGAGACCAAAATGAACAGAATGGGACTCATCCTCCCGGGGCGTTCGGGGACGTCTACAGTTTCTAGTGACTTTGCTGGGGGATTAGAGAACTTGACTCGAACTCATGATATCTGGTTTTGACTACACTTATGTGTTTCTTTGCATTGGATTTGCATTGGTACGCCTAGGACACCGTGTTTGCCATCTGCTATTCCTGAGTGGTTTGCCAGAGGCTGCGTGCCATAAGGCTTACCAGTTACGGGCTCTGCCAGTATGGGAACACAAACCCCGGTTTCATCGGGGCACCCTTTTGACCATTCGACCTAGTGCATATTTGGAATCCGTAGTGACCATTCCAAACTAGGAAAGGTTGCTTACCCGATATAGGTTGTTTGAAACCGCTGCGTGCGTAGTGAAACCCTAGCTCCTGACAAAATAGGACAGGGAAACCCTACCCCAACATAGGGGTGTTTTGGATCTCACTTATCTACTATGTTCTTTTAGAGTGCGTCTTTACAGGGAAATGCATGTATCAGTTTATGAGTTTGGGCATCAGGCCTGCGGGCATCAGTTAGTGTTTGAGAATCAGTTATCTGCGGGTATCGATTGATTTTGAGACGATGATTGAGGATAATGATCAGTGTTTGAGGACAGTGTGTATTCAGCTTATCGACCGTGTGTTGTTATGCCCAGCCGTGTGTTGTGTATTTATTTTAAGCTGTTATGCTGTTCGTTTATCTAGTTATTTATTTCCTTATTGCTTTATTTATCTTTTTGCTAGGACAGTTTTAGTACAATTGCTTCCGACCCAGTAAATATTCCCCAAGCACTTTGGACAAGAGGTTGTCGGCTCAATCGATCTGAGGATCTGGTTGACGGACCCGATGTTCATTCTCTACCTTGGTTGTCGAGCGAAAGTGAAAGCGTAGTGTGTCTGAGTAGAGATTACCAGAGCAGTGGTCTACCCTAGCAGTGAACAGTTGGGCTGAGGTCTCAGTTTCTGACATAGAAATACACATACCAATCAGTCAGCAAGATCAGTAGAATATGGCCGAGATGGAAGAAATGAAGCGACAGCTCCAAGAGAGCATGAAACAAATGCAAGAGGACGCTGTCCACCAAGCAAAGTTCTCTAAACAGCAGGCCACAATCATGGCCCAGCAGGCTGAGCTCATCACTTGACTGCAACAGCAGAATGCAGCATTTGCCTCACATCTAGTTCCTCCTCCACTAGGGGTCCCATTACCCGAGCAAACACCAACCATCCAGAATGTCCTGCCAAACATCCAAAACACCTTGCCAAATGTCCAGAACATCCAGGAGGACACAGACCTTCCAACGGGGCTAGCTCCGCCCCCCACTTCCGCCTCTACTGTCTAAGACACATACACCCACCAACCACCCAGACTCTCCCTTCAAGTTCGAAGTAGACCCTACAGCACTAAAATTGAGCAAGCTCGAGAAGCTATTCCAAAAATCCCAGGAGGTAAAGGCTATCCCGAATATCGAGGACGGATATATCGATGTGGCTGTAACGTTACCGGATAGATTCAAAATGCCGCAGATCGATCGCTTCGATGGGTCTGGGGACCCCATGGTCCACCTCCAACTATTCTCAGATATACTGCAGCCAATGGACCTAACTAGACCCCAGAAGCTTTCACTATTTGGCCGGACCCTGTCAAGTGTGGCCGCTATCTGGTATGTGAAGTTGGAGGATGATGTCAAGAGGAGTTGGGATGAAATGGTCGAGGCCTTTGTTGCGTAATACTCTTACAACACCCAAATTGAGATTACAACTTGTGATATCGAAACAACAAGGCAGGAGCCCAAAGAGAGTTTCTCGGATTTTGTGACCCGGTAGAGGGCGAAGGCCTCGATGATGACTTTAAGGCCCACCGATAAGGACCAGATCAGGATGATTGTGCGCAATCTCCAGTCAAAACTGATGCAAAAAATGATTGTGCTCCCCTTCCCCACCTTTTCGGATCTGCACGAGATGGGAGTACAAATTGAAAATGCAATGAAACAGGGTCTGATTGACCAAGACAGGGAGCAACCCTGGAGGACCTTTAACCGCAATAACAATGCAGGCCCGAGCGGCGCTGCAACTGCAAGAACTTCGAAGGTAAGCATGGTCGCCACCATTCCCCCTCCCCTTCCAAGGCCCATAACAGCCACACCCTTCTCCGGTGCATTCGGAAGTAATACACAGACCACCAAGTACCAACCCAGAGGCCAAAGAACCTTCACCCCATTGTACATGCCCTTGTCCAAGGCTATAGGGGTCTTAATCAGAAAAGGGCATCTAAAACCCCTGGAGTCGAGGCGGTTGCCGAATCCACTACCCCCCACTCACAACCCAGCCAAATACTGTACATATCACCAGCAACACGGTCATGACACCGACCAATGCTTCAGATTGCGTCACGAGATTCAGGATATTGTTGACAAATAGGTGATTTTGCCACCAGAAAGACCCAATGTTACAACCAACCCACTCCCTACACACAACCAAGCTCCACCTCCCAAAAGAATCAACTTTATCCAAACTAGGGTCGTATCTTACGATCCTAGCATCTACATCACTCCTTCCCATCTACCTAAGCCGCAAGTGCTCCTTCCCGACTGCACTAACCTTTTGTGCATGCTGGACATCTCTACAACCCAACCTGAGCCAATAGTGGTGGCTGGTGAAGACAGCACATGAGAGATTACAGAGGAGGATGGAACTGTTGAGTCGGGGTTTAAGCAGTCTGGGAATTTCGCTGGGGAAGCCTACAATCCGAGTGAGTACATTCTGTCAGCAGGCCAGCCTGAGCCAAGTATAAAATTGCCAGAGAGAGCAGAACTGTGTGTGATCTGGGGGGATAGATTTGGGCAAGGGACGGATGATTTAACGGCCGTAAAAGAGGACTTTGCCAACCTATAGTTTTTTGATGACCAAGAATCAGGGGGCGCGGCAGTCAACTGGTTCGATTATAAGAAATCAGCAGAGGCCACTGGATGGCTGGATGATCAACCGGATGTGGTGGAAGAGCTCCAACCAAAACAGGGCCCGGCAGGGGCGAGGGTATCAGTTGAGGCCGAAAGGGCCGAAAGTCAGAGTACATTGCCGGAGAGTGTCGATACGAAGAATTTCACTCAGAACAGGAGTATTGTGAATACAGAGAAAGCTGAACAACAAACTGTGCTAACGTAGGTGGAACAAGAAAGGATTTGGGATTCTGAGAGAATCCGAAAAGCCAAAACCCATGAAGGGATTAAAAGTGCTGTGGGCATGAAGACAGGAGATGCTGCGAGCATGTGGGCTAAAGTACTACAAGTACAATCACGCTGGAGCCAGACAGATGTTTGTTGGCTGCTCACGGAATGTGGTGGGAAGATGATGATTTATGTCTTGCCCACACAGACGAAGATTGGGGAAACAATCAGCCGGATGACACCTGGTATCTCGATGAGGTTGATCACATGACAAGAAATGGGCGGTATTTCAAGCCCCCGCACCTAGACCAGCCAGAGGCATCTAGGAAGGATAAGGAAGCTGAGAGACAGAAAGAGAAGCAGATTGAAGAAGAAGCTGTCTTGAAGCAGTTGAAGAAGATACAACCAGACATCTCCATCTGGGGACTGCTTATGGCATCACGAGTACACAGACAGGCTGCCCTATCTGCCATGGACAAAGCTAAACTATCTATAGATACCACGCCAGAGCAGCTAGTTGGACTGGTCTTTCCGGGAGAAGCTACCCCGATGCTAACTTTTTCGGACAAAGAACTGCCGCCTAAGGGCGCAAATCATAACAAACCCCTCTACATCTCTGTGGAATGTAGAGACAAGTGGGTGCCAGTGGCTCTTGTCGACACGGGATCCGCCATTAATGTGTGCCCATCAAGGACAGCATATGCAATCGGGTTAAAGCCCGCGGACTTTGTGCCGACTACTCAAGTGATCAAAGCCTATGATAACACTAGCAGGGAGGTGATGGGGACTATCAAAATTCAGACCCAGGTTGGTCCAGGACAACACAACATTGAATTCCATGTCTTGGATGTTTCCGCAACCTTTAATCTCCTCTTAGGGCGGCCGTGGTTGCACCAAGTGAAGGCAGTCTCTTCCACTTTGCATAAGATGTTGAAGTACCCTCACGGGAAGGGAGTGGCCATTATTTTTGGGAATTCATCAATCCATCCACTGCCAGAAGTGTCTACACCAGTCTTGGAAATTGAGCACAGCACGGAGGATGTGTTCTTATCAGGGTTTACTCTGGCTGAGGCTCGGGTTGTGTAGAATATCATGGCTCTTAATGAGGGAGTGTACGTTAGTGCTCAATCTGTATACCTCATGAACAAGCTACAACACATCCCCGGGATGGGATTAGGAAGGAGTGACCGGAAGGGCGTCGCAGCATTGACCGAAGTGCCACACAACCCTCATACCTTTGGATTGGGTTATCAGCCCACCAAAGAGGATTGGTTAAGAAAGGGGAAGGAAATGGCTGGGAGAGCCAGAGCGAAGAAGGTGGGGAAGCCTTTTGACTTAATGCATAGACCCATTCAGGGTACCCTAAACGGACGCTTCGTCCGAGAGGGGGAGGACTTTCCGTTTTGTGGCTTCCCCAAGCCATGGCTGAACGCAGAGAAGAAGTGCGTGCCAGGTTTCGAGATTTTCTTTGGCCTACAATTATCTGGGGACAATGTTGCCGAAGAGCAGACAGACCCATCAGCTGAGGTTAAGCAGTGTAAAGAAATGGATTCCGAGGGCGTTGAGATTGAAATGGGGATAGCATTGGCTTGTCTACTTTCAGATCCTCCGATCGACCAGAAGTGCTTGGGGGATAACTTCTCGGTGATTGGGAATGAAACGGCTGCGGGCCTACCAGCAACTATTTTGGATGCATCTATCGTACCCTCTCTCACTTGGCAATACGAAGAGGGATTTTTGTCCACTAGTATTGGGTTAGGTAGTAAGCCGGAATCTGATTCCACCGAGTCTTGTGAGTCAGAATCAGGTTCCAGCTCGACTGAGTCTGAGTTTGGTAATCCTGGGAATGATAACCCAGATGCCACAGTTTTGTCCAGGTCGTCTTTTTCTTTCTCTTTCGAGTCTGTTGTAACTGAGGAATCGGACGATTTGGATATGCTTAATGAGAATCAAGTAACTGTGGTTTCTGAGTACTTTTCTGTGCCCTTCATTTGTTGCATTAACTCAGACTTTCAAAATTTTGATGAAAACGACGAGGAAGAAATTCCTCCGGTTTTGCAACGCATAATTGAACAAGAGCAGGAGAGATTTGTTAAACCCCTAATGCATGAAATCACTACTGTGAATATTGGTATTGAAGAGGACCCGCAGCTGGTCCAGATCGGGTCCACGTTGTCTTCGGAGGAACGCGAGCGCTTAGTCGCTTTATTAAAAGATTTCAAAGATGTTTTCGCGTGGTCCTACGAAGACATGCCTGGAATCGATCCTGAGATTGTACAGCACTAGATCCCTCTTGACCCCGAGGCCTGACCAGTCAAACAGAAACTCAGGAGGATCCGCCCAGATTGGGCTCTCAAGATCAAAGAAGAGGTCACCAAGCAAATCGACGCAGGCTTCCTGCTGGTATCCGAATACCCGACTTGGTTGGCCAACATCGTTCTAGTGCCGAAGAAGGATGGCAGGATTCGAGTATGCATGGATTTCAGGGATTTGAATAGAGCCAGTCCGAAGGACGACTTTCCCTTGCCGCATATTGATGAGTTAGTGGACTTTACAGTGGGGCATGCTTTGCTTTCATTCATGGATGGCTTCTCAGGGTACAATCAGATAGTAATGGCACCGGAAGACCGGGAAAAGACTACATTCACCACTCCGTGGGGGACGTACTACTACAGAGTGATGCTATTTGGCTTAAAGAATGCTGGAGCTACTTATCAACGGGCTGCAACCACAATATTGCATGACATGATCCACAAAGAGGTTGAGGTGTACGTGGACGACATGATTGTCAAGTCCAAAGAAAGAGAGGGCCACTACACCGCCTTGCAAAAGTTCTTTCAAAGGATCAGAGAATATCGGTTCTTGTGAATCCTCAAAATGTACGTTCGTGTTACAAATGGGAAAAATCTGGGTTTCGACACAAAGAGGTATCGAAGTCGACCCTTCCAAAATCAAGGCCATCCTAGAAATGCCCCCACTAAGGATTGAAAAGGAGGTGCGAGGCTTTCTGGGTAAAGTGCAATTCATAAGAAAGTTTATCTCAAAATTAACCTTGACTTGTGAACCACTTTTGGTCTCCTGAAGAAAGGAAAGAAATTCCAATGGGACGGCCGATGCCAAGCTACTTTTGAACAGATCAAGGAATACTTACAGAACCTGCCCGTGTTGTCACCGCCAGAGCTGGGGAAACCGTTGATATTGTACCTTTCAGTGACTGAGACTACAATGGGCTGTATGCTCGCACAAGAATTAGAGGACAAAGTGGAGAGAGCCATCTACTATCTGAGCAAGAAGATGCTAGAGTATGAGACTCGCTACACACCGTTGGAGAAGGCTTGCTTAGCTTTGGTATGGGCTACCAGGAAGCTGCGGCACTACCTGTTAGCTCACTCCGTAATGTTGGTTTACGACTCAATCCCATCAAATATCTTTTCGAGAAACCAGCGCTTACGGGTAGGCTAGCTCGTTGGTTGCTGTTGCTCTCCGAATTCGATCTGAAATATGTGACACGCAAGTCAGTCAAAAGAAGAGCAGTAGAAGAATTCTTAGCCGATCATGCAGTGGAAGGGGGTGAAGCAATCGAGTACTTATTCCTAGATGAAGCCATTTTGCACATCGACGATGAAACTTGGAAAAAGTACTTTGACGGAGCATCAAATCAATACGGGTATGGGATAGGAGTGTTGCTGATAGCACCTGACAAGTCCCGTATCCCTCTAGCCTTCAAACTCCGGTTCAAAGTCTCGAACAACGAAGCAGAATATGAAGCATGCATTGCCGGTCTAGAAGCGGCCCTGGAACTAGGGACAAGACGGTTGGACGTCATCGGGGACTCGAACCTTGTTGTGCCTCAAGCAAAAGGAGACTGGAAAGTCAAAGAAGAAAAGATGATGATGTATCACCAGACCTTGGATTTGATAATTCCTCAGTTTGAGAAGCTAAACTTTGCTCATCTACTACGAGAGAACAACAGGTTCGCAGATTCTTTAGCAACTCTATCTTCCATGATAGACATCCTGTTCGGAGTCCGGATGCGTCCTGTCATCATTGACTAGAAATTTACGCCAGCCTACGAGTCAATTGCTGCTATAGATAAGGTTTAGGACGAAAACCCTTGGTACCACGACATTTGGAATTTCTTGGAGAAGGAAGCATACCCGCCAGGGGTAAACGCCAAGGATAAAAGGGCGATCAGAAGAATAGCCATTCAGTTCATCATCTGTGGGGGTAAGCTGTATAAGAGAGGTCATCTGGGAATGCATAAGCTGTGTGTCGATGCCAAAGAATCAAAACGTCTGATGGAGGCCATCCATGGAGGGGAATGCGGTGCGCATATGAACGGAGTAATGTTGGCACAGAAGATCCTCAGACGGGGTTACTACTGGTCCACCATGGAGGAGGATTGTATCGGTTTTGTTCGGCGATGCCACAAATGTCAAATTCATGCAAATCGTATGAACATTCCGCCGTCAAAGCTGTACAATATGACTTCGCCATGGCCATTTTCAATCTGGGGAATTGATGTAATCGGGGCTGTCACTCCAAAGGGGTCAAATGGGCATGAGTTCATCCTGGTCGTGATAGATTACTTCACGAAGTGGGTTGAGGCCCAATCCTATGTGGTGTTGAAGGCTTCACACGTTGCAAAGTTTATCAGAAACAACATCATCTGTCGCTACGGAGTCCCAAACGAGATAATTTCAGATAACGGTTCCCACTTCAAGAAGGAAGTGATTGACTTGTTGGAAAAATACAATGTGGCTTTTCATAAGTCGTCTACCTATCGGCCGCAAACCAATGGAGCGGTTGAGGCCGCCAATAAGAACATCAAACACATACTGCAGAAGATGGTGGAGACCTACCGGGATTGGCAAGATAAGCTGCCGTTTGCTTTGTGGGGCTACCGGACTTCAATCAGAACTTCTACTGGGGCGACTCCGTATTCATTGGTTTATGGAATGGAGGCCGTTCTACCCATTGAAATTGAGGTTCCCTCATTGCGAGTATTGGCTGAGTGTCAAATAGCTGAAGCAGATTAGCAGCAGAACAGGTTTGAGGAACTCATGCTCTTTGATGAGAGAAGACTGAAAGCACTGTACCATGTTCAAGGTTATCAGCGCAGAATTTCCCGGGCTTTCAACAAGAAAGTTAAGTCCAGGAATCTAAAGGAAGGAGATTTGGTACTCAAGGACAACCGAGCTCCCATCCATGACCCAAGGGGCAAGTTCAGACCCAATTGGACTAGTCCCTACATCATTAAGTCTATCTGGTCAGGTGGAGCTGTGGTTCTGATGGATCTAGATGGCTTAGAGTTCTCACAACCGATCAATATGGACAAGTTGAAGAAATATTACCCTTGAGAGGCTCGCTAGGCCGAAAACCTGAAAGGGCGACCTAGGCAAAACTCAGAGCACGAAAAATTTGAAATTACAAAAACTGAGCTCGCAAGGTTGAAAACCCGCAAAGGGCGGCCTTGGCAAAAGTTAGAGCGTAAAAGGAGAGTGAAAATACTCGAGTGAACCCGAGCCTGAACTACGTAAGGCTTGATTCCCATCTTTGGGATACGTAGGCAACTTCGTCCTAAAGTTCAGCCATAAACTCTTCCCTGATCAACTTTGCCCATTTGATCATCTTAGTCATCTTTGTCTATCAGCATTCATCGTGATCTCCGGTGCAGTGCTTTTTAGACTAGGGGCAACTTTCCATTCTTTGTCGCATCTCGCGGTACTAATCAAACTAGGGCAACTTTCGATTGCGAGGAGTTCGGGTTGTGCATCTCGGATGATTTCAAAGCGTGTCGATTCTAATCCATATTGAAAATGGTTTTGAAAAGTTTTAATAAAAGTTGACTTTGTTCAAATTAATCTTTTTACAACTTAGACCATTTTTGGACCAAAAAGGAAAATTTTCAGTACCCACAACCTTCAATTTCATTGATTTCAGTACAGAGTTCTCCTGCTCTTGCATACAAATTGAAGTTGCTTTTTATTACATTCATAAAGAAAACTTGAAAGTACTTATAAAGTAATAAATCTGGGGCATAGATAAGTCAGGTGTCCCTGTGCCCCCTCCCAGAGTTGGTCGAAGCCTCTGATGCCAAACTGGGTCCAATCTGTGCCTCTTCATTGAGCCAATCCAAGCACTTGTCAGACAAAGTGCAACTGAAAGTGGGAGCGGGGGCCAGAAGCTCTCTAGTCCTCCATGCTGTGGCATACCGGGCAAGCTGTGCGCCTTGAACCGGGAATGTGGCAGGATACTCTATCCCCTCTGGCAGGCAAGTCTGATCGTGACCAAACTGACGCTGGAACCGGAACGAAAAATAGAACACACAGTGGCTCAGACCAATCAACTGGATCCCGGTCTGCCAGGACATGCTATAGCTCATCGCCGGGAGATTGAGCCAAGGACAGCGCCAAGCAATGCGATCTACAGACAAATTGCACATCCAGTTGAACCACCATCCCTCATCAGGGGCATCGACTAGGCGTTGCCGAAAGAAGTAGCCGCAAGCCGAGTAGGCAGGGCAAGAGTCCACAACCTGCAATTTGTCCATCAACCATACCTGGGGAGGGATGAAAAATGAGAGAATAAAGAATAAAGAGATGTACGATGAGAGAAAAGTAAGGAAAGGGTTTTGTGAGAAAAACCGAGCCTGAGGGCCGAGTGACATGAGCAATATATATGTGAGATTGGATGGGAAACATTACCTGCAGCAGTAATGGACTCCCTGCAAATCTGGTCGTCTCCTGGCAATAGAAAGCATCTAACCCATCAGAGTCTCGGCCAATGTCATGGCAATGCAGCTCTTTCCTTCCTTCAAGCCTTGAGTGACTTCAATCAGACGAATGCTAGGTCCGCTAAAGCCTGGGGCAAGCAAAAAGTGAGAGGGCAAGCATAAGCAAAGGGCGTGTTGCCGAAAACCTTGCCAATAATGGTTGCCGCGGTCACCAGCATCAGAAAAGCGATGAATCAAACCGAGGATGTCTAGTTCCCCATTGCAGATCAGAGACCGAGCGTCATGCATGGTGAGCCCACACATCTACCCTAAAGCTTGGGCGTGGCCGAAGCAAAACTGAGGAAAAATTTCTTCATAGCGTTCAAATTCCATCAAAACTTGAAAATCTTTGAAAGTTGGACATACCTCTTGCCCGCCGAAGCTAAACACATGTGTCACCGAGTTCCAAAACCTCGCCGCGGCATGAAGGAAGGGAAGGTGCAATGGAGTATGGCTCAGCGTGAATAGTGCATTCAAGCCGAAGCCCCAGAAGTTCAACTTTTCCGAGCCATCTAGAGAGGCGATCCAAGCTGTGAGATTTTCGACGAGAAACGCCTCCATTTTGGTGCAAAACTGAGATGAAATGAATCAACTACGAGGCTGGGACTTTTAAAGAGGATAAGGCACTGTTCGGGGGACACGTGTCAAAAATTTGGTGGTTGCTGAGCTAAGTTGCCAGCCGGTCACCTTTTCTGGTAGGCCGGCCACCCCTCTCCCCTCAAATGCAAAAATCTGGCCGGCCAACTCCCAAAGGTGACCGGCCATGCTGCAAAATGTGCCTATGGTCCTGTTCTACCCTCTAGAGGAAAGTTCCTAGCATTTCCATGCATCGGGAGTGTCAAAGGCCTCCATCTTCCTCTGTTTCGGATGCGTTCCGTCACCCTGATCATCTGAAATGCACTTTGTTTATAGAGTTGTTGTTAAGTCTTTCTTATCGAGTTGTTGCTTTGCTTATCGAGTTGTTGTTTTGTTGAGATGTTTTGTTTATAGAGTTGTTAAGTTTTGTCGAGCTGTCGAGTTTCGTGCATTGAGTTGTTACTTTTTGTTTAAACAATTTTGTTGTGCCTTACTTATCGAGTCGTCAACTTTGTTGTGATTTACTTATCGAGTTGTAAACTTGCTAAGGTTTTGTTATTTCTTAGTAAGTTAAGTTGTTTAGTTTGTTGCGTCGATTCACTACCTGACTTGGCAAATACACCATGCACATTTCCATTCAAATCTCATTTTGGTATGAAAAGATGCGATGCGATGCTAAGATCATAAAAAACAACACTTTTTCAAAAGCTATTTCATTCCATCATGCTACAACATTTTACAACAAGGGTACAAGTTTTACAAAAAATAAAACTGCCTAACAATGTACAATGTGCTACAACTACTAGTAAAAAGGTAAATAAAGCAGGGAACAGCTGCATCAATGCTCTCAAGAGCAAGAATGAGAGGCCCTCTTCGTCCTCTTCTGCGGAACAGCCTCTGCACCATCATCGCCATCATCTGAGTCGGGGCTGCCATCCTCGGAACCCTCCTCAGCCTCATCTCCACTACCGGAACCGGGATCGGAGCCACCATCTCTGTCAGCGGATGTCTCTGACTGGGGATTTGCAGCCTCCTCCTCCTCCTCGCTGGGCTCCTCCTCTATGATGTGCGCCCTGCGTCCGCCTTATCCGCGAGACAACTCCCCTCTCCTAGCTCCTCGAGAAGGCCTAGATGGCCCAGCTCCTCGAGAAGGCCCAGGTGGCTTGGCCTGTGGCCCGGTATATATCGACAGCATCTGAAAAGGAAGAGTGTAATTTGAATACATCAGCTCAAATATGTATATCGGATGCAGATACAAGCAAGTTACATGAAGAGGGTGCATGCATGTATAGTACATAAGTGCGGTGTGTGTCAGACGTGCTCTACACAGGCAGCCTATCAATGCAGTAAAATGTTCAAGATCAACATGTCATCAGAAGTATGATAAATGCAAGAAAACTAAAGGGTACCTCGACACCTATGAGGGACAACTACGCCTCTCTCCGCAAGACCATGCCCTCAAGTGAGGCTACCATCCCAAGCACCTCATCCATATACTCGACAGGAGGCTGCAGATGCAAAGGCAAGAGTATCAATAAAGGAATGAACGTCCAAGTATCTGAGTAATAAATCAAAGCTGTAAAGCATACCGGTGGTGAGTCAGGGTCTCTGACATACCGGTGGTGAGTCAAGATCTCTGACATATCGGTGATCAGGCATCGGAGGCTCTATCGGGATCGGGTAGGAAGTCCCATATCTCCATCCTGTCACCGCATTGATATCCGCCATCCAGATGATGATGAGTCGAGGAATCGGGGAACCACCACCGCTCTAGACGCATCACCGCTAGTGGAAGGGGCATCTGCAGTCCGAGCCCGGCTCGATGAGGGCATACCAGCAGACCTCCTCGTCGGAGTACAGACCCCCGTCAGTGGAGGCATCAAGTATGTGTGACGGTAGGTCGCATACTCCCCCTGCTCCAAATGTAAGAATGCATCGGGACCTTGTAAAGCACAGACGACATCCTGGGGAGTGAGCCTATCAGGGGTCCGCATATTGTCTAGGGGTACTGAAGGAATGTCCTGCTCAGGGTAGCCCCATACCTGACGCAAGAAGCGATCCCCTAAAAACCAGGCCCTACCAGCTGGCCCCTCGAACAAAACCCTATACTGAGAAGCACTCCATGCTCTGGCAAACTGGAATCGGAGGTCTCTGCCTAAAGGCGCCCAGGGCTGCCATGTGATCTGCGGATAATCGATGCATAGGCTGATCAGAAATGGTGAATGTGCTAGATAAATCAAAGTCCAGAAACATGAAGAACTGAGAGTTCTGAAGTACCTTTGACGATCACACTGTATCGAAATACTGCCGCAGGTAGAGGAAAGACTCCCGAGGTCTCGGCCGGTATTGGCCCTCAAACATGAGTGAATAAAGGGTCGTGAGGGGCACCTCCACCTCAAGCTCCGGGGCTAACGTCGGGAAGTACGCATGGACCCATAGCTGTGGAAAACAGAACAGTAGCCATCAGAATACAAAATGCTGAGTGCAGGATGTAAATACAAAATGCTGAGAGCAAAGTGCAAGGTACAGAATGTAAAGTGCGCCATGTGTGCAATGTACAAGTAATGGGAAGCAGAAATGTAAATCAAGAGGGTAGAAAGTACCTCCTAGGCCCTCCAATAGCCACCGACCATGTACCCCCGTCCGTGGGAGGTCACACTCATATAGCAGTAGAGAGTAGCTAGGCTGGCGCCGCCCCAATCATACCGGCTAACCTGTGAAAGGTCCACTAGGGCACTCAACAGATAGAGCCCAACAGTGTTCCCTCTATCGGCAAACAGAGTGGTCCCGAAGAGGAACATCAGAAAACCGCGGGTGTACTGTGCCACCTCTTCAGGAGTCTCAGGCTCCATCTCCGCCCTCCTGAAATGGGAAGAGAACCAGGTATATTGGACTCTGCCCGAAGATCTGTCAACTGGCGGGCGAGCCCCCAATAAGTACATCCAGGCGGCCTCCCACTGGCCCATGTCCTCGTCATATGGGATGGCCCAGCCTCCCACATCAAGGCCTGTCAGTACGGCAAAGTCAAACGGGGTCATGGTCATGTCCCCAGTGGCAGAGAAATGGAAAGAGTTGGTGGTGTCCCACCACCTCTCTACCAAAGCACCCATCAGTGTCCTACTAGCAGGACAGCGGGAGATCCCAGTGCAAAAGGGCCTAAACCCTAACACGTCAACCAAATCCCGGACAGCCTCCGAGAGCTCCGCGTACCACTCTCTCGTCGTCATAGAGCCATATCCTCGCGCGGTACAAGAAGTCACCTGCATTCAGGATGAATACATGTATTCAGTTTCATAATAAAATGTATAAGCTGCGTGCAAATGAAATGAATAAGCTGTGTGCAAAATGGAATGAATAGGCTACGTGCAAAAGAAATGTATGAGCTATGTGCAAAATCAAATCAGATACAGAATCTGGGCTGTGTGTTCAAATTTCAAAGTGTGGGTTGTGTGTTCATCTCAAAGTTTGGGTTGCGTGTTCAACTCTCAATCAGTGTGTGTTGTGTGTTCACCTCAACAACGAACTGTGTGTTCGACATCAAAGAGTGGGCTGTGTGTTCATCTAGAAGTTTGGGCTGCATGTTCAACTCCCAATCAGTGTGTGCTGCGTGTTCACCTTCAATTTGGGCTGCGTGTTCAACTCTCAATCAGTGTGTGCTGTGTGTTCACCTTCAATTTGGGCTGCATGTTCAACCCTCAATCAGTGTGTGCTGCGTGTTCGCCTTCAATTTAGACTGCGTGTTCAACTCTCAATCAGTGTGTTCTGTGTGTTCACCTCAACAACGAGCTTTGTGTTCGACATCAAAGTATGGGCTGTGTGTTCATCTCAGAATTCAAGTGTTTGGGCTGTGTGTTCAACTCTCAATCAGTGTGTGCTATGTGTTCACCTCAACAACGAGCTGTGTGTTCGACATCAAAGTATGGGCTGTGTGTTCATCTCAAATTTTGGGCTGCGTGTTCAACTCTCAATCAGTATATGCTGTGTGTTCACCTCAACAACGAGCTGTGTGTTCGACATCAAAGTATGGGCTGTGTGTTCATCTCAAAGTTCGGGCTGCGTGTTTAACTCTCAATCAGTGTGTGCTGCGTGTTCACCTTCAGTTTGGGCTGTGTGTTCAATTCTCAACAAGTGTGTGCTGTGTGTTCACAACCAATATACGGGCCACGTGTTCAGAAAGTCAGAGTGTTTGAACCGTGTGTTCAAGATGCAAACGGAATACGGTGCTATGGACTAAACATTCAAAACAAGCTATGTGCTTGAGTGGGCAGATAAACATAGCGAAGGCACGAAATGCACGGAAAATGCAGAATGCATTGCAGAAAATGTAAAAGTGAAGTAAATACCTCTCATGCCTCATGAGAGAGGATGGACTCCGGCTCTCACAAAAGCAGATCCCTAGGCGCTCGGTCATCGAAATCAGTAAAATGGTAGAAAACCACCTGCGGGAGGATGTGCTCCTGAGGATGATACCTTTCGGGATCAAACAACCGAACTCTTGGGGGTAAAGACATAATGTCTAGCTCACCTCCGGCGCCCGGAGAACCTCTGCCATGAGGGAAATGACCAGCCATCTTGAAAAATCTGCAAAAAGGAGCAAAAATGAGCAAAATGAGCCAAAATTGGAAAAAGTCAACAAAAGGCAACTCTCGGGAAATGAAAAAGTCAACAAAAGTCAACCCCCAAGAAAATCTTCCAAATGTTGAGACAAACTTACCTCAAGTGGTGAAAATGAGAAAAGAAGCACCGAAATCAAAATTTAATTGGTTCAAAGTGACGAAAACTAAAAGATTTCGCAAAAACAACTTGCGTTGGGCGTTGGAAAACACGTATAGAGCACAAATCTGAAGAAGAAAATGGTTTGGGAAGGTAGAGAGAGCAATTTCGGAGCTGAAGTTATGAGGAAAAGTGCTTTGGATAAGCACATTTAAAGAAACAAGAGCAAAACGACCAAACTGCCCCGGATCTGGGCTAGGTGGCCGGCCGGCCACCTTTTCTGGTAGGCCGGCCATCCCTCTCCCTCACCCCTGGCTGGCAGCCTCCCCTTTGGACCAAACATGGCCGGCAGCCTTCCCAAGGTGGCCTCCAAGGTCTCTGCAAATTTTGGTGATGATTGGAGTCCCCGGCACCCGAGAAAGTACAAGGAAAGTGCACTTTTTGTCGCGAAACCCCTCCGCGGGAACTTCAATACCAAATTTCAATGTGTGTTTCATCATTACTCGCCGAGAGCAAGATGTATCCTTTCTAAATATGTTGTGACATTTCCAGGAGGTAAACCGGAGGTTGCGATTGAGCCACCTTCGTCAAAACTTGCATTGCTTTGCTCGTTGTTTCGTTTCAAAATGTGCATTCGAGTTTACACTTATCTTGCATTGTTATGCACATCACTTGCACTGTTCTGCACGTTTCACAAGTATTGTCATACCCCTGTGCTTAACTTGCGTTATCACACGCATCGCTTCTCGCATCGCGATGCGCTCACCCATTACCACCGCGTTTGCCTGCATTCGATATCACGCCGAACATATGTTGCTAACTATGTTGTGCTTGTTAAGTTTCTTCCTTTTTGCAGGCAGGATATTGTATGTATGGTTCATTTGAGGCTGGTGCGACCAGACGAACCGCACAGGTATTGTATCTTCTTCGTGTGAGACGTAGCGAGAATCCAATCATTCTCCGCATTCTTCAACTACATGAAGTGTAGTATTGCTTTGCATTCTTGCTTAAAGCTGTTGCATCTATTGTGAATATTTGCTTCATTACAGCTTGCTGCTCCGCATGATCATGAGTTACATCCGGCTTCACGCATATCATTTTGCATCTTGCCCTTGCCTGCGGGCATGCATGCGGGCACATTTCTCTGTTATCTCGTATGTTTGTCTAAGTCTTCGGCCTTGTCAAAAATGGGTCGTCTCTGGGCTTTGACATTCACTCTCGTCACTTATGAGTTTCGAGTTCTGTCAAAGAGGGGCAACTGTAGACACCCCATTTTTGACCGACCTTAAGACTCAGACATCACCAATTGAGCACTCGGTGATGTTGCATATTGTGCTCGTTCTGAGGTTGCGGAGTCTCGGCTGCGAGCCTTGCCTCCGGACTTCCGGACTCTTTTGTGCCTTCCCTCGGTTTGCGAATTGGGTCCCGTTTTCTCCGTTTTCTCTTCCCGAAGGGAGGGAGAGGTCTCGTAGATTATCTCTCAGTGGCCGTACGCTACGTTTCGTGGTCGTAGGCCATTTTTTCCGTTTGGAGCCCGGTTCCCGATTTTTTGAAGCCGTCGGCCGTGTGCCTCGGTTCGGGACCACTTAACCACCTCCGTTTTCTTCGATTTTTGGCACACACCATATTTACTCCCTTTTGAGGGACACTATGGCTTGAGAGACCAACTTCGTGGTCAAACGCCACCTCCGGTGCTTAACAGTCAGTTTTTGGGGCCTCGGGCTGCGTGTTTTGGACCGCGAATCTTCGTTTTGCATCGATTTGTGTCCATTTTTGGCAGGGACCTTATTTTCATTGTTAGGAAGGTTTTAGAAGGGTGGGAGGCCAGCAATTGTTCTGAAGGCCAACTTTATTCCTTCATCGCTCTTCATCGCTCGTTTTCTACACTAGAAAGCTGACTTTTTCCATTCTCGGGCCACTTTTTCTGACTTTTCACCACACCTTTGTATTGTACACACATGGGAGGCCACCAATATGGGTTGGCCGGCCATTAATTCTCCCTAACCCTTTTGAACCCCTCTAAAAAGTTGGTTTTTCTCTCTCCTGGGTTACATTTCCTGGTTTTTCTCTACATAGCTGTGTTGTACACACATGGGAGGCCACCTTTTTGGGGTGGCCGGCCACTAAATTTTCTTGAACCTTTTGACCCTGGCCGGCTGGCCAGGGGAGGTGGCCGGCCGGCCACCTGAACCTTTTGAACCTAGCCGGCCAGACTCCTCTCTCCTGGTACATTACAGCTGTGCCAACTGTTTTGCCCCAAACCCCTGCCCGGGGATCTGCTCTTTTAGGGGGGAAATTTGAATTTGATTTCCCCGCCCTTTTCCCTTGGCCTCTCCTCTATAAAGCCAGCCCCCCAGCTCCATTTTGAAGGGTTACAAAAATTGTTTAGAGCCATTACATACAATCCTCCCTCTCTCCCTCATCCAAGCTCCAAAACCTTAGTTTCTTGGCCATTTTATACACCAACCCATAGCACCACACCTCCACACTCCATTCCAGCCCCTTGAAGATGATTTCCAGAAGTTGAAAGCTCAGAAATTTGGTCCAAGAGCTGCTGGTTTACTGCTCTACAAGGGTGAGTTCTTTTTTCCCATTTTCTAGTCTTTTCTTGCTTCATCCGTAAGCCATAATGGCAAGAATTTTTGGGCTTCGACCCGAACTAGAAATAGGCTTATTTTTAGCTTATATTCATGTTTGATGAAGGGTATTTCTCTGTTTGAAACCACCTGCTACCCCTTTCCCTTTATCTCTCTTTTATGGCTATTTCTTGCATGATATGTTAGCCCTATTTGTAAGCATTTTTGGGCTTCGAGCTAAACTGTAAGGTGCTTTATTTTGAGTGTCTCTTCAACTTTGTTGAAGGGATCTCCACTTTTTGAGGCCAGCTACTGCCTCTTGCTTTCTATCTCTCTTTTAGGGCCATTTTTACATCATATTGTAGCCTTACTTGTGAGCATATTTGAGGCTTTCCATAAACTGTAAAGTGTCTTGTATTGAGCCCCTCTTCAACTTTTTTGAAGGGCTCTTCTCTACTTGAGGTCATCTATTGTCCCTTGTCTCTATTCTCTCTTTTAGGGCCATTTTTGCATGATATATTAGCCCTATTTGTGAGCCTTTTTGGACCTCGACCTAAACTGAAAAAAATCTTTTTTTGACATAATCTTCATGTTTAATTTAGGTCTATTCTCTGTTTGAGGTTATATGCTTCCTTGTATGCTTGATTGTCTCTTATTTTGAGCCTTACAACTAAGCCCTTGTTGCATGCTTTGTTTGGCCTTCTAGCCACTGAAATCCAGTGAATTTTCAGTGGCTAACACACTATTTTGAGCCTCAAAATCAGAGGGGGGTGAACCCCCTCTCACCTTGTTTTGCTTGATGGTCTTTTTGGCCTTTCAAAGAGGCCCTATCTTGCATGCTTTGTTGACTGAATTCGAGGCCAATTTGATGAGTTTTGGAGCTAGCATATTTGATTTTCAGAGTTGTTTGTGCCATGCTAAGTGTTCATCTTGTATGTGCTTAATAACCCCTTGTATGCCCTTCCAAAGGAGCCCCTCATTTGTGCATGTGTTGGCTGCATTTACATGCTTATTTAGGCATATTTTGACATGTTTTGTTCACTAATTTTGTCTAGTTTGATGAGTTCTCACCTGCTTCATGTACATGCCATGTAACCCATGTTTGCAAGTCAAAATTGCATGCTATGTTAGGCCATCTTGCTAGCATCTTTTGGTCATGATTTGAACTAGAAATATTCATTTTTTGGGACTGCCTTGGTTCTGTCTTTATGCCTCATGATCAAATAATGCATGCTTTGTATAGCTACAAGTCAATGCATGTGCCTAGTTTTGTGTTTCGGGACCATTCCATGCATCGGGTGCCATGTTTCCATGTTTCGGGTTCATTTTGCATCACATTTCAGTGCTGGAACTTACATGTTTGTATGCCATATTTCATGCCTTGCCATGCCTTGTTAGAGTGGCATTTGTGCCTTAGGACCGGTCCTCGATTTGCGTGCATACGTGCACGCATCTCGAGTGTCTCATTTTCATCTTATGGCCGCTGATGTGGGTGTGGCTGAGGTCCACTCATATTAGCGTAAGTCCATTATTCATTGTGTATGTCATTTCATTGCATGGCATTGCGTATGCTAGGTTGCATGTTAGAACATTGTGTATGGCATGTTGCATCGAGCATCGTGTATGCCATTTCATAGCATTGTGCATGCTAGGTTATATATTAATTGCATTCATGCATACCATGCATATTGCATTGTGTTTGGGATAGAAGTTAGCCCGAGCACGGGAAACAAGGGACGTTTCGTACTCCTAGTGACGGAACGTGTCTCAATTCTCGGTCACCGACACTTCGGATCATCCATGATGGAGTCTCGGTCTTTTTATGTTTATGTGTGCATTCATTTCATATTAAGTCGTGCAAATTGACTCCTCGGCCATCATGCATCGAGATGCGTGATTGTGGCACGAGGATCGAGGACTACACTCTTTGAAGAGTAGTCAAGCATACATATGTGAAAATACATTGCTATGCCCCTTTCTTGCTTTCTGTTGCAGCAAATCAAGAATCAACAGCCTTTCAAAGCTTTGCAAAATATTCCGGGCTTAATCATAAACAGAGGCTAATTGGGACATCGCAATGGATTTTCGCGCAAGGCAACCCGAACATGCATCATTCATCATCCGGAGCAGAGTCGAGGCAGTCCCTAGCTTGCATGCTTATTTACTACTTTCCTT
The DNA here is from genome assembly GCA_025200525.1 of Camellia lanceoleosa. Lineage (NCBI taxonomy): Eukaryota > Viridiplantae > Streptophyta > Magnoliopsida > Ericales > Theaceae > Camellia > Camellia lanceoleosa. Next base: position 44,274,362 of record CM045772.1, read on the forward strand.
AGTTAATTTGTTAATTAATTAGGGTTTTATACTTATTCGGATTGTACTATTTATTTGGGACTGTATATTATTTATTTGGACCCTCCGAGCGAGGGCAATGTTGTAATAAGTGTGTGTACGTGTGATGTATGTCTTCCAACACCACGTCTTTCTCCCTTTTATTTATCAACTTATGATGGTTAGATTAGGACATGTTTTAATTAGCATACAGTATGATAGCATGTTTGCATTCATTCATCTGTTTTGCATGCACCGGGCTCAGCGCATCATAACTCACTGCATTGTATTTCAATTCCAAGTTGAATACTTGTTAGCTGTAGCATTCCATATGCCATGTTTAGAATAGCCGAGCCTGCTATAGTTGCATTAGGCATCTCTGTATAGTTAGGATCATGCATGGATTTCTAACATAGTTTCTGTTTTGGCTTGGAGTACTCGGTAAGTTTTTACGCTTTAGCGTCCTTGCATGTGTGTGAGTGACTGCCATGACAACATGCTTACCATGAGGCTATTTGCTTATGTGATATAAACTGCCTGAATGCCTGTGGGTGAAGGTCGGGTTACTTAGATTGGAACAAATCATCAACTGTGAGTTTTAAGCCCACTAGATAGTGGCAAAACCATCTTTTCTAAGTCCACTTGAGGGTGGCAAAATCTGCATTTTAAGCCTACTTGTGAGTAGCAAACCATCTTTCAAAAACAAACATGAAATGTTTTGTTCCAATTCAGGCGATCGAGTCTATACTTGTATGCTGTGCGCATCACATAGTAAATCTAGGCTAATAACCGGAATAAGAACTCATAATGTTTTCAAAATTAGATATCATGGTTAGTAGAGGCCGATCTTTGATCTGGCGAGCGGGGGTGCTCACGAAGTGACCTTCCCCAATCATACCCAAGTTCCCAAGCCGAGGCAACTTTGGTGATGATGGACACGTGGCCTTAGGCGCGAGTTAGGGTTTCCTAAATTTTCCAAAAATAAAATATTTAGGTGGCGACTCTGTATCTGGCAAAGTAGTCCATGTTTGGCACTTCTTTCAAAAATATATTTTCTCAAAACGATTTGCCGGATTTGGACTCTTTGGTTCAAATTAAGAATCGTGACAATTTGAGTCCGAACTGTAGTGAGCCCAAAATAAACAGAACGGGACTCATCCTCCCGGGGCTTTCGGGGACGTCTACACTGAGGTAAAGAAGTAGATGGACGATAGGAAGAGGAAGACTGTGAATTCTGTGGATTTTGAAAAGAAGAATCCATTCTAAACCAGTAATCAAGAGTAGAGTGATTGACTTTTCCACAAATATGATAGGTGACTGTGTGATTGAGAATGGATTTTTAATTTTTAAACACACTTAACATAAATACACTTAAAAAATATGATATTTGCAAAAAAAAAAAAAAAATCTTTTAAAAATTCACTAAATACTAAAATTAAAAAATATATATTCAGTACATTTTTCGTATTTTGTGTATTTATTAATTTTTTAAAATATTTTTTTCACAAATATTTAACTATTTAGAGATATCTAAGTGTATCTAAAACAATTTTAAAACTTTTAAAAATATTCATTAAAAACAAAAAAACACAAAAAATAAAAAACTTAATTTCCAGAAAACTGAAACCAAACACACTAAATAGAAAAAGAAACTCCAAACTTATTTTTTAAAAATACATAGTGAAATTAATGTTTAGTCAATAATATAGGTATTGTCGGATCCATCAATTGAATCCACAACTACCATCGCTACGTTAAAATTCAAAATATTCATGGAAAAAACTAAACCAAAGGTCTAAAAAAATAAAAGAAAAAAAATATTTATAAACAATTCCACCATGCTTCTATTTTTGGTCAAGCCATGAACAAGATTTTTAGTTAAAAAGACTATTATCGTTAACAGGAAAGATTATGGTACACAACCTTTAAAGAGTGTGTACTGTATGTATCTTATAACTAAATAAGAAAATGATATAATTTCATACTTTCTGAGTCATAACTAAATAAAGTCACAACCAAACCATACGTGAAGTATAACCAAAGATCTCATAAGTTATAACTAAAATAAGGTCATAATTAAAGAGAAAAATTGGTCATAACTAAAGGAAAAAATGACATAACTTAGGGGTACATATGGTAGGGATGTATATAGTAGAATTTTCCTTGACTTACTATATAGTTTAAATTACGAGGGAAAGAGGGCCGGGTAGGTCGATTGCATAGAAGTGATTGATTTTAATTGGTATAAAATTATGTTATGAGTGCTTTCGACACGGGTAATTTGCTAGTATATGCATATTATCACAATGATTACAAATTTAAAATATTTAAACTATTCTGATATTTTTCTTTGCAAATTTATTGTAGAAAGCTAAAAATCACAGTTGACTAATTCTACTACAATAATTCATAATAAAACCCTAATGATTTACATATATATATATACGGGTTGAACTTCTTTTCTGTTGGCCATCTCAACTTGAGAGACCATTTGGACTTGGTAGGTTCATTTTGGAACTGACTTCGATGATCCGAATTGTTCACTTTTTAGGACTTGTTAAGCAATGATGGTAGGTTTCATGAAAGAACTATGAAAAATATATAATTGTTCAACAAAACACAAGCTTGGTCATACCTTGCTATTCCATGACTTATCCTCTCTATTAATTTTCTTATTAGTCCTTTAGCATCCCGTTCATAAAATTCCAAAAAAAAAAAGGGAAAAAAATGATAAAATATTAAATAATAAAAATAAAAAACAATTTCATTAGAAAAGAGTAAGTACCTTGTTGTTCTTGTCTAAAAATATCTTCAGCTGATGTAAATGAATGTATATTTGAATTTTGTTGCATGTTAATGACACCATTATCTACTCCACCTCTATTTCTTTTAAGGATATTTTGATGCCATCCAACCTCTCCTCTAGGAAATAGTAATGGGCATTACAATGGATTGTAGCAACCATGATAGTGCCGCACTCTATGCTTATGCCCCGAATTTGAGCGAACTATAATATCACGTTCATGAGGTACATCTAGGTTATTTCCTTCAATCTAAATTGCAACTACCTGATCAGTTGATGGTGAGTTGTAAACCCTTTGATCCAACTTCACATATTTACTTATATGGATTTGAAAAGTATCTAATGGAACATGTTTTAGTGTACGCAAAAACTGAGCATAAGGATTTTTTGAAAGTATCTCAATTAGTTTACCAACAACAACTTTACAAATTGGTGCATCATTTAGTTTACTCAATCTATTCTAAAGTTCATTTTTTGTATCATAGAAGTACAATTAGAAATAACAAGAATCCTTACCAGATGGAATCAAAGACAAATCATGGTATATTTTACCTTGTGCACGAAATGTATAAACACCTCGTCTAGAATTTGCCAATTCCTTGTCTAACTTCATGCCAAATGATGTGAATGCAAAAATGCTATTATATGCTCGCATATGTCTATAAAATTCAACAGCCTCTATAGTTTAAGAAGTGAACAAGGTTCTTAGACATTCTGGAACTTCGGGGCTTTCAAGCACTACTTTTCCTTTATAGCAACAAAAGCTCGGAGGTTCATATTCAAACCTTTTAGCTTTACAAAAGGTACAAAGTGTCATTTTACATAATTCATGTAATTCATGTGTCAAAGAGCAAACAATTTGCGATGATGTATCACCTGTTTTTCATATATATTAAACAAATTACAGGTATTAGAATCAAGTCTATATAGTAAAAGGCGTCAAAAATAATTATTAATTTTGTGTGTTTACCATTCGTTGAGGTTGTCTCGTCATGCCCTTCCAAAGAATAAGTTGTGTTGCCAAATGTGTTTGGACCTTTGCGTTTTTCCTATTATTTGAAATATTTTCAATATATTGTTTTCGTTGTTCAGGTGTAAATCTGGCATATCGATTGTTTTGTCGAGCAAGACATTTAGAAATTGCATCTATAACAAATCCTTCAATTAGTAGCTGTAACAAACCATGAACATTTTTTTTATTTGTTTATTGAAATTGGCATACAAGTTCATACCATTGATATTTTCTGTCTCTTTTTGTTGGTGGAGGAGTATTTACTTTCTTGTTGTAACCGATAATCAAGAAAAAAAAAAATTAATATTGACACACCTCTTTCACATTAGGTGATATTTAAATATTTTGGGTTTACATTATATATTTGGATAAGAATTTAAAAAAGAGAAGGAAAAATGTAAAAATAAGGCGAATAAAATTTGAGTTAATTTTTTTTTTTTTGGTAATATTCTATCTGATTCTATGATACATCTTAATATTTTAATTTAACATTAATAATTATTTTTTTTTGTAAATAAATTATTAAGTTAATTAACAATTTTTAATGATATGAGAAATATTTTTCAATGAACAATTTTGATAATTTTATCATTGCACAGAAAAGCAGTTAGATTTTATTTATTTATTTTTATTTTTTTATTTTTTTACGAATAGTATAATTGATTATGAGTGATAAGTCCAATGGCATTCTGAATTCTGCAAAATTGATCTGATCTTGCTACGAAACCCACCCATCAAAAGTTCAAAATTCAAAATCAAAAAGCCAAAAAAAAAAAACAAAAAATATTGACAAAGTGATAGTATAATTGGATATGAGTCATAAGTCCAAAACATTCAATGTGTCTGATAGTAGATTGTGATGTTTCAAGGTGTTTGGTTATTTTAAGGTGTTTGATGTTAGGTGTTTGAATTTCGAAAGATGTCTGTAATTGTTTGTATGCAATATTAATGATTAAATTTTTTGTAAATAAATTATTAAGTCAATTAACGATTTTTAATGATATGAAAAATATTTTTCAACGATCAATTTTGATAATTTTATTGTTGCATAGGAGAGTAGTTAGATTTATTTTTATTTTTATTCTTTATTTTTATTTTTTTGGGTTTGTTTACTTAAATTACAAAATTTAACAAAGAGCATTAATAATGAGAATTGTAAGTGTTTTTAACATTGAAAGCTAAAATTCTTACAAATAAAAATCTTGTTACAATCAGATACGAGTAAATCAACTAATATATTATCAAGTGATAGACAAGAAAAATATAATTTATCAAAGAAGAAAAGTTTTTACACCCTCAGTAAAATCAAAAGAATATTAGGAATGATTATATCTTTAAAATTAAAGTACGAACACAATGAAGATACTCAGCGCCACTATTTTGATGTTCCGATGTTCCAAAAATTCCATTGAAGAACTCATTGGCAACAATTTTTTATTAAACTACTTCAAAGAGTACACTATTATCAGCTAACCAAACTTTAGGTGATAACAAATATAGTATGGTTTATATTATAAATTTCTATAAGAATTTAAAAAAGAGAAGGAAAAATATAAAAATATTGCGAATAAAATTTGAGTTAATTTTTTTCCCCATAATATTCTATTTGATTCTACTTTTTAATTCTATTTAAATGATTAGATATTAGATTTTCATGTAAAATTATAATTTAAATATAAAATATGAAGAAATTCTAGTATCTTTAATCACCAAAATTGAGAAAATATGAAAAATAAAAAACTGAAAAATAAATTTAAAAAATAAAACCAATGAAAGTGGTTCTTATTTAGAAGTTTGACAATCATACCTTAATTATTAAAGTACTATATAAAACATTACAGTTCATAAATTTTTTGTGTATATGCACCATTTTTTAATTAGATTATTAAATTCACATAAAAATTGAAAAGAATTTGTAGAATTAGAGATTAGTGAAGAAATATATATATATATATTTTTTAAAAAAGAAAAAGAAATTTGTAGTGTTTTGTTTGGTTTGTACCGTTCTCCTGCTGCATTGTAATTTGAGGCATCTTCAACAATTCACGCCAAATTTTCCAGAAACAAGTGCAAGACAATACATATATAGAGAGAGAGAGAAGTATTGCCAACTGGTTTGTAGATTTTGATTGCTGAATGCAAAGCGAGAAGGGATCCTTGCATGTTATATAACGTGGGGCTATTTACACCAAATATTGTTTGGAGTAGAATTTCTAAACATTAAGGAAAACCATAACTAATTTTATAAAGGAATATTTTCTATCCCGTCTCTAGTTTGTGCCCATGAGCACACCAGATGCCTCGGTTTTGCACTATTCGGATCAACACCTAAAGCCCATGAGCCTCTAAATAGGCTAAAGGGAAATAAAATAATTACAAAGTGATAGTATAATTAGATATGAGTCATGAGTCCAAAATATTCAAGGTATTTGATAGTAGATTGTGATGTTTTAATGTCTTCGGTTATTTTAAGGTGTTTAATATTTGAAGGTGTTTAAATTTCGAAAGATGTCTATATTGTCTGTGATTTTGTTGATATTTAATTTAATAAGTTTGAGAGGGTATTTTTGGAATACATAAAAAGTAGAAAACATAGAAATTATTCACACTTTTATAATGGTAGTAGATAGTAAATAGTAGATTTAAGGTGTTTGGTTATTTTAAGGTATTTGATATTTGAAGATGTTTGAATTTCGAAAGATGTCTATTTTGTTTGTGGTTTTGTTGATATTTAATTTAATAAGTTTGAGAGGGTATTTTTGGAATACACAAAAAGTAGAAAATATAGAAATTCTTCACACTTTTATAATAGTAATAGATAGTAGATATATATAATGTTAAAAAAATCATAATTTCCGTATCGTATTCATTTTTGTGCAATAACAACTTTTGAGAATTCAAAAATAATTTTTTAAAGTCCCTAAAAATTGAGTTATTTAAAATAAATAAATAAATTTCCAAGAACAATCTAACAGAAACATGACCAAATAACCCTTAGCTAACGAAATGTCAAAACACTTTTGGCAAATAACAAGATTACCCAACAACTAAGATGCTGTCGTGATTTCGTTAAAAAAAAACAAAAAAAAGTTGTCGTGATGCTATATCCCATGTGACAAACCAACTAACGTCTAATTTTCTTTGGTCATATGTTTATGTATTTTATTCTATGATCAGGGACTTTTGTGCACCAAAATGATCATTCACATGGAAAACCATGACCTTCCTACTTTTTTGAAACATTCATTCCAATACTTCTTGAATCATAGGATAGAGTCTGTTGATTGAATTTGTGCTTTATAAAATTTAAAAAAAAAAAAAAAAAATTGAATATGTAATAGTGACGACAAACCAGCAAATTTGGACGGGTCAAATCAAACAAGTTATGTGTTAAAAAAATCTAATCTAAACTAGTTCATTTAAGTAACAGGTTTAAGTAAATTAGGTTAAACTAACTCTTTTACTTTATTGAACTCTTTTTTCAATGAATGGTGGAGGTGGAGGTAGCATTAGTGGCGGTGGTGGTGAGTGTTAAGGAATCCATAACACCTAACCCGGAACAGTGAGACATGAAATACATAAAAAAAAAACAAATGTCTAACAATCATATAATTGTCATCTTTATTTTTCTTTACATAGGATTAATAATTAGATTAGATACAAAAAACTTGACTATTGAAATGCCCTTGACAATAATATCTAGCGGGTGGGAGTTGCAATTTACACACCACAAAAACTCTTATCTCACACAAATTTTCAATTCTTGTAATTACCAATTTGCCACTCAAGAAAATTACCAAAGAGGACAAATATTGATCCATTCAAACCTGGCAGGGGTTCACAAGGAAGAGAGGACAGAGAGTGCCGAGAGAGAGAGAGAGAGAGAGGTGGCGACAGTGGATGCTAGGGTTTTGAGACGAGGGGAGGGTAGTTAGGGAGGGTTCTGTGACTGAAGGGAAGGGGTGGCAGCGAAAGGATAAGTTGATGATGAAGGGGCTACGACACAATGACAAGGAGGTGGGGGAGGAAGAAACGGTGGGGGGAATGAGAGATTGATTGGGGAGGGGGTGGCAGTGGAAGAAGGAGGTAGTCGATGCTGGTTAGGGTTTGGGTTAGGACTTCAACGTCGAAGCCGGCAATGGAAGCGGCAGTAGTGACAATGATTTGGGGTTAGTGTTGGTGGGGGCATTTTAGGAATTTGGTGGTGTGAATTGAGAAAGAAAAAAAAAAATTAAATGTGTGTGGTGTGAACTAAGTAATGGTGTGGGATGTGAGTTTTGGTGGTGTGCAAATAGAGGCTCCATAATATCTATTATTCTGCCATTTAACAGGATTACCTATTTTTGGAGGAGATATTTGTTTAAACGGACTAAATAACAAAAGATTGTGATGTAATGAATTATTAATCTTGGAGTAAATTTTCTCTCGATTATTTAGTTAAAAATTGTGTTTATTTGACTATTAGTCTGACTTTTATTTTTCTAACCAAACAATGGACTAATAAATCTATTAAATTTGGAGTTTAAACTCATGTCTCAATTCCATAAAACATACGTTGCGTATTTTGTTAAGTCATTATCTTTCCTCAAATCCCCTTCCCCTCTAAATTTTCCTTATTTTCTCTCTTTCACACACACAAAGACATAGTCAAGACACATATATATACAAACAAAAAACAAATATTAGTCTCTATTTGATAAATGTGTTAAGAGTGTGATTGAAATACCATTAGGCTCCCATGGCTTCACACGTTTTTATTATTTTTAATATGATGTTTGATTCAATGTTAGATGGGGATTACTTGTTTGATAGTTGATCGTATAGTATCAAGCTCTAACTCTAAATCTAATGGTAAAGAAGAGTGATAGGGTCATTTTATTAGAGGAAGACGAAAACTTAAGTTGACATAATATGTAATGGTGAAAAAATATATAATTTTATTAAATTTAACTGAGCATATAACATTTGATAGAGCTGAGTGGTTAAAAATGATTCACGTAGCCACCTCACATAATCGGGACACAAAACTTAGTTTTGCTTGATTTAATTTGATAGTATTAATATTCTTAATTTTGGAGAGACTAAGTTAATTCCATGATCATGGAATTAGCCACATCACTCCATCTTATTATCAAAAATAATTTTCTTCCTCCCATCTTAATGTTTGTTTGAGTAGATTGTATTAGATAACATTCACAAGACTTTTAATTTTGGAATTATCAATTCTTTTGAATTATTTATTCTATTACATATTTGGATTGACAAAATTTTATTAATTTTGTAATTTAGACAATTAGTTTAAATATCTTTTTAATCCCTTATTTTATATCTGATCTTTTTTGAGATTCAATAGTTTTTCATATGGAAATTGTCACACCCCAAACCCGAGTATGACCAGTCGTGACTCACAGGGTCTTAGCCCAGGACACATGTAAGCCTAAATACGAAACCATACACACTGAATACTATAAAATAGTCCATTAATAAATAACCAAAACTCAATCCAGTGTCATGCCACAAGTATAAACGGAAAAATCAACCGTAATCAATACCATCCAAATTTATGGGATATAAACGACCCACATATCAAAATAATCTTAAATGAACCCCAATAAAAATTAAAAATAAATATGCACAACCTAGACATAACAATCTAAAACAAAATAAATGAATGTCCTAGAGGTTCATGCCATCGAGTCCCCACTACGCCATGAGTCCACTCTAAGTTCTTCTAACACCTGTAAATGGTAAACAACTAAGTCAACTGATAGTTCAGTGAGTAACAACATGGTTAGTAAATACAGTTTTGAAAATAGGGATCAATTGCAAAATAAGATATATATCACAGAAACTAGATTGGCATACAGTTTGGTAAAGATAATCTGTTTCAAAAAGAAGGTTCCGCAGTTCAACAGTTAAAATACTCATGTCTCTCAAGAACATGATAAATGACATTTTCCACTTAAAATTGATTACACCATGAACACCAATAATTTTCTGGATACCAAGAAAAACAAATAATATGACACACAGTTCTAAAGAATATAAGCCCCGTTGAATCCAATATCGAACTAAAAATATCCTCAGGGTGGCAACTTGGGCCTTTTCTCTAAAACGATCCGATTGAAGGTCACCTAGCTTTTTTTTAAGGTATTTTCCTTACAATCGTTGAGCACTAGAGTCATCATGGCCCAACCCGGATCTGTTCCCTAGTGCCAAAGTCACCACACACAGTGAAATAATTTCCACTGGACTAAATACACATATAGTCCCAATAATCAATACACATCAGTTTCGCAAAACATGGTAGTTCATCATTATAAACATGAGACCAAAACAATTAGTTTACAGTATGCCAAGTTCACACATGTTTCAGAAATAATTTGATTCCATTGATAATATAATACTTTATCAAAATAGTTTAGTTCTGAAACAACAATTTAATTTTTTAACAGTTCAGGATATGGGTACATTTATAAAATATGTAGCATGGACCTACTCACCTGAAAAGGAAATAATATAATCCTCGAATAGAGTATGAAAGTCCAACTAGTGCCCTGAACCAAGTATGAAAGCTACACGTCACTACTAATTTAAAAATACTAAAGAATAGGAACTAAGTAACCTCAAACTTAAAGCGCACTAACACGGCTCAACCCAACTCACCGTTACTCTTGAATATTACCTAAATTTATGTTCTTCAAGGTCTAAAATCACCCAAGACATGGGTTCAAATCGAAACTTAATTAAAAATAACTTTAAGATAAAACAAAATTTTAAACTAGTTTTTCTAATTTATTCGCTAACTTCAAAAATTAAGAACCCACTCTACGCTGTTCAAAAAATTCTAAAACCCTCAAGATATTAACTAATATATTCTAAGTTTCAAACCCAAAAGGTTTCACTTGATTTGCTTATCAAAATAATTATCTACAATTAATTATACTTAAACAGGTTATTTTCTGCAGAACTTTAAAGAAATTAATGGTTCTCTTAGTATACATGAGCAATCAACGCAAGGCCAAAAACGTACGAAACTAGACTCGTAATCGGTTTTAAACACACTAATTTGATAATTTTTGGATTTATACCCAAAGAGAACAACACTCCCGAATTTACTGTTTAAAACCAGTTTTCTGGACAGATTTGAACGCATCAGTTTATATGAATTTTAACTTCCAAAAATTATAAAAAAAAAAATTCAAATATGCAATTCAATATGTAATTAATCTACCGTAAAAATTTCAGTTTAAAAATCCTTCGTTTGATATTGTTTCTTAATTTTTAAAGTTTGTGATTCTGTATAGAATTCTTATCTAACGACTTTAGCTCTTTAATTCGCTTAAAAATTTTGTATGATAATAACATACACAGAATACTAACCCAATCAGCCAAACCATTCCTTTTTCTTCCAAGCAATACACCGAAACGTCTATACACAATAATCATAGATATTATAGAAGAACAATACCTTAAAGTTGTAGAACCACAAGATGCTAGAAATTTCTCTCTCTCTCTCTCTCTCTCTCTCTCTCTCTCTCTCTCTCAATGACTCACAGCTGCTAAGAAACCTAAAATGGCTGCTGTTGTGTTGTAAAAATAATAAGAGAGTTAGGGTTTTTCTTTTGTTTATATATATATAAATAACAACATCTCTTATTTATTATTATTGTTATTATTATTATTATCTTTTAAAATTGTGGGCATCCATAACAAATTTGTTTTAGGTTTAAAATTAATTAAAAGTCCCTCTAAATATTTAATTTGCACTTTAAGATTTACCATCAAAATATTTGAGATTATAAAATTATTATTATTTAATTATTTACTTAATTTTTATATTCGGATTCTCATAGAAATATCTTGCACAAGTAGATGACTACTAATCCAAACTCTAACCCAACATTAAAATATACTTCGTTGAATTATTAATTCAATACAAGGAACCCAAGACCGAATGAAACATAGTAATACAAACATATATATTCCTAACCTTTACCTTATGTATTTCTATACCTTAATCCCATGACATGATCAATTCCCAACGGTACCAAAAAATCTATACCCATAATTAAGGACTGAGCTTTAATGGGCCCGTGAGGTATACCATAGATTCTACTGTAATAATTTGAACTATTCATTTTAAATAATTTTTCATATATATTATTTATAAAAAAATTAGGACAATTCGATAATTAAAATATTTTTATTCGTAATTATTTTTATATATGATATATACAAAATATATTACAAAATACACAATTTAAATTATCAAAACGAGACCTATAACAATCTCACATACCCCTAAAGTTTTAGCCCAAATGAAATGGAGAAGATGTCATTGTTCAAACCCCTGACTTGGCAAACGAACTCCAACAAAATGAGACGTAATTATCTTGGTATCCATTTTCTATGAGTGACTTTTCTTTGCACCAGAAAGTTTCAACCACGTAAAAAAAAAAAACACACCACACACACAAACACACACCGTGTCCCATCCAAAAAAACTCCTTTAAAATAATAATGCTACGCTTCAGGAAAAGTTTCAGAAAAATTATCTTACCGGTAAGAGAATTATCTTACCGGTAAAAAACCCATCACATCAAAAGAAAAAAAATGAAATGTGATGGGTCTCTTACCGGTAAGATAATTCTCTTACCGGTAAGATAATTTTCCTGAAGCTTTTTCTGACGCCTTTTTCCTGAAGCCTAGCATTACTGTTAAAATAATCACCCCCAACACCACATTCAACAACAACATAACAGTATCAAAAACTAGCCATGATTACCCTCTTCTTGATTGCCTTGTTGGTTTCACCCATACCCTTCTCTTTTGCTGATCCTGACCCGTTACAGGACTTTTGTATTGCAGACTTGGAAGCTCAACCTTCCATCAATGGCTTCCCCTGCAAACCCGCCTCCAACGTGACCTCTGACGACTTCTTCTTCGACGGTCTGAGCAAAGAAGGAAGCACAGGAAACATATTCAGATCAAATGTCACAGCAGCAAATGTTCTTGCATTTCCCGGGCTCAACACGCTGGGACTATCGATGAACCGGGTTGACTTTGCTCCAGGAGCAATCAACCCACCTCATATTCACCCCCGCTCGACGGAGTTGGTTTTGGTGGTCAAAGGGAAGCTACTTGTAGGGTTTGTGACGACTGGGTTTGTTTATCATTCCAAGGTTGTGAGTGCTGGGGAGATTTTCGTGATTCCGAGAGGGCTTGTGCATTTTCAGAAGAATGTTGGGAAGGGAAAGGCCTTGTCTTTTACGGCTTTCGATAGTCAGTTGCCGGGAGTGGTGATCCTACCGTTGACTCTCTTCGGTTCTACACCACCAATTCCTAATGATGTGCTGACTAAAAGTTTCCAAGTAGATGAAGATGTTGTCAAAGCCATAAAATCCAAGTTTGGCAACTAGGCTATTTTTTGGATAAGTTGGTCTGTATTTTTATCAATAAGTAGGTGATTTGCGGGGATGATTCTTTTATTCTTGCCTTTGCTCTTTTGATTTGATTGTGTTGTATCACAATTGTATTTTTCTTTTTGTTTATTTTATGCTTGTATTCAATATGGAATAATACATGCAAGGTCAGATTCTTCTCCAACAAGTCTACTCATGATTCCAAATTTTGTGAATTAGATTGACCAAACAAACAAAAAAATTGGAAAAGATTGCCCACCTACACTACTAAAAAAAGTGACCTTTTCCGTCTAATTTTTTTGCGATCCACTATTAGCCGTCGCAAAAAGAAAAAATTTTGCAACGACAAACTTAAGTCGGAAAAGGCCTATTTTACGCGTATTTTTTTTCTTCCCTTCACTAACCCCAATTTTTTTTTTGCCCTTTTGTTATACATACGCCCTAAGCCCATTTAACTTCCATTTTCACGACATTGACAAGCAGAGATGCCTCTCTAGCTCTCTTGCACTGTTTGTCTCTCTCACTCTTTTTGTTCGCCATGGTCGTAACTCTGGTGCTATGAATCTCTCTCTCTCTCTATATATACATACACATTTGTATATTTACATGTATATATATATGTATATATTGTGTATTGCAAGTAGAGTTCTTGACGCAGCGGAATAAATCACACGGGACTAGATATCGTTCTAATAGACGAGAATTCTTGAATCCACAAGAACACCCTTGAATCCACAAGGAAGATAGAAGAAAAGCTCTTAAAAATATTATTGAATGAATAAATAAAAGTTGTATAAAAGTTGTCTTTGCCATGAAACTTACATAGCTATTTATAATAAATTAAACTTAATACTTGTAGGAAAAGTAATTCTAAAATAAACTAAGAAACTTAAATCAACACAAATTAGAAAACCTATGAGAATATGAAACTGTGGGGATATATTTCTAAAGTACTAACACGTGGCAAGGTGACGCCGACGTGTCAGCCGAGGTGCCACGTGTCGTGGTAAGTTATGCCGAGGTAATCTCAGAGTTGCTGAGGTTATCTCCGAAGATGTCGGGATACCGGGATAAGCGGATAAAGGACATGAGTCCTAGATTGGGAGAAGACTTCAGTTTGGATAAAGGAAAAACTCTTGGAGAGTTTTGTCCTAAACCCATTGGGAGTTCCAGATTAGCAATAATCCTGAGTCCATTGGAGTTAGGTTCCTATTGGGACTAGGACTGTATTGATTATAAAAGAGAGGCATCCCCATGGGTCAAAGGTACGTTTTTTATACTCAAGCTATTGAGTTTAGCACTATTGATTATCTTTGAGAGATATACTAACTTGATCGTCGGAGTGCCCCCAGGTGGAAGAACCACCGCTGGAGCCTGTTCTTTCTGCGGGACTGACAAGGTGCCATCTATTACACTGTGTTCTCTGTTTGAATTCCTAAGGAGAGCAGTGTGGTCAGAAAATCACCCACACAATTTGGCACCGTCTGTGGGAAAGAAAGACGAATAGATGGCCAGTAATGCACAAAACGAAAAGATTGGGGACGACGCTCCCGCTGAGAGTGGCAGGCCTATCGACCTTGACGTCGAAGGAGACAACCACAACGAAGAAACCCGTGGCCAGGGGCATGGGGGAAGAGACGTTGTCCAGGAGGGCGACACTTCGAAGAAAACAGACCAGGGCAGATACTACAATGAAGACAGCCTCCAGGTATAGAGGGATAGGTGCCTATGGAGGGATGAGGAAGTAAAAGAATTGGCAGACAAGTTGGCTGACCTGCAGTCGGTCGTCAACTTCATAATGCAAAACAATGTCATGCAGCCACCATACCCGTTACAGGACACGCCAATTCCAGCAGTGAATACTCAGAAGGGAGGAAGGAAAATAATTCATGAAGCGCCACAACACTCCAGGGACAAAAGGCACTCTCACCCGCCTTCCGGGGAGGTTAGACGAGAGGAGCCAAGACAAGAGAAGTCCCAGAGGACGTATCAAACAAAGGATCAGGAACGCAGAGAACATCGGCATATTCAAGGGCAGGCGCTCTGCTTTGACACAACCCGCGGAGAAAGATCAAAATGGGCCCATCACGAGGCCGAGAGTAGTGTGCCGAAGAGACTGAAGTCCAAAGACAGCCGAGATGTTTGTGGCCAGGTTCGTAACAAACAAACTACAGCCATTAAGGGTGGACGCGCTAATGGCTTTAAAAATCAGGAAGGATGAAGGCCTTAGGGCCTATGCAAAAAGGTACTATGAGGTGTTCAATCGAATACATGAATGCAACCAGGAGGTAGCGGTCATGTCTTTCAAGAGCGGCCTGAAAGATGACTATTCACTACGGAAATCTTGGGCAAAGACATTGCCGAAGAGCATGGAGGAGCTCATGGCAAGAATCGAAAAGTATACACGAGCCGAGGAGGATACATCGGCCCACAAGGAAGTCAAACAGGAAAAAGGGAATGGCTCGCCGAAGCAAGGCCGAAGTAATAATGGATTCAGCAAAACAAAGATGGAGTTAAGGGCTAAACAGGCAGTGACAACCGTGTTCCGAATTCCAATTCAAAAAGTCCTAGGAAAAATTCAGAGCCAACCCTATTTCAGAACACCAGCAAGGGAACTAGGAGCATTCATGGGAAGAAACATGGACAGACATTGTGTTTATCACAATGAAAACGGACATACAACACAGGGCTGCAGAGCCCTAAAAGCACACTTGGAGGATCTGGTGAGACAAGGCCACCTAAGAGACCTTGTCGATGAAACCAGAACAAGAGAAGAACAGGCAAGACTGCCTCAGGCTCCAGCAGCGCCGCCACCTCCGCAACCTCGGGCAGAAGGACCTCGGATAGTTAATGTGATCCACTCAAAGGTTAACGAGAATGAAGTCAGAGGAGAAACCCAAAGGGTAAGACATCTACAGCATGTCTACCAAGTCGGGGAAAAGAGACATCGGCCTGAAGAGTGCCAAGGACCGATAATAACCTTCACCGAAGCTGACCTAGAGATGGTCCAGCATCCACATAATGATGCCTTGGTAGTATCCCTCCAGGTTGGGGAGTGCCAAGTGAAATGTATCCTAATAGATCAAGGCAGCTCTTGTGACATCATGTACGTCAGATGTTACAAGGAGCTAGGCCTTCACCCAGACGACATGGAGCAATCGAATGGCCCGATGGTTGGCTTCAATGGAACGCCGATGTGGCCACTGGGCGCTACAAACTTGGAAGTACAGGCCGGTACTAAGAAGATCAGGACAGAGTTCATCGTGATTGATACGCCTTCTCCTTACAACATCATATTGGGAAGGCCATGGTTGCATGCAATGGGGGCAGTTCCTTCAACATTGCACCAACTACTGCGCTTCCCAACAGAACATAGGATTGAAGAAGTCAGATGAGATCAACTGCAGGCAAAAAATTGCTCCATGGCAGCAATGAAGACTACCTGCAATGTTCGAGAACCGGCAAAGGCAGAGATTGAAGATGAGGACATGGAGGTCCTAGATGATGTCGGCAAGGAGCCGGCCGAGAAGAGTGAGGAATCACTAAAGAAAATCCTCGTCCAGGAGGGCGATGAAGAGCGCTTCTTTCTTCTCGGCTCAGGCTTAGCCGAAGAAGAAGAGAGAGAACTGGAAGCTTTTTTAAGAACAAACATAGAGGTGTTCGCCTGGACACCTTATGAAATGCCTGGCATTGACCCCGAGGTCACATGCCATAGACTGAACGTCGACAGGTCGGCAAAACCTGTAATACAACGAGCTAGAAGACCGACGTTGATGTACATCGAAGCTGTGGAAGAAGAGGTAGACAGACTTCTGGAAGCTAAGGCCATTGGAGAAGTCAATTATCCAACGTGGCTATCAAACACCGTGGTGGTAAAGAAGAAAAACGGTAAATGGAGGGTTTGCGTAGATTTTACAAGCCTAAATAAAGCTTGCCCCAAAGACAGCTTTCTTCTGCCAAAAATTGACCAGCTGGTGGATGCCACATCAGGACATGGAAGGATGAGCTTCCTAGATGCTTATAGGGGGTACCACCAGATAGCCATGTACCCCCCAGACGAAGAAAAGACAGCGTTCATCACCCCAAAAGGCCTGTCTTTATTCTGGGGTGATGCCTTTAATTTGAAGAACGCAGGGGCAACCTACCAAAGGCGGGTAACCAAAATGTTCAAGCACCTGATAGGCCAAACAGTTGAAGTCTACATCGATGACATGGTCGTGAAGACCAAGGAGCCTAAGAGTCATCTTGCCGACCTGAAAAAGGTATTTGAAATACTCAAAACATATCGGCTCGACTCAACGCATCTAAATCTTGGCGTTTGGAGTTGGATCGGGTAAGTTCTAGGTTACTGGTAACAAGAAGGGAATAGAAGCCAGCCGGATCGGATCAAGCCCATCCTAGATCTACTGAGTCTATCATCGGCAAAGCAGGTTCAAATGCTCCTTTGGAAGGGCATGACCCTAAGCAGGTTCATAAGCCGAAGTTCAGACAAGTGTAAACCCTTCTTCAACCTAGTAAAAAGGACCGCAGACTTCCTATGGACTAAAGAATGTGAGGTCGCTTTGGCCGACCTAAAGAAGTATCTGACCTCGGCCCTAGTTCTTTCCACACCTGAACCTGGGGAAGAGTTGTTTTTAATATAGCGTGTCGAGAACACGCAGTAAGTGCAGTTCTAATCCGAGAAGAGCATGGAGAACAGAATGTTGTCTATTATGTAAGTAAAACCTTAGCCAACGCTGAAGCAAGGTACTTACCACTAGAGAAGTTGATGTTGGCCTTAGTCATGGCCTCAAAGAAGTTGAACCACTACTTCCAGGCACACAAGATTGTAATGCTAACACTTGAAGTCCTTGTTACAACAAGGAGACTTCACCGGAAGGATTGCAAGGTTGGCAGTAGCCTTGGGCGATATGACACAGTTCGAGCCGAAAGCAATTAAGGGCGAGGTTTTGGCGATTTGGCGAAATTCACGCTGAATCCATCGAACGTCGGGCTCTGTTGAGCCAAGATGCACGAGGTCCCAGCAAGCAAGGAGAATTCCAGCCAAAGGCCAAGGAACAAAAGAAGGAAAAGCTCAGTCCCTGCAGCATCTACATCGGCGACTCATTTAGGTTGTTTGTCGCTGGAAGGTCAAACCGGCAAGGCGGGGCGAGAGTCTTTGCGATATCCCGGATGGGAAATAATAGAACAATCCATCCGTTTGGGGTTCAAGGCCTCAAGCAATGAAGCGAATCTGAGGCATTAATTGCGGGACTAAAAATTTGGCGGCGGCAATGAGATAAGGTAATAGTTTTTTGTGATTCACAGTTAATTGTTAACCAGTCAACATGAGAATTTGCAGCCAGAGACGAGAGGATGTCGGCATATGCAAAAAAGGTTATCAGATTGGCCGAGTTATTTCAGAACTGCCGACTTCTCCAAGTAAGCCGAGATGATACTTGACCACGCCGACGCGTTGGCCAATCTGGCAAGTTCAATGCAAACTGGAAAGACAAGAACAATTATGATCGACTACATGTCGGGCCCGAGCATAGAACCACAGAACGCAAAGCAAGAGGCAATGTGTGTGGACATGGGGCCAAGCTGGATGGATGCAATTGTTGCATTCCTAAAAGAAGGAAAGCTGCCAGAAGATCGCAAGGAGGCGCACAAAGTCAGATTGAAGTCGGCAAGATTCAGCCTAATTGCTGTCGGACATCTCTACAGAAGGTCCTTCACTGGACCTCTTTTAAGGTGCATACATCCTTTACAAGTTGAAGTTTTTTTATATGAAATTCATGAAGGGATTTGTGAAAGCCACATTGGGGGCAGATCATTAGCCCATAGGGCCATTACCCAGGGGTATTGGTGGCCCTACATGCAAAAAAGTGCAGAAGCATACGTGAAGAAATGCGAACAATGCCAAAGGTTCGCACCTTTGATTCATCAGCCAGCTGCTGACCTAAACCCAGTATCCAGCCCTTGGCCGTTTGCCTAATGGGGCATGGATCTGGTTGGACAACTTCCCCAAGCAACTGGGCAGAGAAAATACTTGCTGGTAGCAACGGATTACTTCACAAAGTGGATAGAGGCAGAACCGCTTGCCAAAATCTGAGATGTGGACGTCAAGAATTTCATATGGAAAAATATTATCACCAGATTTGGTATTCCTAGAGCCATTGTTGCCGACAACGGAACACAGTTTGACAGCAAACTCATCAAGAACTTCTGTGTGAAATTCAAAATCAAGAACTACTTTTCAACACCAAGTTTCCCCCAAAGTAATGGGCAAGCAGAAGCATCCAACAAAGTAATTTTGGATGGAATAAAAAAGAGGCTATAGGCAGCAAAAGGAAAGTGGGTAGACGAATTACCCAGCGTACTTTGGGCATATCGAACTACGCCGAGAAGATCAACAAGGGAATCCCCCTTTGCCATGGCCTATGGCACAGAAGTAGTAATTCCACTGGAAATCGGCATCCTAGGGATCCGAACCCAGGGAGTTGAGAATGGGACTAATGACATACTCTTAGCCCGAGATTTGGATCTTTTAGAAGAGCGAAGAGAGAAGGCTGCAATTTCCTTTGCAAGATACCAACAACGACTTGCGAGCTTACAACAAGAAGGTCAACCCAAGAGATTTTCAAGTCGCGACCTAGTCTTGAGAAAAGTAAATCGACAACACGAAAGATCCCAGAGAGGGCAAGCTTGGCCCAAACTGGGAAGGACCTTACAGAATTACTTCGGTTTTAGGCAATGGAGCTTATCGGCTTGAAGACAATGAGGGCAAAGCATTACCAAGACCCTGGAACACTTGTAATTTGAAATTTTTCTATCATTGAGATATTCATTTTTTTTGACCGACGTCATTAATAAAATCTTTTCAAAATTCTTCAAGCACATATGATTGATTAAGATACTTAACATTATTTCTGGAAGACATAAAAAATGAGAACCCAAGTAGAACTTAGGTTCACATTGGGGGCAAAGAGAAGACAAAGTCTACCACTTGTTGAAATTTGTAGCAATTTACAAGTTGGTCAGACCGATATAAAGTCTACCACTTGTTGAAATTTGTAGCAATTTACAAGTTGGTCAGACCGATACAAAGTTTACCACTTGTTGAAATTTGTAGCAATTTACAAGTTGGTCAAATCGATACAAAGCTTACCACTTATTGAAATTTGCAGCAATTTACAAGTGTAAAGTAAGCCGAGATGGTTCCTTAACTTTACTTGTTAAAATTTGTAGCAATTTACAAGTTCAAGTTAAGCCGAGATATCTGTTTCTCTTCACTTGTTGAAATTTGTAGCAATTTACAAGTCGAAGTGAAGCCAATGTTATACCAATCTACTGGTTGGATAAACCAAAGAAGATGTTTAACACTTGTTGAAATTTGTAGCAATTTACAAGTTGGTCAAACCGATACAAAGCTTACCACTTGTTGAAATTTGCAGCAATTTACAAGTGTAAAGTAAGCCGAGATGGTTCCTTAACTTTACTTGTTAAAATTTGTAGCAATTTACAAGTTGAAGTTAAGCCGACATATGATCATATGTTGAAATTTGCAGCAATTTACAGGTTGAGGTAAATATAATTGTTTAAACCCTTGTTGAAATTTGCAGCAATTTACAAGAAGATCACTGCTTAATACTTATTCTAAACTTGAGAAAAGTTTACTGTATATGTTAATCCTTGTTAAAATTTGTAGCAATTTACAAATAGGACAGATTGAGATTACTGTTTAAACACTCGTTAAAACGTAATAAAAGTTTGCGAAGTTAACATTGAATAGTATATATACTTGTTGAATTTTATGAAAAGATTGCAGGTCAATGTCTTGCCGAAGTAAAATTTGCAGTTATTATACCCGAGGTATGTAACCCCGAGAAGATTGTGCAATGGAAGAATTATGTAAATCATGCAAAATATTCTAAGTATAAAACCATACAGAAGCAATGAAGAGAAATTAAGGATTAAAGCATTCAGAGAAAAACAGTTACAGTTGTATATAATGAAGGCACTATGGCTTAGAAGAAGTAAATTGTCCACAAGTAACAAAGAAAGGCACATCGGCCATATGAAGAAGTTCACATTGTTCAAAAAATAGAAGAAAGTACAAAAAAGAAAAGAGTACAAAAGACATTCAGAATTCTTCAAACATCAGTAGATGGTTGGACTAGGACCTCGGAGGACTCTGGAAGAACCACCTCGGCATCTTTTTCTACAGACTGTTGGGCTGGTACCTCGGAAGATTCTGGAAGAACTACCTCGGCATCTTTTTCTGCGGCAATCTCGGCATCGATCTCTGCAAGTGTTTTATTAAGACTTCTTTCAGCCAGAAGAAGGTTGGATGATAACTGAACTGGATCAGCTTCCTTGGACACCATCTCAGTCTCCTCATCTTGGGTTAAGTCTAGGATCTGTTCAACCTGAGGAGAAGACTTGACCTCAGCAGCATCCTTAGACTTTCTCACCAAGGCTTCTTCATCATTATTACCTTCATCCTCATCTTCGGCTTCGGATTCAAACTCAGCTTCTTCCTCAGCCTGACTTGGAGGTGGAGGAGGAGGAAAAGGCAGAGGCATAGCGTTGGCCTTGCGCAGGGGAGAGTCATCTGGGACATTAAGCTTTTTGGAAAAGGACATCTAACTAAGGGAGAAGCCCTGTTGCATGCCTGCCTAACTTGGAGCTTGTAGTCCTCAGTGACGTCGGCCACACCCTGGGCATAAGATTTTTCATCAATTTCTTTGATTTCAGCTTCTTTAGTTGCTAAGGCTTGCTGAAGCTCTTTCTCGGCTTGGGCAGCTTTTTCCTCGGCTTCTTTCTTCTGCGCCTCAGCAACATTTTTTATAGCTTCAGCGGCATCAGCTTTTTCTTCGGCCAAGGTTTGGGCTTTGGTAACAGCCTCGGCTTGATCTTCCAATTTTTTCATTTTTAATTGAAGGCCCTTATTGATCTTCTGGAGGGAAGAATACTCCTTCTTCAAATCATTTAACTTCTCCCTGGTCTCAAAGGATTGCATGGAGAAGGAATGTGCATGTTGAACAGCCTGAAAGAACACAAAGCAAAAAGTTATTACAAAATTTTATAAGTATGAAGAGATAAAAAAAAAAAAAAAAAAAAAAACAAGTTACCAAGTGAAGACACTTACTTGAACACAGCGTTGGAGCATGAACGCGTAATTTTCATACTCACTCATTTTGGCATTCTTTTCCAAATCGCCTGGGAGAAGAAACGGTACAGACTAAGTCTACGCCGATGTTTATGTCATCGGTATCACTCCAAAACAGGCTTATTCTCCAAAGTAATCGATGGCGTCCAGGGGACATTTGGTACTTTGGATTTTGAGGTCGTTGCAGAGGAGGACCTCGGCTTCTTTGATTGAGTGGACTCTGGTGGCTGAGCCTCAGCAGACCTTTTTGCAGAAGCAGAGGAAGTCTTCTTACTCTCAGCCAACTGCGAGATAGGCAGGGCGTCCTCAGTCTCAACCTCAGTGGCTTTGGCCTTTGTCTGGGCCTTCTTGGTTCTCTTCGGCTTTGGTGGGGGAATCGTTTGGGTTGGAACAACATCGACGTCGGTTGGAAGGTCGGCTAGGAGATCTTGGGCGACAGGCCTTGGGCGAACCATTTCGGCAGTTTTGACAAGTCTGCGCCGGCATTTTCGTTCGGGAATTGGTATCAAGTATGGGGCCGAGGTCGATGGAAAAACCACTGGGTCAGATGTAGATCCTTGGTCAGTACGTGATGTGGATGCGGTTTGAGTTGTTGCAGTAGGTGAAGAGAGGCTCTTTTTCTTCCTCCTTGGAACGTCGGGCAAGGTAGATTTGTAGGAGGGGATGAAATTCAGTAAGAGTGGAGCTTTGCGCTTTTGGATAGGAAGGTCCAGAAGCTTCTTTAAATCTTTGCCAAGGAAATAAGACTGGCGAAAGTTCTTGGGTGGCTTGCGGACATCTGCAAAGAAGAACATGATATCAGAAATAGGCAAAGTTTTGAAGATTTAAAAAACAAACTAAATAATTAACACTGGGCTCTTACCCTTGCCCTCTTTAACTGTTCGAGGAAGAGGGAAGAAATGGACTTCCTCGGCTGGGCCAAACTCCCAATTTCCTGAAGCAATAAGATAATCGTCTCCAGCCCCTTTGTTGGAGTCTGGGAGGTCGGCTACAATTTTAAATTCGGTAGACCTCGGCTTGAGGTAATACACATAACCCTTTTCTTTCAGGTTATGGGCGCACATGGTATAACAGTATTGGATATCGGCAAGAGTGATCCTAACATTCTCCTGTCGAGCTAAGGCTATGATGCCATTAAGTATTCTATAGGAGTTGATGGTGAGTTGCATAGGGTTCAAGGTGTAGTAGTGAAGAACTTCACGAAAAAGAGGATTGAGTGGGAGCCGAAGTCCACACTTAGCAAAAGCTACAACAGGGAAAGGCATTGTATTGTCTGTAGGCATGATGGAATCATCATCCCCAGCTAGCCTAAGGAGGATGTCATCAGGAATAGAGAACTCTTGCCTAAAAAATTCAAGTTTGGTTGGGGTGTTTACCCTTTGTCTCCACATACCCATGATTTTGGTATAAAGGTACTTGGCTACAGAAACGGGATGCTCTTAAGAGGTTTTTGGGACCTCGGCTTAAACTCAGGTATATATTGATAAAGCTTGTTTCAGTTTTTCCTAAGAACTGAAGGTTCTATAAACAAATCCCAAACCTAAAAACTATGAAGACGAAGATCAAAGGCACGGATCTGGAAAAGATACAAAAAAGCAGAAAACAAAAACGAAGTTTCAGATTCAAGAACACAAAGGGTGGAAGGCTAAGAACAGTGGTACAATAGTGCAAGTGACATGTGCAAAATCATGAAATAAGAATCATTCAAGAGAATAATTCACAAATTGAATGCTAGAACAGAACAATAAAAGCAGGGAATTTCAGGGACAATCGAAAACTAGAGAAGAAAGACCAGTTGCTTACCAGGAAAAGTGACGCCGGAATGAAATTTGCCGAGGACAGACGACAGTAGCGAGAGCTTCGCAAGAACGGAAGAATGAGGACAGTTGCAGAGTTTGGAGCTTAGAGCAATGGCGGATTCAGAGAAGAAAAAGTTTTAGAGAGAGAAAAACAAGTGAACAGAATGCAAAGGTAAGAAGAGAAAGAGGGAAAAACAAAGTTTTGTTAAAAAACTTGAAACGGCGGCAAAACAGGGCATTAAATGCGCCTGGAGTAACGCAGACGTCAGGCGGCGCGGACAGGCGAAAGACGACTTGCAAGCGCGTCATAGGCACGAGCCAATAGAAAACACGTAAGTAAAACGGTTAAGGGGAGATGCATGACAGCTCATACATGTAAGAGAGTTCCATTGAATTCTTGTTTTTGAAAGAAGACATGTCGGCCTAAAATGAAAGACCTCGGCTGGGAAGTTCTAAGCCAACGTATGAGAAAGAAGAACAATATAGGTTCCATCACCTCAGAATGCCGAAGTAATAGAACCAAGGGGGCAGTTGGGGGGATATATTTCTGAAGTACCAACACGTGGCAAGGTGACGCCGACGTGTCAGCCGAGGTGCTACGTGTCGTGGTAAGTTATGCCGAGGTAATCTCGGAGTTGCCGAGGTTATCTCCGAAGATGTCGAGATACCGGGATAAGCGGATAAAGGACAGGAGTCCTAGATTGGGAGAAGACTTCAGTTTGGATAAAGGAAAAACTCTTGGAGAGTTTTGTCCTAAACCCATTGGGAGTGCCAGATTAGCAATAATCCTGAGTCCATTGGAGTTAGGCTCCTATTGGGACTAAGACTGTATTGATTATAAAAGAGAGGCACCCCCATGGGTCAAAGGTACGTTTTTTATACTCAAGCTATTGAGTTTAGCACTATTGATTATCTTTTGAGAGATATACTAACTTGATCGTCGGAGTGCCCCCGGGTGGAAGAATCACCGCTGGAGCCTTTTCTTTCTGTGCAGGACAGCAAGGTGCCATCTATTCTGCCTGTGTTCTACAGCTGAATTCCTAAGGAGAGCAGTGTGGTCAGAAAATCACCCACACAGAAACTATAATTCTAAACTATTTAAAATCCTAATCAAAATCTAATTCCAAAATAATAAAATTAAAAAACCTAATAATTCTAAATTATTTATACTAAATTACAAGAATCCTAATAAAATAATTTATCAAAAATATTAAAACTAAAAATACAAAAAGTCTTAAAATCTTGTCCTACATCAGTCTTCTCTTCTTTGAAAGAACTCGGCCTCGAGTTCATATTAGGGATCTGCCATCTTCCATGCTAAATAAACAGATATTTTGAATATTTCAGTTGCTTGCCCCTCTTTCGAATGTTGTATATAGAAAAGTTTTCTTTTTGAAAGTTTTTCTCTATATGCTTCAACTGGTTGACAAGATTAATTAGACAAGCGTTGAAAATCAATTTAAATTGCTCTACACCAAGAAAATCAACCAAATTTACTTTGTGTAGAACTTGCATGCTCTCTTTATGTTGCACCATCCCAGATTCAATTGATCCTTCAACTATCAATCTTGGAATATCAACTGTAGCATCAACCAATTTCTTTGTTGCACACAGTGGTTGTATTATCTCTTCTTCTGTTTTCTCTTTGTTACTGGGCTCAATCAGATCTCCTTCTTCAATATTTTTATGGTTTGTTTGTAAAACTTTCTCCCTAATATTCAAATGTGTTGACGCATTATCAACACTCGAACAAGACTTTCTATCTTCTTCTTTAGTTTTACAACCATTCTCACCACAAATAATATTTTGATGCGAATTCTTTTCTTTTTCAACTACAATTTCATGGCAATGTTTTACCAACTCCATGGACGTATCTTGATTTGTATATGACAATACATCTTCATGATCATGAAAGTAAAATTTTGTTGCCAAAAACTTTTTCATTGTTAACCATGAATGAAATTTGTCTTTACCTTTGCAAACTCGATAATCTTGTAATCCATTCCACCACTTCAATGCAATTTTATCAAGTTTGTAGGATGCAAATATAACCTTCTTTTCATGAGGAATCTTCATGAATTCAAAGAAATTTTCAAGATCAAGCAACCAATCAAGAAAATCTTCTTTTTGAAACTTACTTGAACTATTAAAATATGAAATTTTTGCAAAATAGCATAAGCTAACAGGTTGGCCTCGGGTGAATCCTTCGGCGTAATTGCTGTCAACTATTGGTTGCCTCAGGTTGACGATTAGTCCCAAATCAGCAAGTAGATTACAAATCTCATTGCGAAGTTCATGCACCTCTAGCCGATGTTCCTCAATCGCATCCCATATGGCTTCCACCCTACGATCAACGTCAATAGGGATTGTGTGTGCTCCATTGTCTTGTGTAATTGAGTTAGGCGAATCCATGCTTTGATACCACTTGACGCAGCGGAATAAATCACACGGGACTAGATATCGTTCTAGTAGACGAGAATTCTTGAATCCACAAGAACACCCTTGAATCCACAAGGAAGATAGAAGAAAAGCTCTTAAAAATATTATTGAATGAATAAATAAAAGTTGTATAAAAGTTGTCTTTGCCATGAGGCCTACATAGCTATTTATGATAAATTAAACCTAATACTTGTAGGAAAAGTAATTCTAAAATAAACTAGGAAACTTAAATCAACACAAATTAGAAAACCTAAGAGAATATGAAACTATAATTTTAAACTATTTAAAATCCTAATCAAAATCTAATTCCAAAATAATAAAATTAAAAAACCTAATAATTCTTAATTATTTCTACTAAATTACAAGAATCCTAATAAAATAATTTATCAAAAATATTAAAACTAAAAATACAAATAGTCTTAAAATCTTGTCCTACATCAGTTCTTTATATGCTTGGTATTGACGATCTTAGGTTACATTCCTGGAAAAGTTTACGCTCTCTATACGATCCTCTGTGTCGATCATGATATGACTCATGCCGATTACCCTCCACTCACCTAGTCTTTCTCTCCCATCTCTCTCTCTCTCTCTCTCTCTCTCTCTCTCTGTGTGTGGAAATCTATGTGTGTTTAGTTGTAATCTCATGGTATTATACTATGGCCCCATGTGTGAAATTAATTTGAATGAGCTTAAACTCTCGCTATCTGATTGAATCGCTTTGATTTAATTTAATTATTCTCTTATTTATTTGTATTTCAAATATACGTGTATAGATTTTGGAGTGATTTGATATGTATTATATGTGATTGAGTGGAAGTTGGTGATTATATGTTGGCCTAATTTCTAGATGTGCTGGCTCTTTTATGATATTTGTTACTTCAATCTCTCTATTAATTTGTTTGCTTGCTCAGAAATTGAAGGGAAAAAAATGGAAAATGTGATTTTGAATATTTATATTTGATTGCTTCAATCTCTCTCAATTTACTTCTCTCTATCTCTCGGTCTCTTAATCTACCTGTAAATACTTATCTAGCTTTCTCATATTCTATTTTGGATCATTTATGATCTCTTTGTGCATCCTTAAGTTTGTAGACTTTGAGTTCAAGTTCTAAGTTTTGCGGTAAACATTCAATCAAAATTCAAGCTGAAATCCTAGCATCTTTTGCACACTCAGTAGGACAAACTAGTTTTGCCATCATTTCTTATGCAAGGTAAACTTTACTGCTAAAGTTCAATTTATGTTCATAATCGTGTATAGATAATGAAATATTAAATTCTAGGTTAGCTACTTGGTGCTTTGCATAGATGATTGATAATAAGGGATCTATGCTACTTGACCCTCGATTTGTTAAAATTCATAAAAATAAGTTTACAAGAATGATGTCGCAATGCTCGGACAAGAAATTTATATTTAGTACTACTGGAATTGATTGCATAATTCTACATAACTTTCAATTGTAGCTGCGTGCATTATTATTTTCCTATTTCCTTTCCATGAGATTGTGATGCATTCACAGCATATTCCAGCATGCTAATTGATTAATTATATAAAACCAGAGTCACTAACTCACTATGAAACCAAAATGGACTAAGAACTTGCTTGTATGCTCCATGAAAATGGAAATCTATAGACTAGAATAATCAAGAAAATACAGCCATCATGATGAAAAATGATTAAAATTTGGAACAATGCCTTTAATAATTTTCTTATATCGGTAACAATAAGATAATGTTTGAAATTTGTGATTCACTTAAGTGAAAAAAAAATCTAATTATGTTATGTTATCTACATTTTGCATGCATTGAACACACAATACATTATGTGTGAGATTTGAACATGGTATAACCGATTCAATTAGAAAAGGCTGCCTTTATGTAGACCACAAAATGAAGTTTTAAGTAATCATCTTAATAGAACCTGAAACTTAAATGAATGTGTGATGACCCATCAAGTATAATAATTAGTCTTTAAATAATTAAGGAGATTTGAATTTTAATTGTTCATTATTTTGATTCAATTTGAAATTCATAAGAATTATTGGGTCTGATTCGTAAATGATTTTATTAAGAATTTATTTTGGAATTAGAAATTGAACATCTATATAGCCTAAGGAGGTGAAATTGATGAGTTGAATCAGTTTAATTTCAAGTATTGGATCATATGAGAGTTTAATTAAATATTCGATTTAATTTCGATTTAGTTTAATAAAATTAAGATTTGATTAATTGGGTCCAAATTGAAATTAATTAAGTCAATATGATTATGAGGATTAGTAACTGTAATTATTATGAATTAAATTCATTTATGAGATGTTTGATTTAAGTGTGTAATTTATTGATGGAGATTTTGAGTTTGATTTGAAATTGAAGGTCTTAATGATTTGAGAAGCTAAAATTGATGATGGAAATAAGTTTAATTTAATATTTAGAATCTTTTCGAGTTTAATTAAAAATTTGATTCATATTGGTAAAAATTAAATAAAATTAATTGAGCCTTAATTGAAGCAATTAGGCTAATTAAAATTATGTGGGTGTGGATGTGCTGGGAAATTTGTGTGTGTGCTGAGAAATTTGTGTCTGTGTGTGCATGATAAGGAATGTGTTGGAAGCTTTGTTAAGTGTGTATGTGTGCACGTGTTTCATTGTCAAAGAAGGGGGATGTTGTGTGTAAGATTGAAGGAGTTAAGAGGTGAACTCAGTATACATGTTTGTGCTGGAAGAGTTAGAAAGAGAGTGAGTTCTAGAGTTGAGAGAGAGTGTAGAGAGAGAGAGAGCTCATCTCATCATGGTTGTTGGAAAAGAAAGCTTGCTAGAGAGTGAGAGAATTCAAGATAAACAATTAAGAAAGCAAAGGAAATATGAAGAATTGAAGAGAAACTATAGAAATTTTGAAGGGCTTCACCAAATTCAAGAGTTTAGGTAAGAAATCCAAGCTTAATCCTTATAGATTAATTATTTAGCAACTAAAATCAAGTGGTAATTGGGTTTAATTTCATGAAATTAGAAAGGGATGAATAAAATAATGAAAAAGATTTGAGTCAAGTTTGATAATTAAGAAATTGATGTTGTGATTTAATATTTGAGTTTGATTTTTGTCATACTTCATAAATTTGAAATTCATCTTTACATGCATCTTGGAATTTCAAGATTTTAGACTTTACTTCATGTGTTTAAAGGGCTATGAATTTAAATTTGGGTTTGATATGAAGAAAAGTAAAAAAAAAAAAAAAAATTTAAAAAATTATAGCAATTCAAGAAGTACATTATGATTTGAAAATATAAAATTAGTTACTTTTGATCTTAATTTCATACATGCAAATACTTTTCTAAGAGTTTTATAACTTCAATTTCATGATTTAAAGGAAAAAGAAAAGAGTTAGAAATCAATTTCATGTAATTTGAAAAGAAGTAGTAAAAGGATGAAGAAATTGAATTAGATTCAAGATTATGAAAGTTAATTTAGAAATTAATTATTTTGGGTTGATTTTGAAAGTCATAGTTAAATTAAATTTCATAAATTACATACAATTTTATTGTGCATTTGATTTTGAAGAAGAATTTTACATGAGTTCATGGGTTTTGATTCCAATAAATTAATTAATAATTATGTTTCATGATTTTAAGTGGATTTTGAAGTGCTGATGTATGAAAGTTTTTGTATTGAATTGTATTTCAGAAAATTCATCAGTTTCATGGTTAATTTCATGCTTATTTTTCAAAGGAAGAGAAGTTTGAAAATATTTGCATGCATGAAGTTTGATTTAAGTTTTTGACAACTTGATGAGATTTTAAGCAAATGATTTATAAATAAATAAGTGTTTATGTTTTGTAAAGTGTTTTCAAGGTTTTGATCAAGATATGTATGGGTTTAAAGATTGAAAAATGCATTTGAAAAATATTTTTGAGAAATTCAAAATTTTGAAATTTTACAGGCCGCTAAAGCAGACTAATTATCGCTCGAGCGCACATTGAAGGCTTCTAGTACTTTTGCAGTCTTTTACAAACCGCTCGAGCGACTAAAGGTTCCCTCAAGCTAACAGCTCTGTTTTTAGCATATTTTGAAAAAATTGCATTTAAGTTCATATTTCCATTCTTATGTTTTCCCATACATTCTTAGGCATGAATTATAACTCATTGAGGATTAATAAGCTAACAATCAACATAAATTAGTTGGTTAAACAATAAGTCATTGACTTGGTAGTAATTGATTAAGAAGCCAAGTAAGAAATTGGTTTATTTAGAAAAGAATGATTTAGTAATGAAAGCATGGTTTTGAAAATCGGACCGGACGATTCACCGGTTGGGGTTTCGGTCCAGATATGCCCTCTAAACTGTTCGAAGCTAAAACTCGACCTATTTATAGGGAATCGGGAAAACCGACAGTTGAACCAGCAAACCAGTCGCCATATCGGATCATGGATACCCTAGAATCCTTGAACTAGCTCTACATCCGAGAGATAGTGCGATTGCATAGAGTACCAATATCTATCGTCTCTGATCATGATCCCAGGTTCACCTCGAGATTTTAGGAAAGCTTGCAGAAGGCCTTGGGAACGGAGTTATGCTTCAGCACTGCTTTTCACTACCAAACTAATGGCTAATCTGAGTACACCATCTAAACATTGGAAGATATGTTGAGGGCGTGCGTTATGGACTTCAAGGGCAACTGGGAGTGACATCTATCCTTAGTAGAGTTTGCCTATAACAATAGCTTCCAAGCTAGTATTCAGATGGCACCATTTGGAGCACTTTACGGTCGACCCTGCCAATCTCCAATTTGTTGGACCGAGATTGTAGAAGATGGGTTAATGGGGCCAGAAATTGTTCAAGAAACAACCGAAAAAGTGAAGCTCATCCAATAGTGACTTAAGGCAGCCCAGGATAGACAAAAGAGTTATATGGATAAAAGGATGAGGCCTTTGACCTTTGAAGTAAAGATCATGTGTTCTTGAAAATACAACCCCGACGAGGAATCATTTGTTTTGGGAAGAAAGGGAAATTGTCACCACGATACATTAGACCTTTCGAGGTTATACGAAGGGTTGGGGAAGCTGCGTATTGCCTAGCCTTACCACCACAGTTAGTTGGTATCCATGATGTGTTTCACGTGTCGATACTTTGGAAGTACTTCTCAAACCCCTCTCACATTCTCAACTGGGAGGAAATTAGTCTAGACGAAGTTGCCACTTTTGAAGAAGGACCCGTAGCGATACAAGATACTCGAGAGAAGAATCTTAGGGGCAAGACAGTTCATTTAGTAAAGGTGCTTTGGCGACATCGTGGAATTGAAGAATCAACCTGGGAACGTGAAGACGCGATGCGGACAAACTATCCCCAACTATTTGAACCTAGTGTGTGATTGTAATTTCGAGGACGAAATTAGTTTAAGGGGGATAATTTGTGAGGCCCCTAACTTTTTGTAATTTTCCCAAACCCTTATAGTGGAAGAATTTCAATAAGAAACCATGTTTCTCCATTTCTTGCAAATTAAACCCTGGAAATTAAGAACGATTGGACGAGCTAACCGGCAAACCTAATCGACTTTGAGAACTTAGGGAACTTTATATAAAAAATAAATAAATAAATAAAAAACCCTAAATTAATAATTTAGAAATCCTAAAATGAAAATTTATAAGAGAAAAATCCTAAGTTTTGGTAATCGCTGTTTTAGCCCAGTCTCTCGCCTTTTGTGGCGAACCAGCACCACGTGACCTGAATTTATTTTCCTATCTTGATTTTATTGATTATATGAGTTAAATATATATTTCATTTTAAAATTTCAGATTTAGCTCTTTTATTTCTTTATTATTGCATTTTGGTCCAAAAAATCCCAATATTTTAATCAAATAAGGTATAACTATTATTATATTGATATATACATAATACCTATTATATATTATAAAAAAAAAAAATAGATTTCCCACATGTGTAAAAGAGGACCAGCCGGTTGTGAATAGTGTAAGAGGGACAAAAAAAAAAAAAAAAACTATTTTTTTTTTATATAGAATATCTTGATATATCTTTGAAAATATGTTGAATGACTAGCATTTATTGCTATGTCCTTTTGTCTCCCAATTAGTAACTAAGTAGGATTACTTTTTCCTAATCAAGATTACCTAACACTAATCCTGATTGGAATACAACCAAACTTGAATAGTTCCCATTGGAATCCAACCAAACCAAACAAGCCTTTCTCTCTCCTCTGGGCATGTAAATACAATGCCTTACATGCTGATTTTTGTCACTCAAAAATACACACACACAACCGGTTTTCAGAGAGAAGAAAGAGAGAGGGACCTTCTAAGTTTTATAGAAAAAGAGAATGAAAAAGAGAAGGAAAGTAGGAAAGCTTTAGCAACTAAGTGTAGCTCGACTTTTCGTGCTCCTTTCGGATATAACTAGCTTTACCGTTTGGATTCTCGTGGTTCTGAATCTGATTCCACAAGTGCAATGTGAAATAGATAAACACAAATGAGACCAAATCCGGCAATTTTTTTGGAAAATCGATTTTGAATCAAAATGCTAAAAATTGACTGCTTTGCCAGATACAGAGTCGCCACCTAACTATTTTTGGGAGATTTAGGAAACCCATGACTCGTGCCAAAAGCCACGTGTCCGTCATCACAAAGATTGTCTCGGCTCGGGAACTTAGGTACGAGGGGAGAAGGTCATGAATTGAGCACCCTACTCACCCGATCAAAGATCGGCTTCTACTAATCATGATGTGATTCTTATTTATATTATATACTCTTGTTCCGGTTATTAGGCTAACATTACTGTGTGTTGCACACAAATATAGACTAACTTGCAAAAATTGGAACATTTGATTTCAAGTTTGTTTTTGAAAATTGTTTCGAATATGTACCACTTGAAAAAGTGATCTCATATATACTTCGATCAAACTATTTCAATTTAAGCAATTAGCCTCCATCCATAGACATTCAAGAGTTACATCATTTAAACACTTAGCCTCATGGAAATATGCTTGACATCGCAACAATCACACTCATGCGATATGCTAAAGCAATAAATACTTACCTAGTACTCCAAGGCGAGCCAAAACAAAAGAGTTAGAAAAATACATGCTCCTAACTAATAAAATATGACTAATGCAACACATGCAAGATGCAATTAATAGGCTTAGCTATTAATATAACATGTGAATCAATTTGATAGCATGCGGTTTAAACATGTATTCAACGAAGTAATAAAAAACAATGCTTGTTAAAATGATGAACTGAGTCTCGATGTATGCAAGACAAGTGGATAGAAATCATGGATTATGTTAAATGAAAAACAATGTTCTAGCTAATTATTACAAATTAACTAATCTATTACAACCCAAATGAAATAAATTAAATATGCTAGCTAATTATTACAACACCACAAATTAACTAACTACTTTAGCTAATTAATTAAGTACAATACAAAACTAACTAGCTATTCTAACTAAACTAACTAATTAGTTACAAGTCCGCTACTTTAAGTACAGCATACCACTATTACAACATTATTTTAACAGCTCCCGAGAATTGAGGAATGGTTTATGCATGGATGTAGATTTCCACCCGAAACTGCTCTCCGTTTTACTACCGAAATGCTTCTGTTGCACAGTCAGGAGAGTGCACTGATTTTTCACCTCAGTTTCTACTCTGTTCTGCAGGAAACAGTACACTGCCTTGTTGGAAAAAGTAGTCGGCAGGCTAGAAGTAGTGGCCTACTGTCCAGTAAAGGTGGCCTGCCGGCCACTGATGTTGGATTTCTCCTACTGTAGCAAAAATAAATAGAGCATTCTCGGGGGATGTTTGTCCATCCTACCTCTCCTTATCATTAAACAGCTTAAAGGAGAGGTAGGCTCAATTCGCAAGGCATAAATCAGTGCAATTTCATTGCATCGTGACGTATGAACCAAGGGATACAATTTCAATAAATGGTAAGGAAAGACCAACAAAACCTCCTCCCTATCATTGATTGATCAAGGGAAAGGGTTGACATTGATTCTTGAATTGTTTTCATCACTAACAAGTGTGAAACGACTCAAGACTCAATAGGTTCAATTGACGTCCGATTGAACCCAAACCATCTTATTATCTTGCTTCATTTTAATCCTAATTTTTATTACTCCATTTTAATTACCTTTCACTCTGTAGAAACCCCATTTTTGACTGACCTTAAGACTCAGACGTCACCAACTGAGCTCTCGGTGATGTTGCATATTGTGCTCGTTTCGAAGTTGCGGAGTCTCGGTTGCGAGCCTTGCCTCCGGACTTCCGGACTCTTTTGTGCTTTGCCTCGGTTTGCGAACCAGGCCTCGTTTTCTCCGTTTCCTCTTCCCGAAGGGAGGGAGAGGTCTCGTAGATCATCTCTCAGTGGCCATAGACTACGTTTCGTGGTCGTAGGCCATTTTTCCCGTTTGGAGCCCGGTTCTCAGTTTTCGGAGCCGTCGGCTGTGTGCATCGGTTCGGGACCGCCTAACCACCTCCGATTGCTTCAGTTTTTGGCACACATCTTGTTTACTCCCTTTTGAGGGACACTGTGGCTCGAGAGACCAACTTCCTGTTCAAACGCCACCTCCGGTGCTTAACAGTTAGTTTTCAGGGCCCCAGGCTGTGCGTTTTGGCCCCCGAACCTTCGCTTTGCATCAGTTTGGGTCCATTTTTGGCAGGGACCTTATTTTCATTATTAGGAAGGTTGTAGAAGGCTAGGAGGCCAGCAATTGTTCCGAAGACCATCTTTATTCCTTCATCGCTCTTCATCGCCCGTTTTCTTCACTAGAAAGCTGACTTTTTCCATTCCCGGGCCACTTTTTCTAACTTTCCACCACACCATTGTGTTGTACACACCTGGAAGGCCACCAATATGGGTTGGCCGGCCATTAACTCTTCCTGACCCTTTTGAATCCCTCTAAAAAGTTGGTTTTTCTCTCTCTTGGGTCATATTTCCTGGTTTTTCTCCACATAGCTGTGTTGTACACACATGGGAGGCCACCTTTTTGGGGTGGCCGGCCACTAATTAAGCTTGACCCTTTTGACCCTGGTCGGCAGGCCAGGGGAGGTGGCCAGCCAGCCACCTGAACCCTCTGAACCTGGCCGGCCAAACTCCTCTCTTCTGGTACATCACAGCTGTGCCAGCTGTTTTGCACAAAACCCCTGCCCGAGGGTCTGCCCTTTTGGAGGGAAAATTTGAATTCATTTCCCCCCCCTTTTCCCTTGGCCTCTCCTCTATATAACCAGCCTCTCCCCTTCATTTCTAAGGGTTGCAAAATCAGCCAAGGCTTCCCCCTCCCTTCTCCCTCCATTTTCACTATTCAAAGCTCCAAAACCCTAAGATTCTTCACCATTTGCACTATAACCCATAGCACCACACCTCCACACTCCATTCCAACACCTTGAGGCTGATTTCTAGAGGCTAGAAGCTCATTTCCTTGGACCAAAAGCTGCTGTGTTGTTGTTCTACAAGGGTAAGCTCCTATGTTCCCATTTTTTGCACTATTTTGCTCTATATTTTAGCTCCTTTTGCTTACATTTTTGGGCTTCGACCCAAACTATAAATAGTCATATTTTGAGCTCATCTTCATGTTTGATCAAGGGTTTTTCTCTGTTTGAAGCCACCTGCTACCCCTTTCCCTTTATCTCTCTTTTAGGGCTATTTCTTGCATGATATGTTAGCCCTGTTTGTAAGAATTGTTGGGCTTCAAGCCAAACTGTAAAGTTCTTTATTTTGAGCCCCTCTTCAACTTTGTTGAAGGGCTATTCACTGTTTGAGACCAGATACTACCTCTTGCTTTCTATCTCTCTTTTAGGGCCATTTTTACATCATATTGTAGCCTTGTGAGCATATTTGAGACTTTACATAAAATTTAAAGTGTCTTTTCTTGAGCCCCTATTAAACTTTGTTGAAGGGCTCTTCTCTGTTTGAGGTCATTTACTGCCCTGTTTGCTCATTCTCTCTTTTAGGGCTGTTTTTGCATGATATATTAGCCCTATTTGTGAGCCTTTTTGGACCTTGACCTAAACTGAAAAAAGTCTTGTTTTGACATCATCTTCATGTTTGATTAGGTCCATTCTCTGTTTGGAGTCATCTTCCCCTATGCATGCTTTATTCTTTCATGATTAGGGCTATGCATTAGAGCACTTGCATTGGCCATGGTTTGGCCTCTTAGCCACTGAAATCCAGTGAAATTTTAGTGACTTTGATGCATTTTTGAGCCTCAAAATTAGAGGGGGGGTGACCCCCTCTCACCTTGTTTTTTTGATGGTCATTTTGGCCTTCCAAAGAGGCCCTATCTTGCATGCTTTGTTGATTGATTTCAGGGCCAATTTGATGAGTTTTAGGGCTACCATATTTGATTTCTAGAGTTATTTTTTCCATGCTAAGTGTCCTTGATTTATGTGCTTAATAACCCCTTTGTATACTCTCTAAAAGAACCCATCATTTCTGCATGTGTTGGCTGCATTTCAGAGGTTATTTACGCATGTTTTGGCATGTTTTGTTCACTGATTTTTGCTGGTTTGATGAGTTCTCACTTGCATCATGTACATGCCATGTAATCCATGTTTGCTAGTCAAACTTGTATGCTATGTTAGGCCATCTTGCTAGCATCTTTTGGTCATGCTTTGAACTAGAAATGTTCATGTTTTGGGACTACCTTGGTTCTATCTTCATGCCTCATGATCAAATAATGCATGCTTTGTATAGCTATAGGTCAATACATGTGCCTAGTTTTGTGTTTCGGGGCTCATCTCATGCATCGGGTGCCATGTTTCCATGTTTCGGGAGCATTTTGCATCACATTTCAGTGTTGAAACTTGCATGTTTGTATGCCATATTTCATGCCTTGCCATGCCTTGTTAGAGTGGCATTCGTGCCTTAGGATCGGTCCTCGGTTTGCGTGCATGCATGCACGCATCTCGAGTGTCTCATTTTCATCTTATGGCCGCTGATGTGAGTGTGGCTGAGGTCCACTCATGTTGGTGTAAGTCCATTATGCATTGTGTATGCCATTTCATTTCATAGCATTGCGTATGCTAAGTTGCATGTTAGAGCATTGTGTATGCCATGTTACATCAAGCATCGTGTATGCCATTTCATAGCATTGTTACATCGAGCATCATGTATGCCATTTCACACCGGGCTCGACGCATC
Source organism: Camellia lanceoleosa (assembly GCA_025200525.1). NCBI lineage: Eukaryota > Viridiplantae > Streptophyta > Magnoliopsida > Ericales > Theaceae > Camellia > Camellia lanceoleosa. Next base: position 44,312,136 of record CM045772.1, read on the forward strand.
ATAACTCACTGCATTGTATTTCAATTCCAAGTTAAATACTTGTTAGCTCTAGCATTCCATATGCTATGTTTAGAATAGCCGGGCCTATCTTAGTTGCACTATTGCATGTGTTGCATTAAGCATTCCTGTATAGTTAGGATCATGCATGATTTCTAATTAACTTCTGTTTTGGCTTGGAATACTCGGTTAGTTTTTATGCTTCAGCATCCTTGCATGTGTGTGAGTGACTGCCATGATAGCATACTTACCATGAGGCTATGTGCTTATGTGATATAACTGCCTGAATGCCTGTGGGTGAAGGTTGGGTTATTTGGATTGGAACAATTCATTCACTGTGAGTTTTAAGCCCACTAGATAATGGCAAAACCATGTTTTCTAAGCCCACCTGTGGGTGGCAAAATATGTATTTTAAGCCTACTTGCAAGTAGCAAACCATCTTTTAAAAAAACAAACATGAAATGTTTTGTTCCGATTCAGGCGATCCAGTCTATATTTGTATGCTGTGCGCATCACATAGTAAATCTAGGCTAATAACCAGAATAAGAACACATAATGTTTTCAAAACTAGATATCATGGTTAGTAGAGGCCGATCTTTGATCGGGCGAGCGGAGGTGCTCACGAAGTGACCTTTCCCAATCGTACCCAAAGTTCCCGAGCCGAGGCAACTTTGGTGATGACAGACACGTGGCCTTAGGCACGAGTAAGGGTTTCCTAAATTTCCCAAAATAAAATATTTAGGTGACGACTCTGTATCTGGAAAAGCAGTCCATGTTTGGCACTTCTTTCAAAAAATCTATTTTCTCAAAACGATTTGTCGGATTTGGACTCTTTGGTTCAGATTAAGAACCGTGACAATTTGAGTCCGAACTGTAGTAACCCCAAAATGAACAGAACGGGACTCATCCCTCCCGGGGGGTTCGGGGACGTCTACACACTCATTAGTCAATTAAGTCCAATAATGAGCTTTAAGTCCACTATTAGAGAGAAGTGTCAAACCAAATGTTGTTTTAGGCATGAGAGGGAGATCATGCCATTGGTAATGAATCCCCAAAGGGATTAAACCATTAAGCACAATATCACGCTTCAAGCTTAAACAACACTCCTTTAGGAGAAACTCTCAAAACAAAGAGAAAATGCCAAGAAATGAGGGAGATTGCAGAGATGCTTAGAGGTAAACATAAGTGTGGAAAGCAAGAAATAAATGCTATCAACTCAAATAGGTTGGTGGCTAAGGCCTAAACCACCAAGCCGATGAGGACTATTACACTACAAGCATACTATACAAAGTATGAATGAAACTAACACATAAAAAGAGTACTATGTTAGCTCAAAACAGTGCTAGAATTAAAGTAAAAATAGCTAAAAGAGTAAGCTAAAATGTGGAGAAATTAAGCTAATAAACAAGCACAAGGAGGGGAGGATACCCTTTCCATTTTTGGAACTTTAAAACATGACTTTTAACCTCTGGAAAACTCTAAAAACCAGTGGTAAAAAGCTCAAAAAAAGTTGATAAAAAGGTGGGAAACACAAAGAGGGGAGGTTACCCCTTCTATTTTTGGAACTTCAAAACATGATTTTTAGCCTCTAGAAAACTCTGAAAACCAGTGGTAAAAAGCTCAAAAAAAGTTGATAAAAAAGTGGGAAGCACAAGGGTAAAAGCCTACGAAACAAGGTTCAAAGAAGGGTGATCCGCCCCTCTACTTTTAATGGCTTTAAACCACAAGTTTTGGCCCAAAAATACTGGTGATGAACAACTCAAAAATAGCAGGAAAAGATGAGAAAGAGATGGTACAAAAGAACTAAAATATATACCTCTTGAAGGGGAATGATCTTTTTGAGCTAGAAACCAACAATTCCACACCCTCAAGAGCAAAAATACAAGCTCAAAAACACCTCAACAAAGAACCCTCAAGGTTTGGTTTAGAGTGTCTAAGCAAAAGGTATAGAAGTTGCAAAAGAGAGAGCGAATTGTAGAGAGAGAGAAATATTTTCCAAACTTTTGTTCCAAAATTTTCCAACCCTAAATTGTGAGAGAGGGTCAAGTATATATAGAAAATTTTGTTTGGCTCTTGGAAATATCAGTATACATACAGCTAGTATCATCTGTGGGGATATATTTTCTGAGTACCAACACGTGGCAAGGTGACGCCGACGTGTCAGCTGAGGTGCCACGTGTCTTGGTCGTGATGCCGAGGTGATCTCGGCAAGGCTGAGGTTATCTCCGAAGATATCGGAATCCGAGATAAGTGGATAAGGGACAAGAGTCCTAGAATGAAAAGGGAACTCAACCTGGATGAGGGACAAGAGTCCTAGAATGAGAGAAGACTTCAGTTTGTATTAAGATAAGACTCTTAGAGAGTTTATCCTAATCTTACTGGGAGTCCAAGATTAGCAGTAATCCTAAGTCCATAGAAGTCAGGCTTCTATTGGGACTAGGTTTATGTTGGGTATAAAAGAGCGGCACCCCCATGGGTTTAAGGTATGCTTTTTATGCTCAAGCTAGTGAGTTTAGCACTATTGATTATCTTTGAGAGATATTGAGTACTGACTTGATCGTCAGAGTACCCCAGGGTGGCGAACCACCACCGGAGGCTTCTCTTTCTGTTGTAGGTTAGCTAAAAGCCATCTATTCTGTCAGTGCTCTCCAGTTGATTACTAAGCGGGCAGTGTGATCAGAAAATCACTCACACAATTTGGTGCCGTCTGTGGGAAAGAAAGAAGAATATATGGCCAATGACGGACATAAGGGTCAGATTAGAGACAACGCTCCTGCTGGGAATGAGAGACCTATCAACCTCGACGTTGAAGGGGACAACCACAACATAGAAACTCGTGACCAGAGTCACGAAGTGAAAAATGCTGGCCAGGAAGGTGACGCACCCAAGACAACAAATCGAAGCGGATACTACAACGAAGATGACCTCCAAGCATGGAAGGATAGATACCTGCGGAGGAACGAAGACCCTTCCAGAAGGAATGCAAAGACATGGGGCATGAGCGCTCCCAAGGAGATAACATTCAAGTTTAGAAGAACTCATCTTGAGTGAGCAGATCCCGGATTCCAGATCCTGGATCCCGGATCCGAGAAGACATGATCTCTGCCTAGACAAGTAGGCCCGAGAAGACGAGAGCTCAGCCTAAGTGAGCAGATCCCAGATTCCAGATCCCAGATCCTAGAAGACATGATCTCAGCCTAGATGAGTAGGTCCGAGAAGAGAGGAGCTCAACCTGAGTGAGCAGATCCAAGATTCTAGCAGACAAGATCTCGGCACTTAAGTCCGAAAAGAGAAGAGCTCAGTGAGCAAATCTCAGATCCTAGAAGATAAAAAAGAAAACACACAAGGTTGGCCTGCAGTTAGCCAAGTTGAAGACCTTTTATAAGGTTCGCAAAGGAGTATGTGGAAGCCATGTAGGGGGCAGAGAGAAGAAGAATATGTTTACCACTTGTTGAAATTTGTAGCAATTTACAAGTTGGTTAAACCGATATGATGTTTACCACTTGTTGAAATTTGTAGCAATTTACAAGTTGGTTAAACCGAGATGATGTTTACCACTTGTTGAAATTTGTAGCAATTTACAAGTTGGTTAAACCAAGGTCATGTTTAACACTTGTTGAAATTCTGTGTGAATTTAGAAGTTGAAGTTAAACCGATGTGATATTTAACGCTTGTTGAAATTCTGTGTGAATTTACAAGTTGAAGTTAAACTGAGATGATGTTTAACACTTGTTGAAATTCTGTGTGAATTTACAAGTTGGTTAAACCGAGGTCATGTTTAACACTTATTGAAATTCTGTGTGAGTTGAAGTTAAACCGATGTGATATTTAACACTTGTTGAAATTCTGTGTGAATTTACAAGTTGAAGTTAAACTGAGATGATGTTTAACACTTGTTGAAATTCTGTGTGAATTTACAAGTTGGTTAAAATTTTGTGTGAATTTACAAGTTGAAGTTAAACCGAGATGATGTTTAACATTTGTTGAAATTCTATGTGAATTTAGAAGTTGGTTAAACCGAGGTCATGTTTAACACTTGTTGAAATTCTGTGTGAATTTACAAGTTGAAGTTAAACCGATGTGATATTTAACACTTGTTGAAATTCTGTGTGAATTTAGAAGTTAAAGTTAAACCGATGTGATATTTAACAGTTGTTGAAATTCTGTGTGAATTTACAAGTTGAAGTTAAACCGAGATGATGTTTAACACTTGTTGAAATTCTGTGTGAATTTACAAGTTGAAGTTAAACCGAGGTCATGTTTAACACTTGTTGAAATTCTGTGTGAATTTACAAGTTATAGTTAAAACCGAGGTTATGATAAAGGAAGATGGTTTAACACTTGTTGAAATTTTGAGAAAAATTTACAAGCTGAAGTTAAGCCAAGGTTATGATAAAGAATGATGGTTAAACACTTGTTGAAATTTTTGAGAAAAATTTACAAGTTAAAGTCAAGCTCAAGCAATATCTGCATACTTGCCGAGACTACCAGGTTGTCAAAACTTGAAATATGAAAAACTGAAGTCTTGATAGAAGACATTGAGAAAGTGACAAGTCCTAAGCAACACTTGTGAAAATATTTGCAACAATATTTTCAAGTGTTAGGACAAGGTCGAGATAATCAAGATTAGAATTTGTGACAAGTGTATTTTACCCAAAGAGATTGCACAGTCAAGGTGTACTTTTAAGACATGCAAATTATTCTAAGTATAAACTCATACAAGAGCAGAAAAAAGAAGACATACATTTAAAGAAGAAATCAGAGAAATGCATTTAAAGAAGAAATAAGGCACTTCGGCCTGAATATTGAAAAATAAATTATTCATACTACAAAAATGGCACGTCAGCCGGATTAAAAGCATACAAAGACGGACTGTAGACACCCCATTTTTGACCGACCTTAAGACTCAGACGTCACCGATTGAGCGCTCGGTGATGTTGCATATTGTGCTCGTTCAGAAGTCTCAGAGTCTCGGCCGTGAGCCTTGCCTCCGGACTTCCGAACCCTTTCTACACTTGGCCTCGGTTTGCGAACCAGACTCGGTTTTCTCTATTTCTTTTCGCAGAGGGAGGGAGAGGTCTAGTAGATCATCTCTCGGTGGCCACGGGCAACATTTCATGGCCGTAGGCCATTTTGGCCATTTTGGAGCCCGGTTTTCGGTTTTCGGAGCCGTCAGGCCGTGTGCCTCGGTTTGGGACCCCCTAACCACCTCCGTTTGCCCCGGTTCTTGGGATACATCTTATTTCCTCCCTTTTAAGGGATACTTTGGTCTGAGAGACCAATTTCGTGGTCGAACACCACTCCCGGTGCCTAACAGTCGGTTTTCGGGGCCTCGGACTACGCGTTTCGGCCCCCGAACCGTCATTTTGCATCGGTTTTCGTTCATTTTTGGCAGGGACCTCTGTTTCATCACCAGAAAGGTCGTAGAAGGGTGCGAGGGCAGTAATTGTTCCAGCAACCAGTTATATTCCATCATCACCCTCCGACGCCCGTTTTTCTCACTTCAAAGCCAATGTTGACCACCCTAGGGCCACTTTCCTTAACCCTAACCCCCATATTTGTGATGTACACATCTGGGAGGCCACCAATATCTGGTGGCCAGCTAGTAATTCCATTTGAACCTTTTGAACCCCTTTGAAAAGTGGATTGTTCTCTCTCCTGGTTCACAGTTGCCAATTTTTGACCACAGGGTTGTGTTGAGAACACATGGGAGGCCACCAATCTATGGTGGCCGGCCATAATCACACCTAACCCTTTTGACCCTTGCCCGGCCGGCCATGGGGAGGGCAGGCCGGCCACCTGCAACCTCAATAACCAGCCGGCCAGCTTCCTTACACCTGGCACATCACAGATATGCACTTTATTCCCCCCCAGATTCTCAGATCCTGGGGCACTTTGAGGAAACTTGGAGTGATTTCCCTCCCTTTTTTCCCCCTCTTTCTCCCCCTCTTTGGCCTATATGACCAGCACCCCAGGTCTGGTTTTGGGGTTGAAAAAAATTTGCTTCAAGCTTGCATTACACCCCTCCTCTATCTCTCTCATTTCAACCCTCCAAACCTCATAAATCCTACCTCATTTCCACACCATCACCTATCATCACACCAACACTCCATTCCAGCAGCTTGGAAGGTCTTCTCAGGGCTTAGGAGGCAGCATTTCTTGGTCCAAAGGTTGTCAAAGAGTTGGTCTACAAGGGTGAGTTGCTTTCTCCCTCTTTTGAGCTCATTTTTGCATTATTTCTTAGCCCTTCTTGCTTATACTTTTGAGCTCCAGACATAACTGAAAGTAGCATTTTTTTGAGCTCTATTTCATCTTTTATTAAGGGTGTGTCACTGTTTGAGGCCCCCATTTGGCACTTACTTCATTATCCCTCTTATATGCCATTTCCTTGCATGTTGTTTTTGGCCTATATGTAAACTGTTTTAAGGTATGTTGTAAACTGTGAAGTAGCTTATTTTGATCCTTTATTCAACATTGTTGAAGGGCTCATTACTGTTTGGGGCCTCCACATATCACTTGCCATTGTATCCATGTTTTAGCCCCATTTTTGCATGATTTATTAGCCTATTGAGCTTCTATTTTTGGACCTTGGTCCGAACTGAAAATGGAATTTTTTTGACCCCCTCTACATGTTTCATTAAGGGTCTATTGCTGTTTGGAGCATCATTTGTATACTTTGTGTTGTAGCCTCTCTTTTAGGCCATATCTTGCATTGTATTTTGGGTATACTTGTATACTGTTTTGGGTCTGGTACTAAACTGTAAAAGGTCATATTTTGGGCCCCTATTAAACATTGTTGAGGGCCCTCACCTGTTTGGGACCAGCATGTATCAGTTGCTTCTTTATCTCCATTTTGGCCCTTATTTTGCATAGCATTTTGAGCATACTTGTATCTGTTTTTGGGGTTTCCCATAAACTGAAAAACATCATATTTTTTGCCCCTCTTCAATATTTTAGAAGGCCCCTTCTCTTTTCGGGGCCAGCATCTGTGAGTTGCTTCATTATCATGCTTTCGGGGCCGTTTTTGCATGCTAGTTTTGCCGCATTTTTGCTCACTGTCTGGCCTTGATTTAAACTGTAAATATGTTTTTTTTGGGACTGCCTTGCTTCTGTATTTTCACTTCATGTTCAAATTATGCATGCATTGCATAGCTATAGGCCATTTCCTGCGCCAAATTTCATGTTTCGGGACTCGTTCCATGCATTGAGTACCATTTCACCATGTTTCGGGGCTGTTTTGCATCTAATTTTGTCTCTGAAATTTGCATGCTAGTATGCCATTTTTCATGTTCTGCAATGTCTTGTTAGAGTGGCATTCTGTGCCGTAGGTTCGGTCCTCGGTTTGCGTGCACGTGTGCACGCATCTCGAGTATCTCATTTTCATCTAATGGCCTCTTATGTGAGTGTGGCTGAGGTCCACTCATGTTAGTGTAAGCCCATATTGCATTGTGCATGCCATTTCATTCCGTAGCGTTGTGTATGCTAGGGTGTATGTTAGCGCATTGTGTATGCCACGTTATCTCGTGCATTGTATATGCCATTTCATAGCATTGTGCATGTTAGGGTATATCTTAGTTGCATTCATGCATGTCATGCATATTGCATTGTGTTCAGGATAGGAGTTAGCTGGAGCACGGGAAACGAGGTACGTTTCGTACTCCGAGTGACGGAACGTGTCTCAATTCCCCAGTCACCGACACTCCAGATTATCCATGATGGAGTTAGGTTTTAGTTAAGTTTTCATGTGCATTCATTCCATATTGAATTGTGCAATCCGACTCCTCAGCCATCATGCATCGATATGCGTGATTGGTGGCACGAGGATTGAGGCATGCATACATTTGTGAAAATACATTGCTATGCCCCTTTCCTGCTCTCTGTTGCAGCAAAATCAAGAATCAGCAATCTTCCGAGGCTTGGCGCGCTTTCCAAGAACAATTACAAAACAGAGGCTAATTGGGACATCCCAGTGACCTAAACATACATCATTCATCATAATCAAGGTAGTCCCTGGCTTGCATGCTAGTTTATTATTTTCTTAGTTAATTTGTAAATTAATTAGGAATTTGTACACATTTTGGACTGTAATATTCTTTTATTCGAGACTGTATATTTATTCGGACCCTCTGCTTGAGGGCATAATTGTAATAAGTGTGGGTGAGTGTGATGTATGTCTTCTAACCCCACGTCTTTCTTCCCTTTTATTTACCTGCTTATGATGGTTAGATTAAGGAATGTTCCAATTAGCATACAGTATGATAGCATGTTTGCATTCATTCATTTGTCTTGCACGCACCGGGCTCGGCGCATCATACTAACTGCATTTGTTTTTCAATTCCAAGTTGAATACATGTTAGCTGTAGCATTCCATATGCCATGTTTAGAATAGCCGAGCCTGCTATAGTTTGCATTTTTGCATGTGTTGCATTAGGCATTTCTGTATACTTAGGACCATACATGATTTCTAATGTAGTCTCTGTTTTGGCTTGGAGTACTCGGTGAGTTTTTATGCTTTAGCATCCTTGCATGCATGTGAGTAACTGCCATGATAGCATGCTTACCATGAGGCTATGTGCTTATGTGATATAACTGCCTGTATGTCTGTGGGTGAAGGTTGGGTTATTTGGATTGGGACAAATCATCAAATGTTTGTTTTAAGCCCACTAGACAGTGGCAAAATCATGTTTTCTAAGCCCACCCGAGGGTGGCAAAATCCGCATTCTAAGCCTACTTGCGAGTAGCAAACCATTTTCACAAACAAACATGAAGTGTTTTGTTCCAATTCAGACGACTCAGTCTATATTTGTATGCTGTGCGCATCACATAGTAACCAAGGCTAATAACCGGAATAAGAACACACAATGTTTTCAAAATCAGATATCATGGTTAGTAGAGGCTTGCCTTGATCAAGAAAGGGTGCTCACGGTGACCTTTCCCAATCGTACCCAAGTTCCCGAAATGAGGCAACTTTGGTGATGACGGACACGTGGCCTTAGGCAACGAGTCGGTTTCCTAAATTTCCCAAAATAAAATATTTAGGTGGCGACTCAGATTCCGCAAAGCAGTCCATGTTTGGCACTTCTTTTCTAAAAATCGCTTTTCTCAAAACGATTTGCGGTTGATTTGGACTCTTTGGTTCAAGATTAAGAACCGTAACAAAATCGAGTCCGAGTCAGAAGCGAGGTCCCCCGCTGTCTCTGATTTACGCCGCGACTACTGGGACTTAGAGAACTTGACTCGAACTCATGATATCTGATTTTGATTACACTTGTATGTTTCTTTGTATTGCATTTGCACTGGTGCGCCTAGGACACCGTGTTTGCCATATGCCATTCTCGAACGATTTGCCAGAGGCTTGTCTTGTCAAGGCATGACCATAAGGCTGATCGGCTGTGGGCTCTGACAGCATGGGAACACAAACCCCGGTTTTACCGGGGCACCCTTTTTGACCATTCGACCTAGTGCATATCGAAATCCGTAGTGACCATTCCAAACTAGGACAGGTTGCTTACCCGATATAGGTTGTTTGAAACCGCTGCGTGCATAGTGAAACCCTAGTTCCTGAGAAAATAGGACATCGAAACCCTACCCCCACATAGGGGTGTTTTGGCTCTCACTTATTTGTTATGTCCTTTAGAGTGCGTCTCTACAGGAATGCATGTATCAGTTTGCAAGTTTATTCATCAGGCCTGCGGGCATCAGTCAGTATTTGAGAATCAGTTATCTGCAGGTATCCAATTCAGTCTTTGGGGAACAGTGATTCAGGGACAGTAATCAGTATTTGGAGACAGTTTATTTTCAGCTTATCAACCGTGTGTTGTATGCCCGACTGTGTGTTGTGTATTTACTTTAAGCTGTCATGCTCTTCATTTATCTGGTTATTTATTTCCTTTTCGCTTTATTTATCTATTGCTAGGGGCAGTTTTAGCACCATTGCTTCCAACCCAGTAGATATTCCCCAAGCACTTTGGACACGAGGTCGCCGACTCAATCGATCTGAGGATCTGGTTGACGGACATCCAGTGTTCTATTTTTTACCCCCCGTTGTCAGGAGAAAGCCAAGGAAGTGCAGTGTGTCAGAACAGAGGTTGCCAGAACAGTGGGTTACTCCATTAGAGGATAGTATGATTGAGGTCCCAATTGTTGCTATCCAGATAAATCTACCGGTCAATCAGATGGATCAGCAAAATACGTCAGGGGTAGAAGCCCTAATGCGCCAAATGCAGGAGAGCATGAGACAGATGCAAGAGGACGCTGCCCGCCAAGGAGAGTTCTCCAAGCAACGAGCTGCAATCATGGCCCAGCAAGCCGAGCTAATCACTAGACTGCAACAGAAGAATGCGGCATCTGCTTCACATCAGGTTCCTCCTCCACTAGGGCCCCCATTACCCGAGCAGGCACCTACTGTCCAGAATGCTCTGCCAAACACCCAGAATACCGTGCCAAATGTCCAGAATATCCAAGAGGACACGAATCTTCTAACGAGGCTAGCTCCGCCTCCGCTTCCGCCTCAACTGTCTAAGACCCATACACCCAACCACCCGGACTCTCCCTTTGAGTTCGAAATGGACCATACAGCTCTGAAACTGAGCAAGCTTGAGAAGCTTTTCAAGAAATCACAAGGAGTGAAGGCCATTCCAGACATCGAAGATGGGTATACCGATGCAGCCGTAACATTGCCAAACAGATTCAAGATGCCACAAATTGACCGCTTCGACGGGTCCGGGGACCCCATGGTCCATCTTCGGCTATTCTCAAACATTCTGCGGCTAATGGGCCTAACCCGACCACAAAAGCTTTCTCTGTTTGGCCGAACTTTGTCGGGTGTGGCCGCCATTTGGTACGCGAAGTTAGAAGACGAGGTCAAAAGAAGTTGGGATGAGATGGTTGAGGTCTTTGTTGCACAGTACTCCTACAATACACAGATCGAGATTACAACTCGTGACCTCGAAACAACGAAGCAGGAACCCAAGGAGACTTTTTCAGACTTCGTAACTCGATGGAGGGCGAAGGCATCGATGATGACCTTGAGGCCTACAGACAAAGATCAAATCAGGATGATTGTGCGCAATCTCCAACCAAAGTTGATGCAGAAGATGATTGTACTCCCTTTTCCCACCTTCTCATATTTACACGAGATGGGGGTACAGATCGAGGATGCCATGAAACAAGGTCTGATCGACCAGGATAGGGAGCAACCCAGAAGGACTTTCAACCGTAGCAACAACACAGGCCCGAGTGGCGCTGCAACTGCACGAGCTTCAGAAGTGAGCACGGTCACCACCACTCCCCCTCCCCCAAGACCCACGACAGCCACGCCTTTCTCTGGGACATCTGGAAGCAACACCCAAAACACCAAATATCAACCTGGAGGCCAAAGAACCTTCAGCCCCTTATATATGCCCCTGTCCAAAGCTCTGGGGGTATTAATCAGGAAGAAGCATTTGACGCCCCTAGAGCCGAGGTCGCTACCAAATCCACTCCCTCCCTCTCATGACCCAAGAAAATCTCACAGATCACAACAAAGACGGTCATGACACCGACTGTTGTTTCAGATTGCGTCATGAGATCCGGGATCTTATTGACAAGGTGATCGCGCCTCCCGAAAAACCCAACGTCACGACAAATCCTCTCCCACCACATAACCAAGCCCCTCCTCCCAACAGAATCAACTTCATCCAAACTGGGGTCGTGTCTTACGATCCTAGTATCTATACCACCCCATCCCACCTACCTAAGCCGGAGGTGATCCTTCATGTTTGCACTGACTTGTGCATGATGGACATCTCCACAACCCAATCTGAGCCAATGGTGGTGACCACCGAAGATGGGACAGGGCAGATTTCAGAGGAAAGGGGAGTTGCTGAGTCTGAGATTGAACAGTCTGGGAATCTTGCTGAAGGAGCTTATGATCCGAGTGAATACATCCAGTCAGTGGGCCAGTCTGAGCTGAGTGCAGGGCTGCCAGAAAGAGCAGAATTATGTGTGATTCAGGGGGACAGATTTGAACGGGGAATGGATGATCTAACAGCTGTAGGAGAAGACCTTGCCAACCTCCAGTTCTTCAGTGACCAAGAATCAGGAGATGCGGCAATCAACTGGTTTGAATATGAGGAGTCGGCAGAAGTTACCGGATGGTTAGATGATCAACCAGACATTGTAGAATATCAACCAGAACAGGGCCCGGCAGGGGCGAGAGTATCAGTGGTGGCCGGAAGGGCCGAGAGTCAGAATACACCGCCGGAGAGCGCCGGCACTAAGAATTTCGCTCAAAACTTGGGGATTGTAAATGCAGGAAGTATTGAACCACCAGCTGTACTGACACAGTCGGAACAACAAAGATTTGAGGATTCCGAGAGAATTAGAAAAGCTAAGGCCCATGTGGGGGTCGAGAGTGCTGTGTGCACGGGAATAGAAAATGCTGCGGGCATGAGGACTGAAGGTGCTGTGGGCACGATCATACCAGAGTCGGACAGGTATCTGTCGGCTGCCGACGGAATGTGGTAGGAAGACGATGACTTATGTCTTGCCCACACAGATGAGGATTGGGGAAGTAATTAACCATACGATACCTGGTATATTGACGAGGTCGCTCATATGACAAGAAGCGGGAGGTTTTTCAAGCCTCCGCACTTAGACCAACCTGAGGCATCCGGGAAAGACAAGGAAGCTGAGAAACAGAGAGAGAAACAGATTGAAGAAGAAGCTGTGCTTAAGCAATTAAAGAAGATACAAGCAGACATCTCCATCTAGGGACTGCTTATGGCGTTACGAGTACACAGACAGGCTGTCCTATCTGTTATGGACAAGGCCAAACTCTCTATAGATACTACACCAGAGCAGCTGGTTGGGCTGGTCTTTCCGGGAGGAGGTTCCCCGGCATTAACCTTTTCAGGCAAAGAACTATCACCTGAGGGCACAAATCATAACAAACCTCTCTATGTTTCCGTGGAATGTAGAGACAAGTGGATACCGGTGGTACTTGTTGATACCGGGTTCGCCATCAATGTTCCGCTTAGCCGTATCAGCAGATGCAATCGGGTTGAAGCCCGCGGACTTCGTGCCGACTACTCAGTGATCGAGCATATGATAATACTAGCAGGAAGTGATGGGGATCCAAAATTCGCACTGTGTTGGTCCAGGACAACACAACATTGAATTCCATGTCTTGGACGTTCCCGCAACCTTCAATCTACTCTTGGGGCAGCCGTGGTTGCACCAAGTAAAGGCAGTCTCTTCCACTCTACATCAGATGTTGAAGTACCCTCACGAGAAGGGGGTGGCTATTGTTTTCAGGAATTCATCAATCCATCCGCCGTCGGAGGTGTCCACACCAGTCTTGGAAATCGAGCATGGCACAGAGGATGTGTTCTTATCAGGGTTCACTTTGGCTGAGGCCCGGGTGGTGCAGAATATCATGGCTATGAATAAGGGAGTGTACGTCAGTGCTCAATCTGTCTACCTCATGAACAAGCTACAACACATCCCCGGGATGGGATTAGGAAGGAGCGGCCGGAAAGGCGTTGCAGCATTGGGCGAAGTGCCACACAGCCCTCATATCTTTGGCTTGGGTTATCTGCCCACCAAAGAGGACTGGGTAAGGAAGGGCAAAGAAATGGCCGGAAGAGCCAGAGCAAAGCAGGCTGGGAAGCCTTTTGAGTTAATGCATAGGCCCATTCAGGGTACCCTGAACGGACGCTTCGTCCGGGAGGGGGAGGACTTTCCATTTTGCGGCTTCCCAGAGCCATGGCTAAACGCGGAGAAGAAGCGCTGTGTTTCGAGATCTTCTTCGACCGCAACTATCCGGGATGACGTTACACAGAGCGCATGCACCCATCACCGAGGTTGAGCAAAGGCAAAGGATCCCGAGGGCAAAATTTGAAATGGGGGTAGCATCGCATGTCTACTTTCGATCCTCCGATTGACCATAAGTGCTTGGGGATAACTTCGGTCTCCATGATTGGGGATGAAACTAGCGGGCCTACCAAATGACTATCTTGGATGCATCTATCGCACCCTCTCTCACTTGGCAATACGAGAAGGATTTTGTCCAAAGAAGACCGGAAGTCGTAGTGAGCCAGAATCTGATTCCACTGAGTCTTGTGAGTCGGAATCAGGTTCCAGCTCGACTGAGTCTGAATCTGGTAATCCTGAGGATGACAACCCGGATACCACAGTCCTGTCTAGGTCGTCTTTTTCCTTTTCATTTGAGTCTGTTGTAAATGAATCGGACGATTTGGATGAGCTTAATGAGAATCAAGTAACTGTGGTTTATGAGTACTTTTCTGTGCCCTTGATTTATTGCATTAATTCAGACTTTCAAAACTTTGATGAAAACGACGAGGACGAAGTTCCTCCGGTTTTGCAACGTTTAATTAAGCAAGAGCAAGAGAGATTTGTCAAACCTTTAATGGATGAAATCACTACCGTGAATATTGGTACTGAGGAGGACTCGCGGCTGGTCCAGATCGGGTCCACGTTGTCTTCGGAGGAATGCGAGCGCTTAGTCGCTTTATTAAAAGATTTCAAAGATGTTTTCGCGTGGTCCTACGAAGACATGTCTGGAATCGATCCTAAGATTGTATAGTATCGGATCCCCCTTGACCCCGAAGCCCGACCTGTCAAACAGAAACTCAGGAGGATCCGCCCGGACTGGGCTCTCAAGATTAAGAAAGAGGTCACCAAGCAAATCGATGCAGGCTTCCTGCTAGTATCAGAATACCCAACTTGGTTGGCCAACATTGTTCCAGTGCCAAAGAAAGATGGCAGGATCCGGGTATGTGTGGATTTCAGGGATTTGAACAGAGCTAGTCCGAAGGACGACTTTCCCCTACCGCACATCGATGAGTTAGTGGATTTCACAGCGGGGCATGCTTTGCTCTCATTCATGGATGGCTTCTTAGGCTACAACCAGATAGTGATGGCGCCAAAAGACCGAGAAAAGACTGCATTCACCACCCCATAGGGGACATACTGCTATAGAGTCATGCCATTTGGGTTGAAGAACGCTAGAGCTACTTATCAACGAGCCGCAACCACGATATTACACGACATGATACACAAAGAGGTTGAGGTGTATGTGGACGACATGATTGTCAAATCCAAAGAAAGAGAGGGCCACTGCACCGCCTTGCACAAGTTTTTTCAAAAGATCAGGGAATTCCGATTGCGGCTAAACCCTCAGAAATGTACATTCGGTGTTACAGCGGGAAAAATGCTAGGGTTTCTGATTACACAAAGGGGCATCGAGGTCGATCCTTCCAAAATCAAGGCCATCTTAGAAATGCCACCACCAAGGACTGAAAAGGAGGTGCGAGGCTTTCTGGGTAAAGTGCAATTCATAAGACGGTTTATCTCAAAATTAACCTTGACTTGTGAACCACTTTTTGGCCTCCTCAAGAAAGGAAAGAAGTTCCAAGGGGACAGCCAATGTCAAGTTGAATTTGAACAGATTAAAGAATATTTACAGAACCCGCCCGTGTTGTCACCGCCAGAACCGGGGAAACTGTTGATTTTGTATTTGTCAGTAACTGAAACTACAATGGGCTGCATGCTTACACAAGAATCAGAAGACAAGGTGGAGAGAGCCATCTACTATCTAAGCAAGAAGATGCTAGAGTACGAAACCCATTATAGTCCGCGGGAAAAGGTTTGCCTAGCCGTGGTATGGCTACCAGGAAGATGCGGCACTACCTGTTAGCTCACTCTGTAATGTTGGTTTCACGACTTGATCCCATTAAATATCTTTTCGAGAAACCAGCACTTACAGGTAGGCTAGCTCGTTGGTTGCTGTTGCTCTCCGAATTTGATCTAAAGTATGTAACGTGCAAGTCGGTCAAAGGAAGAGCAGTGGCAGAGTTCTTGGCCGACCATCTAGTGGAAGGAGGTGAAGCAGTCGAGTACTTATTCCTAGATGAAGCCATTTTGCACATCGACGACGAAACTTGGATGATGTACTTTGACGGAGCGTCAAATCAATACGGGTATGGGATAGGAGTGTTGCTGATAGCACCCGATAATTCTCGTATCCCTCTGGCCTTCAAACTCCGATTCAAAGTCTCGAACAATGAAGCAGAATATGAGGCGTGTATTGCTGGTCTAGAAGCAGCCCTGGAACTAGGGGCAAGACGGTTGGACGTCATTGGGGACTCGAACCTTGTTGTGTCTCAAGCTAAAGGAGACTGGAAAGTAAAAGAGGAAAAGATGATGATGTATCACCAGACCTTGGACTTGCTGATTCCTCGGTTTGAGAAGCTAAGTTTTACTCATCTACTAAGAGAGAACAACAGGTTCGCAGATTCTTTAGCAACTCTATCTTCTATGATAGACATCCCATGTGGAGTCCGGATGCGTCCAGTCATCATCGACCAGAAATTTGCACCTGCCTACGAGTCGATTGCCGCTATAGATGAAGTTCAGGACAAAAACCCCTGGTATTACGACATCTGGAACTTCTTGGAGAAACAAGCATACCCGCCAGGGGTAAATGCCAAAGAAAAAAGGGCAATCAGGAGAACGACAGTTCAGTTCATCATCTGCGGGGGTAAACTATATAAAAGGGGTCATCTGGGAATGCATAAACTGTGCGTTGATGCCGAAGAGTCAAAGCGTCTGATGGAAGCCATCCGCGGGAGAGAATGTGGTGCGCACATGAATGGGGTAATGTTGGCACGGAAGATCCTCAGACAAGGTTATTACTGGTCCACCATGGAGGAGGATTGTATTGGTTTTGTCAGGCGATGCCACAAATGCCAGATTCATGCAAATCGCATGAACATTCCGCCGTCAAGGCTGTACAACATGACTTCGCCATGGCCATTTTCAGTCTGGGGAATTGATGAAATCGGAGCTGTCACGCCAAAGGGATCGAATGGGCATGAGTTCATCTTGGTAGCGATAGATTATTTCACAAAGTGGGTTGAGGCCCAATCTTATGCGGTGTTGAAGGCTTCGCACGTTGCAAAATTTATCAGAAACAACATCATCTGTCGCTACGGGGTCCCAAATGAAATAATTTCAGACAATGGTTCCCACTTCAAAAAGGAGGTGATTGATTTGTTGGAGAAATACAATGTGGCTTTTCATAAGTCGTCTACCTATCGGCCACAGACCAACAGAGCGGTTGAGGCCGCCAACAAGAACATCAAGCACATACTGCAGAAGATGGTGAAAACCTACAGGTGGCAGATAAGTGCCGTTGCTCTATGGGGCTACGGACTTCAATCGAACTTCTCTTTGGGACGACTCAGACTCATTGGTTTATGGGATGGAGGCATTACGCCTATTGAGATTGAGGTCCGTCATTACTGTATTGGTGAGTGCGGATATAGCGAAGCGGATTAGCGGCGGAGCATTTGAGGAACTTATGCTCTTTGATGAAAGAAGGTTGAAAAGAACTGCACCATGTCCAAGGTTACGGCAGCAGAATTGCGGACTTTCAACAAGAAGGTTAAGTCCAGAATTTAAAAGAAGGAGATTTGGTGCTCAAAGACAACCGAGCTCCCATCCACGACCCAAGGGGCAAGTTCAGACCCAATTGGATTGGTCCCTACATCATCAAGTCAATCTGGTCAGGTGGAGCTGTGGTTCTGATGGATCTAGATGGCTTGGAGTTCTCACAACCGATCAATATGGACAAGTTGAAGAAATATTACCCCTGAGAGGCTTGCTAGGCTGAAAACTCGAAAGGGCGACCTAGGCAAAACTCAGAGCACAGAAAATTTGAAATCATAAAAACTGAGCTCGCAAGGTTGAAAACCCGCAAAGGGCGGCCTTGGCAAAAGTTAGAGCGCAAAAGGAGAGTAAAAATACCCGAGCGAACCAGAGCCTGAACTACGTAAGGCTTGATTCCCATCTTTGGGATACGTAGGCAACTTCACCCTGAAGTTCAGCCATAAACTTTTCCCCAATCAACTTTGTCCATTTTGATCATCTCAGTCATCTTTATCCATCGGCATTCATCGCGATCTCCGGTACAGTGCTATTCAGACTAGGGGCAATTTTCCGTTGCCACACAGTGCTGCAGTATTATTTAGACTAGGGGCAACTTTCCAGCTGCTAGGATCTGGGTTTGTGCATCTCAGTGACAGATTTCAGGCGTGTCCAGTTCTGATCCATATCGAAAATAGTTTTGAAAAGTTTTAATAAAAGTTGACTTTGTTCAAATTAATCTTTTATAACTAAGACCATTTTTGGACCAAAGCGGAGAATTTTCAGTACCACAACCTTCAATTTCATTGATTTCAAAACAGAGTTCTCTTGCTCTTGCATACAATTGGAGTTGCTTTTTATTACACTCATAACGAAAACTTGAAAGTACTAATAAAGCAATAAGTCCGGGGCATAGTCAAGTCAAGTGTCCCTGTGCCTCCTTCCAAAGCTGGTTGAAGCCTCTGATGCCAAGCTAGGCACAACCTGCGCTTCTTCGTTAAGCCAATCCCAGCACTCATCAGACAAAATGCAATTGAAAGTGGGAGCGGGAGCTAGGAGCTCTCTAATTCTCCACGCTGCGGCCAGCTGTGCGCCTCGAACCGGGAATGTAGCCGAATACTCTATACCCTCTGGTGGACAAGTTTGATCATGACCAAACTGGCGTAGGATACGAAATGTGAAATAGAACATGCAGTGAGTCAAGCCGATCAATCGAATCCCGATCTGCTGGGACATACTGTAGCTCATTGCCGGGAGATTGAGCCAAGAACAGCGCGAAGCAATGCGATCTACTGACAAATTGCACATCCAGTCGAACCACCATCCCTCATCAAGGGCATCGACTAGACGTTGTCGAAAGAAGTAGCCATGGGCTGAGTAGGCTGAACAAGAGTCCACAACCTATAGTTTATCCATCAACCATACCTGGGGAGGGGTGAAAAATGAGAGAATAAAGAATAGAGAGATGTGCCATGAGAAAACAGTGAGACAAGGGTTTCGTGAGAAAAACCGAGCCTAAGGGCCGAGTGGTGTGAGCAAATACATATGTGAGATCGGGTGGGAAATATTACCTGCAATAATAGTGGACTCCCCGCGGATCTGTTCATCTCCCGACGGTGGAAAGCATCCAAGCCCATCAGTGTCTCGGCCAATGTCATGGCAATACAGTTCTTTCCTTCTTTCAAGCCTTGAGCAACCTCAATCAGACGAACGCTAGATCCTCTAAGGCCTGAGGCAAACAGAAAATGTGATAACATGCACAAACAGAGGGCATGTCGCCGGAAGCCTTTCCAATAATGGTCGTTGCGGTCACTAGCATTGGAGAACCAGTAAATCAGGCTTGGGATATCCAACATTCTGTCACAAATCAGGGACCGAGCGTCATGCGTGGTGAGTCCACACATTCGCCCTAAGGTTTGGGCATGACCGAAATTAAGTTGAGGCAAGATCTCTTCCGAACGTTCAGACTCCATCAAAACTTGAAAATCTTCAAAAGTGGGACATACCTCTTGTCCGCCAAAGCAAAAGACATGCGTTACCGGATTCCAAAATCTCGCCACGGTATGGAGAAAAGAAGAGTGCAGCGGAGTCCCGCTCAGCGTGAATAGTGCATTCAAGCCAAAACCCCGGAAATTCAACTTTTTCGAGCCATCTAAAGAAGAGATCCAAGATGTGAGATTTTCTACGAGAAATGCCTCCATTTTTGTGCAAAGCAGTGATGAAATGAATGAGTCCCAAAGTTGGAGCTTTTAAAGAGAAGAAAACACTATTCAGGGGGACACGTGTCGAAAAGTTGATGGTTGCCAGGATAAGTGGCCGGCCGGCCACCTTTTTTAGCTGGCCGGCCACATTTCTCCCCTCATCTACACAAAACTGGCCGGCCGGCCCCAAAAAGTGGACGGCCATGCTCTGATGTGTTCCTTTAGTCCTGTTTTACCCTCCGAGAGGAAGTTTCAAGCATTTTCGTGCATCGGGTATGTCGAAGGCCTCCATTTTCCTCTATTTCGGATGCGTTCCGTTGCCCAGATCGTCCGAAGCACACTTTGTCGAGTTGTTGTTTTGCTTATTGAGTTGTTGTTTTGCTTATCGAGTTGTTGTTTTGCTTATCGAGTTGTAAGTTTTGTCGAGCTGTCATGTTTCGTGATTTGAATTGTTACTCTTTGTGTAAACAATTTTTGTTTGAGTCTTGTTTATTGAGTCGTCAACATTGTTGTGTTTTGCTTATCGAGTTGTAAACTTGCCGAGATTTTGTTATATCTTAGTAAGTTAAGTTGTTACTTCGGTTCATTACCTGACTGGGCAAATGCACAATGCACATTTTCATTCAAATCTTATTGTGGTGCAAAACGATGCGATATGATGCTAAGAGTTTAAAAGTACAACACCTTTTTCAAAAACTGTTTCATTCCATCATGCCTTACTTTGCAAACAAAGGGCACAAGTTTTACAAAAATATAAAGCTGCCTAATAATATGCAATGTGCTACAACTACTAGCAAAAAGGTAAATAAAACAGGGAATCGCAGCATCAATGCTCTCGAGAGCGGGAATAAGAGGCCCTTTTCACCCTCTTCTGCGGAATAGCCTCTGCTTCCCCATCACCGTCTGAATCAGAGCTGTCATCCTCAGGATCCCCCTCAGCCTCGCCTCCACTCTCGGAGCTAAGACCGGAGCCCTCCTCTCTGTCAGCAGATGTCTCTGACTGACGATCTGCAACATCCTCCTCCTCATCCTCATCGGGCTCCGCCTCTATAATATGTGCCCTGCGTCTGCGAGACGATCCCTCTTCTCCAGCTCCTTGAAGAGGCCTGGATGGCCCAGCTCCTCGAGAAGGCCTGGATGGCCCAGCTCCTCGAAAAGTCCCAGATGGCCCAACTCCTCGAAAGGACCCAGATGGTCCGCTTCTACGAGAAGGCCCGGGTGGCCTAGCCTGCGGCTGAGCATATATTGGAGGCATCTGAAAATGAAGAATACAGTTTGAATACATCAGCTAAAACATGTACATCAGAGGTAGATACAAGAGAAATACATGAAGTGGGTACATGTAAATACAGTGGATAAGTATGGTGTGTGTCAGATGTGCTCTACACAAGTAGCCTATTAATATAGTAAAATGTCCAAAATCAGCATGTGATCAGAAGATACAGTGCTAGAAAAACTAAAGGGTACCTGAAAGCCCATGATGGATAACTGCGCCTCCCTCCGCAAGACCAACCCCTCGAGTGAGGCTACCATCTCGAGCACCTGATCCATGTACTCAACAGGGGGCTGCAGATGCAAAGACAGGAGTACCAGTAAAGGAATGAATGTTCAAATATCTGAGTGATGAATCAAAGCTGTAAAACATACCGGTGGTGACTCAGGGTCTCTGATGTAGCGGTGGCCAGGTACTGGAGGCTCTATCGGGATCGGAATCGGAGCGGTAGTCCTATACTGCCACCCCATCAGCTCAGCCGGCATATCCGGCCATCCAGGATGATGATAAGTCGGGGGAATCGGGGGAATAAATCCATGCCCGCCTCCGGATGTACCAGCCCTGCTGGTGGAAGGAGCGTCTGCAGCTTGAGCCGGGGCCCGACTCGAAGATGGCATGCTGGCAGACCTCATCGCCGGAGTATGGACTCCCGTCAATGGAGGCATCAGATATATGTGACGGTAAGTGGCATAATCCCCCTCCTCAAGATGAAGTAAGGCATCAGTACCCAGCATAGCATTGACAACATCCCGAGAAGAGAGCCTATCAGCGATCCGCATCTCGACTGGGGGTGCTGAGGGAGAGTCCTGAGAAGTATAGCCCCATACTTGGCGCAAGAAACACTCCCCTAGAAACCATGCCCTACCAACTGGCCCCTCGAATAGAATCCGGTACTGAGAGGCACCTCGCCCTCTAGCAAACTGGTATCAGAGACTCTCACCAAAGGGTGCCTAGGGCTCCCGTGTAATCTGCGGGTAACCAATCAATCAGAGATCAGGAAGGTACAAGACAAATCAAAGATGAAAGCACAAGGAACTGAGAGTTCTGAAATACCTCCGTCAACCGCACCGTGTCGAAATATTGTTGTAGATAAAGGAGAGACTCTCGAGGTCTCGGCCGGTGCTGGCCCTCAAATACAAGTGAGTACGGGGTCGTGAGGGGGCCCTCCACCACCATCTCTGGGGCTAATGTCGGGAAGTATGCATAGACCCATAACTGTGGAAAACAGTGCAGAATGTAAATGCAAAGTACTAAGGGCAAAATACAGTGTGTAAAGTACGCCATGTGTGCAGGGTATAAGAGGAGCATAATTGTAAATCAAGAAGGCAGAAAGTACCTCCCAGGCTCTCCAGCAACCACCAAGTAAATCCCCCTGTCCTCGGGAGGTCGCGCTCATGTAGCAGTAAAGGGTAGCTAGGCCGGCGCCACCCCAGTCATACCGCCTGACCTGTGATAGGTCCACCAAGGCACTTAACAGATACAGCCTAACAGTGTTCCCCCTGTCGGCAAACAGAGTGGTCCCGAAGAGGAACATCAAAAAACCACGGGCATACTGCGTTGCCTCCTTAGGAGTCCCGGACTCCATCTCCACCCTCCGGAAATGGGAGGAGAACCAGGTGTATCGGACTCTGCCCGAAGCTCTATCAATAGGTGGGTAAGTCGCCAGCAGATATATCCAAGCGGCCTCCCACTGACCCATATCCTCGTCATAAGGAATAGGCCAACCTCCCACGTCAAGGCTAGTCAACACAGCGAAGTCAAGCGGGGTCATAGTCAAGTCCCCCGTGGCGGAAAAATGAAAGGAGTTGGTGGTGTCCCACCATCTCTCCACTAAAGCTGCCATCAGCGTCCTCCTGGCAGGACAACGGGAAAGCCCAGTACAGAAGGGCCCAAACCCTGCCAAATCAACCAAATCCCGGACAGCCTCCAAGACCTCGGCGTACCAATCTCTGGCTACGGTGGAACCGTATCCCCGCACTGTGCGAGAAGTCACCTGCATTCAGAATGAATACATGCTTCAGCATAAAATAAAATGAGCTGTGCGCAAATAAAATGAACGAGCTATGTGCAAATGAATGGGCTGCGTGCAAAGTAAAGTGAATGAGCCGCGTGTTCAGATTTCAAAGTCTAAAGCTGTGTGCTAGAAAATCAGTGTTTGGGCTGTGTGTTCAAATCTCAATCAGTGTGTGCCATGTGTTCACCTTCAACTCGGACTGTGTGTTCAGAAAATCAGTGTTTGGGCTGCGTGTTCAAATCTCAATCAGTGTGCGCCGTGTGTTCGCCTTCAATTCGGACTGTGTGTTCAAAAAATCAGTGTTTGGGCTGCGTGTTTAGATCTCAATCAGTGTGTACCGTGTGTTCACCTTCAATTCGGACTGTGTTCAGAAAATCAGTGTTTGGGCTGCGTGTTCAAATCTCAATCAGTGTGTGCCGTGTGTTCACCTTCAACTCGGACTGTGTGCTAGAAAATTAGTGTTTGGGCTGTGTGTTCAAATCTCAATCAGTGTGTGCTGTGTGTTCACCTTCAATTCAGACTGTGTGTTCAGAAAATCAGTGTTTGGGCTGCGTGTTCAAATCTCAATCAGTGTGTGCCGTGTGTTCACCTTCAACCCGGATTGTGTGTTCAAAAAATCAGTGTGTGCCGTGTGTTCACCTTCAACTCGGACTGTGTGTTCAGAAAATCAGTGTTTGGGCTGCGTGTTCAGATCTCAATCAGTGTGTGCTATGTGTTCACCTTTAATTCGGACTGTGTGTTCAGAAAATCAGTGTTTGGGCTGCGTGTTCAAATTTCAGTCAGTGTGTGCTGTGTGTTCACCTGCAAATTGGGCTGTGTGTTCAGAAAATTAGTGTTTGGGTTGTGTGTTCAACTTTCAATCAGTGTGCGCCGTGTGTTCACCTTCAAATTGGGCTGTGTGTTCAGAAAATCAGTGTTTGGGCTGCGTGTTCAACTTTCAATCAGTGTGTGCCGTGTGTTCACCTTCAATTCGAACTGTGTGTTCAGAAGATCAGTACTTGGGCCGTGTGTTCAAATGTTAATCAATGTGTGCCGTGTGTTCACAATCAATTTATGGGCTGAGTGTTCAGAAATTCAGATAATTGAGCCGTGTGTTCAGAATGTAAACAGAATGCATGAAAAATGCAGAATACGTTGCAGAAAAGGTAAAAACGAAGTAAATACCTCTCGTGCCTCATGAGAAAGATGATACTCCGGCTCTCGCAGAAGCAGATCTCTGGGTGCTCGTCTGTCAAAGTCTGTGAAGTGATGGAAAACGGCTCGTGGAAGAATATGTGCTGGCGGGGCATACCTCTCGGGTATGAAAGGTCGAACCCTCGGAGGCAGAGCCATGATATCGGGATCACCTCTATCATCCGCGGGACCTCCACCGTGAGGGAAATGACCGGCCATTTCAGAAAATTTGCAAAAGGAGCAAAAATGAGCAAAAATGAGCCAAAATTGGAAAAAGTCAACAAAAGTCAACTCTCGGGAAATGAAAAAGTCAACAAAAGTCAACTCCTGAGAAAATCTTCCAAATGTTGAGATAAACTCACCTCAAGTGGCAAAAATGAGAAAAGAAGCACCAAAATCAAAATTTAATCGTTTCAAAGTGCTTAAAACCGAAAGTTTTCGCGAAAACAACTTGCGTGGGGCATTGGAAAACGCGTATAGAGCTCAGATCTGAGGAGGAAAATGGTTTGGGAGGCTAGAGGAGGTGATTTCGGAGTTGAAGTTGTGAGCTCAAAATGTTTGGCCGAATGGTTTTAAAGAAAATAAGGTGAAAAGACAAAAATGCCCACTGTTTTGAACAAGTGGCCGGCCGGCCATCTTTTCAGGCTGGCCGGCCATCTCCTTTTTGAAAAGTGGTCGGTGACCTCCAATGGGGAAGAAAACTGGCCGGTGGTGATCCCTAGGTGGGTCCCAAGCTCTCTACAAATTTTGAGGAAGATTGGAGTCCCCGAGACCTGAAAAAGTACAAAAAGAGTGCACTTCCTGTCGCGAAATTGCTCCGCCGGAACTTTAGCTTCAACTCTTGATGCGTACCTCATCATTACTCATCGGAAGTGAAATGTATCCTTCGTGAACATATTGTAACCTCTCCGGAAGGTGAACCTGAGGCCGCGATCGAGTCACCCTTGCCGAGACGCGCATTTCCTTGCTCGCCGTTTTGTGACAAACACGCGTCCTGATTTGCGTTTGTTCTGCATTATTGTGCATCTAACTTGCATTCTCATGAACATACTTGCATTTTCATGCACGTTTTCTTGATATTACCATGCCTCTGTGCTTAAGCTTGGGTTGTCATACACGTTCCTTTCTCGCATTGTGATGCATTCACCCGCCGGCACTGCGTGTGTCAAGCTTTCGAGATCACATTGAATATATGTTGTTAGTGTGATTGTACTTGTTGAGTTTCTCTCTTTTACAGGCACGATATTGTATGTACGGTTCATTTGAAGCTGGTGCGACCAGACGAATCGCGCAGGTATCGTATCTTCTTCGTGTGAGACGTGACGAGAATTGAATCATTCTCCGCATTCCTAAACTGCATGAAATGTAGTTGTTGCTTTGCATTCTTACTTAAAACTGTTGCATCTGTTTGCGAATATTTGCTTCATTACAGCTTGCTGCACTTGCATGATCGTCAAGTTACATCCGACTTTATGCGTGTCCATTTGCATCTTGTTCCCCGCCTGCGGGCGTATCTCTGTGTATCTTGTATGATTGTCAAAGTCTTCGGCCTTGTCAAAAATGGGTCATCTCTAGGCTTTGACATTCACTCCCGTCACTTCTTGACTTCCGAGTTTTGTCAAAGAGGGGCAACTGTAGACACCCCATTTTTGACCGACCTTAAGACTCAGACGTCACCGATTGAGCGCTCGGTGATGTTGCATATTGTGCTCGTTCAGAAGCCTCAGAGTCTCGGCCGTGAGCCTTGCCTCCGAACTTCCGAACCCTATCTACACTTGGCCTCGGTTTGCGAACCAGACTCAGTTTTCTCTATTTCTTTTCCTAGAGGGAGGGAGAGGTCTAGTAGATCATCTCTCGGTGGCCACGGGCTACATTTCATGGCCGTAGGCCATTTTGGCCATTTCGGAGCTCGGTTCTCGGTTTTCGGAGCCGTCAAGCCGTGTGCCTCGGTTCGGGACCCCCTAACCACCTCCGTTTGCCCCGGTTCTTGGTATACATCTTATTTTCTCCCTTTTAAGGGACACTGTGATCCGAGAGACCAATTTCGTGGTCGAACACCACTCCCGGTGCCTAACAGTCAGTTTTCGGGGCCTCGAACTGCGCGTTTCGGCCTCCGAACCTTCATTTTGCATCGGTTTTCGTTCATTTTTGGCAGGGACCTCTGTTTCATCACCAGGAAGGTCATAGAAGGGTGGGAGGCCAGTAATTGTTCCAGGAACTAGTTATATTCCATCATCACCCTCCGACGCCCGTTTTTCTCACTTCAAAGCCAATGTTGACCACCCTAGGGCCACTTTCCTCAACCCTAACCCCCATATTTGTGATGTACACATCTGGGAGGCCACCAATATCTGGTGGCCGGCCAGTAATTCCATTTGAACCTTTTGAACCCCTTTGAAAAGTGGGTTGTTCTCTCTCCTGGTTCACAGTTGCCAATTTTTGACCACAGGGTTGTGTTGAGAACACATGGGAGGCCACCAATCTGTGGTGGCCGGCCACTAATCACACCTGACCCGTTTGACCCTTGGCCAGCCGGCCGGCCACCTGCAACCTCAATAACCAGCCGGCCAGCTTCCTTACACCTGGCACATCACAGATATGCACTTTATTCCCCCCAAGATTCTGTATCCGGGGGGGCAATTTTTGGAGGGAAACTTGGAGTGATTTCTCTCCATTTTTTCCCCCTCTTTCTCCCCCTCTTTGGCCTATATGACCAGCACCCCAGGTCTGGTTTTGGGGTTGAAAAAAATTTGCTTCAAGCTTGCATTACACCCCTCCTCTATCTCTCTCATTTCAACCCTCCAAACCCAATTTTGGAAAAATGGAATAATTTTTGAGAAAATTAATCAACTTTACTAAAAGTTTTCAAAAACTATTTTTGCAAATGGCCACTACCCGACCAACGAGAAATTAACTCTTGAGATGCACAACCTCAGATCTGAACTTGATTTGTCTTGCAGCTGAATGTTTTAACGAAATAGGACAATAGATTTTGAACGAAGACGAGCCAATTGGACATGGATATGATAGCTGAGTTAAACAAGGATAAGCCAATCAACATGGATGAGACAAGCCGGTTAAAAATGATTGGGGCCGAACTTCAGGATGAAGTTGCCTACGTGTCCCAAAGATGGGAATCAGGCCGTACGTAGTTCCCGAGGTTAAGGTGCACTTGGGTATTAACTCTCTCCTTTTGTGCTCTAACTTTTGTTAAAGTCGTCTTTACGGATTTTCAACCATGCAAGCTATTTTTCTTTCTTCTTCTTTTCTCTTTCTTTTCCTTTTTTTTTTTTGTTTGCATTTTTTTTATTCTTTTTCTTTTCTTTTTTGCTTCTTTTCTTTTTTTCTCTTTTTTTTGCTTTAACTTTTGCCTGGGTCGCCCTTCTGGGTTTTCAACTCAGCAAGCCTCTCAAGGATAGAAAAGTTTAACTTGTCTATGTTGATTGGCCATAGGATCTCTATGCCATCTAAATCCACGAGAATGGCCATTGTTCCTGACTTGATGATGTAAGAGCCCATCCAATTGGGACTGAATTTACCTTCAGTGTCTTGAGGCCGAGAGTGATCCTATGTTGTATAATCTCAAGATCAATTCCAAGCATTTTTCATGGGACCACGCAAAAATATTTTTCGAAATCTTTTAATAAAGCGACTAGTCATTCGTGCTCCTCTGAAGACAATGTAGAACCAATCTGGACCAAGCCAGGATCCTTCTCAGTACTCATATTAACAGCTATGATCTCATTCACTAAGGGCTTAGCATGCCTGTAACAAGCCCGCGAGGGACCCCGCTACAGTTCGGACTCAATTTTTGTGTCACGGTTCTCAATCTGAACCAAAGAGTCCAAATCCGGCAAATCGTTTTGAGAAAACAGATTTTTGAAAGAAGTGCCAAACATGGACTGCTTTGCCAGATACAAAGTTGCCACCTAAATATTTTTTAATGGGAAAATTTAGGAAACCCTGACTCGGTGCCAAAGGCCACGTGTCCGTCATCACCAAAGTTGCCTCGGCTCGGGAACTTGGGTACAATCGGGGAAGGTTAGCTATGAGCACCCCCTCTCGCCCGGCCCGAAGACCGGCCTCTACTAACCGTGATATCCAATTTTGAAAACGTTACGTGTTCTTATTCCGGTTATTAGCCTAGAATTACTATGTTATGCGCACAACAAACAAGTATAGACTAGATTGCCTAATTTGGAATGGAATATTGCATATTCGTTTGTTTGGAAAACGTTTTGGAATTTGCTACTCACAAGTAGGCTAAAACACGGATTTCAATGAGTTGTTCCAACTCAAGCAATCCAAGCTTCACCCACAGGCACTCAAGCAGTTTATCACATAAGCATCTAGCTACATGGTAAGCATGCTGTCATGGTAGCATTCACACACATGTAGTATACTAAAGCATAAAATACTTACATCGTACTCTGTGCCAAAACAAGAACGTGTTAGCAATCAATGCATGATCCAAGTCCATGTTAAGTGCCTAATGCATCACATACAAAATGCCATTAGAATAGGCTCGGCTAATCTTAAGGATGACATGTGAAATGTGCAAGTAGCATGTATTCAAATTTGATTTGAAATATAATGCAATCAGCATGATGTACCGAGCCCGGTGCATGCAATACTAATGAATGATGCACGCATGCATAGCATAAGGATGCTAAAGTAAACAGGATGCTAAAGTAAACATGACCTAATACTAACCATCAAAGTAGGTAAGTAAAAGGGAGAAAGAAGTGGGGGTTGGAAGACATGCACACACTCACCCACGCTTATTACAAATTTGCCCTCGCTCGGGGGGACCGAAAGAATATACAATTCGAATAATGAATTAACTATCCTAGCTAATTAATTATTACAAACCAACTAAATTAATTAAGAAAATTAATTAATCTAAATAAGCAATAAACAGCAACCTCGGGGGAGGGGGAGGGGGCTTGATGCATGCGCGCTCGACTTCACCCAGAAATCCACTACAATGCCCAAGATGCCTCTGTTTTCCCTGCTCTGCTCCTCTGAGGACTGCCAAAGTCTCAGGGTTTGCTCTATGGATGCCAGGAGACACCACCGACTAAAGGGGGACACAACCAGCCATGCAAAATGGTCACCGGCCATAACTTTGATCCATCGGCCAACAATGGTGGCCGGTCGGCACTAAATGTAGCCTACTGGACAAAAATTCCTGCAGAATCTGATTTGACAGCAACAGAGGACAATGCTTGGCATGGCAATGCATTTCAAGCAATGTATGCACCAATCACACCCCATATCATGTTTATGACTCAAAGGAACTTGAACCTTGGTTCTCGAACCACCAATCACGCATTTCCATGCATGATGGCCCAAGAAACCAAGTGTGCACATTAATGCGATGCACATAATCAAGCCAAGGGGGGGACTTAACCTCTATCATGGATAGTCAAGTGGCCAAGCATGCATGCCAATGCAATGCAACCTAAGCATGTTAACAAGTGTGCAAGGCTAATGTAGGCATTCAAGCATGTAAGCCAACATGTGACTTCATTCAATCATGTAATTCCAAACATGCAACACACTCACCAATATGCTACAACATACAAGGAGCATATGCAACAAGCAAAGAGATGGCCTTAAACATGATTTAGGCAGCCGTAACCAGGCCTAAAATAGTGGCCAAAAACTCAAGAAATGGGACCAAACACACATGCACACATGCACATGTTAATAGGCCAACACTTAAGCACATAAAGGAAACTTTTAAGCACACTTAAAAGAGGCTAAGCATGGACTAATGACATGCAATGTAAGCTCTGGAATCATGTTAAGATGGTGTCAAACCAAGCAAACAAGATAGGCTAAGCATGCAATAAAGGTCCAAACTTAAGGCTAACAAACCAAAAATGCAAAGGAGCTATGCAATACATGGCAAGTATGACTCAAGCAATTTAAAACAGAGCTAAAGCATACAAAAACATGCACTAAAGCTTCACAAAGCTAGGCCTAAAATATGCTAGAACAAGGGCTTACAACCTAAGGCATATTAAGGCAACAAAATGGCATTACAAGGCATGTATGCTAAGCAAGCATGGTGTACCAAAACCAACTCAACTCAATACTATTTCATGGCATAATAAGCATAAAAAATAGCCAAGGCATGGTCAACATGACTCTAGGTTAGATGCTCCCTTAAGAGGCCAAAAAGTGCCCTTTTCAAGGACAACAAGGAGAGGGGGTGGCCCTCTCCTTCCTAGGACCTCAAGGCACCATCCTCACCTCTGAAATCCCTCAAGATTTCAGTGGTGAGGAGGCCCAAACACTATGGTCCCGGAGGTCACACAAAATGGCACAAAACAAGGGCCAAACAAGGCTTAAGAGGGGTCAAACAACCCCAAAGCTTAAAATACTCTTAACAAACTATTTAGAGGCCTTAAAAACAGAACTTTTATGTGTTATATACAAAGCCAAAAAACGGTTGCAAGATAGGTAAAAGTACTGTGCAAAAATGGGAAATAAAAGGGAAAAGTGATTACCCTTGTAGACCTTCTTTACAAATGAAGCTCCAGCAGCTTCTTAAGCTCCAAACCAGCTCCAAAATTCTAAAAACAACCCTCAAGGGCCTCAGCTCCAAGAAAGGGTGTGATAGTGTGTGTTTGTGTGCAAAATCTAAGCCTAAACACACACAAGAGAGATATAGAGATGGGAGATGAGCAAACCCTAACCCTAGAACTCAAACCCTAAAAATGTTGCCTAAAATGTCTAACCCCTGATGCAAGAGAGAAGGGGCTCCTCTTATAGACAAATCCCACTTGTAAAACTTCCAAAGGAAGCTAAATAGAAGGAGATCCCTCCATACACGTGTATGGAGGGGAGCCAAATGCATGCCAGCTTTGGAAAAATATCTTCAAAAGCAAATGCATAGTAGTCGACCGGCCAAAAGTGATTTTGGCCAAAACTTATGGCCGGTCGGCCAACAAAAGTGCCGGTCGGCCAAATATTTGGCCGATGGCATAAAAAGACAGCCGGTGGCCTCAAGCCATGGCCGGTGATGTATGGGGATGCCTCAAAAGGCATTTCCTACCCCTCAAAGGCAAAACACAAGTGTTTGGTGTCAAACCAACCACAAAACAGTTGAGTCGAGAGGTCCTAAGATGAGGCGCGCTGCCAAGGCTTCCGGGAACTCAAGACGAACACAAACA
Source organism: Camellia lanceoleosa (assembly GCA_025200525.1). NCBI lineage: Eukaryota > Viridiplantae > Streptophyta > Magnoliopsida > Ericales > Theaceae > Camellia > Camellia lanceoleosa. The sequence continues at coordinate 44,343,408 of CM045772.1, forward strand.
TGGATAATCACTGAGCGTTCAATCAGTGACGTTCAAGTTTTGAGGACGGTCAAAAATGGGGTGTCTACAATGCCTTTCTCTCAGTCGATCCAATTTTTCAAATCCCCGAGCAATTCCTTCCTCTTTGTTTTCATCATAGTTTTGGAAACAGTTTTGAAAAGCTTTGGTCAATGCAATGATTTAAAGGCACAGAAAAGTAGGTGGAAATTATTGTTGTTTCATTGAGAACTTTTGGTGCAACTGGCTTAATGGTAGAAATAGACTCAAAAGAAAGAGTAAAAAGACAAACAAAAATAAACTGGGACGTGATGTCCAAGTTAACATGCCTGAAATCACCTAACCCCAACAGAACAAGATTGACTCAATATAACAAGATGGACTCAATAACAAGACTGAGTCGATACCCAGTTCAGAAAGTAAAATAAACAGCATTTTCAAAGTGCTAAAACAGTTTGTGTCATCTACCACATTGGGAGTAAAAAGAGCGCTATTAGTAGGTGGTTCATTCCTAATCACATAGTCACATTATCCCCCAAGTTCCTTGATCCAACGCTAATAGACTTTGTAGGACCCGGTGGAGTGATGACCTTTTTGTCAATCAAATCTTGAACTTCATGCGGAAGATGAAAAAAACTATCAACGTCATGGCTGATTTGTTGATGAAAGGCACAGTACTTGGCAACATTATGCTTGGCTTGAAGGAGATTAGGGAGAGGCCAAGGGTAAAGGGGTTTGAGATGGCCTTGTCCTATGAGGATTTGGAGAGCTTTGAATAAGGTCACAAAAAGCGGATTGAAGGTGGGGTTATTAGTCCTGATAGGATTGGCAAAGGGGTCGGCAAGTGTTGACAGGGTTTGATGATCTCTTACGAGTGTAGGATTAGAGCTGAAATGGGTGTTTCTAGTATGTCATCCCTTTTCCTAGCTTGCCCCTTCATTCAAAATGTTCCCAACCTGAGCGCGACAAAAGTGTCATCTATAATTTTTGCAACAGCTGTAAGAACTTGTTGTTTGTTCAACCCTTTGACCTTCAAAGCCTCAGCCCATTGAAGATGTTCGTAGGGCTCAATGCCTGCCCCGACCTTGTTCTTGCCACTTGTTTCTACTTTGCCAAGAGATTGGGTGGCTATATTGAAGCAAGGCCCATTCATTGTTGACATGCCATTACCCAGACTAGAGATAGCTTTGGGTTGGCCTTCTTCAAATGAAACCCGTCCCAAGAATGGTGAGCCTTTTGACGTGAAATTTTTGATATGTGATGTGGTCGATGATGGAGCCAATATCCCAAAGGCTAGATCTGCCATAGTTCTCTAAAGATCTTCAATCATGCTCATTAGCTCAAAAATAGTGGGTTCATGGGTTTGAGATGATTGGGGTTCAAGTGCATCCATCATACACAAGTTTGTGCTTTTTGAAATGAACACCTTAGGCTTGGGTAAATGAGCTGGGGTAATATATACGCTAGGGTTATAGGTGGATGGCAGTGTATGGATTAGGTTGAGGTGTGGAGGTAATGGGTTAGTGGTGGACTAAGGTCTTTTTGGTGGAGCTATGATGTCGTTGTCAATAAGATCCTGAATCTTATGACAAAGGAAGATGCAACGGTTTGTATCATGACCATGTTGTTGATGATAAGCACAGTACTTAGCGGGGTCATGTCTTGGTGGAAGAGGATTTGGGAGGGGTCGGAGTTCTAGAAGCTCTAGGTGCCCTTTTTCTAGTAGTGTTTTCAAGGCTTGAGAGAGACTCATGTAAAGAGGTTGGAAATTTCGGGCTTGGGACTGAGCTGAAGTGGTTTTTTTTTTTTGCTATTAATGGGAGTGGTGACAGTGTTTGCTTCTAAGCATTTCACAGTTGTGCTACCATTGGTAGTAGCATTGGAACTGTGAACAACATTCTTCCTCACAAGCTCATTATCTTCCACAATAATCCCTTGTCTAATGGCATCCTCAATTTGAAGCCCCATTTCATGAAGCTCTATAAAGGTAAATAGAGGTAAAACAATCATCTTCTGTAGCAACTTACCATGTAGATTCCGAATAACCATTCTTATATGATCTTTCTTGAAAGCTCTCGTGGTCATCATCAAGGCTTTGGCCCTCCATCTAGTCACAAACTCAAAGAAACCCTCCTTTGGCTCTTGACGGGTTGCCTCGAGATCACAAGTTGTGACCTCAATCTGTGTATTGTAAGAGTACTGAGCAACGAAGGCTTTGGCCATCCCCTCCCAATTTTGTTTAACGGAATCTTCCAACTTGGCATATCAAATGGCCGTTATACCTGACATGTTGCGACCAAAGGGAGATAGCTTCTATGATCTAGTTAAGCCCATCGGCCTTAAGATATCAGAAAACAATCGCAAGTGGACCATCGAATCCTCAGAGCCGTCAAAACAATCAATATGAGGCATCTTAAATCGATCCGGTAATGTAACTGCAGAATCAGAGTATTCATCCTCTATGTCTAGGAAGAAGTTAACCCCTTGTGCTCTCTCGAACAACTTCTCTAATTTATTGACTTTGAGCGCAGTTGGATCGACTTTGAATTCAAATGGTTCCTCGATCTGATAAACTGGTGCTTTGGAAGCTTGTGCTGGGATTGGCTCTATTAGATTGTCCTGGTTTTCTTCGACATTGGCAATATTAGTAGTGGCACTGGCCACAAGGATAGCTATGGTAGGTACATGTGATGCAGAGGCCAATCTGGCTGCGGGTGCTGTTGCTATAGCCTGGTTATAACCTCGGCCTGACGGGTCGTAACCTCAACTTTATGGACCGCATCATGCTGCAGTGTCTCGACTGTCTATTGCAAATGATGTATTAGTTCCTCCATACTGGCCAGGAGATACTGTGCTATTGGAATAGGTGACTGGTCTTGTACTAGACTAGAAGTAAATGACTGTTCCTGAACTGGACTGGACACAGGTGAGCAGAGGGATGACTGCTGTAGGAACTGGAGTGGTGAATTCTGTCTAATCCTCCTTCACCTTGTAACTGGCGGTAGTGAAGCAAACATTGGTTTCCCTTGAACTAGGTCCCCAATCTTACAAAGTCTATCGACACGAGTCCAGAGTACCCGGGAGATATCGGAGCCTTCTGAAGCTATGGTTCTAGGACTACCTAGCAAAAGAGAAAGCAGACAGCACCTCAGCCCAATTTCACGAGAATAGATATAATCACAACTGAGTGAATGTACTCCCCGCTGAATTCTGCCTCAAAATAGATACCAACTGTACCATTGATATGAACATTCTTGTACAGTTTCACTGTAAAGCAAATACCAAGTAAAGGGAGCCAAAACACTCCTATAAGAAGGTAGGGTTACCCTATCCTAGTTTTGGCATGAACTAGGGTTTCACTACTTCAATCAAGTGGTTTACGCAATCTTGCACGCAGGTGAGTATCATGCCCTAGTTTGGAACAGTCACTATGGCTTACTATATGTAGCTAGGCCAAATGGTCAAAGAGAGGTACCTCAGCAAAAATACCTAATATACCTCTCACACCTAATACCGAGAAGTGAAAGGAGGATCAAATGGTACAGCGGTAGTCCAGATCCAAGGGTTGTGTTCCCAACATGGCAGAACCCACGATCGGTCAGCCTTTTGGCAAGCTTTTGGGCAAGCCTCCAGCAAACTGTCTAGGAATAACAACTGGCAAACACAGTGACTTAAGCGCACCAATGCAAATGCAATGCAAAGAACATATAAGTGTAGATAAAATTTCATATCATGAAGCTCAAGTCAAGTTCTCTAAAATCTCCAACAAAGTCACCAGAAACTGTAGCTCGACTTTTTGTGCTCCTTTCGGATACGACTAGCCTTACAATTCAGACTCCTGTGGTTCTGAATCTGATTTCACAAGTGCAATGTGAAATAGATAAACACAAATGAGTCTAAATTCGACAATTCTTTTAGAAAATCAATTTTGAATCAAAATGCCAAAAAATGGACTGCTTTGCCAAATACAGAGTTGTCACCTAAATATTATTGAGAAATTTAGGAAACCCATGACTCGTGCCAAAGGCCACGTGTCCGTCATCACCAAGATTGTCTCGGCTCGGGAACTTAGGTACAAGAGGGGAAGGTCATGAATTGAGCACCCCACTCACCCGATCAAACATCGACCTTTACTAATCATGATGTGAGTCTTATTTACATTATAGGCTCTTTTTCTAGTTATTTGGCACTAATGGCTCCAAAAGCAGACAGACAGAGCAACCGATCGAATAGTTTATAACGTGTGACCTACATAAACAGATAATGGATACACATTGAAACACACGCTCAGAAAACATTTAACTCATTACGTTTCGTTCTTAGTGTGTTTCGAAGTCTTATCCTAATTATTATGTATTAATTAGGGTTTAAGAATACCTAAGATGCAATGAGGATGCTAAGATGTGCTTTGGAACACTTAGCCAAAATTTCAAAAATAGGGCAGTCCACTTGAGCAGTCTGCAAACTCTGCAAAAGTACTTGTTGCATGATTTTATCGCTCAATGGATGCTCGACGGTCACTCAAGCCAAAGACTGAGTAAACAGGGTCTCCACTTGAGTGCAACTTCCTACGCTCGAGCGGTTTGTAAAAGTTTGGGAGCTCTCATTTTAAGCTCGAGCGTAACTTCGGTTGCTCGAGCGAAGGGTCAAAAATAAGGGTTGTCACTCGAGCGCAAGTTCTGCTACTCGAGCCAACCCCCAAACTCTGCAAAAGTACTGGGAGCTTGCATTCTCTGCTTGAGCACAGACTTCATCGCTCGAGCGAAAGGTGCAAGTTCTGAAATTTTCCAGATTGCAGTTCTAAGTTCAAAACTTAAGTTCAAAACTCAAGTTCAAGACTTCAAAACACATCCTCTTGGGCCCAAAACTTGAGGAACATTTGTAAACTTGTAAAACATAATGAATTCAAAATCATTTCACAAAATCAAAGCCCAATAGCATGCCAATTGTGCAAAATCAAACTTAGAACCTAAAGAACATAACATGAAGATAACATGCGCGAATTGTCTTGACTTCAAAGCTTTCAAAACATGATCAAATGAGGTAAACAAATACATGTTGAATTCTTAGAACAAAGCCAAAATGAGGACATCCAAGAGGAAATTCTTTGAAAACATCTCCAAAACACAATGAAATGAGCATGCATGCATGTCCTATGCTTTGATCCTATAATATGAGCTCAATTCTTGTCTTAATCTTGAATTTCTTTTGAACTCATGTATTCGCTAAATTAATTACATAATCAAGGGCTTGAATTCTCACATAAACTTCCCAATTGAGCTTCAAGTAGTTATATTCGTAAGTGTCCAAGCTAATTCTCCTTAGTTCCTCTTATGTTTCTTCCTTTTGATCTCAATTCTCTCCTCCTCTCTTTCCTCTCACTTTTGTGCCTCAAGATTGAAGGAATAAGAGCGTTTAATGAGTCTAGAGTCATATATAAGCCTTATATATGCTAATTAGGAAGTCTAAGTAAGTCTTATTTAAGCTTATTAACTTTAATGATTTTATTCTAATTATTGTGTTCTGAATCAAATTTCAATTAAACCTACCATAAAATTCTAAAAATTCCAAATAACACATAAACCAAGTCAATTTCACATTCTGTGGCTGATAACGCCTTCGATTCGTATAATGAAACAAAAACACAGAAAGATATTCCTACAACAGACAGATATAAACTCAAGTAATGCAACACACATGCAATTAATTCAGAATTTCCTCTTAATTGCTGATTAGGCACTCTTAATCATGGATTAGTGGCTAATCACTATTTGGGGTTGTTACACCTCATTTGTTCAGACATTCCTCGTTTTGATCTTGTAAGTCTTCTGAACCCCCCCTTTTCATCTTGCTTATGTTTTCTGTTGAATTTTTGACTTTGTGTCACCACCGATCCACCTTTTTGCCTTCAGTCTATCCATCATTCAACATCTCCATGGCAAACTATCTGAAAGCCTTGTTATCTTAGAATAAGGTCGCCACTTTTTGCCGCCATTATTCTATTCCTGACGATGTTCAAATAGAGCTCGTTGCAGACATGGTGGTGGATATGGAGAGGACAGACACTAATACCATAGTGTTTCTATTGCTAGCCATTACTGAAGGCAGAGTGCGACTTTCCTTGCACTATTTTCTTTGAACTGTTCTCCATTATTAGGGTTTGATTCCCTCACAATGGAATGTAATTTTTTACTGAATAATCATGGGTATCGTATCACTCAATTGTCGATTGTGAATTAATCTAGGTATCCTTGTTATTCGACATTACTACGCCCTTGCCAAATCATCTGGGCCAGGATGATTTTGTCTAGGATGATTTTGTCTTAGGGCCAAGGACATGGATCACCAACTGGTGACCACACTTGCCAGTTGAGGCAAGAGAGTGGATGATGTCATGGTCGTAGTGAGTGGAAATTGGGAATTCAGCTCTAAGGAAGACCATTTGGACTCGATTCCTAGGCAAAAAGGGAAACCAGGTGGCAGAGTAATTCAACAGTCATTTTTAATTCTATTCGGCTATCAATGTATTAACAACTTTGCTTCCTTGCCAGTAATGATCTAAAGAAACCGATCACTTCATTGGACGAAGCCGTCTTGGCCCAAGTCAAGACCGCTCTTAAGTATACTAGCCTAGAGAATCTCGAAGGGCAAGGCCGTGCTGCATATATTCTTCTTAGATACGATCCATCTTACTCTAGTTTTGTTGTTGCCAATCACATTCCCATTTCGGAAAAAGAACAACAGCTTATGGCTTTGGTTTTTGAAAGTTTCGTCAACTTGAGGGATGTGGGAACCATTAAAGTAGCAGACAGTGAAAGTAGCAAAGCAAGTGCCGAAGAATCTAATCATGGTGTCGAACGAAGTGAAGGCATAGATAATGGAGACGTCGAGCAAGCGCAGTAGGGCATTGATTCGGTTGTCGAGACCAATGAAAGCGAAGAATCCAACCAACAGCATCTAGAGTTAGTGTCGTCTCCTACTCGAGCGGATTTGAGAGGCACTCAGGAAGAGGCCTATATATTTTTTGACTTGGATGACCTTTTTGGGTCCAGAGCCAAAGATATGGTAGGTGAGTCCCTATCGCTCGCCTAATTTGCTAAGAAGTAAAATGCTAAGAGGATGGTAGCGAGGAGAAAGACGGGCATCACTGGAAGTAGCCAAGAGATCCCCTTGCCGGTGGTGACCTAGTCCAAAGAGATCACTACTCGACCCATTCCCATAGAGTCAGCATAGCCAACTCTTAAGCCCTCGATCGAAGAAATGGTGGCTGAACAAAAAGGGGTGAGAAGCACCCTGCTGAGCCCACTAAGTCGGTTGAGCGGTCGATTGAGAAAAGACCAAGGGCTTCACCCACTTTGGATCTGGGCCGTTTACAATTCAGCCAAAGATTAGGGGGTCGTTCCTTCCCATGGACATATCGGTGGTGAAAGAGCCTGCCATTGCACTAAGTATGGCTATAGCCATCACGTTGCCTTTGGACAAGGCAGTGTTCCATACTAAGTCGAATGTTATCTTAATCACTATGGCCGCACAATCGGTTATTTGGGTGAGTTGATTTCAACAACCATATAAGTTAGTAAAACCTTCTTGCTTTCTTAATATAAACATTCTCTTTTACATACAACTAAACAAATTGCGGAGATTGGTCATCGCCACCATGACACTGTCAAGCTAATCAACCAACTTAAAGGAAAAGTGGCGACCAAGTAAGGTAAGGAAAAGCCAACAGCTGCCGAATTGACCATAGCGATGTAGAGAGCTGAAGCTGAAGCGAAAAGGGCTGATGAAGAGCGTTTAAGAGCCAACTGTGAAGAGGAAAAAAGAAAACACGTCGACCTACTTCGTCGTGCTACCAAAGAAAGGGCAAATCTTTTGGATTCTGCTTTGAAAGAAGCAAAGGCAGACCTGGAAAAGCTCAAGGCTAAGCTTCTGGCAGCTAAGACGGTGACAGAATAAGCACAATCGATGGTGCCCAAAGCATTTGGAGATGGGGAGTTATTAGCTATGGAGAAGTATGCCAACGAGGCCCTGAATTTGAGAATCGAGGCTTCAAACACGGTTGACTCAAGGCATTGGCCACCGCACAAGTGACGCTGGACGTGTTGATTCCTTTCAAGCAGGAAGAGGTGGAGCCGCTAGAGTCGTACCGAGAGGAGTAGATCTGATGCCAAATAGTTGAGACTAAACTTCCATTGTAATAGTCTTTTTGTTTGTTTTTTTTGTTTTTTTTTAAGAATTGATGTACTTGGGTTGGGCCATTTTCATATGTAAAGTGACCTAGTCATGTATCAAGCCAATTTATAAATGAAAACATTTTACTGTGCTTCAAAATTGTCTTGTTAGATGGGTATAATTGAAATGTATTCGTGTAATCATTATAGCGTAATTATTGACGTAATTTGAACAATGAGAGTCAATAAATTAAGTATTGCGCTAATTCAGCATACAATCGAGTTGCTGCTTCTCAAACGGGGTACACTATGTTTGTTCGGCACCTTTCTATGATTCACCACTTATCTGCCGAACAAATTCATATATCTGCCCTTGCCCCGGTGAGAATGAAGGCAAATTGCAAGCCGAATATTTGAATGCGATCGGTGACACGTTCTCACGCTGAGTAGATTCATATATTTGCCCCTGCCTTGGTGAGAACGTAGGTAGATTGCCAGCTGAATAATTAAACATGAAAGACGACGTATTCTCACTGAGTAGATTCATCTATGTACTCCTGCCTTAATGGAAATGTAATGGTGCACCAAAAATGGGCCAACCAGATATGATACGTATTGACAGCTCATACTAGTGAATAAAGGAATGAAGCATATGTGGAGTCTTTTGGGTAGCATCTAGAGTAATGCTTTGTTGTGAAAATAAAGCGGTGTGCTCAACCAACTTGTAATTACTTTGGTTACTTTAAATAGATTCATCATTTTCGACGAAGAGATTAAAGTTTTGAGAAGGGTTCACCGGAGCAATAGCAAACGTAGAAGAAATCCTTTTTGTTGTTGAAGGTTGCGGGGTCGCATATGTTAGGAAAGTTGTTCTTCAATAGTAGAGGTGAGGGGAAGAGTTTGGCAAAGCTAGATGCGAAGATGAGTCAAGAAGCGCCCCGGGATTCTATTCGCAATGGGAACATGGGACCGAAGGAGCAAAACAAGCGTTGATCACCTACACGACGAAGTAGGTCTCCCAGAAGGGATAATTGAAGCAAATCTCCTAGAAGCAGGGTCCAGAAAAGAGGGAATAATACAACCGTCAGTTGTCATGTCCCACTTCGGAATGCGCCAAGTAGGCCGCAACGTCCATTAAGCTTCTCTGTTTTTATTGGGAATAAGCCCATCACCGAAGCCAATTCGATTGTTCATGACCCAAACATGGCAGTTGAATTCACATGGCAAATCTTCTGCAGAGAAGTGCACCAATCAATGACCGATTAGGAAGATTATGAAGTCTTCAGAGAAGGGGTCCATGGAGCCATCAAGGGACTCTACAGTTCGTATGAAGTCAGCATGCGCCTTTGTGCCGCATGAAAATAAATTGAACACAAAAATGGGTGGATTCAGAACTTATAGCTTCGACTCGAAGAAGCCTAGAAGCAGGCGAAGAACGAGGCTTGGAAAGCTAGAGTGGCAGAATTGAAGGCAGTGAGGGACAATATCAAAAGACACAATTACACAATGCCTCATGGATCGTGCAATAGCTGATTGTGGTATTGCCAGTATTTTTGCAAGAGAGGCTATAATGACCTGAGCTTATAATAAAGGCCTCTTTGAAGGAAGAAAGATTGGTATTGACAACACAATGGAGAAACTGGCCGACGACGTTTGCCAATGTGAAAATTGTGGCTTCAAGAACGGATGGATCAAAGCATTACAATCGGTGGGAGTAGAATCTATGTTGTTGTTATATCAGAGTTCTGTCATGCCGTTTGAAGCCTACAATGCCGAGAAAACAAACGATGAGGAGGAGCTCAATCGGCCTTAGGATAAACTGATTTGGGTTCCTATGACTAGGACGTTGATTGGCCTTAGGAAAAATGCAATGTGATGATATATTCTTAATAAAAATACAATTATGGTTATTTGTATTTGTCAAACCAATTGTGTCTAAATTATGTGCTGTAAATAAATAAAAAAATGATGCTTTGTAGAATGCTCCGAATTTGAAGGTTTTACTGATGGTTCTTTATGCCAAGTACAAAGAGCACTCCGAATTCAAAGGGTTTACTGATTGCGCTACGTGCTGAGCATGAAGGGGGCTCCGAATTCAAATGCTTTACTGATGGTGCTTCATGCCGAGCACGAAGAGTGCTCCGAATTCAGAGGCTTTACTGATGATGCTTCTGAATAGGATTGCAAACGAGCCGAGCCAAGCTTTTAGATGTTTAGGCTCGGCTCTGTCAAAATGAGGGAAGCTCGAGCTTGGCTTAAGCTCAAGTCGAGCTTCAAAAATTATGTTTGAACTCGACTCGTTGGCTAATTTAAAAGCTCAAGCTTGGCTCATCTAGGCTCAACAATGTAAACGAGCTCGAACAAGCTCAAAATTCAAGTTCACATCTATAACTCAAAAAATGAAATTCCAATTCACATATGGAGAGTGATGTACATTGTTCTGTCACTAATTCAATAAACTTTTCAATCACACTTTTTTTTTCACAAAAATCAAATAAAAAATAAAAAATAAAAAATCTATACAACTAATAATAAAAAAATCTGTGCATTACAGAGCATAACAAGCATTACACAAAGTATTACACACATTACACAATGCATTAAAATAGTGCATCCTTGAACAAAACATAATTACCAAAAATACCACGCATCCTTAAATAAAACACATTACACAGGACATTACACAGTTCATCCTTAAACAAAACATAATAACCAAAAACTAAACCACAAATTTCTTGACTTGATTCACTTGAAAACACACCAAAAAGTCTTCATTTCTTTGGAACTTCGCATGAGCCTTCAACCTGTAACCGTAGAATTATTATATATGAATTAATCTTATGATAAAACTTAAGAAATTTAGTTTATTAAAGATAAAACATACCCAAAGATGTCAAACTAAGGAAGCAAAATCTCGTTGAAAGATGACTTCATAGTCTATCAAAAGAAACAAGAATATATTATTTCAATATTATGTTTCACATAAATTGATAATAAAGGAATTTGTCATTGTATGGATCAAAATTAATAATTAGAAAAAATACTTACATCTGATCCCGTTTTGAGTCCATGTAGTGCACATACCCAATTAGATCCACATAGTAAGATTTGGACTATTTTCGTTGATAATGATGCTCGATAGGGATCAATAACTCTACCACCAACACTAAATGTCGACTCTAATGCCACTGTATTGATTGGAATTAACAATATATCAGCTCCCATCTTGGACAATATCCGATACTTGAGGTTGTTCACTTTCCACCACTCCAATGCATCAAAATGGGAATTTGAACCTTCATTGCATATGTAAACACTTTCTTCTAAATAAATGTCCAAGTCAGATTTTGCTAGCTGAATTGTATTAGCTTTTCTAATAAAAGATTCAAATTTAGATCTTCCCATCTCGAGAGCTTTTCCAAGATCATAAGTAGCATTACTAGAATCATTAGCTTCTTGAGTGCTTTGTTGCAAACTTTGCTCATTGTTCCTTGAAGTATGAATAACAACATATTCATTGTAAAGCTGATATAAGGCCTCACACACCACAGAAATGTTTCTAGTAGCTTCTGCTTCTGGGTAGATCTCTAGAAAACAAAACTGAACAAGCATCAATTTGAATCTTGGAACCAACACTGCAACTGCAGCCATCAACAAATTATATTCACCCCAGTATGTGTTAATTTTTTTTTTTCATCTTCAAAGTCATTGCTTTAATGTAGTCATTTTCATCCACCAACTTCTCATTCAATATTTCTTTTATCCTCCAAACCTCTGCGAGGAACAAATTAGAAGTAGGATATTCACTCTTGGATATGATATTTGTGACTTCATTGAAAATTGCCAAAAATTGACATACAGCCTCAACTTTCACCCAATCTTCAAGGCTAGGCACGTAAACAAAACCTAGATCCCTTTCCTGATATCTAGGAAAGACATCTTTAAACTCCAAAGCAGCAGACAACATCATATAAGCTGCATTCCATCGGGTTGGACAATCTAAAATTAATTTTTTTTAAGGCAACTGCAATTGCTTAGCAATCTCACTAATGCCCTCAAGTACTTGCACCATCTCGAACACCATCAATAATATCTCCTATTTGGCAAGGCCCATCTTGCACCATGATATTCAGTATGTAGGCACAATAACGTACATGAAAAATTTTTCCACCAAAAAACAACTTTTTCATTGCAAAGGTTTCTTTCAAAATTTTCAAGCAAACATCATTGTATGAAACATTATCCACTGTTATAGTACACACCTTATTTACAATGTCCCATTCAACTAGACACTTCCGGAGAGCATTCATAATGATAACCCTTGTGAGACCCCTAACTTTTGTAAACCCTATGAAGTCCCTTACTTTCAAATTATTTATTTGAAATCGCTCAATTTCTTAATTAATTGCAATTTTAACCCTAGGATCAAAATACATGCACCAACTGAAAACTCGCAAACCCTGATCGATTTTGATAACTTAGAAATCATTCTAATATCCTAATACTAATTAATTGACTCTATAAACGTAGAATTACCACTTGAAAGCCCTAGGTTTTTTCAGTTTTTATTACGCTCGTCGGTTGATAGCCTTTTTATTCGAAACAAGAAATTCAAACCGAATTAGATTCTCTAACCCTAACTTAGTTAAATTCTACTCTAAAATAAATGTTCCAATTCATAAATTAAGACCTTAGCCCTCATATTTTACTTAAATCACAAATTGACCCCAAGTTAGTACCATTGTATATATATATATTTGTACCTCTTATTCATCAAATCGTTTTGTACACAATATCTATGGAATTTGTATACAAAATAAATAGGAAAATCCCCCAAATCTTGAGCATATGGCTAGCCATCATACCTCCTAGGCTATAATCACTGTACTTTAGAGACAAATCCCTTGAATCATGGAAATAATTATAACTTTGGTACCAATTCTATATATATACATGTATATATCTAATGTACTTGTAACTAGAATGGATTAAATTAGACATAAGCCTTACTAGATCATAATTAAATACATAATTAAGGTCCTAATTATCCACTATTCCATTTCATTTGAACTAAATACAACTCAATTCCATTACATTTCAACCAAACGACATTTTAGACAATTCACACCATTTTTTTCTATAAATACACCACCATCGTCCATCTATTTGAACATCAAACACCACACCCACACACTCACATGTCATAGAGAGAGGGAGAGGAGTGGAGAGTGAGCTTGTGGGAGGGAGAAAGAAGAGAAAGAGAGCGAGTCTTGTAAAACTAGTTCTATAAGCATTTGAGTAAGCCACAACACAAATCTCTCTTTTATTTCCTTTTTCAAATGCATGCTCTTAGAAGTTTTAAACATTCATTTCAGATGTGTTTTGATGGTATTCTTGTGTTAGAAATGAAAGAAATTGAGCCTTGATTCTACCCTTCTTGTATTTCTCTTAATCGGTATAAAACTACCTTTTTCCATATCAAACTCTCAAAATTTCCAAAGGGCACATCTTCACCTTAAATTTATGAGTTTAATACTGTTGAATTTATAGATGAGAAGAAGAAGAAGAAGAAGAATAAGAAGAAGAGAATAGAACGAGAGAGAGAAAGCTGCTGTATATTATTGATTCAAAAAACATAGGGTTTCCCCCTTACACATAACTACTTATACTAATAAGAATAATACATAAAGACCAAACTACCCCTAACACTTAACACTCCCCCTCAAGTTGGTGCAAAGATATTTCTCATGCCCAACTTGTAACAAATGGGGTGAAAGACTTTACTACTAAGACCCTTAGTAAAAACATCCGCCAGTTGATCTTCAGACTTAACAAAAGGCATACATATCAAACCCTTATTCAATTTCTCCTTAATGAAATGTCGGTCAATCTCAATATGCTTAGTCCGATCATGTTGAACAGGATTGTGTGCAATACTAATAGCAGCCTTGTTGTCGCAATACAAAGTCATGGGACCACTCCAATCAAGCCCTATATCACTCAACAAAGATTGAAGCCACATTAGTTCACATGTTCCATGTGCCATAGCCCTGTATTCAGCTTCAGCACTAGATCTAGAAACGACCGCTTGCTTCTTACTTCGCCATGTAACTAAATTTCCACCTACAAAAGCACAATAACCGGAGGTAGAGCGTCGGTCATCTATAGAGCCTGCCCAATCTGCATCTGTGAATGCTTCCAACCGCAAGTGACCATGATTAGAGAACAAAATTCCTTTTCCAGGGGCAGATTTAAGGTACCTCAAAATGCGATAGACTGCATCCAAATGAGTTGCACGAGGATCATGCATAAACTGACTCACTATCCCAACTGCATAGGCAATATCTGGACGAGTATGAGAGAGATATATCGGTCTTCCCACAAGTCTTTAGTACCTTTCCTTCTCCACAGACTCACCAATTCCACTACAAAGATGATGATTAGTCTCAATTGGTGAATCAGCTGGTCTACAGCCCAACATGCCCGTTTCCTCAAGAAGATCTAGAATGTACTTCCTTTGAGAAATAAAGATGCCTTTATCAGATCGAGCAACTTCAATCCCAAGAAAGTATCGCAATGGACCAAGGTCTTTTATGTCAAACTCCTTGGCTAACTGCATCTTGAGATGGGTCACCTCCTCCTCATCATTTCCTGTCACAACTATGTCATCCACATATACAATAAGCACTGTTACCTTATGTACATTGCGTTTGACAAACAAGGTGTGATCCGCATTGCTTTGCTGATACCCAAATCCTAGCATTGCCTTGAGGAATCTACCAAACCAGGCTCTAGGAGATTGTTTCAAACCGTACAAAGCCTTCTTTAATCTACAAACCTTTCCAACTGTAGACTGAGATGAGAATCCTGGAGGTACATCCATATATACCTCCTCCTCCAAATCCCCATGAAGAAAAGCATTCTTCACATCTAGTTGCTGTAGAGGCCATCCCAAATTAGCCGCACATGGAAGGATAGCCCGAATGGAATTCATCTTTGCTACCGGGGCAAAAGTTTCTTGATAATCTATTCCATATGTTTGGGTAAATCCCTTGGCCACTAGTCTTGCTTTGTACCGTTCAATCGTCCCATCTGCATTGTGCTTAATGGTGAACACCCACTTACATCCGACTGGGTTTTTCCCATTTGGAAGAGACATCAACTCCCATGTGTTATTTTTACTCAAAGCTTGCATCTCTTCTACCATAGCTACCTTCCACTTAGGATCATTGATGGCGTCTTTCCAACCCTGCGGAATACACATAGAAGAAAGGGACGAAACAAAAGCACGATACGGAGAAGACAACGAATCATATGACACGAATTTAGAAATAGGGTGTTGAGTACAAGCTCTAACCCCCTTTCTGAGAGCAATAGGAAGACTCAAATCATCCGTAACAGGACCATCAACAACAGGTGAAGAAATGAGATGAGGATCATTACCTGAAGAGTTAGTGGACACTGGGTGTGGAACTGGCATAGGAGATGACGATTGACTCGGTGGCACAAGAGAAGCCGGCTCTTTCTGGCGCCGTGAATAAGTCTTAAGATCAGCTTTGTCCAAACGACCACCGATATTCGACTCCTCGTCAACAGAACTTCTAGGCTCTCCCTCACCACAAATAACAGCCCGCTGAGTCGGAAGGAAAAAAGACAACTCATGCTGATATGATGCCGTCTGATCCGCAATCTCATCGATACCACGCTCCCTCTGAGGAGATGGCAGAGGGCCAGAAAAGAAGGACTCAGATTCACGGAAGGTGACATCCATACTAACATATAGCTTATGAGAGTGAGGGTCATAGCATTTGTAGCCTTTCTGAGAAGTAGAATAACCAAGAAAGACACACCGGACAGCCTTAAGATCAAGCTTCCCACGAGTACAAGGGTGAAGATGAACAAAACAGACACAACCAAAAACCCGAGGCGGAAGGGAAGAAGTGGGATAAGTCACAGGAAGAAGCTCAAGAGGAAGTTGGAAGTGAAGGACACTAGAGGGCATACGGTTAATAAGGTAAGCATGAAGAACCCATCCCCCAAAAAGACTTAGGAACGTGCATGGTAAAAACAAAGAGAGCGGGCAACCTCAAGGAGATGGCCATTCTTACGTTCAAAGAACTCCATTCTGTTCAGGAGTGCCAACACAACTAGTTTGATAAAGAATGCCATGCTCATCGAGGTATGCCCGGAAAGTGCCATCAACATACTCGGTCCCATTATCACTCCGAAGAATTTTGATAGTAGCATTGAAGAGATTGGATACCATTTTATGAAAACTTTTGAAGCAAGAGAAAACCTCATTTTTTGTACGAAGTAAATAAAGCCAAGTCACACGGGAATAACAATCAATAAATGTGACAAACCAACGATAACCAGAGATAGAAACAACAGGGGAAGGACCCCACACATCAGTATGAATAAGCATAAAAGGAAAAGTACTTCTTTTATTAATGGAAGGATAACAAGTACGTTTATGCTTAGCAAGCTCACAAGCATCACAAACAAAGTTATTCCTAGGACAATCACGAACTAATAAAGGAAAAAGTTTCTCTAAAATGCTAAATGAAGGATGCCCCAAACGGCGATGCCACTGATGAAGGAGACGAAGGGAGGAGCCAGAAGCACATTGAAGAGCCTGAGAGGATACAGTGAAGTAGGGATGGCATCCGAAAGTACAGACCACTTTGTGCTCTACCATCGCCAATCATTTTCCCGTGGCAGTTCTGAAAGACACAATGAGTCGGAAAAAAGGTTACAGAGCAATTGAGAGCGAGTAAGGCTACTAATGTAAAGTAAGTTAGTTCGTAAATTAGGAACATGAAGAATGATGAAAGTGAAAGTAAAGAGATGCAATGAATGTAACCTGGCGGACATAGAAGATAAAGTGCCATCACCACTCTAACCTTATCTCGCCCGAACTAGGTGAATAAGAATGGAAAAAACTAGAAGTACCCGTCATGTGATCGGTAGCTCTAATCAATGATCCAAGGAGGCAACGAAGAGGCACCGAGTGCACTAGCGTAAATACTGTGTGAGCAAAGTTGGAAGAGGCAGAAGAGGAAGAAGCTAAGGCAGATGAAGAATCAAGTCGAGCCATCAATCGTCTGAGAGTGTGAAGCTCATCCGGGGAAATATGAGAACCAGCATCATTCGAGGCACTAGCAGTAGTCTTAGAAACATGTGCCTGAGGACGAACACCACCACCACGACCACGGCCTCGAGTAGGGCGGCCATGCAACTTCCAACAGTGGTCTTTATCATGTCTATCTTTCCCACAATACTCACACTTCAACCGGTCCCGATCAACCAATGGACCCTTACCACCACCTGGAGATGGAAAAGACGGAGTATCACGTGACTTGGGGCCAACAACCATCGCTGACCGATCCGCAACAGGAGCATGCACCATAGCACTACGACGACTCTCCTCCTGCTGAACCAGGGCGTAAGCCTCACGCAATGTAGGAAACGGAGAGCGACCCAACACCTGAACTCGTATCTGATCATACTTCAAATTCAGACCAGCAAGAAAGTCATAAACCCGCTCCTTCTCCACAGCCTTCTGAAACATAGTGGCATCTTTGGAGCAAACTGCCTGAAAACTCTGGTAAAAATCTAGCTCTTGCCACAAACCACTCAACTCAGCATAGTAGACTGACAGAGAGCGATCCTTCTGATCCAAACCCCTAATCTTCTTACGCAATTCATAGGCCTGTGCATCATTCCCTTGTTGAGAATACATCTGAGAGGCTGCTAGCCAGATCTTGTGAGCAGTATCCATCAAGAGAAAAGTCCGACTAATGGTAGGCTCCATAGAATTGATGAGCCAAGTCATAACTAAAGCATTCTCAGAAATCCATTGAGTAGATAAAGCACTATCCTCAAGAGGGTGGCTCGGATTACCAAGAATATAGCTACCAAACGCCAAGAATGGCAAGACTACAGGAGCGGGACCAAATCAAGTAATTAAAACCATTAAGTTTGACCAGACTAATCTGGAGAGAATGACTATCACCAAGAGTCAGCCCACGACTCAGTCCACTCTCCTCCTTGCCCTTAGAGTCCTGACCCAAGTTATCAGCCATGAGATGAGAAAAGAGGGTGCAAAAAACACAAGCTGGATATCAAACAAGGCTAGAAATCACCCAACCAGCACACCAAAACACCTTCTAAGGCTAAAACAGTCCAAGAGAAGTCCAAAACGGAGCAACCAGATCAACTACAAGCCAGAAAACCGAAGCAGAGCATTTGAACAGCGATAAAAAACCAAGATAGGGCCAAAATACATCAAACCAGGGACAATAAACCCCTCTAGGGTTCCAGTCGGCTCCCAAGGATAGGAGAATAAGGGACGAAACTAGAAAAAATAGGATCAAACAGTGATTTTCGAAAAATCACCCAATTTTGACGAAAAATCAAAAAAATTAGAAAACTCAACCAATAATGACCAAACAATCAAAATAAGATTATAGGGTGATTACCCATTAATTTTCGAGCATACTGTATTTTTTTTTTTTTTTTTTTTTTTTTTTTTTGAATTTTGAATTTTGAATCTTTGCTTTGCTATAACAGACGTACCAGGAACAGTATGAAGCCTAAGCAACAATCTTCAAGGAGGAAGATAGTGCTCTGATACCATGTTGAATTTATAGATGAGAAGAAGAAGAAGAATAATAAGAAGAAATTTCTAGAATACTAACCACTAATATTATAACCTTGTTATCTATTTGAATGACATGTTCCTTTCCTTTATTATTGAAATTGCTATTATTGACTTGAATATCATGCTTCACTACTTGCTTGCTATAAATATGATGGTGTGTTGGATTGGGAAAAAGGGACGGGGTGTGTGTGCGTTTACTGGGCATTCAAAACTCATGGCATTTTGTGCCATGTATTGAAGACTATTAGGTTGGTCGAAGGCAAAGCTAAAGTATTTGAGGACTTATGGCTATCCTATGAAGTTAGGAACTAGTTATGTTAAACGTGTTTTGAGATTGTAAATGATAGATCCCATGTTGTATTTAAGACACGATTTTTGTAATTTGTATATATATATCACATTTGTAACCTATCCTTATACTCCGTCAAGTCATGTAGGCCTTGTGTTAATCCCCTGTCAAAATCTGTCAAAAAGGTAGCTTTGCTATCTAAGGTAGTTGGACTTAGAAAGGAGGCTATTTTGACTCCTCCGACCTTCCTGGGATGTTGCTTGGTTATTAGCTAAAGGACTCATTAGTGACGTTTCCTACTCTTGTAACCTTAGATAAACCTTGTATTTAATGGTTAATATATTATCTGATGTTCCCGATTTTTGGGACGTCACAACTTGGTATCAAAGCCTAGGT
Source organism: Camellia lanceoleosa (assembly GCA_025200525.1). Classification (NCBI taxonomy): domain Eukaryota; kingdom Viridiplantae; phylum Streptophyta; class Magnoliopsida; order Ericales; family Theaceae; genus Camellia; species Camellia lanceoleosa. Next base: position 44,362,924 of record CM045772.1, read on the forward strand.
TCAACCCTTACCCACGCGTTTCGACCTGCGGTTAGAGACTACCTTGCCCCGACTATGTTACATTATTATAACACTACCTATTCTCTCAACTAAAAGACATCAAAAATAGAATTGTTCTTGACCTACCTTAGGGAATTTCTTCGAATTTTGAGCACACTTACATCAACTCATGAGGATGTATTTTAGGATCGTGAAATGGTTTTAACTTTGAGTACAACCTCACATCGCGTAGTAGGGGTACTATTAGTTCTACACGTCTTCTATCGATCATCGAACCCTCATCTTGTATTCGTAACCTTTATTCGATGTCATCCTTTTCCAAGATTAAGTCCTGTCCATCTAGTCCTATTTTATATATTACTATTTGTAAAATTGACCTCCTTTGACCCTTGATTATTTTATTTAGCCCAAGGCTTCTTGTAAATAATTTCATTTTCTTTACTCGGTGACGAATCTTGGATATTCAGTTTGAAATGCGGATGGCCAACACAGTTTCAAGTTAAATATCTAGTTTAGTCACTAACTCTATAACCTTGATCACATTGAAGTTCGAAACCATAACATCATACCATTCATCCACATTTCAGTTAATCCTGATGTTATCACCATAACCGCTTTGTATTCTTTGTCTCCACTTTAATCCAATTTTAAGAATCTTGTAATTATTATTATGTATATATGAAGTTGTACTGTGTGAACACCCTAGGATAATTAAACTCTAACTTAAGATTAGTTGCTTACCCATTAGGAATTGCCTCTGTAGTTAGAATTTGACTTACGCCTCACCCTATTCAAAGAATGACAAATGATGGACCACACTTCGAGACAAGTAATAACACAAGCTCACAAGCAACAATGGGAATGCAGTACAAGGAAATTGAAACCTTAAGAATGGACTAGTAACCGTGGCTGAAATCCCGAACCCTATCAAGAATCAAATTTTGGAGGAGCCTTACCATCTTTGTGGAAATAATTAGTACAACATTGACTTCAAAATAAGATGAGGTAGAATCCAAGAGGATTTGGAGCGTGTGGAAAGGAAACCCAACTTCATGAGGGACCGGAAAGGAGCAACCAGAAGAATACAACACCATACTCCAAGATAGAAAGGGAAAGCAATTATACGGAAAGAAGTCAAGGATGACTATTTAAAGGGAAAGGGCCAAAGAACACTAGAAATTAGACCACAGTAGCACCTTATGTAAGGCATAGACAAGAATCGATGGATATGATTAATGACTAACTTAGGGAAGATGTAACTAGGAAATGTTTGTACGATTAATTTTCTAAGACATGAAGATACCCTACTCCGACCTCATCTTACAAAAATAGAATTGTTACACGTACCTTAGCTATTATCGATAATTACCAATAAAAGGAGATGACTTACCCATCCAACAAAATGTTTTTATTATTTAAGGGAGATAGATTAATGATTCAACAAATCAACAAACACAATGGAAAGTGTAGATCGCCACATCAGGAAATTGGTAATATAAGCCCTCACACTGGAGCAGCAGCGTCGTTACCCATATAGTGAACAGTTAAAGAAGCGCGAGAGATTAGCTTATTTCTTTAGTCATTAATCATGGAGGAATTTGATTCAAAATGTTATTATTAGAATAAGACCAATGGCGACTTTAGACAGAATGGAGAATAACGTAAAAGAGGAAGATGATCTGAATGATTTAAATCACATTGCCAGCATTATAACGCAATTGCCCATAACATTTTGAGACATGAAGAATGACTAAAATTTTGAGGACGAAATTTATTTAAGGAGGATAGGTTGTGAGACCCCTAACTTTTGTAAACCCTATTAAGTCCCTTACTTTTAAATTATTTCTTTGAAATCGCTCAATTTCTTAATTAATTGCAATTTTAACCCTAGGATCAAAATACATGCACCAACGGAAAACTCGCAAACCCTGATCAATTTTGATAACTTAGAAATTATTCTAATATCCTTATACTAATTAATTGACTCCATAAACGTAGAATTACCACTTGAAAATCCTAGGTTTTTCTGGTTTTTACCACGCTCGTTGGTTGACAGCCTTTATATTTGAAATAAGAAATTCAAACCGAATTAGATTCTCTAACCCTAGCTTAGTTAAATTCTACTCTAAAATAAATGTTCCAATTCATAAATTAAGACCTTAGTCCTCATATTTTACTTAAATCACAAATTGGCCCCAAGTTAGTACCATTGTATATATATATTTGTACCACTTATTCATCAAATCTTTTTGTGCACAATATCTATGGAATTTGTACACAAAATAAATAGGAAAATCCCCCAAATCTTGAGCACATGGCTAACCATCATACCTCTTAGGCTATAATCACTGTACTTTAGAGACAAATCTCTTGAATCATGGAAATAATTATAACTTTGGTACCAATTCTATATATATACATGTATATATCTAATGTACTTGCAACTAGAATTGATTAAATTATACTTAAGCCTAACTAGATCATAATTAAATACATAATTAAGGTCCTAATTATCCACTATTCCATTTCAGTTGAACTAAATACAACTCAATTCCATTACATTTCAACCAAAGGACATTTTAGACAATTCACACCATTTTTTCTATAAATACACCACCATCATCCATCTATTTGAACATCAAACACCACACCCACACACTCAAATATAGCGGCCCCGGTCTTTTCCCATTCGATGTTTGTATCCAGACTTAGGTTCCGTGGATTCTATCTTTGTGTAATGGTTGTTGTCGTCCTATATTTTCTTATTTGGAGTTATAGGATGTGTTGGGCGGGTTTGGAACAGGTTGGTTGAGCTTAGGAACCAAAACTAGTTGCCCAGATTTTGGCTTGTCCGCTCGAGCGGGAAAAACACCCATCCAGTATTTCTTGTGCAGGGTTGGACGCTCGAGCGGGAGTTGGGCCGCTCAAGCGGGAGTTTGTGAGTGTCCGCTCGAGCGGGAGTTTGTCCGCTCGAGCGGGGAGGCTGAGTATAAAATCGTGTTTTAGCGTTTTAAAGCAGTTTTTCATCTTCTTTTCAGATTCTAAACCCTAAGTTCCGAGTTCTCTCTCTCCCAACTCATCTTCTCTCTCAGGTTTGATCTTCTTAGAGTGCTTTTTTACCCTAGTTCCTTCATTAAAAAGGTAGATAAGAGTGAGGGCTACGTTTTAATCTGAACATTCTTGAAGTTGGAGCACGTTGGAGTTTTGGACATCATCTTCATCTTCTCCTTTTTGAGTTATTTCTTCGAGGTTGGGATTTCCTACTCCATTTATACGTTTTAATCCTAAGTGGTGGTATTTTGGTATGTGGGGATAGGTTAGTAATTTTGGGAGAAACCTTAAGGTTTTGTCATAGATTAATTTATATAATTAGTTTAAGGGAAGATTGTGATATTGGGTTAAATTCATGAGATTGGGGAATTTAGTGGTTTAATGATGTATTTGGTAGTTTAAATGCTACCTTTGAGAATATTGAAATTACATTTATTGTTATAGTTATTTCTTGCTTAGAAATAATTGTTTTGGGCTATCAGTGGAGGATAGCCATTGATTGTTGTAGACCTTGCATGCGGCTTAGGTAGAACTGAAATTGAGTCAATTGTTTGACTGTTGAGTTAATACAGAACATTTATGTATTAATTATGTGTTGTATATGGCAAGTATTGATTATGTTGCATATGCATTTGGTTTTGGAGGAGATAGGGGATGAACTCCACAGTCTAGGGGAAGATAGGGGATGGACCTCTAAACCGGACTTGTTGGGAGGAGATAGGGGATGGACTCCAGTAGCATCACTTATGTGTGTGCTTAATTATAATAGAAATATTTCTATTTGTTGTTGATAAGATACATCACCACCATATGTATCAGCTGGGAAGTAAGGGAGTGAATTTGGTTGAGATTGGTATAACATCAGCATGTGTGTTTATTATGTTATGAGAAAGGTTTAACCTGATTTGTTATCCTTGTTGAGTTGTTTGGCCAGGTTCTGAGCCATGACTGTATAAATGAAAAGTAAAAGGTGTCATAGACCATGTGTCATAGACAACATAGGCGTTTGTGTCGATGAATTGTAAATTGATTATCTTGTGTTAACCATGTATCGGGTGCTACTGCTTTAGTTAATTCTTATGCTTGGTTTAGTATTTCTCTACTGGGCTGTGGCTCACCCTATATGGGAACTTCATTTTCAGGTTCAGGTGGTCCACTACCTCCAAAGACTTAGCTTGTGAGGATTTGGACTTGAAGACTTGTTTTATTTGTTTTAGTTGTTTTATTTGAATTATGTAAACATTCAAGCCCAGGGCTTTATTTGTTTTGAGTTAGAACTCATGAAATTGTGTCCAAGTGTTGGCTTGGCAAGATGTAAGCCCGTAGGGCATTTATTTTGATGTTTTATATCACGGTTAGTAGAGGCCGATCTTCGGATCGGGCGAGAGGGGGTGCTCATAGCTGACCTTCCCCAATCGTACCCAAGTTCCCGAGCCGAGACAACTTTGGTGATGACGGACACGTGGCCTTTGGCACCGAGTCAGGGTTTCCTAAATTCCCCCATTAAAAAATATTTAGGTGGCGACTCCGTATCTGGCAAAGCAGTCCATGTTTGGCCCTTCTTTTTTAAAAATCTGTTTTCTCAAAACGATTTGCCGGATTTGGACTCTTTGGTTCAGATCAAGAACTGTGACAAATTGAGTCCGAACTGTAGCATTGAGGTCCCCCGTGGACTGGTTACAGGACCTTCCGTCGAGAGGGCGAACTTTGTAATAAGTGTGCGTGAGTGTGTGAATGTTTTCCAACCCCACGTTTTTCTCCCTTTTACTTACCTGCTTTTGATGGTTAGTTCTAGGTCATTTTTTTTTTCAATTAGCATCCTTATGCTTGCTTGTTTGCATTCATTCATCTTTCTTGCATGCACTAGGCTCGGCGCATCATACAAACTGCATCGTATTTCAATTCCAAATTGAATACATGTATCAATTGTTGCATCTCATATGCCATCTTAGAATAGCCGAGCCTATTTCTAGTTGCATTTTTGCATGTGTTGCATTAGCCATCTTAACATAGCTAGGATCATGCATTGATTACTAACTAGCTATTGTTTTGGCTCGGAGTACTAGGTAAGCTTTTACACTTTAGCATACTGGCTGTGTACTATTGATTGCCATGAAAGCATGCTTGCCATGAGGTTATTTGCTTATGTGATATAACTGCCTGAATGCCTGTGGGTGAAGGTTGGATTATTTGAATTGGAACAATTCATTAAAATCCACGACTTAGCCTACTTGCGAGTAGCAAATTTCAAACCATTTTCAAACAAACAGATATGCAATGTTTTGTTCCAAATTAGGCGATCTAGTCTATACTTGTATGCTGTACGCATCACGTAGTAAGATTAGCTAATTAATCGGAATAAGAACACATGTGTTTTCAAAAACAAGATATCATGCTTAGTACAGGCCGATCTTTGATCAGGCGAGCGGGGGTGTAGACGCGCCCATGGGCTTGATGCTACAGTTCGGACTCAAATAGTCACGGTTCTTAATCTGATCTCGCAAAGTGCAATGCGAGATTGATAAATCACCAAAGAGTCCAAATCCGACAAATCGTTTTGGAAAACAGATTTTTTTTGAAAGAAGTGCCAAACATGGACTGCTTTGCCAAATATAGAGTCGCCACCTAAATATTTTTTATAGGGGAATTTAGGAAACCCTGACTCGTTTGCCTAAGGCCACGTGTCTGTCATCACCAAAGTTACCTCGGCTCGGGAACTTGGGTACGATTGGGGAAGGTTAGTTATGAGCACCCCCTCTCGCCCGATCAAAGATTGGCATCTACTAACCATGATATCTAGTTTTGAAAACGTTATGTGTTCTTATTCCGATTAATTAGCTAACCTTACTATGTGATGCGCACAACACAAAAGTATAGACTAGATCGCCTAATTTGGAACAAAGCATTGCATAGCCGCTCGTTTGAAAAATGGTTTGAAATTTGCTACTCGTGAGTAGACTAAAACACAGATTTCAACGAGTTATTCCAACTCAAGCAATCCAACCTTCACCCCCAGGCATTCAGGCAGTTATTTCACATAAGCACATAGCCTCATGGTAAGCATGCTATCATGTCAGTCACTCACACACATGCAAGGATGCTAAAACATAAACACTTACCGAGTACTCCGAGCCAAAGCAGAAACTAGTTAGTAATCATATGCGTGATCCTAGTTCATGTTAAGATGGCTAATGCAACACATGCAAGATGCAACTAAGCTAGGCTCGGCTATTCTAAGATGACATGTGAAATGCAACAGATAGCATGTATTCAACTTGGAATTGAAATACGATGTAGTTAGTATGATGCGCCGAGCCCGGTGCATACAATACAAATAAATGGATGCACGCATGCATAGCATAAGGATGCTAAATTAAACATGCCCCAATACTAACCATTAAAAGCAGGTAAGTAAAAGGGAGAAAGAAATGGGGGTTGGAAAACATGCACACACGCACCCACACTTATTACAAATTCGCCCTCGCTTGGAGGGACCAAAAAAATAATGCAATTTAATCAACTGACAAGCTAATTAAATAATTATAGACCACTTGACTAGTTAAGCAAATTAACTAAACTAATAAAGCGGTAAACAGCCTCGGGAAGAGGGTCCAATGCATGCGCGCTCGGTTTCGCTCGGAAATTCACTGCCTCTGTTTTCACTGTTTCTCTCCTCTAAAGACTGCATAAGTCCCAAGGAATGCTTTCTGAACACTGTGGAAGGTCACCGGCCATGATGAATGGTCACCGGCCAAAGGGGAAGTGGTCATCGACCATATATTGAACTCTCGGCCACCAATTCATGGCCGGTCGGCACTGAATGTAGTCGGTCGGCCACCTATGCCTGCAGAATCTTGTTTTGACAGCAGTAGAGGGCAAAACATGGCATGGCAATACATTTCAAGCAATGTTTTCACCAACCACACTCCTTATCGCATTCATGACTCAAAGGAGTTTGGTACTCGGCCCTTAGACCAGCAATCGCGCATTCCAATGCATGATGGCCAAAGAGGCCAAGTTGTGCATTTTAATTTCAAATATAATGCAAACCGAACAAACACAAAAGGATCCAACCTCTATCACGGTGATTCAAGAGGCAAGGCATGCGTGCAAGATGCAATGCAACCTAGGCATGTGTGCTAAGTATACACTATGAACATGAGGGCAAGCAATGCAATAATGCAACATGGACAACACACAAACATGTAACAACATGTTAAGTGGCTAAAAAGGGGGAATACATGCCAAATGTATTACAACCTAATCATGCAAGAACATGTCATGTAGCTCAAGCAATGCAATAAGATGTAATTACACATGGCATGCGACACAAGGCAAAATGGAGCAAGCATGCGACAATATGCAAGGCATGCATGCAATAACATGGTGGTATGGACTTACACTAACATGGGTAGCTCTCAAGCATGCCAAAATCAGTGGCCAAATGCCAAGGAAATGAGGGCCAAAACACATACAAACATGCATGCAAACATGGTCCAACACTTAGGCATAAAGAAGCAACTTTTAAGCACACTTAAAAGGGATAAACAAGGGCAAATAGCATGCATATAACGCTTTGAAAATCATGTTAGAAAAGGGTGCCAAACCAACTTAACAAGACAAGCATAGCATGCGATAATGTCCAAAACTCAAGACAAGCCAAGGGGCTTAAACCATGGCCATGCCAACCAAGCCTCAAAGGGCCAAGGGGACTCAAAACCACCCCAAGGTAGACCAAAACAAGGTCAAGGGTACACCTAGATGGCATCTAAATGGCCTAAATCTAAAGGCATGCAAAATGAACCAATCATTGAGCATAACACACAAACCTTTTGAAACATCAAAGGAGCCATAAATGCAAGTATACAAGCATGCTATATGGACTGAAATGACATGGTAAGTGGGTCCAAACCACTGAAACAAAGCAAGTAAAGCATGCTAGAGGGGTCAACACTCGAGGCTCACAAGAGGAATTGCATGGTAGCTATACAAAGCAAAGCATGGATGACCCGAGCAACCAAAAACAGACCTCAAGCATACTAAAACATGCATTAAAGCTTCACAAAGCTAAGCCAAAACAAGTAAGCATGATAGTCTAAATGCTAGGCACATGTTAAGACAATTCATGGCATTACAAGACAAGTATGCAAGGCAAGCATGGTGTGTCTAAACCAAGTAAAAATAGTGCTATATCATGGCAAAATAAGAACAAATAACACTTAAGACATGGCCAACATGAACTCAAGAATAGTGCTCACACATGAGGCAAAAATGACACATTTTGAAGACAACAAGGAGAGGGGATGGCCTTCTCCTTCTCAGGACCTCAAACCACCATCCTTACCATTGAAATCCCTCAAGATTTCAGTGGTGAGGAGGCCCAAACAAGGTGGTCCCGGAGCTCACCAAAATAGCACAAAATGGGGACCAAACAAGGCCTGAGAGGGGTCAAACAACCCCAAACAGTAAAGTGACCTGAAAAAACTATTTGGAGCACTCAAAAACAAGACTTTTATTAGTTATACACAAAGTCTAAAAACAGATGCAAGGTAGGTTAAAAGACTATGCAAAAATGCAAAAATGGGGAATAAAGAGCAAGAATCTTACCCTTGTGGACCCCTTCAATGATGGAGCTCCAACAGCCTTCCTTAGCTCAAAACCAGCTCAAAACTTTTGAAAACAAACCTTTGGCACCTCAGAAACCAAGGTAAGGTGTAGCACTAGGTGTTTATGCACAAAAGTAAGACACAAACACACTTACATACATACAAAGGCAAAAAGAGAGAGAGAGAGAGAGATATATAGAGATAGGTGATACACAAACCCTAACCCTAATCCAGACCTTTGGAACTCAACCTTCTAACCCTTGAGAAGGGAGGAGAAGGCCTCCCTTTATAGAGGATCACTCTTGCAAAGCTTACAAAACAAGCTAAGCAAGAGTGAAATCCCTCCATACACGTGTATGGAGGGGGTGCAAAGTGGGTGCCAGCTAGCACAGCTGGCACAAAATATCTGCCAAAAGCAGATGCACAGTGATCGGCCAACCAAAAATGACAAATTGGCCAAAACAATGGTCGGTCGACCATCAATAGTGCCGACCGGCCAAACATTTGGCCGATGGCAACAAAACAGTGGCCGGTGGCCTCAAGCCATGGCCGATGAGGTGTGGGATGGCCAAAAAGCCATTCCCTGTCCCTCAGAAGCAAAACACAAGTGTTTGGTGCAAAACCAGACACAAAACAGGCAAGTCGAGAGGTCTTGAGGCAAGGCGCGTGGCCGAGGCCTCCGAGAACTCAAGACGAACACGAATATGGATGAGCACCGAGTGTTCAAACGGTGACTGTAGACACCCCATTTTGACCGACCGTAAGAATCAGACGTCACCGATTGAGCGCTTGGTGATGTTGCATATTATACTCGTTCCGAGGTTGCGGAGTCTCGGCTGCGAGCCTTGCCTCCGGACTTCCGGACTCTTTTGTGCCTTGTCTCGGTTTGCGAACCAGGCCCTATTTTCTTTGTTTTCTCTTCCCAAAGGGAGGGAGAGGTCTCGTAGACTGTCTCTCAGTGGCCGTAGGCTACGTTTCGTGGTCGTAGGCCATTTTTCCCGTTTCGAGCCCGATTTTCGGTTTTTGGAGCCGTCGGCCGTGTGCCTCGGTTCGGGACCGCTTAACCACCTCCATTCGCTCTGGTTTTCGCACACACCTTGTTTCCTCCCTTTTGAGGGACACTGTGGCCTGAGAGACCAACTTCGTGGTCAAACACCATCTCCGGTGCTTAATAGTCAGTTTTTGGGGCCCCAGACTACGCGTTTTGGCCCCCGAACTTTCGTTTTGCATCGGTTTGGGTTCATTTTTGGCGGAGACCTTATTTTCATTGTTAGAAAGGTTGTAGGAAGGTGGGAGGCCAAGAATTTTTCTAAAAACCAGTTTTATTTCTTCATCGCTCTTCATCGCTCGTTTTCTTCACTAGAAAGCTGGTTTTTCCCATTCCCGGGCCACTTTTTTGTTTTACTTTCCACCACACCATTGTGTTGTACACACCTGGGAGGCCACCAATATGGGTAGGCCGGCCAGCAATTGTTCTTGACCCTTTTGAAACCCTCTAAAAAGCTGGTTTTTCTCTCTCCAAGTTCACATTTTTTGAGTTTTGGCCATTCAGCTGTGTTGCACTCATCTGGGAGGCCACTTTTTTGGGGTGGCCAGCCAACAATTCTTTTGACCCTTTTGACCCCTGGCCGGCCGGTCATGGGAGGTGGCCGACCGGCCACCTGAACCTTTTGAACCTGGCCGGCCAAACTTGTCTCTCCTGGTGCATTTCAGCTGTGCCAGCTGTGTTGCACCAGATCCTCTGCCCGAGTGTCTTTTGGGGGGAAATTTGAATTGGTTTTTCCCCTCTTTTTCTTTCACTCCTCTCCCTGTATATAACCAGCACCCCACCTCCATTTCTAAGGGTTAGAAAAATCAATTGGAGCCTTTGCATACAACCCTCCCTCTCTCTCTCTCTCATCCAAGCTTAAAACCACCTTCTTCTTGCACCATTTATACACCAACTCATAGCCTATCACCTCCACACTCCATTCCAACATCTTGAGGCTGATTTTTAGAGGTTAGGAGCTCCTTTTCATGGATCAAAAGCTGCTGGAAATCTGTGCTACAAGGGTGAGTCCCTATTTCCTCTTTTCTTGCTTTATTTTGCATGATATTTTAGCTCCTTTTTCCTATATTTTTGGACTTCGGCCTTAACTGAAAATAGTCTTATTTTGATCTCATCTTCATGTTTTGTTAAGGACTTTTTTCTGTTTGAGGTCTTCTACTCCCCCTTTGTGCTTTATCCCTCTTTTAGGGCTTATTTTGCATGGTACATTAACCTTATTTGTAAGCATTTTTGGGCTTCAAGACCAACTGTAAAGTGCTTTATTTTGAGCCCTTCTTCAACTTTGTTGAAGGGCTATTTGTTGTTTGAGGCCAGCTACTGCCCTTTGTCGTCTATCTCTCTTTTTGAGCCATTTTTGCATCATATTGTAGCCTTACTTGTGAGTATATTCGAGATTTTCTATAAACTATAAAGTGCCTTATTTTGAGTCCCTCTTCAACTTTGTTGAAGGACTCTTTGCTGTTTGAGGCCAGCTACTGCCCCTTGTCCTCTATCTCTCTTTTAGGGCTATTTTTGCACCATGTTTTAGCCTCACTTGTAAAATTTTTTGAGATTTGTTACAAACTGAAAAAAGTCTTGTATTGAGGCTCTCTTGATGTTTGATTAAGGGAATTCCTTCGTTCAAGGTCATATGCTTCCTTGTAAGCTTGATTGCCTCTTATTTTGAGCCTTACAACTAAGCCCTTGTTGCATGCTTTGTTTGGCCTTCTAGCTACTAAAATCCAGTGGATTTTTAGTGGCTAACACACTATTTTGAGCCTCAAAAGCAGATGGGGGCGGCCCCCTCTCACCTTGTTTTACTTGATGGTCTTTTTGGCCTTCCAAAGAGGCCCTATCTTGCATGCTTTGTTAACTGATTTTAGGGCCAATTTGATGAGTTTTAGGGCTATCATATTTGATTTCCAAAGTTAATTTTTCCATGCTAAGTGTCCTTGATGAATGTGCTTAATAACCCCTTGCATGGCCCTCTAAAGGAACCCATCATTTGTGCATGTGTTGGCTGCATTTCAGAGGTTATTTGAGCATTTTTTGGCATGTTTTATTCACTGATTTTTTTTGGTTTGATGAGTTCTTACCTGCTTCATGTACATGCCATGTAACCCATGTTTGCTAGTTAATTTTGCATGTTATTTTAGTCCATCATGCTAGCATCTTTTGGTTATGCTTTGAACTAGAAATGTTCATGTTTTGGGACTGCCTTGGCTCTGTCTTTATACTTCATGATCAAATAATGCATGCTTTGTATAGCAATAGGTCAATACATGTGCCTAGTTTTGTGTTTCGAGGCTAATCTCATGCATCGGGTGGCATATATCCATGATTCGGGACCATTTTGCATCATATTTTAGTACTGAAATTCACATGCTTGTATGCCATATCGCATCCCTTGCCATGCTTTGGTAGAGTGGCATTCTATGCCTTAGGTTCGGTCCTTGGTTTGTGCGTATGTGTGCACGCATTTTGATAGTGTCATTTTCATCTAATGGCCACTGATGTCAGTGTGGCTGAGGTCCACTCATGTTGGTGTAAGTCCATTATGCATTGTGTATGCCATTTCAATTCATAGCATTGCGTATGCTAGGTTGTATGTTAGAGAATTGTGTATGCCTTGCTACATCGTGCATTGTGTATGCCATCTTATAGCATTGCGTATGCTAGGTTGCATGTTAGGATTGCATTCATGCATGTCATGCATATTGCATTGTGTTTGGGATAGGAGTTAGCCCAAGCAGGGGAAACGAGGGACGTTTCGTACTCCAAGTGACGGAACGTGTCTCAATTCCCGGTCGCCGACACTCCGGATTATCCATGATGGAGTTTAGGTCATGTTGTGTTTTTATGTGCATTCATTTCATATTGAGTCGTGCAATTCAACTCCTCGGCCATCATGCATCGGGATACGTGATTGATGGCACGAGGATCGAGGCAAGAATACATATGTGAAAATACATTGCCATGCCCCTTTGTTGCTCTCTGTCGCAGCAAATCAGAAACCGGCAGTCTCTTGGAGCTTCGCGCAACATTCTGGGATCAATTGCAAATAGAGGCAAACCAGGGCATCGCAATGAATTTCCGCGCAAGGCAACTTAAGCATGCATCATCCATCATTCGAAACAGAGCTAAGGCGGTCCACGGATTTGCATGCAATTTACTGCTTTCCTAGATTAATTTGTTAATTAATTAGGATTTTGTACTTATTTGGACTATACTATTCATTTGGACTGTATATTATTTATTCGGACCCTCCGAGCGAGGGCACAACTGTAATAAGTGTGCGTGTGTGTGATGTATGTCTTCCAATCCCACGTCTTTCTCCCTTTTATTTACCAGCTTATGATGGTTGGATTAGGGCATGTTTCAATTAGCATACAGTATGATAGCATGTTTGCATTCATTCATTTGTTTTACATGCATCGGGCTCGGCGCATCATAACTCACTACATTGTATTTCGATTCCAAGTTGATTACTTGTTAGCTATAACATCCCATATGCCATCTTTAGAATAGCCGAGCCTGCTATAGTTGCATTTTTGGATGTGTTTCATTAGGCATTTCTATATAATTAGGGTCATGCATGGATTTCTAACATAGCTTCTTTTTTGGCTTGGAGTACTAGGTAAGTTTTATGCTTTAGCATTCTTGCATGTGTGTCAGTGACTGCCATGATAGCATGCTTACCATGAGGCTATATGCTTATGTGATATAACTGCCTGAATGCTTGTGGGTAAAGGTTGGGTTATTTGGATTAGAACAATTCATCCACTGTAAATTTTAAGCCCACTAGATAGTGGCCAAACCATGTTTTCTAAGCCCACCTGAGGGTGGCAAAATCTGCATTTCAAGCCTACTTGCAAGTAGCAAACCACCTTTCAAAAAAACAAACATGAAATGTTTTGTTCCAATTCAGGCGATCCAGTCTATACTTGTATGCTATGCGCATCACATAGTAAATCTAGGCTAATAACTGGAATAAGAACGCATAATGTTTTCAAAACTAGATATCATGGTTAGTAGAGGCCGATCTTTGATCGGGCGAGCGGGGGTGCTCACGAAATGACCTTCCCGAATCGTACTCAAGTTCCCGAGCCGAGGCAACTTTGGTGATGACGGACACGTGGCCTTAGGCAACGAGTCAGGGTTTCCTAAATTTTCCAAAATAAAATATTTAGGTGGCGACTCTGTATCTGGCAAAGTAGTCCATGTTTGGCACTTCTTTCAAAAATCTGTTTTCTCAAAACGATTTGCCGGATTTGGACTCTTTGGTTCAGATTGAGAACCGTGACAATTTGAGTCCGAACTGTAGTGAGCCCAAAATGAACAGAACGAGACTCATCCTCCCAGGGCGTTCGGGGACGTCTACAGTTTCTGGCGACTCTGCTGGGGACTTAGAGAACTTGACTCGAACTCATGATATCTCGTTTTGATTACACTTATGTATTTCTTTGCATTGCATGTGCATTGGTGCGCCTAGGACACCGTGTTTGCCATATGCTATTCTTGAGTGGTTTGCCAAAGGCTGCGTGCCATAAGGCTTACCGATTACGGGCTCTGCCAATATGGGAACACAAACCCCGGTTTTACCGGGGCACCCTTTTGACCACTCGACCTAGTGCATATTCGGAATCCATAGTGACCATTCCAAGCTAGGACAGGTTGCATACCCGATAGGTTGTTTGAAACCGCTACGTGCGTAGTGAAACCCTAGCTCCTGACAAAATAGGACAGGGAAACCCTACCCCAACATAGGGGTGTTTTGGCTCTCACTTATCTGTTATGTGCTTTTAGAGTGCGTCTCTATAGGGAAATGCATGTATCAGTTTATGAGTTTGGGCATCAGGCCTGCGGGCATCAGTCAGTGTTTGAGAATCAGTTATCTGCGGGTATCAGATTCAGTTTTCGGGGACAGTGATTCAGGGATAATGATCAGTGTTGGAGGATAGTGTGTATTCAGCTTACCGACTGTGTGTTGTTACGCCCAACTGTGTGTTGTGTGTTTATTTTAAGCTGTTATGCTGTCCGTTTGTCTGGTTATTTATTTCCTTATTGCTTTATTTATCTTTTTGCTAGGGCAGTTTTAGCACAATTGCTTCAAACCAAGCAGATATTCCCCAAGCACTCTGGACAAGAGGTCGTCGGCTCAATCGATCTGACGATCTGGTTGACAGACAACCAGTGTTTCATTCTCTACCCCCGGTTGTTAGATGAAGGCCGAGAAAGCGCAGTGTCTCTGAGTAGAGGTTACTAGAGCAGTGGTCTACCCTAGCAGTGAACAATCAAGCTGAGGTCTCAGTTTCTGCCATAGAAATACACATACCGGCCAACAGATCGGATCGTAACATGGCCGGAATGGAAGAAATGATGCGCCAACTCCAAGAGAGTATGAAACAAATGCAGGAGGACGCTGTCCGCCAAGCAGAGTTCTCTAAACAGCATGCCACAATCATGGCCCAACAGGTAGAACTAATTACCCGGCTACAACAGCAAGCCGGAGTATTAGCCTCACATCCAGTTCCACTTCCACCAGGGGTCCCAATACCCGAGCAGACACCAACTACCCAGAATGTCCTGCCAAATGCCCAGAACATTTTGCCAAATGTCCATGCCGCTCAGGAAGACACAGACATTCCAACGGGGTCGGATCCGCCCCCGCTTCCACCTCAGTTATCCAAGGTACATACACCCGTCAACCACCCGGACTCCCCCTTCGAGTTCGAAGTAGACCCTACAGCACTGAAATTGAGCAAGCTCGAGAAGCTATTCAAAAAATCCTAGCAAGTAAAAGCTATCTCGAATATCGAGGATGGATATACCGATGTGGCTGTGACGTTGCTAGATAGATTCAAAATGTCGCAGATCGATCGCTTCGACGAATTTGGGGATCCCATGGTCCACCTCTAGCTATTCTCAGATATACTACGGCCGATGGGCCTAACCAGACCCCAGAAGCTTTCACTATTCGGCCGGACCCTGTCGGGTGTGGCCGCTATCTGGTATGCGAAATTGGAGGATGATGTCAAGCGAAGTTGGGATGAAATGGCCGAGGCCTTTGTTGTGCAATACTCATACAACACCCAAATCGAGATTACAACCCGTGATCTCGAAACAACAAGGCAAGAGCCCAAAGAGAGCTTTTCGGATTTTGTGACCCGGTGGAGGGCGAAGGCCTCGATGATGACTCTAAGGCCCACCGATAAGGACCAGATCAGGATGATTGTGCGTAATCTCCAGCCAAAACTGATGCAAAAAATGATTGTGCTCCCTTTCCCCACCTTTTCGGATTTGCACGAGATGGGGGTACAAATTGAAGATGCAATGAAACAGGGTCTGATTGACCAAGACAGAGAGCAACCTCGAAGAACCTTTAACCGCAACAACAATGCAGGCCCGAGTGGCGCTGCAATTGCAAGAACTTCGGAGGTAAGCATGGTCGCCACCATTCCCCCTCCCCTTCCAAGGCCCATGGCAGCCACACCCTTCTCCGGTGCATCCGGAAGCAGTACACAGACCACCAAATACCAACCCAGAGGCCAAAGAACCTTCACCCCATTGTACATGCCCCTGTCCAAGGCTCTAGGGGTCTTAATCAGAAAAGGGCATCTAAAACCCCTGGAGCCGAGGCCGTTACCAAATCCACTACTCCCCTCTCACAATCCAGCCAAATACTGCGCATATCACCAGCAACACAGTCATGACACCGACCAATGTTTCAGATTGCGTCACGAGATTCAAGATCTCGTTGACAAACAGGTGATTTTGCCACCAGAAAGACTCAATGTCACAACTAACCCACTCCCTACACACAACCAAGCTCCACTTCCAAAAAGAATCAACTTGATCCAGACTGGGGTTGTGTCTTACGATCCTAGCATCTATATCACTCCTTCCCATCTACCTAAGCCGGAGGTGCTCCTTCCCGACTGCACTGACTTTTTGTGCATGCTGGACATCTCTACAACCCAACCTAAGCCCATGGTGGCGGCTGTTGAAGACAGTGCAGAGGAGATTGCAAAGGAGGATGGAACTGTTGAGTCAGGGTTTGAACAGTCTGGAAATTTTGCTGGGGAAGCCTACGATCCGAGTGATTACATCCTATCAGCGGGCTAGTCTGAGCCAAGTGTAGAATTGCCAGAGAGAGCAGAACTGTGTGTGATCCAGGGGGATAGATTCGAGCAGGGAGCAGATGATTTGATGACTGTAGAAGAGGACTTTGCCAACCTACAGTTTTTCAATGACCAAGAATCAGGGGCGTGGCAGTCAACTGGTTCGATTATGAGGAATCGACAGAGGCCACTGGATGGCTGGATGATCAATCGGATGTGGTGGAAGAGCTCCAACCAGAACAAGGCCCAGCAGGGACAAGGGTATCAGTTGTGGCCGGAAGGGCCGGAAGTCAGAGTACATTACCGAAGAGTGCCGGTACGAAGAATGTCGCTCAGGATGCAGGGAAAGTTGAACAACAAACTGCGCCGACGCAGGTGGAACAAGAAAAATTTTGGGACTCTGAAAGAACCGAAAAAGCCAAATCCCATGAGGGAACTAAAGATGCTGTGGGCACAAGGACATGAGATGTTGCGAGCATGTCGGCCGAAAAAACTGCAGGTACAATCATGCTAGAGCCAGACAGATGTCTGTTGGCTGCTCACGGGATGTGGTGGAAGATGATGATTTATGTCTTGCCCACAGAAACGATGATTGGGGGAACAATCAACCAGACAACACCTGGTATCTCGATGAAATTGATCACATGACAAGAAGCGGGCGGTATTTCAAGCCCCCGCACCTAGACCAACCAGAGGCATCTGGAAAGGATAAGGAAATTGAAAACCAGAAAGAGAAGCAGATCGAAGAAGAAGCTGTATTGAAACAACTGAAGAAGATACATGCAGACATCTCCATCTGGGGACTGCTTATGACATCACGAGTGCACAGACAGGTTGTTCTATCTGCCATGGACAAGGCTAAACTCTCGATAGAAACCACGCCGGAGCAACTGGTAGGATTAGTCTTTCTGGGCGGAGCTACCCCGATGTTGACTTTTTTTGACAAAGAACTGCCACCTGAGGGTGTGAACCACAATAAGCCACTCTACATCTCTATGGAGTGTAGAAATAAATGGATACCGGTGGTTCTTGTTCATACCGGATCTGCCATCAATGTGTGCCCGGCAAGGACGGCGTATGCGATCGGTTTGAAGACCGCGGGCTTTATACCAACAGCCCAGGTAATTCGGGCATATGACAACACGAGCCGAGAAGTCATGGGGAGAGTAAAAATCCTGACCAAAGTTGGGCTGGGATAGCATGAGATAGATTTCCATGTCTTAGAGGTTCCTGCAACTTTCAACCTGCTTTTGGGGCGGCCGTGGTTGCACCAGGTGAAGGGCGTCTCATCCACTCTGCATAAGATGGTGAAATACCCCTATGAAAAGGGAGTAGCCATTGTTTTCGGGAATTCATCGATCCATCCACCTCCGGAGGTATCTACACCAGTCCTAGAAATTGAGCACGGCATGGAGGACGTGTTTGTGTCAGGTTTTACCTTAGCTGAAGCTCGGGTTGTGCAGAACATCATGGCTGTTAATGAGGGAGTGTATGTAAGTGCTCAATCTGTATACCTCATGAACAAGCTTCAACACATCCTCGGGATGGGATTGGGAAAGAGCGGCCGGAAGGGCGTCGCAGCATTGGCCGAAGTGCCACACAACCCCCATACCTTTGGCTTGGGTTATCTACCCACCAAAGAGGATTGGATAAGGAAAGGAAAGGAAATGGCTGGGAGAGCCAGAGTGAAGAACGTGGGGAAGCCTTTTGAATTAATGCATAGGCCCATTCAGGGTACCCTAAACGGACGCTTCGTCCGGGAGGGGAAGGACTTTCCGTTTTGTGGCTTCCCAGAGCTGTGGCTGAACGCGGAGAGGAAGTGCGTGCCAGGTTTTGAGATTTTCTTTGACCTACAATTATCTGGGGATGACGTTGTCGAAGAGCAGACAGACCCATCAGCTGAGGTTAAGCAGTGTAAGGAAGTGGATTCTGAGGGCGCTGAAATTGAAATGGGGGTAGCACTGGCATGTCTACTTTCAGATCCTCCGATTGACCAGAAGTGCTTGGGGGATAACTTCTCGGTTTCCATGATTGGGAATGAAATGGCTACGGGCCTACCAGCAACTATTTTGGATGCATCTATCACACCCTCTCTCACTTGGCAATACGAAGAGGGATTTTTGTCCAGCAGCACCGGGTCAGGTAGTGAGCCGGAATCTGATTCCACCGAATCTTGTGAGTCGGAATCAGGTTCCAATGATCGAGTCTGGTCCGTAATCCTGGGGATGATAACCCGGATGCCACAGTCTTGTCCAGGTCGTCTTTTTCTTTCTCTTTTGAGTCTGTTGTAACCGAGGAATCGAACGATTTGGATGTGCTTAATGAGAATCAAGTAGCTGTGGTTTTTGAGTACTTTTCTGTGCCCTTGATTTATTGCATTAACTCAGACTTTCAAAACTTTGATGAAAACGACGAGGACGAAATTCCTCCGTTTTGCAACATTTAATTGAACAAGAGCAGGAAAGATTTGTTAAACCTTTAGTTGATGAAATCACTACTGTGAATGTTGGTACTGAGGAGGACTCGCGGTTGATCCAGATTGGGTCCACGCTGTCTTCGGAGGAACGCGAGCGCTTAGTTGCTTTATTAAAAGATTTCAAAGATGTTTTCGCGTGGTCCTACGAAGACATGCCTGGGATCGATCCTGAGATTGTACAGCACCGGATCCCCCTTGACTCCGAGGCCTGACCTGTCAAGCAGAAACTCAGGAGGATCCGCCCGGACTGGGTTCTTAAAATTAAGGAAGAGGTCACCAAGCAAATCGACACAGGCTTCCTGCTGGTATCCGAATACCCGACTTGGTTGGCCAACATTGTTCCGGTGCCGAAGAAGGATGGCAGAATCCGAGTATGCGTGGATTTCAGGGATTTGAATAGAGCTAGTCCGAAGGACGACTTTCCCTTGCCGCATATTGATGAGTTAGTGGACTTCACGGCAGGGCATGCTTTGCTCTTATTCATGGATGGCTTCTCAAGGTACAATCAGATAGTGATGGCACCAGAAGACCGGGAAAAGACTGCATTCACCACCTCGTGGGGGACATACTGCTACAGAGTGATGCCGTTTGGGTTGAAGAATGCCGGAGCTACTTATCAACGGGCCGCGACCACGATATTGCACGACATGATCCACAAAGAGGTTGAGGTGTATGTGGACGACATGATTGTCATGTCCAAAGAAAGAGAGGGCCACTACACCGCCTTGCAAAAGTTCTTTCAAAGGATCAAAGAATTCCGGTTGCGGCTGAATCCTCAGAAATGTACGTTCGGTGTTACAGCGGGAAAAATGCTGGGGTTTCTGATTACACAGAGAGGCATCGAAGTCGACCCTTTCAAAATCAAGGCCATCATAGAAATGCCACCACCAAGGACTGAAAAGGAGGTGCGAGGCTTTCTGGATAAAGTGCAATTCATAAGACGGTTTCTCTCAAAATTAACCTTGACTTGTGAACCACTTTTTGGTCTCCTGAAGAAAGGCAAGAAATTCCAATAAGACGGCCGATGCCAAGCTGCTTTTGAACAAATCAAGGAATACTTACAGAACCCGCCCGTGTTGTCACCACGAGAGCCGGGGAAACCATTGATATTGTACCTTTCAGTGACTGAGACTATAATGGGCTGTATGGTCGCGCAAGAATCAGAGGACAAAGTGGAGAGAGCCATCTACTATCTGAGCAAGAAGATGCTAGAGTATGAGACTCGCTACACACCGTTGGAGAAGGCTTGCTTAGCTTTGGTACGGGCTACTAGGAAGCTGCGGCACTACCTGTTAGCTCACTCCGTAATGTTGGTTTCACGACTTGATCCCATCAAATATCTTTTCAAGAAACCAGCACTTACGGGTAGGCTAGCTCGTTGGTTGCTGTTGCTCTCCGAATTCGATTTGAAATATGTAACGCGCAAGTCAGTCAAGGGAAGAACAGTAGCAGAATTCTTAGCCGACCACCCGGTAGAAGGGGGTGAAGCAGTTGAGTTCTTATTCCCAGATGAGGCCATTCTGCATATTGACGATGAATTTTGGACGATGTACTTTGACGGAGCGTCAAATCAGTACGGGTATGGGATAGGAGTGTTGCTGATAGCACCTGACAAGTCCCATATCCCTCTAGCCTTCAAACTCCGATTCAAAGTCTCGAACAACGAAGCAGAATATGTGGCATGCATTGTCAGTCTAGAAGCAGCCCTGGAACTAGGGGCAAGACGGTTGGACGTCATCAGGGACTCGAACCTTGTTGTGTCTCAAGCAAAAGGGGACTGGAAAGTCAAAGAAGAAAATATGATGATGTACCACCAGACCTTGGACTTGTTAATTCCTTGGTTTGAGAAGCTAAACTTTGCTCATCTACTAAGAGAGAACAACAGGTTCGCAAATTCTTCAGCAACTCTATCTTCCATGATAGACATCCCGTTCGGAGTCCGGATGCATCCAGTCATCATTGACCAGAAATTCGTGCCAGCCTATGAGTCAATTACTGCTATAGATGAGGTTCAGAACGAAAACCCCTGGTACCACGACATTTGGAATCTCCTAGAGAAGGAAGCATACCTGCCAGGGGTAAATGCCAAGGATAAAAGGGCAATCAGAAGAATGGCCGTTCAGTTCATCATCTGTGGGGGTAAGCTGTATAAGAGAGGTCAACTGGGAATGCATAAGCTGTGTGTCGATGCTGAAGAATCAAAGCGTCTGATGGAAGCCATCCATGGAAGGGAATGCGGTGCACACATGAATGGAGTAATGCTAGCACGAAAGATCCTCAGACAGGGTTACTACTGGTCCACCATGGAGGAGGATTGCATCGGTTTTGTCCGGCGATGCCACAAGTGTCAAATTCACGCAAATCGCATGAACATTCCACCGTCGAAGCTGTACAATATGACTTCACCATGGCCATTTTTAGTCTAGGGAATTGATGTGATCGGGGCTGTCACTTCAAAGGGGTCGAATGGGCATGAGTTCATCCTAGTCGCGATAGATTATTTCACGAAGTGGGTCAAGGCCCAATCTTATGCAGTGTTGAAGGCTTCACATGTGGCGAAGTTTATCAGAAACAACATCATCTATCGCTACGGAGTCCTAAACGAGATAATTTCAGATAACGGTTCCCACTTCAAGAAGGAAGTGATTGACTTGTTGGAAAAATACAACGTGGCTTTTCATAAGTTATCCACATATCGGCCGCAAACCAATGAAGTGGTTGAGGCCGCCAACAAGAACATCAAACACATACTGCAGAAGATGGTGGAAACCTACTAGGACTGGCCAGATAAGCTGCCATTTGCTCTGTGGGGCTACCGGACTTCAATCAGAACTTCTACTGGGGCGACTCCGTATTCATTGGTTTACGGGATAGAGGTTGTTCTACCTATCGAGATTGAGGTTCCGTCATTGCGAGTACTGGCTGAGTGTCAGATAGCCGAAGCAGATTGGCAGCAGAGCAGGTTTGAGGAACTCATGCTCTTTGATGAAAGAAGACTGAAAGCATTGTACCATGTTCAAGGTTATCAGCGCAGAATTGCCCGGGCTTTGAACAAGAAAGTTAAGTCCAGGAATCTAAAGGAAGGAGATTTGGTGCTCAAGGACAACCGAGCTCCCATCCACGACCCAAGGGGCAAGTTCAGACCCAATTGGACTGGTCCCTACATCATTAAGTCTATCTGGTCAGGTGGAGCTGTGGTTCTGATGGATCTAGATGGCCTGGAGTTCTCACAACCGATCAATATGGACAAGTTGAAGAAATATTACCCTTGAGAGGCTCGCTAGGCCGAAAACCCGAAAGGGCGACCTAGGCAAAACTCAGAGCACAAAAAATTTGAAATTATAAAAACTGAGCTCGCAAGGTTGAAAACCCGCAAAGGGCGGCCTTGGCAAAAGTTAGAGCGTAAAAGGAGAGTGAAAATACCCGAGTGAACCTGAGCCTAAACTACATAAGGCTTGATTCCCATCTTTGGGATACGTAGGCAACTTCATCTTAGAGTTCAGCCATAAACTCTCTCCCCGATCAACTTTGTCCATTTGATCATCTTGGCCATCTTCGTCTATTCAGCGTTCGAGAGTTCGGTTATAATCTCCGGTGCAGTGCTTTTCAGACTAGGGGCAACTTTTCATTGGCATGCAGTGCCGCGGTGCTATTCAGACTAGGGGCAACTTTCCAGTTGTAGGGGTCCGGGGTTGTACATCTCAGTGACAGATCTTAGGCATGTCCAGTTCTGATCCATATCAAAAATGGTTTTGAAAAGTTTTAATAAAAGTTGACTTTGTTCAAATTAATCTTTTTACAACTAAGACAATTTTTGGACCAAAGCGAAAAATTTTCAGTACCCACAACCTTCAATTTCATTGATTTCAAAACAGAGTTCTCCTGCTCTTGCATACAAATTAAAGTTGCTTTTTATTACATTCATAAAGAAAACCTGAAAGTACTGGTAAAGCAATAAATTCGGGGCATAGATAAGTCAGGTGTCCTGCGCCTCCCCTCGGTGGTCAAGCCTCTGATGCCAAGCTGGGCCCAATCTGTGCCTCTTCATTGAGCCAATCCAAGCACTCGTCAGACAAAGTGCAATTGAAAGTAGGAGCGGGGGCCAGGAGCTCTCTAGTCCTCCATGTTGTGGCATATCGGGCAAGCTGTGCGCCTTGAACCGGGAATGCAGCCGGACACTCTATCCCCTCTGGCGGGCAAGTCTGATCATGATTAAACGGACGTCGGAACCGGAATGGAAAGTAGAACACACAGTGGGTCAGACCAATCAATTGGATCCCGGTCTGCCGGGACATGCTATAGCACATTGCTGGGAGATTGAGCCAAGGACAGCGCCAAGCAATGTGATCTGCAGACAAATTGCACATCCAATCGAACCACCGTTCTTCATCAAGGGCATCGACTAGATGTTGTCGAAAGAAGTAGCCGCGAGCTGAGTAGGCGGGGCAAGAGTCCACAACCCGCAATTTATCCATCAACCATACTTGAGGAGGGATGAAAAATGAGAAAATAAAGAATAGAGAGATGTACGATGAAAGAAAAGTAAGGAAAGGGTTTTGTGTGAAAAATCGAGCCTGAGGGCCGAGTGATGTGAGCAATACATATGTGAGATCGGGTGGGAAACATTACCTGCAGCAGCAGTGGACTACCCGCAAATCTGGTCGTCTCCCGGCGATAAAAAGCATCTAAGCCCATCAGTGTCTCGGCCAACGTCATGGCAATGCAGCTCTTTCCTTCTTTTAAGCCTTGAGCAACTTCAATCAGATGAATGCTAGATCCACTAAAGCCCGGGGTAAGCAAAAAGTGTGGTAGCATGCGCAAGCAAAGTGCGTGTTGCCGAAAACCTTGCCAATAATGGTTGCCACGGTCACCGGCATCAGAAAAACGATGAATCAAGCCGAGGATGTCTAGTCCCCCGTTGCAGATCAGAGACCGAGCATCATGCGTGGTAAGTCCACACATCTGCCCTAAAGCTTGGTCGTGGCCGAAGCGAAACTGAGGCAAAATTTCTTCATAACGTTCAGATTCCATCAAAATTTGAAAATCTTCGAAAGTTGGACATACCTCTTACCTGCCGAAGCTAAACATATGTGTTACCGGGTTCCAAAACCTCGCTGCGGTATGAAGGAAGAGAAGGTGCAGCGGAGTACGGCTCAGCGTGAATAGTGCATTCAAGCCGAAGCCCCAGAAGTTCAACTTTTCCGAGCCATCTAGAGAAGCGATCCAAGCTGTGAGATTTTCGACGAGAAACGCCTCCATTTTGGTGCAAAATTGAGATGAAATGAATCAACCACGGAGCTAGGACTTTTAAAGAGGATAAGGCACTGTTCGGGAGGACACGTGTCGAAAAATTGATGGGTGCCAAGCTAAGTGGCCGGCCGGCCACCTTTTCTGGTAGACCGGCCACCCCTCTCCCCTCCAATGCAAAAAGCTGGTCGGCCAGCCCCCAAAGGTGGCCGGCCATGTTGCAAAGTGGGTCTTTGGTCCTGTTCTACCCTCTAGAAGGAAGTTCCCAGCATTTGCATGCATCGGGAGTGTCGAAGGCCTCCATTTCCCTCGGTTTCGGATGCGTTCCGTCACCCAAATCGTCCAAAATGCACTTTGTTTATAGAGTTGTTGTTAAGTCTTGCTTATCGAGTTGTTGCTTTGCTTATCGAGTTGTTGTTTTGTTGGTTGAGATGTCTTGTTTATCAAGTGGTTAAGTTTTGTCGAGCTATCGAGTTTCGTGCATTGGGTCGTTACTTTTAGTTTAAACAATTTTGTTGTGCCTTACTTATCGAGTTGTCAACTTTGTTGTGTTTTTCTTATCGAGTTGTAAACTTGCTAAGGTTTCGTTATTTCTTAGTGAGTTAAGTTGTTTAGTTTGTTGCGTCGGTTCACTACTTGACTTGGCAAATACGCAATGCACATTTCCATTCAATCTCATTTTTGTGCAAAACGATGCGATACGATGCTAAGAACATAAAATACAACACTTTTTCAAAAGTTGTTTCATTCCATCATAATTCCTTTGTTACAACATTTTACAACAAGGGTACAAGTTTTTACAAAAAATAAAACTGCCTAACAATGTACAATGTGCTATAACTACTAGTAAAAAGGTAAATAAAATAGGGAACAGTTGTATCAATGCTCTCAAGAGCAGGAATGAGAGGCCCTCTTCGTCCTCTTCTGCGGAACAGCCTCTGCACCATCATCACCATCATCTGAGTCGGGGCTGCCATCCTCAGAACCCTTATCAGCCTCATCTCCACTACCGGAACCGGGGTCAGAGCCACCCTCTCTATTAGCAGATGTCTCTAACTGGGGATCTGCAGGCTCCTCCTCCTCGCTGGACTCCTCCTTTATGATGTGCGCCCTGCGTCCGCCTCGTCCGCGAGACGACTCCCCTCTTCCAGCTCTTCGAGAAGGCCTAGATGGCCCAGCTCCTCGAGAAGGCCCAAGTGGCCCGGCCTGTGGCCCGGTATATATCGGAAGCATCTGAAAAGGAAGAGTGTAATTTGGACGCATCAGCTCAAATATGTATATCGGATGCAGATACAAGGAAGCTACATGAAATGGGCGCATACAGGTACAGTATGTAAATGTGGTGTGTGTCAGATGTGCTCAACACAGGCAGCCTATCAATGCAATAAAATGTTCAAGATCAGCATGTCATCAGGAGTATGATAAATGCAAGAAAACTAACGGGTACCTGGACACCCATGATGGACAACTGCGCCTCTCTCCGCAGGACCATGCCCTCAAGTGAGGCTACCATCTTGAGCACCTCATCCATGTACTCCCTCGGTGGCTGCAGATATAAGCTCAAGTCATCAATGAATAAACAAATGCCAAAGTATCTGTGTGATAAACGGAAAACAGTGGAACATACCAGTGGTGAGTCAGGGTCACTGACATATCGGTGGTCGGGCATAGGAGGCTCTATCGGAATCGGGTAGGAAGTCCCATATCGCCATCCCATCAACTCAGTCGGCATATCTGGCCATCCAGGATGATGATGAGTCGGAGGAATCAGGGGAACCAGTCCAGCCCCACCTCTAGATGTGCCAGCCCTGCTGGTGGAAGGGACATCTGGAGTCCAAGCCTGGCTCGATGAGGGCATACCAGCAGACCTCCTCGTCTGGGTACGGACTCCTGTTAGTGGGGGCATCAAGTATGTGTGACGATAGGTCGCATACTCTCCCTGCTCCAAATGTAAGAATGCATCGGTACCCTGCATAGCACTGACGACATCCTAGGGAGAGAGCCTATCAGCGATCCACATATCGTCTGGAGGTGCTGAAGGAATGTCCTGATCAGGGTAGCCCCATACCTGACGCAAGAAGTGATCCCCCAAAAACCAGGCCCTACCAACTGGCCCCTCGAACAGGATCCTATACCGAGAGGCACCCCATGCTCCGGCAAACTGGAATCGGAGGTCTCTACCTAAAGGCACCCAGGGCTGCCATGAGATCTGCGGATAACCGATGCATAAGCTGATCAGAAATGGTGAATGTGCAAGATAAATCAAAGATATGAAAACATGAAGAACTGAGAGTTCTGAAATACCTCTAACGACTGCACTGTATCAAAGTACTGCCGTAGGTAGAGGAAAGACTCTCGAGGTCTCGGCCGGTACTGGTCCTCGAATACGAGTGAATAAGGGGTCGTGAGGGACACCTCCACCTCAAGCTCCGGGGCTACTGTCGGGAAGTACGCGTAGATCCATAGCTGCGAAAAACAAAGCAGTAGCCATCAGAATACAGAATGCTAAGTGCAGGATGTAAATACAAAATGCTGAGAGCACAGTGCAAGGTATAGAGTGTAAAGTGCGCCGTGTGCAAGTAATAAGAAGCAAAAATGTAAATCAAGAGGGCAGAAAGTACCTCCCAGGCCCTCCAATAGCCGCCGACCATGTTCCCCCGTCCGCGGGAGGTCGCACTCATATAGCAATAGAGAGTAGCCAGGGTGGCGCCACCCCAATCATATCGGCTGACTTGCGATAGGTCCACTAGAGCACTCAACAGATAAAGCCCGACAGTGATCCCCCTATCGGCGAACAGAGTGGTCCCGAAAAGAGACATCAGAAATCCGCGGGTGTACTGTGCCACCTCCTCAGAAGTCTCAGGCTCCATCTCCGCCCTCCTAAAATGTGAAGAAAACCAAGTATATCGGACTCTACCTGAAGATCTGTCAACTGGCGGGCGAGCCCCCAATAAGTACATCCAGGCGGCCTCCCACTGGCCCATATCCTCATCATATGGGATGGCCCAGCCTCCCACATCAAGGCCCGTCAGTACGGCGAAGTCATATGGGGTCATAGTCATGTCCCCAGTGGCAGAGAAATGGAAGGAGTTGGTGGTGTCCCACCATCTCTCTACCAAGGCACCCATCAGCGTCCTACTAGCAGGACAGCGAGATATTCCAGTGCAAAAGGGCCCAAACCCTGCCATGTCAACCAAATCCTGGACAGCCTCTGGGAGCTCTGCGTACCACTCTCTCGCCGCGATGGAGCCATATCCTCGCGTAGTACGAGAAGTCACCCGCATTCAGGATGAACACATGTATTCAGTTTCAGAATGAAATGTATAAGCTACGTGCAAATGAAATGTATAAGCTGCATGCAAATGAAATGAATAAGCTGCGTGCGAATGAAATGTATGAGCTGTGTGCCAAATCGAATCAGATACACAAAAAAATGTGTTGTGTGTTCAGAAAATTCAAAGTATGAGCCGTGTGTTCAGAATTCAAGTGTTTGGACTGCGTGTTCAACTCTCAATCAGTGTGTGCTGTGTGTTCACCTCAACAACGAGCTGTGTGTTCAACATCAAGTGTTTGGACTGCGTGTTCAACTCTCAATCAGTGTGGGCTGCGTGTTCAACTCTCAATCAATGTGTGCAGTGTGTTCACCTCAACAACGAGCTGTGTGTTCAACATCAAGTGTTTGGACTGCGTGTTCAACTCTCAATCAGTGTGGGCTGTGTGTTCATCTCAAAGTTTGGGCTGCGTGTTCAACTCTTAATCAG
Organism: Camellia lanceoleosa; assembly: GCA_025200525.1. Lineage (NCBI taxonomy): Eukaryota > Viridiplantae > Streptophyta > Magnoliopsida > Ericales > Theaceae > Camellia > Camellia lanceoleosa. The sequence goes on from CM045772.1 coordinate 44,391,213, forward strand.
TGTGTGCTGTGTGTTCACCTCAACAACGAGTTGTGTGTTCAACATCGAAGTTTGGGCTGCATGTTCAACTCTCAATCAGTGTGTGCTGTGTGTTCACCTCAACAACGAGCTGTGTGTTCAACATCAAGTGTTTGGACTGCGTGTTCAACTCTCAATCAGTGTGGGCTGTGTGTTCATCTCAAAGTTTGGGCTGCGTGTTCAACTCTCAATCAGTGTGTGCTGTGTGTTCAACATCAAGTGTTTGGACTACGTGTTCAACTCTCAATCAGTGTGTGCTATGTGTTCACCTCAACAACGAGTTGTGTGTTCAACATCAAGTGTTTGGACTACGTGTTCAACTCTCAATCAGTGTGTGCTGTGTGTTCACCTCAACAACGAGCTGTGTGTTCAACATCAAGTGTTTGGACTGCGTGTTCAACTCTCAATCAGTGTGGGCTGTGTGTTTATCTCAAAGTTCGAGCTGTGTGTTCAACATCAAGTATTTGAGTTGTGTGTTCAGATTTCAAAATTAGTGGGTTGTGTGTTCATCTCAAAGTTTGGGCTGTGTGTTCAATTCTCAAACAAGTGTGTGCTGTGTGTTCACAATCAATATACGGGCCACGTGTTCAGAAAGTTAGAGTGTTTGAACTGTGTGTTCAAGATGCAAATGGAATACGGTGTTATAGATTAAACATTCAAAACAAGCTGTGTGCTTGAGTGAGCAGATAAACATAGCGAAAGCACGAAATGCACGAAAAATGCAGAATACATTGCATAAAATGTAAAAGTGAAGTAAATACCTCTCGTGCCTGATGAGAGAGATGGGACTCCGGCTCTTGGAAAAGCAGATCTACAACCGCTCGCTTATCGAAGTCAGTAAAGTGGTAGAAAACGGCTTGAGGAAGGATGTGCGCCGGAGGGTCGTACCTCTCGGGGATGAATGGCCGAATCCTCAAGGGTAAAGACATGATGTCTGGCTCACCTCCGGCACCTGGAGAACCTCCGCCATGGGGAAAATGACCCGCCATCTCAAGAAATCTGCAAAAATGAGCAAAATGAGCCAAAATTGGAAAAAGTCAACAAAAGTCAACAAAAGTCAACTCCTGAGAAAATCTTCCAAATATTGAGACAAACTTACCTCAAGTGGTGAAAATGAGAAAAGAAGCACCGAAATCAAAATTTAATCGGTTCAAAGTGTTAAAAATTGAAAGATTTCGCGAAACAACTTAGCGTGGGGCATTGGAAAATGCGTATAGAGTTCAGATCTGAGGAAGAAAATGGTTTGGGAAGGAGGAGAGAGCAATTTCGGAGCTGAAGTTATGAGCAAAAGGTGTTTGGATAAGTGGATTTAAAGTAATGAGAGCAAAAGGACCAAACTGCCCCGGATTTGGGCTAGGTGGCCAGACGGCCACCTTTTCAGCGAGCGCCATCCTTGCCTCACCCACAGGTGGCCTTCCCCTTGGACCAAACCTGGCTGGTGGTATTCCCAAGGTGGTCTCCAAGGTCCCTGCAAATTTTGGTGATGATTGGAGTCCCTGGCACCCGAGAAAGTACAAAGAAAGTGCACTTTTCGTCGCAAAATCCTTCCGCGGGAACTTCAACTCCAACTTTCGACGCGTATCTCATCATTACTCGTCAAAAGCAAGGTGCATCCTTTTTGAATATGTTGTGACCCCTCTGGGAGGTAAACTGGAGGTTGCAATTGAGCCACCTTCGTCGAAACTTGCATTGCTTTGCTTGTTGTTTCGTTTCAAAATGTGCATTCGAGTTTACACTTATCCTGCATTGTTGTGCACGTTACTTGCATTCCCATGCACACCACTTGCACTTTTCTGCACGTTTCCCGAGTATTTTCATACCCCTGTGCTTAACTTGCGTTATCACGCGCGTTGCTTTTCGTATTGCGATGCACTCACCCATCAACACCACGTTTGCCTGCATTCGATATCACGCTGAACATATGTTGCTAACTATGTTGTGCTTGTTGAGTTTCTTTCTTTTGCAGACACGATATTGTATGTATGGTTCATTTGAAATTTGGTGCGACGGGCGTCTTTGCGCAGTATTGTATCTTCTCCGTGTGAGACGTGGTGAGAATTCAATGATTCTCCACATTCTTCAACTACATGAAATATAGTATTGCTTTGCATTCTTGCTTAAAACTGTTGCATCTATTGCAAATATTTTCTTCATTACAGCTTGCTGCTTCGCATGATCATTGAGTTACATCCGGCTTTGTGCATATCGCTTTGCATTTTACCCCCTGCCTGCGGGCATACCTGCGGGCACATCTTTTTGTTTATCTCGCCTGTTTCTCTAAGTCTTCGGCCTTGTCAAAAATGGGTTGTCTCTGGGCTTTGACATTCACTCCCGTCACTTATGACTTTCGAGTTCTGTCAAAGAGGGGCAATTGTAGTCACCCCATTTTGACCGACTATAAGACTCAGACGTCATCGATTGAGCACTTGGTGATGTTGCATATTGTGCTCGTTCCGAGATTGCAGAGTCTCGGCTACGAGCCTTGCCTCCGGACTTCCGGACTCTTTTGTGCCTTGCCTCGGTTTGCGAACCAGGCCCTGTTTTCTTTGTTTTCTCTTCCGAAGAAGGAAGAGTCTTGAACCGTCTCTCGGTGTCCGTGAAGGCTCGTTTACGTGATGGTCGTAGGCCATTTTTCCCGTTTGGAGCCCGGTTCCCGGTTTTCGGAGCCGTCGGCAGTGTGCCTCAGTTTGGGACCGCTTAACCACCTCCATTCGCTCTGGTTTTTGGCGCACACCTTGTTTCCTCCCTTTTGAGGGACACTGTGGCCCGAGAGACCAACTTCGTGGTCAAACGCCACCTCCGGTGCTTAATAGTCAGTTTTTAGGGCCCCAAACTGCGCGTTTTGGCCCCCAAACCTTCGTTTTGCATCGGTTTGGGTTCATTTTTGGCGGAGACCTTATTTTCATTGTTAGAAAGGTTGTAGGAAGGTGGGAGACCAGCAATTGTTCTGAAAACCAGTTTTATTTCTTTATCGCTCTTCATCGCCCGTTTTCTTCACTAGAAAGCTAGTTTTTCCCATTCTCGGGCCACTTTTTTTTTTTACTTTCCACCACACCATTGTGTTGTACACACCTGGGAGGCCACCAATATGGGTAAACCGGCTAGCAATTGTTTTTGACCCTTTTGAACCCCTCTAAAAAGTTGGTTTTTCTCTCTCCTGGTTCACATTTTCTGAGTTTTGACCATACAGCTGTGTTGCACTCATCTGGGAGCCACCTTTTTGGGATGGCAGGCCAGCAATTCTTTTGACTCTTTTGACCCTTGGCCAGCCGACCATGGGAGGTGGCTGGCCGGCCACCTGAACCTTTTGAACCTGGCCGGCCAAACTTATCTTTCCTGGTGCATTCCAGTTGTGCCAGCTGTGTTGCACCAGATCCTCTACCCGAGGGTCTGTCTTTTGGGGGGAAATTTGAATTGGTTTTTCCCCTCTTTTTCTTTCACTCCCCTCCCTCTTAACCAGCACCCCATCTCCATTTCTAAGGGTTAGAAAAATCAATTGGAGCCTTTGCATACAACCCTCCCTCTCTTTCTCATCCAAGCTTAAAACCACCTTGTTCTTGCACCATTTATACACCAACTCATAGCCTATCACCTCCACACTCCATTCCAACATCTTGAGGCTGATTTTCAGAGGCCAGGAGCTCCTTTTCTTGGATCAAAAGCTGCTGGAAAACTGTGCTACAAGGGTGAGTCCCTATCTTCTCTTTTCTTGCTTTATTTTGCATGATATTTTAGCTCATTTTACCTACATTTTTGGGCTTCATCCTGAACTGAAAACAGTCTTATTTTGAGCTCATATTCATGTTTGACTAAGGACTTTTTTCTGTTTGAGGTCTTCTACTCCCCCTTTGTGCTTTATCCCTCTTTTAGGGCTTATTGTGCATGGTACATTAGTCTTATTTCTAAGCATTTCTAGGCTTCGAGCCAAACTGTGAAGTACCTTATTTTGAGCCTCTCTTCAACTTTGTTCAAGGGCTCTTTGCTGTTTGAGGCCAGCCACTACCCTTTGTCCTCTATCTCTCTTTTGGGGCCATTTTTGCATCATATTGTAGCCTTACTTGTGAGCATATTCGAGATTTTTCATAAACTGTAAAGTGCCTTATATTGAGTCCCTCTTCAAATTTTTTGAAGGGATGTTTGCTTTTTGAGGCCAGATACTGCCCCTTGTCCTCTATCTCTCTTTTAGGGCTATTTTTGCACCATGTTTTAGCCTCACTTGTAAACTTTTTTGAGATTTTTTATAAACTGGAAAAAGTCTTCTGTTGAGGCCCTCTTAATGTTTGATTAAGGGCATTTCTTCGTTTGAGGTCATATGCTTCCTTGTATGCTTGATTGCCTCTTATTTTGAGCCTTACAACTAAGCCCTTGTTGCATGCTTTTTTTGGCCTTCTAGCCACTGAAATCCAATGGATTTTCAGTGGCTAACACACTGTTTTGAGCCTCAAAAGCAGAGGGGGGTGACCCCCTCTCACCTTGTTTTGCTTGATGGTCTTTTTGGCCTTCCAAAGAGGCCCTATCTTGCATGCTTTGTTGACTGATTTCAGGGCCAATTTGATGAGTTTTAGGACTATCATATTTTATTTCCAGAGTTAATTTTGCCATGCTAAGTGTCCTTGATGAATGTACTTAATAACCCCTTGCATGGCCCTCTAAAAGAACCCATCATTTGTGTATGTGTTGGTTGCATTTCAGAGGTTATTTGGGCATTTTTTGGCATATTTTATTCATTGATTTTTTCTGGTTTGATAAGTTCTCACCTGCTTCATGTACATGCCATGTAACCTATGTTTGCTAGTTAATTTTGCATGTAATTTTAGTCCATCATGCTAGCATCTTTTGGTCATGCTTTGAACTAGAAATGTTCATGTTTTGGGACTGCCTTGGCTCTATCTTTATGCTTCATGATCAAATAATGCATGCTTTGTATAGCTATAGGTCAATACATGTGCCTGGTTTTGTGTTTTGGGGCTCATCTCATGCATTAGGTGCCATATATCCATGATTCGGGACCATTTTGCATCATATTTTAGTACTGAAATTCACATGCTTGTATGCCATATCGCATCCCTTGCCATGCTTTGGTAGAGTGGCATTCTATGCCTTAGGTTCGGCCCTTGGTTTCCGCGAATGTGTGCATGCATTTCGATAGTGTCATTTTCATCGAATGGCCACTAATGTGAGTGTGGCTGAGGTCCACTCATGTTGGTGTAAGTCCATTATGCATTGTGTATGCCATTTCAATTCATAGCATTGCGTATGCTAGGTTGTATGTTAGAGAATTGTGTATGCCTTGCTACATCGTGCATTGTGTATGCCATCTTACAGCATTGCATATGCTAGGTTGCATGTTAGGATTGCATTCATGCATGTCATGCATATTGCATTGTGTTTGGGATAGGAGTTAGCCCAAGCAGGGGAAACGAGGGACGTTTTGTACTCCGAGTGACGGAAGGTGTCTCAATTCCCGGTCGCCGACACTCTGGATTATCCATGATGGAGTCTAGGTCTTGTTGTGTTTTCATGTGCATTTATTTCATATTCAGTCGTGCAATTCAACTCCTCGGCCATCATGCATCGGGATGCGTGATTGATGGCATGAGGATCAAGGCAAGCATACATATGTGAAAATACATTGCCATGCCCCTTTGTTGCTCTCTGTCATGAAATCGAAGCCAAGCGATCTCTTGGAGCTTGGCGCAACATTAGGATCAATTGCAAAGCGAGAGGCAAACCGATTTCAAAAGGCAACTCAAGCATGCATTATCCATCATTCGGAACAGGGCTGAGGCGGTCCACGGATTTGAGTGCAATTTACTGCTTTCCTAGATTAATTTGTTAATTAATTAGGATTTTGTACTCATTTGGATTGTACTATTCATTTGGACTGTATATTATTTATTCGGACCCTCCGAGCGAGGGCACAACTGTAATAAGTGTGCGTGTGTGTGATGTATGTCTTCCAACCCCACGTCTTTCTCCCTTTTATTTACCAGCTTATGATGGTTAGATTAGGGCATGTTTCAATTGGCATACAGTATGATAGCATGTTTGCATTCATTCATCTGTTTTACATGCATCGGGCTCGGCGCATCATAACTCACTGCATTGTATTTCGATTCTAAGTTGAATACTTGTTAGCTGTAACATCCCATATGCCATCTTTAGAATAGCCGAGCCAGATATAGTTGCATTTTTGCATGTGTTGCATTAGGCATTTCTGTATAATTAGGGTCATGCATGGATTTCTAACATAGCTTCTTTTTTGGCTTGGAGTACTAGGTAAGTTTTATGCTTTAGCATCCTTGCATGTGTGTGAGTGACTGCCATGATAGCATGCTTACCATGAGGCTATATGCTTTTGTGATATAACTGCCTGAATGCCTGTGGGTAAAGGTTGGGTTATTTGGATTGGAACAATTCATCCACTGTAAATTTTAAGCCTACTAGATAGTGGCAAAACCATGTTTTCTAAGCCCACCTGAGGGTGGCAAAATTTGCATTTCAAGCCTACTTGCGAGTAGCAAACCATCTTTCAAAAAAACAAACATGAAATGTTTTGTTCCAATTCAGGCGATCCAGTCTATACTCTTATGCTATGTGCATCACATAGTAAATCTAGGCTAATAACCGGAATAAGAACGCATAATGTTTTCAAAACTAGATATCATGGTTAGTAGAGGCCGATCTTTGATCGGGTGAGCGGGGGTGCTCATGAAGTGACCTTCCCCAATCATACCCAAGTTCCCGAGCCGAGGCAACTTTGGTGATAACGGACACGTGGCCTTAGGCAACGAGTCAGGATTTCCTAAATTTCCCAAAATAAAATATTTAGGTGGCGACTCTGTATCTGGCAAAGCAGTCCATGTTTGGCACTTCTTTCAAAAATCTGTTTTCTCAAAACAATTCGCCAGATTTGGACTCTTTAGTTCAAATTGAGAACCGTGACACTTTGAGTCCGAACTGTAGTAAGCCCAAAATGAACAGAATGGAACTCATCCTCCCGGGGCATTCGGGGACGTCTACAGTGACGTCCAAGTCTTGTGGACGGTCAGAAATGGCGTGTCTACAAGGGGTGCTCATTAAATGACATTCCCCAATCGTACTCAAGTTCCCGAGCCGAGATAACTTTGGTGATAACGGACACGTGGCCTTAGGCACGAGTCAGGGTTTACTAAATTCCCCAAAACAAAATATGTAGGTGGCGACTTTGTATCTGGCAAAGCAGTCCATGTTTGGCACTTCTTTACAAAAATCAGTTTTTCAAAACGATTTGCTGGATTTGGACTCTTTGGTGATTTATTGGCCTTGCATTATACTGTGCGAGACTAGATTCAGAATCGTGACATTTAAGTCCGAACTGTAGCAATAAACTCAGAACAAAACAAGATTCGTGCTCCCCTTGCAGGCGCGCGGATATCGGAGAGTTCCTGGGAGCACGTCTACAGTTTCTGGTGACTCTGCTGGGAAGTTAGAGAACTTGACTCGAACTCATGATATCTTGTTTTGATTACACTTATGTGTTTCTTTGCATTGTATGTGCATTGGTGCGCCTAGGACACCGTGTTTGCCATATGTTATTGCTGAATGGTTTGCCAGAGGCTCGCTTTGAGAAGCATGCCATAAGGCTGACTGGTTGTGGGCTTTGCCACGACAGGAGCACAAACCTCGGTTTTTTCCGGGGCACCCTTTTTGACCATTTGAGCTAGTGCATATCAGAAACTGTAGTGACCATTCCAAACTAGGACAGGTTGCTTACCCAAATATAGGTTGTTTGAAACCGCTGTGTGCGTAGTGATACCCTAGCTCCTGAGAAAATAGGACAGGGAAACCCTACCCCAACATAGGGGTGTTTTGACTCGCATTTACTTGCTATGTGCTTTTAGAGTGTACCTCTACAGGAATGCATGTATCAGTTTGAAAGTCTGAGTATCAGGCCTGCGGGCATCAGTATTTTGGGGGAATTAGTTTTACCTGAGGGTATCAGTTTACAGGCAGAATTTTGGGCAGAATTTAGTAGATAGCACAGTCATGCAGCTATGCTTACATCTGTTCTGATGAAATTGGGCTGAGATGCTGCCTGTTTTCTCTTTTGCTAGGGGTAGCCTTGGGAACCGTAGCTTCAGAAGGCTCCAACATCCCCCGAGGTTCATTGGACTTTTGCTGATAAACTTTGTCAGATAAGAAATTTAGTTCAGACCAGCCAGTGTTTTCCTTCACTGAGGCAAGGCAAAGAAAGGCCAGTTAAGGCTCATCGATTCATCTGATCCGTTAGTCACCAGTCACATCACCTCTGTCCAGTTCAGCAGACTCATGATGACGCAGAGTTCAGAAGAAATTGTGGTCATGATAGCAGCATTAAACCAGGAAATCACCATGCAGTGTGAGACCCACGCTAAAATGCAACGCCCATCTGGGGGCCCTACCACACATCCCATCTTGGAACCCCAATCATTTCAAACCCGTGAGCCCACTACTTTTGAGCTGATGGGAATGATCGGCGATCTTCAGAGAACTGCGGCTGATCTAGCCTTTGGACTATCGGCTCCGCCATCGACCACATCATATGTCGAAAATTTCATGCCAAAAGAGCCCCCGCTATTGGGGTGAACTGTAATTGAACTTAGCCAACCTGAAGCCATCCCATGTCCTGGCAATGACATGTCAACAACAACAGGGCTTTGCACTAATGTAGAAACCCAAACCTTCGACCAAGCTGAGGCGAGTGATAAGAACAAGGTGGGGGCAGACACTGATCCCTATGAACAACTTCTGCAGGCTGTTGAGGCTTTCAAAGCTGGGGGATTGAACAAACAGCAAGTGCTCGCAATTGCTGCAAAAACTATGGATGATGTTTTTGTTACTCAGAATGAGGGCAGTTCGAGCCAAGGGAAAAATCGGGAGAAGGGCCGTCATACCAAAACTGTTTCTTCCAACCCTAATTCTACACCTAGGAAAGATTAGCAGACCAAGCCAGTACCTGCCAACCCTTTTTCTAGTGCAACCAACAAAAATCCACAAACCTCGAAGTATCTACCCCGAGGGTGCAGGGTCTTCCATGCCCTCTACATGCCTTTGTCCAACGCGCTTCAGATCCTTGCTGAAAAGGGGCATCTCAAACCCCTCGAGCCTCGGCCTCTCCCTAGTCATCTTCCACCTAGTCATGATGCCACCCAGTACTGCAAGTACCATCAACAAATTGCTCATATTACCGACAATTGCTTCCGTCTTCGCCATGAAGTACATGATTTGTTTGACAACGGGGTTGTCCTCCCGCCAACCTCAGCAAAGTCTATCGTCACTGGGTCGGTGAATCTAGAGGATAATGTGATGTGATCAGGGGATGAACCACCTGCGGGCGGCGTTCAGTTTACTCCGAATGTGGCGTATGGCAAGCACTATTTTGAGCATTTGCGAATGCTAGTTTTTTTTTTTGTATTATCTGACTTGGGTATTCAGTCAGTTTTGTTGTCGTGTATATAGTCAGTCTTTTTGTACTAAGTCAATTGGGTCTGTCTTGTTGTATCGAGTCAGCCTTATTTTGTTAGAGTCGGGTGATTTCGGGGGTGTTACCTCGGACATCACTTGCTTGTTTTTGTGTTTGTCTTTTCACTTTCTTTTGAGTCTGTTTCTGCCTTGGAGCCAGTTACACTAGAAGATCTGAATGAAACAGCAATAAATTTTCACACTCTTGTGTTTGCTTCTGCCTTGCGCCAGTTGTGCTAGAAGTTTTGAATGAAACAACAGTGCTTTTCACCTGCTCTTTTGTGCCTTGAAATCATTACATTGACCTAAGTTTTTCAAAACTTTTTGAACATTGTGACAAAAACAAAGAGGGAGGAATTCCTCGGGTTTTGCAAAATTTGATAAATTGAGAGAAAGAGAGGCGTGCTAAGCCCTTAATGAATGAAATCATGCTTGTTAATGTGAGTACTAAGACGGATCCTGGCTTGATCTAGATTGGTCCTACATTGTCTTCAGTGCGAGCGACTAGTCGCTTTCTTAAAAGATTTCAAAAAATGTTTTGCGCAGTCCTGCGAAGACCTGTGTGGAATCGCTCTTGAGATTGTGCAGCTTAGGATCGCTCTCAGCCTCGAGACTCGACCCCCTTTGCTTTCAAACCTTGGACTCCGATTCAGAATGTTCAAAGGTCAACCATGATGTGAGGCCTGTTGTAACAGGTCCGTGAGGGAACTCACGGGTTACAGTTCGGACTCCCCTTTTTTGTTTGTTGCGGTTCTTAATCTTAACCAAAGAGTCCAACTCTGACAAATCGTTTTGAAGAAAAACAGATTTTTTGAAAAGTAGTGCCAAACATGGACTGCTTTACCAGATTACAAAGTCGCCACCTAAATATTTTAAAATGGGAAATTTAGGAAACCCTGACTCGGTGCCGAAGGCCACGTGTCCGTCATCACCAAAGTTGTCTTGGCTCGGGAGCTTGGGTACGATCGGGGAAGGTCAGCTATGAGCACCCCCTTTCACCCGGTCCGAAGACCGGCATCTACTAACCGTGATATCCGATTTTGAAGACATTACATGCTCTTGTTCCGGTTGTTAGCCTAGAATTACTAAGTTATGCGCACAGCAAACAAGTATAGACTAGATTGCCTAATTTGGAAACAAACATTGCATATCTGTTCGTTTTGAAAAGGCTTCGGCATTTGCTACTCGCAAGTAGGCTAAAACATGAATTTCAATGAGTTTTCCCAACTCAAGCAATCCAACCTCCACCCACAGGCATTCAGGCAGTTTATCTCATGTAAGCACTTAGCCGCATGGTAAGCATACTGTCATGTCAACATTCACACGCGTGCGAGATGCTAAAGCATAAATACTTACATCGTACTCCGTGCGAAAACAAGAAACTAGTTAGCAAACATGCATGACCTAGCTCATGTTAGACTGACTAATGTATCGCATACAGAATGTGATTAGGATAGGCTCGGCTAACCCTAAAATGGCATGTGAAATGCAATCATTTGATGCACGTATTCAATTTGGAATTGAAAATACAATGCAGTTTGTATGACGTACCGAGCCCGATGCATGTCAACAAATGCATGGATGCACGCATGCATAGCATAAGGTATGCTAAAATAAACGTGCCCTAACACTAACCATCAAAAGCAGGTAAGTAAAAGGGAAGAAAGAAGTGGGGGTTAGAAGACATACACACCACTCACCCACACTTATTACAATATGCCCTCGCTCGGAGGGACCGAAAGAATAATACAAATAATTAACTACGCGAGCTAATTAAATATTACAAATAGCCTAATTAGTTGACAAACTAACTAAACTAAAAAAAATAGTAGACCGTCTCGGAAGGAGAGCCAAATGTAGCACGTGCTCGGGTCTTGCTCGGAATTGCACTGCCATGCCTAGACTGCCTCTGTTTTCCCTGCTTTACCTTTCTGAAAACTGCCAAAGTCTCAGAACTACTTCTTAAGGCACTGGGGGATACCACCGGCTGAGGGGAAACACCACCGGCTGAAGTATGTGGCCACCGGCACAAAATGAACTCATCGGCTGATAATTTAATGCCGGCCGGCACTAAATGTTGTCGATCGGCACTGAATGCCTGCAGAACCTGCAACTCACAGCAGCAGAGGGAAAAATCTTGCATGGCAATGTTATTCAAGCAATGTATGCACCAAACACATTCCTTATCATGTTTGTGACTCAAAGGAGAATGTGCCTCGATTCTCGGGCCACCAATCACACATTTTCATGCATGATGGCCCAAAAAACCAAGTTGTGCACTTTCATGTCAAATGCATGCAAACCAAACAAACAAAACCAAAGGGTCCTAACCTCTATCACACTCACTTCAAGAGGCCAAGTATGCACAATGCAATGCAATCCTAGACATGTTGGCTAGCATGTGGTATGGACAATGCAAGGCACTTATACAAACATACAAGCAAGCATGCAAGGCAAGTATGCAAACCAAGTAAAAGAGGGACTTAAACATGACTTAGGCAACTCCAAAATAGGCCCAAAATCAGTAGCCAAAATGCCCAAGAAATGAAAGCCACCACACACACACACATGCATATGTTAAGACTTAACACTTAGGCACTAAGTAAGCAACCCTCAAGCACACTTGAAAGGGGATATCATGGGCAATTAGCATGCAACACAAGCTCTAAAAATCATGTTAGAATATGGTGCTAAACCAACCTAAGCGAGACAACATTAGCATGCAAGTATGGCCCAAGTGCTCAAGGCTAGTCAAAGGGCATTGAACTACACTTGACAAGACTAAACATGGCAAGACTTAAGCAACTAAAAACAGATTTCTAGCATACAAAATCAAGCCCAAAGGACCACTTAGATGGCATCTATATGGTTTAAATTAAAGGGCATGCACACATGCTCTCTCAAGGAACATACAACATGAGCTTTTGAAACATCAAAGAGGCATGCAATACAAACATATGAGCATGTTAAATGGACTGAAATAACATGGCAAATGGTCTCAAACCATTGAAATGATGCAAACAAGGCATGCTACACATTCATGCTCAAGGCTAGCAAGCCTAACATGCAAAGAGGCTATACAATGCAAGCTAGGGTCGACCAAAACAACTATGGACAGACCTCATTCATGGCAAAATAAGCACACAAGCTTCACAAATGTAAGCCTAAAACATGCTAGAAACAAAGGCACACAACCTAAGGCATGTTAAGGGATCACAAGGCATTACATGGCAACTATGCTAAGCATGCATAAGGGACCAAAACCAACTCTTAGCAATGTTATATCATGGCATAATAAACATAAAATGCAGCCTAGACATGCTCAACACACACACCAACAAAGGCTTCCTCGAGAGGCCAAAACTTGTCCTTTTCAAGGACAACAAGGAGAGGGGGTGGCCCTCTCCTTCTTGGGACTTCAAGGCATCATCTGCACCACTGAAATCCCTCAAGATTTTAGTGGTGAAGAGACCCAAACACCAAAATCCCGGAGCTCAACAAAATAGCACAAAAATGAGGCCTTTCAAGGCCTAAGAGGGGCCAAACCTCCCTAAAGCGCAAAGCACCCTTAATAAAATATCAAGAGGACTAAAAAATAGAATGTTTTTGTATGAAACACTAAGCTTAAAAATAGCTTTAAAATAGGTAAAAATAGGATGCAAAAATGGGGAATAAAAGGCTAGTTTTGTTACCCTTGTAGACCTCTTCACAAATGTTGATGTTGTTGCTTCCTTGACCTCCAAACCAGTCAAGAACAGCAAGAATAACCTCTTGGGACCTCAGTAGCCAAGTGAAGGTGAAATACTATGTGCTTGTGTGCAATAATGAGACACAAACACACACAAGGGCAAGAGAAGAAGAGATATAGATATAGGTTAGATACAGCAAAGCAAACCCTAAAAACCAGAGCTCTTCCTTCTCCTCCCCAATTTTTCTAACTCTAAAACAAGGGAGACAAGGCGTCCTCTTATAGAGGAGGCAATCTTGTAAGCTTAGTCACTAAGCAAAACAAGAGAGGCATCCCTCCATACACGTGTATGGAGGAGAAGCCAATGCCATACAGCTGCCTCAAAATATCTGAAAAAAAGCAAGCTGCGATGTAAGAAGCAAAGAATGTCATTTTGACAAAATTTAGTGCCGGCCGGCAACAAATAGTGTCGGCCGGCAATATATATTGCCGATGGAAAGAAAAACTAGCCGGTTGCCTTTAGCTAGTGCCGGTGGTGTGTGGGGATGCCTCAAAAGGCATTCTTTGCCCCTCCAAGGCAAAACACAAGTGTTTGGTGTAAAACCAGACAGAAAACAGTCAAGTTCGGAAATCCTGAGGCAAGGCGCGTAGCCGAGAACTCCGGGAACTCCAAACAAACACAAACATGGATAATCACCAAGTGTTCAAATGGTGACGTCCAAGTCTTGAGGACGGTCAAAAATGGGGTGTCTACAGTTGCCCCTCTTTGACAAAACTCGAAAGTCATAACAATGACGGGAGTGAATGTCAAAGCCCAGAGACGACCCATTTTTGACAAGGCCGAAGACTTGGACAAACATGTAAGAGAAACAAGGTATGCGCCCGAAGGCAGGGGCAAAATGCAAGACAATGCAAGAAGCCGAGCATAACTTATGATCATGCAAAGAAAGCTGTAATGAAGCACGCATGCAACAGTTGTAAGCTAGCATATGCCAATCTACACTACAATGCAGAAAGGATGTAAGAGAATTATGCAATTCTCAAAACGTCTCACGCGGAGGATACAATACCTGTGCGGCTCGTCCGGTTGCACCGGCCTCAAATGAACCGTACATACAATATCGTGCCTGAAAAGAAAGTAAACTTAACAGGTACAATATCGTTAGCAATATGCATGACAATGCAATGACGAATGCAAAATGATATGCAATATATACAAAACTAAGTATAAACAATGCAAATGATAATGCAATGCAATTGAAACAATGCAAACTAAATGCAGAGCAATCGAATCATGATTCAATCATGAGCGGTTCGAAACTACACATATGTCAAATAGATTGATGGAAATGTGAGTCCGTCTACCATAGAACGATGTCTGAACTATGAGTGATGTAGACGGACACAAGAACAAGTATTGGGTGGAATGACATAAGTGGGGTGACAACCCGCTGAGGAAAGATTAATGATCCTAATGCTGGATGCAATAATTACACTACAATGTAATAGAAATGGATATGGCCTGTAGCCAAAATCGTATTTTGCCTAGGAAAGGCATGTACACGTACAAGCCATGTCTAACACAGAAAAGGTGCCGCCACCCTCAAACCAAGTTCATCAAGGAATAGGCGCGTACACATGCCGAACTGTGCTTCAACGTGAAAAGTAAGGGCACATACCAGACCAAGCTCAACAAGGAAAGGCGCAAGCCATAGATGGAGGGTGATGCAGTGGATGCATGCAACTACAATGCAATGGAAATGGATATTTACAGAAAATGCATGACATATACACTATATTACAATAATGATGCATGACATATGCAGTATTTACAATGATGCATGACAATGCAGGTTTTTTTTGTTTTTTGAATTTTTTTTGAAATGCATGACATATGCAATACTTAAAATGATGCATGACATATGCAGTATTTACAATGATGCATGACAATGCAGTATGATGCAATGGCTGCGATTGCAGTTTTCCCTATTCTCCCAACAGGGCGATATACTAGGTTAGTCCGGTATCCAGAACTGAGGCGTAGACACACCGCCTCAACCTATGGGGCTTCCATACAGATTTCAAGCCGAAGGTACACCCTCTGGGTATTTAAACCAGACTTTAGTCTCGGAAATCCCGAACCTTTGCGTTCTAGGCATGAGCCGTTCAAACTCTAGTTGTCACCGTCCCCATTGGTCTCCTAGGAACTTACCGCAAACACAGACAGGTGGCTTTACCAGACCACCGAAAGTCGTTTGGGCACGACAAACACCGAAGGAATTGCACCTTCAGAGGATTTAAGGTCTCCTAGACCGGGATGCAATGCATGAATTCAGATGCGGTGCACAAGACAGTGCGATACACAAGATAGCGCGATTGAATGCATGCAAAATGTAATGAGATGCGCAAAATAGCGCGATGCGTTTAGACAACGCGAGTGCACAAAGACAGGCGATCGCCAAGATAGCGCGATGCGATGCATGCCAAATGCAATGAGAGGTGCACCTTAATGCACCGAAGGTCTTGCACCTCCCGAGGATTTAAGGTCTCCTAGACCGTGCAAATATGGTGAAGGTTTCGCACCCTCCAAGGATTTAAGGTCTCCTAGACCGTGCGTGTTTAAGGTCTCGCCAGACCTGAAAGGCAATGCATGAAGTAAGTGAGATACGCGTGCCAATGGAAATGAGGCACACATGCCTATGCGAATGAGGCCAATGGGAATGAGGCCAATGCGACATGCATGCCACATGGAGTGTAAGATGTAACAAATGAGACACGCATGTGTAACAAGCCCGCGGGGGACCTCGCTACAGTTCGGACTCGATTTTGTCGCGGTTCCAAATCTTGAACCAAAGAGTCCAAATCCGGCAAATCGTTTTTGAGAAAAACAGATTTTTTGAAAGAAGTAGTGCCAAACATGGACTGCTTTGCCAGATAACAGAGTCGCCACCTAAATATTTTTAAAATGAGAAATTTAGGAAACCCTGACTCGGTGCCAAAGGCCACGTGTCCGTCATCACCAAAGTTGGCTCGGGAACTTGGGTACGATTAGGGAAGGTCACATCGTGAGCACCCCCTCTCGCCCGGTCAAAGACCGGCCTCTACTAACCATGATATCTGTTTTTGAAAACTTTGTGCGTTCTTATTCCGGTTATTAGCCTAGGTTACTATGTGATGCGCACAGCATACAAGTATAGACTGAATCGCCTGAATTGGACCTGAACATGTCATGTTTGTTTGTTTGAAAATGGTTTGATGGTGCTACCCGCAAGTAGGCTAAGACGCGGATTTGCCACCCTCAGGTGGGCTTAGTAAAAACATGATTTTGCCACTATCTAGTGGGCTTAAAACAAACAGTCAACGAATTGTCCCAATTCAAATAACTCAACCTCCACCCACAGGCATTCAAGGCAGTCATATCACATAAGCACATAGCCTCATGGCAAGCATGCTATCATGGCAACACTCACACGCATGCAAGGATGCTAAAGCATAACCACTTACCGAGTACTCCAAGCCAAAACAGAAAACTGATTAGGAATCATGCGTGATCCTACATATACTGAAATGCCTAATGCAACACATGCAAAAATGCAAACTATAGCAGGCTCGGCTATTCTAAACATGGCATATGGAATGCTACAGCTAACATGTATTCAATTTAGAATTGAAATACAAATGCAGTTTGTATGATGCGGCTTGGTAGAGTGCAAAACAGATGAATGATGCAAACATGCTGTTATACTGTATGCTAATTGAAATATGCCCTATATCTAACCATCGTAAGCAGGTAAATAAAAGGGAGAAAGAAATGGGGGTTGGAAGACATACATCACACTCACCCACCCTTATTACAATTATGCCCTCGCGCAGAAGGTCCAAATAAATAATACAGTCCGAATAAAAGAATAACACAGTCCGAATAAATATACAAATTTCTAATTAATTGACAAATTAACTAAGAAAAATTGTAAACTGGCATGCAAGCCAGGGACTGCCTCGATTCTGATGAATGATGCATGTTGGGCTGCCTTGGCGCGGAAATCCACTGGGATGCCCCAATTAGCCTCTGTTTGCAATGTTTCTCGAAATGCGTGCCAGACTCCGAAAAGTTACTGATCCTTGATTTTGCTGCAACAGAGAGCAGAAAAAGGGCATAGCAATGTATTTCACAAATATATGCATGCCTCGATCCTCGGGCCACCAATCACGCATATCGATGCATGATGGCCGAGAAGCCGAATTGCACAACTCAGTATAGGATGAATGCATATGAATGCTACAACAAAACCTAACTCCATCATGGGCAATCCGGAGTGTCGGTGACTTGGGAATTAAGACACACTCCGTCACTCGGAGTACGGAATGTACCTCGTTTCCCGTGCCCGGGCTAACTCCTATTCCGAACATGATGCAATATGCATGATATGCATGAATGCAATCTAAGATACAACCTAGTACACAATGCGGATGAAAATGAGATGCCTCGAAATGCGTGCACACGGGCACGCGAACCGAGAAAATGCATGAATGCAATGCAAATAGGCATGAATGCGATCTAATATATAATTTAGCATGCACAATGCTATGAAAATGAGATACCTCAAAATGCGTGCACACGGGCACGCAAACCGAGAAAATGCATGAATGCAATCTAAGATACAACCTAGTATGCACTATGCTGATGAAAACGAGATGCCTCGAAATGCGTGCACGCGGGCACGTAAACCGAGGCAATGCACTAAAGCATGAAATGACATGGAAAATGATATGCAAGCATGCAAACCAAATTTCAGTAGCTAAATGAAGGGGAAAACAGCCCCGAAATGATACGAAATGACGATCAACGCATGAAATCATCCCGAAATGTGATTTTAAGTACCCGAAATGGCCTACGGCTATGCTAAGCATGCAAAATTGGTACATGAAAGCAAAAACAGTAGCAAGGCAGCCCCAAAAATAGCATCTTTTCAGTACAAAACAAGGCCAAATTGTGAGCATAGATATGGCAACAATGGCATGCAAAAATACGGGAAAAGAGGGGAATTACAAAGCAAGTGGTATGTACAATGCTCAAACCCATGAAATCAGTTCTACAAAACTAAAGAGGGACCAAAAATATGTATATTTACAATAGATGACAGCCTCCAATTCAGTGTGTAGATATACTAAATATAGCATGCAAAATTTGGGCCAAAAGAGGGCTATAAAGAGAGGTATCATAAGCAATGACCAAACAACTTAAAACCTTTAATAAAATTTGAAGAATGGACCAAAAAAAGACATTTTCTAAGCCTGATGAAGGTTGAAATCCGAAGCTAAGAAAGCCTAACAAAGCATGCAATTTTACGGAAAATATGGAGGATTACAAAACAAGTACCAAAACCAATCATCAAATGGCCTAAGACACTTAACAAATAATGAATAATGGACCAAAATAAGGCACTCTCTAGGCCTGACGAAGGCCAAAAACAGAAGCATGATGAGCTTAAAAAAGCATGCAAAATGGGATTGGAACAAGAATTCAAAGCAAGTGATATGTAGAGCAAGAAAACCAGGTTGAGCCCTTATTCAATGTTGAAGAGGGGCTCAAAATAAGCACAATATCAGTATGTTGCATGCTCCAACTCAGATTACAAATAGGCCAAAACAATCATGCAATTTTACGGTAAAATGGAAGAATTTCAAAGGAAGTGCATGATAGAGAAGCCAAACATGATGGAGCCCTTCTTCAATGTTGAAGAGGGGCTCAATATAAGCCCACTAACAGTTTACATCAGTCTCGAAATCAGATTACTCATAAGGAAAATAAAGCATGCAAAACAATGGCCTAAAGAGTGATATTGAAGGAAGTATATTATGGAGACACCAAATGAGGTTGAGCCCTTCTACAAAGTTGTAGAGGGGCTCAAAATAAGCCTAAAAACAGTAGTGGTCGGAGCCCAAAACTGAAAGCAAATAGGGCTAAGAAATAACTCAAAATTATGCTCAAAAAAGGGAATTAGAGGCTTACCTTCGAAGACCTAACTTTGGTTGCTTCTTGGCTTCAATTTGTTGACTCTTAGCCTCTGAAGAACACTTCCTTGCTGCTGTAATGGAAGTGGGGATGGTAGAGCTTAGGGTTGATGAAGGATTGAGCTAGGAAGCTTGAAACTTTTTAGGGTTTTTGAATAGGAAAATGGAGGTTTTGGAAGATGAAGTCTTAAGGTCAAAAATTCCAGCCCTAGAAAAGGAGGAGGGCAGCCCTTTAAATAGGCCAAAAAGAGTGTAAAAGGGGAGGGAAAAGCACCTAAGCTTTCCCTCCCAAAATATCCCCCGGATGCCCGGGATATTTTGAAAAATATCCGACAAATGGAAAGAGCCGAAGCGAAGTGGCCGGCCAGTAGATTGAGGTGGCCGGCCGGCCACCCCACCGACCCGGCCACTCACTACGGCCATGGCCCAAAAATGAAGTGCAAATTCTTTGGACCACCACTTTTTGGTGTCCTCCCATGTGTGTAGAATAAGGTTCCAAGGTCGGAAATTGGCAACACTGAAGCAGGAGCCACAACATAGAGCTTGAAGGAGGGGCTCAAAAATGAAATCAACAATTGTTGGCCGACCATTAGTTTTTAGGGTCCTCCAATGTGCCCTGATCACAGATATGTAGCTTTGGTCGGAAGAAAATATCCCCAGGGTGTTCAACATTGGCCTGGAAGTGAGCAAAACGGGCGCCGGAGGAGCGAAACTGGTTATCTGGGATAATTGCTGGCCTCCCACCCCCCAGTGATCTTCCTGGTGTTGAAACAGAGGTACCTGTCAAATTTGAACAAAAACTAATGAGAAATGAACGCTCGGGGCCAAAACAGTCGGGATCCCAAATGGGCTGCAGTGCGGAAGTGGTGTTCGGATGAAGTGGGTATCTGCGACCCAGTGTCCCTCGTAATGACAAAAGCAGAGGTTCTGCCAAAAATCGAGAAAACCGATGCAAAATGAATGCTCGGGCCCAAATCACGCATTCGGTCCGAAAACCGAGCACCGAAAGTGGCATACTGACCCACGAAGTGGCCCAGTGTCCCTCAAAATGATAAAACAAAGGTACCAGCCAAGAACCGGAGACATCGGAGATGGTTGGGCGATCCCGAACCGAGGCATACGGCCTGACGGCTCCGAAAACCGGGAACCGGGCTCCGAAATGGGCAAAATGGCCTATGGCCACAAAATGTAGCTCACGGCCACCGGGAGATAGTCTCTGAGACCACTCCTTCCCGCGGGAAAAAGCGAGACAACCGAGTCGGTTCGCAAACCGAGACAAGACACGAAGAAGGTTCTAAGTCGGAGGCAAGGCGACTGGCGACTCTGAGACTTCTGAACGAGCACAATATGTAACATCACCGAGCGCTCAATCGGTGACGTCTGAGTCTTAAGGTCGGTCAAAAATGGGGTGTCTACAGTTGCCTCTCTTTGACAGAACTCGAAAGTCACAAGTGACGGGAGTGAATGTCAAAGCCTAGAGACAACCCATTTTTGACGAGGCCGAAGACTTAGACAATCATACAAGATAAACAAAGATATGTGCCCGCAGGCGTGCCCGTAGGCAGGGGCAAAATGCAAAGTGATAGGCACGGAGCCGGGTGATCATGCAAGTGCAGCAAGCTGTAATGAGGCAAGTATTCACAAATAGATGCAAACAGTTTTAAGCAAGAATGCAAAGCAACAACTACATTTCATGCAGTTAGGAATGTAAGAAAATCATGGAATCTTCACGAACATGTACGATAGATACACAAAGCGTACGTGTGATGGATACACAAAGTGAAGCGAGTGTAATGGATGCACTATATGAAGCAAAGTGTGATGGATACACTAGGTGAGTGTGTGATAGATACACAAAGCGAACGTGTGATGGATACACAAAGTAGGTATATTGTGATAGATACAAAGCAAGTGTGTGTGATTGATACACTATATGAACAAAGTGGGATTGGTACACAAAGTAGGCATAGTGAGCAAAGTGTGATGGATACACTAAATGTGAATAGTAGTGTGATAGATGCACTTAGTGAAAAAAAAAAGTATGATTGATATACTGAAGGTGAACACGAGGTGTGATAGATGCACTAAGTGAACAGAGTGTGATTGATACACTAAAAGCGAACGCAAAGTGTGATAGATGCACTTAGTGAACAAGTATGATAGATACACAAAATGATTGAAGTGTGATTGATACACTAAAAGCGAACACAAAGTATGATAGATGCACTTAGTGAACAAGTATGATAGATATACTGAATGTGAACACGAAGTGTGATAGATGCACTTAGTGAACTAGTATGATAGATATACTGAATGTGAACACGAAGTGTGATAGATGCACTAAGTGAACAGAGTGTGATTGATACACTGAATATGAACACGAAGTGTGATAGATGCACTTAGTGAACAGAGTGTGATTGATACACTGAATGTGAACACGAAGTGTGATAGATGCACTTAGTGAACAAGTATGATAGATATACTGAATGTGAACATGAAGTGTGATAGATGCACTTAGTGAACAGGTATGATAGATATACTGAATGTGAACACGAAGTGTGATAGATACACTAAGTGAACAGAATGTGATTGATACACTGAATGAATGAAGTGTGATTGATACACTAAGGGAATGAGGTGTGATTGATACACTAAGTGAATGAAGTGTGTTAGATACACTGAGTGAAGCAAATAAAGTGTGATTGATATACTAAGTGAATGATCTCAAACAGAACTTCTTTGAATGAACCGTACATACAATATCGTGCATGTCTGAGAAAGAAACTTAACTGGTACAATGCATTACAATGTATGATGCTTAAGGAAAGTAATAAATGGACAAAGCGGCGCTTTAGAAAGCACCTCATGAGGTGAGTGGCGGTGAACCGCTCTACTCTGACGGGGATCTCCCCTCGTGCTCTTCGAACATGGGCTGCAGGTGCCGGAAGTGGTGTTCAGCAGTGAAGTGGGTATCTGCGACCCCAGTGTCCCTCGTAATGACAAAACAGAGGTTCCTGCCAAAAATCAGAGAAAACCGATCCAAAATGAATGCTCGGGGCCCAAATCACGCAGTTCGAGGTCCCGAAAACTGGCTGCAGGCACCGAAAGTGGCATACGGCCACGAAGTGGGCATCAGGGGCCCCAGTGTTCCTCAAAATGATAAAACAGAGGTACCAGCCAAGAACCGGAGACATCGGAGATGGTTGGGCGATCCCGAACCGAGGCATACGGCCTGACGGCTCAAACCGGAACCTGCTCTGAATGGGCAAAATGGCCTCTGACCACAAATGTAGCTCACGGCCACCGGAGATAGTCTCTGAGACCACTCCTTCCCGCGGAAAGAAAAGCGAGACAACCGAAGTGCGGTTTCGCAAACCGAGACAAGACACGAAGAAGGTTCTAAGTCCGGAGGCGTACGGCGCGACTCTGAGACTTCTGAACGAGCACAATATGTAACATCACCGAGCGCTCAATCGGTGACGTCTGAGTCTTAAGGTCGGTCAAAAATGGGGTGTCTACAGCATGCCTCATAAGATGCAAGATAATGCAAATGGACTTAAATGCATAACAACACACGTGTTTCGGAATACACGACGATGCATGGTAAGGGATGTGTAACAACGCGAACGATGCACGAGGCAACGTATGTATTTGAAACGCATGACAAAAAATGCAATGACAATGCATACGAGATGTGCATGACAATGCAAGGGGTGCGTGTTACAACGCGTGTAGTACATGCATGATAATGCAACTGCGAGGTGCATGATGGCACAATGAGATGTACCGAAGTAGTGCGATGAACGCGTGCAACGCACACGGGGCAACTTTTGAATCTTATGAAAGACAAAAGGATACAACATTGCATGAATTTGAGTGCCACGCACAGAAGACACAGTTCGAGGTCAAAACGGAGGCCGGTTGAGCATCGGAAATACACTTTCTTGCACTTTCATGGGCTATGAAGACCAGAAACCACTCACATGGCCTAAACAAGGCTGTGGGAACACCACCGGCCGGGATAGGAGGCCACCGGCTGTCCATCGGCCGAAAATAAATTCCATCGGCACAATATTCTGCCGACTGGCACAAAATGTTGCCGACCGGCAAAAAGTTGCTGAATCGGGGCAGTTTTGACATTTCACCTCGGGTCTTTTAAAATAGGGTTTTAAACCCTATTCGTTCACTTCTCTTCTAGCCGAAATTCACTCCTTCTCTCTCTAGAGCTCTTTTTCTCTCCACATTTCCTCATTTCTTTGAGTTTTCGCGCCATTTTCGTCGTCCGATTCGCGAAGTTCACCGCGTTTCGGACATTTTCGACCGATCGAAATTTCATTTCGGCACTCCTTTTGCTATTTCTGCCTTTTTGGGACTTGTTCCCCTCGATTTCCTCTTCATTTCCATACCCTTTTCCATCCCGACCTTTTCGGTCCATTTTCCACCCTCCCGGGGTTGACTTTCGAGTTGACTCTTCGTATTCCGGGCCTATTTGCATTCTTCGACCATTTTCCCGTCATTCTCGACATGGCCGACGACGTTCCACGCGGCGGGACTCCCTCGGATCACGAGATGGATCCCGAGGTCGAGCTCCTCCCGTTGAGCGAGCGCCCTTTCGACCCGGCGATCCACGTTCTACCACTCGACGGATTACGCCAGTTCAGGAGCTTCGACATGGTGTTGGATCCCGAGCTTCTGCTGCGCGAGCCTACCTCTCACCTTTCCTTCGGCACTTCCGAGGTAACATCCTTTCTCTGCTTTAATTTTCTGCACTGTAGAACCTTTTAACTATCGACTGCCACAGCCGAGTAGATTCTTTAATTGCTTTAGCTCTGATACTCTGATGCATTGTGTATTGTAGTTGATCGCAAACAAACTTGCAACTGAAACGACACATGCACACACACTGCACTAGCTTTAATCACCCAGACACACGACACACACGGTGTTTCACTGCAAACACCGATACCTGATAACTGTTTGAATATGAAAATATGCACGCATGCCACATTTGCACCAAGCCACTCAAAGATACTGGCGCATCACACGTTGTAGTTCACTGTAAGCACACCAGCACCCGGTATCTGTTTGAATCTGATAAACTTGCACGCATGCCAAATTTGCACTGAACCACTCAGACACATTGACGCATCAAACATTGTAGTTCACTGTAAGCACACCGGCACTCGGTATCTGTTTGAATATGAAAATATGCACGCATGCTAAATTTGCACTAATTTTGACCGTTTATTCAAAACTGTACATTTCATACTGCTTTGCAACTATTTATTTGAAAATAGGGGGATTCCCATACCATCCGTGGGTATGGGAACACCGTCGCTCGCGAGTGGTACGCCGAGCTTCCCGACGCGGTTCGCCACATTGTAGACGAGGCAGGCTTTGGCTCCTTTTGCAGGGGACTCTCCAGGCTTACTACCTGCAGGCCTCTTCTTGCCGCTTTGGCAGAGAGATGGTGGGACACCACCGATTCATTCCACTTATCTGCGACCGGGGACATGACGATGACCCCTTACGATTTCTCAGTGCTCACCGGCATCGGGGTAGGGGGTGACCCGATCCCCTTTGATATTGCTATGGATGAGTGGACCGCAGCTCAGGTCTACTTACTTGGCGCAGCTTCGCCTCTCGCCCGTCCTGGCTTCGTCCGGTACTCCTGGTTTGAGGTGCAGTTCCGGGTCCAGCCTCTTCTTTTTGACGCAGCTCCGATGACTCAAGAGGCCGCGGAGAGGTTTGCACGCGGCTTTCTGATGTTCCTGTTCGGGACGACTCTCTTCGCCGACCGGGTGAACACAGTGCCTCTCTGCCTTCTCAGCGCACTGGTGGATGTCCGGGACATCTTGCGTTTTGACTGGGGTGGTGCCGCTCTGGCCACTCTTTACGAATACATGAGCTCAGCCTCCCGCGGTAGCGAACAGTTGCTCGAGGGCTATTGGCGTGCTTGGGAGGTACATTTCCTTTTGCTGCTTTTCATTTATGTTCTGTACTTTCTGTACTCTGCACATTGCACACACTGTAGTCTGCTTTACACTTACTATATACTGTACACACGGCACACTCTGCACAACACACTGCATAACACACGGCTCTGCTATTTCTGTCTTATTCTGTATTCTGCTTTATCTGATAAACATTCTGGTATTCACCTTGCAGTTGTGGGTTTACGCCTACGTTCCTAGGCTCGCTCACATGCACGCGTGAGACCCTCTCGTCCCCTTCTCACGCCGCTTTGACGGGAGATGTGCCCGGAGGCCGCGTGAGACTTTCAGCTTCTTCCACCGCTACTTCGACACCATCACTCCTGCCGAGGTATGTTTTACTTGCAGTTCATTTAAGCTTCACTTTTCCACTGTATATTTGCAATACCAGTAGGTAACAAACTGTATTTCAATTTCAGATCACCTGGCAGCCTTGGGCTCCTTTGCCAGCGATGATGCAAGATCGGTTTGTCGGTGCCGTTGAGACCTCGCGTTACCGAATTCTGCTAGAGGGCCTGGTCTGTTGGGCTTGGTACCTGGGCGAGCGCTTCTTGCATCAGACTCTAGGCATACCCGAGCAGACAGTCTCGATACACCCTCCTGAGCATATGAGGGACACCGAGCGTTTCACCGCCGAGCAGATGGCAGACTACACCATCGGCTGGGAGGCAGACGGCTACAGAGGCGAGGGCGATTACTCAGAGTACGTCCGGACCTTCATTATGCGGCCCCTGAGCGGTGGCCGTCGAGCTGAGAGAGAGAGACCTGCGGCGCCAGTGGCCAGAGCAAGAGTAGGAGGAGGAGCACCGAGGAGGGCTCGAGTCCGCGGGAAGTGAGTCCAGCGAGGACGGAGGCCGTTGGCCCCCGCCTACCACGACTTTTCGAGAGTCGGATGGGGCGACCTATCAGATCCCCTTCGCCCCTTCGCCGGCTGATCACGAGTTTGTCGGTGTCCCCGACTTGCCTCCGATATGTGTTACTGCATTTCTGTACAGTTATTTCATTTCAATTTATTTGATATTCCACAGAATATTGATGCATCTGATTCCCTTGCAGGCGTCTTCTGGATACACCTGGTAGTTACTAGAGATGAATGCCTCCATGACGGGGATGCTGCAGCGGACCTTCGACTTCTTAGCCTTTTACGGCCTCCCGGTATGTTCTCTCTGACATAGCTTCAAACCATACACAAACTGCTTTACATATTCTGATGCATAACACAACATCTGATGAACTGCTCACGGCATCTGATACACTGTACTCACCTGCTCAGATTCTCAGACTGATTCATTGCTTACGGCATTCACAGACTGTACTCATACACTGCATTCTGCACTGATAAACTGTTCACGGCATTCATGTACTGTACTCATACACTGCATTCTGCACTGATAAACTGTTTCATACATACTGATGCATTTGCCTTTCATGTTTTTCAGCCTCCCTTCCCACTTCCTCCGGCGGGTGGCATTCCAGCTAGACCTCCCATTTCTACCCGAGATGGCAGGATATATCCCCGTACCAGAGGGGGACGCACTTACGTCGGGAGCAACTCGCGGGCTCCAGTTCCAGACGACGAATCTGAGGAGGAGACAGAGGTGGAGGCGGGGCCGTCGGAGGAGGAGACCGGGGATAGCTCGGGCTCAGACGGCGATGCTCCTAGTGATGCTCCTGGGCTTCTGCCTAGGAAGAGGGCGAGGACAGATCCTTAGGCGCGAGATCATCGATGCTGCTATAGACTTTTCGATGCTCTTTTTTTTTCTTGTTTTCTTTGTATTTTTTCTCTTTTGGTAGTTAGATTACCTTGTACTGCCGGGAGCAGGTTTTTGTCTTCTTCAAAACTATGTACTTGAAAAAAATTATGAAATGAAACAAACTTTTTGTCTGAAAAGAATGTTATATCTGTACATATCTGTATATATCTACGCATTTCATACTTTGCACTGCATTGCATCACATTACACCTCAAATGCAAATGATATTGATCAGTTGTCTGAAAATTGAGCAATTGTACTGTAGTAATCAGATAGCTAACCAATTAACCAGCAAACCAACTCATACAAACCACTGCTCAAACTGGATATAGCCCATACTCTACTGGAGATTGACCTGCATATAGCCCATAACACAACATTTGGTTCATTCTGCGCACAGCAAACCCTGAACAAATAGCCCCAATCTGACAAGACGGATCACAAAACTGATACGGTTGCCATTGAAACACACTCGGATGTCCCAAATTTTCTCTTCCCTTTCTCTTGCTTCGCACGAATGTAGAGAATGGCATAGCATTCTGAACACAAATGACGATTTTGGAAATAAGGAAGGGTTTTCAACCAGGGTATCGAGCCTACCACAGAACACAGCGAGACAGACTCAAACAAAGAAACAAAAGGCACACAACCTAAAAGAACGAGACAAACTCGAAAAAAGGACTTAAAGCTAAAATCAAGACCGACAAATCAAAAGGACATGACACACGGACATGTTCACAAAAAGACCTCAAATCTCGAGGAGCCAATTCCTCCGGGTATTATTCCCACCCTTTCTGATTTGTGATACTCACATCACTCGGCCCTCAGGCTCATTTTTCTCTCAAAACCCATTTCTCACTTTTCGCTCAACTTGCTCCTCTCTATTCTTTAATCTCTCATTTTTCAATCCCTCCCCAGGGTGATTAATGGATGAATAGGAAATCGCAGATTCACGACCAACACTGTTAGCTCACGGCTATTTCTTCTGGTGAATAGGGTGCCCTGTTGGCAAGCATGTTAGCGGGGGAAAGACAGAAGACCTGACTCAATCGTGCCCCTAGTTCGTCATTTTGACCATTTTTTGTTTTCTAAAACAGTTTTGATAAAAAATGAGAGTTGGATTAGCACACTTATTCGATTTTTGATTTGAAAATCATGTGAATCAAGCTGTGAGCACTGAAAATTCTCCTTTTTGGGTCCAAACATGGTCCAATTTTGAAAATGAAACAGTTTTCGAGAAAATAAGTCAACCTCAGTGAAAATTTTCAAAAACTATTTTTGCAAACAGTCGATGCTCAAACGAGCACGGAACTTACCCTCGAGATGCGCAACCTCGGATCAGAAGCAAAGGAAAATTGCCCCTGGCTTAAAGGGGGATAAGGCAACGAAAAGTTGCCCCTGGTTTGGACGGTAACTTAGGGCAACTTATGGCAATGGATGGCAACGGAAAGTTGCCCCTTGTTTGGATGATGCCGCGGCATGTCGTAAGCCAGTCCTTGTTGATGACGATCGGGCCCTCGGGCGCGGAGAAGTCGAAGACGGTTTGAACCAATATATGGACACAGTCACCTGGAAGGTGTTGGTGGTTTGACTTCAAGAGGAAGTTGGTCACGTAATTCCAGGGCGCTGCAATCGAGACATTGGATTCGGAGGAGGCAAAAGTGGTCAAAACTTATGACATGGACTGAGACGCTATGGAAGCGTTGGGGGCTGGACTTCAAGATGAAGTTGCCTACGTATCCCAAATATGGGAATCAAGCCTTACGTAGTTCCGGTTAAGGTACACTCAGGTATTTTAACCTTCACTGTTTAGGCTCTAAGTTTTGCCAAGGTGCCCAATGCGGGTTTTCGACCTTGCGAGCTATGTTTTTCTTTTTCTTTTTCTTTTCTTTTGCTATTCTTTGTTCTTTTCTTTTCCTTTTTTTTTTTTTTTTTTTGCTTCTTTTGTATTTTTTTTCTCTTCTTTTTTTTTCTTTTCTTTTTCTTTGCTCTAACTTTTGCCTGGGCCGCCCTTCCGGGTTTTCGGCCCAGCGAGCCTCTCAAAGGGTAAAAGTGTAGCTTTATCCATGCCAAATGGTTTTGAGATTGAAGCCTCTCCGTATCCAGGAGAGCGACTGTTGTATTGATTTGTAGGAAAAGTCCATCACGGTTGCTTCTCGAGCTTTGCTTGGTGGGATCTAATCTCCTTGATCTAACTTTGACGCCTCTTGCTCGAGAGCTGCCTCGAAATGGGCCACACAGGCATTTCATGGTACTGAACATTTTGAGCGGATCCAGTTTGCAACAGATGAATTGAAACTTGAGACCAAGAGCGATCCTGGGCTGCACAATCTCAAGAGCGGTTCCACACCGGTCTTCGCAAGACTGGACAAGACATTTCGTTTTTGAAAGTTTTTAAGAAAGTGACAAATCATTCGCCTTGAAGATAGTGTGGAACCAGTCTGGATCGGACCAGGATCCTTCTCAGTACTCACGCCGACGAGCATGATTTCATTCATTAAAAGCTTAGCAGGCCTCTCTTTCTCTCAAAATGATCAAAATTTTACAAAACCCGAGGAATTACTTCCTCTTCGTTTTCATCACCACAGTGTTCGAAAAAGGGGTTTTATGAAAAGCTTAGGTCATTACGACGATGTTTATGGCACAAGAGAGTAGGCGAAATGCACTGTCGTTCCATTCACATCTTCTGGCACGGCTAACTCAAATAGCAACAAATACGGCACATGATAGCCGCAGCTGTTTCATTCAGATTTGCTGGTATAACCGGCTCCTTGGCAGCAAACAGGCTCAAAAAGTAAAAGCAACTAATTACAAGACAAAACGGTGTTTGAGGCAACAACCCCGAAATCACCTAGTATACTAAACAAGAGGGACTGACTCATTACAAAAAGACAGACCTGTAAGCAAAAGGACTGACTCAAGACAATGAGACAGACTCAAAACAAAATAAAAGATTGACTCGACACCCAAGTCAGGATTTACAAAACTAGCGTTGGCAGGTGCTCAAAAATGCGTGCCAAACGCCACATCCAAAAACGTGCCAGGCCCTGCCCACAGGCGGTTCGCCTTTTTGCTTACATATTCGCAGTGTCTATATCCTCAAAATCCAACAACTGAGTGGTGACGGACTTTGCTGAGGTGGGGGGAGGATAACCTCGTTGTCAATCAAATTTTGCACCTCGTGCCTGAGGCGGAAACAATTGTCGGTAGCATGGCCAGTCTGCTGGTGGAACGCACAGTACTGAGTAGGGTCATGAGTATCAGGGAGATTCTTCGGGAGAGGCCGAGGCTCCAGGGGTTTAAGATGTCCCCTCTCAGCAAGGATTTGAAGTGCCTTGGATAATGGCATGTAGAGAGCATGGAAGACCCTGCGCCCTCGGGGTAGGTACTTCGGAGCCTGAGCACTCTTGCTAGATGCACTAGAAAACGGATCGGCGAGTGCGGCCTTGGGTTTCTGATCCTTTCTGGATGCAAGGCTGGGAGGGGGAAGAACTGTTCTAGCATGACGGGGCCTATCCCGATTCTCTGATTGACTGGAATTGCCCTCAGGCGGAGTGGGGAAAGCATCCTCCACAGCTTTTGACATAACTGCGGATATCTGTTGCTTGTTCATTCCCCCGGCTTTCAAAGCCTCTCGCCCTGGCCGATTGTTCGGTGAGATTCGGCATCGCCTTCATCTTGCCTTTGTCTCTGGCCTCAGCCTGATTTAGAACTTGGTTCGATGCGTCGTTGCCATAGCTGGAGGCCATCTCCGGTTGGCTGAGTTCAATTACAATTCGTTCTAGTAGCGGGGGCTCTTGGGGTATAAAGCCTCCGGCATATGGTGCAGCTGGTGGCGAAACAGACATCCCATAGGCGAGATTCGCCACGGATCTCTGAAGATCACCTATCATTCCCATTAGTTCAAATGTAGTAGGCTCGCGAGCCTGATATAGTTGAGGGTCCAAATGGATGTGCGGCGACACAGGTGGATGCGGCATGTCAACAGTAGTCTCATTCTGTGGGGTGGTTTCTTGACTCAACGCGGCCGTCATGACCACAATCTCTTCTGAGTTCTGCCTCATGTTCAGTCCTGCCTCAGCAAGGGGAAGACACTAGCTGTTCTGGATCGACCCTCTGAATCTCTCAAAGCGGAAAACAAGCGATTTCATTTCAAACAGATCAAACATGGGTATAGTCGAACAACTTCACTTTACTACTGAACACTGTTCCCCAGAATCACTATTCAAAACTGAACTGATACCCGCAGACACAACTGATTCTCAACAACACTGATACTGGTGCCCTCAGGCCGGATACCCAAACTTGCAAACTGATATATGCGTTCCCTGCAGAGATACACTCTAAAAGCACATAACAGGTAAAAGAGAGCCAATACACCCCTATGTTGGGGTAGGGTTTCCCTGTCCTATTTTATCAGGAGCTAGGGTTTCACTACGCACACAGCGGTTTCAAACAACCTATATCGGGTAAGCAACCTGTCCTAATTTGGAATGGTCACTATGGATCCGAATATGCACTAGGTCGAATGGTCAAAAAGGGTGCCCCGGTAAAACCGGGGTTTGTGTTCCCATACTAGCAGAGCCCAAAACCGGTCAGCCTTATGGTCATGCCTTGACAAGACAAGCCTCCAGCAAACCGCTCAGGAATAGCAGATGGCCAACACGGTGTCCTAGGCGCACCAATGCACATGCAATGCAAAGAAACACATAAGTGCAGTCAAAACAGGATATCACGAGTTCGAGTCAAGCTCTCTAAACATCCCAGAGTCGCGAAGCATAATTGGTCATGAGGAACTCACGGGTTACAGTTCGGACTCCCCTTTTTTGTTTCTTGCGGTTCTTAATCTGAACCAAAGAGTCCAACTCTGGACAATCGTTTTGAAGAAAAACAGATTTTTTTAAAAGTAGTGCCAAACATGGACTGCTTTGCCAGATTACAGAGTCGCCACCTAAATATTTTAAAATGGGAAATTTAGGAAACCCTGACTCGGTGCCGAAGGCGACGTGTCCGTCATCACCAAAGTTGTCTTGGCTCGGGAGCTTGGGTACGATCGGGGAAGGTCAGCTATGAGCACCCCCTTTCACCCGGTCCGAAGACCGACCTCTACTAACCGTGATATCTGATTTTGAAGACATTACATGCTCTTGTTCCTGTTATTAGCCTAGAATTACTATGTTATGCGCACAGCAAACAAGTATAGACTAGATTGCCTAATTTGGAAACAAACATTGCATATCCGTTCATTTTGAAAAGGCTTCGGAATTTGCTACTCGCAAGTAGGCTAAAACACGGATTTCAATGAGTTTTCCCAACTCAAGCAATCCAACCTCCACCCACAGGCATTCAGGCAGTTTATCTCATGTAAGCACTTAGCCGCATGGTAAGCATACTGTCATGTCAACATTCACACGCGTGCGAGATGCTAAAGCATAAATACTTACATCGTACTCCGTGCCAAAACAAGAAACTAGTTAGCAAACATGCATGACCTAGCTCATGTTAGAATGACTAATGCATCGTATACAGAATGTGATTAGGAAAGGCTCGGCTAACCCTAAAATGGCATGTGAAATGCAATCATTTGATGCACATATTCAATTTGGAATTGAAAATACAATCCAGTTTGTATGATGTACCGAGCTCGATGCATGTCAACAAATGCATGGATGCACGCATGCATAGCATAAGGTATGCTAAAATAAACGTGCGCTAATACTAACCATCATAAGCAGGTATGTAAAAGGGAAGAAAGAAGTGGGGGTTGGAAGACATACACACCACTCACCCACACTTATTACAAATATGCCCTCGCTCAGAGGGACCGAAAGAATAATACAAATAATTAACTACGCGAGCTAATTAAATATTACAAATAGCCTAATTAGTTGACAAACTAACTAAACTAAAAAAAATAGTAGACCGTCTCGGGAGGAGAGCCAAATGTAGCACGTGCTCGGGTCTTGCTCGGAATTGCACTGCCATGCCTAGACTGCCTCTGTTTTCCCTGCTTTGCCTTTCTGAAAACTGCCAAAGTCTCAGAACTACTTCTTAAGGCACTGGGGGATACCACCGGCTGAGGGGAAACACCACCGGCTGAAGTATGTGGCCACCGGCACAAAATGAACTCATCGGCTGATAATTTAATGCCGGCCAGCACTAAATGTTGCCGATCGGCACTGAATGCCTGCAGAACCTACAACTCACAGCAGTAGAGGGCAAAATCTTGCATGGCAATGTTATTCAAGCAATGTATGCACCAAACTCATTCCTTATCATGTTTGTGACTCAAAGGAGGATGTGCCTCGATTCTTGGGCCACCAATCACACATTTCCATGCATGATGGTCCAAAGAACCAAGTTGTGCACTTCCATGTCAAATGCATGCAAACCAAACAAACAAAACCAAAGGGTCCTAACCTCTATCACACTCACTTCAAGAGGCCAAGTATGCACAATGCAATGCAATCCTAGACATGTTGGCTAGCACGTGGTATGGACAATGCAAGGCACTTATACAAACATACAAGCAAGCATGCAAGGCAAGCATGCAAACCAAGTAAAAGAGGGACTTAAACATGACTTAGGCAACTCCAAAATAGGCCCAAAATCAGTAGCCAAAATGCCCAAGAAATGAAAGCCACCACACACACACACATGCATATGTTAAGACTTAACACTTAGGCACTAAGTAAGCAACCCTCAAGAACACTTGAAAGGGGATATCATGGGCAATTAGCATGCAACACAAGCTCTAAAAATCATGTTAGAATATGGTGCTAAACCAACCTAAGTGAGACAACATTAGCATGCAAGTATGGCCCAAGTGCTCAAGGCTAGTCAAAGGGCATTGAACTACACTTGACAAGACTAAACATGGCAAGACTTAAGCAACTAAAAACAGATTTCTAGCATACAAAATCAAGCCCAAAGGACCACTTAGATGGCATCTATATGGTTTAAATTAAAGGGCATGCACACATGCTCTCTCAAGGAACATACAACATGAGCTTTTGAAACATCAAAGAGGCATGCAATACAAACATATGAGCATGTTAAATGGACTGAAATAACATGGCAAATGGTCTCAAACCATTGAAATGATGCAAACAAGGCATGCTACACATTCATGCTCAAGGCTAGCAAGCCTAACATGCAAAGAGGCTATACAATGCAAGCTAGGGTCGACCAAAACAACTATGGACAGACCTCATTCATGGCAAAATAAGCACACAAGCTTCACAAATGTAAGCCTAAAACATGCTAGAAACAAAGGCACACAACCTAAGGCATGTTAAGGGATCACAAGGCATTACATGGCAACTATGCTAAGCATGCATAAGGGACCAAAACCAACTCTTAGCAATGTTATATCATGGCATAATAAACATAAAATGCAGCCTAGACATGCTCAACACACACACCAACAAAGGCTTCCTCGAGAGGCCAAAACTTGTCCTTTTCAAGGACAACAAGGAGAGGGGGTGGCCCTCTCCTTCTTGGGACTTCAAGGCATCATCTGCACCACTGAAATCCCTCAAGATTTTAGTGGTGAAGAGACCCAAACACCAAAATCCCGGAGCTCAACAAAATAGCACAAAAATGAGGCCTTTCAAGGCCTAAGAGGGGCCAAACCTCCCTAAAGTGCGAAGCACCCTTAATAAAATATCAAGAGGACTAAAAAACAGAATGTTTTTGTATGAAACACTAAGCTTAAAAATAGCTTTAAAATAGGTAAAAATAAGATGCAAAAATGGGGAATAAAAGGCTAGTTTTGTTACCCTTGTAGACCTCTTCACAAATGTTGATGTTGTTGCTTCCTTGACCTCCAAACCAGTCAAGAACAGCAAGAATAACCTCTTGGGACCTCAGTAGCCAAGTGAAGGTGAAATACTATGTGCTTGTGTGCAATAATGAGACACAAACACACACAAGGGCAAGAGAAGAAGAGATATAGATATAGGTTAGATACACCAAAGCAAACCCTAAAAACCAGAGCTCTTCCTTCTCCTCCCCAATTTTTCTAACCCTAAAACAAGGGAGACAAGGCGTCCTCTTATAGAGGAGGCAATCTTGTAAGCTTAGTCACTAAGCAAAACAAGAGAGGCATCCCTCCATACACGTGTATGGAGGAGAAGCCAATGCCATACAGCTGCCTCAAAATATCTGAAAAAGCAACTGCACAGTAACCGGCCGGCAAAGAATGTCATTTTGACAAAATTTAGTGCCGGCCGGCAACAAATAGTGCCGGACGGCAATATATATTGCCGATGGAAAGAAAAACCAGCCGGTGGCCTCTAGCTAGTGCCGGTGGTGTGTGGGGATGCCTCAAAAGGCATTCTTTGCCCCTCCAAGGCAAAACACAAGTGTTTGGTGCAAAACCAGACACAAAACAGTCGAGTTCGGAAATCCTGAGGCAAGGCGCATAGCCGAGAACTCCGGGAACTCCAAACAAACACAAACATGGATAATCACCAAGTGTTCAAATGGTGACGTCCAAGTCTTGAGGACGGTCAAAAATAGGGTGTCTACACCTGTGTGGCTAGATTTGAAGTAGCCCACGAACTAGCGGCAAGAAAAGTCAGATCAAGAAGGTCAGACGTTGTCAAAAGAAAGCATGTGAAACTAGATCAGAAGCCTCCCTCAAACTAGGGGCAAAAATGTCAGATGTGCTCAAAGAGCCAAAGATCGATCATTCTGCAAACCATTGAAGAATCGGCAAGAATGCCAAATCCCAGAAGAGAGGAAAGAAGAAAGTATTGCTAAGGGACAATTGAGTTTCCATCCACAACACTAGGGGCAAATTAAGCTCCCATTGGATGGACTTCTACATCATCAGCGAACAATAGCCACTCTCCGGGATTCAGACGGCTCTGAGATCTTAAAACCATTTGGCATGGACAAAGCTACACTTTTACCCTTGAGAGGCTCGTTGGGCCGAAAACCCGGAAGGGCAACCCAAGCAAAAGTTAGAGCAAGAAAAAAGAAAAAAAGAAAAGAAAAGAAAAGAAAAGAACAAAAGAAAAGAAGAAATGAAAAGAATTGAAGAAAAAAGAAAAACATAGCTCGCAAGGTCGAAAGCCCAGAAGGGCAGCCTTGGCCAAAGTTAGAGCGCAAAAGGAGAGGTTAACACCTGAGTGTACCTTAACCCGAACTACGTAAGGCTTGATTCCCATATTTGGGATACGTAGGCAACTTTATTTTGAAGTCCAACCATAAACACTTCCAAATCGACTGTGTCCATGCCATGGTTTTGATCATCTTTGTTTTCTCTGTATCCGAGAGTTTGGTTGTGATCGTCACTTTGAGGTTCAAACAAGGGGCAACTTTCTGTTGCTATACAGTGTGCTATGGTGCCATTCAGACAAGGGGCAACTTTCCGTTGCCATGCAGTGTCCTTTAGACAAGGGGCAATTTTCCATTGTTTTTGGATCTGAGGTTGTGCATCTCAAGAGTAGGTTCTATGTTCGTTGAGCGATGGCTGTTTTTGAGAATTTTTAATGAGTTGACTAATTCTCTCGAAAATTATTCCATTTTTCCAAAACTGGACCATATCTTGGACCCAAAAAAGGAAAAATTTTCAGTGCTCATAGCCTGACTTGCATGATTTCAAATCAAAAAGTTAAACAAGCATGTTAATCAAACTCTTATATTGATCAAAATTGTTTTAGTAGAAAGCCAAAACAAAAAATGGTCAAAATGATAAACTAGGGGCACAGTTGAGTTAGGTGTTCTGTCTTTTCCCCATTGTCAACATACTTGCCAGAAAACGCACTCTACCTGCCAGAACAAGGCATAACTAAAGTTAACAGCCAAGGACTGAAAGCTCTCTCATCCTCCGAGCAGCGAGGTATCAAGCTAAGTGCGAAGCACGAACAGAAATAGAGCAGGGTATTCCACTCCCTCATCTGGACAGAGCTAATCATATCCAAACTCCCTAGCAGAGCATCATCAACCGATGTCAGCTGCAGATTAGCTACACACCTAGTTGTAGTGCAACCCCTCCGTGGAGGAAGTTCATTGTTGTGAGCAGAAAATGAAGAATCTAGCAAAATGCTAGGGGGCAAAAGCCCGCAACTTCTTGTTTATTCATCAACCACCCATGGAAGAGATTAAAAATGAGAGATTGAAGAATAGAGAGATGTGCGCTGAGAGAAAAAGTGAGAAAAGGGCTTTTTCAGAAAAATAGAGCCTGAGTTCCGAGTAATGTGAGAATCACAAATGAGAAAGGGTGGGAAACAATACCCGGAGAAGCTGTGGGCTCCTTGTGAACCAAGAGGTCTCTTGTCATTGGAATACGTTTGAGTGTCGTGTGTGTTGTCTTAATTGTCTCGATTCCTGTTTTGAGTCGTTTCGAGTATTTCTCGATGTATTTAGGTTGTTTTACCTTTTGTTTTCCTTTGTTGAGTCGTGGTGCGCTGTGTTCAGTCGTAGGCTCAATACCCGGTTAAGAACTTATTTCTCAATTTCAAAAAAAAGATTGTTTTGTGCTCAGAGTGCTGTGCCATTCTCCACGTTTGTGCAAAACAGATTTTGTTCTTTCATAAAACTACAGGTTTAACCCAGGTCATGTGAGAATAGTAAAACCAGGACCTATCTGAAGCTACACGGGTTCCGGGCTGCGAAACAAAGGAAAAGAGGGAAAATTTGGAGTATCCAAATTTGTTTCAACTTCTGCATGTCCCGTTATCGCATTCCGTATGTTCAGATTGAACTGTTTGTTCAGATTGAGTCAGGTTCATTAATTTGTGTTAGAGTCAAAATGAGGGAGCAATATGTTGTATAAGCTGTGTGTTCAAAGTGGATAGAATACTGTGTCAACCATTTTCACGTCAGAATGGCAATCAGAAGTACTTTCCCGGAGTACCAATTCCTACCAGAGGCATCTTGGCTGTGTTTGCTATGAGTTCCTAGGAGATCAATTGCGATGGTGGAAACTAGAGTTCGAATGGCTGTTGCCTAGAACACAAAGGTTTGGAATTTCCGAGATCAAAGCCTGGTTTGAACGCCCAGGGGTGTATCCCCGGTTTGAAATCTGTATGGAAGCCCCATAGGTTGAGGTAGCGGGAATGCATCTCAATTCTGGATACTGAACCAACCTAGTCTGTCACCCCATTAAAGAATAGGGAAAGTTGTGAGTATGATTAGGGAGAAAAGCGACATCCGTGGTTTCCCCAGCAGACATTGCTCCTTATCAGCATTTCAGGACCTTTGTACTGTGAGTTGAAGGTAATAGTTCGAAGAACACAACGGGAGATCTCCGTCAGAGTAGAGCGGTTCACCATCACTCACCTTGTGAGGTGC
Source organism: Camellia lanceoleosa (assembly GCA_025200525.1). Classification (NCBI taxonomy): domain Eukaryota; kingdom Viridiplantae; phylum Streptophyta; class Magnoliopsida; order Ericales; family Theaceae; genus Camellia; species Camellia lanceoleosa. The sequence goes on from CM045772.1 coordinate 44,429,468, forward strand.
TTTCTAAAGCGCCGCTCTGTCTGTTTATTGCATTCCTGTAGTATCATGCATTGTATTGCATTTCTATCTATCAAGTTTATTTCTCATTTATGCACCGTATTGTATGTACTATTCATTCGGACAAGTTCAGGTTCAGTTTGAGAGGTTTACCTTTCCTCTCTTGCGTGTGATACGTTGAGAGGTTTACCTTTCCTCTCTTGCGTGTGCAACGCTGAGAGGTTTTTCCCTTTTCTCTCTGGCGTGTGCCACGCTGAGAGGTTTTTCCCTTTTCTCTCTGGCGTGTGCTACACTAAGAGGTTTTTCCCTTTCCTTTCTTGCGTGTGCTACACTCAGAGGTTTTTCCCTTTTCTCTCTAGCGTGTGCTACGCTGAGAGGTTTTTCCTTTCCTCTCTTGCGTGTGCTACGCTGAGAGGTTTTTCCCTTTTCTCTCTGCGCGTGTGCTATGCTGAGAGGTTTTTCCCTTTCCTCTCTTGCGTGTGCTATGCTGAGAGGTTTTTTTCCCTTTCCTCTCTTGCGTGTGCTACGCTGAGAGAGTTTTCCCTTTCCTCTCTTGCATATGCTGCGCTGAGAGGTTTTTCCCTTTTCTCTCTTGCATGTGCTACGCTGAGAGGTTTTTCCCTTTTCTCTCTGTCGTGTGCTACGCTGAGAGGTTTTTTTCCCTTTCCACTCTTGCGTGTGCTACACTGAGAGGTTTTTTCCTTTTCTTTCTGGCGTGTGCTACGCTGAGAGGTTTTTTCCCTTTCCTCTCTTATGTGTGCCACGCTGAGAGGTTTTTCCTTTCCTCTCTTGGGTGTGCTACGTTGAGAGGTTTTTTTCCTTTCCTCTCTTGTGTGTGCTACGCTAAGAGGTTTTTCCCTTTCCTCTCTCACGTGTGCTACGCTGAGAGGTTTTTTCCTTTCCTCTCTTGCGTGTGCTACGCTGAGAGGTTTTTCCCTATCCTCTCTTGCGTGTGCTACGCTGAGAGGTTTTCCTTTTCATCTCTCGCGTGTGATACGCTGAGAGATGTTGTTTTCTCCTCTCCTACGTATGATACGCTGAGACGTTGTTCCGTTTGAGACTTTAGGTGTTCCCAGTAGTCGCTTTTGGCCTTCTCCGCGTGAGACGCGGTGAGAATTGTATAATTTTCTTGCATCCTTTCTGCATGAGATGTAGTTTGATTTGTATTCGCTAGCTTAAAACTGTTGCATTTATTGTATATAATTGCTTCATTATAGCTTTCTTTGCATAATCATAAGTTATGCTCTTGCATCGTGCATGTCATTTGCATTTTGCCCCAGCCTGCAGGCACATCTCTGCATGGTTGTATTGAATGTTTACCTAAGTCTTTGGCCTTGTCAAAAATGGGTCGTCTCAGGGCTTTGACATTCACTCCCGTCACTTTGTGACTTTCGAGTTCTGTCAAAGATGGGCAATTGTAGACACCCCATTTTTAAGCGTCCTCAAGACTTGGTTGTGCTTGCAGGTACATCCAACAACAAGTCCGATTGCTCATCGGGTACTTGACTTTCGCAGCGGAACGTCACAGGTTTGAGCTTTCCAAACCCTGTTTCCTTTCCATCTCATTTTTAGACCATGTGTTGCCCCTTTCTGCATGCTTTTTGGGAAGCACTGCCGACCACCTTTTGGCCCTACCGGCCATGTCTTTGTTACTGCCGGCCATCAATGAGCCACTACCGGCCGCCACTGATGGCCGGCAGACCCCTTGTCTCAGCAGGTTTCACACCGGATCTTTTGAGCCAGCTGGTTTTCACTCCTCTCCCCTTCATACGTGTATGAAGGGACAAAGCTCTTGCCAAGCTTGTTGAACAAGCTTTGCATTGCCTTTTTTCTATATAAGGAGAGGCCCCTCCTCCATTTCAGAGGTTGAGAATTTTGAGGTCTGAGATATACATATAACTTTGTATCTATATCTCTCTTTGTTCTTGTTTTTGTGCCTTAAAAGTGTTTTTTGTCTCACTTTTACACATAAACACACACTCAAACACCATACCCTTGGAGCTGAGGTCCCTTGAGGTTATTTTTGAAGCTTTTGGATTGGTTTTGGATCAAAAAGGGTGCTGGAGTTGTAGCCTTGAAGGTGGTCATCAAGGGTGAGAAACTTAACTTTTAAACCCCTATTCTTGCATAAGCTTTTGAACCTATTTGCATGCTGTTTTGAACTTAACTTCTTACTGCAAAAAGTTCTATTTTTGCATGCTTTAGATCTTTGTTTAAGGTCACTTTTTTGTTGGGGGTTGTTTCCCCCTTCTTAGGCCTTGTTTGGCCTTGCTTTTGTGCCTTCTTTTTAAGCCTTTGGGACCACCTTGTTTTGGCCTTCCCACCACTGAAACTCAAAGCAATTTCAGTGGTCGGAAGGGTGTTTTGAGGTCCCAAATAGGAGAGGGTCATCCCCTCTTCTTGTAATGTGTTTACTAGCTTCATATGCCTCATGTTTGAGCACCTTTGTTAAGTTAATGTTGACCATGTCTTAGCATGTATTTGGGGTTATTTTAGCATGGAATGCCACTATTTTTACCTGATTTTGTCACTCCATGCATGCCTTATACACTTGTAGTGTAAATCTTACAAACTAGCTTTGTGTGCCTTATGTTTGAGCATGTCATTCTAGCTTGTTTTGTCTCCATTTTAGTAGGTTTTTGGTGTTTTTTTAGCATGCCATGACTCTGTTTTGGGTGGGTTTGGTGGCCCCTTGCATGTTCCATACACTTGTAGTGTAATTCCTTGAATTAGCCTAATGTGTCTCATGCTTTAACATGTCATTCTAGCATGTTTTTGGCTTAGCTCTGAGGAGACTTTGTTCATGTTTTAGCATGTTTAAGGTCTGGTTTGTGTTGTTTTGGTCATACATGACTTGCTTTGTATAGCCTTGGTTCAATCTAACTTGTTGGCTTTGTGTATTGAATCAACCAGCATGTGTTACTTGGACTATTTCAATGATTTGGCATCACTTGTTATGTTATTTCAGTCCATGTTTCATGCTCATACACTTGTATTTATCACTCTTTCAATGCCGTGGAGAGTTGGTGTTTTATGCCTCATGAATGGATCATTGTGCATGCCTCTATGCTTAGGCCCTTAGGATGCCATCTTAGCGGGTTTTCGGGCTTATTTTATCATGCCATAACTCTGTCTTTCATTGGTTAAGTCATTCCATACTTGGTCTTAATAGGTGTAGCGTAATCCACCTTATTTGCCGTGTATGCATCATGCCTCATGCTCACCATGCTAGCTTGTTTTGGCTTACTTCCATACATGTTTTATCCTCGTTTAAACATGTCCTATGACTTTTTTGGGTTGCCATAACCACATGCTTCATGATTGGCATAGTTGTAGTATAAGTGCTCTTGCTAGCTTCAAGCTTTGGGCACCATAGCATGCTTCATTTGCATCATGTATATGATTTGGCATCATTTATTATGATATTTCGGAGCCTATAGCATTGCCATATTCCCACTTCAATCATGCTTTAAGTGCCTTTGAGTATTGTGCTTTGTTGCCTAGGTCTTTGGGCCCTCATCTCAGCATGTTTAGGTCCTTATTTTGACCTATTTGAGCTCTGTCCATGCTTAGTTCGTGCATTTGTGCCATGTATTGCATGCCTCCTTTGTAGTCCTCTTTGATAGCTCCATGCTTTTAAGGACCTTCGCATGCTTTACTTGTGTTGTTTAAATGATTTGGCATCATTTCTTACCTCATTTCAGTGCACTTGGTGTTGTTACGCTTCCATACTTTTCACTCTTTAGGTGTTCTTGAGAGTTGCACCTTTATACCTTAATTGGTGAGCCAATTGGCATGCATGCTTGTATGTGTTTTCTGTGCCTTCATCTTAGCATTTTGGCCACTGATTTGGGCATATATGAGGTCTGTCCATTTCAGTTTAAGTCCATTGAGCATGGTTGATTACATTTTGCTTGCATGCTTGCATCACATCGCATTGTCTATACCTTATACTTTGCATTGTGTATGCGTAGGTAACATTGCATTGAGTATGCCATCATTTGCGTTGTGCATGTTAATTGACATTTGCATTGTGCATGCATTAGCATTGTGAATGCCATTATCCTTGTTAGGTTGTTCATATTGTATTGCAGATTTGCATGTTTGCATGCTTGAGTCGCATTGTGTATGCCATGCTTGTGTTGCATTGTCGTTTAGATTAAGTGTTAATCCGAGCATGAGGAACGAGGGACGTTTCATACTTCAAGTCATGAAACGTGTCTCAATTCTCAGTCACCGACGCTCTTGATCACACATGATAGAGTTTTAGGCTTTATGTGTTTATTCGTGCATTCATTTCACATTGAATTGCACAAGTTGGATCTTTGGCCATCATGCATCGGGATGCGTGATTGATGGTCTTGGATCCGACTATGCCTCTTCCTTGATATTTTGAGGTGATATGGGGTGGCATAGTGCGTACATATCCTTGGGAGACCCTTCATTTTCTCTATTTTGTGCTCTGCTGCAGCTTGGTGTCACAGCACATCAGTTGCCAGCAATGCCTTGCAGATGGCCGGCAGACCTTCATTCCTGGCCGGCAGATGGTTGGTAGTGGCTCTCCATGGCCGGCAGGCCGTTGGTGTATTCCCCAGACTGGTTTTGGTAAGGTTCAGCAGGAATTCCTTGAGGACACCCTACAGACAGAGCCTCTAAAGAGCAACCAGAGAGCTTTTCGGGACGGCAATCGAGCATGCATCATCTTCTCCCCCAACCAGAGCTGGAACATCATTGTTTACTGTTTTCCTTACTTGCTAATTAGCATTTGGTTTTGTAATTTAATTAGTTAATTTGTTAATTAATTAAGTTTTGTAATAATTAGTTGTAGCTAGTTATTCATTCGGTTATGTAATAATTAATTAGCTTGTTCGTTAGTTAATTAGTTGGTTTGTATGGGAGATGTACATCCCCTCGCCAGGAGATGTACTTATCTCGTATCTAGTGGTATCTGATCAGGTAGTAAGTGTTGTATTGCTTAAGGAGGAATCGGCAAATAGAAGCCAATCTTCTATGTTAGCAAGGCAATGGTGGACGCTGAAACCCGATATTTACCCCTAGAGAAGTTAATTCTAGCTCTTGTAGTGGCCACCAGAAAACTAATGCATTACTTTCAAGCGTATACCGTTAAGGTTCTAACGGATCACCCACTTCGTTCAATCCTTCGTAAAGCTGAATCATCAGGGCAAGTTTCCAAACGAGCATTGGAACTTAGACAATATGACCTCCAGTTTTCACCAAGGAGGTCATATAAAAAGCAGTCAAGACCATGGTGATTTACTTGAACTAAATTATTCTATTTTTTAATAGTTCATTAATTTCCTTTTTACACATTTCAAGTAATTCATGATTCACTTGAATAGATCGAGATTTAGTAGGAATTTGTCTTTCATTAAAATTTTTTAATATAAGGTAAAGTAACTACATGCTTTTTCCGATGCCAGAATGCAGTAGGTAAAGTAGAACAAATAGTTGTTTCTAATTTTAATTTAAATTCATTAATTTGAGATATAATTACTGGATCAGTTAATTGTTGATCAATTCTTTTATAATTATTTTCTTCTTTGAGAAAACGTAAATGACGAGTTAATCTATTAATAGTTTCAGAAATAGAGCAATCTTTTAATTGATCTAATTCTAACAGTTCAGGAGGATACAAAAATTTAAAAGTAACAGGTTGCCCTAAAACATGAGTAGTTATTTCTTCACTAGATGTAGTAAATGGATATAATAAAATTATAAATGGAGTTCCGAGAATAACTTTATCAGACATATTTTTAACTAAAACAAATGAAGTTTTAAAGCAAACATTATTTTAGCATATTTGGAGTTTAGGTAATTTATATTTAATATGCATTTTACTACCATTAGCAAACGTTAATTTTTCATAACATTTTTCATAATATTTAGTAGGGAGTAATCCTTCTTGAATGCAATTAAGATCAGCACCTGTATCAATTAAAGCAATAACTTCTAATTCAAAATTATTAATTACTCATTTGACTTTTGAATACCATTTTTGAATATGAATTTTCTTAATAAGATTTAATCTTTTATCTTCAAAATGATTTGAATATGGAGATCGAATATCAAATAATAGATTTTCAGGATTAGTAGGATCAGAATCATGGTCAGATGTATTAAAAGATTCATTATTATTTTCGTGAAAATTAACTAAACTTTTATTAAGTTTTAATGTAATAATTTCATCTTCTAAAGTTCTATCTTCACTTTGTAAATCATTAATGGTTTGTTTAATCTGATTAATTTCATGTTGTAAATCCTGTATGTGATTTCTTTGTGTTTATTTGTAAATCGTTCTAAAGTTTTGGATAAGCTAATTATGGGTTTATCAGGTTGGGGTTTCCTTTCAGGATTGGTGAATAAAGATTTTAATTTATTAGTATATTTCTGTTTTAATTCTGGATCTTCTAATTGACTAATAAGATTTATAAGAGCAGATTCTTCTTGATGTTGTTTAGTAAGAATAGTGATTTGTTTAACTGGTTTACAACAAACATCGTTACAACCGACTTCAATATTATTATCAGAATCATTACTAGGGGAAGAATAATCAGATGAAGTGCTAGGATTAGCTGAAGAGGAATTACTAATAGATTGATTTAATTGAAAAATGTCATATAGTTGATTTTTGGATTCATCATTGATTTGAAGTTGATTAACTTTATCCTTGAGGTTTTGCTTTTCTTTACATTTATTAGAATAATGACCTTTTTGACCACAGTTATAACAAGTTATATCCTTATTAGATTTAGGTTTTGGATGTGATTTCTTATAATATTTCTTTTTGGGTTTAGTGTAGAATTTATCATTTGATTTAGAAGGTGAATAATTCTTCCTATATTTATTAGAATATTTGTAGGAGGACTTATATTTATTTTTGGAGTATTTATGGGATTTGCAATGGGAGGGTGCTACAGGAGGTAGACCATATTGTTCACAGAAATTGCCTAATTCATATTTAGCTTTATGTTTATCCTTGGCAGCTTTTTGACTTAGTTTAAGGTCAATACACATTTTTAATCCTTCTTTTTGGATAGTACTAATGATATCACCATAACACCAGTAGGTTGACTAAGAACATCTCGAATTTTATGAGCAAAAAAGACTAGATAATCCATTAATTAATTTTTCTTTCCAAAAAGATTTAGTGCAGTCTTCTCTTAACATAACTCTAGAGGTGAATACATCTTTATACCATCGAAAATCACTTCAGGTTGGACATGTAAGATTACTAAGTTGATCATGTATGCGTGAATATATATTAGTAGGGGTGCCTATGAAATGTCATACTATAGTATAGATTAAAGTATTAATACCATCAGGTTTGTAATAGCCAATAGTTTCATCAAAAATAGGTAGATCATTTTCATCTTTTTGATTCGCATATAATATGGATTCGCGTTGAACTTCAGTAAGGTATTTTTCCCACCAAGATTTGAGCATACCAGTAAAACCAGAAGTAACTAATAAGACAATTTCAGCTTGAGTATATTCAGGGTAATTACTAAGATAACTATTTGTAACTATAGATAAATGATTTAATTTTGGAAGGATTTGATCTTCACTGAGACCATCAATATTCCATTCGTATAACTTCTTAGCAGATACAGAAAATTGATTAGAAAGATTGGTTTCTTCATATTGGAGATCAGGAAGACTAGGTCGGGAATACCAATTTTTTGTAGTTTGCGGATTGACTTTAGGATAATGAATTTTATTAAGAGTAGAGGATTTAAATTGTTGGGCTAATTGATTAATGTCATTATCTATAGTATCAGATTCAGGGGGATTAGAAGCAGTATTAATATGGTGTTGATGTAAGACAGTAAGACCTTTATTACTAGACGGTGAGGCTGTTTCAGACGTAGTTAATTTGGTAAGTATTTGTTCTATAGCTTTAACAGTAGAATGATCTTAAGTAATTAAACTAGTTCGTTTGGAGCTATTACTAGGGAGATTAAGTAAAGGTTGATCTAAAGATTGTTTAGTAGATGTAATATTAGTTGAATCTAAATGAGTTTCAATTTTATCTAATTGTGTACCAATTGTTTTTAAACATTGATTAGTATAATTATTTTGTTCAATAACTTTTTTAATGTCAGGGTCAGTTCCAGACAACTTAAAAGGTGAGGCTGGGACTTCAGTTCCTTGATGGTCAATAAGAATTTTAATTAAAGGAGGATGACTAGAACTAACAGTAGTATTAGGAGAAGTTTTCCATTTATGTTTTGTGATTGTATTAAATTTTTTGTAATAATTTTCAAAATATTCAAAGAAAGGAAGTTCAAGATTATATTCAATCACAAAATCATACCATTTATGAGTTATTCGGGATTGTTGATTGGAATCATATTTAGCACGATAAGCATGTCTTTTAATTCGATTTTCTTTAGATCTAAAGTCAATAAGGAGTTTATCAAGGTTAGGAGCAAAAGGTTTACTAATTGCCATTAATTGAGGATTGATTGGAGGTATCACTTCAAAATCAGTTTGAGTTGGGGAGTCTTGTGACTCACAATCTTCTTCTTGTAATGTGAGTAGAATAAACAGGTTTACTAATTTGGGATGTGGTAGAGTTATCTACCCCTTGCAGCTTATTATGAGAAGTTTGACCAAGATGGATTTGACTGTTCTTATGGAATAAAGGTGTATTAAATATCTCATCTTCAGTTTCAATTTCAGTAGGTACACTAGATGTATTATGTCTAGAAGATTGACTACGATTAAATTTAATGCGAACAGACCCATCAGTATATTGTTGAATATCCTGGATATCATGACTAGTAGACTGGTTTTGATTATGTTTGTAATTTTCATTAACAGTAACCTATTGCTCAGGGAGAGTAATATTTTTCCATTTAATCATTTGAGGAATGTTTATATGAGTATCATTGTTACTACTTTGAATTAATAAAGTTTTATCTTTGAGACTTTTATGTAGAGCTTGAACATTTAAATTGGTTTTAATACATTTATAATGAACTATATAAATTAAGGCAATATTATGAGTTTTCTCTTTCATATTAGTAAATGAACCATGTAACTGAATGTTTAATGTTAAAGCATCTAAAATATGAGGATCACGAAGACTAAGAGTAAAATCAGGAAAACAGTTAAAATGAATGGGTCCTTTGTGGAGACTAGTTTCAACCATACCCATTAAACTATTATTATAGTCAATAAAATGAGCATCTCTTAAACATAAGAAAACATAAGTGTTTTTTCCTTGAGAAGTTAATGGGTTGATTCCAACTTGAATTAATCCTAAATGAATGAAATTATGGCCAGATTTTAAATGTCGTTTAATAGTATTAGCATCAAAAAGTTGACATGTTTCTCTAGGTTTTTCTAAAGCATAAACTTGTTCTAAAGTTTTAACGTGCAAATTAACTTTGAAGGCATTTTAGAGAAAAGTAGTTTTATAAATTTCTTTAACAGACAATTTTGGTATATTCCAACTTAAATCAATTTTATCATTCTGTATTTCTACTTTTTCTTCATTAATTACTAATGCTTGATTAGATATAGAGGGCAAGGTTGTTGACTGAGAGCTGACAGAAGAGTTACTTTGAAATAATCGACGCATGGCTTTGTTAATTAATCTATTTTATAGGAATCTTAATACATTGTCTAAATTTGTCATGTTTTCACATACTCTGGTTTCACACATACCGATTTCGGTTGACCCCTAAATTCCAATACTGCCTAACCAAAGGACTTACCAAGGACTGGGACGAAGACTAGGTGGTTAACTCCAAAGTGGAAGAACAGATACAATTTTAGACAGATTAAGATGACTGAAATCGGATTAGTAGACAAAATAGAGAACGATTAGGAAGAAATAACTGGATCATAAGCAGTAATCAATAAACTTGGCTCTAATACCAATGATGGACAGACCAATGATGGAATAATATATACACAAAATATATCTTAAACCTGAAATAATTAAAACTGAAATAAGTTTTTATCTAAAGTAACTTACAATTGTTTAATAGAAGTCACTACAAAGAGTTGCTTCCACATACATAAATATATGAAGGAAAACAGAAAACAAGGTTTTGATCAGAATAGCACTTCTTTTTCGCTCTGTTTTTTCTTAGCCTATTCTCAATGAATTAACCATTACAATTTATAGAAAAGAAAATTAACTATGCAGCATGTGACTTGGAGTGAATCATGAGAGCAGCTGGCAGCACATGGGCAAAAGCAGGTTGTCGGATGCTTTCAGTTGATAGACTGAAAGTTGATGCAGCTTTTAGCAGATTGATTGAGTGATGAACAGTAAAAGTGAATAGTGACTTTTACTATTCATTACTTTTGGTGGAAATATGTTATCAGGGAATCAATATAAATACATATAGGCAGCTTTTCTCAAAAGAGTATTGATTGAAGCCACTATGTAATTATATGGAATCCAATGCAGAGCTGACTAGGCATATGGGTCCTGAGCATCTTGAAAGTCGGGTCCATATGGGTTTTGAGTAGTTGAACCTTCAGAAGAGTTTGAACTGTCTGAGTCCTCTTCTGAATTGCTATTATCATAATCTGTTTGGGCTTCGGCCTGATCCACCAATAGACAAGCCATTTTGAGCAACTCATCTCTAGATGATTTGGACTTGGGCTTACCCTTGGACTTGGATTTATCCTTTGATTTGGGCTTAACAGTGCTGGACTTGGTCGGCTTTGATTTATCTGGTGGTTTAACCTTTGACTTGGATAACTTGGGTTTGGAAGAACTTGAAGTTGGGCTTCCAAGGTTGACTGTAGGAAGCTGGCTTCCTTAAGTGATTGAAGCAATTAGGTTCTGCTGAGCTTTAACCATGGCAGGTGTAGGAGCATGAACATTAATTGGGAATTCAGATTGAACAATTTCAACAATGCGGGAAACTTTGTAGTTATCCCACCATTTAACCATATGTAGTCTTTGGACCACATCATCAGAAATGCCATAATGCCATTTGAATATCCAAGGAATTTTATATTTGGATATAAAAATGAGCAGTTTAGGGAATTTCTTTTATTGTGGGGTAAATAAGAAAACAGTTGAAAAATAGTTAGCATGTTCCAGTACAATAGCTGGGAAGATATCTGAGATGGCACCATAATGAGTCCATCATCACAGAAACCAAGTAGGGAATTCAGATTTAAACTTTTGATCAAATTGAAGGAACCAGGAGTGACTAAATGTATCAGTTTGATAGAGGAATATTTTGAACCAAGCATCAATATAATCATAATAATTATACTGAAGGGAGTGATTAGGTAGATCACGAAGCTGATAAGGAGAACCCCATTCAGCTAAGGAAACAATGTTATGGATATAGAGATAATGGTAGACAACTTTACTAGTGTAGGTTCTATCATAAATAGGTTTAATCACAATGGATTGATGATTGAATAGGATATCTTTGTAATAGGTGATTGTTTTCTCAGGATGCATTGGAACAAAATGCCATCCATGAGGAAAATAAGATTTAACCAAGTTATTAACAGACTGACTCTTAGGGTGACTGGGTTCTTTGAAAAATAGATTAGTAGTGGTAGATTGAACATAATCAGAACGGGCTATTTTAATAGGATTAGGAGGGTATTGAGTAACTGCTTGGCTAGAAGAAGCAAAAGGATCAGTAGCCAAAGCAAATGTGTAACTGGGTTTAGGAATGTTACCAAGGACTTGGTAATGGTTTATCATTTCAATTGGATGATATTGGGTTACTAGTTCTAAAGGAGGAGGAACAATTTGTAGATGAGATGGAATCAAGGTTTTGGAAGGAAGCCTTGGGCGAGACATCTGTTTAATAGAAACAAAGGTTAGCAACAAATATTAACAACCATTGAGGAGATCCAAATAATTTTGATGGTAATCCAAACAATTGTAGTAATCAGCAAGTAAATGGCGACGAGCTTGAATCTAATGGTAATTAATATATTGAGCACGTTTAGTAGTTTTTCTGCCTAATTTGAGTCAGGCAATGCGATAAACTAGGTGTTTAATCAGGGTTTGGTAATGGATAATGTGGGATTTATGGTAAGCAATAAATGGATATATATATATATCCATATTCAAATCTGGTCTTGGTTACATTTGTCAGTAAATATGATTTACTAATTTTATGTTTTAACAGTTCAATTTTTGATGCTTTGTTTTGGGTTTCTCTCTTATTTCACTTATTTGATACAATGGTGGTTCAATTTTCAATATATATATTGTCTCCTTTTTTTTTGAGTTGCATAGTGAGTGCATACATTTTGACACACAAAATTATAGTTTATTTTGCAAAATTGAATGGTAATGAGCATCCTTGAACCAAACTCAACTTTGACTGTCAAAACCAGAATTTGCTCTGCGATTTTGAAGATAAATTTGCATTTCGGTTCTGTATGTTATTTTAGTACTTCAATAATATTGTAGTTTATGGTGCTATTATTACTTCAAATATATATGTGTACATATATATCTCCATATTCTGGTTACATTTTTCAATAGAGATGATTTACTAATTTTGTGCTTTAGCAATTCAATTTTTGATGCTTTGTTCTGGGTAATTTTCTCTCTTGGTTTCACTTATTTAATACAATGGTTGGTTCAATTTTCAATTTCTTAATTTATTATTATTCTAGTTCAATTTTATATTGATTGTTAATTTATTAGTACATTAATTTATTTCTTGCATTATTGTTATTTTTCTTAGATATGTCAGATAGACAAATTAATCTCACTCCTCCAGAGCAAGATTCTTGTACACCGTTTTCATCATTTGAAGAGTCATCCACTAGTCCACTCATGGATACAGATAATGAAGATGCAAATGAGGTGGATAATTTAATTGAACTAAAGGAAGATAAAAGAGAAAGTAGAGTTCCCGAAGACAAAAATCCATTCCAAAAGAAGACTAGGAAATGAACATCAAAAGTTTCGAATGAAATTAAAAAGTGGTTCTTCCAAATGGTACCAAGAAGGCTGAATGCATGCATTACAAAACAAGATTTGCCATTCCTCCAACGGGTGCTACAACTCAACTTCTTAGGCACTCGAACAATTGTGCTAGACGACAACTTCTTGACAAAAAGCAAAAGGTTCTATCACTTGAGAGAATCGGGTCTGACAATTTGACCAATGTGGCAGCCTTCAAGTATGACCAAGCAAAGGTGAGGGAAACTGCTTCTTATATGATACTTTATCATGAATATCCTTTTATGCAAATGGAGCATGTTTTATTTAACAAGTTTATGAAAACTGCTACTTCACATTGGCAAAAGATAACTCCTACCACCGCAAAAAATGATTGTGTGTCGACTATTATATAGAAAATAAAAGGTTGAAAACATTATCGAAGAGTGCTAATAGGATTAGCATTACAACCAACCTATGGAAGTCAGGGAAAAAAATTCAATAAATGGTTGTCACAGGCCATTTTATCGATAATGATTGGAAGTTGCAAAAGCGTGTTCTTAACTTTTGCAATGTACCATCTCCACACATTGAGGTTATCATTACGAATGCTCTTCACAAGTGTCTAGTTGAATGGGGCATTGAAAATAAGGTGTGTACTATAACAGTGGATAATGCTTCATATAATGATGTGTGCTTGAGAATTTTGAAAGAAACCTTTGCAATGAAAAAGTTATTTTTTGGTGGAAATTTTTTTCATGTACGCTGTTGTGCCCACATAGTGAATATCATGGTGCAAGATGGGCTTGGCCAAATAGGAGATATTGTTGATGGTGTTCAAGATGGTGCAAGTACTTGAGTGCATTAGTGAAATTGCTAAGCAACTGCAGTTGCCTTAAAAAAAATTGGTTTTAGATTGTCCAACCCAATGGAATGCAACTTATATGATGTTGTCTACTGCTTTGGAGTTTAAAGATGTCTTCCCTAGATATTAGGAAATGAATCCAGGTTTTGTTTACGTGTCTAGCCTTAAAGATTGGGTGAAAGTTGAGACTGTATGTCAATTTTTGGCAATTTTCAATGAAGTCACAAATATCATATCCGGGAGTGAATATCCTACTTCTAATTTGTTCCTTGTAGAGGTTTAGAGGATAAAATAAATATTGAATGAGAAGTCAGTGGATGACAATGAATACATTAAGGCAATGGCTTTGAAGATGAAAAAAAAAAAAAAAATTGACACGTACTAGGGTGAATATAATTTGTTGATGGCTATAGCTGCAGTGTTTGTTCCAAGATTCAAATTGATGCTTGGTCAGTTTTGTTTTCTAGAGAACTACCTAGAGGTAGAAGCTACTAGAAACATTTATGTGGTGTGTGAGGCCCTATATGAGCTTTACAATGAATATGTTGTTATTCATAGTTCAAGTAATAATGAGCAAAGTTTGCAACAAAGCACTCAAGAAGCTAATGATTCTAGTAATGCTACTTATGGTCTTGGAAAAGCTCTCGGGATGGGAAGATCTAAATTTAAATCCTTTGTTAGAAAAGCTGACACAATTCAGTCTGCAAAATCTGATTTGGACATTTATTTAGAAGAAAGTGTTTACATATGCAATGAAGGTTCAAATTCCCATTTTGATGCGTTGGAGTGGTGGAAAGTGAACAACCTCAAGTATCAGATATTGTCCAAGATAGTAGCTGATATATTGTCAATTACAATCAATAAAATTGCGTTAGAGTCAACATTTAGTGCTGGTGGTAGAGTTATTGATCCCTATCGAGTATCATTATCAACGGAAACAATCCAAATCTTGCTATGTGGATCTGATTTGGTACGTGCACTACATAGACTCAAAAAGGGATCAGATGTAAGTATTTTTTCTAATTATTAATTTTGATCCATACAATGACAAATTCCTTTATTATCAATTTATGTGAAACATAATATTGAAATAATATATTCTTGTTTCTTTTGATAGACTATGGAGTCATCTTTCAACGAGATTTTGCTTCCTTAGTTTGACATCCTTGGGTATGTTTCATCATTCATAAACTAAATTTCTTCAGTTCTATCATAAGATTAATTCATATATAATGATTCTACTGTTACAGGTTGAAGGCTCATGCGAAATTCCAAAGAAATGAAGACTTTTTGGTGTGTTTTCAAGTGAATCAAGTCAAGAAATTAGTGGTTTAGCTTTTGGTTATTATGTTTTGTTTAAGGATGCACTGTGTAATGTCTTGTGTATTGTGTTTTGTTTAAGGATGCACTGTATTTTTGGTAATTATGTTTTGTTCAAGGATGCACTATTTAATGCATTTTGTAATGTGTGTAATACACTGTGTAATGCTTGCTATGCTTTGTAATGCACAGATTTTCTATTACTAGTTGTATAGATTATTTATTTATTTATTTATTTTTGGGTTTGATTTTTGTGGAAAAAAAAAAAGTGATTGAAAAGTTTATTGAATTAGTGATAGAACAGTGTACATCACTCTCCATATGTGAATTGGAATTTCATTTTTTGAGTTATGGATGTGAATTTGAATTTTGAGCTTGTTTGAGCTCGTTTGCATTGTTGAGCCTAGACGAGCCGAGCTTGAGCTTTTAAATTAGCCAATGAGTCAAGCTCAAACATAATTTCAGAAGCTCGACTCGAGCTTCAGCCGAGCTCGATCTTCCCTTATTTTCATATAGCCGAGCCTAAACATTTGAAAGCTCGGCTGGGCTCGTTTGCAGCCATATTCAGGAGCACCATCAGTAAAGCCTCTGAATTCAGAGCGTTCTTCTTGCTCGGCACGAAGCGGCATCAGTAAAGCCTCCAAATTCAGAGCGCTCTTCATGCTTAGCACGCAGCACCATTAGTAAACCCTCTGAATTCGGAGTGCTCTTTGTACTCGGCACGAAGAACCATCAGTAAAACCTCAAATTCGGAGCATTCTACAAAGCATCATTTTTTTTATTTATAGTACGTAATTTAGACACAATTGGTCTAATGAATACAAATAACCATAATTGTATTTCTATTAAGAAGATATCATTACATTACATTTATCGTAAGGCCAATCAATGTCCTAGTTATAGGAACCCAAATCAGTTTATCCTAAGGCTGATTGAGCTCCTCCTCCTCATCTGTTTTCTCGACATTGTAGGCTTCAAATGGCATGATAA
Source organism: Camellia lanceoleosa (assembly GCA_025200525.1). Lineage (NCBI taxonomy): Eukaryota > Viridiplantae > Streptophyta > Magnoliopsida > Ericales > Theaceae > Camellia > Camellia lanceoleosa. Next base: position 44,445,556 of record CM045772.1, read on the forward strand.
AACTCTGATATAACGACAACGTAGAATCTACTCTCGCCAATTGTAATGCTTTGATCCATCCATTCTTGAAGCCACGATTTTCACATCGGCAAATGTCGCCAACCAGTTTCTCCATTGTCTTGTCAATACCAATCTTTCTTCCTTCAAAGAAGCCCTTATTATAAGCTCAGGTCGCTATAGTCTCTTTTGCAAAAATACTGGCAATATCACATTCAGCTATTGCACGATCCACGAGGCATTGTGTAATTGTGTCTTTTGATATTGTTCCCTGCTGCCTTCAATTCTGCCACTCTAGCTTTCCGAGCCTCATTTTTCGCCTGCTTTTAGGCTTCTTCGAGTCGACGCTCTAAGTTCTAAATCCACCTATCTTTGTGTTCAATTTCTTTTCAAGCGGCATGAAGGCGCCTGCCGACTTCATACGAACTATAGAGTCCCTTGATGTCTCCGTGGACTCCTTCTCTGAAGACTTTATAGTCTCCCCGATCGGTCATTGATTGGTGCACTTCTCAGGGGAAGATTTGCCGTGTGAATTCAACTGCCACGTATGGGTCATGAACAATCAAATTGGCTTCGATCACGGGCTTATTCGCAATAAAAACTGAGAAGCTTAATGGACGTTGCGGCCTACTCGGCTCATTCTGAAGTGGGACATGACAACTGGCGGTCATATTATTCCCTCTTTTCTGGATGCCACTTCTGGGAGATCTGCTTTAATCATCCTTTCTAGGAGACCTACTTCATCACATAGGTGATCAATGCTTGTTTTACTCCTCCGGTCCCATAGATCCCTTGCAAACAGAATCCCGGGGCGCTTCTTGACTCATCTTCGCATCTAGCTCTGCCAAATTCTTCCCCTCACCTCTACCATTGAAGAACAACCTTCCTAACATATGTGACCCCACGAGCTTCGATGACAAAAAAGGTTTCTCCTATGTTTGTTATTGCTCTAGTGAACCCTTCTCAAAACCTGAATCTCTTCGTCGAAAATGATGAATCTATTTAAAGTAACCAAAGTAATTACAAATTAGCTAAGCATACCACTTTATTTTCATAACAGAGCATTACTCTAGATGCTATCCAAAAGACTCCACGTATGGTTCATTCCTTTATTCACTAGTATGAACCGTCGATACATATCGTACCTGGTCAGCCCATTTTTGGCGCACCATTACATTCCCACCAAGGCAGGAGTAGATAGATGAATCTACCCGGTGAGAATACATCGTCGTTTATGTTTAATTATTCGGCTGGCAGTCTACCTACATTCCCACCGAGGCACGGGCAAATATATAAATCTACTCGGTGTGAGAACGCGTCACCGATCGCGTTCAAATATTCGGCTTGTAGTTTTCCTTCGTTCCCACCGGGGCAGGGGCAGGGGCAGATATATGAATCTGTTTGGCAGATAAGTGGTGAATCATAGAAAGGTGCCGAACAAACACAGTGTACCCCGTTTGAGAAGCAACAACTCGGTTGTATGCCGAATTAATGCAGTACTTAATTTATTGACTCTCATTGTTCAAATTACGTCAATAATTATGCTATGATGATTACACGAACATTTCAATTATACCCATCCAACAAGGCAATTTTGAAGCACAGTAAAATGTTTTTATTTATAAATTGACTTGATACATGACTAGGTCACTTTGCATATGAAAACGGCCCTAGTACATCAATTCTTAAAAAAAACAAAAAAAAAAAACAAACGAAGAGACTATTACAATCGAAACTTAGTCTAAACTGTTCGGCATCGGATCTACTCCTCTAGGTCCGACTCTAGCGGCTCCACCTCTTCTTGCTTAAAAGGAATCAGCACATCCAATGTCACCTATGCGCCAACCAATGCCTTGAGTCAACTGTGTTTGAAGCCCCGATTCTCAAACTTCAGGGCCTCGTCGGCATACTTCTCCATAGCAAACAACTCCCTATCTCCAAATGCTTTGGCCGCCGCCGATTGTACCTATTCCGTCGTGGTTTTATCTACCAGAAGCTCAACCCCAAGCTTTTCCAAGTCTGCATTTGCTTCTTTCAAAGTGGCATCCAAAAGACTTACCCTTTCTTTGGTAGCATGACAAAGTATGTTGACGTGTTTTGTCTTTTCCTCTTCGAACTTGGCCCTCAAACACTCTTCATCGGCCCTTTTCGCTTCAGCTTCAGCTCTCTGCATCACTATGGTCAATTTGGTAGCTGTCGGCTTTTCCTTACCTTGCTCGGTCACCACTTTTCCTTTAAGTTGGTTGATTAGAAAAACGGCGTCATGGTGGCAACGACCAATCTCCGCAATCTGCTTATCCGTATGCAAAAGAGAATGTTTGTATTAAGAAAGCAATAAGGTTTTACTAACTTATATGTTTGTTGAAATCAACACACCCGAATAACCGATTGTGCGGCCAAAGTGATTGAGATAACATTCGGTTCAACACGGAACACTACCTTGTCTAAAGGCAACGTGATGGTTGTAGCCACATTTAGCGCAACGACAGGCTCTTTCACCGCCGATATGCCCATGGGGAGGAATGACCCCTTAATCTTTGGCTGAATTGTAAACGGCGCCACCAGATCCAAAGCGGGTGAAGCCCTTGGTCTTTTCTCAATCGGCCACTCGATCGACTTAGTGGACTCGACGGGGCGCTTCTTACCCCCTTTGGTTCAGCCACCATTTCTTCGATCGAGGACTTAGGAGTTGGCTATGCCGACTCTGTGGGAACGGGTGGAACAACGATCTTTTTAGACTAGGTCACCGCTGGCAGGGAGATCTCTTGGCTACTTCTAGCAGCGCCCATCTTCCTCATCGCTGCCATCCTCTTAGCATTTCACTTCTTAGCAAATTAGGCAAGTGAAAGGGACTCATATGCCATATCTTTGGCTCTAGACCCAAAAAGGTTATCCAAGTCAAAAATATACTGGCCTCTTCTTGAGTGTCTTCCAAATTGACTCGAACAGGAGATGACACTAATTCCAGATGCTATTGGTTAGATTCTTCGCTTTCAGTGATCTCGACAGCCAAATCAATGCCTTACTGCCCTTAATCGACATCTCTGTTATCTATGCCTTCACTTCATTCGAGACCCTGATTGGATTCTTCGGCGCTTGCTTTACTAGTTTCACTGTTTGCTACTTCAATGGTTCCCACATCCCTCAAATTGATAAAACTTTCGAAAACCAACGCCATAAGTTGTTGTTCTCCTTTTGGAATGGGAATGTGATCGGCAGTAGCAAAAGTAGAGTAAGATTGATCGTATCTAAGAAGAATATACCCAGCATGGCCTTGCTCTTTGAGATTCTCTAGGCCAGTATACTCAAGAGCGGTCTTGACTTGGGCCAAGACGACTTCGTCTTCTAAAGTGATCGGCTTCTTCAGATCGTTACTTGCAAGGAAGAAAAATTGTTAAGACATTGATAGTCGAATAGAGTTGAAAACGACTGTTGAATTACTCAGCCATCCGGTTCCCCTTTTTGCCTAGGAATCGAGTCCAAATGGTTTTCCTTAGAGCTGAATTCCCAATTTCCACTCACTAGGACCATGACATCATCCACCCACCATCTTGCCTCAGCTAGGAAACATGGTCACCAGCTGGTGATCCATGTCCTTGGCCCTAAGAAAGAATCGTCCTAGCCACCTAGATGATTTGGCAAGGGCGTAGCAGTGCCAAATAATAGGGATGCCTAGATTAATTTGCAATTGGCAATTGAGTGATACGATACCCATGATTATTCAATAAAAAATTACATTCAATTGTAAAGGAATCAAACCTAATAATGGAGAACAATTTGAAGAAAATGGTATAGGGGAAATCATACTCTACCTTCAGTAATGGCTAGCATTAGAAACACTATGGTTTTAGTGTCCGTCATCTCCATATCCACCACCATGTTTGCAACGAGCTCTATTTGAACATTGTCAAGAATAGAATAATGGAGGCAAAAAGCAGCGACCTTACTCTCAGATAGCGAGGCTTTCAGATAGTTTGCCATGGAGATGTTGAAGGATGGATAGACTGAAGGCAAAAAGGTTTATCAGTGGTGAAACAAAGTCGAAAATTCAACAAAAAGCATAAGCAAGTTGGAAAGAGGGGTTCAGAAGACTTACAAGATAAAAACGAGGAATGTCTGAACAAATGAGGTGTAACAACCCCAAACAGTGATTAGCCACTAATCCATGATTAAGAGTGCCTAATCAGTAATTAAAAAGAAATTCTGAATTAATTGCATGTGTGTCGCATTACTTGATTTTATATCTGTTTGCTGTAGGAATATCTGTCTGTGTTTCTATTTCATTATGCGAATTGAAGGCCTTATCGGCCACAAAATGTGAAATTGACTTGGTTTATGTGTTATTTGGAATTTTAGAATTTTATGGTAAGTTTAATTGAAATTTGATTCGGAACCCAATAATTAGAATAAAATCATTAAAGTTAATAAGCTTAAATAAGACTTACTTAGACTTCCTAATTAATCTATATAAGGCTTATATATGACTCTAAACTCATTAAACACTCTTATTCCTTCAATCATGAGGCACAAAAGTGAGAGGAAAGAGAGGAGGAGAGAATTGAGATCAAAAGAAAGAAACATGAGATGAACTAAGGAGAATTAGCTTGGACACTCAAGAATATGACTACTTGAAGCTCAATTGGGAAGTTTAAATGAGAATTCAAGCCCTTGATCATGTAATTAATTTAGCTAATACATGAGTTCAAAGGAAATTCAAGATTAAGACAAGAATTGAGCTCATATTATAGGATCAAAGCATAGGACATGCATGCATGCATGCTCATTTCATTGTGTTTCGGAGATGTTTTCAAAGAATTTCCTCTTGCATGTCCTCATTTTGGCTTTGTTCTAAGAATTCAACATGTATTTGAGTTAAACACCTCATTTGACCATGTTTTGAAAGCTTTGAAGTCAAGACAATTCATGCATGTTGTCTTCATGTTATGTTCTTTAAGTTCCAAGTTTGATTTTGCACAATTGGCATGCTTTTGGGCTTTGATTTTGCAAAATGATTTTGAATTCATAATGTTTTACAAGTTTACAAACATTCCTCAAGTTTTAGGCCCAAGAGGATGTGTTTTGAAGTCTTGAACTTGAGTTTTGAACTTAGAACTGCAATCTGGAATATTCCACAATTTGCACCCTTCGCTTGAGCGGAGAAGTCTGCGCTCTCGCGGAGAATGCAAGCTCTCTGTACTTTTGTAGGTTTTCGAGGTTGGCTCGAGCGGTAGAACTTGGGCTCAAGTGACTACCCTTATTTTTAACCCTCCGCTTGAGTGACAAAAGTTATACTTGAGCGTAAAATGAGAGCTTCTAACCGCTCAAGACTAGGAAGTTACGCTTGAGCGGAGACCCTGTTTACTCAGTCTTTGGCTCGAGCGATCATCAAGCATCCGTTGAGTGGTAAAATCATGCAACAAGTACTTTTGTAGACTTTGCAGACTGCTTGAGCAACAGATGTTGTGCTCAAGCAAACTGCCCTGTTATTGAAAATTTAGCAAAGTGTTCCAAAGCACATCTTAGCATCCTTATTGCATCCTAGGCATTCCTAAGCCCTAATTAATACATAATAATGAGGATAAGACTTAGAAACACACTAAGAACAAAACATAATGAGTTAAGTATTTTCTGAACGTGTGTTTCAGTGTGTATCCATTATTTGTTTGTGTAGGTCACGTGCCATAAGCTATTCGATCTTTCTGCTCTGTCTATTTGCTTCTAGAGCCATCAATGAGTAATAACTTAGAAAAGCTATGTTCAAATTTATTTATTTTCTGTATGATGAAATAAGATCTGTTTTCTGAAATGATATGTTCTGTACAATGAATGAATTTGTCCAATTTCTGAAATGTATTTGTGGCATCCTTAGCATATTTGTTAGCTGTTACCTGGTATTGGAGGTTCTATCATGAAACTTAATATGTCTGTAATCTGTTACCCGTACCAGAGGCTCCATCATAGAGCTCAGCATATCTATTCTCTGTTACCCGAATCCGGATGTTCTTTTATAGAATTGGTTACTCATAACCACCATTTATTCTATACCTATTCTGTATATGTTCTGTTAGCTCTAGCGGATGTACCACATATGACTAAGCATGAACCTTGATTTCTATATATGATCTGAACAAGAATACGAAAGTGAACCTGGTTCTATTTCTGAAATAAAAATGAATCTTCTTTCTGAATCTGGTATAGGACATCATTCATTTAAAACCCTTTACTTTGTCATTATTCACTGGGTTCTCGCTCACTCTATTATCTATGTATGTAGGTGATCAGGTGCGTGACCAGGCTTAGTAATGGCAGCTTGAAGATTTGTTTTGTGTCGGCCAACCACCATACCTCCCGAGGAGGTCCCTGAGAAGTTTGACGATCGAGTTTGTGAATTATGTATAAGTTTTCTACTTTCTTTATTTGGTTTGAACAAGTTTTTGTATGACAGCTCCTCGGGCTAAGTCTCAGTTTGACTATGCATACATGTGATGGTGACATAAGACTTTGTTAATATGTTATCACGTATGTGTGTAATAAAAGTTTTAAATTCCTTTCCCATATATGTTTGCACAACTTAATGGACTATAGCGGCAGGTTTAGGCCGTGACATGAGGACTACCACAGTTGCAATCATGTGGTAAAAATTAAAGGGATGGAAGAATGAAGTCTTTTTGGAAGTGAAGATGAATAGGCGGCAGATTTTTTTGAATCGCAATAAATGAAGAGCCAAGAGACAAAGAAAGGGTAAGACGCTTTATGTATCCCCCATTGGGTCCCATCCATTGTGTCAAGTATGATAGGATATCTACTGCACGCTGACATTTCTAGGCACATATTATGATTAGTGCAATACATTTGTACAAAGTCAGCCCAGCATGAGCCAAGCATGAAGCCCACTTGATATATGAGTTAGCCTGGTGCTCGGAGGGCAATTGTTGTGACATCCCAAAATCTACACTAAAGGTTGTAGTCAAGCGAAAGTCACTAATGAGTCTTATGAGCAATAACCAAGTAAGATCCCAAATCACTGGAGGAGTCAAGTTAGGTTCCCTTCTAAGTCCATCTTTCTTAGGTAGCGTGCTACCCTTTTGACAGATCTTAAAAGGTATTGAAACAAGGTCTCATAAGCAACATAAGGAACTATATTGGTGTTTTAAGTATAAGTACATAACAATAATAGGATTGTTACAAACATCCTTAGTTATAAAAGTTAGTTCCATCAACATTACATTCCAAAAATAAAGTTTCAGATGGACTTTTCAAAACAACAACAACAACAACAACAACAAAATTTTACTTTTCTAGGATAGCCAAATGTCTTCGAAAGTTTCCAATTCATCATCTTCTGCAGCAAGCTCCTCTTCGGTACCTAGCATGACACACCATAAGCTTTGAATGCCCAGTAAACGCACGCACACCCTGTTCTTTTTCCCCCTCATCTAATACACAATAGCAATTACAGCAACAGAGAAAGGGAACATGAAATTCAAATAAATAACAAAGGTTACATTGTTAGTTGTTAGTAGTCTAGAAATCCTCCAAAGAGATTTCATCATCTCAACCCCAAGAATTGGATGCGGATTATTCCGTATGCCCCATCTTTTGATGTTTTGTTGCAGACCTTACCTTGGATGCTTACTAATGGTTATATACCGCGTAGTGCCAACTGCTGGGCCTCAAAAGAGACGATAAAATGGGCCTTGCCGAAATCCCACCTCACACTGAAACCACCTAGGGTCTGAATACAACCACTCCATTCAAGGGTTCTGAACAACCACTTGTGCAAGACTTGCTCGTTTTGATCCACTACTAATATCAAACTTAACATTCTCATCATTCATCATATATAACTAGTGTGGTCATCAACCCTCTTTACCAACCCATTTAGCTTTCCCCTTTTTCATTAAGTCTGTTACACATTAATGGTTCGCACAAGTAAGAGCATAATAAGGCTATTCTAGGTAAAACTCAAGCATGCAAGCATAAAATATATTATAAACAAACATGCAATAATAAGTTCAATTATACATGAATGATAGCACAAAGCATTAAATTACAACAAAAACCACACTGGTCAGATTTCCAGCACTGCACCAGTTTAAAAATAAATATAGAAAAAATATTTTTAAGGGTTTTAGAAATGTGGCTTCTTGAGGATTTGTAAAGAATCAAGTCTAGTTTCAGAATCATCTTACGAAAGTAGGGTGTCTTTTTTAGATTTTTAGATATTTAAGAAATAGACAGGCTTAGTCCAAATTTGACAACTGTTACAAAAACTAGTGTTTCTTTTAAAATACTCATTCATTTACATTGAAATAAATTTTGTTTGAAAGCTAACTGTTGGAGGAAGATTTCAATACAAAAATGAACATGAGATTAGTTTTCTAGAATCTTCTAGAAATTTCAAAAGTTTTCCGTTTTTAACAAATTCTTTGCACCAAGTATTTAGGAAAATAAAAGGAGTCATCAAACCACATCCATGGTCTTAGCCAAAATTTTCACATACTCTATATTTGTCAAATAATACCCCTTTAAAATATATTTTGAGTTCATACGTCAAAGACTCTGCCAGTTGCCTTCTGGTTGCCACTGGTCCTAGCATTCTGAGTTCCTCAACTTTTCTGGTGGTGCTGCCTAGTAGATCCTGTCTTGTTTACCCAGGGCTTCTATCCACCTAATGCCTGAGCATTTTCTCCAGAGCCTTCTCTCTAGTATCCTGATGGAGGGAGTTGGGGGCATTTACTTTTTTCGTGCCCCAACTGTTCGCAATGAAAGCATTGGAGTTGTGCTGCCGGTCTTGGTCGATAACCTCCTTTTTGGATCTGTTGTTGCGGTTGTTGCCGTTGCTATTGTGGTTGTGGTCTTAAGTAGGGTTTCGGGCCGTATTCCCTTTCTGGTTCCTTTGAGGTTCTATAGATGTCTGAACCCCTTTCCGTTTGTTCCAAATCTTCCTTGCATCTGCTACTTTCCTTTCAAATTTTAATGCCTTCTCTAATACTTCGGCATATGAGTGGAGTCGTTGTGAGAGAATTCTTCCCCTGATTGTAAGGTCCAGCTCCCACTTGAACATCCTTGCTTTCTCTTCATCATTTGCTACATATCTAGTTGCGTAACAGGCTAACTCTTCAAATTTTGCAACGTATTGAGTTACGGTCATATTCCCGTGCTTCAGGTTCTGGAATTCCCTGACTCGCTCTCAACAAACAGTGCTTGGAAAATATTTAATCAGGAACAAATCCTCAAACTAGTTCCATGGCATGTTTGAAATGTCACGAGTATTCTTGATTAGTTCCTACCAATGATTGGATATAGATATATCATGATATTCTATATAAAAAATATAGAAAAAATATTTTTAAGGGTTTCAGAAACGTGGCTTCTTGAGGATTTGTAGAGAATCAAGTCTAGTTTTAGAATCATTTTACGAAGGTATGGTGGCTCTTTTAGATTTTTAGATATTTAAAAAATACACAGATTCATGCCTCGTTTGGGGAGTGGCTATTTTAGCTAAAAAGCCAACTAAAACTAGTCACATCACCTCTCTACTTTTCTGCACATCTTTTCGTAAAAAGCCAAAAAGTTACTAAAATAGCATGTTCCCAAACGAGGCCATTTGACAACTATTACAAAAACTGGTGTTTCTCTTAAAATACTCATGCATATGCATTGAAATAAATTCTTCTTGAAAGCTAACCATTGGAGAAAGATTTCGATATAAAAATGAACATGAGATCATTTTTCTAGAACTTTCTAGAAATATATAAAGTTTTCTATTTTTAACAGATTCTTTGCACCAAGTATTTAAGAAAATAAAAGGAGTCATAAAAACACATCCATGGTCTTAGCCAAAATTCTCACAGACTTTATATATGTCAAATAATACCCCTTTAAAATAGATTTTAAGTACATGAAGGTTTGCTATAAAAATAAAAAATAAATAAAAAATTCAAAAACCTTGATAAGAGCCTACTGGAAATTTCAAAGAAGGAGAAAAACATTTCATTTTCAAGCCATACTTCATCTAGCAAATGTAGTAATCACTAGTAACATGTATGATACATTTTTAGCATATATTATGAAGAGAAAAAAAAAATGATAATTCACGGAGAGAAGATGTGTATGGATTTACCTTAGTATAGACATCACATTTTGACCACCCTTATGACTTGGGCGCCACCGATTGCTCACCCGATGATGAATGCATACACTTGTCCAAATGCTCGATGTCCTCAGCAGGAAACCTTAGTTTTGAGCGTACAAACATTGTGCCTTGTTTTGGACGAAAACAGTGGTTTTTCAAGCCTAACCATCCAGGGACCTGCAGACCCACTAGTGACTCTAGCCGCCCATTATTAGTGGCCGGCCACCCATTTTTAGTGGCCTGTCGGCCACTTGTGTAAAATTTCAGATCTTTTTGCTAACTGTGCCAGTTGTTTCCATAAGTGCATGCATGATACCAATTACATGTATACTGATATTTCCCAGAGCCAAAAAAATTTCTATATAGACTTGACCCTCTCTCATAATTTAGGGTTGGAAAATTTTGGAACACAAGTTTGGAAAATATTTCTCTCTCTACAATTTTCTCTCTCCCTTGCAACTTCTATACCCTTTGCATAGACACTCTAAACTAAGCCTTGAGGGTTCTTTGATGAGGTGCTTTTGAGCTTGTATTTTAGCTCTTGAGGGTGTAGAATTGTTGGTTTGTAGCTCAAAAGGATCATTCCTCTTTAAGAGGTATGCATTCTAGTTCTTTTGTACCATCTTTTTCTCATCATTTCTTTCTATTTTTGAGTTGTTCATCACCTATATTTTTGGGTTGAAACTTGTGGTTTAAAGATATTAAAGGTAGAGGGGTGGATCACCCTTCTTTGAATCTTGTTTCATAGGCTTTTATCCTCGTGTTTCCCACATTTTTATCAATTTTTTTTGATCTTTTTACCACTTGTTTTCAGAGTTGTCCAGGGGATAAAAATCATGTTTTGAAGTCCCAAAAATTGAGGTGGTAGCCTCCCCTTCTTGAGCTTGTTTACTAGCTTAATTGCTCCATGTTTTTAGTTACACTTTTAGTTATTTTTACTTTAGTTCTAGCATTGTTTTGAGCTAACTTAGGACTATTTTTATGTGTTAGTTTCGTTCATGCTTTGTATAGTATGCTTGTAGTGTAATAGTCCTCATAGGCTTGGTAGTTTAGGCTTTAGCCACCAACCTATTTGAGTTAATAGCATTAATTTCTTGCTTTCCATACTTGTGTTCACCTCTAAGCATCTTTGCAATCTCCTTCCTTTCTTGGTCTTTTCTCTTTGTTTTGAGAGTTGCTCCCAAAGGGGTGTTGTTTAAGCTTAAAGGGTGATATTGTGCTTAATGGTTTAATCCCTTTGGGGGTTCATTACCAACGACATGATCTCCCTCTCATGCCTAAAATAACATTTGGTCTGACACTTCTCTCTAATAGTGGACTTAAAGCTCATTATTAGACGTAATTGACTAATGAATGGAAGGTAATTAAAATGAGGTAATAAAAATTGGGGTTAAAATGAAGCAAGATAATAAAATGGTTTGGGTTCAATTGGATGTCAATTGAACCCATTGAGTCTTGAGTCGTTTCATACTTGTTAGTGATGAAAACGGTTCAAGAATCAATGTCAACCATGTCCCTTGATCAATCCATGATAGAGAGGAGGTTTTTTTGGTCTTTCCTTACCGTTTATTAAAATTGTATCCCTTGGTTCATAAGTCATTATGCAATGAAATTGCACTGATTGATGGCTTGCGAATCGAGCCTACCTCTCATTTGAGTTGTTTGATGATAAGGAGGGGCAGGGTGGACAAACATCCCCTAAGAATGCTTTGTTTGTGCTTTGTTTATTTTCTAATGCAGCAGGAGAAATCCAACATCAGTGGCCGGCATGCCACCTTTACTGGGCAGCAGGCCACTATTAGTGGTTGGTCAGTCATTACTTCTGGCTTGCTAGCCACTTTTTCTAACAAGGCAGTGTACTATTTCCTACAAAACAGAGCAGAAACTGAGATGAAAAATTAGTGCAATCTCCTGACTATGCAATAGAAGCATTCCGATAGCAAAACAGAGAGCATTTTCAGGTGGAAATCCACATCCATGCATGAACCATCACTCGATTCTTGGATCCATTAAAATAATGTTGTAATAGTGGTATGTTGTAGTTAAAGTAGTGGACTTGTAACTAATTAGTTAGTTTAGTTAGAATAGCTAGTTAGTTTTATGTTGTACTTAATTAATTAGCTAAAGTAGTTAGTTAATTTGTGGTGTTGTAATAAGTAGCTAGCATAATTTATTTATTTCATTTGGGTTGTAATAGATTAGTTAATTCGTAGTAATTAGCTTAGGCTTTCATTCGGACGCTCTAGTGCGGGGGCCAATATGTAATATTTGTGTATGTCTTCCAACCCCACGTCTTTCTCCCCTTTATTTATTTGCTTATGATGGATAGAATAGAACATCATGTTTCGTTTAGCATATTCCATGATTTGCATCCACTTGTCTTGCATGCATCAAGTCTCGGTTCATCATTCTAATAAGCATTATTGTTTATTGCTTCGTTGAATAAGTGTTTAAACCGCATGCTATCAAATTGATTCACATGTTATATTAGTAGCCGAGCCTATTAATTGCATCTTGCATATGTTGCATTAGTCATATTTCATTAGTTAGGAGCATGCATTTTTCTAACTCTTTTGTTTTGGCTTGCCTTGGAGTACTACCTAAGCATTTATTACTTTAGCATATTGCATGAGTGTGATTGTTGCCATGTCAAACATATTTCCATGAGGCTAAGTGCTTAAGTGATGTAACTCTTGAATGCCTGCGGATGGAGGCTAATTGCTTAAACTGGAATAGTTTGATCGAAGTATATATGAGATCACTTTTTCAAGTGGTACATATTCAAAACAATTTTCAAAAACAAACTTGAAATCAAATGTTCCAATTTTTGTAAATTAGTCTATACTTGTGTGCAACACATAGTAATGTTAGCCTAATAACCGGAATAAGAGCATATAACGTAAATAAGAATCATATCATGATTAGTAGAGGCCAATCTTTGATCAGGCGAGTGGGGTGCTTAATTCATGACCTTACCCTCTCGTACTCAAGTTTCCGAGCCAAGACAATCTTGATAATGACGAACATGTAGCCTTTGGCACAAGTCATGGGTTTCCTACATTTCTCAAAAATATTTAGGTGGTGACTTTATATCTGGCAAAGCAATCCATTTTTGGCATTTTGATTCAAAATCGATTTTACAAAAGAATTGCCGAATTTGGACTCATTTGTGTTTATCTATTTCGCATTACACTTGTGGAATCAGATTCAAAACAATGAGAATCCGAACTGTAGGGCTAGTCGTATCCGAAAGGAGCATGAAAAGTCGAGCTACGCTTAGTTACTAGAGCTTTCCTACTTTCCTTCTCTTTTTTGTTGTTTCTCTTTTTTTCTACAAAACTTACAAGCTCTCTCTCTCTCTCTCTCTCTCTCTCTCTCTCTCTCTCTCTCTCTCTCTCTCTTTCTTCTCTCTGAAAACCAGTTGTGTGTGTGTGTTTTTGAGTGACGAAAATCAGCTTGTAAGGCATTGTATTTACAGGCCAAGAGGAGAGAGAAAGGCTTGTTTGGTTTGGTTGGACTACAATGAGAACTATTCAAGTTTGGTTGTATTCCAATTAGGATTAGTGTTAGGTAATCTTGATTAGGAAAAAGTAATCCTAGTTAGTTGCTAATTAGGAGAGACAAAAGGACATACCAATAAATGCTAGTTATTCATAATATATTTTCAAAGATATATCATGATATTCTATATGAATTCCCCTCCTACACTATTCACAATTGGCTGGTCCTCTCTTACACATGTGGGAAATCTTTTTTTTTTTTTTTTGTAATATATAATAGGTATTATGTATATATCAATATAATAATAGTTGTACCTTATTTGATTAAAATATTGGGGTTTTGGGGGCCAAAATGCAATAATAAAGAAAGAAAAGAGCTGAATCTGAAATTTTAAAATGAAATATATATTTAAGTCATATAATCAATAAAATAATGATAAGAAAATAAATTTGGGTCACGTGGTGCTGGTTCGTCACAAAAGGCGAGATATTGGGCTAAAACAGCGATTACCGAAAATTAGGATTTTTCTCTTATAAATTTTCATTATAGGATTTCTAAATTATTAATTTAGGGTTTTTTTTTTTTTAAAGTTCCCTTAGTTCTTAGAGTCGATTAGGGTTTGCTGGTTAGCTCGTGCATTCATTTCTAATTTTCAGGGTTTAATTTGCAAGAAATGGAGAAACATGGTTTATTATTGAAAATTTTCAACTATAAGGGTTTGGTGAAATTTCAAAAAGTTAGGGGCCTCACAACCTATCCCCCTTAAACTAATTTCATCCTCAAAATTACAATCACACACTAGGTTGAAATAATTGGGGATAGTTTGTCCACATCGCGTCTTCACGTTCCCAGGTTGATTCTTCAATTCCATGATGTCGCCAAAGCACCTTTACTAAATGAATTGTCTTTCCCCTAAGATTCTTCTCTCGAGTATCTTGTATCGCTATGGGTCCTTCTTCAAAAGTGACAACTTTGTCTAGACTGATTTCCTTCTAATTGACAATGTGAGAGGGGTCAGAGAAGTACTTCTAAAGCATCGACACATGAAATACATCATGGATATCGGCTAACTATGGTGGTAAGGCTAGGCAGTACACAACTTCACTAACCCTTTGTATAACCTCGAAAAGTCCAATGTATCGTGGTGACAGTTTCCCTTTCGTCCCAAAACGAATGATTCCTCGTCAGGGTTGTATTTTTAGGAACACATGATCTCTGACTTCAAAGGCTAAAGGCCTCCTTCTTTTATCTGCATAACTCTTGTGCTTGTCCTGGGCTGCCTTAAGTCGCTGTCGGATGAGCTTCACTTTTTCAGTTGTTTCTTGAACAATTTTCTGGCCCCACTAACCCAGCTTCTCTAATCTTGGTCCAACAAATCAGAGATCGGCAGGGTCGACCATAAAGGGCTTCAAATGGTGCCACCTGAATACTAGCCTAGACGCTGTTGTTATAGGAAAACTCTAATAAGGATATATGCCGCTCCCAGTTGTCCTTAAAGTCCATAACGCACGCCCTTAACATATCTTCCAATGTTTGGATGGTGCACTCGGATTGGCCGTTAGTTTGGTGGTGAAAAGCAGTGCTAAAGCATAACTTCATTTCCAAGGCCTTTTGCAAGCTTTCCCAAAATCTCGAGGTGAATCTGGGAACATGATCAGAGACGATAGATATTGGTACTTCATGCAATCGCACTATCTCTCAGATGTAGAGCTGGTTCAAGGATTCTAGGGTATCCGTGATCTGATATGGCGATCGATTTGCTGGTTCAACTGTCGGTTTTCCTGATTCTCTCTAAATAGGCCAGTTTTAGCTTTGAACGATTTAGAGGGTATATCCGGACCGGAACCCCAACCGATGAACCGGCTAGTCCGGTCTGGTTTTTCAAAACCATGCTTTCATTACTAAACCATTCTTTTCTAAATAAACCAATTTCTTACTTGGCTTCTTAATCAATTATTACTAAGTCAATGAATTATTCTTTAACTAACTAATTTATGTTGATTGTTTGCTTATTAATCCTCAATGAGTTATAATTCATGCCTAAGAATGTATGGGGAGAGATAAGAATGGAAATTTGAACTTAAATGCAGTTTTTTCAAATTATGCTGAAAAAAGTTGTTCGCTTAAGTGAACCTTTAGTCGCTCAAGCAGTCTGTAAAAGACTGCAAAAGTACTGAAAGCCTTCAATGTGCGCTCGAGCAGTAATTAGTCCGTTTGAGAGGTTTGCAAAATTTCAAAATTTTGAATTTCTCAAAAATGTTTTTCAAACGCATTTTTCAATCTTTAAACCCATACATATCTTGATCAAAACCTTGAAAATATTTTACAAAGCATAAACACTTATTTACTTATAATTCATTTGCTCAAAATCTCATCAAGTTGTCAAAATTTAAATCAAACTCCATGCATGCAAATATTTTCAAACTTTTCTTCCTTTGAAAAATAAGCATGAAATTAACCATGAAACTCCTAAATTTTCTGAAATACAATTTAATACAAAAACTTTCATACATCAACACTTTAAAATCCAAACTCAAAATCATGAAACATAATTATTAATTAATTTATTGGAATCAAAACCCATGAACTCACGGTTTCTAAAATTCTTCTTCAAAATCAAATGCAAAATAAAATTGTATGTAATTTATGAAATTTAATTTAATTATGACTTTCAAAATCAACCCAAAATAATTAATTTCTAAATTAACTTTCAAAATCTTGAATCTAATTCAATTTCTTCATCCTTTTACTACTTCTTTAGAAATTACATGAAATTGATTTCTAACTCTTTTCTATTTCCTATAAATCGTGAACTTGAAGCTATAAAACTCTTAGAAAAGTTTCACACCCCAAACCTGGGTATGACCGGCCGTGGCCCACTGAGACTAAGCCCAAGGCACACGTAAGCCTAAACAAGAACCCAAAATCACAAAGAATAAATGTGACGATAGCCCAGGAATAAATAAATCAAAACCCAATCCACTGACATGTCACAAGTATAAATGGTAAAACCAGTCATAACCAACTTCTAAAAATATATACTAAATGGGACACAAACCGCCCACAAAGTAAAATAATTCTAAATCAAACCCAACCACAATGTATGCACAAAACCCAACACAACAAGCTAAAATAAAATACATGAATGTCCTAGAGGTCCATGCAATTGAGTCCTCGCTACACCATGAGTCTACTCTAAGTCTTTCTAACACCTAGAAATGATAAACATTTAAGTCAGCTGATAGCTCAGTGAGTAGCAACATGGATAGTAAATACAGTTTTGAAAACAGGGTTCAATTCCAAAATAAGATATATATCACAGAAGATTGGCATACAGTTTGGTAAAGACAATCTGTTTTAAAAAGAAGGTTCTACAGTTCAATAGTTAAAATACTCATGTTTCTCAAGAACATGATAAATGACATTTTCCACTTAAAACAGATTACAACATGAACACCAATAATTTTATGGGTACCAAGAAATAACAAGTAACATGCCACACAGTTCTTAAGGCTATAAGCCCCGTTGGATCCAATACCGAACTAAGAGTCATCCTCAAGGTGGCAACCCGGGCCTTTTCTCTAAGACGATCCGATTGAAGGTCACCTAGCTTAACCTAGGTCATTTCCTTACAATCGTTGAGCACTAGAGTCATCACGGCTCAACCTGGATCTGTTTCCTAGTGGGCAGAGTCACTACACACAATGAAATAATTTCCGTGGACTAAAATATACAGATAGTCCTAATAATCAATACGCATCTGTTTTGCAAAACATGGTAGTTCACCATTATAAACATGAGACCAAAACAAATGGTTTACAGTATGCCAAGTTCACACATGCTTTAGAAATAATTTGATTCCATTGATAATATAATAATTTATCAAAATAGTTTAGTCATGAAACAACAATTTAATTTTCCAACAGTTCAAAGTAGGGAAACATTTATAAAAATATGTAGCATGAAACTACTCACCTGAAAACGAAATAATGTAATCCTCGAATAGAGTATAAACATCCAATTAGTGCCTTGAACCAAGTATAAAAACTACACGTTACTACTAATTTAAAAATACTAAAGAATAGGAACTAAGTAATCTCAAACTAAGGTGCACTAACATGGCTCAACCCAACTCACCATTATTCTTAAATATACCTAAGTTCATGTTCTTCAAGGTCTAAATTACCCAAGATATGGGTTCCGATCAAAACTTAACAAAAAGTAACTTTAAGATAAAACAGAGTTTTAAACAAGTTTTCCTAATCTATTCGCTAACTTTGAAAATTACAAAATCCACTCCACATTGTTCAAAAAATTCCAAAACCCTCCAGATATCAATTAATATATCCTAAGTTTCAAACCCAATTGGTTTTAATTGATTTGCTTTTCAAAATAATTATTTACAATTAATTATGCCCAAACAGGTTGTTTTCTGCAACACTTTAAAGAAATTGATAGTTCTCATAATATACACGAGTAATCAACAGAAGGCCAAAAATTTAAGAAACTAGACTCGTAACCGGTTCTAATGACGCTGATTTGATAATTTTCAGATTTATACCCAAAGAGAACAACACTTCCGAATTTACTATTTTAAACTAGTTTTCTAGACAGATTTGAACGCATCAGTTTATATAGATTTTGACTCTCAAAAATTATGAGAAAATTCAGATATGAAATTCAATATGTAATTAATCTATTGTAAAAGTTCAAAATTCATTCGTTTGATATGGGTTCTTAATTTTTAAAGTTTGTGATTCTGTACAGAATTTTTGGACTAAGAATTACATCATTCTTTATACATGAATTTAACTCCTTAGATTTCTTAACAGTATACATATATATACACAAATTACATACACCTACAACCTCCCCATCAATGAATTAAATCATAAAATAGAATAAGGATAAAGAACAAATATAAAATAAAGAAGAAAGTTAGAACCCTACCACACACCCAAAAGTTCTTTGATTGCAACTTCTTTTTCTTCTTTTTTTTTTTTTTTTCTTTCTCTCAAACCCTCTCCCGTGGCTGCTGCGTTGTTGCCCTATGTGGTGAACAAATAATAGAGTAGGGTTTGTTTTTTTTTTATTTTATACTAGTGGTGGGCACACATAGGTCAATAAATAGATAAATATACAAAACATATATATAAGTTATATTCAACTCAAACGGTAAGAGTCTTATTTATTAACCTTGTAGTCTAGAGTTCAAGTCATACCCTCCTCTCTCTCCATATATATATATATATATATATGTATGTATATATTAATAAATCTTACCTCTAAATTAAAGACTTTCAATATAAATTTATTTTAAGTTTAAAGTTAATCAAAAGAACATTCAATAATAATTAATTCGCAGTTTAGGATTCACAATAAAATATTTGAGATTTGTAAAATTATTATTATCTAATTATTTATTTTATTTGTATATTTGGGTTCTCACAAAAAGTATTTGCATGTATGAAATTAAGATCAAAACTAACTAATTTTATATTTTCAAATCATAATTTACTTCTTGAATTGCTCTAATTTAGATTTTTTTTATTAATTTTCTTCATATCAAACCCAAATTTAAATTCCTAAACCCTTTAAAACATGATGTAAAGTCTAAAATCTTGAAATTCCAAGATGTATGTAAAGATTGTTGCAAAAATAGGTTTATAAAGGCTTATTTTGGGCCATCTTTGAGCCCAAAATTGAGTGGGCCCCGAACGTCTTTTGGGGCAGGTCCGAAAAGGTGAAGTGTTCCTTGCTGCGTGAAAAGTCACACGGTGAAGACGGTTCGTCAAAACCATTTATGAGTGAATGGGAACATGACGTCGTTTTCGGGTTTGGGGAATAGGAAATTTAAGGAAGTAAATGTGGGTTTCTTTGAAAAAGATTGTCCCACATTGAAACTTTAAGAGAGTTTTGTTGAGTATATAAGCTCTAGCCTATAACACTTGGGTTGGGCCCTAAGGGGCACCCCAAGTGTATAGAAGCGGGGAGTTATGGACAAAGTAAACCTTAGCCAAAACCACCACACACGCGCGCGCCGCCGCCGTACTGGGTCTGGGTCGGGTCGGTTCTTATATTAATTTTTTGAACAAAATTCATTTGAATTTTTTCAAAAAAAAAAAATAATATTGTTGGAATTTAATTCAAATTTGAATTCCAATTTTTGCCCAAACATTTAAGTCTCCTTTTGTCCGAAATTCCTCTCAGATTCAAATCGAAGCGCCTGCGGGTTCAATTTAAGCGCCCAGCGATTCTGAGATCTGTTATTTCCGAACATATTCAAAACCTAGCAGCATATCTGTTTGAATTCAAAACAGTACCTGTTCATTTCAAAAGTGCACCTGTTGGATTGAAAATAGCACCTGTTCAGGGCTGTGTATGCTGCCTATAAATACCAACATTCCAGCAGTGTTTTTATATCCGAAAAAATCAATCTGAAAACTTCCTTTTGCTGTCCAAACTTTGTTATGTTTGCATTATTCTTCATTCTAGTTTTAGAGGAAAAATTCAGAGAGTATAAAAACACAATGTTCTAGTTCGCCGTACAAATTTGTGTGAAGTGCCACTACAAGTTTGTAAAGATTATTGTATTATGGGAGATAGACGCCACTCAACCGTAAGCACCGTAGCGGGGCGAATCTGTCTTAAGGACAAAGTGTCACACACTCGACTTGGTCTTTGAATTTTCTTTTAATTCGGTTCAATAAATAATTTTGGTACATTATTTATTTATTTTGTTTGATTTAGTTTCAATTTATTTTATTTGCACAAAAGATTGTTCCTACAATTTTAAGACAAATTCAAATTATTCTGTTTACAGAATTTCTCGTTTGTTTCCCTTTCTCTTTTTTCTTTTAAGAAAATTATTTTCTGTGGATTTACAAAATAATATTCTGATTGGAAAAACAAATAGTGATTATATGCTATTTGATAGATAGTAGTAATATACTGTCTATTTTCGTTGACAACTAGTAGTAATATACTGATGTCATTAACAATTCAAAATATATTTTTGTGGAATTTTTTCAGAAATTAATTTTGGTTTTTAGAAATTATTTTCTAAGTTTTCACTAATTAAAATTATGTTTCAGTATTTTAATTATAGAAGTGTTACAGAAATTTAATTTTCTGTGTGGAATTAATTTGGTTAAATAAAATTTTATTTTATTTCCAAATTAATTGAAAAATAAAAGTTACATTCTTGTTTCTTTTATTTTTACAGAATTTAATTATGGTAATTTAGATTAATTTTCTATGTAGTATAAATTCTAATTATAATTTTGTTTTATAATTTAGAATTGATGGCTACTGAAATTAATGCCCAAACAAGTACTACTATGGTGGTAATGACACGAATTCCCTCTCTGTAAAGATCTTGGTAAATCAAGGTGAAAAGCCAGAGAAGTTCTCAGAAACTGAATTTAAAAGATGGCAACAGAAAATGTTGTTCTATCTTACAACTCTGAACCTGGCTCGTTTCCTCTGGGAGGATGCTCCTATTTTGAAAGAGGATGAAACTGACCGACAAGTGGTTGCTGCGGTTGATGCCTGGAAACATGCTGATTTTCTTTGTCGGAACTACATCTTGAACGGGCAAGACAACACATTATACAATGTCTACAGTCCTATCAAGACAGCAAAGGAACTTTGATAGTTTTTGGAGAAAAAAATACAAAATGGAAAATGCCGGCTCAAAGAAATTTGTGGTTGGCAGATTCCTGGATTTTGTAATAGTTGATTCAAAAACTGTGATCAGCCAAGTTCAAGATTTCCAACTCATTCTGCATGACATTCACGCAGAAGGCATGTCTCTCAGTGAATTCTTCCAAGTTGCAGCCTTAATTGAAAAATTACCACAATGCTAGAAGGAATTCAAGAACTACCTCAAACACAAGCGCAAAGAAATTTCTACGGAAGAATTAATTGTGCGTTTGAGGATTGAGGAGGACAACCGCAATTCTGAAAAGCGGGCTGGTAAGCATCCTATGGAGTCTAAGGCAAATGTGGTGGAACATGCTTCAAAAACCAAGAAACGAAAGTCTTCTGGAGAAAGTTCATCATAAGGCTCTAAAGGAGGGAAAAATAAAAAGTACAAGTTTAATGGCAAATGTTGCATCTGTGACAAAAAAGGACATCGAGCGAAAGATTGCCGTAACAAATGCAAAAGCAAAAGAAGAACAAGCAAAAAGCCTGCTCAAGCCCATATGACCGAAATGGACAAAATTTCCAATGGTGTAGATGACATCAATCTTTCTGCAGTTGTTTTTGAGGCAAATCTTGTCTGAAATCCTAAAGAATGGTGGGTGGACACTGGTGCCACTCGCCATATCTGTGCCGACAAAAAGATGTTCACATCTTATTCTACAGTGGACAATGGTGAACAACTTTTTATTGGCAACTCCTCAACTTCCAAAGTTGAAGGACAAGGAAAGATTGTACTTAAGATGACATCTGGAAAGGAATTCACTCTCAACAATGTGCTGCATGTACCGAACATTCGCAAGAATCTTGTTTCCGGATCTCTGTTGAGTAAGAATGGGTTTAGGCTAGTTTTTTAGAGTGACAAATTTGTACTTACTAAGAATGGGATGCATGTAGGAAAAGGTTACATGTCTGATGGCCTTTTCAAGTTAAATGTAATGACCGTTGTACCCTCAGTTATTAATAAAAATACATCTTCTTCTTACTTGCTTGAGTCTTCAAATTTATGGCATGGTAGACTAGGATATGTTAATTATGGATCTTTGCATAGATTAATTAATATGGAATGTTTACCTAAATTTGACATTGATTCAAATTATAAATGTGAAATTTGTGTTGAGGCAAAATTATCTGAAACTCCTTTTCATTCAATTGAAAGAAGTACAGAACCACTTGAATTAATTCATAGTGACATTTGTGATTTTAGATCAATTCAAACCAGAGGTGGGAAAAAATATTTTATCACTTTTATAGATGACTATGCTAGATATAGTTATGTTTAGTTAATTCGAACCAAGGATGAAGTTTTGAAAACTTTCATTCAATATAAGAATAAAGTTGAAAATCAACTTGGTAAAAAAATCAAGAAACTTAGAAGTGATAGAGGTGATGAATATGAATCACCTTTTGGTGAGTTTTGTAAAGAACATGGAATAATTCATCAAACTACCGCTCTTTACTCACCTCAGCAAAATGGAATTGCTAAAAGGAAAAATAAGACTTTAAAAGAAATAATGAATGCCATGTTAATAAGTTCTGGATTACCTCAGAATTTGTGGGGGGAAGCAATACTTTCTGCTAATTATATTTTAAATAAAGTACCCCGAAAGAAAGTGAATCAAACACCTTATGAATTGTGGCATGGAAGAGTACCATCCTACAAATACTTAAAAGTGTGGGGGTGTTTGGCTAAAGTGGCTATTCCTAGTCCTAAAAAGACTAAGATAGGTCCTAAGACCATTGATTGCATTTTCATTGGTTATGTCAAGAATAGTAGTGCATATCGGTTTTTGATTCATAAATCAGAACATTCCGAAATGCATGTAAATACTATTATAGAATCAAGGAATGCATCTTTCTTCGAACATGTATTTTCAAATAAGACTGGACAAGCGACTAGTAACAATAAAAGATCTCATGATGCTATTACTAGTCAGGATCAAGAACATGAACATGATCAAGAGCAAGAGCTAGATCAAAATGAAGAAGAAGAACTTAGGCGTAGTAAACGTGCTAGAACCTCAAAATCTTTTAATCCAGATTTTATAATATTTTTGTTACAAAATCAGCCTTTAACTTTTAAAGAGGCTATGTCCAGTCCTTACACTCCTTTATGGAAAGAAGCTGTCAATAATGAAGTTGAATCCATTTTGCAAAATCACACTTGGGAATTGGTGGATTTGCCACCAGGTTGTAAACCTCTTGGGTATAGGTGGATTTTCAAAAGAAAAATGAAAGCAGATGGATCAATTGACAAATACAAGACAAGACTTGTCGTCAAAGGTTTTCGACAAAAAGAATGTCTTGATTACTTTAACACATACTCACCGGTTACTAGAATAACATCCATTAGAATGCTAATTGCTATTGCGTCTTTGTACAATCTAGAAATTCATCAAATGGATGTGAAAACCGCTTTCTTAAATGGTGAGTTAGAGGAAAAAATTTACATGGAACAACCAGAAGGGTTTTCTGTTCTAGGAAAAGAAAAGAAAGTGTGTAAATTGGTTAAATGATTATATGGTTTAAAACAAGCGCCAAAGCAATGGCATGAGAAATTTGACAAGGCAGTGATGTCAAATAGTTTTAAAATTAATGAGTGTGACAAATGTGTTTATATTAAAAACACAGACAAAGGTTATGTCATTGTACATCTTTATGTAGATGATATGCTCATCATAGGTAGTAATAATGATATGATTAAAACTACCAAGAAAATGTTGAATAAACATTTTGACATAAAGGACATTGGCATTGCTAATGTAATTCTTGGTATGAAAATTACCAAAACATCAGAAGGATATGCTTTGTCACAATCTCATTACATTGAGAAAATACTTGACAAATTTAGCAAAGATGGTGATCATCTTGGTAGAACACCTATAGATGTTAATTTGTTTCTATCTAAGAATGTACAGGAAAGTATTTCTCAATTAGAGTATGCCTAAATTATTGGAAGCTTAATGTATTTGATGAACTGCACTCGCCCAGATATAGCTTATGCAATAAGTAAATTAAGTAGATATACGAGTAATCCGGGAGTAGAACACTGGAAAGTAATTATAAGGGTTCTAAGATATCTCCGATTCACTCGTAACATTGGGCTGAATTATACAAGATACCCAGCAGTACTTAAAGGATACTGTGATGCAAATTGGATATCGGATACTAGAGACTCAAAGTCCACCAGTGAGTATGTCTTTACTCTTGGTGGGGCGGCTGTATCTTAGAAATCTTCCAAACAGACTTGCATTGCTAGGTCTACTATGGAATCTGAATTCATAGCTTTAGACAAAGCAGGGGAAGAGGCAGAATGGCTTCGCCACTTTCTTGAAGATATTTCAATGTGGCCAAAATCCGTGCCTGCTATATGCATACATTGCGATAGTCAATTAGCTATAGGTAGAGCACAGAGTCATATGTATAACGGTAAGTCACGACACATTCGTCGTTGACATAACACCGTGAGACAACTACTCTCTAATGGAATTATTTCCATTGAATATGTGAAGTCCAAAGACAACATAGCAGATCTACTAACCAAAGGGTTAGCAAGAGAGTTAGTTGAGAATTCATCGAGGGAAATGGGACTTAAGCCTATTAAATAAGAGTTGCCACAACGGCAACCCAACCTGGTTGACTAGAGATCCCAAGATCTAGGTTCAAAAGGACAACCGAGTTGTGTATGACTCAGAAGGATCACTGGGGAGTCTAACTCCTATCCATTTCTATGATGAAATAGTGATGTCTGTAGCGTTTCAAGTTAAGTAAAATTTTAATGATTCTTATATCTAGGTAAACCTAGTAGAGTATGGCAGGATACTCTTCATAAGAATCACCTATATGAGTGTGAACTAGGCCGGTTCTATGAGATTTGTGAAGCGCTACAATTCTCTGAAACACTCATGAAAGACCAGGTTGTTCAGGGCCAAAATGAACACAACAGTGAAAACTAAACTGTGTCTGGGGATATATTGTGTGAGTTCTATTGTCTTGGTTTACACAAACCGCTGAACAGTTCAAGACATCATGTTCACTGGTTAACTAATAAATCCGATAGTGTCTCACAAGGGAATGTTCAAAGTCAAAAGCTACCTATCCTTTGCAGAATATTTCCAATTTCCGTACTCTCTGTAATTAGATCATGTTGCATTTTCTCTCCGTCAAATTCCATTCATGTGGGGGATTGTTAGAAAAATAGGTTTATAAAGGCTTATTTTGGGCCATCTTTGAGCCCAAAATTGAGTGGGCACCGAACATCTTTTGGGGCAAGTCCGAAAAGGTGAAATGTTCCTTGTCGCGTGGCAAGTCACACGATGAAAGCGGTTCATCAAAACCATTTATGAGTGAATAGGAACATGACGTCGTTTTCGGGTTCGTGGAATGGGAAATTTAAGGAATTAAATGTGGATTTCTTTGAAAAAGGTTGTCCCACATTGAAACTTTAAGAGGGTTTTGTTGAGTATATAAGCTCTAGCCTACAACACTTGGGTTGGGCCCCAAGGGGCATCCCAAGTTTGTAGAAGGGATGAGTTATGGACAAAGTGAACCTTAGCCAAAACCACCACACGCGCACCGTCGCCGCCGTCCGTCCGGCCGCGCCGGGCGCGGGTGTGGGTTGGGTCGGTTCTTATATTAATTTTTTAGACAAAATTCATTTGAATTTTTTCAAAAAAAAAAAATAATAATATTGTTGGAATTTAATTCAAATTTGAATTCCAATTTTTGTCCAAACATTTAAGTCTCCTTCTGTCCGAAATTCCTCTCAGATTCAAACTGGAAAACTGCCCAGCAGGTTCGGTTTTAACTGCCCAGCAGTTACAGATCTGTTATTTCCGAACAGATTCAAAACCTAGCAGCATATCTGTTTGAATTCAAAACAGTACATGTTCATTTCAAAAGTGCACCTGTTGGATTCAAAATAGCACCTGTTCAGGGCTGTGTATACTGCCTATAAATACCAACATTCCAGTAGTGTTTTTATATCCGAAAAAATCAGTCTGAAAACTTCCATTTGCTGTCCAAACTTTGTTATGTCTGCATTATTCTTCATTCTAGTTTTAGAGAAAAAAATTCAGAGAGTATAAGAACACAAGGTTCTAGTTTGCCGTACAAATTTGTGTGAAGTGCTACTACAAGTTTGTGAAGATTATTGTATTCTGGGAGATAGACGCCACTCAACCGTAAGCACCGTAGTGGAGCGTATCTGTCTTAAGGACAGAGTGTCACACACTCGAATTGGTCTTTGAATTTTCTCTTAATTCGGTTCAATAAATAATTTCGGTACGTTATTTATTTATTTTGTTTGATTTAGTTGCAATTTATTTTATTTACACATAAAATTGTTCCTACAAAGATGAACTTCAAATTTATGAACGATGACAAAAATCAAACTCAAATATTAAATCACAACATCAATTTCTTAATTACCAAACTCGACTCAAATTTTTTTCATTCTTTTCTTCATCCCTTTCTAATTTCATGAAATTAAACCCAATTACCACTTGATTTTAGTTGCTAAGTAATTAATCCATAACGATTAAGCTTGGATTTCTTACCTAAACTCTTGAATTTGGTGAAGCCCTTCAAAATTTCTATAGTCTCTCTTCAATTCTTCATTTTTCCTTTGCTCTCTTAATTGTTTATCTTGAATTCTCTCACTCTCCAGCAAGCTTTCTTTTCCAGCAACCAAGATGAGATGAGCTCTCTCTCTACACTCTTTCTTAACTCTAGAACTCACTCTCTTTCTAAGTCTTCCAGCACAAACATGTATATTGAGTTCACCTCTTGACTCCTTCAATCTTACACACAACATCCCACTTTTTTGACAATGAAACACGTGCACACATACACACTTACAAAACTTCCAGCACATTCCTTATCATGCACACACATACACAGATTTCTCAGCACACAAACAAGATTTCCCAGCACACCCACACCCACATAATTTAATTAGCCTAATTGCCTTCAATTAAGGCTCAATTAATTTTATTTAATTTTTACCAATATGAATCAGATTTTTATAATCAAACTCCAAAAGATTCTAAATATTAAATAAACTTATTTCTATCATCAATTTTGATTTTTTAAATCATTAAGGCCTTTAATTTCAAATCAAACTTCAAATCTCCATCAATAAATTACACACTCAAATCGAACATCTCATAAATAAATTTAATTCATAATAATTACAATTACTAATCCTCATAATCATATTGGCTTAATTAATTTCAATTTGGATCCAATTAATCAAATATTAATTTTGCTAAACTAAATCGAAATTCAATCGAATATTTAATTAAACTCTCATATGATCAAATACTTGAAATTAAACTGATTCAACTCATCAATTTCACCTCCTTAGGCTATTTAGACATTCAGTTTCTAATTCCAAAATAAATTCTTAATAAAATCATTTACGAATCAAACTCAATAATTCTCATAAATTTCAAATTAAATCATAATAATGGACCATTAAAATTCAAATCTCCTTAATTATTTAAAAGCTAATTATTATACTTAACGGGGTCGTCACACATTCATTTAAGTTTCAGGTTCTATTTAGATGATTATTTGAAACTTCATGTTGTGGTCTAAAGAAAGGCAGCCTTTTCTAATTGAATCAGTTAGACCATGTTCAAATCTCACACATAATGTATTGTGTGTTCAATGCATGCAAAATGCAGATAAAATAACATAATTAGATTTTTTTCACTTAAGTGAATCACAAATTTCAAACATTATCTACTTGTTACAAATATAAGAAAAAAGGCATTGTTCCAAATTTTAATCATTTTTTATCATGATGGCTGTATTTTCTTGATTATTCTAGTCTATAGATTTCCATTTTCATGGAGCATACAAACAAGTTCTTAGTCCATTTTGATTTCATAGTGAGTTAGTGACTACTGGTAGAGCTCTGGTTTTATATAATTAATCAATTAGCATGCTGGAATATTCTGTGAATGCATCACAATCTCATGGAAAGGAAACAGGAAAATAATAATAGAAGTAGCTACAATTGAAAGTTATGTACAATTATACAATCGATTCCAGTAGTACTAAATTTAAATTTCTTTTCTGAGCATTACCACATCATTCTTATAAAATTATTTGTATGAATTTTAACAAATCAAGGCTCAAGTAGCATAGATGCCTTATTATCAATCATCTATCCAAAGTACCAAATAGCTAACCTAGAATTTAATATTTCATCATCTATACACGATTATGAACATAAATTGAACTTTAGCAGTAAAGTTTACTTTGCATAAGAAATGGTGGCAACACTAGCTTGTCCTATTGAGTGTGCAAAAGATGCTAGGGTTTCAACTTGAATTTTGGTTGAATATTTACCACAAAACTTAGAACTTGAACTCAAAGTCTGCAAACTTAAGGATGCACAGAGAGATGATAAATGATCCAAAACAGAATATGAGAAAGCTAGATACGTATTTATAGGTGGATTAGGAGACCGAGAGATAGAGAGAAGCAAGCTGAGAGAGATTGAAGCAATCAAATATAAATATTCCAAAATCACATTTTTCATTTTTTTCCCTTCAATTTCTGAGCAAGAAAACAAATTAATAGAGAGATTGAAGCAACAAATATCAGAAAAGAGCCAACACATCTAGAAATTAGGCCAACATATAATCACAAACTTCCACTCAATCACATATAATACATACTAAATCACTCCAAAATCTATACACATGTATTTGAAATACAAATAAATAAGAGAATAATTGAATTAAATCAAAGCGATTCAATCAAATAGCGAGAGTTCAAGCACATTCAAATTAATTTCACACATAGGGCCATAGTATAATACCATGAGATTACAGCTAAACACACACAGATTTCCACACACAGAGAGAGGAGAGAGAGACTAGGCAAGTGGAGGGTAATCGGCGCGAGTCATATCACAATCGACACAAAGGATCATCTAGAGAGCGTAAACTATTCCAGGAATGTATCCTAAGATCATCAATACCAAGCATATAAAGAACTCTACCTATAATCCACAACATATATACATGTAAATATACAAATGTGTATGCATATATATATATATATAGAGAAAGAGAGAGATTCATACCACTAGAGTTACGACAATGGCGAACAAAAAGAGTGAGAGAGACAGAGTGGGAGAGAGCTAGAGAGACATCTCTATTTGTCAATGTTATGAAAATGAAAGTGAAAGGAGCTTAGGGCATATGTATAACAAAAGGGAAAAATAAATTGGAGTTAGTGAGGGGAAGAAAAAAATACGTGTAAAATAGGCCTTTTACACCTTAAGTTTGTCGTTGCAATATTTTTTATTTTTATTTTTTTTTGCGACGGCTAATAGTGGATCGCAAAAAAATTAGACAGAAAAGGCCACTTTTTTTAGAAGTGTAGGTGGGGCAATCTTTTTTAATTTTTTTTGTTTGTTTGGTCAGTCTAATTCACAAAATTTGGAATCATGAGTAGACTTGCTGGAGAAGAATCTGACCTTGCATGTATTATTCCATATTGAATACAAACATAAGATAAACAAAAAGAAAAAGAAAAATACAATTGTGATACAACACAATCAAATCAAAAGAGCAAAGGCCAGAATAAAAGAATCATCCCCACAAATCACCTACTTATTGATACAAATACACACCAACTTATCCAAAAAATAGCCTAGTTGCCAAACTTGGATTTTATGGCTTTGACAACATCTTCGTCTACTTGGAAACCTTTAGTCAGCACATCATTAGGAATTGGTGGTGTAGAACCGAAGAGAGTCAACGGTAGGATCACCACTCCCGGCAACTGACTATCGAAAGCCGTAAAAGACAAGGCCTTTCCCTTCCCAACATTCTTCTGAAAATGCACAAGCCCTCTCGGAATCACGAAAATCTCCCCAGCACTCACAACCTTGGAATGATAAACAAACCCAGTCGTCACAAACCCTACAAGTAGCTTCCCTTTGACCACCAAAACTAACTCCGTCGAGCGGGGGTGAATATGAGGTGGGTTGACTGCTCCTGGAGCGAAGTCAACCCGGTTCATCGATAGTCCCAGAGTGTTGAGCCCGGGAAATGCAAGAACATTTGCTGCTGTAACATTTGATCCGAATATGTTTCCTGTGCTTCCTTCCTTGCTCAGACCGTCGAAGAAGAAGTCGTCAGAGGTCACGTTGGAGGCGGGCTTGCAGGGGAAGCCATTGATGGAAGGTTGAGCTTCCAAGACTGCAATACAGAAGTCCTGTAACGGGTCGGGATCAGCAAAAGAGAAGGGTATGGGTGAAACCAACAAGGCAATCAAGAAGAGGGTAATCATGGCTAGTTTTTGATACTGTTATGTTATTGTTGAATGTGGTGTTGGGGGTGATTTTAAAGGAGTTTTTTTGGATGGGACACGGTGTGCGTTTGTGTGTGTGGTGTGTTTTTTTTTACGTGGTTGAAACTTTCTGGTGCAAAGAAAAGTCAGCCATAGAAAATGGATAGCTAGATAATTACGTCTCATTTTGTTGGAGTTCGTTTGCGAAGTCATGGGTTTGAACAATGACATCTTCTCCATTTCATTTGGGCTAAACTTGAGGGGTGTGTTTTGAATTATGTATTTTATAATATATTTTGTATATATCATATATGAAAATAATTACAAATAAAAATATTATAATTATTGAATTGAGCTAATTTTTCTATAGATGATATATACGAAAATTTCTTCAAAATAAATAGTTCAAATTATTACAACGGAATCCATGATATACCTCACGAGCCCATTGAAGCTCAACCCTTGATTGTGGGTATAGATTTTTTGGTACTATTGGGAATTGATCATGTCATGGGATTAAGGTATCGAAATACATAAGGTAAAGGTTAGGAATATATATTTTTGTTTTACATTTGGGTGTTTTGGGAAGCACAAAAAAAGTCAATTTTTAGCTTTTTGTCCATTTTGGTTCACATTACCTCTCATATTTTTTATCCACAAAAAAAAAAAAAAAAAAAAAAAAAAAAAAATAGACTAAAAAAACTATAAAGTCAAGTTTTTACTAACTTTTCAAAACACTCATATGTTTCATTAGGTCTTTGGTTCCTTGTATTAAATTAATAATTCAACAAAATATATTTTAAGGTTGGGTTAGAGTTTGGATTAATAGTCTTCTACTTGTGCATGATATTTCCATATGAAAACTATGAATCTCAAACAACATCAGGTATAAAATAAGGGATTAAAAAGATATTTAAACTAATTGTCTAAATTACAAAATTAATAAAATTTTGTCAATCCAAATATGTAATAGAATAAATATTTCAAAAGAATTGATAATTCCAGAATTAAAAGTCTTGTGAATGTTAGTTTCATCTAATACAATCTACTCAAACAAACATTAAGATAGGAGGAAGAAAATTATTTTTGATAATTAGATGGAGTGATGTGGCTAATTCCATGATCACGGAATTAACTTAGTCTCTCCAAAATTAACAATATTAATACTATCAAAGTAAATCAAACAAAACTAGGTCTTGTGTCCCGATTAAGTGAGGTGGCTACGTGAATCATTTTTCACCACTCAGCTCTATCAGATGTTATATGCTCAGTTAAATTTAATAAATTTATATATTTTTACATCTTATGTCAACTTAAATTTTCTTCTTCCTCTAATAAAATGATCCTATCACTCTTTTTTACCGTTAGATTTAGAGTTAGAGCTTGATATTATACAATCAATTATCAAACAAGTAATCCCCATCTAACATTGAAACAAACATCATATTAAAAATAATAAAAACGTGTGAAGCCGTGGGAGCCTAATGGTATTTCAATCACACTCTTAACACGTTTATCAAATAGAGAATAATATTTTGTGTGTGTGTGTGAAAGAGAGAAAATAAGGAAAATTTAGAGGGGAAGGGGATTTGAGAAAAGATAATGACTTAAGAAAATACGTAGCGTATGTTTTATGGGATTGAAACATGAGATTTAACTCCAAATTTAATAGATTTATTAATCCATTGTTTGGTTAGAAAAATAAAAGTCAGACTAATAGTCAAATAAACACAATTTTTAACTAAATAATTGGGAGAAAATTTACTCCAAGACTAATAATTCATTACATCACAATCTTTCATTATTTAGTCCGTCTAAACAAATATCTCATCCGAAAATAGGAAATCTTGTCAAATGGCAGAAGAGTAGATATTAGGGAGCCTATATTTGCACACCACCAAAACTCTCATCCCACACCATTACTTAAGGGTTGTTTGGAATAACCTAAATAAGTACATTTTTTGTTTTTTTACGAAAAGATGTACAGAAACGTAGAGAAGTGATGTGATGAAAAAAAATAAAAAGATGGATTATTTTGTGTATGCCAAACTTGGCCTTAGTTCACACCACACACATTTTTTTTTTCTCAATTCACACCACCAAATTCCTAAAATACACCCATTAACCCTAACCCAAAATCATTGTCACTACTGCCGCTTCCATCGCCGACTACGACGTTGAAGTCCTAACCCTAACCCTAACCAGCGTCAACTACCCCTTTCTTCCGCTACCACTCTCTCCTCAACCACTCTCCCCTTCCCCCTATCGTTTCGTCCTCCCCAGCCTTATTCTCCTTGCGTTGTAGCCCCTTCATCAACGGCTCATCCTTTCACCGTCACCTCTTCCCTTCAGTCACAGAACCTTCTTCAACTCCCCTCCACTCGTCTCAAAAACCTAACATCCACTGTCGCCACCACCACCTCTCAATCGCGATCTCTCTCTCTCTCTCTCTCTCTCTCTCTCTCTACGATGGATGAAAGCTTGCGATAGAGGCAGAGATGGATTGTGATGGCGGATCTAGGCAAAAGAGTTGATTGTAACGGCGATGGTGGAGGCAAGGTTGTTCACAGTGGTGGAAGTCACCAATGGCTGTAGAAGAGAGTTGTAGTGGTGGTCAAAAGTCAGCAGTGGTGAGGGAGAAGGGCAGCATTGGGGAGGTGTTGCGAGGGTTGGAGATGGTGTTGCCAACACGGGCACGGACACGGACACGGACACCGACTAGGCTTTGAATAGATGAATATTTGTCCTCTTTGGTAATTTTCTTGAGTGGCAAGTTGGTAATTAAAAAATTTGAAAAGTTGTGTGGGATAAGAGTTTTTGTGGTGTGTAAATAGCAGGTCCCACCCACTAGATATTATTGTCAAGGGCATTTCAATAGTCAAGTTTTCTGTATCTAATCTAATTATTAATCCTATGTAAAGAAAAATATAGCTAACAATTATATAATTCTTATACCATTGTTCTTTTATGTATTTCATGTCTCACCGTTTCGTGTTAGGTGTTATGGATTCCTTAACACTAACCACCACCACCACTAACGCTACCTCCACCTCCACCATTCATTGAAGAGTTCAATAAAGTAAAAGAGTTGGTTTAACCTAATTTACTTAAACCCGTTACTTAAATGAACTAGTTTAGATTAGATTTTTAAATACATAACTCGTTTGATTTAAGCCGCCCAAATTTGCTAGTTTGTTGTCACTATTACATATTGAATTTTTTTTCCTTTTTTATTTTTATAAAGCACAAATTCAATCAGCGGACTCTATCGTATGATTCAAAGAAGTATTGGAATGAATGTTTCAAAAAAGTAGGAAGGTCATGGTTTTCTATGTGATGATCATTTTTGTGCACAAAAGTCCCTCATAGAATAAAATACATAAACATATGACCAAAGAAAAATAGAGGTTAGTTGGTTTGTGACATGGGATATAGCATCACGACAATTTTTTTTTTTTTTTTTTTTTTTTTTGGTGAGGAAATCACGACAACATCTTAGTTGTTGGGTAATCTTGTTATTTGCCAAAAGGGTTTTGACATTTCGTTAGCTACGGGTTATTTGGTAATGTTTCTGTTAGATTGTTCTTGGAATTATTTTTGCTTTATTTTTTTTTTTTCCTAAAAAAATAACTCAAATTTTAGGAACTTTAAAAAATTATTTTTGAATTCTCAAAAGCTATTATTGCACAAAAATGAATATGATACAGAAATGATGAATTTTTTAACTTTATATATATATTGAAAAAACATGAAAAGCGAGAAACGTTTTGGTAAAGGAACCATATAGATGAGAATGATATAAATGATATACAAGTTATTGTTGGGTCAGAATTTTAAACACAAAATACCTAAGATATTTTATTAGAAAATATTTTGTATTCCAAATTTTAGACTCCCAAACCGACCATTAGTGATGTGTCATAAATTACATCATTTGAAAATTCTACTAAAATATAAAAATTATTCAATAAGTACTTGTCATATCATTAGGTGTTGGTATTAGGGGTCCAAATGGTGGGAAGTAGCATTCCAAATTCAATAACGTGAGTAATTTTGGGTCCAAATGGTGGGAAGTAGCATTCCAAATTCAATAACTTGAGTAATTTTGAAGTGGTTGCATGTTTTTGTCTTATTAAACCTTAAAACCTTCATTTGTAGATTAATGGAGTGTTTGATAATCTTATGTAGTACTGTTGGCTTTTTGGCTTTTCGAAGGGTATTTTTGTAAATGCGAGCGTGCCAACAAGGATCAATCAGTCCTTACAGAAATTATAATTGCCAACCAATTATCAGACGATTGTGTTTTAGTTCTTTCAGCCTCAATGAAGAGGACTTTTACTGGTGGCTTGACTTAGGAGAAATTAAGAGAAATAACAGTTAATATGAAGAACAATCGAAGTATTTCATTAAAATGAACACTTACAATAGTCCAAACTCAGCCTCGAAGAGGTTTACAGCAACAGTCTACTTGAATCTACTTGAAACTACTCCTATGAATCGAAGTACAGTGCGGGTATTTAAAGAACAGGTATTTAAAGTGCAGGAATTTAAAGTACAGGAAATGTAAAACTGGAAAGGAAAATATGAAGTAAAGACTGGTTTGTATGATCTGAGTCTGGGGGTCTTTTCTGAGAGCTTCCCTGCTATTTATACTTGTCAAAGATGACCTTCGAACTGCACTTCAAACCGTCGAACTACTCCTCCATGATCGCTGATCATGCTGCCTTAGAAGTAGTCCCACTACGCCATCTCTTGCAGTTGAGCTTCCCTCTTGTATTTGAATTTGAATATGAGTAACCGTTGAAGCCACGTCACTTTGTACCTCTTTACTGATCTAGTGCTACTCAGATCACGTGAGAACCAATGTTCATTGCCACGTGTTCGATCAGGATCGAAGACTTGAATTATCTTCCCATAATACCCTTATTCTGCCACGTGTCAAACTATGATTTGGCTTTTACAAAATATGTAGCCAACATTACCCCCCGCACTAATATACCCAATACTTGGAGATATTAGTGGATCAAAAGCTTTTCCCGCGCTTTTGGAACGTGCGTGGAATCCATCTTCAGGAAACACAACCGTCACCTATTTGATGATCATTTGCATTAACTCTCAATTTATCGAACCCCTTGAAAGAATCTCCACGCATTCATTAGCCACCTTTACCCGCCCTTCTATATTCAAGTCATGGAGGCTTTTGTAGATTATCAACCTTTGGACTACGAACACATTGCCCTTAATCCTTTGGTTTACAAATTTACAGATACAAGAAGTTCTTCCTCTAAACTCCCTTTGTACTTTGAACGAACTACTCTCAAGCCTTTGCTTCAACAAGTTGCAAATATGGACTTGGGAAGTTCTTCTTCACAAACCTCTGCTTGGGATGAAGCTACAACTTCTTCATCTTCTGGGGTTTCCGGATGGACGAGGCAGTCAAGACTGAGTCACAGGACTTGAGGGAAAGAATTAATCACCATTTTGTTGAGTTCACTGACCCTTTAGATTTCCCTTCTTACGCTCGAAGCTCGGTGGTCTATCCTTATGTGCCCATTGACCTTCGACGTAGTTTGGAGGAGAATCTGCTTGTGGCCTGGTACACATCCTCTATGCCCACAAGGATAATGCATACTGCCCGATGTCTGGAAGAATCACAAGGGTATATCCCTTCATTTTTAGCCAAGAAGGCGAAGATTTGCTCTTCTGATTGGCTTGACTACATTAATGCCTTTGTTCCTTCCGCTCCCGTGCCATCTCCCCTAACAGAAGCATCCACTTCTTCTTCTCCATCTTCTGAAATTGAAGCATCCACACCTTCTCCATCTTCTGAAGTTGAAGCATCCACTCCTTCTTCTCCTCCCACTCTTTCCTGGACAGAGAAACTAAGGCTTGCCCTTCCCATGGACAAAATCTTTCCACCTTATAAACCTCCATCATCCCCAACTCCAGCTGAGCGGAAACAAGCTCAACTTCTGCTTGCGGCTTTCTCTCACTTGCCCTTCAATGTTCTTGAGGATGACATCCCTCTCAGGAACTTTCGATGGGCTTGTGATATTCTGACTAGGGGCCATGTCCTTAATCCTATTGCCCAAGCAGAACTTCACATGTTCTTGGACCAACTTCCGGTACTCCTCCACTGGCATCGGAATTCCAAGGTCACCATCCAATCTTTGGATCAACTTTCATCTCTCCGAATTCATGCCCAGTATGAAGCAGAGAACTTCATCGAAGATTTCGATGACTTCAAAAATAAAGATTCTGCGTATTGGGATGATTTGGTTATAGATGAGTTGGAACAAAAATTGAGGGAAGAGGCTTTCGAAATTAAGGCTGAGGAGCTCTACTATGAAGTGAGAGCACACCAACTTATGCAGCCAACATTAGAGGAGATAGAAGATATAATAAAGAAAGAACAAATATTCATTGATCATTGTTGGACAAAGTTCCATGATCTTGTTATTTATTCTATTCCTTATTTTTATGAGCTTGAATTTGTACCTAAATAGGGTTACTTAATGTAATTGTCTTGGCTTTAATATAAACAAAGTCCTTCTGTATTTGACATTGTTTGACTCTGTTTCCTTTTGTCTTTAAAAGCCAACTCATAGTTTCGAATTGAACAATCTCATCCTTTGAATCTGGACTCACTTGATTAATGAAACGCTAAAAGAACCAACATGTCTTTTTCCAATTTATGGAGTATAGTTGACAATTCTGGCTGATATCATCTGGAATTAATGCTTTGAATTTTAACAACGTTACCCCTCAAAACTAACTATAACCAATATATGGTTATGGTTAATATAGCCAATCAATTTCAAATTGACCATTTTGCTTCGAAGAGTAATCCATACTGTTTTGGTTCGAAAAGCAATTCCTTCTTATATATATAAAAACCAACGATTGGTTTTAATGCTTCGAACAGTGCTCATCCTTAAAGGATCCAAGGAGTTGCTCCAAAGG
Source organism: Camellia lanceoleosa (assembly GCA_025200525.1). Taxonomy (NCBI): domain Eukaryota; kingdom Viridiplantae; phylum Streptophyta; class Magnoliopsida; order Ericales; family Theaceae; genus Camellia; species Camellia lanceoleosa. Next base: position 44,483,174 of record CM045772.1, read on the forward strand.
TCGTTACTTTGATTAATAACCCTCAAACAGGTCTTTAAACCCTTTGAAGTGGACCAATATTCGAGCATTCTAGCCATTTTAAGCATATAGTACGCTTCGAAGCCGACTTATGTATTTCGAAGCCGTTGTCCTTTGGCTTTTGGTGCCAAATTTGGCTTCGAAGCCAAATGTTTAACTTCGAAGTTGACTTTAGTATTTGGGCTGTGTTCTTTCCCTCCAAAAGTATCAATATTGAAAGAAACTCTTCGTATTCGTACTTTTAGTACTTAACGAACGCAATATATTTTTCAGACACAAAGCCTCTTTTTTTTAAAAAAAAAACCCCTTTGTTTCGTGTTCTGAAATCACTTGCTCTTTCAACACACAAACCCTACCAATCTTCTGTTAATCCTCTCTACTTGCTATTAATGGATCCTTCCTCACTGAAAGTGCTCGTTGGCGGTCATCTCAGCCCTACCATGGCTCTGAAGAAATGTATTGATGAAGAAATTGCCAAACTCACAACTGGTGGACCGAGCAACATAGATGGGCGTCTCTTCGTTCCTCGCCACAGCAACAAGCAAGAGTATGTTCTTGGTCCTATTTTTCGGGAAGCTCCTACTGAACTCGCAGCTCTATACCCTCGCTTGGAGGACCATTTCCTTCTCTATGAAGGAGGGCTTGATTGGCGGAACTGGAGAGTGAATCGTCCTCACCGTTGCTGGCCGACATTGAGGACTGAATGGGAAGAATGGTATGACAGAGTAGTGCCTGCGAGAGAAGATGACCTGCAAGAGCTCTGTATCCTCGATGCCCTTCGTCTTTCCAGGTTCATTATTCCTGAGGACCCTTTTTTGATTCCTGCTGCTTTATGCTTCTGGAATATGGCTTTTAATTTCTTCCAATTTCGGTGTGGCATGATGGCCCCCACCGTTCTTGATATTTGCCATCTCTTAGGGCTTTCACCCCACGGTTCTCCTTTTACTCCCAACTACCCGGACCTTCCCGTCAAATTTTCTCTTCCGGCCCTAAATTCCTCTTATAGTGACTTCATAAAGGCTGAAAATAAAAAGGAAGGTCCTGTGAGGGACAGAGAATTATTTTCCTTTATCTTATACTGGTTATGCAAATTCCTCTTTTACACTTCATCTCAGAGGATTATGCCTAAGTTTGCTCCTCTTGCGAAGGCACTTGTCATGAAAAAATACATAGCTCTTGCTCCCTATCTTTTAGGTCATATCTACAGAACCTGTTCCCAATTTTGCGAAAAACCTCTTGATGCCAACCAAGGAGGTCCCCTCTGGGTGCTTCAACTTTGGCTCTTCGTCTATTTCACTGACCTACATCCCAAGTGTCTAAGATTCCTAGTTCAGGATCCTGGTACTTACGGGGAAAAGTATGCTAGGATTACCCTTTATCCCGCTTCCTTCGCTTACTACTTTACCTTCTTTTACCAACTCCCTATCTCTCCATCTGCCTCCTTCTTCTGTCCTTTTGAAGCCAATAAAGGACCAATCTGGCTACAAACTTTTCTGGCCGATAAAGAATGCTCCACTTCTCCTCATAAAGATATGTGGGCCTCTATACTACTACCAAGAGAATTGTTCATTGGCAGTTTAAACCCTCGAGCCTACAAATGCATTTCTGAGGTGTATTGCCCTTCTCAATTTGCCAGACAATTTGGACTCACTCAAGGGATACCAGTCCCCCTTTGCAGTCTCTCGAATGTCCACCTCACTGCCAGAGATTTGAAAATACCCAAATCCAGACTAGAGACGGCAATTCTCAGACTGCTGAAGGACTTGCATGAGTTCCAATTTGTCTCCTTTCTTCCGTATGGCTTGGTCTTGAAAAGATTTCAGAACTAGTGAACAGTCAATATGGAAGTGCGCCTATCTGTACACCCCCATGACTTGTTGGTAGGATTGGGAGTGCCTTCAAAGGCTAAGTCAGCGACAGCTAGGAACATTCCCCCTCTTCCTGAAGCTGCTACAATTACTCCTGTAGCTTCACCCCCTCCAGCTAGAGTTACCAGAGCTGCTTCGAAGAAGGGTAAATACTTTCAGATTCTCTCTCTTTTTTCTTTTGAATCTTTTGTTTGTTTCCTTTACACTTATGTTCTTTGGTGCAGGGTCCCCGCAAGAAGAATCTCCTAAGAGAGCTGAAACTTTAGCTACTCTTAAAAAGAAACAACAACAGAAACAAAAAAAGGAAGCTGATCCTCCCTTCTGAGGAATCTGAATCTTTGGGAGAAAAAGAGGTTGAAGAAGAGCAAGAAGTGCCCTTACAAAGAACAAAGAGACAAAAGGTGGCTGCCTCCCCTTCTGATACAATTGAGCATCCTTCTCTCGAGGCAACCATTATTGTAATGGAGAAAGAACTAACCTCTGAAAAATCTAAACCCCAAATTGAAGAGAGGGAGATCGAAAAAGAACCAGTAGTATCACCACCAGGAAGGAAGAGGAAGAAGGTGACTGTTTCTGCTGCTGACTTGGGTGAGGACCCGCTTCATGAAGCAAATTGTCTACAACAAGAGAACAGAACCTTCCGAGGCAATCATCGTTTTTGAGAGGGCTGAGAAGAGACGGCATCAACAATTTCGAGGATGAAGGCGCCATCGATGCATTACAAAGAGAAGCTGCACGAAGACACCAAACTATCGAGCATTATACCCTTCGCAGTTCTCCCATCAGTGCCAAAACTTCTGAAACAAGTAATTTCTTTCATATTTCTGCGGTTTTTCCTTCGTCAGCTTTTGTATTGAAGTTTGACATTGCTATGCATTTCTTCCTTTTGCAGCAACAATTATCTTCCCCACGAGGCCTATTCCAGTTTCAGTTGAAGTTGATCAGATGCAACATGTGAAAACTATTCAAATCATACTCCCACTCTCCAAGCTTATATTCAATACACCTTCTTTGAGTCCAAGCATCCCTGTATCTCTTTTCCTTGGCTTAGAGCCATATCTCCCTTTTTTGGCCTTTGACCTACCTCAGTCCACTTTTCCTTCGAGCCTTGCTCTTCCTCCTTCCTTCACAGAGACTCCAACTGCTACTCCAATCCCAATGGCAATTGATTCTTCCACAGAGGATGCTGGTAATTCTCCAATCCATGGTTTATCACCTATGCCTACTTCCAGCCCCTCTTCACTTGATTCGTTGGTGGCTAAGACCATAGAGGCTGCCAAAGATGCTCTATCCATTTCTCTCATCCCCATGCAGTCCTCTGTGTCCTCCACCACAACACTCTCTATGCCCTTCATGTCTAGGGATGAGGTAGACATCTTCGAAGGAAGACTAGCTAGTCTCTTCGACATACCTTCTACCTCTCCACCATTTAGTGTTGAAGCTGAGCCATTAGTTTTGGCTGACTCCTTACTGGAAATCTTTGAGAGTCTTCCTTCCTCCAGCAGCAAGCCTTCTACACCTTCAATAGATCTGGACGTATGCCTGGAACTGCTAACTTCTTTTTCGAGGATCCCCTTCGAGGCTCTACAAAGGCCTATCATCAGGAATGGGTTCCTTCAATGTCAGAACATTGCCGAAAGCCAGCATGAATGTCTCGAATCATCTATCCCAGGCTGCAGCTACTATTGATTTCTATCTCAACATTTGTCATGCAGCTAAGACTGCGGATGAGAGACTAGCTAGGGACCAGGGTTTTGTTTCCCAAGTGCATACTGAGGTATCAACGCTTAAGGAACAACACTCTTCTACCTCTCACTTTCAAGTCCAACTGTTGGAGAAGAAAGCTCAGCTTGAAGAGGAGCTGGCCGCAGTAAACCAAGCCTTGGTTAGAACTGATACCAAATTGCACATCACCAACCAAGAGCTGGCTGATCGAAAAGAAGACATGGTCACATTTATTCAATTGTTTCCATCACTTAGTAATTGGAAATCCATTATACAAAAACAATTAAGACATTGTAATGATTTCTGGGCCAATCTGTGGCACAATGTATTTAATTCTTTATAAAAGAACAAATTTTGTCTATCATTTGAGCAGTCATATGTTTTGTGCTTAATGTTTATTTTACTCCTTGTGTTTCCCAAATGGTTGGAAAATAAGGCTTTAAATATCTACCATTAATCTTTTTGGGATGTACATACCCATTCAAATTTCTCAAATGGTATGCTCCAAAAGGCAGAACCCTATGAATTTGATATGGTCCTTCCCAGTTAGGTGACCATTTGCCAAACTTATGGCTTTTAATTCCTATTGGGAGTATTGTCTTCCATACCAAATCACCTTCATCAAAACCAATGTATTTGACCTTCTTGTTGTAATTCTTAGCTGCTTTCTTCTTTTGGAAAAGAATGCTATTTAATGCCAATATCCTGGCTTCATCTATGCCTTCTAACTCCAAGCACATACTTTGATGGTATTGCTCAGGATCTAACTGATCTTGGCATCTTACCCTCAAAGATTTTAACATTAATTTCCATAGGTAGAACTGCATCATGCCCATATACTAAGGTATAAGGAGTAACTCCTGTGCTTGACCTTGGGGAGGTTCTGTAAGCCCACAAAACATCCAACAAAAGGTTATGCCAATCCCTAGGATTATCCTCCACAACCTTTTGTATACCTTTTTTCAAGGATTTATTGGATGATTCAGCTTGATCATTGGCTTGTGCATAATAGGGTGTGGAATTAACAAGGCTAATCCCAAATTTTGCCACAAAGGACTTCACCATTCTCTCATCAAACACAGTCCCATTATCTACAGTAATGGTTTGTGGGATGCCAAATCTATGGATCAAGTCTTTAATGAACCCAATGACCTCTGTTTGGTCTACAGCCTTATATGGTTTGTCTTTGACCCACTTAGTGAAGTAGTCAGTGGCCACTGGAATGAAACAATGATGCTTCGAAGAAGGTGGGTGTATTTTTCCAATCATATCCATGGCCCACCCTCTGAATGACCAAGGTTTCACTACTGCATGTAGGTCGGTTATGGGCACATGCCTTATTGTACCATGCTTTTGACATGCCTGGCAACCCTTTCCATATTCTATGCAGTCTTTAAGGATAGTTGGCCAATAGTAGGAATGCCTTCGAAGCAACCATCTCATCTTCACACCAGGTTGATGAGCGCCACAAATGCCTTCATGAACCTCAGCCATAGCTGTTAATGCTTCTTTTGGGCCTAAACATTCCAGCAATAAGCCATCTCCCCCTCTTTTATAGAGAGCATTACCATATACCATATATTGCATGGATTGCAATTTGACCCTTCTGCTGGCCTTCGAAGATGGACCAGCCAAATACTGCATTATTGGATGTCTCCAATCCTGTTCTTGTAAGTCATTATGATTGACTTCCAAGATCACATTCCTTTTATTCAAAGGTTGTATTAATCTCTGATATGTTGTTTGGCTTATGTCCCTTTGGGTATCATCCCTTCTCTTGAAGTTCGAAGCTTTTTGAGCCACATCATTAGCTCTATTGTTCAAGAATCTTGGAACATGGGTTACATTTGCTATTTGAAACTGAGAAAGCAGATGTAATGCAACAACATAATATGGTAGGATGCTTATGCTTTGACACTTGAAAATCCCTTTCACTTGGTTAACCACCAATTGAGAGTCCCGAAATATGTCAACTGCATGTACTTGTAATCCAATAAGGACTTCTAGTCCCCTATTAAGGCTTCATACTCGGCCTGGTTATTGGAACAAGTGGCTTCATCCACTCTGAAACCATGTGTGGTCTACCCCTTGTGGAGATTTAATCACAACACTAATTCCAATTAAGCCATTGGCTTTCGATCCATCAAACCACATCTGCCATGGCTCAACATTAGCCATACCAAGCTCCATTATCTCTTGGCTTTCTGTTTGAGATGGATGATCTACCAGAAAATTGGCTAAAACTTGCCCTTTTACTGCCCTTTGAGGGACATACTCTAGATGAAATTCTGATAAGGCTAATATCCATTTGCCAATTCTTCCCCTCAACATAGGTCTAGATAACATGTATTTAACCAAATCTGTGGTTGCAATTTCCAAGACAGTTGTAGGTAAAAGATAATATCTTAATTTCATTGCAGCAAAATACAAAGCAAGACACAGCTTTTCAACAGCTGAATATTTACATTCACAAGAATTTAAAAACCTACTAAGGTAATAAATAGCTTGCTCTTTGCCCTCTTTGTTGTCTTGGGCTAAGAAAGCTCCCAATGAATCTTCTGCTGCAGCTATGTACAACTTTAAAGGCTTGTTCCCCTTTGCTGGCATCAGCATTGGAGGGTTGGTCAAGTGGGCTTTGATACCTTCTAAAGCACTTTGATGCTCTGCTGTCCACTCAAATTCCTCTTCATCTTTCAGCCTTAACAAGGAAGAAAATACTTTAGTTTTCCCTGCAGTGTTAGAAATGAACCTTCGAAGAAAGTTAACCTGTCCCAGGAACCTTTGTAATTATTTCTTACTTGATGGAGGCTAAGCTTCAATGATGGCTTTAGCTTTATTCTGATCAATCTGTATTCCTTTCTGGTGCACTACATAACCCAAGAAGTTTCCAGATGATACACCAAAAGCACACTTAAGAGGATTAAGTTTCAACTTGAACTTCTTCATTCTTTCAAAAGCTGCTTCTAAATGAAACAAATGCTCCTCCATGGACTGGGATTTCACCACAATGTCATCAATATAACATTCTAGATACCCTCCAATGAGATCATGAAAGATAGTGCTCATAGCCCTCTGATATGTAGCCCTAGCATTCTTCAGACCAAATGGCATTTTAATCCATTCGAAGGTGCCAATATTCCCAGGACATCTGAATGCTGTCTTGTGGATATCTTCCTCTGCAATGCATATTTGGTTATAACCAGAGTAGCCATCCATCATTGATAAAACTTGATGCCCTGCTGAACTGTCTACCAGCAGATCCACTATAGACATAGGGTACTCATCTTTAGGAATTGCTAGATTTAAGTTTCTGAAATCGATGCATACCCTCATTTTGCCATTCTTCTTAACTACAGGCACAATATTAGATAGCCATTCAACATACCTGGCTGTCCTAATAAAGTCTGCCTTGAGCAATCTAAGAATTTCTTCCTTGACCTTCTGAATTACTTCTGGACTCATCCTTCTTGGTTTCTGCTTGTATGGCTTGAAATTAGGCTTCATAGGGAGCCTATGTTCCACCAATGATCTATCCAATCCTGGTAGTTCATTATAAGACCATGCAAAGCAATCTTTGTATTTCTTTAGAACAACCAATAATTGGTCTCTGTCCAGAACATTCAAGCAAGTACTTATATAGGTGGGCTGCTGCATAGAACCTTTCCCTAAATTCACTTCTTTTAAGGGGTCTTGTGTCTGAGGACTCATTGAAGGTTCTTCTTTGGTTTCTTCAACCTTCGAAGCAACCTTCTCACCTTGTTCTGCTCCTAGGTTCTTTAATTCGACATCTCTGCCCTCTTCCTCATAGACAAAATCTGTCCATAAGGCGTATTCTTCCTGTATCTCCTGGACTTTTGTTTCAATGTCCAATGCACAGTATTTCCCAAGGGTCAAACTTCTGACCTGTTGCTGCTCTTGTTTACAGCCAATTATCATGGCCTCTCTCTTGCTTATCAGACTTTCTCGGACTATTGCTTTTACGTCCAATGATGAGAATTTAATCAAAGCCAAGGACTTGGCTTCTCGTTCTTCACTTCTTTGCCTATAACCAGGCATCATTGTCATCTTTCACGATAACCTCTTCATCAGCACTTTCTTGGACTAAGTGCTTCTGGTGTATTACTTCCTCATCACCGTCACTTGGCCGAGCCATCACTTTCCTCGATTATCTTGAGTGGTGTCACCTCAATATACAACTTGGCCTCTGCAAAGTCTCAGACAAAGCTATGAAGGGTTGAGGATCTGATCAATCTCCTCTGCTCTCCATTGCCCAGAGCCATCATGATTTTCCGATGCAAAGAGGAAGGCACACATTTGTTAGTGTGGATCCAATCTCTCCCAAGTAAAGCATTATATTTAGCATTCTTTGCCGACACGAAGAATGTCATGCAATTCCTGGTTCCCACACTCAAGTTAATAGGCGTAATCCCTTGAGCCATCTGCTTATCTCCAAAGAAAGCCGATGGTTGTCTTTGGTTGGGATCTACTTGGGATTCTTTTTCCCTAGTTTCTTCAAAGAAGATTTCGGTAATAAGTTTACCTCTGCCCCATTGTCTATTAGGACTCAGTTTAGCTGTATCCCATTAAAGAAAGCCTTGATGTACAAAGGCTTGACATGTTGGGTCATGGAATTTGAGGGATATTCAAAAGGATATGAGAGGTTGATGCTCACCTCTTCCTCGCTTTCACACTCAGTTTCCATTGGAGTAGCCATTTCAGGAGCATCCTGTACCATACTCACTTGTGACTCTTCACTGGAGACAGGAATTGGATCCATGTCTTGGTCACCCTGGTCCTCATTTCTAGCCTGGAATTCATGAGGTAGTATGTGTACCATATTGACTGATACAGGGGGAAATGAGCCAAACTAGATGGCTGGCTGTACCTTCTTCCTCTCTTGGCTACCTTGCTCAGTGTCTTCAGCAGCATCCTCCATGCTGCATTTTGGTACTTCATTGATAACTGATCCCTTCGAAGGATCCTTCTCAACTGGTTCTTCAGTCAGAAATGTCTGTTCAACCATGAAGGCTTCGAACATTTCTTCTTCTTCCATTTCCTTCTTTTGGCTCATGCCAATCTCTTCATCCGTTTCGCTATCACTTTCCATCAGAGCCTTCTCTAGCCCTGCCAAACTAGACTTCTCCCTGGCCTTTAGTTCAGAATGAACTTGGGCCAATTGTTCTCTGCTACAAACCACTTTACTTTGTAGAGTCGGTTTTGGAGTATGGTCTGACTTCGAGGTTTTCTTTCCTTCTGTCTTGACCCGTGAAGAACTCTCTCCACTTTCTTTCAGATCTTGCTGGTACTGGGTGTACCTGCGCTGAATCTTCCTCCTTTGTGATCTGGAAATAACTGGAACCATATTTGGTTCCTTTGTCTTTGGGTGTTTCAAAGAATACCGCTTATTCGGAGCCACCAAAGGAGGCTTGACCATCCTGCCTGGGATTCCAACATCTCTCCTGGCAGACACTTCCCTAGGTTTGTTTTGTATTACAAACCAATCTGGAACTCCAGGTACCCAAGAGCTTACTGCTTCAGATGTTGAATCACCTTTTTCCACCTTCGAAGCCATCTTCGAAACTGGTCGTGGAGGTAAGTGCTTAGTTCTGGTCTCATGCTTCGAGCTTGATTCTGGCCTTTGATGAAGGTGGCCATTTTCTGTTCTGTGTGAGGTTGGTCTGGGGGGCCAATCTCTGGCTTTGGTCCCATAACCTGAACTTCTCTCCAATCTTCTTTCAGAATGTTTGCTCTCTATTCTGTAGTAGTTAAGTGGCCCAGACTCATACAAGGGCCTCTTGCCTTTAGCATGTATTCTGTCAACTGCAGGCTCAACCACTAATGGTCGCTGCCTATCACTAGCCGGGTACGGCCTTTTGTTGTAAGCATTGGTTGATTTAGGACGTCTCTGAACATCCCTATAGTATTGCTTCCCATCAATCGGAAGCCCCTTCAACCATTTGTAGCTTAGTCTGCATCTAGGACACATCCTCTGCATTACAGCTGCTTCCAAGGAATCGTCATCCAGTGCTTCTTCATCAGAGTGTTCCTTCTGATGCGAGAAACCTTGTCCAATAACTGGTGGGCTTCTAATCTCTTTCTTGGCAGTTGTCTGGTTGGCAATATGCATTTGCACATTGACCTCTTCCAATTCCTGCAGAGATAGATTCTGAAAGTTTGGTACAACCACATTAGCCGCGCTTTCTCCAACTTCTGGAAATGGGTTACTGTCAATTCCTATGGCTTTTTCTGTCTTGGCTGGGAACTTCAAACTTCCTTTCCGAATTTGCTCTTGGATCCTGTCTCGAAAAACAATGCAGTTTTTAGTCGAGTGAGACCAAGAATTATGCCATTTACAGTATACTTTTCCTTTAAGTTCATCTGGAGATGGCGCTTTTACTTTTGGTAACTTAAGGAAATTGGTGCAAGCAAATGATCAAAAATGTCATCTCGCTTTTGTTAAATCGAAAGAGTACTTTCTGAAAGTCTTTCTTTTTAAACCGCTGTCGATGGTTGTATCCTTATGAATTAATGATTCACAGACATGTGTTCTTTACCCACAATCTCTGCCAGATCGATCTCATAATTGGGATCTCTATAATACGTCTTATACGAAGCATTATTTCGATCTTGGTCTTCCTCTAGTAATGCTTCATATCGAGACACCTTATAGGTTAATTCGACTAAATCCCTGAATTCAGTTGAATCAAACTTCTTCAAGCTTTGAACTCTAAACCGCTTTTGAGCCAATCTTACAAATTTTGGCTCTGGAGGATGACTCTACATTTATTTCGAGCCCTTTTAACGGCAATAAACTGAGTAGCCTTTTCTTCAGGCCTTTGACTCAATCTTGCCAAGTCTGCCATGGACACCTCTGGCTCTGATTGGAAGAATTGGGCATGAAATGCCTCTTCCATTTGTTGCCAAGTTTGAATGGAGCCAGGTGTAAGGTTGATATACCATACAAATGCTCCTCCAGTTAAAGAATTTGGAAATAATCTCAGTTTTATGTAGTCATGATTAGTGAATTCACCACATTGAGCAGCGAATCTAGCAATGTGCTCTACTGTTGATTGATTTCCAGTTCCATAGAATGGGATAAAATCTGGTATTCTGAATCCTCTTGGGTATTCATGTACCCTATCTACCCATTCTGGGTATGGTTTTCTGTATACAGGAGTCTGGACCCCCCGAGCCATCGGTCCACACATCTCCCTAACAATATCAGCAATTTGATCCCTAGGGACCACATTCTGTGCTTGCTGAATCACTACTGGAGGGACAAACACAGGGTTTGGTGGACAAACTTGTGCTTGTGGTCCTCTTGGTCCATAAGGTCGTACATTTGGGACTGGTTGGCCTTGTGGTGCAAGTTGCTGTTAGGGGTATGGGTAACCCCTTTGAGTCTGTCCTGCGAAAGGACCCGTGAAAGGTGCTGGAACAGGTATTGTGTCCCTTCCATTTGTGGGAAAACCTTCCAACCCCCCGGGTATAAATTCGAATAAGGGATTATTATATCCCCTAGTGCCAGGTATGGCTTCAAACATGGGATTTGCCACCATTCTTATGCCAGTTTCTTGTACTTGGCCAGATCCACCAACTTGTGTGGCTTCATTGTTGAGTACTGAGGCATTTTGGCCTACTACAGGCCTTGAAATGGGTTTATACCAAGACTGAGGCAATGGTCTTTCATAGTTCTGAGTACTAGTCTGACCATTAGATTGTCCATTAACTTGCATAGACTATTTTTCTCTAGCCAATCTTTGCTGAGGGACATTTAAAATTTCCTCTGTGTGTCTTGTACTTGTTGGTTGGTGGTTATTCATTCAATCCAAAAAGGATGTTGCCCACCTTTCCATTGTGTTCATTAATTGTTGTCCCATAACATCTACCAAGCCATCCCATGGATTTGTTGGCTGAGTAGATGGAATGGTGGATGGTCCAATTCTTTGGTTTCGTCCAATATTATGAACATATGGTTCTTGACTGAAATCTTGATGCTCGACCAAAGGTTCTGATAGCATAGGAGTCTCCACAGGATGTGTTACCACATTCTCCTCTGGATTAGGTATCTCTACCTCTCCTTCTACGCCTTCTTCCAAGTGTTCATTTTCTCCTTGTCGTCTTCGTCTAGCCATTTTAACAAGTCCCACCGGGCGTGCCAAAAATATATGTTGGCTTTTTGGCTTTTCGAAGGGTATTTTTGTAAATGCGAAGCGTGCGAAGGATCAATCGATCCCTGTAAATTACAATTGCCAACCAATTATCGACGATTGTGTTTTACTTCTTTCAAACCTCAATGAAGAGGACTTTTCTTGGTGGCTTGACTTAGGAGAAATTAAAAGAAATAACAATTAATATGAAGAACAATCGAAGTATTTCATTAAAATGAACACTTACAATAGTCCAAACTCAGCCTCGAAGAGGTTTACAGCAACAGTCTACTTGAATCTACTTGAAACTACTCCTATGAATCGAAGTGCAGTGCGGGTATTTAAAGTGCAGGTATTTAAAGAACAGGTATTTAAAGTGCAGGAATTTAAAGTACAGGAAATGTAAAACTGGAAAGGAAAATATGAAGTAAAGACTGGTTTGTATGATCTGAGTCTGGGGGTCTTTTCTGAGGGCTTCCCTGCTATTTATACTTGTCAAAGATGACCTTGAATCGCACTTCAAACCGTCGAACTACTCCTCCATGATCGTGATCATGCCCTTTTAGAAGTAGTCCCACTACGCCATCTCTTGCAGTTGAGCTTCCCTCCTGTATTTGAATTTGAATATGAGTAACCGTTGAAGCCACGTCACTTTGTACCTCTTTACTGATCTAGTGCTACTCAGATCACGTGAGAACCAATGTTCATTGCCATGTGTTCGATCAGGATCGAAGACTTGAATTATCTTCCCATAATACCCTTATTCTGCCACGTGTCAAACTATGATTTGGCTTTTACAAAATATGTAGCCAACAAGTACTTAAAACTAAATGTATTAATTAATAATTAATTAAACCTGTTTAACAACTACAATTGATATATCACATAAAATTTTAAGTATCTCTTAAAATATTTTGTATTCCTAATTTCAGACTCCCAAACCGACCATTAGTGATGTGTCATAAATCACATCATTTGAAAATTCTACTAAAATATAAAAATTATTCAATAAGTACTTGCCATATCATTAGGAGTTGGTATTAGGGGTCCAAATGGTGGGAAGTAGCATTCCAAATTCAATAACTTGAGTAATTTTGAAGTGGTTGCATTTTTTTGTCTTATTAAACCTTAAAACCTTCATTTGTAGATTAATGAAGTGTTTTATAATCTGATTTAGTACTTAAAACTGAATATATTAATTGATAGCTAATTAAACCCGTTTAACAACTGCAATTGATATATCACTTAAAATTTTAAGTATCTCTTAAAATATAAGTTAAAATTTAAGAAAAATTTAAGTCACAATGAAACTTACTTAATTCTTACTAAATTTATAAATACTAAATATAAGCATTGATATACACTATTATAAACTTACCACAACCACCATTATGCCACTGACACCACCACCACCACCACCACCACCACCACTATCGCAACCACTAGCACCACCATCACTACCGCGACCACAACTACCACCACCACCACCACGCCACTGCCACCACAACCAACACCACCATGCCATAGCTACCACTACCACCACCATCACCACCACCACCATTGCTACGGCTACCACAACCACTATCACTATGTCACTGCTAATAAGCCAGAGCACACAGAGTTGCAGTCCCAATGCAGCTATAACAAATCAGCCAAGGCTACAATACTAGCATAACTGTTTCAAGTGGTTAGGCTATTAGAATTAAACCATGGTTAGATTAGTTTGTTATAGTTAGGTTAGGTTGTAATGAATAGTTTGTTATGATTAACTTTAATATAAAATGTATCGAACCTCTGTAATCAAAGTATGAAAAAATATATTGAAATTTTCTTTATGGTATCAAAGCTTTCTCAGCCCTTACAAGCAACGATCCTTGAAGGATTGAAGAAGTTCTTCAATGGCTTCTTCTATTTCTTCTACAACTTTACCTCCTAGTCTCACACTCCTAATCTCAAATCTTAATGCCTTGGTTGCAACAAAACTTGATTCAATGAATTACATCATATGGAAAAGTCAGCTTCAAAATATCTTGAGAGCTACAAATCTACTTGGATACATTGATGGATCTGAGGTATGTCCCTCACCTACAATGCTTGATTCCAATGATCATGAAGTCTTGAATCCAATTTACTCTCAATGGATCACAATTGATGCTCATCTTTTGAGTTGCATAATTGACACTCTATCTCCTTCTATGTTCACATATGTTCTTCATTGTTAGACTAGTCATGAGGTTTGGAATGTTCTTGCCAAATGATTCACCTCTTTATCTAGATCTCATATCCATCAGTTGAAAAATAAACTAAGTCATATTGTTAAGAAATGATCTACAATGGAAGATTACTTGAATCAGTTCAAGATCATTTCAGATCAATTAGCTTTGGCCTTTTCACCTGTAGATGATGAAGAACTAGTCTTAGTTATCCTCAATGGTTTACCAGAAAAGTATAATGCTCTCAAAACCACAGTTCGTGCTAGATCAGATCCTCTCTTACTAGAAAATCTTTCATCTCTGCTGTGTTTCGAAGCTATCCATGTTGAATTCTCACTCAAACATACACATGCCCCTAAACTTCCTTTTGCATATTCTGCAACTAGGGGTACGTATGGCAATAAAGTTGGTCATAGAGGCTTTTACCGAGGCAGAGGTTCCTTTTTGGCTTCACGACGTAGAGATGGAAACAACTCTCGAGGTACTTAGTCTAGTCAATATCCAAGAGGTAGAGGAAATCAATTTCAGAAAGACAAGTTTAATGCCAATCACACAATCACCTGTCAGATTTGTGGAAAAGTCAATCACTTTGCTCTTGATTGCTCGTTTAGAATGGATTCTTCTTTTCAAAATCCAAAGAATTCATAGTCGTCCCCTTCCTATCATCCATCTACTTCTTTACCTCAGGCTCACTCTAAAGCATATGTTGCCTCAACATCAGATCCATCTCCTCCTGTCAATTCTCAGTGGTTTCTTGATTCAGCAGCAACAAGCCACATGACAAATGATCTATCCAACCTTTTTTACTATCAACCATATCCAAGCAATGATCAGGTTACTATTGGTGATGGTACAACTTTGCCTATCACTCATATTGATAAAAGACTCCTTTCCATACCTAATTTTCCTTTTTATCTTACTAAAACGTTGCACGTGCCCTCTATTTCTTCTAATTTACTCTCTGTTCATCAGTTGACTGTTGATAACAAGTGTATTATTACTTTTGATCAGAATTCCTTTATTATTCAAGACAATAATACTCAGAAGGTGCTACATAAAGGCTGTTATGCTAATGATCTCTATCATTTTATACTTTCACTTTTATCTGTTGCATCCACATCTGAAGTATGCTACTCTTGTTCCACCAGTTCCCCTTCTACTCCAAAATGGCATTTCAACTTGGTCATCCTTCCTCCAAGAAGCTTCATCATCTTATGACTCATAATCACTTAGGTCATTTTTCTTTATCTGTTAAGAATAATACCAGTTTGTGTGAGCATTGTTGTGTGTTTAAGAGTCATAGACTGCCTTTCACATTGTCCAACTCTACTAAAAATAAATCATTGGCTCTTATTCATACTGATATTTGGGATTCATTCTAAGCCTCAGTTTCAGGTTTTAAATACTATGTTGTTTTCATTGATGATTTTAGTAAATTTACTTGGCTTTTTCCTTTACATTACAAGAGTGAAGTGTTTACTAAATTTTTGGAATTCAAAGCTTTTGTTGAAACTCAGTTTCACACCAAACTTCAAATTTTAAGAAATAATAATAGAGGGGAATACTTGATTAATTAGTTTCAAAAACTTAAGGGCATTGAACATTAGTTGAGTTGTCCATATACACTTGCCCAAAATGGTAGTAGAGAGGAAGCACAGATATCTTATTCAAACTACCATCACTCTTATGTATCATTCATCCCTTCCTTTCCAGTATTGGTTTGAAGCTTTTGCAACTTTTGTATTTTTGATCAATAGACTTCATACTCTCAAACTTCAAAATCTTACTCCATATGAGGTTTTGTTCAAACAAAAACATGATTACAAGTTTCTTAGATCCTTTGGGTGCAGATGTTATTCTTGGCTTAGACCATACACTTCTCATAAACTTCAACCAAGATCTCTTCCATGTGTCTTCATTGGATATAAACCTTCTATTAAAGGCTACAAATGTCTTGATCCTAGCACAGGTAAGATTTATGTGTCTAGGCATGTTATCTTTGATGAAAATTTGTTTCCTTTTAAACTGTCCACAGCTACCTCCCTTCATGCTCATGCTCTTCCTCAGTTATTCAATTTTTTCTGGTCTACTACACCTGTACCTATCTCAGCAGCACATGATCCCTCTACTTCTACTTCTATACCAGTTACACCTATATTCTTTTCTGCTTCTACAACATTATCTCCTGCAGAACTAGCTTTTTCTCCTCCAAACCCAGCTCCTATCTCAACAGCACCAGCTCCTTCTATTCCTATTTCCTCTATTTTCATTGATCTTCCTTGCCCTCTACCTTCTAATGTTCATCCTATGGTTACCAATTCTAAAGCCCACTCTTCTTCCTGTTTTCTTATTTCCATTGATACTTATGAACCACAGACTTATCAAGAGGCAGCGAAATCCTCTGCTTGGTAGTCTACTATGCTTGATGAATATCAAGTTCTTCAAAAACGAGGCACTTGGTCCTTAGTTTCTCTTCAACCTGGCAAGCAAGCTATAGGTTGCAAATGGATGTTTAGGCTCAAGAAAAATTCTAATGGGTTCATTGTTAGATACAAAGCTAGATTGGTGGCTAAAAGGTTTCTTCAAATTAAAAGGGTTGATTATCATGAAACTTTCAGTCCATCCACTATTCGGGTTCTTTTAAGTCTTGCTTTGCACTACAACTGGTCCATCAAGCAATTAGACATTTCTAATGCATTCTTACATGGTATTCTTGAAGAAGAAGTCCATATGCATCAGCCATAAGGATTTGTTGATGTTACTCATCCCTCTTCTGTATGTAAACTTCACAAAGCTCTCTATGGGCTTAAACAAGCTCCTAGAGCTTGGTTTTCCACCTTCTCTCATTTCCTTCTCACTTAACAGTTCACTCCTAATCACTGCGATTCTTCCTTGTTTGTTAAGAAGGCTTCCACTTCTATCACTATTTTGCTAATTTATGTTGATAATAATTTCCTCATTGGGAATGATCCGCTTTACATTTCTACTCTTATTCATCAAATGCATTCCACTTTTTTCATGAAAGAATTGGGGTTTATCAACTACTTCCGTGGCATCTCTGTTATTACCTCTTCTTTAGGATATGTGCTTTCTCAAGCCAATTATGCATCTAAAATTTTAGTCGAAGCAGGCATGAGTGACTGTAAGCCTTACTCTTCTCGCATGGCTACCAAACATTTAGTTTCTTCCACTCATGATGATTTGCCATTTTCTCAGCCTTCCCTCTACAGAAGTCTAGTTGGAGCCTTACAATACTTGACTATCACCAGGCTAGATTTGGTTTATGTTGTTAACTACGCTTATTAGTTCATACAACATCCTTCAAGCAGTCATTTTGCAGCAGTTAAACGACTTCTTCGATAACTGAAGGGCACCTTACATCATGGTCTTCATTTCACTAGTGGTCCTCTCATTCTTACTACCTTTTCTGACTCTGATTGGGCTAGAAGTGTATCTGAACATAGGTCCACTATAGGCTATTGTGTTTATCTTGGTCCAAATTTAATTTCTTGGTGTGCCAAAAAGCAGCCCACTATTTCTCACTCTTCTTCAAAGGCTGAATATCAAGCATTAGCCCAGACCACTACAGATTTAAGTTGGCTTGGCATATTGTTAGCTTATCTTAACATACATGTCTCTGTACCAACCCTTTGGTGTGATAATCTTTCTGTAATTGCTTTGACTAATAACTCTGTGTTCCACGCTTGAATAAAACACATTGAAATTGACTACCATTTTGTCCGAGAGAAAGTAGATGCTAAGCAACTTCATATCCAGCACATTTCCTCTACTGATCAAGTTGTTGATATACTGACTAAAACTCTATCTGTCTCTCGCTTTCAGTATATTCAATACAAACTTTTGGTCCTTCATAGTCCCCACAATTTGAGGGGGAATGATAAGCTAGGAAACACAGAGCTGCAATCCCAGTCGCAACTGTAGTAAATCAACAAAGGCTATAATACTAGCATAAATGTTTCTTAGAATTAAACCATGGTTAGATTAGTTTGTTATAGTTAGGTTAGGTTGTTATGAATAGTTTGTTATGATTAGCTTCAATATAAAATGTACTGAACCTCTATAATTAAGGTATGAAAAAATATATTCAGATTTCCTTTAACCGCTACCACTACCGCTATCACCATCATCACTATTGTCATTGTTGATATAAGCACTACCATCATTTTACCACCACTATCATCGATATTGCTACCACCACCACTACCATGTCACCGCCACCGCTACCACTACCACCACCACAACCATTATACTATTACCACCACCATCACAATATAAAAACAGAAATACACAATTTGAAAATAATAAATTTCAAATTTGATTTTGTACATATCAAACAACTTATTTTTAGTTCAACACTTAAATTTTCATCAAACATCTTTTTAGCTTAAAAAATTCAACGTTTAGTTTTTAATACTTAATTTTCAATTTTTAATTTTATCAAAAATTCCCTAATTTTTTAAAGTTCGTTATTGGAGCAGTTACCTAAAGAAGATGAAGCAAACTAGATCTCCATCCATCATTCTTAAATGCTATCAAGTTGTCTAATCTTTAGGATATCATGTTCAATTTTGGGGATATATATATATATATATACTAGTAAATCATGCACGTGTAATCTGGGGCCATCGGGCTCACTATCGATCCTATTTCAATGATACAAACCAAAATTTATAAGATGACTTAGTCCATTATTCAAGAGAAATCAATAAGATAAAAGGGGCAATTCTAATTGTGTTACTACTAAACAGTAACTTATTTCTTTTAGGAAAAATCTAGAAACCAGAAATATCCACTTAGAATTTTCTTGGTAGGTGGTTGTGTGGTAAAGATTAAATTTATGTAGTGTGGGATCCATGTGAAAAATAAATCTAAACTATAAGATGATAGTTCTAAGTAATTTATGAGTAGTTAAATCTGGATTTGTAATGTTACTGTTCCTTTTGATATTACATTTATAGTCTAGATTAAAGATCAATTCTTGTATTTCCTAATAGGTTTTTTAGGAGATGTTGCCATCAAACACCTCATATCAAAATAGATCTCCCATAACTACCTAAGGTTTGACAACTACATTTAATTGTTCCTTTTAAGGCAATTGGAACATATGTTACTTCACAACTCATAGACAACTGAAAGCAAAAATACCCCTTCTTTAGTAAAAGGATAGTGAAATCCTTGATTACTCACTTAGTCACTTGTGATTATTAACACTCGTTCTTTTAGAGCTATAGTTTCTTAGTGTATCTTTGCAATCCAGCAATATCATTGGGCTTTTTGCCCTCTTCTAAGCCCCCTCTTTCCATAAGAGAAGAAAAGGCAGCTGAAAAGGAAAAAGGACTATAGTGTTTGTTTCTTAGATGGCCTTGTTAGTATAATAACCATAAAATAAAGAGTCTGGGTTTGATTTTTTATCTTTTGGAGCTTTGCAAGTTCCCAACTCCTTTTCCTTCTTATAACCACTACTGGTGATGGAAACTGGAGGAGATTGGAAGTCAGTTTTCAAAAAATGTCAAGGTAGGTATGGATCATCATCAACGATTCATATGGTGTTCATGGATGACATCCCTAATGATATGAGTCCAAAAGGATTGTATGTATTGTTCTCTAACTTTGGGGTTGTAAAAGATGTTTTTATTTCAAATAAGAGGAACGTAACCCAGTCTAGATTTGGTTTTGTATGATATGACTATCCTATAGCCGCTGGGGTTATAGTATAGAAACGAACGAATTATGGCGCAAAAATAGAGTGCTAAAGGTGAAAAAGGCTAATTATAGGACAAAACAAGTTGGGGAGGATAAGCCTCAGGTTAAAAAGGTACTACCCAAGCAGAGACCAAAAGATATAGGCAAAAGAATCTCAAATGAAAGAATAAAAAAGGGCTCGTACACTGAGGGGCTCATAACCCAAGATATTTATTTATGATTATATATCAATTTTAACCAGTAAATAACAATCCCAATCAATCAATCAAAGACGCATTGACACAATGATTTAATGTGGAATAACCACAATTGGAGCGCATCCAATTGTGATAAAAAAATCACGGGCCAAAGCCACAAAGCAATCCACTAAGAAGACAAAAAGCAATTACACGAGTGTACTCTCAATTACCTAACGAATCCACGCCTAAATTGAACCGACCCCAATGTGCCTTTTCCATCACCATCTTCACCTCGGAATTGTCTTGTCCAATGTTGAATACATAATGCCGATGTCGAATCCACAACGACGAGCCACTCTGGAATCCACCAAAGCTTCAGGCCCAAATTTCATGGAATCCACCGAAGAACAACTCTCTTCTTTTTGAATAAAACAAAATAAAAATTTTTAAAAAATCCTCTGATGTAATCCACTCAATTCATAATATAAACTCTCACAGATATCAAAGGAAACAAGCAAAGAAGCTCAAGATAAAAATCCTAATACCTAAAAAGAAGATCTAGAAGTCGTACCCTAAAAATTGAATTAATCACAGATTTATAGTCTCCGTTTGAGCGCAGAAATGGACGCTCGAGTGGTCTGACTAAAACGTGTGTTTCAGAACAAGGATCTATGCTTGAGTGCATGAAAGGCCGCTCAAGTGTAAAAATACAACCCCTTGAACCCTGTCTGGGTGTTGCCCTGGACTCGCCATAGGGCACTGCCCCTTAGACCCCCGTGAGTTGACTGGGTAGCTCGATCCCTGACATAGTCAACGAAGTGGCAAACATGATAGGATTAAGATCATAAACTCCTCTGCATAGGCACAATTCGGGTTGGATTCACATCTAAATACTCATAGCCTCACTTAATAAAAGATCGAATAAAATTACAACTGAAATGAGTTTTGTCAAACGGGATTGCCAATTACAAAAACCTAACAGATTGCATACACGAACAATACTGAAAGTACGAAGGGAGTGTAACCTATCGGACCTCATATCGAAGTTACATAGTAGGGGTATGAATGAAGCAAAAGTAAGAGAAGGTAAGGAAAGAATAGTGTACATTTCTTTTGGGTCAAAGAAGGATATGAAATTTAAAACAAATGAGATGAAAGAATTGATTTATAATTGGTGTGATTCTTTCACCGCCTGGAAAAATGGGATGAGAATGGACATTAAGAGATTTGTTTGGTTAAATTGCTATGGTGTTCCGTCCAATATGTGGAATAGCAAAAACGATCCAAGCATAGGAGAGCTATGGGGGGAAATCAACGAGATACATGAGAATATCTCAAACATGGAGCCTTTGAAGGGTGAAAATGTCAGAATATGTATGTCTCAACCAGAGAGAATTGATAAAATGGTATTATTGGAATGCAAGGATAGTGTGTACCCTATTAGAGTAGTAGAGGATAATAGACATGAAGATGGATTGAATGAATCACATTGTATGTGCAACAATAGACTTAGTGGACAAGCTTCAGTGGAAGGCATCAATGGCATTGATTAAAGCTTTGAACAGTGGCAGGAGAACAAAAAAGAAGGTGATGACGTGGCATGCACAAAGGCTGAGGTGGAAATTCAAGATGACATGGCAATGAAGATATGGTACGAGGTGGAAAAGAGAATGATGGTGAAAGGGCACGCTTGTAATTTTTCATCATTATCAATGGTGAATGAAATGCTTACACCATTGGAAGCTCAAAATGCAATGATGACAGCATTAATTGTTAGCCTAGGGCTCAAAAGAAGCTAGAGTGAAAGAGGTGGCCAAAGTGATGAGTTAGGAAGACGAAGAGATGAAGAATTTGAAGGATCAAGTGGGCTCATGAGAAGTATCAATGAGGGTAATATGAATAGGCCCAATATTAATTTGGAAGTGGTCTTAGGTAAGGATCAGTTTAATGGGTCAGGTATTGTTATCAATAAAAAAAAATTGGACGGATGATTTGAGGATGGGCCCATATGCTGAGGAGGGGCAAAGTAGGCAACCCATTGGGTTAAAGTATGGGCCAATCCCTGGGAGTAAAATGGGCACATAGTCCTTGGCCTTATTGTTTGAGATTGAGCCTAAAAAAAACCATGGTAAAGGGTTTCTAACAGTGAGGAGTAAGAATTGCGAGCAAAAGAGAAGGGAAATGAAGTCAAGATATAGAAGGATAAAAATGGAGAAAAGAGGTATTCCAAAGCAAAGCCTTGTTCCGTGGAGCCGTATCTGTTATCTTAGCCTCAATATTGCTTAGTAACACTTCGGTAAGGCAAAGAAAATTTCTACAGGAAACACAAGACACGGTGTAGTTAGGCAAAGCTTTAGGGTTGAATTTTGATGGACATGAGGCTGAGTTGTTGATGAAGATTGTTCAAATAGAAGAGGATCATGAGGCATGGCAAGCGACGATGGAGAAAAGAAGCAGAATTTAGCTTACCACCAAAGAGAGGTTTTTTAGGCATATTGTGTTGTGTTAATAAAGATCTTACCATGGAATGTGATAGGGCTTGGAAGGGTGAAGAAAAGACGAAGTGTGAAAGAATTATTAAAGGAGAAAATGGTGGATATGGTTCTATTACTGGAAACCCAAAAAAAAAAAAAAAAAAAAAAAAAAAAAGAAGTCAGAAATTGATGCGAATTGTGTGATATCTCTATGGCTGGATGTTTCAATGGACTACATGTCTGTGGATGCGAGAGGTAGTGTAGGGGGCCTATTATGCATTTGGAAGCCAAAGTTGTTTACCTTAAAATAATGTCACTACTCCCAAAGATTTGTGCTATTGGCAGGTATGATCTTCTCTAATATTGAGTGCATTATTGGCAATTTGTATGCTCCAAATGAAGAGGTTGATAGAAGATATTTGTGAGAGGTGTTGTTTAAAATGAAAGAGTGCTTCCCTAAGCCTTGGTGTCTAGGAGGGGACTTAATGAACTATTATCAGTAATTGAAAGAAAAGGTTACATAAGGAGGGATAAAGGAATGTCAAAGTTTGGTAGCTTCATTAATAATCTGGAGTTTATGGATATCCCAATGTTAGGGAGGCAATACACATGGGGTAATTCACAAAATTAGAGTAGAATTGATAGATTTTTGGTGAATCCAGAATGGTTGGAATGGTTCAAGCTAAAGGTCTGGGGATTACCTAGATTATTATCAGACCACTGTCCCATTTTATTAATGGAGGATGATAGAAACTGGGGTCCCAAACCATTCAGGTTCATTAATTCTTGGGTACTCCACCCTATGTTTTCTAAAGAAATTGAAAGGGTTTGGGAAAATACACAAGTGGTTGGGTGGGGTGGGTTCATCATTATGACCAAATTGAGAGCATTGAAACAAGCCCTGAAAAAATGGAACATTAAGGTGTTTGGAAATGTTGATTTTAAACTTAAAGATGTTGAAGCAAAGATACATGCCCTTGACCTTGTGACTGAGGCCAGAAATCTTATTGAGACAAAAGTTGTATTCAGAAATGAGATGATTAGTTCAGTTTAGGAGCTTTGAAAGAGAAAAGAGTGGTTGTGGTTACAGAAATCAAGGATGGATTGGGCACTAAAAGGAGATAAGAATACAAGACTTTTCCATGTAATGGCAAACATGTGACAGGGCAGGAATATGATCAACTCAATGACTATTGGGGAAAGCTCAGTGGAGGAACCAACTCAGATTAAACAAGCAGTGTGTAACTATTTCAAATCTCATTTTGATGAAAAGTGGAGTTTCAAGCTTGGTATTGGAGGGCCTTTTAAGAGGATGGATCAAATCCAAGCCAAGGAATTATTGGAACAAGAGTTCACTGAAGCAAAAGTATTGGAAACAATTAGAAAGTGTGATCGAAATAAAGCTCTAGGCCCAGATGGTTTCAACATAATTTGTTATCAAAAGGGTTGGAAGGTTATGAAAAAGGACATAATGAACTTTATGAAAGAATTCCATAGAAATAGCAGGTTGGAGAATGGGTTGAACTGCTCCTTTGCCACTTTGATCCCCAAGAAGGATTGCCCATCCTCGATTGGGGACTACAGGCCAATTAGCTTGATTAACTTTGTGTATAAAGTCCTATCCAAAGTACTGGCAAACAAATTTAAGCAAGTGTTGGATATTGTTATTGACAGTGTTCAATCTGCATTTTGAAAGGAAGAAACATCATGGATGGAGTTCTTATTGCTAATGAGGTTGTTGATTGGTGGAAGAAGTCTAAGAATAACAGTATAATCCTTAAGTTGGATTTTGAAAAAGCCTATGACTCTGTAAATTGCAACTTCTTGGTATTTATGTTAGAAAATTTTGGTTTTGGATCAAGATGGATTGGGTGGATGACGGAGTGCATCTCTTCAGCAAGAGTGTTTGTTCTTGTGAATGGATCCTCATCTGAGGAGTTCGGTCATAAAAGAGGGCATAGGCAAGGTGATCCACTCTCACCTTTTCTTTTTAATGTTGTAGTTAAAGGGCTCAACATTCTACTATTAACAGTGAAGGAGTTTGGAAATTATAAAATGGGTGGAAGTGGATCCAGAAAAGTTAATGTCTCTCATCTTCAGTTGGCAGATGATATGATTATCTTTTATGCGGCAGAATGGTCTAAGGTGTTAGTTATTAAAAGAATCTTGAGATGTTTTCAAGTGGTCTCCAGGTTAAGAATAAATTTTCATAAAAGTGTTGTGTGTGGAGTTGGTGTGAATGAGGTGAGGGTGCAAGAGATTGCCTCTAATCGTAATTGTCTTAATCGTAAACTCCCACTGAAATATTTGGGGCTGTCATTGGGGGCTGATCATAGCAGAAAGCCGACCTGGAAACCAATTATTGATAATTTTAAAAAGAAGTTATTAGGTTGGAAAAAAAAGGTTGTTATTATTTGCAAATAGAGTGGTTCTCATAAATTATTTTCTTTTTTCCTTGCCTATTTATTATATGTCATTATTTAAGATGTCAGAGTTTGTAGCTAAGAATCTTGATAAGATGCAAGCTGCCTTTTTGTGGGGGACATAGAAGCTAGAAGAAAGGTACACTTGGTCAAATAGAAGGAACTCATATTGGACAAGCAGCAAAGGGGCTTGGGAATTAGAGATTTAAGACCTGCAAACCACTACATGTTAATCAAATGGTGGTGGAGGTTTGCCTTAGAGAAGGGTGCATAGTGGAAAACAATAATTTGTAGCAAATATGGATATTCAGGAGGGAGGTGGATGCCATTGATCATTGAGTCAATGGATGCTTCCAAAATCTGGAAGGATATTGTGGGCATTGCACATATTAACTCAAATCTATTTAACTTCTTTATGGAGAATATTGAAATTACAATTGGCAATGGCAGAAGATTATTGTTTTGGGTTTATACTTGGATGGGGGATAATAGTCTAAGCACACAGTTTCCTAGACTTTTCCAATTAAGCACATAGAAGGAGATTTTGTTGAGTGCAATTTTATTAAGAGGAGATTTGTCCAATGAGTGGGGTTTCAATTTCATAAGAGCTCTTCATGCTTGGGAAGACAGTGAAGTCTCAAGGCTTACTGTTCTACTGAGTACTAGTCCAAGTCTACAGCTGGAGCATGGGGGATTCCATGAGATGGAAAGCTGACCAAACTAGTGTTTACAAGGTGAGCAATGCATATAGATGGTGTGGATGGTTGAAGGGCCTAGCATTTAGCTCAACTGATTTAATCTAGAATAGTTTTGCTTCACCCAAAACTAAGCTCATAACCTACTTAGCATGGAAAGGCAGGCTAAAGACAACTAAATTCCTTAGTAGAATTGGGGTGCTGATTGGAAATGCTGATATACTTTGTCTTCTGTAAAGAAGAGGTGGAATCTCTTAATCATCTCTTACTTTTCTGTCCGTTTGTATGGAAAATCTGGTCTTACATTATTCATTGGTGGGGGATGCCATGGATAGTACCAGGGTCTATTGAAGGTTTATTACAGTGGTGATTGAGCTGGAAATTTAGAAAGAAAAAAAATATATATGAAGGTCAAGTTTGGAGAGCTATTCCTGCTGCAGTGATTTGGTCAGTTTGGAAATGTAGAAATGAGTGCATTTTATCAAGTCCATAACCAAACTTAGGGGATTTATGTGATGTCATTAAATTGAAAATTGCTTTCTAGTTGATTTCATTTGGTGTGGGCTGTTCTTTTTCGATCAATGATGTTGTTTGTAACATCTAGCAAGAGAGGAAATGTCTGTAGGAATAAGAGTGATGACTTGCAGAGCTCTTGGGTTTCTTAGGGTCTCTTACCTTTTTTTTTTTTTTTTTTTTGCTTTCTTTATGTGTCTGGTAGTGGTTGGTTTCTTGCCAACCTTTGATGGTGTGTTGGCACTGTTGGATATCAATCCGTTGTAAGGGTGGCAGCCACATGGTAAGGGGTGGCATCAACCCAATATCCATCTGGTGGGGTAGCTGCAAACCAACAAAAGTGAAGAAACAAGCTGGCCATGTGCAAGGCCAGCCATACTCTCCACCTTTTCTTAAGTGTATAAATAGAGATGGTGAAGAGAGAGCAAGAATACACACAGACAGACAAGAGAGCAATATACAAGAGTAGTGTATACTATGTTTGTGTTATCAGAGTGAGAGAGAGTAAGCTATATAGAGAGACAGAGAGTGTGAGTTGAGTGTGTAATCCTCCTCTTGTTGATATATAGTGTTATCGCTCCCGTAGACGTAGACTGGATTGCTGAACCACATTAAAACTCTTGTGTTATTACTTGTTTGTGTTTCCTGGTGTGCCCCTGATCCCCAACAAGTGGTATTAGAACCCGGGTGGTGAAAAATTGAGTTGTTTCCAAAAGTGCCCAGATTTTGAAGTGACTGAAATCCACTTTCGAGCATACCAGGAGGAAGCTCTAGAGGAGAGGAGTCCAAAACTGCAAAACATAGGCCAAGAGGAGCAAGCACGAGCCCCCACGCGCCCACTGAACACAGAGCGTGAATTCCAGTCTCACCCACTCTCTTCACGCGCCGTTCAACTACGGTGCGTCAGTTTATTCGCAGCCATGCGCCCTCACACGCGGTGAGAGAAAGAAGGTGAGTGGTACGCGTGTATGAGTGATGTCATCTCCACATCAAGTGCCAACTCAGCACGCACATGGCTGACAGGTCAGTGCCACGTCAGTTGAACTGCCATCTATCATCTACCACGTCATCTGCACGTTAGGTGACACATCGACAGGAGTTGCCACGTATGTGCCACGTCATCCGCCCAGTCAATGCCACGTCAACATGTGGAGGAGTGATCCAGTGCTACGTGGCTAAGGTGAAGCCGCAGATATGAGGCGTCCAAACTATTTTGGCTTGATCTGAGCCATTCTGAATCTGTTTCTGACGATCCATGAGTGGTTTCCAACTATTTGGAGTATTCCAAACAAATCCGTATGGTCAGTTTTTTTGAATCAGAGTTTCTGTAAAAAGAAAGAAGATCAAAATGGCAGGAAAATGTGCAAGTTTCATGATAGAGCCTTTTAATGGTAATAATGACTTTACCTTGTGGCAGCAAAGGGTGAAAAATATTCTAACAAACCGGCAAACATGTAGGATGACAAGTGGAAGGAGTTTAGAGAACTGGCAAACGGCACGATCTAGTTATATCTCGAGAACAACACACTCCGAGAAGTCATCAATGAAGTAGATCCGGTAGAGCTATGGACAAAGTTAGAAATGAGGTACAAGTCAAAGTCTTTGACAAATCGGTTATCATTGAAGAAGCAGCTGCACACACTTCAAATGCTGGAAGGAGCAAACCTTACAGAACATCTGGACGAGTTCAACAGGATCACAATGGAATTAAACACTATTGGGGTGAAGACCGAGGAGGAAGATAAGGCCATTATCTTGCTGTTCTCCTTACCTTCATCATATGAGCATCTCAGGACTACTCTATTGTACAGGAAGGATACTCTTGGACTGGATGAGGTAGTTGCTACGCTTATTTCTCATGAGTCGATGAAGAAAAAGGAAAGTAGCAAGCACTTAGAAGGAAATGCCTTGGTTGCATCAGAAAATGAGCAAGGCAGAGGCAGGTCCAATGATAGACGGGGTAGATACAAATCAAGAGGACGTTCGCAATCAAGGCCAGGCTACAGGAGAAAGTGCTATTACTGTGATCAGGAGGATCATCCCATCAAAGACTATGCAAAGCTCAAGAAGGACAAGGCAAACAAGGAACATGTGAGCTCATCAAATGTCGCCGCTATAGTGAGTGATGAGGATGAGTATGCACTCACTGTTTCGTCGAGTATAATGAAACCTGATTGGATTTTAAAGTACATACCATATATGGATGGACAGGAAACTTTTTTCCACCTACCAAGTAAAAGACGGAGGTATTGTTCGTGTGGCTAACAACACTATGAGTAAGATTGTTGGCATGGGAACAGTACGGCTCCAAATGAAAGATGGAAAAAATTTCACGTTGGATGGACTCCGACATGTGCCGAGACTGAAGAAGAATCTAATTTCTTTAAGTATGCTAGACTTGAAGTGTTACAGCTTCTCATCTAGTAGAGAAAATCTCAAAGTTATCCATGGAGACAATGTGATGCTACATGGACGACTAAAGGGGAATCTGTACAGGCTTGTTGAAAAGTTTGTGACAGAACGAGTTACTGTCACTTACCGGGCAAGACACGCACTGAAAAGACAGGGCTCAGCAGACATGGCAACCAAAGTGTACAAGAACGCATGGAGGCAGTTTGAAAGTGCACAAAATGGAGCCCTTGCAACCAATTTTAAAGAAAGTTTAGAGCAAAGAGACCAAGACAGCAAAGCATGTCCCAGGGAAGAAAAGAGTTCCTTTTGCTCCTGAATTAGAGACATATTGCTATCTCTCCAAGACTGCATGGAAGAGAGAGATGCAATCACAAAGAATTGCAAATTAAGTTTTGCATAGGACCCCAGTGAAGGGGTGCAGGGCACTCCAAGTAGGGGGTGCTATTGTGGATCACCTCACATGGGTTGAGGGGGTGATTTGTTGGATATCAACCCATTGTAAGGGTGGCAGCCACATGGTAAGGGGTGGCATCAACCCACTATCCACATGGTGGGGTAGCTGCAAACCAACAAAAATGAAGGAACAACCTGGCCATGTGTAAGGCCAGCCATACTCTCTACCTTCTCTTAAGTGTATAAATAGAGATGGAGAAGAGAGAGCAAGAATACACACAGATAGACAAGAGAGCAATATACAAGAGTAGTGTATACTCTGTTTGTGTTATCAAAGTGAGAGAGAGTAAGCTATATAGAGACACAGAGAGTGTAAGTTGAGTGTGTAATCCTTCTCTTGTTGAAATATAGTGTTATCGCTCCCGTGGACGTAGACTGGATTGCCGAACCATGTTAAAACTCTTGTGTTATTGCTTGTTTGTGTTTCCTGGTGTGCCCCCAATCCCCAATAGGCACATGATTGATCGGGCATATCAATGCCAACTTAGTTAGGATCATTGTGTTTTTTGCTATGATGCTTTTTTGGCACCCAGCTACTTTGTCTATATTAATATGATGTACTCGTATATTTATCAATATAGCACCCTTCTTTTGCTAATCAAAAAATAATAATAACCAAAAATAAATACATATATGGAGCGAATAATAAATATGGTCAAGAATTATCACCCTAAAAAAGACATTGTTAGGAACTCGTCTATTCCTAATTAGAATCGATGAGATACAAAATAGTAACAAGAAAGATAAACGAATCAAAGAAATCACACATACATAGGAACGCAAATATTTACGTGATTCACCCAGAATAGAATTACGTCCACGGCTACTATAGTTTTTACTATGATCAGAAAATAATACAATTTTCTTCACTATAGAAAAATTAACTATTTATGGTTTCAAGTTTACGACATGCATCAAATGCATGTTGTAGTTAGTGTATTCTATGGCAATTTTATTTTTTTTGCAAGCCGTTAATGTCTTCTCAATAACGACATACAAACCATGTAAATTGTTGATTTATATATTTACGACAAACAAAAATATGACATAGAAATAGTATACTCTTATGACTTCCAAAAGTTTGTCATGGAATATTTGTACTTAAGACGATATGTATTTCATGTTATAGTATATCGTAACTTTACACGGCATGCATTAACATGTCGTGAAAAGTTCTACTAAAAATAAAAAATTAAAATTTAGCACAAAATAAAGTTGAGCACGAAATCAAATAACATTTAGCTTCAAATAATAAAAGAGCTCAAATCCAAAAAAAATAAAATAAAATAAAAAAGTGCTATTGTATTGGGAAAAATTAGTGAACATTCCACTCTAACTTTGTGTAGTAGGAGCAGTCCAAGATTTTTTTTTTTTATTTTTTTTATTAGCTAAGATTCCTCAACATTTTCACATAGAAAATTCAACTTAGAAAAATTTGTCAGAGAAATTTTTCTATGAAAATTGAAATTTCTCCGAGTCGAGCAAAATTTCTCTGAGTCGAATTTTCTCAGTAGAAATGTTGAGGAACATTAACTATTATAAAAATATTATGTGTCATTTATCTTATAAAATTTTAATATTAGGGATCTGAAAAAAATTCCCCATTGTATTGAAGCAAAAGTTGTTTTCTCTCTCCCATTGTTCTAAACAATTTATTTAAACTATTGTTGTATTACCGGGCATCTAATTTTTATTTTTATTTTTATTTTTCATTTTATGTCTATGTAGTTTAGAGAATTTAAAAGCAAAAAAGAAAAAATTGAGAAAATTTGAAAATGAAATTCATTAAGAATAAATAAACCAAATTATTAATTTCTTTTAATAAAAAAAACACATGTTTGTTTTTGAAACGGCAAAAAATAATAAAGAAAAAAATAAATGAATATATAGGAAAAAAAAACATCATAAATATTATATTTTTTAAGTTTATCAGAATTGGATGTATTTCAAAAATTAAAATTAACGTGCAATATTTAAAAATTTATTAAAAACAAAAATATATATATTGGGAACTTGGGTTTTGACTAAAATAGCCAATAAAGACAAAATAAGTTTAAATAGTCAATAAGAAAAATGTTATATCCCAAACCATAATCATTTCAATTTTTCTCTTACAACCATCCAAAAAAAAAAAAAAAAACAATTTATCTTCTCAAACACAACTTTTACAAAACACAAATCATAAGGGTTTGCTCTATCATTACCTTGATATGTTGATGCATCCCAAATTGAAAACAAAAAACTCTTCTTTTCAATTTTTTTAATAATGAAATTTGGTTTTAAGTAATTCTATTATTGTTGAGATTGATTCATTCCCTATGCTTGGAAATTTGAAACAATGAATTCTATGGGTTGGAAAATGTTTGGCAAATTGCAAATTGCATACTACATATTTTTGGTGTTCCAAATTTTGGGGCTACATATTTAGGTTGTCCTGATTTAACTTGTCCCAATGGAATAGAATGAGAATTTTTTATGGTGAATGATAATTTCATTTATATAATGTATGTTTTATTAGTTTTTAGTCAACCAAATATCATTTTGATGGAATAATCATATCATTCTACATCATTCTAGTGAACATAACACGAACTTAGTGTATCAAACTCCAAAAAGAGATTAGTCAATGAACTTTAATTTTTAATTCATATGTATTTGTGGGTTCTTTCTCTCCCTAGGTAGTCCTTCAGTTTCATCAAAGTTTGGGAAAGTTGATGCCATATGACCATTGGAGTAGAAGGAAAAAGAACAAAGAAGAAGCCTCTTCTTACAAGGTGTGTTTTGCATGTTTCATTATATAATATAATTATATAATGGTTGTATATGACATGTTTAGTTTCCAATTGTCAATTAAGTGCTGATTGGTTTATTGTGTAAATAGTGTTGATTGGTTATTATCTAAATGCATGCTTATACAGAATATAGAAATGTGTGTTAGATTCAACCACTAATTACATTTGGTGATATAATTGAATGGAGAAAGAAATTAGTTAGTAGGTATACGATGGAAGATAGTTCATAGACAATCAAATTTGTTTACATACTGCTTTTGCCAGGGTGAATTCTGACTTCCTTTTCCAAAATTCTTCAAACTCTGCTTTGGTCTTGACCTTTTCTCCCACTTTATTTTCTCTTTTATAGGGAAAGTTTGTACAAAAACTTTATTGGGAATTTCCTGGAATTGCTCAATATGAGGCCTAGTTTTGGACAAAAAAAATATTTTAAATTAACAATGTTATCAAAGGTAAAAGGAAATGGCAGTAGCTGACATGAAAGGTGGCTTTAAGCTTCTTAAATCCAAAATCTTATCAATTGAAGCATTACAACTACTCATTTTATATTCCTCTTGTTCTGTGAAATAGTCTTGGGCCTACTATTTTGGCAGTATTTGAGTATGAGAGTGTAGTCACCGCATGGAGTTTTATAGGTTTGACATAGCAAAGTGATCGCCCACTATTCGTCAAAATACTGAGGCTGTTATTTGGCAGTTTTCTTGTCATGATCCATAGAAGAGACAATAATGATGCTTTGAATTCATGCTCAATTCTTGCACATTTCTTTCAGACGGAATTAATAAATTAAAATTTTTAACTCCATGCCTTCTAAGTATAATTGTCTCAAGTTTTTCCTCTTAGTAGTTTTGTTCATAATTGTATAGTACAAAGAAGTACATGGATATGAAAAGGCTAAAAATAATGTTCAACATGTATACTGGACTTATTTGCACCTATTTTTGCCAAACCCTGTCGACAGGTGGTTCAGTCAATATAGAACATGTGGCCAAGCTCAGAGTAAATGGTTATCATTAGAGGACAGAGATCATCAACTAGAAGTGAGGTTTGCATGTGGGACTAACGTGGAAGCTAGAGCAGTTATTGGCAGTGTGGCCATAGACTTAGTGGGCTATCTTTAAAAGAAAGCATGAACAGAGTGGGAGTTTTTCTTTGTCGAAGGATGTGTAGAAGGACTCAGGGACGCATGTTAACTTAAAAGGAATGAAGTTCGACAGGTCAAGGTAAAGTCATGATGCGGTTTGAAGGCTGGGAAGTGAGAGTGCAGTTGTACCAGTTACACAACAGCAGTTGTAGAATGAAGAGATCATGGGCTCGTAAGAAAGAAGAGCTATAAGAGACCAAAAGTTGGAAGAAATAGGACATCAACAACAACGTAACAACTTAGCTTTTAGACTTAGGAGTAGTTGAGATTGTAATTTAGGAGTAGTTTCTACCACTGTAATATGTACTTGTTGAATAAACATAGAAGATTTCAGCATGAAGTTGCATTTGTTTGTTTAATCCACCTTGTTACCATCCGTTGATACAACAATTTGAAGTTGTTTTCTTTTTATTCAATTTACCTTGTTACCATCTATTGATACAGAAAGCTTGTTTTCCTTCTTGTTTACTTTGTTGTCACTGTTTGATCCAAAGAAGTTCTTATTCTTTTGAGGCATTCGAACCAAAACCACAATTGTTTGATTACTCTTGTTTAAGTTGTGTAGTTTGAATTATTTTTTAGTTGCTATTGATCCAGCCCTAGCATAATTTTTCTAACAATTTTTGGCACGCCCAGTGAGACAATCTTGTATGATTTGGACAAGAAATGGTAAAGGCAAAGAAATAGGTTGATAAGCATGCTGAAAAAAGGTCTGCTGAGTTTGAAGAATAAGAGGTACACTAGGACTCGGTCTTTGTTGATGATGGTGGTGCTCAACATGTAGGCCAAGCAATGGCCCATTGTAGCTCTGCTTTTTCGTGCCCCATTTCGGAAGCTCGAAAATAAAGCCCTATAGTTCGGATTCCCGTGGTTCTGAATCTAATCTCACAAGTGCAATGTGAAATTGATAAACACCAAAGAGTCCATATCCAGCAAATCGTTTTGGAAAATTGATTTTGAATAAAAAAGTGTCAGAATTGGACTGCTTTGTCAGATACAAAGTCGCCACCTAAATATTTTATTTTTGGAAAAATTTAGGACACCCATGACTCGTGCCAAAGGCCACGTGTCCGTCAACACCAAAGTTGCATCGGTTCAGGAACTTAGGTACGAGAGGGGAAGGTCATCAATGGAGCAGCCCCGCTCGCCCGATCAAAGATCGGCCTCTACTAATCATGATATGATTTTTATAAATATTATGTGCTCTTATTCCAGTTATTAAACTAGCATTACTATGTGATGCGCACAAGCAAATATAGACTAGCTTGCTCAATTTAGAACAATTCAACTCGTATTTGTTTTCTTGCGAAAATGGTTTGAATTTGCTATCTCAAGTGGGCTTAAAGTTTGCAGATTTGCCACCAAATATAATGGGCTTAACACTAATTTGCCACTCAACAAAGTGGGCTTAAAACACACATTTGTTGAATCGTTCCAATTTAACCAACAAGCCTTCATCCACAAGCATTCAAGCAGTTTAACATTTAAGCACATAGCCTCATGGTAAGCATGCTAGACATGGCAATATTTACATTCATGCGAGTATGCTAAAGCATAAAAACTCACCTAGTACTCCAAGCCAAGAAAATATGCGAAGAAAATATGAGTTAGAAAACTATGCATGATTCCTAACTATACAAGATGCCTAATGCAACACATGCAATATGCAATTAATAGGCTCGGCTACTAATATGGCATATGAAACAATTTAAACATGTGATTAAACACGTATTCAAAGAATTATTGGAATGACAATGCAGCTTGAATGATGCGTCGAGCCCCGGTGCACGTAATATGAATGAATGGATGCAAGCATAAGGTATGCTAATTAAAACATGTCCCTCATCTAACCATCAAAAGTGGATAAATAAAAGGGAGAAAGACTTGAGGTTGGAAGACATACATGCACGCACACACACTTATTACAACATTACGCTCTCGCGAAGGAGGGTCCGAATGAATAAAGCTAATTAGCTAGCTAAACTACGCTAATTACACTAATTATTACAACACTTCGAATGAATAACAAGCTTACTCTAGGCTACTTAATTAAAACAATTAAATAATTAAATATCTAAGCTAATTAAAACAATTAAATAATTAAATATCTAAGCTAATTAAATATTACAAAGCAAACTAATTAGCTAAATACTTAACTAGTTAATTACAAAGCAACTAAGCTAATTAATTACAATATGAATTAATTAACTACTCTACTTAAATAATTACAACATTAATTATTTAGCTACAACTAATTAACTAAACAATTTAAACAAATGGTCCCGAGAAGCGAGGGATGCCCAATGCAAGCTTGGTTTCCACCCGAAGAACACCCACTGTTTTGCTTCCAATTGCCTCTATTACACACCCTATGCACTAGTCTTCCTTCTCCAGATCAACTCTGCTTTGCTTGACAAGCTTTCTGCCAAATTTTCATTTGTGGCCGGCAGGCCAGAAATGGTGGCTAGTCGGCCACCAAAGAAGGGGTGCCGTTGATCAGCGATATCACCTTGGTGATGCTCTTTTTCTTGTTGCAATAGAGAGCAAATAGGGCAAAGAAGAGGCATTCTCACAGGTTGTTTGTACTATGTATCACCCTTTATCATCAACACAAGCTCGAATGAGTGATACATTTGGTCCTCAAACCATCAATCAAGCAATTTCTATGTGTGATGGCTAAGGGACCAATTTGTACAAGTTCAATGAATGTTAAACAAGACTCAAAAGGCCATCACCCTATCATGCACGATCAAGGACAACGGAGACCTAGGAAAGTGGCACATTTCATCGCTTTTGAGTATGAAATGTCCCATTTTCCTTACATTCAAATTAACGTCTGATTTGAACACATGCAATGCAACACAAAGAATGTTTATCTTGCCACTTTTACTTGCCAATTTTGTTTACACGTTTTAGTTACCAAATCATGTTTTAATCAATTTATCCATTGGTGAGTGTCCTCTAAGATGAAAGAAGTATCAACCAAGGGATAATGTAAGGCAAGAGAGAGATCAACCACTGATAATAAACCCTCAAAGAGGATTAAACCATTAAACACGACCTTAATCTCAAGCTTAGAGGATCCCAAGCTTGAAACATCCCTCAAAAGAAAATGAAAGAGTGAAGCAAAGAGGGAGGTTGCAGAGTTTATAGTGCTGAAATGGAATAGAAAACAACACCAAGAGATGCTGTCAACTCAAACAAGAGGCGTCTAAGACCCTAAAACGCCAACTTGTGAGGACTATTACACTACAACCATGCAAAACAAGACTCAACCAACCCTAACAGCCCAAAAAAGAGCTAAAGAAGTCTATTTCAGAGGCAAAAACATACTGGACTTGAGCTAAGTTAAACTAGAAAAACATACTAACATGTGAAGCTAACTAGGCATGCAAACAAGACACAAGGAGGGGAGGCTAACCCTTCCAAATTTGGACTTCAAAATGAGTTTTTTGCCACTGAAAGACCTCTAAAATTCAGTGGTTAAAAGGGCCAAAAAAGTTGGTTTGAAAGTGATGAACAAAGGTATAAAAACTTTGCAAACAAAGAAGTAAGAAGAGTGAACCACCTCCTAACTGAAAATGGCCTCAAACCACCACCTTTAGGCCACAAAAATAGAGTTTTTTTACAATTCAAAATCAGGCCAAAAACAGTTGAAAGAGATGGGAAAACAAGTATGCAAAACAAGTGTGAAAATGGAGTGTTATACCTCTTGAAGCAAGCAACAATTTTAGGCACAAAGTCAAGCCACAAAGCACCTTCTAGAGCTCTAAGAGGGTCCCAAGTAACCTCAACCCAGAGAGAAGCAACTTTGGTCAAGGGTTGATAGGAAAACTTGAAGTGTATCTACACTTGCATGCACAAAGTTCAAGAGAGAGAGAGAAATGTAGAGAGAGAGAGAGAGAGAGAGAGAGAATTTTGTTCCAAAATTTCTAACCCTCTACAATGGGGGAGAAGGTCCCATATTTATAGAAAAACAAGCTTTTGGCTAAGATATATCAGTCCATACACGCGTATGGTGATCAAGTTGATTGTGCAAACAACTAGAACAGTTGTCAAGAAAATATCTGCAAAAAAAGTCATCAATAGCCGACAGGCCACTAATGTGGCTAGACGTCCACTAGTGATGGTCGGCAGGCCACTTGGGTGGCCGGCAACCACCAAGGGTTGCAGGCTAGAATATGTTGGTCCAAAACAGGGCACAGAATGGATGGGGGTTTGAAGGCTCAAAGAC
This sequence comes from Camellia lanceoleosa, assembly GCA_025200525.1. Lineage (NCBI taxonomy): Eukaryota > Viridiplantae > Streptophyta > Magnoliopsida > Ericales > Theaceae > Camellia > Camellia lanceoleosa. Next base: position 44,520,191 of record CM045772.1, read on the forward strand.
AAGGCATTCTGTCGAGGTCTTCGGGCACCAAAATGAGCACAAACAATCACAATCATCATGTGCACCAACGATGACATCCAAGTCTTGAAGACGGTCAAAAATGGGGTGTCTACACCCATAAAGGCTAGATGGGTGGCCAAGTAGTGGGTACAGAAGGCCAGACAAGTGGCTATGCCAAAATTCCAATAGGGGTTTTGGTGGCTCAGATAAGGGATGAACTAGCAAACCAGTCACTAGAGGAGAACTAGATCCTTTTAAGAGAAGTAAGGAGTGTGTTGAAAGCTCTATCTATGGAGTATGAAAGCTAGAGTGAAGTAAAGGCACAAAAGGTGTCCTCAAGAACACACATGGTGCCACCAACTGGTGTGCCACCCCAATCTGTTGGTGAGTCAATGTCCTTTTATAGGGACCCAACTGTAGAGGAAAAATTGCATGAGGTATTTCAAACCCCAAATGTTAAAATTCAAGGAAATTGGCTTGGGGGGCACCCTAGGTCAAATGTTTTTTCTAATACATTATATAGCCATAGGTGCAGGAGATGGAGATTTGTTTGACACAGAATTTAATAGTTATCCTAACATGAGGCCAAGAAATAGTATGGGTTTTGAAAATTATAATCAAGGTTTTGGAAATCAAAATGTTGGGTATAATTTGGGTTATGGACACCAAGGGGTTAATAATTATGGTAATATGGGTGCATACCCTGAAATGCATAGGCCTAATATGTATCACGAACCATTTGGTAATGGCCCAAGGCCAAGAGGTCCAGTACCCCCTTTACATGTTGACAGGCATGAATTTCTTGAGAACAATTATGGGTATGGGGGGCAAAATGCTATTAATCATAGTGAAAATTTTCAAAGAGACCAGATTATTCAAATTGTTCAAGACCTTTATGGTCCAGGGTTGAGAAGGCTTGAAAGGGCTAGATTTAGGAAACCATACCCTCAGTAGGTAGATAAGGAACCTTTTCCTAGGATCTACAAGGTACCAGAGTTTTCCTTGTTTCATGGTAAGGAAATCCAGTCAACAATTGAACACATAGGGAGGTTTAGTTTACAATGTGGAGAAACAGGAAATAATGACATAGTTAAAATGAGATTATTTCCACATTCTCTCTCTAGAACTACTTTTACATGTTCATTAATTTGCCGGCTGATTCAATTCATAATTGGGTAGAGATGGAGAGTCAGTTTCATAGAACTGAGCCTAAAGTAACTCTGGTAGATTTATCTGAAATTGGGGTAGAAGTTTTCTCAGAGTGGAGAACAATTTATTGAAAAATTTAAGAGGGAAAAAAACAAGCGTCAAATGTACATGCCTGAGGTTGAAGTTGTAAGAACGGCTCAAAATGGGTTGGAATTTGAGTTAAGAAAAAAGTTGAAGGGATGGTGTTTAGGGACTTGTTTTAGTTGTCATCTAAGGCAACAAGATATAAATCAATACTTAGAGAGGAGAGACATAGGAATGCAAATTCTAATGGGACTTATTTCCAAGATGTTGATATGGAAACAGAAATTGATGTTAATATGGCTCAAGTGGTTGGCAAAACACCAGTGGTTTGTGGGACTTTGAGGAAAATGGACAAACTAGTGAACATGCCAGCAACTCAGCCAGTCAAAAGAAATAAAAACCCTACATTTAGGTAGTATTCTTTTGATTTGTCCACGGCTGATGCCATTTTTGATGAATTATTAGCTAATAAATTTTTAACATTGTCCCCTAGACACATAATTCCAAAAGAAAAAGATAGAGTAGGAAAAGAATATTGGAAATGGCATAATATTTTTAGACATTCTACCATCAGTTGTGTACTTTCAGAAATTGTGTGTAGGACTTAATACAGAAGGGACTGTTGAAATATGCAGAAAAGCAAAAGGGGGTCGTGGCAGTCGACAGCAATCCCTTTCTAGAAATGCCACCAATCCATATGGTGTTAGCTAGCATTAAAAGGAAGACACCAAACCCAATTGTTTTGTTGTCTGACTTGGAGAGGATTCACAAGGAGAAGTAGGAAAAGGGAAAGAAAGTGATTGATGAGGACAAGTTTATGTGTTCAACATGTGGGACTGAAAAGGAAAAATTGCAAGCTATTTTAGCTAACAAGTTGAAAGAGACTGTGAAGGATCATGGCTTAAGGTTTAATAACTTAGGTGGAGGTAACCTTCAAAATTTCAATGGAGACAAGTTATTGCTTGATGGGTAGGACCCTGGGATTTTTGGGCCTGTCAACAGGTCATATGCTGAAGAGAATGGTCCATTTTTATTTAGGTGGCAACCTGTATATCCTTCTCTTCATAGTACAGAAGGGGTTAGAGTTAAAGTAAGATAGTTGAATGATCAAAGGCCTTTTAGTGGCCCTAGTCATGTTTAAAAACTAGTATTTATGCCAATACCATTTCCAAGGCCATTTATTAGCCAAGGTCAAAGGTGTTTTATGCCAAGATAGTTTCATGGACAAAGGGTGAGGTTTTCACAGGTTTATTCCCCAATGCAGCCAAGGATGGTAAAGCCACCAGTGCCTACACATATTGGTTGGCAAGGGATGGTTCATCCAAAATTTCCTTTATCGGGTTGGAAGCCTATGGGCCCAACTAGGACTTGAGTAAAAAGGGAGCAAAGAATGTTTCATGCTATGTTTTCAACTAAAGAGCGAGATAATCCAAAGAGAGATGACCGAAACAATTTGATTTGGGAGAGAGAGAAGAATAAAGAAGAGCGTGGTGAGTCAGGCAAGACAGAGAATGTAGTAGATAAGATACCTAAAAAGATTCTCGTTAGGAGGCAGTTGAAGGAAATATCTAAAGCACTCTTGTTAAATGAGAAGAGTGAGGAGGATGAGGTAATGACTGATAAGAATGTTGTGGCAGGCAAGTCAGATGAAGTTCCTGTCAACAGCAAGGAAGGCACAAGGGAAGATACAAAGTCTGAAAGTTCTAAGGATTTTAGTGAGAAGGTAGAGGCAATTGGGTTTGGTTCTTTGCCTGCAAACACTAATTGTAATATGATTTTGGCTTTACCAAAAAGATTTGAAGCAAGGCCTAGGCAATAAGAACAATTGGAAAGAGATGTAGAAGACTTGTCAGAGCCTGCTGTGATGGAAACAACAATGAGTGAGACCAAAGAAGAGGCTGGTAAGTGCATTCAGGTGGGTAGAACTGGTAGTGATGAGAAGGTGGTACTCCAATCACCTAAGCCAGAATTGGTAAGGCATCTGAGGCCCTTGCATGTGAGTGCACACCTGAATGGTTGTCCTTTGACCATGGTGTTAATTGATAATGGGGCTATTGTGAATATATTTCCCACCAAAGTGTTAAGTGTGATTGGTAAAATTATTGATGATTTAATCCCTTTTGATGTGTCTATGAGTGATTTCTCAGGAGGATTATCTAATACAAGATGAGTGATTGCCTATAGTTACAAGTGGGAGCTAGAGTTATAGGAGCAACATTTTTTGTGATTGACTCCACTTCAAATTACAATTTGCTACTGGAAAGGGATTGGATCCATTCTAATGGTTGTGTGCCTTCTTCCTTTCATCAGGCTTTAATTTTCTTAATTGCAAAGGATCAAGAAGGGCGAGGCATCGAGGTCGATTGGGCAGAGGCAAATCCTTTTAAGGCTAATATTCACAATGTAAAAGTTATGTTGTATGCTGAAGAATTTAGCCCCATTGTGCTGGAGATTGAAGAATTGAAATCTAGAGGAATTAGATTGACTTATGATCAATTCCAGAAATTTGTTGAAGAAGGTGTTCGACAGATGAGCTAGAAAGTGGCCAGGCCAAGTGTCTTCCAGACCAAGCCTATAGATAAAGTGCTGATCGAAGACATTACTAATGAAGATGAAGAAAAGTGAGAGTAGATGTGATTCTAATGTAATTAAAAGTACTTTTGTTAGAATTTTTTTTATTTCTTTTTAGAAAGGAGGTTAGGTGGTATGTTGCCCGCCCCACTTTTTTTGGGCAGAATGTGTGGTAGATGATAGCCCTCTAGATTATAAGGAGGTGTAGTATAAGAATCTAAAGGCAACTCCTGCAAAGCTTGATGATCTCAATGCTAATGTGCAGGACCCTTTATAGGAGTTTAACTTAGGAAATAAGGCCTGCAAGAGGCTATTTATGTAAATGCTTTGTTACCTAACGAATGTAAGGTCAAACTAGTTGGCTTGATTTCAAATTATTCTGATTGTTTTGCATGGAGTTATGATGAGATGCAAGGACTGGATAGGTTCTTGGTCGAACACAAACTGCCAATAAAATCAAATTATGTGCCACACAAGCAACCTCCAAGAAGAATGACAAATAAGGTTACTCTCATGGTAAAATATGAAACTAAAAGGTTGTTAAATGCTAGTTTCATTAGAACAACCAGGTTTGTGGAGTGGCTGTCAAATATAGTTCCAGTTCTTAAAAAGAATGAAAAGATTAGAGTAAGCATTGATTTCAGGAATTTGAATTTGGCTACACCTAAGGATGAGTATCTCATACCAGTTGCACATTTGTTAGTGGATTTAGCTACAAGGCATAAGATTCTGTCATTTATGGATGGCCATACTAGATATAATCAGATCTTTCTTTAGCCCAGATGATGTTCATAAAATTACATTTAGGTGCCTGGGGCTTTGGGAACCTTTGAGTGGGTGGTGATGCCTTTTGGGCTCAAAAATGCAAGGGCCACCTATCAAAGAGCTATGAATTTTATCTTTCATGATCTAATTGGAAAATTTTTAAAGGTATATATTAATGATGTGGCAATCAAGTCTGATAAGTTTGAAGAAGATTTAAAACATCTTCGACAGGTGTTCTAGAGGATAAGCAAATATCAGTTAAAAATGAACCCTTTGAAGTGTGCTTTTGGGGTATATGTTGGTAATTTCTTGGATTTTTTAGTCCATCAGAAAGGGATAGAGGTGGATACGAACAAGGCTAAAGATATTACAGCAACACAGCCTCCATCCAATAAGAAGGAGTTATAAAGTTTCCTTAGACAAATTAATTTTTTTAAGGAGATTCATTGCTAATTTGGCAGGGAAGACTTTAGTCTTTTCTCCTTTATTAAAGTTGAGATCTGATAAAAAAACTTTAAATGAGAAGGTGAGCATCAAAGGGCATTTGAGGCAATTAAAGACTATTTGTCTAAGTCTCCAACCTTGATTCCACCCATTGAAGGGAAACCCTTAAAGTTGTATATATCAGCAGGAGAGCAATCAATCGGGTGTCTATTGGCTCAAGATAATGAGGAGGGGTGTGAGCAAGCTGTTTACTAATTGAGTAGAAAGTTAAATGAAGCAGAAATTAGGTATAACTCTATAGAAAAGTTATGTTTAGCTTTGTACTTTGCAGCCATCAAACTAAGGAGTTGTAACGCCCCCAAAATAATACCATAGATATAACCTATGAGCATATTTAAATAACAATATACATCAGAGTATAAAGTTCTTTCATTACATGAAGTTAATGGATACAAGAGTTTAACAGAAGTAGATGCCCTATTGGCTTACACCTTTCCAAGCTTTAACTTGGTTACAACAAAAGTGAACTTCGCTCATTACATCTTAAGCCCGTGGCTTTACAAAAACATACAATCAAAAGATAAAGCTCTTGCTTCCGAAAATTTCTTCAATGCTATTGCCTAGGTGAAGGCATGCCGTCCTTACCTGAAAAGTTATTCCCAAGTAGGGTGAGCCACAGTCCAGTAGAAATCATCTAACACAGTATATGAAATTTAACAAAGGTATAAGTACAAGTGCATAAACACTACTCGTAATAACACTTTTCATAACTTTATACACCCGTAAAATATTCATTTCAAGTCTTTATCCGTTTACTTTCAATTCATGTTCCATTGACTTATCTGACCCAACTCATAAGTCCTTTTCCTTATTTCTCAGCAACCGAAATGAGACTACAACTCACAAATTCTAAATCACATTATTAACATGTAAGCACTTCAAACTTTTCTTTCATGGATATTTCGTTCGCGGGCAGCCGTCAAACGGGACCCATGTAGACGTAGGCTATACAAGCACTACAATTGCCATTTTACGGATATTTCATCCATGGGCTAGGCACCCATGTAAAATTTCAGGACTTTCACCCAAGACACTGCGGCCAACTTAATTATAATGGAGTCCATCCCCTTTCTCCTCCCAAACAATCATTCATACATATGCAATGTATTTAAACACAAACTCAAACAATAGAGTATATCCTTTTTCCACTCCCAAATAATCATACATATACAATGTACATAAATATAGTCATGTTCAATGACAAGCACAAGTGATTAGTTCCAATTCACCTAATCCGCATGCATTTTCTACAACAATCATAGCTATCCTCCACCAATAACCCAATACAATTATTTCTAAACAGATATAAAATCTCAAAACATATAGTTTATTCGAAACTATCAAAGAATGAAATAACACATAACCAATCCCACCATTCATATCAATACCCTTTCAATTTTGCATTTTCAATGTCAATTTCCATTATTTATACAAAATAATAATTAGATTCAATTAGGGTAAAATCTCCCATTTTCCCCAAATATTAGCCAAGTGACAAAATCATCAAATTTTATACAATACAACATCATTTTCAAACCCCTCAAGCATTTATTCACCTTCACCCAAAACCCCTCGTTCCATTTTATGTCCAAACCCTAGGTTTGTTTAAAACCTCCCCAAATTACTCCATTGTTACACAAGAGACTATAACTAAGCTAAATACTATATAAAAGTGTAGAAAGATCCCTACCTCAAAGGAAGAAGATGAACCACACAAGAGAGAAACTCCAAGAGTGCCGAAACCCACTTCCATTCGGATCAAAATGTAGATCTTGACGAGCTTTACCTTTTTCTCAAATGCACTAGGATAGAAATCTCAAAGGATGTAGATGAAATCTAAGAGAGAAGGTGAATTGTAGAGAGAGAAGCTAAAGAACAAGCTTTTTGGAAAGTTTTAGAGAGAGAGAAAAGAAAAAATGATTCAAAATGTCATTTTCTCGAACTGAAATACACGCAGCCTACTCAAGTGTGGAAAGCCCGCTCAAGCGTCAGACACAGAGTTCTGCTCGAGCGTGAAAAGTGGCGCTCGAGCGTGGAATGCACACTTCCAATATTTCAAACCTACAAAAAGAAATACTGAGAGTTGACGAATCCCGCTCAAGCGCAAGAATGGTCACTCGAGTGGAGGAGAAAAATTGTGAAGCCTGCTTGGGGCGTGAGGATGCCCGCTCGAGCGGAAAGGCCAAAATCTGGGCAACACAGGTTTTGAAATACAAACAACCAACTTGTCCCAAACGCACAACTACAACCCGATAACCAAAATGAAGGGGAAAGACAACAGAAGGAGATAAGAATAACTATTCAAAACCAAACCAACTCGAGTCCGGAGTATAATAAGTAATTGGTCAAAAACCAGAATTGCTATACATTACATGTTACTTGTAGAGGTTAATGTGATTGCTTAGACTGATGTGGTAAAATATATGTTATCAAGGCCAGTTTTGAGAGGAAGGCACAGAAAATGTTTATTGGCCTTAATTGAGTATTGCTTCAAGTATGTGCCTCAAAAAGCTGTGAGAGTCCAGGCGCTAGCAGATTTCTTAGCTAAGCATCCATGTAGCCCCGTCGAGGTAGATTTGAATGAGGTATTTTTAGTTGAAAAAGAGCCATGGAAGTTGATGTTTGATGGTTCAAAAACTGAAGAAGGTGTTAGTGCTCAGGTGGTGTTAGTGTCACCCCAAGGACAGGTGTTTTAGTCCTCTTACCAGTTAGACTAAACTCAGGTGTTGTCAAATAATTAGCCAGAGTATAAGGCCTTGATTATTGGCCTAGAATTTGTAAAATTTATAAAAAGTCTAAGGATTCCACATTTAAAAGTGTTTGGGGATTCACAGTTAGTGATAAGGCAAGTAATAGGCCAATATAAGTGCTATAGTGCAGTTCTTGGAGAATATTTAGAGCAGGTACTACAGTTAGTTAAAGGTTTTGAAACAGTGGAGTTAGAAAACATGTTCAGACTTGAGAATAAGAAGGCTAACAAGATGGCCCAAACAACCTCTAGTTTGAGAATTCCAGAGGGTTTCTAGGAAAGAATAATTAGGAATCAAAAGAGAACAATGCCTTGTGTTAGGTGTTGATAGTTGCAAGGTTTGGCAATATTGACTTTGGAGCTATCAGAAAATGATTGGAGGTTTCCTTTGCTTAGATACTTAGGGAACCTAGAGGCAAAAGTAAATAGAAGAACAAAGTATCAAGTTATGAATTATGTGATTATGGGAGATGACTTGTTTAGAAGGACCCAAGATGGGTTGATATTGTTATGTATTGGAGAGATGGAACAGATGCAGATCATGGCAGAGGTCCATGAAGGAATTTATGGTGCTCACCAAACAGGTGAGAAGATGAGGTGGTTGATTAAAAAGCATGGGTATTTCTGGCCTTGTATAAGGAAAGATTGCATTAATTATGCAAAAGGGTGTCAGCAATGCCAAAAACATGGCAATGTGCCAAAAGTGCCAGCTAGGGACTCGCATTCAATTGTCAAACCTTAGCCATGTAAAGGTTCGGCAATAGATTTGATTGGCCAAGTATTTCCTCCATTATCAAGACAACATGCATTCATATTAGTGGCCATAGATTATTTCACTAAGTGGGTAAAGGCAATCCCATTGAAAGTGGCGAATCAGTCTCATGTGATTGAGTTTATCAAGAAACATATAGTACATAGGTTTGGCTTGCCATAAACAATTATTGTAGATCAAGGGACAGTATTTAATGGTGATGAAGTAATGGAGTTTGCCAAAAAGTATGGCATTCAAATGTTGAATTCATCTCCATATTATGCCCAAGCAAATAGGCAAGCAAAGTCATCAAACAAAACAATCAAAATGATACCAAGTAAAGTGATAGCAGACAATCCAAGAGATTGGCATGAGTTATTATTTGAGGTTTTATGGGCTTACAGGAATTCAAAATGAGATAGTATCCAAGCATCCCCTTATGAATTAGTTTATGGTCATGTTGCAGTTTTGCCCTTAGAAGTGACAATAAGGTCTAGTAGGGTGGCTAAGCACTATGACATTCCTATCGATGAGTATGTAGAGGCCATGTTCATGGATTTACAGGATGTGGAATGCAAAAGGATTGATGCCTTTGATTGTGTGATGGCTCAAAAGAAAAAGACTGAGATAGTTTATAACAAGAAGGTTAAATTGAAAATCTTTGGAGTATGTAACTTGGTGTGGAAGACCATTTTTCCATTAAGAACAAAAGACCCTGAATTTGGCAAGTGTTCAGCAAATTGAAAAGGCCACTTTAGGGTTCATAAAGTCCTTATGGGAGGTGCATATCAGTTGGACTCCTTGGAAGGGCAGCCACATAGGAGGAATATAAATGGGAAATACCTTAAGAGGTATTATCCATTCTAAATCTTGGGAAAGAGATTAGCCAGAAGGCCCCATTCTAATTGGGCATATGCCAACATAGTTTGGGCTTGTTCTAGCTCTACTTTGACAGTTTGGATTGAGGAAGCACCATGTGTAATTTGAGAAAGCATAGTCCTTACTTCTTGCTTGAGTTGGTCCTATTGCTGTTGTAGGTGGAGCTTTCTTTGTCTGACAAAGACCTATTCTGCCACAAGCCTGGCTTCTTCAAGTTCAAGTGTGGCAAATTGTTCAGAAATGGCTGAGCAGGTTTGATGACTAAGTTTGAAGGAGGAGGATATAGTTTGGGCTTTGATTAGAAAATCTCTTTTGGTTTTGATGTCTTTGGAACAGGTTCGAACCATTTCCAAAAGAGTTGGCCATTCTGTGATAAGTTTGGCTAGTTGTTTTAATTAGATTTATAATGAGTTGAAACGATTGTGTGAAAGGTTTAGGACAACAGTAAGGCAGGCCAAAGCTTCATCAGGTTGATTAAGGATTATTTCTTTAAATGGGGTATTGATGAGATTGATGAAGGTGGTTAAGGTTTGTTGAGTTACAGTTTGGAAGTGATGTAGCCTTTGAGGAAGTGGGGATATTTGGCCTAGGTGTTGTTAGAGGATAGAAAGTTTTTCCCAAATATCCTGAGCTGGAATGATGGCCTATCAACAGTAATAGATTGGTAAGTTTGTATTCTGCGAGTAGCAAAAAATGAAGAAATTAAGGTTAGAAGTAGTACATGCTCTGTAATATATGGAGTGTTTGCTGGAGGCTGGTTTTGTTCTGTTAAGGTTGTAGTGGTAGGAAGAACTGGTTTAGGGATTGTGAAGGTGGTAGCCTCAAGTGTAGGAAAGGCAGTGGTAACATATGGACCCTCAAGACTTTTCTCTGGTTCACTCATTAGTGGAGGTGGTGTAGTGATTGTATTTGTCCCTGTAGTTTTGAAAAAGAGAGCAATTAGTTAAAATTAGTAGAAATAAAAAGGATAAATGCTTAGTTACACTAGTAATCACACTTACTTTTTCTGATGGAGGGGACCTGATGTTGGGATTTCCTGGAGAAGATTAATGACTAGGAGGAGTTGATTGGCTATTGGTTGAATTGTCAATATTAATCCTCTCTGATTGTTTGTTTGAAGTTTGAGAGCTGGATAAATTGGATGGTGATGTGTGACAACCCCATTTCGTATTACACTATTAATTCATTAATTATATGAGTGTTAATGAACTTGATATGAAATTGGATGTTAATTATGTGTTTTATGTGACTTTTGAATGCCTATCTATCGATTGTAGACATATCTGTTACAATGTTTGCTATAATCCAAAATTGAGAGCTGTAGAGGTGTTAGAAACCAAAATTGATTAATTTATTGTAATCATCGTAATTTTTAGAGCCTATAGTGAAATTTAATTAAAAATTTATTCGGATCAAATTAATTAGATTAAATTGAATTAAATTAAGTAAGGTTGAATAGTCTTAACTAAGCTTAATTAGCTTAATTAGTCACCTACTATATATATTCAAGGAGATAGTGTTTAGACTCAATATTTTGAGCTCTATAACTTACAAAATCTGCTGAGAAGAGTATAGAGAGAGAGAGAGAGAATTCTAGAGAAAGAGTGAAGGCAAAATTGAAGAATTGAGCAAGAAGCTTGAAAATTGAGAAGATTAGCTCAAGAACTAGCTAGAATTTGGAAGTTTGGAGCTTCTAGGTGAGTAATTGAACTCAAATTCATGAGTTTAAGTTCATAATTAAGTGAATTCAAAGATAATATGAAGCTAAGGACAAGATTTAAGATGAATATGATGAATTTGAAGTCAATATACACATGCATGTAAGAGATTGCCATGAATTTGCATATTTGAGCATGAAACATGTAGTTCATGTATATTTGAGAGTCATTTAATAGATGCATGTAAGAATTACCATGGAATGAAACTCAATTCTAAGGATTTATGTTTGTATTTGGAAGATGATTTTTGGAACATGATTTTGTTGACTCTCATGAGTTTGACCGTCAATTATGCCATTTGAGATGAAAATAGAAGTTGCATCTCACATGTATGAAAGATCCAAAAAGGTACAAGATTTGTTTGCATAAGTTTTAAAGTTATGAAAATAAATTTGATATAATTGAACTTATGTGATGAATTCATGGGAATTTGAGCTTCCAATCTTGTGAAATTGACATTTTTATCATGTTAGAGGTTGTATGGTTGACATATAGGCCATACCATGTAAGTTACACCATGTTGAGTTGTGTCTTTGATGCTCAAATAGCTTGCTAGAATACCTAGAAATCGACCTCTTCGCTCGAGCGAAGGAGTTACTGTTCAAGCGAAGAATGAAGGCAACCAAAAGTTTTGCAAACATTGATGTCCGCTCGAGCGAGAAGAGTTGCGCTCGAGCGACCACTCATATCCTTGGGTCTTGACTCAAGCGATCAAAGTCACACTCGAGTGTAAAAATGAAGCAACCAGTACTTTTGCAGACCAAAGGGGTTCGCTCAAGTGAGCAAAGTCAAACCCTGTTTCAGAAAATTTTGAAAAGCTATTTTATGTTTTGTTTTCCGTTCTCTTTCAATTCTAAGCATTCTTAGGCATATATTGAGCATTGTAAATGAATTAAAAGGTTAGAAAGGAGCCTAAGAGAATTAAACAAGTCAAGGAACGGATTAAATAGCATGGTGATCCAATTTATGTGTGTATGAATTTTGTAGGAACATCTACGAGGACGAATCAACACTCCAAACACTGTGAGTAATATCTCAGTAAAGATATTTTCAAGTATGTTATTTTCCAAATGCTACTTCTGTATAAGCTTCATGGATTTGTTTATTTGAATTACGAATGAGTATTCTATATGCCTAATTTTTGTATAAGGCTCTGTAAAGAACATGATTTGGGCCCAAGGTCATTTCATATGTATGAATTAGGCCTGAGGCCATTTGATACGTCTAATAAGAGTATGAATTGGGCCTGAGGCCGTTTGATATGTCTGAATCAGACCTAAGGCCATTTGCCGTTTGATACATTTGAATATTATGATGGGCCAACGGCCATTTGAATATGAATGAAATAAGCCAAAGGTTGTTTGAATGAAAAGGTGATCATGATCATGAATATGAAATATGCATAGATATGAATATGGAAATAATGGGCCTGAGGCCGTTAGATACGTTTGAAGTATTTGAATTGGGCATGAGGCCGTTTGATGAGTCTGACAAAGTTATGCAATGGGCCATCGGCCGTCTGATATGTTTGATAAGGATCTCAAATGGGTCCGAAGTCACTTGACATTTACAACAAAAACACAGAAGCCATAGGCCATTTGTATATAAAATTTATGGGTTCGATATGCTTAATATGAATCTCATTCAAATAACCCCCTTTACTTTGGTATTATCCACTAGGCGTTAGCTCACTCTTATTATATGTATGTAGGTAAGCAAAGGGACATTCAACCCCAACCTTAGTGGAGCTTGAGAAAGAAACCCGAGTTTTGTAGAGCCAGCCCAGATGCCTCACGCAGGAGGCTTTTTGTTTTTTCTTTTGCTACTTCCATTGGTCATGATAGACCATTTATGTGTATAAGCTTTCTTTTTACTATAGTTGACTATATGCTTGAATGAACCTAGACCTATAAGATGTTAACTATTGGTATGTGGTGTGAGTTATTATCAAGTATATGGGAAATGTTTTTAATATGCCATGTAAGCACAGCTCATTGGACAAAAATTTTAAGTTTGCTTCCGCTTTGGCCCCTTTATTACTATTAAGATACGTTTAATCTTTTTTGAGGCCGTAGGTAATGTCATGATTACTGGCCGGTTATGACCTTAATCTATAGGGGCGGGTTCGAGTCATGACATGATGGTTGAGGGGTAAAGACTGAAGGTAAATTAATGGGTTCAGTTGCCCCTAAGTAAAGGACCTTTATTGGGAAAGCCCTAAGGGTAACATCCTTGAGAGCAATAGGAGAAGGTTTAGAATGTGAAAGCTGTGAAGATGGTTGTGGTGAAGACTATGAAGATGGTTGTGGTGAAGACTGTGAGGATGGTTGTGGTAAAGGCTATGAAAGTGGTTGTGATATAGATTGTTTTTGAGATGATTATGGAATTGGTTCTGGAATTGGTTCTCTTGGTTGGTTTGTAGAAGGAAGAGAAGATGGATGGATGTCTTGTGGAGAGTTGGAAGGAGTGTCCTCATCTTTAGCAGTAGTGATAAGCATTCTTCTCCTTTTTCTCTACAAAAAAGGAGGTTGTCAGTTACATATAAATAGAAGGCGGTGTGATGTGGCAATGTGATAAGAAGTGATAAGAAACCATACCTGGTAAAGTTTCCCTAGAGGATTTCGAGCTGTCTAGCCAATTATTTGGCTGAAGGGTGTGTCCCAATCACTGGGATCTGCCTCAGGGGTAGGAGTGGTTGGAGGCTCTTTCCTTTTTTTGGCCTTTATTTCTCTCTCGACAAGGGTAAAAGTGGTGATCCTCCTCTGGACCTTTTGTGGTTGTGTATGGAGGGCTGATAAGGAGTCCCCTATTAATTTGGGAACTAAGGGTGTGTCTTGTGTTTAGGTAGTTGGATATATTGGAGCTTTGCCCTTCAGCTAGTCCCTGACTAAGGGTTCAGTAGCAGGCTCATTATTGGCTGCCAGAAATCAAAGAAATTAGTATTCCTAAAGGGAAAAAAAAAATTACCTAAGATAGTCAAGGTTGTAAAGCATGTGAAATGGAAGGCAAAATAGTACTTGCAGCCACGAGCTTATAATGTGATGATATGGGGCCTTAATTGTTGATAGAAGTGTCTTGGAGGCAAGCTTCAAGTGGCTTGAAGAAGATGATGGCAGCCATGAGTTTCCACTAGTGATCAAAAGTGGTGGTATAATCTGAGACAGGTTTGAAGAAGAAGGAACCAAAATCTTTGGGAAGTCTAGTGTTTTCTATCAAGATGGACTCAGCTTGATCAAGATCCTTGCAGTTGATTCTAGACCCAATCTCTTCATGGATGGTTGGGTGGAAATAAGGGTATGGAATGCTTTGGGAAAAGCCAAATTGCCTGGACCACTGATTAGGACAATATGTCTCAAAACTGCAGCTGGACATTTTGGTAGAAGATATAAAACAACCAACCAAGATATGTCTACAGGTCAGAATGTGTCTTCAGGTTTCAATTTGTGCTTAGACTTGGTCATTAGTCAAATCAGAAAGGTCTGTGAAAAGGAATTGAAGTCTATTGGATGAGAATTGGCAATTGTGGAATGGTTTGTAAAGGGTAGCAGGTTTGTCAAAGAGAAGATTGTAAAACATGGTAAGTGTAGCTCAGCCATTTCGTGCCCCCTTTCTAAAACTCGAAAAAAGTCCTACAGTTCGGACTTCCACAGTTCTGAATCTAATCTCACAAGTGCAATGTGAAATTTATAAATACCAAAGAGTCCAAATCCAACAAATCTTTTGGAAAATTGATTTTAGGATCAAAAATGCCAAAATTGGACTGCTTTGCCAGATACAGAGTCGCCACCTAAATATTTTATTTTTGGAAAAATTTAGGAAACCCATGACTCGTGCCAAAGGCCACATGTCTGTCATCACCAAAGTTGCCTCGACTCGGGAACTTAGGTACGAGAGGGAAAGGTCATGAATTGAGCACCCCAGCTCACCCGATCGAAGATCGGCCTCTACTAATCATGATATGATTTTTTATAAACATTACGTGCTCTTATTCCAGTTATTAGGCTAGCTTTACTATGTGATGCGCACAAGCAAGTATAGACTAATTTGCTTAAGTTGGAACAATTCAACTCATGTTTGCTTTATAAAAAGGGTTTGAATTTGCCACTTCAAGTAGGCTTAAAGTTTGCAAATTTGCCACCAAACATAGTGGGCTTAAAATTGATTTGCCACTCAACAAAGTGGGCTTAAAAATGCGCATTCATTGAATCGTTCCAATTCAAACGACAAGCCTTCATCCACAGGCATTCAAGCAATTTAACGAATAAGCATTTAGCCTCATGGTAAGCATGCTTGTCATGGCAATCACTCACAGTCATACAAGTATGCTAAAGCACCAAGAACTCACCTAGTACTCCAAGCTAAGAAAACATAAGTTAGAAAAATATGCATGCTTCATAACTATACAAGATGCCTAATGCAACACATGCAATATGCAATTTAATAAGCTCGGCTACTAATATGGTATATGAATTAATTTGATAACATGCGGTTAACACGTATTCAAAGAAGTATTAAAACAACAATGCAGTTTGAATAATGCGCCGAGCCTCGGTGCATGCAATACGAATGAATGGATGCAAGCATAAGGTACGCTAATTGAAACATGTCTCTAATCTAACCATCAAAAGCGATTAAATAAAATGGAAGAAGACATGAGGCTGGAAGACATACACATTATTAAATTTTGCTCTCATGAAGGAGAGTCCGAATGAATAAAAGCTAACTAACTAGCAACTAATTAGGGCTAACCTAATTAAGCTAATCTAAGCTAATTATTACAAACCAAATGGAATAAAAAGCTAAACTAATTAACTAATTATTATAACACTTGAATGAACTAACTAGTAAGCTAACTAATTAATTTACAATACAAATGTAAGCAACCTAAGTAATTAAGATATTTAACTACGCTGCCACTACTCTACCTCGGGAAATAGAAGATGCACATGCTCAGATACCAACCAAAAAGACCTCTGTTTTGCTCTCGAAAGCCTCTATTTGCACAAGTTAAACATTTCCAAAACCATTCTACCCCACCTTACCAACATTCTGCTTAAAGTTTGCATCAATGGCCAGCCGGCCATGGATGAATGCTGCCAGCCATCTATGGTGCACTGTCGGCCACGGATGGTGGCCTGCCGATCACTGATGCACTTCATCATCATGCTGCAGCAGAGTACAAACAGAGCAAAAATAGGGTATTTCCAAGAATTGTTTGCACAATTCACCTCTCCTTTCCAAGGATAATAACTCATGTGTTATGTGTTCAATCTGCAAAAAACACTGGTGGCCGGCCAGCCATCAGTGATGGCTGGCAAGGCACATCAATGGCCGGCAGACCAGAAGCTCTATCCGATAGCCTTCATAGATGGTCGGCAAGCCACCAGAGACTGCAGGAGAAAAAGACCAAGACATAGTCCAAAAAGGAGACAAAATGGATGCAGGGTTTGAAAGGCTCAAACCTGTGGTGTTCTGCTGAGGACTTCAAGTGCTCGGCAAGCAATCAGACTCGTTATCGGATGTACCTGCAAAAATATCCAAGTCTTGAAAGGCCGTAAAAAATGGGGTGTCTACAGTAAGGTGGTTTATGAAAGTAAAGATAGGCTTGTTTTAAAAGCAAAAAGTTGTTCAGCATAGGAGTGATGAAGCCTCATGGTGTTAGGTGGTGGGGGTAGTGCCTTAGGAAAATAGGCATACAACTAAGCTTGAAAGAGCCAGAATGGTCCACCACAGTTGGTAGAGATTTTCTTATCAACAAGAGAGAATAAACCCTTGTAAAGGGTAATAATAAGGTAAGGGGCAAAGGCCATAGCTTGGCCATCCTGGATACACAAGGCAAGTGAGAGGTATTCTTTGGTGACCTTATATCCAGGAACACAGAAAAGGAATTGACAAAGCCAAAACTAAGTAGAAGGCAATTCTTTCTTGGTCCTCGACAGGGGAACCAGGCCTGCATTTGTATGTTTTGGTAAATTCTATGTAGCTTATATCAGTGTTTAAAATGAAAGTCACTTTTGGCGGTTCAAGTAAGGCATGAATTTGGTTGCCTAAAATTGAAAGGCCGGTTAAATGGGCTAGTTCTAGGATAGTGGGGGCAATCATGCCAAAATTCAAAAGTAGAGAGTTATAAGACTTGGACCAGAAGCATGTGGCAACAGCGATTAGCCAGTTGTCCATGTCATATTTCATGGTCGACAGTCTGATTACCTGACTGATGCCCTGGTGCTTCCATACTTTAGAATCATGGGCCTCCTGACCCAACTTTGCCATGTGGAATCTAGTGACCTCCAGGATTTGAGGAGGTTCTTGCTGGTATTCCAATTAGTCCAACTAAGTCTAGGTTGGTTGAGAAGTAGGTTCTCACCATTAGCAAGGGATAATAGAGCTAACTCATCTGGAAAGTGGGACAAGAATGTAGGGCCTAAAGTGGCTTTAGCAATAGAGTTGGTGCTAGGCAATGAGGAAATACCTAGCTTTAAAGGGATGATGAGTGTTCTGATGAAATTTGGAAAGTGAAGGAGGTCTTCATTGCTTTCTTCTATGGAAACTGGCTTTGATTTCTTGGGTGTCATTGTCATGACCCGAACCTACCCTATAGATTAAGGTCATAACTGGTCAGTAATCAAGAGATTACGTATGGCCTCAAACCTGATCAAACTTATTTTCAATAGAATAAAGGGCCAAAACGGAAGCAGACTTGAAAATTTTGTCCAATGAGCTATGCTTACATAGTAAAACAAACATTCCATAATAACTCACACGTATAAACAAAGTTCACATTTGTTGTGTCCTGGACTTTCAAACATATAGTCAGCCTAACAAAAAGCTTATGTACATGGTGATCCAACATATTGATCAAAATAACAAAAAGGAAATCAAAGGTGAAAGAAACAACTCAAAGTCTCATCTGTGAGACGGTCGGGCTGACTCCACAAAACTTGACTCCTCTCATGTCTATCACTGGGGCTGGGTTTGGACATCTCTTTGCTCACCTACACACACATAAATGAGAGTGAGCGATAGCTTAGTGAATAATATCAAAATAAAGGAGTACATAACTGAAATTTATAACAGTCATATCATACGGCCTTAGGCCCATTCATAATTCGATCTAATATATCAAACGGCCTCAGGCCCATTTCGTTCTTATCAAACGGCCTTTGGCCCATTCATTTATATCAAACGACCTCTGGCCTAATCATTCATATCAAATGGCCTTTGGCCCAATCATTCATGTCAAACGGCCTCTGGTCCAATCATTCATGTCAAACGGCCTTTGGCCCAATCATTCATGTCAAATGGCCTTTGGCCCAATCATTCATGTTAAACGGCCTCTAGCCCATTCATTTAGGTCAAAAGGCCTTTGGCCCAATCATTCATTTCCATACTCATATCCATATGTGTGTCATACTCATGATCGTGATCACATTCATATTCAATTAGTCTTATGTAAAAGGCTGTCATTCAAACTATTCATCCATAATTCAAATTACAAACCCATCAGGCTCATATAGAAGTAACGTTGTGAAAATATAACGTACTTGAACATATCTTTATTAAGACATTACTCACAGTGATCTGCTGGATGATTTGCTCTTGTGCTTGACTCTACACATTACATAAATATAATGGGTCACAAGCGATTCAATTCGTTCTTAATTTATACATTCCTCTTAGGCTTTTGTCTTATCCTTTTAACTCACTTACAATGTTCAATGCATGCCTAAGAGTGTTTAGAAATGAAAGAGAACGGAAAACAAGTCACAAAACCACTTTTCAAAATTTCAAAAACAGGGCTCTCCGCTCGAGCGCAGACTTGGCCGCTCGAGCGGACCCTTTCGGTCTGTAAAAGTACTGGTTACCTCATTTTTGCGCTCGAGTGTGACTTTGGACGCTCGAACTAAGAGTCAAAACGTGAGTCTGGGGGCTCAAGCGCAACCCCTCACGCTCGAGCAGGCATCAATGTTTGCAAAACTTCTGGGAGCTAACATTTAACACTCGAGCGGCAGATTCCCCGCTTGAGCAGACAAGTTGAATTCTGGGTTTTCCAGAACTCAGTTTGAAGCTCAAAACACATCTTCAAATGTTCAAAACTCATATTATTGGTACAAAAACATGGAAAGCATTATACAACATGGGAACATAAGCAAATTGAGTCTAATTTGTCCAAAACCAAGATTCACTTCCCAAATCATTTCACATTCTTCTTGGTATGTTCAAGGTTCATGCAACCAAACTTCATAATTACATGAATCATGTATGCATGTGTAACGTAGACTCCATTTTCAACTTAAATAGTACAAATGATGATCAATTTCATGAAGCTCAACATATTCATGCTTACATGTGCCAAATAGCCTTCAATTGTTCATAAAATGCATGATTGTACTCAACTATGCAAGCTCATGACAATTCTTCACATGCATGTACATACACACTTCAAATTCACCAAATTCACTCAATTCATGCTTTTGATTACCATTTAATTGTAAATTCACAAAATTACAAACTCAAACTCCTAAATTTATGCTCAATTACTCACCTGGGAGCTCCAATCTCCCAAATTATAGCTAATTCCTTGAGTGTAGCTTCCAAATTCACAAACTTTGAGCCAAAATGCACAATTTGTGCCTCTTCTCTCTCTAGAACCATGCTCTCTCTCTCTCTCTCTCTCTCTCTTTCTCTCTCTAGAGTGTATAACCAGATTTTGAGCTTAAAAAGAGGGAGCTAAGTGTGTTTGGCCCCTTTTATAGACATACCCTTTATCAAATTTCATTAACATTAGTTAATTGTGCTTAATTAAATCAATTTAATCTAATTAATTCAGTCCGAATAAATTTTTAATCAAACTTCACCATAACCTCTAAAAATCACGCAAATTACAATGGCATAGTCAATTTCGGTTTATGTGGTCGATAAAGCCTTCAATTTTTAGTTCACAACAGTAAGTTGAATAGATTTTCTTACGGTGAACAGATATAAGGTCAAAACCACACTTAATCATGCGATTAGCACCCAACTTCAAATTAATCACATAATGACAACATAATCATGATTAATTAACTTAACACAAGACAGGGTTATCACAGTCATGGCTTAGGGTTTTGCAATGCTTTGGTTTCAGACGAAAGTGCTTAGGAAAAAGAAATATAGTCTAGGAACTTCGAATCAAAGGGAAATGAATTTGAAGTGGTTTGAAGTTGAAAATGTGGGTCTTTTATAGTTTTTGATCAGCCTAGTATTTTTAAAATATTAAAGCAGTCTTATATTGGGTTGTGGTTTCTTTTTGTTTTGGGCCTGAAGTAAGCAGTTTTTTGTCTGTCTCATCTGTTGGGCCTAGGGAGATAAATTTTTTGCTCTAAATTCAATTTGGGCCCAAGTGGCAAGTTTGTTTAAGTTAAAATCATTTGATATTCAGTTAACTTGAACAAGGGGACATTGTTTGCACTTATTTTTACCAAACCCTGTCGACAGGTGGTTTAGTCAATAGAGGACATGTGGCCAAGTTCAGAGTAAATGGTTATCATCAAAGAACAGAGATCATCAACTAGAAGTGAGGTTTGCATGTAGAACTAACGTGGAAGGTGGAGCAATTATTGGTAGTGTGGCCATAGACTTAGTGGGCTGTCTTTAAAAGAAAACATGAACAAAGTGGGAGTTTTCCTCTGTCAAATGAGGAGTAGAAGGACTCAGGGACACGTGTTAACTTAAAATGAATGAAGTTCGACAGGTAAAAGTAAAGTCATGATGCAATTTGAAGGCTATGAAGTGAGAGTGCAGTTGTGGTAGTTACACAGCAGCAATTGTAGAATGAAGAGATCATGGGGTCGTGAAGAAGAGCTATAAGAGATCAAAAGTTGGAAAAAAGAGGACATCAACAAAAACATAACAACTTAGTTTTTAGACATAAGAGTAGTAGAGATTGTAATTTAGAAGTAGTTTCTATCTCTGTAATATGTACTTGTCGAATGAACATAGGTGATTTCAGCATGAAGTTGCTTTTTTTTTTTTTTGTAATCTACCTTGTTACCATTCATTGATACAACAATTTGAAGTTGTTTTCTTTTTATTCAATTTACCTTGTTACCATCTGTTGATATAGAAAGTTTGTTTTCCTTCTTGTTTACTTTGTTGTCACTGTTTGATCCAAAGAAGTACTTATTCTTTTGAGATATTCGAACCCAAACCACAATTGCTTGATTGTTCCTATCCCAGTTGTGTAGTTTGAATTATTGTTTAGTTGTTGTCGTTCCAACTCTAGCATAATTTTCACTAACAAGACTACTCCTATTAGCTTGGTGATGACATGTTGAAGACAATAACAAGCACTTAAATACCTATAGAAGATAAACTTACTAAGAATTTATACATGATTTCAAATGTATGCATGAATGAATGTATACTAAGAATTTATACATGATTTCAAATGCATGCATGAATGAATGTATGTTCTTACCTTCTACCCAGATTCTATCCTGTCAACTCCTACTATTTTTTTATTTTCTCTTTGTGATTTTACAACTTCTAAATGTCTCTAATCTCCCTCCTCCTATTCTCTTATTCTCTTATATTTTCTTAATGTAAATTGCTGTATTGATTGGTTGAATATTAACAAATCCAACTGGATGCTTTTTCGAGCACATGCATTTTCACCCAGTATAGATTGACTTTAGTGCTAGATTGTGTACCATGGCTTTTAGTATATTCTACGTACATACAAGTGTTTTCACTTTGCTATTTTTACACATTGTTCATTTGAAAGTGTGAAACTGTGGACAATTTGGTCACTAAAACTTTTGCTCATGTTGATTTTTGCTGTTGGGCTGTATGATAAAGAGAGTTTTGTTTTCACATGGAGCTTATCAAAAGCTCCAAACAGTATATGCTTCAGCCTATCAAAAGCACTAGACATGTCTACATTTTCTTTTTAAGGATGCGTATATATATGAGACGTATTATTTTGTTCTTATTAGAAATTAATTTATAATTTTGTTTGGACTTGTAGAGTAAGAAATAAATTTGTAATGATGTAAAGAATTGTATAAAACTAGGAGATATAGAAACAATATAATGTGCATATATTTTAAATAAAAGAAAATTCTACGATATATAAAATTGTATCGTAAAAAGTGTAACAATTTACGTTATGTTAAAAAAAAAATCATAAAAGATTATATATAGCATACAAAATATTTTATGAGTATATTAAAGATAACTTTTTATGACATGCAAAATTATACTGTAAAAAGTGTTATAATTTATGATATGCAAAAATATTGTCATAAGTGGCAATAAACTTTCTAAGATATGTTATATAACGACATTTGTGTGCATGTCGTGAAAGAATTTCTACGACATGCATTATAAGTCATAAAAATTTAAGAGGCATCTCCTTCAACTATTTATTAGTATACAATATTAAGGCAATGCAGAGACAAACCTATCATTGAACGTAGAGTTCAGTGAATAGTACCAATTAAATTTCAATTACTCACCTTCTTCATAATTTTCCTTATCCTTTTGTTGGATCAATAGAGCCCTTGTTTGCCATAATAGGTTGGGACGGATTGGGGTTAAAACAATTACAAATAGACAAAATAAATTTTTTAACACAATATCACAAAATATTACATTTAAATCATAATCATTTTATTTTTTCTATCACAAAAATTAAAAAAACCAAAAAACTTATCTCAAATAAGATTTTTTAACCTCAAATTAAAATAACAAAAAATTAAAAAGTGAAAAAAGTAACCCAGGTTTCAAACCAAGCCAAAGTTTCTATTTCTAGATCCCATATTAGCCGGATGTCATAAAAAGGCATAGCTACTAAAGTCTAAACAGGCAGTGGGTGGGCAATCTTTTTCCATTTTTGTTTTTGTTTGTTTGGTCAATCTAATCTACAAAATTTGGGAAGCATAGTTGGGCTTAAACTAATTACGTCTCATTTTGTTTGGTCAATCTAATTAGGTCTCATTTTGATTCCTAACATTTCTCTTTGAACAATGACAGAACCCTCTTCTCCATTTCATTTGGGCTTAAACTTGAGCAGCTCGTGTCGCCGTCGTGATTCTATTTTGATAATTTAAATTATATATTTTTTAATGTTTTTTATATATATTATATATGAAAACAATTATAAATAAAAATATTATAATTATCAAATTGACTAAATATTTTTATAAATGATATATATAAAAAATTCTTTAAAATGAATAGTTTAAATTATTAAAACAGAATCCATAGTGTACCTAACCTGTCCATTAAAACTCAACCCTTAATTATGGGTATTGATTTTTTGGTTCCATTGGGAATTGATGATGTCATGGGATTAAAGGTATCGAAATACCTAAGGTAAAGGTTAGGATTATATATATTTGTACGTTTCATTAGGTCTTGAGTGTTTGGGGGAGATACGGCCTAATATTAAATTAATAATTCAACAAAATATAATTTTACAATGGGTTAGAGTTTGGATTAATAGTCTACTACTTGTGCATGATATTTCCGTATGAAAGACTATTAAATCTCAAAAAAGATGAGACATAAAATAAGGGATTAAAAAGATATTTAAATTAATTGTCTAAATTACAAAATTAAAAAAATTTTGTCAATCCAAATATGAAATAGAATAAATAATTCAGAGGGGTTGATGATTCCAGAATTAAAAGTCTTACGAATGTTAGTCTCAATCGGCTCAAACAAACATTAAGATAAGAGGAAGAAAATTATTTTGATAATTAGATGGAGACATGTGACTAATTCGATGATCACGGAATTAAGTCAATCTCTCTAAAATTAACATTTGTATCCCAATTAGGTGAGGTAGTTACGGGAATTATTTTTCATCACTCAACTCTATTTAAGTATTATATGCTCAGTTAAATTGAATAAAATTATATATTTTTTCATCATTACATCTTATCTCTAACTTAGATTTTCTCTTTCCTCTAATAAAATGATTCTATCACTTTTCTTACCGTTAGATAAAAAGTAGAGTTTGATATTATACCATCAATTATCAAACAAGAAATCTCCATCTAACATTGAAACAAACATGAGAGTATTGTCAATCACACTCTGACACGTTTATCGAATAGGGACTAATATTTGTTTTTTGTGTGTATATGTGTGTCTTGACTGAGTCTCTGTGTGTGTTAAAGAGCAAGAAAATAAGGAAATTTAGAAGGGAATGCGTATGTTTTATGAGATTGAGGTATGGGATTTGATTTCAAATTTAATAGATTTATTAATTTATTGTTTGGTTAAAAAAATGAAAGTAGAATTAATATTCAAATACACACAATTTTTAACTAAATAGTCGTGAGAGTATTTACTCCAAGACTAATGATCCATTACATTACAATCTTTCGTTATTTAATCTGTCCAAACAAATATCCCAAAAGGGCAAATATGTAATATTGTTAAATGGAAGAAAAGTATATATTTGTTAACACCAAACACAATTTTTTTTTTTTAAATATTTTTTTCTCAATTCATACCACCAAATTCCTAAAATACCCTCATTAACCCTAACCCTAAATCATTGTCACTGTCGCCACTTCCATCGCCAGTACCGATACTGCAATCCCGATCCTAACCCTAACCAGCGATGACTACCTCCTTCTTTTGCCGCCGCCCTCTCCTCAACCACTCTCCCCCTTTCCCTGCCACATCTTCTTCCCCAACCACCTTCTCCTTGCATCGTGCCCCTTCATCATCGCCTCATCCTTTTGTTGTTGTCCCTCCCGTTCAATTGCAGAATCCTTCTTAGCTTCCTTCCTCTCGTCTCAAAACCCTAGCATCCACTATCGCCACCACTAGCTCTTAATCATTATCTCTCTCTCTCTCTCTCTCTTATGAGCGAGTAAACAAGCGAACATGATCTCTCTACAGTGGATGAAAGCTTGTAATGGAGGCAAACATGGATCGCGACAGCGTTGATCGCGACGACAAGGGTAGAGGCGAGGTTGTTAGCGATGGCGAGAGGGGAATAGGGTTGTTCGCAGTGGTGGGAGTCACCAATGGTTAAAGAGAATGGTTATGGTGGTGGTCGGAGGTTAGCAGTGGTGAGGGAGAAAGGCGCCGTCGGGAAGGTACTACAAGGGTTAGAGATGTTGTCAAGATCACCAACTAGGCTTTGAATAGATGAATATTGTCATCTTTGGTAATTTTCTTGAGTGGCAAAATCATAATTAAAAGAAGTTGAAAATGGTGTGGGATGAGAGTTTTTTGGGAGATTCTATTTGCATACCACTAATCTTAGTACACACCATTTACTTAGTTCACACCTCACACAATACGAATATTTTGATTTTGTCTCAACACGCACCACTAATTTTCAAATAATACCATATTACCTTTATCTTTCGTACCAAACCCGAACCCTAACTACCTCCACTGTAACCGCCACCCACTCCCTTACACAGCCCTTCCCTTCTCCGATACCACCGACGGCTGCCACCCTTTCTGTCGCTACGCCTTCCCCAACCTCCTCCTTCTCCTCATTATCATCTTCTTTTTGATCTTCTTCTTCTTCTTCTTTTTCTTCTTCTTCAGTGATCTTTATCACCCCTCTCTTGCCCATCAATTAATACAAAACCCTCATCTTCCTCAACCACAAACCCTAGCCAATGCCACTGTCGTCATTGTCACAACCATTATCTCGTCTGCTATTACCGTTGTTTCTCTCTCTCTCTCTCTCTCTCTCTCTCTCTCTCAATCGCGATCGCAATCTGCAATCTCTATCTCTCAATCGCGGCTTCGTTGTTGGTGACACTACAAAGGGGTAAGGGTGAGTCATCGTTGTTAGGCAACGGTGGGCGCCGCCTCGAGGGGTAGGGGTGAGTCATCGTTGTTTACGCAGCGGCGGTATTAAGCTCTCTCTCTCTCTCTCTCTTACTCTTCTTGCAGCAGGTTAGGGGCTGCGAAGGGAAATAAGAATGGTATCTGAAGGAGGCGACAAGGAGGAGTTATAGATCAATAGGTTGACTGGTGTATTCAAGTCCTCTTTGGCAGTTTTGTTGAGAAAGGTTTAAAGTGATAGAAAATGACCCCTAACGCCGAAGGAATTGACTAGTTTATTCAAGTCCTCTTTGGTAATTTTGTTAAGGGACAAAATGGCAATTAAATTTTTTTTTTAAAATTTTGGGTACTGAGAAAATGAGTAATGTGCAAATAGAATTACCCGAGTTTTTTGGGTATGTATATAGCAACTCCCACCCGCCAGATATTATTGTCAAGAGCATTTCAACAATCAAGTATTTTTTTTTTTTTTTTGGTATCTAATCTAATTGTTAATCCTATGTAAAGAAAAATATAGATGATGTTGGTGTTGATTTCCGACCTCACAACCAAACAGGGAACTTAGCTGCAGAGCACGCGGTAGAATAGATTAAACCAAACACTTGCCAACAAGAAGACAAGAATACCACGATGACTCGTCCACCCAGAGGCACTCCGACAATCAAGTTAGTCAATCTTATCTCTCAAAGATATCAAATAAGTAACACAAATCTCAATTAAAGAATACTTTAGGCCCATGGAGGTGTCTCACTTTTATAGCCAGCAGTGCCCTCGTCTTCTAGAAGTCTTACTTCATAGCACTCGAGCACAACGTTTATCTCGGACTCTTAGTTAGATATGGACGAACTCCACAAGAGCCTCATCCCTATCTGAACTAAGCGTCTCACTTATCTAGGACTCTTGTCCTTTATCCAATTATCTCGGATTCCAATATTACCGCATATATCTTGGCAACACCGCAATCATCTTGGCAATTTGGCTTGTCTACATGGCACCTCGGCCAATACCTCGGCGGCACCTCAGCCACATGACACGACCCTAAAAGTAAATCCTCACAACTACCCCTAGGTTCTATTACCTCGACAACCTGAGGTAATGAAATCTATGTCGTCTGATGTTCCATCATGTCTGCTTAATAACATGCTAGAGATACTCCATAGACTGAGATCATGACTCACTGGCATCGACAAACAAGGACTTAAGTGTCAAGAACGAAGATCCAACATCTCATCTGAGATCGCGCTAACAGCCGAGATCATGGCTCCACAAGTTCAAGAATTCTAAGAATCCTAATTGCGTGTAAGTTGTCATGCCATAACTGCCCAGTCATTTCATCCACGTGTCATCACCTGATTGGCTCGTATCTATCATGCGTTAGACACGTCACTTCATCTCTAAACCATGCCGTCTGACGTCACCTGACGCCAGCCTGGCACGTCGCCCAAGGGTTCAAAATCATGGGCCTTGCCGCCCTTTCACTTTTTAACAAAATTGTTTCCCTCTCTCTCCATCTCTTCACTTCTACATTCACCACATACACTCTCCCTCTCTCTCTTCTCAAAGCTTCTCTCTCTAAACTCCATTGCCAACCCTTGAGGATTTTTGTGCCTGCTTCCATTCATCTTCTCTAGTGACCAAATCACCAATCTACTCCGACTAAACGTGCCATCTAACATTGGCAAATCAGATTCTGACATTTGTTTCTCTACTTACACTCTGTGAGTCTTTCATTCTTCTCAAGTTTAGTTTCATTACATTTTTTAATTTATATATTCTTCTCTAGGTACTTGAGTCGCGCACACATTGCACTTGCATTTGAATTCTTTCCATTGTTTTGATTTTCCAAATCCATGTTTATGTTTAAATATGTTCTCGACGTGTTTTGGCCTGCACTTTTTCACTTTTCTTGTTCTTGACCTATATCCATATTTTTTGGCACTTCTCGTTCTTGATTTCTTATTCAATCTTTAAATTTTAAATCTATGCTATTCATACGTCTTCTAGATTTCTACCCCTGTTCTTCGTGACCTTTTAGATTTAGGATTGGGATTTGTTTAGAACACTATCCACTAGGGAAACTGAAACATACCGAACCCCGAGATCCCCTCCATTTTCCAAAATCTTCACCCGAGTACCCATTAGGTTTCATCGATGTTCGTAGAGCATTTCTCCACAAAAATTACCACCAAACCCACTAAGCCGAGGCCATGGGTATGCATAGGTGGAAGGTAGATAGCCTTACTAAGATTGAGAACTTTCGCCGAGAATACAATATCTCAGCCGATGTCTATATCAGACTCGCTGGCAAAAATGACTCCATTATGTCGGAAGATAATTACATGTCATTCGCTGTCGTGTCAATCTTAGAGGGCAGAATTAGATTCTCCCCTAATATCTTGTTTAGGGAAATGTTCCACTTTTACAAATTGAACCCTATGTAACTAGCCATCAACACCTTCTGTGTCATCAATGGTATACCCAAACTCAATCGCCGATATAGGGCCTAGCTAAACCTTCAGGATGTCCAATATTGTTACACAATATGCACCTTCTAATCCAAAATTGGCATACCTGAAACTGAGATCCACAGCCTTCAAGATGATCGTCGATCTCCCTGATTCCAACAAGGGTGCGGGAGACGATTACCTTATTGTCTCAGGCACCTGGGAGTTTGCTCCAAACAACGACCTTCACCTATTTCCACTCCCCAAGAACATTCTAGGAGACCATAAAAATAAGTCACCCCAAAAACACACACTTGTTGTCCGTTATCCGCCTAAGTGTTTTCCTTCACCACATTATTGACCACATAACTTGCTTTTTGTTTAGGCCTTCCTCAACCTGATAAGAACTTCTACAAATATTACATTCCCTAGGCCGACATACAAAGGCTCCTGGACTTGTCCATCAATATCCGTAAGGCTCCTTTCTTGTTGGATTATACTACTACGTATAGGTCCCCACTCCTCAACACCCCATCCCAAAACAAAGCTCTCCCCTCTACGTCAACACCAACTACCTCCTCAAGGGTAGATTAGAGATCTTCTTCATACCCAACCGACTAGCCATTAACATTGGCTCATTCACAACATATTCTGCCTTTCGAACGCTGCTATCATCAACGTCACCCAAACTCTCCTGCAGGCAAGACCAAAAGCAAGAAACGCCGAGGCTCAGGACTTTTGGCTTATGATCCAGAAATCCACCACTAGCTCTTCCAGCCATCAAACTTGGGAACAGAGTCACCATCGATGCCACCTCTGTAGAGATAGGTCATAAACCTGTCATCGCAGAAGACCTTCTTGCCGATCTCCCCAACATTATCACTGTCCACTTCTCTCCGTCTCCCCAAATAGTAGAGAAGCCAAAGAGAGTAAAGAAGGCCAAAGTCACTGTCACCTCTTCCTCCTCAAAGAAAGATCCTGAGGTACGCCAAGAAGAGGTACGCCACCATTGCCTTCGATGATACCCCTCCACCCAAACGATCAAAGTCCTCAACGGCCGAGAACACCTCTGATGTCTTTATTCCCGACATATCTATTGATGGTTATCCCATCAAATTGACCAAGAGTGCCTCTCGCTAGCCAGAGATAGTTGTGGCCTTGTCGGCTATCATGCTTCTGTCTACTGACATGGAAGCAATCAGTGACTTCAACGAATACGAACACTTTGCATTTATGATGAGGAACACCATTGTGGTAAGCTTTTGTCTCTATTTTTTGTTTAGCATTTTACACTAGTTATTATTCTTACCATTGTACTAATGCATCTTTTTTTTGTTACAGATCATGCAAAAAGCCCATGCATTTGCCTATAAGGCCGAATTAATGAAGAAATATCTTGTTAAGAAGAAACAAGAGGCAACCCACACAATACAACAACTTATCAAGGTCGAGGCAGCGAGGATGAGGCTACTAGATAAGTTCAATGTAGCGAGAAGAAGCAAGCAATGGGCCGAAGCTGCGGCTAAGGCTGCTGAGGAAAGGGCTGCTAAAGCCGAGAATGATCTAGCCGAGGCATTGGCCACAAAGGATGCCGAAATCAAAGCTGCTGATGAGAAAGCCTGTGCCGAGGGCCAAGCCGATATCAAAAAGCAGTATCAAAAGCAAGTTAGCTAGGCCCACAACCAAGGCTACTATCTCGGATGGACCACGGCTTTGGAGAAGCTCTTTGTCTCCAAAAATTCTCCCATTAGGGATTTTGGCCAACTTAAAGTTCATTCCCTCCTTCTCCAGTCTAGTCCGATGAGAAAGAGGAAAAGGAAGAGGAAGAGGAAGAGGAAGAAGAAGCTGAAGTCGATGTTGTTGTTAGGGCCAAGTCCCCAACTTTGAATGATCAGGTCATAAACCTAACTGAAAAAGATGAGGTCAAGGTTTCCAAGAGCACAACTTTGAAGAAGGCTGACACTTCTAAGGCCCAGATCACCGCCGCAGGAAAGAGCCTAGATGAGACTCTAAAGGAGATAGATGAGGAGATAACTGCTAATGCCGAGGTCGAGAATGGTACTACTCTGTCCACTGAGGCTGACACACTGCCAAACGCCGAGGTGGAACAGACCGAAGACACTGATCCATAGTCACACACTCTAGAATTTTTATTTTTTAATTGTACTTTTTTCTTTCTTTTGTTTATAGTTTGAGTGTTTTCCTTTTCTTTGCTAGGCCAAAGTGCCTTCCGATGTATTGGAACAAGTTCTTTGTTTTATATGCATGTCTGCTTTTGGCTAAGTGTTGAATGTTTGTCTTTAATATGTCTTGTGTGATCTTGTCTTTATGCTCTGTTTCTTTTCCATAATTTTCTAAGTATAATATTTTCTATAATCATCTTAGATTAAAACATCTCAAATATAACATCTCGGATAGAACCACTATCAATCATCTCAGATGATTTCAACTTGTAGAATTTTTCTAAAAGCTTTTTACAAGTGTCATATTCACTTTCATTAATACTTTTAGTCCCCTAATGTGAATCTAAGTATCACTTAGGTTCTCATTAAGGATGCATCATCTGAATCTTGCCTAAGGCTTAACCTTAGTGCACCAAGAGTATTAACTACCTCGACTTTTCATACAAACAAGTCAGATCGTGGCTGGTTTTGTCTTGTTTCTTGTTGAAACATCACTTTAACTCAGTCCAACTTTTCCATTATTGCAAGTAGGGCTGTGCAAAATACCGTCTAATCCACTAAAACCGTACCAATCCACATCAATTAGTACCGCTCTAACCGCTAATTGCAGTTTAAATTTTAAAATTTATAATCTACCAACCAAACCGCTCCACTCCGCTATATATATTTTTTAACTTCCAATGAAATATCAATGTAAAAATGATTGTGAGAGAGATTTAAGATATTAAATTTATTACAAATTAGTGGTTACATATATGTAATATATTGTGTAAAATTACTTTGTGTTATATATCTAAAAACTATTATACAAATTAGTGTTATATATTAGGCAAATGTATGATAATTAGTTAGAATATTCTTCAATCCGCCAATCTGCCAAAAACCACCCAAACCACAATTTCTCAATTTGCTAATCCGCTAACCCGTCATTCAGTTTGTAATTTTACTCTCAAATTGCCCGAATCACACCACACACACCCCTAATTACAAGTCTAAGTTAATCGGCATGTTCACCTTAAGAACATCAGCTTAAGACTTTTCAGTCTTATCTGACAATTATAAGTTTCAACAACTTTTTTAAACAATAAAATCGAACTAGTATTTTGTTAATACTTTGACTAAATCATTCAGATTACATTTGAAAACTTAGTGATGAAATAATTTCAATTTGTTGGTATTCCATGGCCTTAGCAGTTCCTTGCGATCACTTTCTTTTAATCGGTAAGCGTTGTTGCTGGTGACCAAGATGATTCTATACAGTCCTTCCCAGTTTGGGCCAAGCTTGCCCTTCATGGGATCTTTTATGTTTCCGACAACCTTCCTTAGGAAAAGATCCCTAACTTTGAACTCCCTAGGATTCAGTTTCTTGTTGTATGCCCTTGCAAGTCTCTACTGATATGCCACCAGCCGAATTACTACCCATTTTCTCCTTTCTTCAATTAAGTCCAGATCTCGGGTAAGGAATGCCTCGTTTGTCCCATTCTCTACTCTCTAAGTTCTGACTCCAATGATGCCGATCTCCAGAGGTATGATAGCCTCAGTGCCGTTAGCCATGGCAAAGGGAGATTCTCTAGTAGATCTTCTCGGCGTAATGCGATATGCCCATAAAACATTAGGCAACTCTTCTACCCACTTGCCCTTGGTGGCTTCTAATCTCTTTTTTATTCCATCCAAGATGGTCTTGTTAAAGGCCTCGGCTTGGCCATTGCTTTGAGGGATGCTGGGAGTTAAGTAGTAATTCTTGATCTTGTACCTTGTGCAAAAGTTTTTAATCAACTTGTTGTCAAATTAGGTGTCGTTGTCTACCACAATGGCTCTTGCAATCCCAAATTTGGTAATAATGTTCTTCTAGACAAAGTTCTTGACATTAACATCTTGAATTTTGGCCAGAGGTTCAGCCTCTACCCACTTTGTAAAGTAGTCTGTTGCCACCAATAAGAACTTTTTTTATCCAGTTGCCTTAGGCAATTGCCCAATCAGATCCATGCCCCACTGGGCAAATGGCTAGGGACTCGACACTAGGTCCAGCTCTCCAGCTGGTTGATGTATTAATGGTGCAAATCATTAACACTTTTTGTATTTTTTGACGTAGGCTTCGGAATCCTTTTGCATATAAGGCCATTAATAGCCCTGTGATATGGCTTTATGGGCAAGGGATCTACCCTCTGCATGGCTTCCACAAACCCCTTCATAGATCTCATATAGAAAGTCTTCCACCTAGGAATGGTGCACACACCGTAGCAAGGGTCTAGTAAAGGATCCTCTATACAAAAGGCCTTCTGCCGATAAGTAGAATCTAGCCGACTTCAATCTAATCTTGTGAGCTTCCCTTCTTTCTTCCAACAGCTGGCCATCTTTGATGAATTTGACCAAGGCATCCATCCAGCTTGGGCCCAGCTCTATGCATATTGCCTCATATTCTATTATTAGCGGTTCCATGCTTAGGCCTGATAAATAGTCTACCATTATCTTTATTAGCATATTCGACTTTATGGCGCTGGCGAGGTTAGCCAGGGCATCTACATAGACTTGCTGCAATCGACAACTCTAGAATTCTGCTAGTAACTTGATAACCTCTCTAACATAAGCCACCATCCTCTCATCTTGGGTTGCGTATTCTCTCATCACTTGGTTCACAATGAGTTAGGAGTCACAATAGACCACCACCTCCTCGGCTTCGACATATGTTGCTAATTTCAATCCAACAATGAATGCCTCGTATTCTGCTTCATTATTGGAGGCCTTGAACCCCAGTCAGATTGATTGTTCTATCATCTATTCGTCTGGTAAGACCAACACTACTTCTACCCCTGTTTTTTGTTAGTTTGAACTGCCATCAATAAAGAGGCAAAAGGACTCGCTGATGTAGATGTCACAAGGCTTCAGTGTTTCTTGGTCTTTTTTATATCCTGCTGGCGTGGGTTTTTGTGGCACGAGCTGTGCTTCTTTTAGTTTTCTACGCACCCTAGGCCGAGGTTTATTGGTAAGGACTTCGAGTTTGTGCTCGATGTGAACTCAACAACAAAGTCGACCAAAACCTAACCTTTGATTGTTGTTTTTGGTTTGTATTCTATGTCATATTGACGTAGAACCACAACCCATCGTGTCACTCTGCCGGTCAAGTCCCCATGGTACAGTAGGGACTTTAGTGGGTGCTCCATGAGCACCACCATCTTGTCAGCTTGAAAATAATGGTTCAATTTTTGTGATGCCATTACCAAGGCTAGTGTCAATTTTTCCAAAGGTAGGTATCCTGTCTTTACACTTGCCAGGGTCTTCCTCACATAATACACTGTCTTCTGCTCTCTTTCTTCTTCTCGGACGACCACGACACTAACAGTGTGGTCTGAGACTGCCAAATACAAGAATAGCTCTTCTCTTGGAACTGAATTCAACAATACTGGTGGGGTTGTCAAATACCTCATCAAGTCGACTAAGGCGGCTTTGCATTCGTCTGTCCATAAAAAGTATGTTGCCTTCTTCAACAACTGGAAGAATGGCTTGCACTTATCCGAACTCCGGCTGATGAATCTGTTCAATGCAGCTACCTTGCCGGTCAAAACTTGTATTTCTTTTGTTGTCGTCAGGCTCTTCAGTTCAATGATAGCCTTGATCTAATCAGGGCTTGCTTCAATTCCTCTATTGGTCACCAGATATCCCAGGAACTTACTAGATCCTATTCCGAACACGCACTTAGAGGCATTCAAACGAAGCCAGTATGCTTTCAGGATATCAAAAACAACCTTCAAGTCGGCTAAATGAGCTGAAGGTTCCCTTCTCTTCACGACCATGTCACCGACGTGGACTTCCACGGTCTTCCTGATCAGATGTTTGAACATCTTTGTTACTAACCACTGATATGTTGTCCTTGCATTCTTCAGTTCAAAGGGCATCACTTTATAGCAGTAGAGTCCCTTTGGAGTGATGAATGTTGCCTGCTCCTCGTCTGGAGCATACATGGCTATCTAGTGATAGCCTCGGTATGCATCAACGAAGCTCATTCTTTCATGGCCAAATGTGCTATCCACAAGATGGTCTATCTTTGGCAAAGGAAAGCAATCCTTTGGCAAGCCTTATTCAGGCTTGTAAAGTCCACACAAACTCTCTACTTACCGTTGTTCTTCTTAACTACCACAATGTTGGACAACTACGTCAGGTAGTTTACTTCTCAAATTTCCCAAGCCTCCAGTAGCTTCTCTACTTCCTCTTCAACTGCTTGTACATAGACCAAGGTTGGTCACCTGGCTCTCTGGACCACAGGTTTGGCCAACTTTTCTATGTTGAGCTTATGGCCAGTGACCTCAGAGCTAATTTTCGGCGTCTTGTCTGGTGTCCAGGCGAACATCTCTATGTTTTCTCTTAAGAAAGCTTCCAATTTTCTTTCTTCTTCCTCGGATAAGCCCGAGCCGATGAGGAAGAATCGTTTTTCGTCCCCTTCTTATACCTGGACCTTTTTCGAGGGTTCCTAGCTCTTGTCAGCGAGTTCTTTGCCAACATTGTCCAAGTCGTCCTGGTCTTCGTCTTCTACTTCTACCATCTTTATTTCTATAATAGCGCAGGCGTACTTCATTGCTGCCATGGAGCAGTTTTTTGTCTATACTTGGTCTCCTTTCAGATCCACAGTCTAGAACTCAGTTAGGAATCGCAGTAACTGATGTAGGGCTAAGGGAACAGCCCTCATAGCATGTAGCCAAGGTTTTTCCAAGATGATATTGTAGGGGAGGGGGTGTCTATCATGGTAAACTCTATCGTAACTGTAGACACCCCATTTTTTATGGCCCTTAAGACTTGGGTGCCACTGATTGATCACTTCACGTTGAATGTGTACGCTTGTCAAATCCTTGATTTCTTCAGCAGGAAACCTTAGTTTTGAACCTACAAAC
Organism: Camellia lanceoleosa; assembly: GCA_025200525.1. NCBI lineage: Eukaryota > Viridiplantae > Streptophyta > Magnoliopsida > Ericales > Theaceae > Camellia > Camellia lanceoleosa. The sequence continues at coordinate 44,555,676 of CM045772.1, forward strand.
CTTGTGTTTTGTTTTGGACCAAAACAGTAGTTTTTCAAGCCTGTGCATCCAGGGACCTGCAGACCCACTAGTGTGGCCAGCCGCCCATTATTAGTAGCATGCCGCCCACTTGTATAAATTTTCAGATCTTTTTTCCAACTGTGTCCACAGATGCATGCACTGCACCAGCTGTGTTTATATAGATATTTCTGAGGTCGTCTCATATATATCTATATATGGATGACTCCCTCTCATTTTTTTAGGGTTAGAAAATTTTAGAGAGTAAAAGTTTTGAAAAACGTTTCTCTCTCTACATTTCTCTCTTCCTTGCAACTTACATGACCTTTGCCTAGACACTCTAAACCAAACCTTGAGGGATCTTTGTTGAGGTGCTTAAGCTTGCATTTTAGCACTTGAGAGTGTGAAATTAGTGGTTTGGAAGTTTAAGGGAGCATTCCTCTTCAAGAGGTATACATTCTAGTTCTTTTGTACCATCTCTTTCTCATTTTTTCTTGCTATTTTTTAGATGTTTATCACCTATATTTTTGGGCTGAAACTTGTGGTTTAAAGCCATGAAAGGTAGAGAGGTGGATCACCCTTCTTTAAACCTTGTTTCATAGGCTTTTACCCTTGTGTTTTCTACCTTTTTATCAACTTTTTTTGAACTTTTTACCACCAGTTTTTAGAGTTTTCTAAAGGCTAAAATCTTGTTTTGAAGTCCCAAAAATGGAGGGGGTAGCCTCCCCTCCTTGTGCTTATTTATTAGCTTAATTGCTCCATGTTTTTAGCCTACTCTTTTAGCCATTTTTACTTTAATTATAGCACTATTTTGAGCTAATTTAGGACTACTTTTATGTGTTAGTTTCATTTATTCTTTGTATTGCATGTTTGTAGTGTAATGGTCCTCATAGGCTTGGTGATTTAGGCCTTATCCACCAACCTATGTAAATTGATAGCATTTATTTCTTACTTTCCATACTTGTATTCACCTCTAAGCATCTCTACAATCTCCCTCCTTTCTTGGCCTTTTCTCTTTGTTTTGAGAGTTGCTCCAAAAGGAGTGTTGTTTAAGCTTAAAGGGTGATATTGTGCTTAATCGTTTAATCCCTTTGGGGGTTCATTACCAATGGCATGATCTCCCTTTCATGCCTAAAACAACATTTTGTTTGACACTTCTCTCTAATAGTGGACTTAAAGCTCATTATTTGACTTAATTGACTAATGAGAGGAAGGTAATTAAAATGGAGTAATAAAATTGGGGTTAAAATGAAGTGAGATAATAAAATGGTTTGGGTTCAATCAGACGTCAATGGAACCTATCGAGTCTTAAGTCGTTTCATACTTATTAGTGATGAAAACGGTTCAAGAGTCAATGTCAACCCCTTCCCTTGATCAATCCATAATAAAGAGGAGGTTTTGTTGGTCTTTCCTTACCATTTATTAAAATTGTATCCCTTGGTTCATAAGTCATCAAGCAATGAATTTGTGCCAATTGATGGCTTACGAATTGAGCCTACCACTCCTTTGAGCTGTTCGATGATAAGGATGGGTAAGGTGGACAAACATCCCCTGAAAATGCTCTAATTGTGCTCTGTTTATTTTCTGTTGCAGCAAGAGAAATCCAACATTAGTGGCCGATAGGCCACCTTTGCCTGGGCAGCAGGCCATTATTAGTGGTCGGCCGGCCACTACTTCTGGCCTAGCGGCCACTTTTTCCCACAAGGCAATGTACTGTTTCCTGTAGAACGGAGTAGAAACTGAGGTGAAAAATCAATGCAATAAAACGGAGAGCATTTTCAGGTGAAAATCCACATCCATGCATGAACCATCCGTCAATTCTTGAGATCCGTTAAAATAATGTTGTAATAGTAGTATGTTGTACTTAAAGAAGTAAACTTGTAACTAATTAGTTAGTTTAGTTAGAATAGCTAGTTAGTTTTGTGTTGTACTTAATTAATTAGCTGAAGTAGTTAGTTAATTTATGTTGTTAAAATAATTAACTAGCATAGTTAATTTATTTCATTGGGTTGTAATAGATTAGTTAATTCATAGTAATTAGCTAGGGAATCCATTCAGACCCTCCTCTACGAGAGCAAAAATGTAATAATGTGTATGTCTTCCAGCCCTATCTATTTCTCCATTTTATTTACTTACTTATAATGGGTAGTTTAGAACATCATGTTTCTTTTAGCATTTCCCATGTTTGCATCCACTCGTCTTGCATGCATGAGGCTCAGCACATCATTCTAACAAAGCAATGTCGTTTAAATACTTTTTTGAAAACGTGCTCAAACTACATGCTATCAAGTTGATTCACATGCTATGTTAATAGCCGAGGCTATTTAAAGTTTCATATTGCATGTGTTGCACTAGTCATTTGCATAGTTAGGGGCATGCATGTTTTCTAACACTTTTGTTTCTTTTGTCTCGCCTGGAAGTACTAGTTGAGCATTTTATTGCTTTAGCATATCGCATGAGTGTGATTGTTATCATATCTAGCATGCTTGCCATGAGGCTAAATGCTTAAATGCTATATCTGCTTAAATGCCTGTGGATGAAGGCTAATTGCTTGAATTGAGATAATTTGAGTAATGTACATATGAGACCACTTTTTTAAGTGGTACCTATTCGAAACAGTTTTCAGCAATATACATGAAATCAAAGAGTTCCAATTTTTGCAAGTTAGTCTGTACTTGTGTGCAATACATAGTAAAGTTAGTCTAATAATCGCAACAAGAGCATATAATGTAAATAAGAAACATGTAATGATTAGTAAAGGCCGATCTTTGATCGGGCAAGTGGGGTGCTTAATTCATGACCTTCCCCTCTCGTACCTAAGTTCTTGAGCCGAAACACTTTGGTGATGACGAACACGTAGCCTTCAGCACGAGTCATGGGTTTCCTAAATTTTTCAAAAATATTTAGGTGGCGACTCTGTATCTGGCAAAGCAGTTCATTTTTGGCATTTTGATTCAAAATCGATTTGTCAAAAGATTTGCCGGATTTGGACTCTTTTGTGTTTATCTATTTCACATTGCACTTGTGAAATCAGATTTAGAATTAGAGGAGTTCGAATTGTAGGGCTATCGTATCCGAAAGGAGCATGAAAAGTCAAGCTATAGTTTCTGGCGACTCTGCTAGAAATAGTAGAGAATTTGACTCGAACTTCATGATGTGAAATTTTATCTACACTTATATGTTCTTTGCATTGCATTTGTATTTGTGGGTATAAGTCCCTGTGTTTTTTTTTTTTTTGCTATTCCTAGACGGTTTGCCAGAGGCTTGCCCAAAAGCTTGCCAAAAGGCTAACTGGTTGTGGGCTCTGCCATGTTGGAAACACAGCCCTTATATCTGGACTACCGCTGTACCGTTTGATCTTCCTTTCATTTCTCAGTGTTAGGTGTGAGAGGTATATTAGGTAGTCTTGCTGAGGTATCCCTTTTGACCATTTGGCCTAGCTACATATAGTAAATCCTTAGTGACTGTTCCAAACTAGAACAGGATACTCACCCTAATGCAGGATTGCGTGAAACCACTTAATTACAATAGTGCAACCTAGTTCATGACAAAACTAGGACAGGGTAACCCTACCCCCTCATAGAGGTGTTTTGGCTCTCTCTTAATTGGTATGTGCTTTACAGTGAAACTGTACAGGAATGTACATAACAGTTGCAAAATTAGTATCTATTTTGAGGCAAGATTCAGTGTGAAGTGTAGTCCTACAGCTTTGATCATATCTGTGTTAATAAAACGTCTTCAGCTGAGGCACTGTACGGTTTCTTATTGTTGCTCTTTTGCTTTATTTCTTTTTTTGCTAAGTAGTTTAAAACTATAGCTTCAGAAGGTTCTAATATCCCCTAAGTACTCTAAACCCAAGTCAGAAGACTATGTAAGGCCGGGGATCTTGTTCGGGGACAACCTATGTTTACCTCACTACCACCGGTTACAAGGAAAAGGAGAATCAAACAGAGTTCACCTATTCATTTCTTATAGCAGTCACCCCTCAACGTACTTGGGTTTAGTCCAGATCAAGAACAGTTGTCTACTTCCATCTCAGCTCAAAGACAATCACACATTCCCATGGCACAGTATCCCCCAGCCGATATGGAGGAATTAATACTTCAGTTGCAGCAAACAATTGAGACACTAGTACGCAATGCGACCCGTCAGGCCGAGGTTATGACTCGTCAGCCTGAGGTTATAACCAGACTACAACAACGACAACCACAGTCAGCTGCGGCCTCTGCATCCCATGTACCTACTGCGGCTATCCCAGCACTCGGAGCCACCGCTCATACTGCCAATGTTCAAGAAAACCAGGCAATCTAGCAAAGCAAGTCCCAGTACAAGCCTCCAAAGCCCCGGTTTATCAAACCGAGGCTTCGTTTGAGTTCGAAGATGATCCAACTGCAATCGAGGTCAATAAACTAGAAACGTTGTTCAAGAGACCGCAAGTTGTCAACTCCATCCCAAACATAGAGGATGGGTACACCAATTCTATAGTTACATTACCTGATCAATTTAAGATGACGCACATTGACCGTTTTGACGGTTCCGGGGATCCAATGGTTTACTTACAACTGTTTTCGAATGTCTTGCGGCCGATGGGCTCAACTAGACTACAGAAGCTATCTCTCTTTGGTCGCACCATGTCAGGTATAGTGGCCATTTGGTATGCTAAGTTGAAAGACTCCGTCAAACAGAATTGAAAAGAGATGGTTGAGGCCTTCATTACTCAGTACTCTTAAAATATACAGATTGAGGTCACAACTCATGATCTCGAGGCAACACGCCAAGAGCCGAAGGATAGTTTCTCTGAATTTGTGACAAGATGAAGAGCTAAAGCCTCGATAATGACCACGAGGCCTTCCGAGAAGGACCAGATCAAAATGGTTGTCCGGAATCTGCATGGCAAGCTGCTGCAAAAGATGATTGTCCTACCTCTATTTACATTCACAGAGCTCTATGAAATAGGGGTGCAAATTGAGGAGCTATGAAACAGGGAATTATTACTGAGGAGAAGAAGCCAGCCAAGAGGCCATTCGTTCGCAGTTCCAATGCTACCAGTGGTAACACAACTGTGAGGCCATCGGATGTAAGTGTTATCACCACAACCAAGACTGCTGACCCCTTCACCAACATAGGCTCACAAACATCATCCAACCCTACCTGACCCCAGAAGACTTTTAACCAACTGTACATGACCCTTTCCAAAGCCATGCAGGTGTTAGTCAAGAAAGGGCACCTAGAACCCTTGGAACCTCGACCGTTGCCTAACCCATTTCTACCCAAGCATAACCACACAAAATACTGTGTTTTTCACCAGCAGCATGGTCATGACACCAACCAGTGCTTTCGATTGCGTCATAAGATTCAAGATCTCATCGACAACAAGGTTATCACTCTATCTCAAAAACCAAATGTAATCACCAATCCACTCCCAACCCACAATCAAGTCCCCCCACCTCAAAACCTTAACCTTATCCATACACTAGCCATCTCTTACGACCCTAGCGTATATATTACTCCCTCCCACCTACCAAAATCGACATTGTTCATTCCTAAAGGTGCAGATCTGTGCATGATGGACATGTCCCAACCTCAATCCAAGCCTGTGGTGATGAAACTTATAATGAAAGGGGAGTCGACCTTGAAGGAAGGTATTAATCTGTTATCGGAGTGTCCTGGCAACTTATCTGAGATGGTGTATGACTCGAGTTACTATATTGTGTCAACTAGTCAAACCAAGCTTGAAGTAGTGCTACCAATCTCGATAGGCATCAATGTGGTTAGGGAAGAGGGCCTGAGCCAAGGGTTAGACGATTTGTTCGACCTCAAAGAGGATTTGGACAACCTGCAGTTCTTTGATGAACATGATCAGGGAGATGTACAAATCGGGTGGTTCAACCTGAACAGATTAATTGATAATACTGGATAGCTAAGTGATTAGCCAGATAAAAAAGAAGAAACCAGAGTAAAACCAGATGGAAATGAAGCAGAGGTAGCAACAATGGCTGAGAAGGTTGATGAGAAAGGGAAACTACTGGAGAGCACATGCGTGGGAAAACCAAGTCAAGAAATGGGAGTTGTGAACACCGCAGACACCGGACAGGAAGCTGCACTGAGCTAGTTTGAACAAGAAAAAATTGAAGAAAGCTGGAGAACTGTAATTACGTTGCACCCTGTGTCACGACCCAAACCCGCCCCTATGGGTATAGCATCGCAACCAGCCAGTAATCCATTATTACCAAAGGCCTACTTAACAGTACTGACAGTAATACAGAGTAAGGGGGCTAGCGGAAGCCAAACAGTAAATGAAAGATATCTAATGAGCTATGACAATCTGAATGCGAAAAGACTTTATATAAACAAGTCACATTTATAACCAAAACATATATACATCGTCCAGGTTAGGGACCTAATCCCTTCACTGTAACTGTATAGTCAAGTCCTAAACACTTATTACAAAACAGAGACAGAAGGGTGAGACTGAGACACCCTAAAAATAGCCTTAGCTTGAATGGACTTGGGACCTCGAAGTGAGGCACAGAGGTTGGCTTGACAAAACGGGAGCATAACTTGACGCTCCTAGCTTCGGTCCGATGCCTAGACACCTACATATAAATATAAACAGTGAGCTAAAGGCCAGTGAATAACATATGCGTAAAGGGGTTAAGAATGAATGTCCTTTCAGTAATTAAAACAGTCAATTGTATCAGTAAATCAGTTGTTCAATCAGTGGCTCATATTTCATGCCATAACAGTTATTTAGAAGCCATAATAGTCATATGTAGTACATCCAATAGCAAAATAGTACAGTAGGTCTTGATAGACGGAACAGTCAGTTGATAGCCATCAAATAGTAAACAGTAGTGGTTCCAAACATTGGAGCCGACAGAGATCTCTGTAACAATAACAATAACAGTAATAGTAAGTTGCTATGGATGCCACGAGTACAGTTCACAAATAGGACAAGCATTCATTCAGTAAACAATGTCATTTCAGGAAGCAGTACAATCGATCATTCAGAAAGTAATCATAATTGAACATATCTTTACGAGATCGTTACTCACAGAGTACTGGGCTATAGGTGAGCTAATGAGCATCCTCGGATGCCAACCCTACACAGTTACAGAATGAACACACACTAAGTTACACACTTAGGATTAATAGCTTAGCCCCTAAACTTGACTTAGTGTGGTTCTATAACATTTTCCTCATTAAGATGCCTTAAACTTGACCTAGGAATGCCTAGGATGAAATGAGGATGCAAAGATGTACTTTAAAATACTTTTCAAAATTTACTGAAACAAGGGTCCACGCTCGAGCATGTCTCTCTACACTCGAGCGGACATGCAGACAATGAAGCTCCGCTCGAGCGCGACTTCCTTTGCTCGAGCGGGATGCAAACTCATGAAAAGTAATGGTTGCATGATATTTACGCTCGACGAACGCTCGACCTCCGCTCGAGCATGAGACTCAGACCCTCGCTCGAGCATGAATTCTCTTGCTCGAGCGGACTGCAAAACACTTGAACTTCTGGGCATATGCATGTCACACTCAATCGTTACTTTATACGCTCAAGCGGAAGTGCATGTACTCAGAGTGTACGCTCGAGCGTGGAGTCCTCCGCTCGAGCGTGAATCAAAAATCTGGAATTTCCAGATTGATCCCCAAGCACAAAAACTCAATCTTAAAAGCTTCAAACTCGATTCTTTTGGGCTAATTTTCTGGAAAACACTTGAAAACTCATACTACAACATGTTTCAAAGATCAATTATGAAATCAAGCCCAAAAGTAAGCCAATTGAACACCAAATTAAATGTAAACATCAAGAACAATGCAAAATCATACATGCATGAGTTCCCATGGACTCTGGTGTGCTAACACAAGATCAAATGCAAGATTGAGCTCAAAATCATGGTGAATTCATGGACCGAAACTAAAATAGGAACATGCATGTGGGAATTTCATGAAAATGACTTCAAAACACTATGATATGGACATACATGTACACAAAGCCTCATAATTCAACACTTTGAGCTAAAACTTGACTCTAATCTCCCATATTTCCATGAACCATGCAAGATACAACTTAAATTCATAATTGAGAGGATGAATTCCCTACCTTAGGTCTAGAATCCCAAATGTTGAAACCTAATTTTGCAATGCTCCTTTAATTCCTCTAATTTTCAAGCCAATTTCTTGTTGAAACCAAACTTCTCCTATCTCCCTCTCTCTCACAGTTTTTGGGTCAGGAAGATGAATAAAAGTGGTGCATCAACATATGTAAGATGTAAGGAGTGTTGGTCTAGAATTAGGCCACTAAGTGGCAAAAGTGTAATTTACTTGCACTAATGTGATTTAGCATTATTTAATCTAATTTAATCATTCCAAATTGAATTTTAATTAAAGCTACCATAAAATCACATAAATCCTAATTAGCATATAAGACTAATCAGTTTCTGATTCGGTCGCCAATAAGGCTTTCAATTTGCAATTCGAAATTAAAACATGAACAAATCATTTAATGACAGACAGATAGGAATGCAATTAAAGCAACATGTTCATACAATCAGTTCAGAATTTCAGCTTAATCAATTACTTATCATGCTCAATCACAGTTTAGCACTAATCAGAGGTGAGGGTTGTCACAGTCTTCCCTCCTTAAAAAGAGTTTGGTCCTCCAAACTTGAATTACCTTCATTCTGGAAGAACACTGGATTCAGGGGGAACAATTCAGGATATCTTTTCATCATATCATCTTCCCTTTCCCAAGTGGCATAAACACCACCATGGTTTTGCCAGTCCACTTTCACTAATGGAATTTCTTTATTTCTCAACTTCTTGATTCGTCGGTTTACAACCTGAATAGGCCGTTCTTCATAGGTGTAGTCATCACTTAGCACTACACAAGTAGGCTCAATAACATGGAAGGGATCCCGAAGGTAATCCCTCAACATTGAAATGTGGAAAACATTATGCATATGCTCCATTTCAAGAGGAAGTGCTACTTGATACGCCACTGGATTAATCTTTTCAATGATTTCATACGGCCCAACATATCTCAGCGCTAGCTTGCCCTTAGCCCCAAAACGAGTCTGCCCTTTCATTGGTGTCACTTTAACAAAAACATGATCACCCACTTCATATTCTCTGTCTCGCCTTCAGATATCCGCATAACTTTTCTGTCGACTTTGTGCGGTTTTCAATCTTTGTTGAATCAGTTTCACCTTTTCTATGGTCTTATGTACAATCTCGGGCCCAAGCAAAGGCCCATCTCCAACTTCTGCCCAGCAAATAGGAGATCGGCATTTTCTGCCATATAAAGCCTTGAAAGGCACCATACCAATGCTTGAGTGAAAACTGTTATTGTAGGCAAATTCAGCTAACGGTAAATGACTTTCCTAATTTCCTTGGAAATCAAGAACACACATACGCAGTAAGTCTTCCAGAGTCTGGATTGTTCTTTCTGACTGGCCATCTGTCTGAGGATGGTATGCACTACTCAACCTCAATTCGGTACCCAACACTGTTTCCAGAATCTCGATGTGAACTTCGAGTCCCTATCAGAAACAATAGAAACAGGCACTCCATGCAATCTGACAGTCTCATCAATATAAATTGTAGCCAATCTGTCCGCAATATAAATTGTTTTGACAGGTAAGAAGTGAGCAGATTTAGTCAATCTATCAACAATAACCCAAATGGAGTCCATACCTTTACTGGAGCGAGGTAAACCAACAATGAAATCCATAGTGATATGTTCCCATTTCCACTCCGGTATTAGTAAGGGCTGAAGTAAGCCTGCGGGTCGTTGATGTTCGGCTTTGACTTGTTGGCAGTGTAGGCATTTTGACACAAACTCGGTAATCTCTTTTTTCATTCATGGCCTCCAGAAATTAAGTTTCAAGTCTTGGTACATTTTCGTATTTCCCAGATGGATGGAAAGTTTTGAATTGTGGCCCTCCTGTAAAATTTGCCTTTTCAGTTCAGAATCATTCGGTACACACAACCTTCTCTGAAATTTCAATACATTGTTTTCAAATTTAAAGTCCGGCCTTGGTTTGGATTCCCGTTCATTGATGATCTTTTTCAGAAAGTCATCTTGGCTTTGTTTCTCTTTAATCTCTTCAATAAGAGCCGGTTGAGCAGAAATAGCAGCCAATGTTCTACCTTGTTCACGCAAAACAATCTCAACTTCGAATTTTTCAAGGTCACATAACAATTCTTTCTGTCCAGTGAGTAAACAGGCCAAATTCCCAATTCATTTCCGACTCAGTGCATCGGCAACGGTGTTAGCTTTTTCTAGATGGTACAAGATTTGCAAGTCATAGTCTTTTATCAGTTCTAACCATCTCCGCTGCCTCATGTTCAACTCTTTCTGTGTAAAGAAATATTTTAAGCTCTTGTGATCTGTGTACACTTCAAATGTTGCCCCATAAAGGTAGTGGCGACAAATTTTCAATGCAAATACCACTGCAGTAAGTTCAAAATCATGAGTGGGGTAGTTCTTTTCATGCGGTCTCAATTGTCGAGAAGCATATGCAATAACTTTACCATTCTGCATTAATACACATCGCAAACCCTTATAAGAAGCATCACTGAAAATAGTAAATCCATCCGTACCTGAGGATAGGGTGAGAATCGGTGCGGTCACAAGTCGAGTCTTTAACTCTTGGAAGGCTAATTCTCTCTGATCAGTCCAGTCAAATGATATTCCCTTTTGAGTCAATTGAGTCAATGGTAGAGCAATTTTAGAGAAATCTTTCACAAACCTTCTGTAGTACTCGGCTAAACCTAAGAAACTTCGAACTTCAGTAACGTTAGTCAGTCTAGGCCAATTCACCACTGCTTCAATTTTCTGTGGGTCAACTGAAATGTCATCCTACTAATCACATGTCCCAAAAATATAACATTATTAAGCCAAAATTCACACTTTGTTAGTTTTGCATATAGTTTCTATTCTCTTAAGGTCTGTAAGGCAATTCTTAAATGACGTTCATGTTCTTCCTTAGTCTTGGAATAAATCAAAATGTCATCTATAAAAACAACCAAAAATTCATCAAGGAATGGTTTGAAAATTCTGTTCATAAGGTCCATAAATGCAGCAGGCGCATTAGTAACTCCGAAAGGCATAACAAGAAATTCATAATGTCCGTACCTCGTTCGAAAGGCAGTCTTTTCAATGTTCTCTGTTTTGACTTTCAGCTGGTGATATCCGGATCTAATGTCAATCTTAGAGAAGACTTGAGCACCCTGTAACTGGTCAAATAAATCATCAATATGAGGCAGTGGGTATTTATTTTTTACTGTTACCTTATTCAATTCACGGTAGTTAATGCAGAGTCTTAGTGAGCCGTCTTTCTTTTTCACAAATAAAACTGGTGCACCCCACGGTGAAGTACTAGGCCTAATGAACTTCTTATCCAACAATTCTTACAGCTGAATTTTCAATTCTTTCAATTCAGTAGGTGCCATTCTGTACGGAGCTTTGGAAACTGGTTGTGTACCAGGTAACACTTCAATAGTGAACTCAATCTCCTTATCAATCAAATCCCTTGGCAAGTCATGGAAAGACATTTGGGAATTCTCTGACTATAGGAATACTGTCCACATTAGCTTTAGTATCAGTAGGTACAGTCAATATGCAACATAAATACCCTTTATACCCCTTCTTGATTAATTTAAATGCTTTCATGGACGAAATCAGATATGGGGTAGGTACTACAGCAACTCCGTTAAACACAAATTCAGGTAAACCAGCTGGACGGAAAACAACTTGTTTTGTTTCACAGTCTATGGTAGCATGATATTTGTTAAGCAGTCCATTCTCAAAATTACATTGAAATGATCAATGTTCAAAGACAATAAATCAATATACAAATGTACATACCCGACAATAATCTCACATGCAGGATACACATAAGCACAAGTCATGGATCTCCCAACGGGTGAAGATACAGCTAACAAATAGTTCATGGGTTCCAGTGGTCTATTTAATTTTTGTGAAAAAACATGCGAGACAAACGAATGTGTACACCCCGAATTAATCAGAATATATGCATTTTGAGCACAAATTGAGAGTATACCTGACACAACTGTCTCGGTGTTCTGCACATCTCCCGGTACAAGTGCAAACACCCGGCCTTGCCTTAAAGGCTCTCTTCCAGTAGCTTTGGGATTAGATTTTGGTGTAGCAGTTGATGCTACGGCACTAGCTGCAGCTTTACTATTGCCTTGAAAAGTGGAAGGGCAATCTTTGACCATGTGGCCCACCTTGCCACACCTGTAACAAGCACCAAAAATTTTATAGCAAACCCCCTTATGCCTTTTTCCACATCCAGAGCAGGGTGGTATGGAACCACTTCCCTGACTAGAACTGTTTGTTGACCCTGTGTTCTGCTTTTTATTCAATGAACTGTTCCGGCCTTTCTTAAACTTGAAGCCCCGTCTCTTACCGCACCACTCAGTCGCTAGTGTTTCAGTCTGTTTTAATGCCTCGATATTCGACTCAGCTATTATTGCTCGGTCAAGAACATCCACATATTTAAGCAGTTTCAAGACATTGATTCGATCAAGAATTTTTACATTGAGCCTGCCTTTAAACTTCCTGGCCTTTTTATAATCAGTATCCACCATGTGTGGTGCGTATCTGGCGAGTTTAGTGAATTTTATTCATATTTAGCTACTGACATGGTGCCCTGTTTCAACTGTTCAAATTTAGTCACTTTGCGATCCCTGACACACTGAGGGAAGTATTTTTCAAAGAAGGCTTCTTTAAATTGAGCCCAAGTCATAGCATTACTAGTGTCGCGGACAAGCATCCAATATCGTCTAGCCTCTTCCTGTAAGGTGAAGGTAGCCAGTAATACCTTGTGTGCCTTCGAACAAGGAAACACTTCAAACAATTTCTCGATTTCTAGAACCCATGTTTCGGCCTTTAGTGGTTCAAGGCCTCTTTGGAATGATGGTGGTTTTATTTTGCTGAACTTCTGTGTCAAAGCAATTATATAATCATTAACATTTGGTTTTGGCTATACTGGAGGAGGTGAGTTTTTTGTTGTTTTTGCCTTAGGGCCCTTCCCTCAGCGAATCGGATTTTCTCTTTCTTTCATTAACCTTGTCATCTGATTAAATTCAATATTCGGAGCACATTTCTTGCATTCTCCATCTTACTATAGGCAATATGGTAATGATAAACATAGGAAGTTGCTGACTTAAGCACATTAGCACATATATTCATATCATTGCCACACACACTTTCCCATGCTCATGCAATGCCCTAATGACTTTTCTAGGACATCCTATAGCTCATTTAGACACGTGTGTGCGGTATAACTCGTGCTATAGCATCGCTCTGATACCACTCTGTCATGACCCAAACCCGCCCCTATGGGTTTAGCATCGCAATCGGCCAATAATCCGTGATTACCAAAGGCACCTTATGATCTTGTGATGTCTGAGTAAGGGGTAGCGGAAGCCAAGCCAAACAGTAAATGAAAGATGTCTAATGAGCTGTGACAATCTGAAAGCAAAAAGACTTTATATAAACAAGTCACATTTATAACCAAAACATATATACAAACATCATATACATCATCCAGGTTAGGGACCTAATCCCTTCACCGCAATTGTACAGTCAAGTCCTAAACACTTATTATAAAACAGAGACAGAAGGGTGAGACTAAGACACCCCAAAAATAGCCTTAGCTTGAATGGACTTGGGACCTCGAAGTGAGGCACAGAGGTTGGCTTGACAAAACAGGAGCTTAACTTGACGCTCCTAGCTTCGGTCTGGTGCCTGGACACCTACATATAAATATAAACAGTGAACTAAAACCCAGTGAATAACATATGCGTAAAGGGGTTAACAATGAATGTCCTTTCAGTAATTAAAACAGTCAATTGTATCAGTAAATCAGTTGTTCAATCAGTGGCTCATATTTCATGCCATAACAGTTATTTAGAAACCATAATAGTCATATGTGGTACATCCAATAGCAACACAGTATAGTAGGTCTTGACAGACCGAACAGTCAGTTGATGGCCATCAAATAGTAAACAGTAGTGGTTCCAAACATTGGAGCCAACAGAGATCTATGTAACGGCGATACTTGATAACGATGAAGTTGTTATGGATGCCACGAGTACAGTTTACAAATAGGACAAACATTCATTCAGTAAACAATGTCATTTCAGGAAGCAGTACAGTCGATCATTCAGAAAATAATCATAATTGAACAAATCTTTACGAGATCGTTACTCACAGAGTACTGGGCAATAGGCGAGCTAATGAGCGTCCTCAGATGCCAACCCTACACAGTTACAGAATGAACACACACTAAGTTACACACTTGGGATTAATAACTTAGCCCCTAAACTTGACTTAGTGTGGTTCTATAACATTATCTTCATTAAGATGCCTTAAACTTGACCTAGGAATGCCTAGGATGAAATGAGGATGCAAAGATGTACTTTAAAACACTTTTCAAAATTTGCTGAAACAGGGGTCCACGCTCGAGCATGGAGTCCTCCGCTCGAGCGTGGATCAAAAATCTGGAATTTCCAAATTGATCCCCAAGCATAAAAACTCAACCTTAAAAGCTTCAAACTCGATTCTTTTGGGCTAATTTTTTGGAAAACACTTGAAAACTCATACTACAACATGTTTCAAAGATCAATTATGAAATCAAGCCCAAAAGTAAGCCAATTGAACACCAAATTAAATGTAAACATCAAGAACAATGCAAAATCATACATGCATGAGTTCCCATGGACTCTAGTGTGCCAACACAAGATCAAATGCAAGATTGAGCTCGAAATCATGGTGAATTCATGGACCGAAACTAAAATAGGAACATGCATGTGGGAATTTCATGAAAATGACTTCAAAACACTATGATATGGACATACATGTACACAATGCCTCATAATTCAATAGTTTGAGCTAAAACTTGACTCTAATCTCCCATATTTCCATGAACCATGCGAGATACAACTTAAATTCATAATTGAGAGGATGAATTCCCTACCTTAGGTCTAGAATCCCAAATGTAGAAGCCTAATTTTGCAATGCTCCTTTAATTCCTCCAATTTTCCAAGCCAGTTTCTTGTTGAAACCAAACTTCTTCTATCTCGCTCTCTCTCATGGTTTTTGGGTCAAGAAGATGAATAAAAGTGGTGCATCAACATATGTAAGGTGTAAGGAGTGTTAGTCTAGAATTAGGCCATTAAGTGGCAAAAGTGTAATTTACTTGCACTAATGTGATTTAGCATTATTTAATCTAATTTAATCATTCCAAATTGAATTTTAATTAAAGTTACCATAAAATCACATAAATCCTAATTAGCATATAACACTAATCAGCTTCTGATTTGGTCGCCAATAAAGTCTTCAATTTGCAATTCGAAATTAAAACATGAACAAACCATTTAATGACAAACAGATAGAGATGCAATTAAAGCAACATGTTCATACAATCAGTTCAGAATTTCAACTTAATCAATTACTGGTCATGCTCAATCACAGTTTAGCACTAATCAGAGGTGAGAGTTGTCACACCCTGTAAGGGACACTTATGAAGTGAAGATGATACAAGTAGAGGTGGACAATTTGGCCACTAAAACTTTTGCTCATGTTGATTTTTGCTGTTGGGCTGTATGATAAAGAGAGTTTTGTTTTCACATAGAGGTTATCAAAAGCTCCAAATAGTATATGCTTCAGCCTATCAAAAGCACTAGACATGTCTACATTTTCTTTTTAAGGATGCGTATATATATGAGACGTATTATTTTATTCTTATTAGAAATTAATTTATAATTTTGTTTGGACTTGTAGAGTAAGAAATAAATTTGTAATGATGTAAAGAATTGTATAAAACTAGGAGATATAGAAACAATATAATGTGCATATATTTTAAATAAAAGAAAATTCTACAATATATAAAATTATATCGTAAAAAGTGTAATAATTTATGTCATGTAAAAAAAAATCATAAAAGATTATATATAACATACAAAATATTTTATGAGTATATTAAAAATAACTTTTTATGACATGCAAAATTATACTGTAAAAAGTGTAATGATTTATGGTATGCAAAAATTATGTCATAAGTGACAATAAACTTTCCGAGACATGTTATATGACGACATTCGTGTGCATGTCGTGAAAGAATTTCTACGACATGGATTATAAGTCATAAAAATTTAAGAGGCATCTCCTTCAACAATTTATTAGTATACAATTAAGGCAACGCAGAGACAAACCTATTATCGAACCTAGAGTTCAGTGAATAGTACCAATTAAATCTCAATTACTCACCTGCTTCATAATTTTCCTTATCCTTTTGTTAGATCAATAGAGCCCTTGTTTGCCATAATGGGTTGGGTCGGATTGAGGCTAATATAATTACAGATAGACAAAATAAATTTTTTAATACAATATGACAAAATATTACATATAAATGGGTTTTGTTTAAGTGTGCAACCCCCTTAAGGTTGCACACCATATGCAACCCAATTGTTAGCCGTTAGATTACAATAATTGATCAAGACCATTGAATTGTTTAATTGTGAAAAAGTTGAAACCGGGGCAACCGGTTAATGCTTGTATTTGCACGATTGCATCCCACTCACTCTCTGTATTTCGTCCCTATCTCTCTCTGTTCTCCTCTCTGTGTAAGGTTGGGTTAGTGTAATTGGTGATTTCCATTAATAGCGAGAAGCCCCTACCGGGTTCGTTCCATTGACGAAGCTCTGTAGGGAACAGTATAACGGGCGATTTCCAATAACAACGTAACTACAAGCCTGTGTTGGTTCCATTACTGAAGTAAGCCCTTCTCTCCAACTAGATATGAGGTATGGAGCTGTCTCCCTCTCTCTGTCTCCCTCTCTGTCTCTCTGGCCTCTTTATTTCAGCTATTTTCCGTCAACTAAACCCCCATCCTAACTTCAACCGCTCCACGCTTCGCGCAAACGGGAACCCTTCCATTGGCAACTAACCTTTCTCTTTCTCAAGCGAGTGTTTGTGTTTGCACAAACAACTAAACGGTGTGAAAATGTCATGTTTGTGTTTGTGTTAACATTTTTCGGTTATCAAGTAATTGTTTGTACTAATGTCATGTGCAGTATGGCCCGAGCGGAAGTTAAAAGGAAAGGTGATGATTATGACATTCCAAATGAAGCAGATGACATTCGTTTGATGAATGGAAGTCCGGTGGAATGTTATCATGGTTCTTGGTAGTCCAGAAATGAAGAAGCAACCAACATGAACGTTGAAGCTGGCGGAGCCGATGTGAAAAAAGAAATGGTTGATGATGCTCATGGCAATGACATGGTTGGTAATGTTGAACGTGCTATTCTGGAACAGAAATTTGATTCGGTCGAAGATGGAGAAGCTTTCTACAATGCGTATGCTAAAACCAAGGGATTTAGTATACGAAAATCCAGATTTAACACAAATAAAGAGGGAAAGGTCGTTAGTAGGCTGTGGTTGTGTTCAAGGGAAGGTCAAAGATTACCAATATACTTGGACCATGTTGCTAAGAAGAGTAGAGCTCCCAAGGCACTAACAAGAGTAGGTTGCAAAGCCCAATTTACATACTGATGCGATCGAGATCTTTGAAGGAAAAGTATGTTGTGACTCACTTCGTCGCAGACCATAACCATGAATTAGGGAACAACAACATGTGATGTATCGAGGTCACATCGCGGTTTAAGCAATGACGACAAAGCTCAAGCAATGGCTATGCGCAACGTCGGTGTGAAGACTAGCCAAATCATGGACTATATGGTACATCAATCCGGGTCTTATGAGAATGTTGGTTTCGTCCGTACGGATTTGCACAACCATATTCAAGCCGAACGTAGAGCAGAAGTTGAGGATGGTGATGCGCAGGGTGCGTTGGTTTACCTATGTGCAAAACTTGATGTTGATGCACGTTTTTTTACAAGTATGATGTGTGTAACGATAACAAGTTACAAAATCTGTTCTAGGCAGTTTCAAAATCGCGGGCCGACTACGCAAAGTTTGGTGATGTGTTGATATTTGACTCAACTTACAAAACCAATGCATACAAGAAGCCTTTTGTCATGTTGGCTAGTGTGACTAGCCACTTTAGGACCACGATATTTGCATGTGTTTTGCTAGCTAATGAGACAATTGAGACATACACATGGGTTTTGGAAACATTTATGGAGGCGATGGGCAATAAAGCACCTGTGTCCGTACTGACAGATGGGGATAAGGCGATGCGAGAGGCAATCAGAAGAGTATTTCCAGACGCAAGACATCGATTATGTAATTGGCATCTTGGGAAAAATGCTATTTCAAATGTTCACATAAGTGGCTTTGCACATGCTTTCAAGCAGTGCATGGACATGGAAACGGATGAGACAAAGTTTGAGCATGGCTGGACGACAATGGTCGAAAAATTTGGACTTCAAACCAACAGTTGGGTGTTGGAGACATATGAGAAGCGTCATATGTGGGCTGAGGCATATATGCGTGGACATTTCTTTGCTGGGATGAAAAGCACTCAGCGCTCGGAGTGTATGAATGCTTATTTCAATCCCTTCCTCCAACACAAATTGAAGCTATATGAATTTGTTAGGCACTATGATCGGGCTCTTGCAAGGATATGGTATAATGACGCTGGAGATGATGCTGAAACAAATAACACTTTTCCAGTATTGATTACTCTATTGCAAGATATAGAGAGACATGGAGCTGAGCTATTCACCCGAAATATATTTAGAATGTTCCATGATGAAATCTTAGAAGAGGGGAAGTTGAATGTCAAGGACGTGTTCCCTTTGCCGGATGGTCAGAAATGTAACTATATTCATAAGTACAAAGTGAAGGACAGATCATGGATAGTAACACACAATCCAGTGGATGCTGCAATGAGATGTTCTTGCATGAAGTTTGAGTCATTGGGGCTACCTTGCTGTCACATGATATGTGTTATGAAAGCCAAAAATTTAACGCAAATTCCCCTAACTTGTGTGCTGCATAGATGGACAAGGGCTCCAAGCAAGGATGGCCAGCAATGGCCTCAACCCTCAATTGGTAGCACTACAACACAGACGGCCCGGTATGGGATATTAAGTTCTTCCTACCACGAAATGTGTTTCTATGCCTCGCAATCAACGGAAGGTTTCAAAGAGGCTAGGGATGCATGTCTTCCGATGACAAGCCGGATGAAGGAGTTATATGAGAGGAATCTGAATGATGGGAATGGAGACAAAGGAAAACATTCATTCCCTCGACAATTTGGAGTAGAAGATTCTGATGTTGTGAAGACAAAAGGGAACCCGGGACGGGCCTCGTACAACTGTCGAAGACCAAGAAAATGTGGGAATTGCAAATGCATTGGGCACACAAAGCGAACGTGTCCTAAGGTTCGGTTTAGCCAAACAGTGGGTACTAACTCAGATGCAGATACACCCCACATAACTAACCGTGAGTACAATGCGAAGTCGTTGCCCGTTTGCTGCAAAACTGGGTTAGTGGATCCAAGTACACCGCACATTAAGCAGTGGCGACTATTTTTCGATGCTTCTCCTGATTCGAAGCAACATGCGGGCCAATACGGTAGTGTTGAAGCAGCAGTGTGCAAAAATGATTCAACCACAATTGATGAGGTGAATCAGGTAATTGTATAATTTGTATGATTTACTTATTCCCTTAATTTATTAGGTAGACAGTACTAGCTATTGAAAACACATGGAAATAATGTATGTAGTTTTCATTTTGCATGGATTGCTGTACGTAACGTGTAAATCATTGGTCACATACAATGCCAGGAAATGGCACAACGTTACCTATGTACAAGGCCACGAGTTGTAAATTTCCCATATTGTTTAGAGTGATGTTGTCATTTGTGTTTGCAGTGACTTGTCATTTTGAAAACTAATTGAAGGTGAGATATAACTGGGTTGTCTATATTGTTTTGGGTGGGAAATTGGCTTATGTCTGTATTCCAAGATTCCTATTGCAGGTTGCTTGTTTGTGTTCCATATTTGGTTGGATCTAACTGAAGGGTTTTTTGCGGTGTGGTTTATCAACTAACGATGTGTTTGGCTTTGTATTGATTTTGTATGACTTGTTTTGGTAAATTAGTATTATATTTCGAGTAAAATACGAATTTTGTCCATGTGGGTTTGCAAAATTACATACCAGCACATGCATTTTGTATATAATCCAAGTGGCAGTTAATTTGGGGTGTTACTTGGAGAAAGTAACCCAACGAACTCGTAACAAAGTAAAAAGTACAAAGTAAGTTGTTGTGTTGTTGTGTTGTTTGTAACAAAGTAGAAAGTAGAAGGGAAAAAACTACTCAGAAGTTGCAATGTAGAAAGTAAGTTGTGTTGTTGTTCATGTCCTCTCTCTCTGCAAACATTCTGCCCTTTATAGCTATTATTTCCCACGACCCCATGATCTGCCGATTCTGCAACTGCTTCTGTGCAACTTCTGTAACTGCATGGTCATTTCCTGTCTTCAAACCACATAAAACCTTCACTTGTACCTGTTGAAGTGCATATAATTGAAGTTGCCACCTGTGCCCAAGTCCTTTTAGCCTATCCTCGACAGATACAGACTCCCAATTCGTTCATGTTTCCTCTTGGAGGCTGGCCACTAAATCCATGAGCACTGCCAGTAACTGCTCCAGCGTGTAAATCAGGTGGCATGCAAGATTCAATGTTAGTTGAATGGAGCAGCTGTTGGGAGAATGTGGGAAAAATAGGTGTAGAGAGAAATTTTTAATCTAATATCCAATAATAATTTAGCTGAAAATATGAGTGAATTTTTTTTTAAAAAAAAGTAGTTTCGGTTTTTTTGATTACAAACCGGAGATATATATTTTGTTTTTGATGTAAATAAGTTGTGTATTTTCATTACGTAAAATGTAGGACAACAGTTGTGTTTAAGTCATTACAATACAGAAAAAGGTTATTTCAAACATAATTTCAAGTTTACCGACATTGAATATATTTTGATAAAATTACAGGGGAAATTAATATTTGGCTGAGTCTGATGATTCAAAGTCAGGGCAGTAACAGTGAGTAGCCAAGTGTTGTGGTTCAGTGGCCCAGTTTGCAAGGATTGTGGTTGTGTTTAGTGGACAATATTCTGTCGATTTTTGTCTCATAATGATGAGGGACATGGCCCACAATGGTGTAAAGGAAGGTCGACAGGGAAGAGTCAATATTTGGCAGAGTGGACTTGAAAATTCAAAGTCGGGGGGCAGTTACAGTGGTAGTTGTGGTGTAGACGTGTGGGATCATGCAATGATGGGCCACAAAAACAGTATACGGATATCGAAACGAACGATCTCCCTTCTAGGCTTTCCAAGTATACTAAACCTCCACTTCTATCTGTCGATCTCCCTTTTCTTGTGTTTATTTCATGGCCACCAACTGTTTGAAACTTCTGTCGACAGAGCAAGGCTCCTGCTTTGCCTCATGCTTCCCCCTGAAAGTGTGCCCACTAACTCATAATGATGAGGGACATGCCCCCACAATGGTGAAAAGGAAGGTCGACGGGGAAGAGTCAATATTTGGTAGAGGGGACTTGAAGATTCGAAGTCAAGGGCAGTTACAGTGGCAGTTATGGTGCAAACGTGTGGGATCATGCAATGATGGGCCACAAAAACAGTATATGGATATCGAAACCAACAATCTCCCTTCTAAGCTTTCCAAGTATACTAAACCTCCACTTCTATCTGTCGATCTCCCTTTTCTTGTGTTTATTTCATGGGCAGAAACTGTTTTAAACTTCTATCGACAGAGCAAGGGTCCTGCTTTGTGTCATGCTTCCTCCTAAAAGTGTGCCCACTAACTCCATGACTGGTGCTAAAAACTTCCCCCATCACTTCTAGGTGACCCACATGCAGAGAGCCCACTTTGAAGTGGTGGACATTTCTTCAGACTTGGCCACTTGTCCTCGATTAAGTGGACCATCTGTCGATAGAGACTGACAAAACTTGGTGCAAAGAATGGCCCCCTTGTTCAAGTTAAATATCATATGAATTAACCTTGCGGAAGTGATTGGGACCCCCTCCAATCACCACCTGCACCCCCCCCCCCCCACACACACACACACGTGGGGCTGGTGATTGGAGGAGAAAGAAAAAAAAAAGAAATTTTTTTTAAAAAAACTGGCCAATCAGAAAGAGATGGGTCATAGGGGTGCCCCTTGTGGTGGTCCAAGTCATATGATATTTAACTTCAACAAGGGGGCAATTGTTTGGGCCCAATAGCAAATTTATTAGTACGGGCCCCATCATAAGCTATAAAAGACCCACCCTTTCAACTTCAAACCACTTCATTTCCCTCTGATTCGAACTCCCCAGACTGTACTCCTTCTTCTCAAGCATTGCCGTTCAAAACCCGAGCACCACAAAACCCTAAGCCATGGCGCCGAAAAAATCTCAACCATCACCATCTGAGGAGAACAATGAAGACCTACTCCACTTCCCAGACCCTATCAGAGCACGTATCGGTCCTCTAAAATTGAGTGCAACCCTATTGCCCAACTCAAGCTCTGTCGCTAAGGCTACTCTAGGCCCTACCTTCGTGTCTTACTTCCCAAACGAGCTAGCTCCATACTATCCCCTTGGTAATGGTGAGAACCTTCTTGTCAACCAACCTGGACTTAAGTGGACTAACTGGAATGTCAGTAAAAACCCACTCAGATCATGGAGGTCACCAGACTCTGTTTGGCGAAGCTGGGCTAGGAGAATTGAAGGTCGCGACGGTGAAGTATGGAAGCACCAGGGCATTAGTGAAGCAATTAGACTGTCGACTAAAAATTATGACATGGACAAAGGGCTGATTGCTACTGCTGCATGCTTTTGGTCGCAATCTTGTAACTCCCTACTCCTCAATTTTGGTATGATTTCCCCTACCATCTTAGATATAGCTCACTTGACTGGTCTCCCAATCTTGGGCAATCCAATTCATGCTCTCCTTGAGCCTCCAAAAGTGAGCTTTACTTTAAACACTGACATGTGCTATACAGATTTCGCCAAAAAATACATAGGCAAGACTGGTTCCCCTGTCGATGACAAAGAAAGAACTGCTTTTTACTTACTTTGGCTTTGTGAGTTTCTTTTTTGTGTCCCTGCGTACAAGATCACGAAAGAGTACCTCCCCCGTGCCTTGTGTATGCAAGATGGCCAACTTATGGCTTTAGCCCCTTATCTTCTTGCCACCCTTTACAAGGCCCTATTTTCCTTTGTCCACAAGAAGATTTCTGGCAACTGTGATGGGCCCTTCTGGCTCTTCCAGGCCTGGCTGTATGCCTATTTCCCTGAGGCACGACCCCCACCAGCTAACACCTTGAAACCTGTTTTGTACTCCTATGCTGAGCAACTGCTCACTTATAACAACCAACCCATCCTCACTTTTAGAAATCACCTTACCATGTTTTACAACCTTCCTTCGAAGAGACCTTCCAACCTGTACATGCCATTTCAAAACTTTGAATTCTCCTCCAGCAGACTTCGCTTCCTCTTCGCAGACCCTTCTGATTTACAAAATGACCAAGTCCAAGAACAAAATGAGACTTGGAAACACATTCTCACCTCTAGACATGTGTTGGTTGGCTGTTCTATATCCTCCGCCAAGATGTCCAACTGCAGTTTTGAGACATACTGTCCCAATCAATGGTCCAGGCAATTAGGTCTTTCCCAAGGTATCCCTTATCCTTATTTCCACCCAACCATCCATGAGGAGATTGGATCCAGAACCTTCTTCAAAGATCCTAGGCAAGCTGAATCCATTTTCACAGAACACCAAACTTTTCCAAGATTTTGGCCCCTTCTTCTTCAAACCTGCTGCGGACTGCTCGACTGCTTTTGACCATTGGTGGAGACTTATGTCTGCCATTATCTTCTGCAAGCCACTTGAAACCTGCCTTCACGACACTTGTATTCATAATCAGGGCCCCATATCCTCGCCTTCCAAGCTTAAGGCTGCAGGTATTCTTCATTCATATACTTTATATCCCTGACTGTGTCATGCAAATTTTATTTTTTTCTCTACAACACTAACTTGTTTAACCTTTGACAACCAAAATTAGGCCTGCTGCTGAACCATTGGTTAGGGACCAACATAAAGGGAAGGCTCTAATGGATACAACTACTCAGACAAACACCCCCTTAGTTTTGAAATTAATGCAAGACTCTTTCGCAGCCGCGCAGACACAAGCACAGAGAGGAACTACCACCCGTACCCCTGCCGAGACAGAGGTCACGGCGAAAAAGAGAGAAGAGCCTTCCACTGCTCCTGCTCTAAGTACAGAACTAAGTGATTGGGATATCCCTCTCAGTCAAATGGTTGGCCAAACAAACATCAAATCCTTCAGGGCAGCTCTTCTAAGTATGCCTTCAGTTTACATATTTACATCATCTCAATTTCCATTCACGCCCGACTGATCACTTACTTTTGTGCAAAGAAAAAGAAGGAGATTACTCCTTCTTTATTCGATGATGAGGATCCTTCCACTTCTCCTCAACACATTCATCCAATTCGATCCCATCGACAATGTACCCACAGAACCCATGTACAACCGGCTCCACCACCACACAAGCATCGCAACAAACTTCCTTACAACTTGCTTCGGTCTTACATACAACAATCTACACAATCTGCATCACAACATCCTTCCACTTCTCCTCAATACATTGTCCCTTCTGTCTTTAGCCCTCAACCATCACCATCCAACCCCTCCAATTCCCAAACTTCAAACAAAGAATCAGAGAGGATTGAATTTGACATTTCAATCAACAGCCAATCCTCTCCAACAGATGACAATACAAAATCTCCTGAACCAGAAGTTCACAACAACCAAGGTAAATAGAAATACAAATGTGACTGTTCGTTTGAAGAAAAAAAAAAAAACTTCTCTTTAAGTAACTAGTATTGTTCTCCAATTACAGTGATGGACATAATACACGACTCATCTCCACATCCAATGTCTGAGACAGAACTTGAAGGTCCTCATCACTTTCCCTTGTTAGTAGAACCAGAAAAAGAGCCTGACGGCGCTAATGCTACCATTTCATCAGTACCAGAAACAACCCCTCCTGCTGCCACAACCACAGCTGAACAAGGCCAACCATCTGTGTGCACGTTATCAGCACAGGTACTACCATTTCCAACCTCATCCTATTTACTCTTTATTACTTGCAAGCATATATTCTTACCAAACTATTTCTGTTCATAGGCCATCAGTCCATGTCAGGATATTTGGGCCGAACTTTCTATTCTTCAAAAACATCTAGACGAAATATCCCCATTGCCTCAAAGGCTACATCTCTTTCATGCTAAAACTCAACAAACCTTAACAACCTTCATGAATCTCATTAACACCCCTGTTGAAGAAATCATTCACCACAAACCTGATGAAACCTTGGCCTATCTTAATGCTGTTCTAAACCTCTCCCCTAATCCTTTCAACCCCATTCAACTGAAGCAATTGGCCAAGATCATCACGGAATGGCCAACCCTTTCAGAGATGGTTCGGACTTGCTCAAAGGATATTCAAACCAAAAAAGATTTCCTAAACGAAGCCCACACCATATCTACTTCACTGAAACTCAGCCAGCAAACCTCTGCAGCCATTATTGAGCAACACTCAGCACTTGAACTTGAGGAAACCAAACTCATGGTAGAACTTGCCTCTGTCCGGCAAAGAAAGGCTCATCTGCAGCAGCAACATGACCAGCTTAATCAAGAAGCAAGGATGATGCTCTCCCAAATTACACATCGTTCTGCATCAATTCAGACAACTAAAGCTGAGTTGGACCAAGCCCAAGCCATGCTGGCAGATGCTCAATCAGAATGGGGTGTTCTAGCCATTCTGTTCCCCAAATCCTAGGCTACTTGATATATGTATTCTTTTGTATTGCATAGCTAGGAATGATTTGGAAAGCTAGGAATGATTGCCTATTTAATGAGAAGATTGTTGATGGCCCTGAATTGGCTGAGACGGTGAAAGTGAGGGTTGCACTTTGGTGTAAGCAAAGTTATAGAGGCCTACAGTATTCAGTGGAGGACATTGTCAATAATCTAGATAGGATCAAAGCCTGAGTGAGGGGGTGGTGTTTGGTGTTTTTTGCAAAAACGGTGCAGGATTTTGGTCAATCTGTGCTATGCTGATGGAAGCAATGGGAAGTGGGTATATACCTGGTATTAGCAGATTTTCTTGGTGGCTAATTTTGCTTTGTTGTGCTTCAATTTTTCTATGCTTTGCCTTATTTTTGGGTTGTTACTCTGCCTTAGTTTATGGGGTCAAGCATGTTCATTTCTGGTTGCTGCTCTGCTGTGCTTCAACTCTGCTCTGCTATATATGTACTCTGCTGCTGCTATATGGGATCAAGGAATAGGCTTAAGTCTGCAGCTGCATATTGGCCTTTTTGCAATTGTTGGAATGATGTTTTGGTGTGCTGTATTGGAAGTCTACTGTTGGATTGGGGAAAGTTATTGGAGGTCTACTGCTTGCCTTCTTCTAATTGTTAGTCTGCTGCTGTAGTTATTTTTTAGTTTTGGAGGTTGAAGGATCAAGCTCAAGTCTCAGTGGTGGCTGCTGCTGTCAGGTTTGGATCAGGTCTAATGGATCAGGCTCGTAACTGGTGTCTGCTGTGATCTATGTGAATTCAGACTGAAATGGGGCCATACTTGGTAGTGTGATGCAGCAGTATGTCTTTAGGTGATTTCCTGGTTTGGTTATATCCATTCAGCGCAGAAGTGCAGGATTTGGGTTGTGTAGCTTAAGTTGTAGGGCTGCAGTGCATGTCATGGTTCTTCTCTGCTGCAGCTCTGGTGTTGGTGGGCTACTGTCTGCAGGTCAAACAGCAGTTCACTGATCTGGAGCTGCTGTCAATGGTTCAAACTGCTGCTGTAAACTGCAGATTTGTGATGTTAACTGCAAATTTAAATCCAAACTGCTATTGTATGTCTTTTGGTGGTTGCTGCTAAGTAGCATATTTGGTCTGATGTTTCACCTCTGTGTGCTTGTTTCGGTTGTGTGGCTGTTGGTATCTTGTTCATGGTCTGAAGTTGGCCATGGTGTTTGTGGTGACATTGTGCTCTTAAATGTCTGAGCTTACTGTATGGTTTCAAGTTTGTTCATGCTGCTTTGGAGTTTCATCTGGTTGTCCTGTTATGCATTTTTGTCAGGATGGGCTTCGAGTTACATTCTTATTGTTTTCCTTCTGGTTTTGTTTCTCTTCGTTGGTCTCTCAGCAACTAGGAGGTTGGAGCTTTTTCAGCTCCAAGCTCCTCTTTGTTGATGTATCCACTACTAAAAAAAACACTTTTTGCGACCGCTATAAACCGTCGCAAATAATAAAAAACAGTCACAAAAAGACTTTTTGCGAAGGCCCATGCGACGGCAAATGGGGGTCGCGAATATGGGGGTGGCAAATACTTTTTGCGACGGCAAAACAACGGTCGCAAATTATTTGCGACCACCTAAACTACTTATGGCGACCGTTATTTTGCCGTCGCAAAAAACAAAGAAAAACACTAATATGATCTTTTGCGACCATCTTGTTACCGTCGCAAAAAATAAAAATAAAAATAAAAATAAAAATAAAAATAAAAATAAAAACAAATAAATAAATAAAAGCATTGCATAAACTAATAGAAAACTAAAAGTTCCATCCTGTTCAACCTTCCATGAAAAGGATGCAGAGACATTATGAGGTAGCTTTTCTCCTCAGCCAAGCATTTAATCATCTATCAAGCATACAATTGAGCTCATAAAGTAACCAACTTTACGCAGCATTTTGGAATTATGTGTGCTTACGGTTTATAAAAGTTGCAAGGTGATTTCGGCCATGTTTACCGGATTTCTGCGACATTTACACAGTTTCTAAATTTCATGGCATTTACAGTTTCTAAATTTCAAATCTTTGTCTTCTTGCTATACGCTACTAATTATTTCAAGTATCAGAACCCCAAAACTATATACGTCTGCCTTCTTTGTAAGCTGTCCTAACAAGGCGTACTCGGGGGCTAGGTATCCCCTGCAGAACGTAAAAGATGAACGGTGAGATACGTAGAGGAAACAACAAATGGAAAAAAGAAAGAACAGAAAAAAAAAATAAGCTGTACAAGTTCCATTTACAGTTTCATAGTTTATTGATTCAATATTGTAACTAGATCAGTATTTTAGCAGTTAATTGTGTAAGGGATGGGGAAAAGATAGCAATGTGCTGCAGCATATAAAATCAGAATTTCTCAAGTTTTACTAACAGTGGAAAAGGTATTTCCCATTTCTTCCCCAAGAACCCACTTTATACAACAAGAAGACAATTGGTTGACAGAAACTAACACGTGTACCTGTTATCAATAAGGATAATAGGATAACTAGGCCTTGAAACAATTTTTATGTTTATTTTTTATTTTCCCTAAAAAGACAAATCACCATCTTTAATTTATTTGTCCTCATACAATCTATTTATGCTGTATATTAAGTCAGAAAGTCAATGAAAATTTCCCACATTTCAGGCATTTCATAAAAATACAGATGCAAATAGAACTCAAACCAAGATATAATTGGCCATCTGTCCACATATATGAATGTATGTAACTATTACAAAGACAACAGAAATTACCTAGAGTATGGGCTCCAATATTGAAAAAGCAACCGGCTCCACTCTTTATGTACGTAGGCAGTAGGGAAAATGGCATGCCTTTCAAGCTTGACAGGAAAGGCAGAAAGAGAAACACAAACAGAGCCTAGAAATCAAAGGAAATATTGAAAAATATCATATTCTATATGAGATTTGAGATTCCTTAGCGTGCCAAAAAATTGTTTTAATAAAGCTGTGATATGCTGGGAAGAATGCACAGCCAACAAAATTGATTAATACGTATATAAAACAAGATATCCTGGCAAGCCATATGAAAATTACCTGAAATCCATCCAGATCCAAATGAATTTACAACAAATATGTCGAGCAACTTTTAAAACTATACAAACAGATTAAATGGCATCATTGACTGGAAAATTTCTGGACATACCTTGAGGCGGTTTGCAGCATCAATGAAGACAGATTCCTATTCAAACTCATGACAATTAAAGGTTAATTATTTTCCTCATAAAGAGTACTTCTAATATGGCACAACAACCATGCAGTGTATAACTTTGAGAATAGATGCACCAGCTTGAAAAGCACTTGAAACAATCATTAACACTGGCCACACAAATCCAATTCCCGATAGCATTTGGCCGGTGTCTGATCCACTGGTATTTTATTTTATTTGAAATAAGCTGCATCTGTTCAGGTGGCTGTAACCTATAACACACCATTTTTCAGTCACAACTAATCACAACTTATCTCTTTGTGGGAGCTTTTAAATCTAAAAACCATTTAAGTTACTGTACAAGTTCCATTTACAGTTTCATAGTTTACATTAACATTAACACTAATTAAAAAATTATTATTATTTATTAAATGAAAAAAATTAAGATATAAGTCATTTATTAAATGAAATGATAAACAGATTGAATAATATAAGTCATTTATTCCTAGAAAGCTTCAACATAGAAGTTCTGGCAGCTTAGGGCAGCAAAAATACAACATCAGACCACTCCCTTTATAAGAAGATTGGTGGATCATATAATTCTATCCCTAGAAAGCTTCGACATATAAGTTCTGGCAGCTAAGTGCAGAAAAATACAAGAAGATGCAGATTCAATAATTCTATTTCAAATGATGCTCGAAAAGAGATGCCAAATGTGGGAATTGCGTGCCTATTTCATGTAATTATCATAAATACATGCAGAAATATAGTAGAGTGGCATACCTATTCATTTTCTTTTGAAGCTTGTTGCCCACTAGATGCATCGGACACCTACAATATGTGAGTATAATGTGTTAATAATTTCCATATGTGTATATACAAATTCATAAAATGTAAAATTCGTTAATTTGTAAGTATTGCACCTCTCTCAAGCTCATACTCCCAACTACACCCTGTGACTCTAAGAACAAAACACGTGCCGTTAGGTTCTTGATCGTCGTAGTGAACCTAGACTCAACGTCTTGTGTCACGCGCTGTGTGATCTCATCAATAAACGAAGGGACTGCTAATGATTGGGATGGACCGGCACGCCTCAGATACACCGCACTCCAGGGCACTCCTCTCCCATAGGTCTTGCAATACCCATGTCCATCCTTCCCAATGATTTTATGATAAATCCCATCACAATACTCAATCGTATGTTGCTCCTTAGGAACTTTCCAAAGATGCACATTATATTCCTCCTACATTTTGAAAACATAAAGACAATGTTTGGTAAAAAGCAAAATATGTGTAAAAACATTTAAACCAGAGACATACCACAATTGCCACCACATCGGGATCATTCAGGTTGTGTGCCCTCTTCCAGAGACTCATCTTATCTATTCGCTCTCCTTTATGTGTCATCTGCAATTTTTTTCAAGTTAGGAGCTGAAGTCTTTACAACATAATAAGTCAAAGTGCAAGATTAGGTGCAGCCACAATCGGCAGACCACAAGTGTCACACCAAGTGCACTAGGTGCGGTGCAACTGCAGACCAAATGCGCCTCAAATGATGCTTTAGGTGCAGCCACAAGATCAATACATTGAAACGAATATCGAGAAAGATGTCCTTCCTTGTATGTGGAGGCCCACGAAATCCCGATTAAAAGAATTCTTCTTAGCAATCGCCTATTACATTGGTTAGAATATCAAACATTAGTTATTTATCATTAAAACATTAATTAAAATTTTATAAAGAATACATATACCTGCACTTCTTTACTCCCCAATATTGCACAAGTTTCCTCCACTGGCTTGGCACTATGTTACTAGGTACTCTAGAAGCAATGTCTGGATCATTCTTGAATGGAACCCAATACTTAGACTTTGTCTTGCTTTTATGATCTTTCCACGATGTCCTACAAAGTCGCATACAAACCTCCTTGAATTCATCTGGACAATATACCAAGTTGTCCTACAAAGCACAAATTGAAAGCCAATTTCATTCTCATAATTATAGAGCATACACAAATGCACAAGCAAGCTAATAACTAATAACTAAACACAATTAACAAGAAATCAGAAATCAAATAACTAATAACTAATAACCTGGAAAAATTCAAAAATCTAAGCATAAACCCTAACCGTAATTAGCAAAAGGGAAAACTATATACCTTCACCTCCTGCCAAATATTTTCCTTTATATCAACATGCATCACATTCCAACTGAGATATGTAAGTGGGACTCTATGCCCGCTGCGCACGATCAACCCCAATTGTCCCTTCAACTTTTTGCCATCATCCTCCACCGGCTGAAACTTATCATCAAATTTTACTTGGATCTTAGTGCCTGTACCCCATTCCTTTATCCCTCGGGCGAATCCTCGACCTCGTCGTGTTAAGGTAGTTGATATTGTATGTGGAGATGAAACAGATGAAGAAGATGGTCCATCCATAGTACGAGGTAGCGAAGGACTTGCCCGCACACGTAAAGCCTCATCTATAGTGCAAGGGGCCTTAAAGGTCTTCCTCTTTCGCTTCATCCTAAAATGAAAGAAATATGAAAAGGTTAATACACAAGAAATATGGATATCAATTTACTAATAATATAACACAAGATATAAATATAAACAACTAATACAAATCAGTTTCAAAACAAATAGAACTTCATTAGTAAAGTTTACCTCGAAACAGATGAAGAAGATGGTCCATCCATAGTGCGAGGTAGCGAAGGACTTGCCCGCACACGGAAAGCCTCATCTATAATGCAAGGGGCCTTAAAGGTCTTCCTCTTCCGCTTCATCCTAAAATGAAAGAAATATGGAAAGGTTAATACACAAGAAATATGGATATCAATTTACTTATAAGATAACACAGGATATAAATATAAACAAATGATACAAATCAGTTTCAGAACAAATAAAACTTTAGCAGTAAAGTTTACCTCGAAAAATATGGAGAAGATTCTCCATCCATAGTGCGAGGTAGTGAAGGACTTGCCCGCACACATAAAGCCTCATCCATAATGCAAGGAGCCTTAAAGGTCTTAATCTTCCGCTTCATCCTAAAATGAAAGAAATATGAAAAGGTTAATACACAAGAAATATGGATAGCAATTTACTTATAATATAACATAAGATACCTATTAGCATCCTCGGTTGTCTTCCCAACAATTCTTCCTTTTGGCGATACTGATAACTGTCAAGATTACAAGTTAAATTCAAAACCAATTTAATACATAAAAAATAGCATCAACTAACAAGATAAAGTCATAAAAAATACGAATACTGACTAGAGAGGCAACATCAACTCCAATTTCATCTAGGACCTGTCAAGTAAATAAATAAATAAATAAATAAATAAACAAACTACCCAACATGTGTCATTCAATTAACAATAACGAAAAACATAAATCATTTTGATTCATAAAAAACATAAACCAATAGAAGAACAAGAAAAATTAAACAATGAACCTAGTTGGTTAGCTCTTCAGTTTCCTCTTCAGTCTGCTTAGCTAGGGACATTTGTTGTAAGCAAGCTTGTAATTTTGTAATTTGTTGCCTAAGATTGATTAGCTGACATGCTGAAATTTTAGTTGTTGCCTGCAGAATGCAAATACAAATAAAAATAAGAAGATAAATCTGAATATAAAAACAAGAAAGAGAAATACGTTCCAAAATGTACCTCATTTCCTATTTTAGCAGTTCTCTTTATCTCCGTAACAAGCTTCTTTTCCTATATCAACAAATAATTTATAACCGACATTGTAATTGAATAAAAAACATAAACATTACCTATAAACTCTTTAACATACTTTCAATTGCAAGGTAGTGATTTCCCTCTCAATTGCATTGGCCATTTCAAAGAACAGAGATCCGTATGCAAGTCCACAACGATGTCTCCTACGCTTGTAACTATTAGAACCGACATTGTAATTGAATAAAAAACAACCACCACAGCAAGTAAACATTTATTATAAAAAGAAAGAAAATTTTTATGAAGCTCTACACTTGATAATAAAACAACACATAAACATATATAAATTTCTCACAAATTCAACAATTAAGCACGAGACATTTTAACAATATTTAAACTTTTCTTATTTGCAAATAATAGAAACCTAAGAAACACGGAGCATAGTTCAACCCTCTTCCTCAACAATCACAAATGAAGCTCAACCATCTTCATCAACATCAATTGTTGTTCCTTCTATTCCTTCTCTCACCCAACCAATTTCTTCATCACGAAGCACAGCGTTGTCTTCCAAATGTTGAGTCATATAGGGTTCAACTTGAGGGTCATCATTAGAATTCATATCAAAAAGACCTCTTTGAGACATCTTTACCACAACTTGCCAATCTGGTTCCAAAGGATCAGGAACATACCAAACTTGCTCGGCTTGGGATGATAATATAAAAGGTTCATTGCTAACACGATCGGTTGGGTACAACAAACGATTGAAGTTGACTAATGTGAATTTGAAAGCGTCTTCCATTTTCCCCCTAGTGTTATCAACCCAATCACACTTAAACAACACATATTTCATATTGTTAGTGTACCGGATTTCGACAATATCAGTCAACTGTCCATAGTAGTACACAAAGACCGACAGGGACTCTTGTCCTTCCGACTAGCATAACTCATTGTGTCACCTTTAAAGCTACACCACTATTTTGAGTCACCGACGATCATCCATGCCTTCACACGAAAACGAAACCCATTGATAATGTAACCGTTGAACCGCCTAGCCAAGGTATGAGGACCGCTCGCTAATCTATTGATTTCTTCAAGAATGTAATATTACTTGTCCTTCAAGGTCTCGAACCTATTAAAAAACAAATATAAATTCAACTTCAACTTCAACTCAAAATTTATGTATATTTAGATATGTGAAATGAAATGTCTAAATACATACATGGTCCTTAAACCAAGTGTAGAATGTTTCAAATGCTCGATTGAATTTGATGATCGCTTGCGTGGCATTTTGCTCTTAATGACTTCAAGGTGTTTGCTGTGTAAATTGGAAGAGAATAGTAAATATCATATAGATTTCACTTTAGAATTTTACAATACTAGGAAAGTGATAAATTACCTTATGAACGGTGCAACTGAACTTGTGTTGAACAACACATATCGGTGACATCTTGTTGTAATTCATTATCATTAAGATAAAATGTTGTACTTTCGCCTCAAATGATCCATGTTGTTATCACCTTCGTTGTTTCTCCTCGGTCGATTAGATTTGGTTTCCACATCAAGGAGATAGCGAGAACAAAAGTTCATGCATTTTTCCATCAAATACCCCTTAGCTATTGAGCCCTCCGGATGAGCTCGATTACGCACATCTTGTTTCAATGTAAGAAGAAACCTTTCAATCGGGTACATCCATCGAAACTGTATTGCTCCAGCGATCAAAGCTTCATCAGCAAGATGTATAGGCAAGTGTTCCATTATGTCAAAGAAAGATGGTGGAAAAAAATTTTCAAGATGACAAAGAGTTATTGCGATACGATCCTGAACATATTCCAAATCACTTGTACGATTCACTTTGGAGCACAATTGTCTAAAAAAAGTGCTCAACTCAATCAATGGTTCAATCACATTCTTAGGCAAGGACCTCCGTATAGCTAAAGGAATAAGTTGTTGCATCAAAATATGACTATCATGGCTCTTAAGACCCCAAATACTTCTATCTTGTAAGCGCACATGTCGCGAGATATTGGATGCATAACCGTCTGGTACTCTTACTTCCTTGAGTACTTTGAGAAACATATCTTTCTCATCATTGATCATTGTGAATTGTGCAGGAGGTACATAAACTTTATTGAACCCTCTTGACTGCAAGTGCAATGGTTTTCTGATATTCATTTCTTGCAAATCACGTCGAGTATTCACATTATCTTTGGATTTTCCTCCAACTCCCAGTATTGTCCACAATATATTATCACAGACATTTTTCTCTATGTGCATCACATCGAGATTGTGTCTTATTAAGTTGTGCTCCCAATACGGCAATTCATAGAATATACTTTTTTTCTTCCAATTATGGCTTTTTCTTCCGTTATTTTCCCTCTCTTCTTGTCTCCTGAACATTTCCTTAAGGTCATTCCTCTTGTACTGACTAAGGACACCTTCTGATTCCAACTGATGCAACATCTCAGATCCAGATAAAATTTGAGGTTTTAGTCTCCATTCTCGACTACCATCAAATGATACTTTATCCTTTCGAAATTTATGATTAACTGGTAAGAAACGACGATGACTCATGTATGAATACTTCCTACCATGCTTCAACCAATATGATTGAGTTTTCACATTGCAGCAAGGACAAGCATATTCACCTTTCGTACTCCATCCTGATAAGTTGGCATAGGCAGGAAAGTCACTGATTGTCCATAACAAAGCTGCATGCAATTGAAACATTTCATTGGTTGATGCATCAAATGTTTGTTCACCTTCATCCCATAATTCCTTCAACTCCTCAATCAATGGTTGCAAATACACATCGATCTTATCGCCAGGTCCTTTTGGCCCATCAATCAGCACAGACAAAATCAGATTTGGTTGTTTCATGCACATCCATGGTGGTAAATTATACGAAATCAACACAATTGGCCAAGTGCTATGAACTATGTTCATTGATCTAAATGGGTTGAATCCATCTGTAGCTAACCCAAGACGTACATTACGACTATTACTAGCAAAACAAGTGTTTCGCCGATCAAAGTCCTTCCATGCGAGGGAGTCAGCAGGATGCCTTAACACACCATCATCAACCCGTTCTTCCGCATGCCATCTCATGAGCTTTGCCGTTTTCGATGACATAAACAATCTCTGCAACCTTGGCTTCAAAGGGAAATACCTCATCTGCTTTTGTCTACCCGTTTACCATATTCCCTTTCATCATTTCCAACACCACCATTTTGTTTCCATCTAGAACTACTGCATATAACACATTTATCAAGCTTTGTATCCTCTTTTCTAAACAACATACAACTATTGGGGCAAGCATCAAAAGTCTCATATGTGAAACCCAAATCTGTAGTAACCTTCTGAGCTTGATAATATGAACTTGGAAGTTTTGTGCCCGTAGGAAAAGCCTCATTCAAAAGTTCAAGTAACATGTCAACGGACTTGTCAGTCCATTGATTGAGCACCTTCATATGCAAAATTCGAACAATGAATGATAGTGAAGTAAATTTGTGACACCCCGGGTACAGATCAGTTTGTGCATCTTCCAAAAGTTTAAAATATTTCAGAGTTTCGTCATTTGCCCCTATCCGAACCGGATCATCTTCCTCTACATGGCTTGGATCACTTGCCTGGCTGGCGGATCACTTGCCCTCGCTGGTCGGATCACTTGCAGTTGGTTCATCATTCTCAACACCCATATGTGGAATTCCCAGGGCCTCTTGTACCATCCCAACCACATCATCTCTAGTCACTGAATCCGCCATTAATGTTTGGTTTTCTTGGTTACCATGTAATTGGACATAGGATTCCCCATGATGAATCCAATTTTTGTACTTTTTTACGAACCCATTGGAAATAAGATGCTCCCTTACAACCTCTCAAAAAATTGTATCGACATTACAAAATCGACATGGACAACTAATCGATAAACTTTCATCTCTATTGTTGTATGCAAATCTCAAGAAATTATCAATCCCATTCACGTAATCAATTGACATCCGATTTGGCGAATCAATCCAATTCTTGTCCATCTTTCTATTTCTTTAACTGTTTTTGTACACATCCATAAAAAGAATGAGTTTACAAAGTATCACAATGACAAGTGCATATTATAGTTCAAAAAGTACACCAAATAAAACCAATGGCCCATGAACACTTTTAGTTCAATAATTTAGCCAACTAAGTTACCTTGACATTGTTTAAAAATAGAGAAGAAAAAAAAAATAATGACCATTCATGGTATTAATCATTTCATGCAAAAATCAGATTACTTAAACAAAATTGTAATCATATAATCATATGACCTTAGTAGTGGTGAGTGAGCTCTTCACAAGCACAGGCAAGATAATACTCTCTCTCTACATGCAGGGGAATGACCCACAATGAATTTACCTGCAAAATATCAATAAATGAATAAGTCAAGGATCCAATAAGAGAAATTGATTGGCTCCTCTTATTGTTAGGATAATGTCGATAACTCCTCTTATTATTAAAATTTCCAAAATTTTAAAAAAATCTATATTAAATTTCACAATTTTAATCAATAAGTATTATGTCTAGGACACGATAAGAATTTGTACCAAGACCACCACATAATTTTTCTAGCAGAGACTGTTTTAAATCCCACACAACATGTGCAACGCAGAAGTACCTAAAATTTTCTCTCTACATAGAGCATTGTTGTTTGACACAATATTACTTTGTTCCATTATGTAATTTATGTTATTTTGAAATGATAAGATCCAAGACTATCATATTACTCTGAATAAACATTTTATTTAAATTTTCTCGCGTACCTCACTACTCAGAAATATATATAGTCATACATGTATATATTATGTTTCATTTAAGGATGCTACCTAGTTTACTTCATTTTTGTTGTGAATGGATGGTGTTTGTACAGGTCACAAGAGCCAAAAAAGGGTGATGGGGATTTTCAACAGGCCTTGGGATAGGGCAGGGGATGAGCCAAACATCTAATGGTGGAACAAATGGGCAGAGCTCTAGCTGCTACAGCTCAGAGGATGATTCCAATGCTTCTCATGAGCTGAAGGGAGGTACAACTTCAGACTCCAAAGGGCCTTCTTCAGCTCTCAACTCAAATAGGAAAACAAGAGCCAGAGGGGAGAACCCGATCCTCAGAGCCTCTATGCAAGGGTATAACCGATCTTCTACCATAATCAAAATGCATTACAATATAAATGTTAATCTTCCAAAAAATTTATACCAAATCATTAACAAGAATGATATGACAGTTGTGTTCTGATCTGAAAAAAAAAACCTAAAATGTGTCACATAATTTTCTTTATAGTAATTTTTTTTTGTTTATATATTATTACTCACTATGATTACATAAATTTTAGTTTCTTTCATTAATTCCTTATTGTCAATGTTGTAGAGAAGAAGAGAGAGAATTAATGAGCGATTGAGAATATTGCAAAACCTTGTCCCAAATGGAACAAAGGTAAACTAAATTAGAGTATGATCATCAAGTATTCTTGATCTTCATTAAAAAAAAGTTGTACAAGCATTTGAAATGCTGACTGATTTCTCTATGAATCAAATATATGACAGGTTGACATTAGCACAATGCTTGAAGAGGCAGTCCATTATGTGAAGTTTTTGCAGCTACAAATTAAGTTGTACATCAAATATATGACTGTTATTATTATCAGTATATTTATTTTTGGGGGTAAAGTAGGTTCTTTTTTTCTTTCCTTATGTCTCTGATATTCTTCATACACATACACATCACAGTTTTGATGTGTCTGTCTACTTTGTTAAGGCTGAAGAATAATATTTTTACTTCTTCCACTTCTTGTAATACCCTATCTGCATGTTAGAATGGTATTTGTGGCTATAGCAGGGTTGAAGGTTAAGAGTGTTGCTTGGACTGTGGGATATTGTTTTGCGAAGTTAATTGTGAAAGAAAGAAATGCGTATTCAAACACTACTTTTGCTTGTTGTAAGTATGTGGACTCTGATATTTGTGAATGGGATGTGAGCTATGTTATTAACAAGGTGCCCACCACACAGACATCAGGCACATTTGGTGGCTAAAGCTGCATCCCTACGTGCGCTGCTTCTATTTTTTTTTTTAAACTTTTTTTTCAGTAAGAATTTTCATTAAGGTAAGACAGACTTCACTTAAAAAGAATCCATCTGACCAATAAAACTTACACCAAATAAGGAAAAATCAGTACTAGAAGTACAAAGGAGAAAATTTTAGAGCAGCCATGAACTTTGAAAGTTTTCATCAAACTTGGACTTGAAAACTAACATTAGTGCCCCATGGCTTAAACTAATTTAATCACAAAACTAATTTAATCACAATCAATCAATCCAATAGTGCAAGAAACTAAACTAGCCACTAATGCAAATAATGAGACAGTTGGGCACAATGCACAATCAGTTTGTCGAAGAACAGTGATGTAACTATAACATACTAAAAATAAACAAAAGAGGACATTGGGATAAGGCTTACTTCTACGGGTTCGCTTCTTGTACAAGATGCGATAACCACACTCTCGGCACTGAATCACATCACCGGGCTTGAGCGTATTTTCCTGCCCGCAATCTATATTATAAATGAATACCCCTTTAAACATTTATATTCAAATGCCAAAATCCACAAACAGTTTATACAGATACATACAGAATCCAACTTTATACACCCAACTAACTGATAGGTAGGGTCAAGACAGAACAAATATTTTATTTTTTTGGGTAAATTAAACTGATCTCTTAAATTAAAATTACAACTAACACCGTAATCTTAGCATAATTATATTGTGCTCCCTTAAATTAAAATTTTCATAAATTACACTTGAGCTCATACCAGTAGTCATCCGTTAATCAGATAACAGATAAAAAAGATTATATCATCATTTCTAGACAAATACTTATTTTACCCTTTTATTATCCTCATGTCTAAACATCACACGCATACAAACACTCAAATTTCACATTTTGAATAAAACACAATGTTAAGATAATGAAAGTAATACTGTGTCATTTGCAATCCCTACATATTTAAATAAAAAAATATCAAGGATAATATACCAATTTCATCACCTCCATTAACAGCATTAAAGCTATCATTATTGCAGGGGAAACCAATATAAATTCGTCAAAAGTCTGGAGCTGACAATAATTTCTTCATCGGCAAGGTCAATATAATTTACCCTTTTTGTTACAGGTTTCTCTATGCATAGCTCTATACTTTGTTCTATATATATGTGTATAAGTACACTTTGCAAATTCCTAATGACGAGACCAGAGAGAGAGAGAGAGAGTGTGTGTGTGTGTGTAAAAACGAGTACCTCCGCAGATATAGCTCACAGGTTCTGGTTGAGGATCACCGATTTCAATTTCGATCTGAATCGCTGAGATGAAATTCGATTTCGATTTCGATTTCGAGAGAGAACTTTGAAATGGCTCTGATGAATCACCGAGCTGAATCTCTGAATCACAGAGCTGAACTGACAGAGATAACTAGGGTTTAGATGGCACACACAGAGAGAGAGAGAGAGAGAGTAGCTCACCGATCTGAATCGATTCACCGATCTGAATCGAAATCTTCATAAACAGCAGATTGAAATCTTCGCTTTGTATGTGAGAGTTCAGCCCCTTTAATCGATCTGTGAGAGTCTAGTGAGAGAGACTGAGATTCGAGCGAGAGAGTCGAGTGAGAGAGACATGTTTTGAGAGAGAGAGGTCAGATTTGGGAGTCGAGTGAGAGAGACATTGATTTGGGAAATAAGGGGAAAAAATTGGGGACGGGTCTAAGTTTTTTTTAATGGCTTGGGGTTTTTTTATTTTGAGAGAGAGAGAGAGTTCAGAATACGGTTGGGTCAATTAAAAAGAAGTTTTTTGCGACCGCAAAATCAACGGTCGCAAAAAAATAGACGCAGAAAGTCATATTTCTAGTAGTGATCATTCACACCTTGTATGTGCTTTTTCATCAATAAAGTTTTTTCTTTTGCCGATAAAATAAAAAAAATGAATGTCATTACTCTGTTTTTTAATGGTATGTTGTATGGTTTTTTTTATTTTTTGTGCAATTTTTCTCCGTTTCTGCATTGTTATGAAGTAATCAACTCCCCGTACAAAGTTTCCCACATGGTTGGATAATTCTTTTTCACATATCTTCTGTTTATATATCTCCTATGTGGTTGGTTGCCTTTCCAAGGATTCGTTTATGTAAAGGATGTCATACTTCTTCACACCAGTATATCTATCATGTACAGATGTTTAGTAGTTTTTATTTAGTATCAAACTCTGCATGTTTAGTGTGTAAAGTCAGTCAGCCAAATATTTATGAAAATATGTCATCTACAATACACAACTACCGTAAAACACTTACTTACCGACCGATACACTGGAAACAACCAAGCAGTATGCAACATGACATTGATTGCAGTTTAAAATTTGTGGCACATTTGCTGTTTAAAATTTGTACTTGCTTGTTGGTGCATTATAGTCACTGCTATTTTTTTGTTCCGTGGGATTTTTTTTGCTTTGTTTTGGACTAAATCATGGCATTCAAAAAAATCGAACAAACATAATTCATGTGGTCAAAGCGAACAAACATTAGTACTTTCAACTTGCATTGTTTGTTCGACAAATATCACATTGCATTGGACAAACATTACTATATTCATTTGGCCAAATATGACATTGCATTGTTTGTTCTGTACCCATAACATTGGAATTATGTGTATCACATTACGTACAGGCCACGATAAAAGCAAACAAACATTTGTGCATGTCCCTCGTTTGTTCCAGTCCCAAACATTGGAATTATGTGTGCAATCAATACGCATGGGAAATTAGTATTATCACAGCTGCGACCTAAAAAGTTGTCACAACAAGCTGATGCAGTAATCCAGTTGTCGTTGGGCATCGAAATTACTCTCGTACTGGTAGGCCATGATAAAATCGCTGTCATCTTTGTTGTAATTGCAATCAATCACATGCACGAAGGATACTCGCCGATCTTTGTATTATTCACATCCATAACGAAGTCAAGCACCAACTTTCGACGCACAGAAGGATGAAACTATGTACAGAAAGTGAATAACACAAATGAGGTACAGTTATAGCGGTAGGAAATAAACGGATTTATTTCGCAATTGTAAATTAAGCCATAGAATGTACCTTGTGTGGACCGCTGGGTATATCAGGCCGCTGCATGTACTTGATCACAATGATCCCACAGTCGAAAGTGCTACAAATGAAATGTAACATTCAGTTTCTCGTAACATATTAGCAGGTTCGTTAAATGAGTGATTCAGGAGTGAAGTCAATGGGACGCAGGGTTTGTGGATTACTTGTCTAGCTGTTGTAATGGCCTTTCTACTAACATGCAGACGTCAAAGGTACGCACGTGTACAGCATACTCATTTCCAAACTGTACTTGCTGTAAGTCATGCATTCTTTGAACCTGTTGCAGAATGAGACGGTTAGTTTCTGTGCAAGATGTGACAGTGTGCAAGTAGATTTGTGAAATGCAACACGACATACCAACATTGTTGCCGCGTTCAGCTTGTTGGTGTCCAGTGTGGCGGATGCCAATGAGTCAAATAGGTACGCCACACGGTCTACCATATCTATTTTTAGGCACAACCAATGTACTCATCTATAATTGAAAGGCATGTAAATCTACACACAAACACAAGTGAAGACATTGTTTAGAGGGCATGCAAACATGTACGCACTTTCATATTTACATTGACATTCATGTAAATGGAATCGACATTCATGTTATCGACATTCATATTAAATGTACTCGCTTCAATGGAATGGACATTCATATTACCTTCTCACATGCATCAAGCACCCCAGTATATCTGTCATGTCCAAAATATGATTTGACGATATTTTCATGGTTCAGAGGTTGAGTTTTTTTATTTAGTATCAAGGTCTGCATGGTTGGTGTGTAAAGTTCAATCAGCCAAAGTTTTCTGAAAATATGTCTTCTACAATACACAACCGACCTAAAACACTTACTGATAGATATACTGGAAAGAACCACGCAGTATGCCTCCCGTCTTTATGTACTTGCTGCTTTCCGTTAGTCAATTGAACCGCGACCAAGTTGATTGGCTGGAACATTGTAACACACGAGGCAACTTGCGAAATAAGGTTTGCAATTTGTTTAAATGTAATACGAAATAACAATGTCCGTATATGGAAATGTCCATCATGCAAATATAGTGAAAATAACATTGTTAGATGCCAGGACATACCGTATCGGATAGCCATGCCCCTGGTTTAAGCGTGCGCATGTCACGTCGTGTAGCACATTCGCAAGGCATTTCATGAAGATTCATAGACACGACAATGTCCCCACATTAAACGTATACATGAACCAGTAAGAAGCAACCTACAGCCTAGTACAACTTAAACGTATCTGGCTTAACTCTACAACATAAGATTAGTTTTTTCTGCTGTACAACTATGCCAGATATTCCTGATTCTACTAGGCTCCAACCCAATTAAGATTAGTTTTAAGTTTTGAAAAAACAAAAGTAAAAGGAAAAAGTTTTACATATTACAACTTATGAC
This sequence comes from Camellia lanceoleosa, assembly GCA_025200525.1. Classification (NCBI taxonomy): domain Eukaryota; kingdom Viridiplantae; phylum Streptophyta; class Magnoliopsida; order Ericales; family Theaceae; genus Camellia; species Camellia lanceoleosa. Next base: position 44,598,945 of record CM045772.1, read on the forward strand.
ATGTCCAATAGTATTTGCTAAAATAATATGTAAAAATTGAAATACTCATTTACAGGTGAGCAAGTTAACAAAAAAAATACATGTTTTTTACAAACTGCAGCCAATAATATCCCAAAATGATCAAAATGGAAAATGTAAGCAGACTAAAAGAAAATAGCTACGGAAAATTGCACTTGATTATAAGTTTTCAAAAAATTTTGCAAATCATTGGTAAACTTTATTAAGTTTCATAATTAAAATTATAAAGTTTTTCCAAGAATTTGTAAATATTTTGTGAAAATATCAGTGATTTGCAATTTTCCCAATAGCTACATGTGTGCAGGATAAGACCAACAGAAGAAAACTTTAGACAGGAAATTTAGCCAGTGATCTTTCCCTAGGCCACTGCATTAAATTCAAAGAAAATCCTACATACGACATGGATAAACCCATCATAAACCCATCAAAATCATACAGAATGAAAAATTAAAGCACTGATGATAGCTACAAAAATCAAATAAACATAACACGACAAATGAAAATTGTGGAATTCAAACTTATTTCACAAATACTATGGAACAGGTTAATTGCGAGTACTAAACTCATACGTACCTTTCATTTTTTCTGTCGTCAAGTACAGAGTCAACAACTTCCTGTTCGGCCGCTGATAAAACCTCTCTGCTCTCCAGTGTCATCCTATCAATATAAACAATCAAGTAACATCAACTCCTCCTATTAATGTAAACAGTTAAGTAACTGAACACTGTTCAGAAAAGTAATTTACAACATACATAACACATCCTTATGCATCTAAAATTGGTGAAGCGATGTCTAACCTCTGAAAGGAACCAGTTCTCCAACCTGTGCAGTTTGGACAGGACTTTGTCCGAAATTTGTAAGACAATGGTACAACATTTGTTACTGCAAACTTGCACTGCAATGACAACTATTAAAATACAACACAAATAATGGTTCAATTATGATCAGTAATGATGTCGGCATCAATTGGTAATGAAACATACAAAAGGTGAAGTGATGTGGCGACTTGGGAATTTTTCTGCAGTAAGTCGAGTACTTATTTTGCTATCATTGCACAAATGCATATCCCCTACGTCTGTCGCTCCAACACCTCTTCCTCTTCCTCTTCCTCGTCCTCTTCGTCTTCCCTTTCGTGTGCCTGTTACAATTTGTCCCGCTCCCAATGTTTAGGCACGCTTACTGGCAGAAGGATGCACATTGTCTGCTTCTCCTCGCATTGGTGGCAGGGTTTGCAAATCATCAAAGGAAGATAAACTCTCTTTTGCAACGTTCTTTGTGGATAGAAACTAAACCGAAAGAGATTTGCTTTCTTCGCTTGCGTATGTTTCCTCCAAGGCAAGGCCACGGTTGTTGTGCGTGTCCCCAACTTCTTGGACGGTACACAACTGTCCAACGTGCATATCAATTATCTCATTGGACAACATTCCACTCACATTATTGTCCTCCCAATCCACCCCCTGTAAATCTTGAACATTACCCTCATTTGGGTTACCATAGTAAGTTGGGAAGACCACGCTGTCATAATGCAACTCGACTCCCACGGTAGGGTCAACACCCTTTTCCTCTGCGCGAGGCAATTGTGTCAAGCTTCCGATAAACCTTCCAAAGACTTGTCGCATCATTTGCTTTATTTCAACAATATGTCTCTGTTCATTAAATAGTTGTTTCCCGCACAATATAGTCAGCAACCAGCCTGCTCAAAGATTCCTTTGAGTTCACCAATGCTGGAGGATATGTTAATGTTACAATTTCTTTGAGTCGACTCCACCTAATCACACAAACACATACATTAACTTACTACGATATTTCATATTCAACTAACCTCTCGGAACTGTAAAGCATGTATCGATTGCTTTTGCTTACCTTTGCATTGTCAATGCCTTCCTCGAAATTGACCAACATGTCCCTTATTTCCGCATTGCTGTGAAGCACTTGCTTCATGGTTTCCTTCAGTTCACCAATGTCGGACTCAACCTTGCTCAAACGAACTTCATCAATCCGTGGTTTCTGTTTGTTATTGACATGGTGTGTGTCGATTACGTCATCAATGTCGTTGCTTTCCGCTATTGTTGGATGAAACTCCACCTAACATAGCTGTCAAATCGGGATTCAAATCATGAATGCAAATGGTAATGTACTGAATCGTTAATCGATCTCAACTGTGAATCGTAAAGTTTCGGTCTACATTATTAAGTTGCACACAACGTATGTGTACACACTTTACATATTAAATATATCTAATAAAAATTAATCACTCCATTTGGCTGAAATGAACAAAAAATTTGTTGTAAATGATGCTCATCTGGTGTGGATAAAAACTTCACAGTCGATCCCATGTTTACCAATTTACCTTTTCAATTACAAACTAACTAACAATAACTGAACCACAATGTCTTGACATTTGTACAAGGTTAAAAAACCAAAATCTTCAAGCTTTTCCAAAAAATTGACTTTAGGGCTTAACCAAAATTCATTTCGTAATGGAAGTAGTACATAAAATTGAATTTGTAAGGTTACAATATTGTCCACATGGAAACTTCATGTTTTACCCTCAAAAGTTCAAGTATTTGAGAGTAAATAGGGAGGGACAAACTGAAAATATGACATACGCTAAGGAATGGGTCACTGTTTGTCACTGCTTGTCACCTAGTCATAGTAACACAAATTTAGTCTGTCATTGTTTCCATAGCATAGGTGGGGCAATGCTGTCAAATGTGCGCGAATGGGTTGATTACCTCATGTTGCTCCAACATTTGCTTCCTTCCCATACATCGCCGCGTCTCCCGTATTTTGGCATCACCCCAATCATTTAGCCGAGGGATGGAGCGTATAGTAGCCGACGTACTCTTAAAGGGAGGAGCAAAACGATCCAAGTAAAATAGCTGCATTATAAGAGGGAAAAGATATTTAGTATACCGTTTCGAGCAAAATATTCCCTATTCGTTAACAATGCATACATTTTACAACACAATCATGTCTATGTGTTTATGTGTGCCGATGGTAGAATCCCCATGCAGCTTTCCGGTTAAACAGATAAGCTCTTTGTGGTTACAGAAAATGTGGCCCGTACAAGTATATTTGTCATGCTGTTCAATAACAAGTAAGTTTGTATTTCGCAACGACTGCCATTTTATTGAACCATATGCACAGCAATGGATGAAATATGTAATCGGCATGGTACAAACAAACAACGGTCGATTACGTTACCATTAGAAGGAAAACACATCCAGTTGCCTCGCGCTGACCTTTCATCTTATACTTCCGAACACCTTTGACAAGGAATTGAGTATCAACTTTGCCCAATTACATGCCCGCATACCGGTCACGTCCTTCACGGCATGAACGAACGACAGGCTCAAGGCGGTCATTGTGGTAGGACACAACATGGCCCCCAACACGTACAGCGCAAACTTTCGCTAAAACTCGTCATCCGCACCATCACTCTCAGTCAGATAAACTCTCAACTGGTTCAAAGGAATGATTCCCTTAACAGCTCCAACCTCTTCGTAGATATTGGGATATGCGTCTATTGAACCAGTGAACTGCACGTCATTGCCTTCTAACCGTATACCCAATAAGACATGCACTTCCTCACAGGTGAGCCTCAGGTGACCGCCATGACACTCAATGAACACGTGTCCAGATCGAAGTTCTGTACCAACCATTGGCACAAGTTGTGATCTATACGGGTACACATTAACCCGAGGAGGCCACCGAACCCAATATCAATGACTGCTTGCTTATGTGCTTCGTTACACTGGTTCACGATATCAACAATTGCCTTCAACGATATGCGGACTTGCATTTTACTCTGCAATGTTATTAACGTGAACATTAATACAAAAATTTAACCAGCATTGTGTCGACAGCAGGTCCTCTCCAAATGCAGTTACGACAACATTAAGCACGTGAGTACCTTTGCAGCTTTGTTTGCAACTTCTTCGTCCAGTTCCTTGGCACTTGCCTTAGCCATGTCCTGAAACCTCTTCTTCTCATCACAAGGGAGTTCCTTCCACCTTTCCCCAATATCCTTTCGACTCTGTAAGTGTTACACCAACGTGACGCACATACAGGACAAATAAGAACTGTAAGTCCAAAATAATTGTCACCACAAGTTGTATCACTCGCAATGTGTCCATATTTTGTGGTATTTACATATGATTGCACATACAAATTACTATTTCACACACATTTGAAATAAAAACGGACATGGAATTTTACAAATAATCGAAATTTATAAGAACATGCAATATGGCGTCTATGATTGCTGGAAATTGCTGAATGCGACATAATAGAAGCACATGACTGGTGTGCGCATGGAATAGAAGTCCATACTTTGGTATGACAGCAGTCAGGTGTTTCCATCACTGTACTCTACTTACTACATGTCTGCACACTAACCATATTCGGTCCGGGCTTGCCTGCTTCTCGTCTTTCCTTGAATTGTTGCTGGCTGCAACCATTGTCAATTTCAGTGTAAGTATATGTTAGATATGGATGGATATATATACATTTGTGTACACAAATCATAACCATTGACATTTACGGACCAATTTGTGGCCCAAACAAATTTGGTCCCAACTACATAATAATGCATCTGTAATGTTCAATTTTCGTTGCTAAAAATATAATAACCACATGATTTCTGCAACAACAATTATAAATGGTCCAAATTATTTTGGCCCTTACTTTTGGTCTCTAAAATCCTAATTTGTTGCGAATACAAAGTGAAATTTACACAGCGGCAAACTATGAGTTGAAGATATGTAATGCACAATTATGCAAAAATACTGTCAGACGTTTATGACGAGAGTGTTCATACTGTGAGCCGCTTTGAAGGACACGGATCGAACCTGTACAAAATAAATGGTCCAACTGGCCGCTTTCGACGAGGGGGCTCGATAATGTCAACCGTTTTGATTCGTGAACCTTTCCCACTTGGGCTCAATGTTTTTGTTTGCCTGTAACAAATATCAGCGTAAATGAGATTTTATTGAAGGCCAAATTACATCGGAGGTATGTACGTTTTGTGCATTCTATCATCTTCGTCGGTTAACTTTAAAGGCAGTCAATCTTGCCTTGTCATTTCCAAAGTTGTGCCATTTCGTGAAATTGGTAATGTCGTTTTCCGTTGTCACGGAAAATTATTAACTGAAGTGGTTTAGTATTACTCAGTCAATTAGGGATTTCACAAATTCTCTCTGCAGAATACGCAACATGTGCCGTATGTGCACATATTCTGCTAAGTAATGGACAGTTTTAATCCATTACACGAAATTCATGGTGCAATTTGAGGCTATCGCAAATGTGTGAAGCACAAATCGCACAACCTCCTGATGACAGTACATACCGCCACAATATGTCATACATGAACAGACCGTGGAATTCAGTACGTAGACGAAACATATCCTTGCAAAACTAACTGTATCAAATAGTGAACGACATAAACTCACTATTGCTTCGCATCGTCTGACATGTCACCCATATCCAGTTACGATAATTCCTGCAAAGAATTTCATGCAAGATTGATAAGGATGCAGAAAGAATGTTACTCCCAAATTGTAACAAACCGAAATTGACTGTTAACAACTTGCAATGAACGGACCATTTAGTCGTACGTACATTGTACGAGTAGTACTTTTCGTTTATTGTTCAAGTACGATATGTCGTCGTTAATTTATGCACGTATGGCATGCCACTGTTTTACGAAAATTAATTGCCCATATTTTGTACTCATTTTATAGTGTTCACGACTTCAAGCCAGAAACAACAACCAATACGCACACTTCAAACAGGGTCACATCGGACATTCAACCCAGGAGCACACATACGCAACTTACGATCATGCAGAGAAATAAAAAACCGGCTATACTGGTCAACCAAGACCGTTTGTCACTGTGAAACTCGTCAATGGCAATATCAGTTTGTCACCCGTGTACTTTGTATACCTAATCGTACGTATGGTTTCAATGACCTAAGGAGGAACAGTTTAATAGTTGAGAAATAGTAATGTCGTGCGAGGGAAACACAGTAGGGCATTATAATAATGTGCTAAATCAAGAAAAAATAGACAGACTCTGACATGGCCGATAAAATGAGCAGTGTTACCGTCGGCGAGCTGGCGCAGTCGAAATAGAGAGACAGAGAGAGAGTGCGTTACTGGAGGTGGACAGCAAAACCGAAATGGAGAGAGAATGAGGGACAGCAAAGTTGCCGAAATTGTATGTGGAAAATGGTAATGAGTTGGTGAGATTAGAAAGGCTACGCGATGTGGGTCATCATGAAAAGTACTGCATATGTGGGATTTCATGGGCGTTGTCTGCCGACTTTGGTTTTTGTTCCAAATTTGAGAGGGAAACGGAAACGTACGTGACACTACATATTAAGGCAAAGTTTGGCAAGTTGGAAAAATATTAAAACGTCAAAAAGTTACTCAAAAATTGGGGTTGTTTGAGGTGTCCTAAATAAGCGTATTTTTTGTCTTTTCAGACTAAAAAATTGAGGAAAAAAATATGCATGTTTGGGTTAATTTTTTGACATTTTATGGAAAAATGTGTATTAAAAAATTGTATAAATTAGTGTGTAGGGAAAAATTAGGATTGGGAGTTGTGCAGCCATAATTGTTGACTTTTGTTGAATACTGATAACTTTTTAACTTTTTGAGTAAATTTTTGACTTTTTGACTTTTTTGTTTCTTGCCAAACTTCGCCTTAAAAAGTTGTCACTATTCACCAGAAGTCAAAAATTACGACTGCACAATTCCAAATTCTAATTTTCCCTTACACAAACTTTTTAATACAACTTTTTAGTACACATTTTTCCATAAACAGTCAAAAAGTTAACCCAATCATCCATATATTTGTACTAAATTTTTTAGTTGAAAAAGAAAAAAAATTGCACTTTTTTAGTCCAATTGTTTTTCCTCAATTTTTTAATATAAATAAATGTACTTTTTGACTTTTTGTAAAATATGGGTTCCGTTTGGGTTGTGAAATATGACTTTTTAATATATATATATATGTATGTATACATATTTATGTAATAAACAAATGTGTATAATTAATTTCAGTTTCAAAAAAATTTGAGGTGGCAAAAATTTGCGAACAAGTACAAAAAACCCCAACATTATAAAAACATGAGGTTCAACGACCAGTACAGATATTGTCATAGTGGACGTCCGGTGTGACTCTCGGTCGGATGTCCGGGAGGGCGTTCTCCCAGCATTTCCCTGCCTCCCCTCCCACGGTAAAAAAGGTAGCTACTGTTAACAGGCAATCTAACATTGCACAGTAATTATGGCCAGTAACGTTGCCCTTACCGCTGCACGGAATCAACAAACAAGAAACTTTGTTCGGAAAATTTTAACAGCTGACAGTGACAAATACAGTAACACATCCATTGTGGATGTAACTAGAATGTTACCGATAGAATTATAACAAACTATTTATTCACAGTAATAAGTAGTGGATTACTAATAGTTAATTTTGTTTTCACAGATAGGAGTTACAATTAGGGTTGTTGCTGTTTGGTTGTGCTTGTTGGGTTCTAAAGGTAAAACTGTTACATGCAAAAGGAGGCGTAAATTATTTTCATTCAGGACTGGACATATCAAACGCATTAGTAGAAACAAACTGAGACAGCAACTTAATTAGTAAGACCATCTCCAACGCTTCACCAAACCTACCATCAAATTTGAAATTTGGTGAAAAAAGCACTGTTTGGAGCTCCAACGGTTTCACCAAAGTGATATCAAATCGAGAATTCACCAAACGTTTCACCAAATCGAGGACAGCCTCCGCATTTCAGCAAAACACTGTGCATAACCATTGGGGGAGACCAACCGGTTGACCAGCCGGTTGACCGGCTGTTTGACCAACCAGTCGACCACCAAATGGTTCAAACAGTTCCCAAAAAAGGGTTCAAACAATTATAAAAAAAAATTACTTACCGGTCCACCAACCGGTCGACCATTAAAAGGTTCAAACTATTCCAAAAAATTGGTTCAAACAATTCAAAAAAAATAAAAAATAAAAAATCCCTCTTACCGGTCGACCAACCGGTTGTCCCCAGAGCAGATTTGATAAAAGGTGAAGCGTTGGAGCCAATGGTATCAAATTTAGGAAAGCATCCTTTTTTCATCAAATTTGATGAAAAAAGAAATTCACCGTTGGAGATGCTCTAAGGAAGCACAGTATGTACATTACATAGGATAACAGGGGCTAAACCAGCAAATCTACGTATATATCAAGGGTATCATAATCCCAACATATTCTGAATACACAAATATTTTTGGTTTTGCATTGGACAGTGCTGTTCGGCCCATGGGGGCCATCAGGGGACCCATTTTGATAATCTAAATCATTATATGTGTACAGTTTGTCGAGTACTACATGCCTATGGAAAATCACGTTGATCGAATACAATAGGTATATGATCGGAGTTGTTTTCTTTCAACCGTTAACTATAACACCGTCCCTTATTTTTATACAAAACTTATTTGATCATATAGTTAGCGATATCCGATGAGCATGATTTTTAATAGACACATAGTACTGGATGAGTTGTACACATTGAACGGTTCATATTGTCAAAACGGGACCTGTGATAAGCTCCCACGGACCGAACAACACTGTCCTGTGTAATTTTGCTGTGCACCCATGTGTAATTTATACTGTGACAGACCAATCACTGTGTCTTCCTTTATTACTTGTAATTTGCATCAAGCAATTTATGTTTTTAAATTTTTTAATTTGTGTGTAGCGGTAACTTGTTAGCTTGTTGAGTAAGTTTTTTTACTTTTTGTCTTCTTGAAGACATGCCAAACCAACACCAAACCATGACAATATTACTTGTAGTCCCATCACTGTCAGTCCCCTGACTACTAATTCCCTCAGTAACAATCCCACCCCTTATAGTTAACAGTATGTAAAAGGAGCTAATTTGAGTCCACTAAATTAATTAAGCCTAAGCCCAAGATTAGTGGGCCCGAATTTATCACAAGCTTAAGATTGGTGAGCCCGGATTTATCGCCATCAAACGGGCTGAATCACTCTAAGCCTCGAAAAGGTTCGGATCCACGAATGTAGAGACTTACTCGAACCCGGACTCGAAAGGGTATTGAGCTATCCTAGAGATCCGAGGCACTCGAACTTGAAAGGATTTGGATCCACGAATCTAGAGATCTGAAGCACTTTGCTTCGAATGGATTCAAACGCAATCTAGAAGCCGCTCCGTTAATGAGTCCCAGAACACTTGCGGGCTCGGAGCTTTCCGGGGTCTACGCATCAGAACCATGGACGTAATGGAGTTCGAAGAAAGGACCTGATCCCGAGGACGGTGAGTGGAGATAAATTCACTCTTCGGTTAAACTAGCCTACACCCGGGTCGAGGTGGCACAACCCCGGGGGGTCCATGAGACTCATCAATATTTTGCGGCAGGACGTCCTCTGGGACTACCCCTGACCCTTTGGGATGATTGGGGATCATTGGTTAGGTGTGGCTAAGAAGAAGGGTTCGCCAAGGGATTGATCTCCTCTTCGGGGTTTTTCTCATCCTTGGAGAGGTCACCTCCTCGAAGAGGTAACCTCCTTGGACAAGGTGATTAGAGAGAATATTCCCCATGTGCCTTGCACATAGGCTCCATCCTACATCATGAGGTGCCTATAAATAGCACCCACCCATAACTTTACAAGGGATGGATTTTGGAGATTTTTTCAACTCTTGGGAAAGAACTAATTTCCCATCTCCATTATCAACCTTGAGAGTGAAAGTGGAAGATCCATGGGAGAGCCTTGCCATTATTCTCTCTCTTGCCATTTTGCCTTCTTCTTCACCCAATCTCTTATCTCCATCATCTCCTTTGTTTTTGTGTTCCTAAGTTGAGATTATTGAAGAATCTAAGCCTCTCATCATATTCTAGAGAATTCAAAGTTGTTCTTCAAGGATCTTCGAAGATTTTCGAATTTTCCAGCTCCTTTCTTGAACCCTTTCATACACAGTACTATTATTGCCATCTCATAACTACATTTGTTGTTGGTTCAATGTTCTCTCGCTGCCTGCGTCATGACTAAAATAGAGACTGGCCTCGTTTGGGAACAGCCTGATTCTTGCAATTTTTGGCTATTTAGGTAACACATGAACTAGAAAAAACTAGTGGATTGTTTGGTTTGTTTTTGGGAGAGTTCTTTTTCAAAAAAATTTGTTGATAACAGAGTTTACAAATGTTTTTGGTTAGTTTCGTTGTATATTTTGAGTGACAAATTTTTTTTAGGAGTTTGAGATGATTTGATATTTTGGGAGAATTGAGTAGATGTGTGTCAGAGAAAAAGTGATTGAGAAGGACAGAGGAGAGAGAAAAAGTGCTTGATTGATGTGTAACAGAGAAAGTGATTTTCGAAATATTTTGAGAAAAATGTCAAACCAAACAATTTGTGGATTTCTTTTCCCTAAAACTCATATGTAAAATTCAAACCAAACATACCGAGTACGTTTGAGACGAATTTTTAGTTTTTTACAAAAAGATGTGCAAAGAGTTGAGATAAAATAAAATTTTTTAATTTTTCGATGTATTGTTGCCTTTTTCATTTTTTCAGTGAATTTTTGGCTTTTTCCCTAAAAATTAAAATAAAGAAATAAAAATTTTCGTTTTTCCGCTCTGCTATATAGGTTATACAGAGTATACATCTCAATCTCACTCTCACTCCCCCTCACTCTCACACTCACTCCCCCTCCACCGAACCCAGCCTGACCGGCGACCACTCCCGATGGTGACCCACTCGTAAACCCAACCTACCGCTGTAGCCCTCATTTTATCTACTTCACGAACCATAGCTCCACCGCGACCACCATCGGCTGTAGCGAAGGAATTTGTTGACGAGAACGTCGGCTTTCAGGCCATAAAGGAACTAGGTCCGTCCTCCTAACACTGAAATCAAGAAGTTAGGGTTGTGCTTGACAAAGTGGATTTGAAATTTGGAAGTTAGGGCTTCCAAAATTAGGGCTTTCAAAATTAGTGCTTTGAATATTACGGCTTCGAAAATTAGGGCTTTGAAAATTAGGACTTTGAAAATTACTTTTATACAGATCCATAAATGGTATGATTGAAAAATGTGGCACATATTGTCCGGAACATATATGCATTTACCTTGTAGAGTGAAAGTATAAATTTTGCAGAACGTAGTATGATTATGCAGAAAGTGATCGAACATAAACTGAAAGGATCACATCTTTGCAGAACATAGTATGATTATGCAAATTGATAATTAGTTGAACAAATGCATATAGTTGTGTAATTTTCAATGTGTGATTGATAATGTGGTTTTGGTGTATTTGTTGTCAATCACGCATGATTTGTTATAATGAACTGCTATCAACTAATATGTTAGTTGCGTGAATTGAATTAACTATTATGAACATTGATAACTATTATCAAACTGAACTTAAACGTTGATAACTACTACTGATTTGTTCATAAGTATTTCAGTGTGATTTCTTGAAATTCACTTGTCTGATTTGTTAATAACTATTTCAGTTTGATAACTACTGAATCACACTCTCCAACAATCTGCCCATAATCATTTCACTTTAGTATGATTTGTTGATAATAGTTGTTTAACATGTGTGATTGATAATTGAATTGACATTGAACTCATATGTTTGTAAAACTGCCATGTTTGTTCAGATTGAAAATGCTATGTGTGCAACAAGTGTATAATTAATCACAAATGCTATGTTTGCAACTACTGTATTTGTTCCGTTTGAAAATGCTATGTGTGTACATTGAGCTGCGATGTTTGTTCAAATGCTATTAATAGTTTAGTTCGTGTAACCTCTGTTCAAATGCTATTAAACATGGCAGTTTGAACAAATAGATGTTTTCAGTAAAGACACACTCTCTCTCTCAAATTCAAATAGAACTGCTATTAACCCCATCAAACAGAAGCATAGCAGAGCACTACAAATTTCTCATGTTTGTAGATTTAAAAAATGGCTTCTTCTTCTAACATTAGCAACATAAGATTACAAACGAGGCTGTGCAATTGTGGAAGAACCGCTGCCATACGTATTGTAAGAACCAATGAAAATGGAAATGAAGGGCGTTTGTTCTTTGTTTGCCCATCAAGATACGTAAGTATGTATTGCAAATTTTAATCCTTTAGTAGTCACATTAATATTTGTCGTATTCACCTAACTGATTATCATGCATTGTAGAGTACCACTCCCACTCCCCATTGCAATTACTTCAAGTTCATGGATGACAATGATGAAGACGTTACGTCCAGAATCCCTTCCAACACTAGAGCTTCTGATGCTTTAACAGTAGAACACTTGAACAATGAAACGGCGAGGCTTGATGACTTGGAAAATGTCCATGGTCGAAGGCTTGAAAGGATAGAAAATATTATCAAAGCGATGGTGTATTTCATTATACTTTCTATCATTTTGTACTTGATCATGTAACTTAACTAATGTTTTTGGAAAGAATTTTATTATGATGTAACTTATGTAACTTACTTAATAGCTTTGTCGAATGAATTTTAGTATGGAATGAATGTATGGAATAAATTTTATAAGTTATTATGATGTAACTTGTAATTTTATTATGTAATGAATTTTGGGAAACGTTGGTGTCATTGTAAGAGCTTTGTGGATGCTATTTAGCATATCTGTGGATGAATTTTGTGGATGCTATATCGATTCATTTTTGTGGATGCCATGTGGATGAATTTTGTGGATGCTTTGTGGATGACTGAATTTTGTGGGTGCTTTGTCACTTATCTATGACCTGTTATCTGTTGCAGGTTCTGTTATCTGGGTGCATGAATTTTGGTTGTAATGAACAACTTCTGTTATCTGTTGCAGGTTTGTTTGTAATGAACAGATTAGGCAGATCTGTCATCTGTCAACTAGTATCTGTTTGTCACTTATCTGTCGCCTCAACTATTATCTGTTAGCAAGTTGAAAGCAGATATAGAAGAATGCGTGGTACATTTCTTCACCATCGTGCTGACTTCTTCATTAATGAATATCAATACTCTGTTTCTGAATGGTCTATTGTATAGTTTGTTTTTTGAAGGGGAGTTGATTAGTTTATAACAATACGCAATGGGAGACAAATTGGTAATGCACAGGTTCACCCCACGGCGTATGCTTCCACACAACTGTTGCGTTTGAAAAAACAAAACATTTGTGCCCATATTGATGTTACAGTGTATGAGACCGTTGGCCGGTCGTGCACAAATTTTTTTTTGCAATTACACCTTATGATTCCATTGGATGATTCTGACACTTAAACCTTATTGTCCATATTCAATGATTCACAAAACATGAAGTAATCAACAAAACATAGGTTAATGATAGTTTTTGATATCGGTCATTGACATTACAGAAAAATGACCTTGTCATCATACTTTGATTCTAAATCATAAGACAGCTTTCAGTCGATGACGGTGACCCAAAAAAATACCTTCAACAAAGTCGAAATGATGAAGACATTAATGCATGCACGGTTGAAATGGTTAGCAGAGTATGACGGTTTGTTAGTTTCTAAGTCGTATTTTTCCGCACCACAATGGCATCTTACAACACTACGCTTACTATGTCATACACATGTCCAGGTCTCCTAATCCTCGCTCCAATCAACAACCTCGGAGTTTGAGTAATTTGAAAGGTCAGGGTCCGACACCAGTGCATGATCCTCCATTATAGCCTTGATCGCAGATACCGGGTTCGATCCATGTATCTTCGACTCTGCCTTTGCGTTCTCTATATGTGAGTGCCTAATGAGTTGACGAGTCATTTGATCAATCTCACTTTGCAGACGACGCCTAACTTGGGACTCGCTGACATGAGGGAATTGCCGCTGCATTTCAACCGATCAAGCTTTAGTAACCTTGACAAAAACACATCAACAGTGGTGTTCACACTGAACTCGTTTGGCAAACAGTGAAACTGGAATTCCAAAATACTTCCCCAGGCTTGCATCTTGTATTGGGGTGCAATTGTAATCCCGTAGAGGTTGAAAACTCCACAGTGAGAACCCTGTTTCAAAGAAACGTCGATCACCGAAGGAATCGATATACCCACCTGCAAAATCCAATTCTGGTGACTTCAATTTGGGGTCGGCCGTGCAAGCCGATTGTCCACGCGATTACCGTGGTGTGCATCCATAGGTGTGAAGGTTCTTGATTGAGCCCAACTTTGTTTTCACAGGTTCACGAACAATATATAGACGCAAAAACAAACCCAAATGCAAAGGAAACAACACTGGTTATAAACTTTTTTGTGGTTGGTTGTAAATGTTAAATTACCTTAAACCCGTAGTCATTAATATGTTGGTGGGAGGTTTAAAGATGTGAACACACTTATTGTTGTTTGGTGGCAACACCTACCCAGACTGAGTAAAAGCAAATTAATGACTACGGGTATTTCATTTAATAGGTTCGATGCAGTTGGAAAGGCATATGTATCTGATAAGAGGAATTTTGCTAAGCTTTATAGATGAGTAGACATGTAATTGGGTTGGGGCACAAATACAAATGACGGATGTGAATGTATACTAAACTGTGGGTGTGGAAATCAATGACAGTGGGATAGTACTCATGGAAGGTACAATGCACGTGTGTTGGAAATGCCAAATAATGGATGATCAGGTGTACTTAACGGATGACTTGGTGCATGCAAGAAGGAACGAATTTTTGCAAGATGAATTCGGCCAGATTGAGATATTAATACAATGTATGTCACAATGCATGAGGTCTTTTGAAAACATACAAGTCATGTACCATATCTTACAAATACTTATAGCATGGTGTTGTGTAGTATTAGGAATCTGTACATTCCTTTTAAAAAGTAGTCAGTAAAATAAACCATACACATATTCCTACAAAATGTCTGATTCGAACAAGATTGAAGCTATTGTTGAAGCTCATGTTGCTCCTGTATTGCAGCAGTTACACGATATCTACAAAAGGCTGAATGAAGTGGACACACGGTTGTCAAGTTTGGAGCGGCAAGTCGGCACTATGAAGCAGAACGTTGATTGGCTGACCAATGACAAATTGCCGGCGGACGAAGCAAAGTCTGATAAGACAATGGATGAGGACAGTCAATCAGACAGTACGGACAACTCCTCAGAAGACGCTGCTGATGATGTCGATTGATATGTAGATTTGTTTTTTTTTTTTTTAACCTTCCCTGTAAGACATGAAAGCTTTGTTTTGGCTGGAGTCATATGTGCTAATGGGCTGATATATAACTTACCTACAAAGAGTATTGAGTTTTCATTCAGAATGTGGTTGGTTTCATTTCTGAAAATTAATTTTCCCTTTTTTGTAATTAAATTATAAATTCATTTTGGTAACAAACAAAAAATACAACTACGACAACAGTCAGTAAAAACAATTTCATTATAAATTCATTTTGTAATTATATTAGTTTTTATTTATTTTTAAAAAGTTCAAATTGCTTTTTTATTACAGTTGCGACATCGAAGTGATGCTGACAAATTGGACAGCAAGTACATTCCAAATATGAGTAAAAAAAGTAGCCGTAAATTATATTTGTTTCTGAACAAGAAACATGCGTAAACAAAATCCGAACTAAGATAGCAGCCACATCGACATGTTCAATCCATGTTTATATTTGACTTGCACTTTGCGGTTAGTCCATCTTTACATCGTCCACCAAAAACAATACTGGGGAGCCATAATTAACATCCATATTGAAATAAAAGAATAAAAAATTGGTGAAGTCCTGTTCGCACCCAAATTACTGGCGTACTGGCAGCCCATTCCCATCACTGGCCTACCTTGTGGCATTGCTCATATGAAGGCACTCTCGGTACTCTGCGATCTTTGCATTATTGACATCCATAACGATGTCAACCAACAACTTATGATGCACAGAGGGAGCAAACTTTGTACAGAAAGATCATAAGGCAAATCAGTTAAAATTGCAGGACATACAAGGAAGGATTTGATTGACAAATGGAAATGAAGCGGTAGAATGTACCTTGTGTGGACCGGGGCTTAAATCAGGTTGCTGCATGAATTTGATGACGAACATCCCACAGTCAAACGTGCTACAAAAATAATTTCACATTAAAGTTGTCGTCAATGTCAGTAGGTTCATTAAATCAGTCATGCAGCATACACATTAATGTGAGGGAGGAATTGTGGATTACTCGTCTAGTTGTTGTACTAGCCTCTCATCTAACATGCAGAGGCAGAAGCTATGCACGTCCGTAACATAATCATTTCGAAAGTGTAGTTGCAGCAAGTCGTGCATAGTTTGAACCTGTTCCACAAGGTTGAAGTTGGTTTATGCAAAGGATGTTCAAGTTTGTTGTAGTGTTTAGAAATGCACCAGAAGGACATACCAAAATTTTAGCCGCATTTAGTTTCCTTTTGTTCGGTCGGTTGGATGGGACCGAGTCAAATAGGTAGGCTACACGGTCAACCATATCAATTTTAACGCACAACCAATGCATTCCTCTGTAATTGAAAGGCATTAAATCTACACATAAACACAAGAGCAAACCTTGTTTAGAGGCCATGTAAACATGTAATGGCTTACATATTTTCGTTTTAATATAACGGGATGAACATTGATATTACCCTCTGGCATGCATCAATCGCACCAGTGTATCTGTCATGTCCGAAAAATGATGTCACGGTATATTCATGGTGCAGAGGTTACGTATCTTTATTTAGAATCAAAGTCTGCATGTGTAATGCATAAAGGTCATTGACGGAAACATTTGTCAAAATATGTCATACACAAAACACAACGTAGCTTTAAACACTTACTTACCGACAGATATACGGGAAAGAACCAATCAATGTGCCTCCCGTCATTGTGTAAATCCCTCTGTCGATTAGTCAATTGCACCACCACTAAGTTGATTGGCTGGAACATTGTATGTAAGACACAACGCAAGTTGATTAGAAAGGTTTACGAGTTGAAGTCTTGAAAAGCGATTTCATATTTCTTGCGACCAACACTTACAGTGTCAGATAGCCATAACCCCGGTTTGAGCGTGCGCATGTCACGCCGGATACCAACTTCACATGCTCGTCCATAAAGATTCATGGAAACAACAATGTCCCTACAAGCAAAAATGATCCTTAGAACGATAGTTATTTCACAGTGGACTGTCATTTAAAATTTGCATGTAGTAAACGAAACAATACATTTCATTTTTACTATCGTCAAATACATAGTCAAGAAGTTTTTGTTCCTCCGCCGATAACAACCCTTCGCTGTCCCACATCCTGAACAAGTCCTACAAAAATAAACAGCCAACTAACACTACACATTTCATTAAAAAAAATTGAAGCTTACATTACAAGGTCGGTAGTCATAAAAAAGAACGTGAAATGATGTATAAACTGTGACCCTCAGAGTTTTCCAAACTTGTGATGTTTGGTGCGGAGTTTGTTAGAAATGTGTACAAACATATGCCAGCAGTCATAACTGCAAACATGCAATTGTTTGACGAGTAGTACAATACAGCACAGATGATTGTAAAATTACTGATTCACATTATTGATGTGCGCATGAATTGGGTATTCAGAACTTGTGGGGCATTAAAGGCAGTATTTGTACCTTGTTCACCTTATCCACACCATCAACATCCACAGGTGAACTTATGTCGTCAACTCCAGTATTTGTTTTGCTATCGATGCACCGAACCATATCCCCGGCCTCAGTGGCTTGAACTCGACTTCCGCACATTTTCCCTTTTCCTTTTCCTTTTCCTCTTTCCTTTGCACTTCCTCTAACGATTCTAGTTGCTCCCAATGGTTTGCCAAGCTTCATAGGAGAAGTATGCACATCGCACGGCACGTTCTTCACAGCCACTGACTGAAGGTCAGGAGTGTATTTATCTTCAGTTTCGTATGTTTCCCCTGACTAAAGGCCTCCCTTCTTCTGGTTGTCTCCACCTTCTTCGATGTTTAGCTTGTGCCCATCATGGAAATGACTTTTGTCCCTTGCCAAGGTTCCCTTCAAATTCTGTTGTTGGTGATCCACCCCTTGTACATCTGAAATATTACACTCCATTGGGTTAACTTCGTCAGATGGTTTGACCACGCCATCGTCATGCGCCTCGACTCCAACAGCAGGGTCGACACCCTGTTTGTCCACGCCTGCCGGTTGTGGTGTAGAGAATATACCTTCGATGAAGTGGTGTAGCATTTGCTTCAGTTCACCAAAACTGGTTTGTTCGATGAAGCAGTTCGTTGCGACAAATCGAAACGTTGAAGCGATTGCTTGACATTTCCTTGATTCGGCAACATTGGAGAGGTTAATGATACTGCTTTATGCTTGGCGCTGCGTGGGACCTCGCTACAGTTCGGACTCCCTTTTTGTTTGTGCGGTTCTAAATCTTGAACCAAAGAGTCCAACTCTGGCAAATCGTTTGAGAAAATAGATTTTTGAAAAGTAGTGCCAAACATGGACTGCTTTTCCAGATTACAGAGTCGCCACCTAAATATTTTAAAATGGGAAATTTAGGAAACCCTGACTCGGTGCCGAAGGCCACGTGTCCGTCATCACCAAAGTGGTCTTGGCTCGGGAGCTTGGGTACGATCGGGGAAGGTCAGCTATGAGCACCCCCTTTCGCCTGGCCCGAAGACCGGCCTCTACTAACCGTGATATCCGTTTTTGAAAACGTTATGTGTTCTTATTCCAATTATTAACCTAGAATTACTATGTTATGCGCACAGCAAACAAGTATAGACTAGATTGCCTAATTTGGAAATAAATATTGCATATCCGTTTGTTTTGAAAATGCTTTGGAATTTGCTACTCGCAAGTAGGCTAAAACACGGATTTCAACGAGTTTTCCAACTCAAGCAACCCAACCTCCACCCACAAGCATTCAAACAATTTATCTCACATAAGCATTTAGCCGCATGGTAAGCATACTGTCATGGCAACATTCACACGCATGTGGTATGCTAAAGCGTAAAATACTTACATCGTACTCCGTGCCAAAACAAGAAACTAGTTAGCAAACATGCATGACCTAGTTCATTTTAAGTGGCTAATGCAACACATGCAAGATGCAATTTAGAGTAGGCTCGGCTAACCCTAAAGATGGCATGTGAAATGCACTTTATTCAATACACGTATTCAATTTGGAATTGAAAATACAATGCAGTTTGTATGATGTACCGAGCCCGGTGCATGTCAACAAATGCATGGATGCACGCATGCATTGCATAAGGTATGCTAAAATAAACGTGCCCTAATACTAACCATTGAAAGCGGGTAAGTAAAAGGGAGAAAGAAATGGGGGTTGGAAGACATACACCGCACTCACCCACACTTATTACAGACTTGCCCTCGCTCGGAGGGACCAAAAGAATAATACAAATAAATTAACTATGCAAGCTAATTAAATATTACAAATTAATTAAATTAACAAAATAATTAATCTAAGGTAAAACAGTAAACCGCCTCGGGGCGGGGGCTCAATGCACGCGCGCTTGGATTCCACTCAGAATTGCACTGCCATGCCTAGCTTGCCTCTGTTTTCCCTGCCTTGCATCTCAGAAGACTGCCACAGTCCTAGGAATACTTCCTTAGGTACTGGAGATCACTACCGGCTGCACAAAACTTCCACCGGCAGTGGATTGAGCTCATCGGCACTGAATTTATCCATCGGCTGATAATTGACTGCCGGTCGGCACTAAAAACTGCCGGTCGGCACTGAATGCCTGCAGAACCTACAACTCACAGCAGCAGAGGGCAAATACTAGCATGGCAATGCAATTCAAAGCATATATGCACTAAACACACTCCTTATCATACTAATGACTCAAAGGAAGATGTGCCTCGATTCTTGGACCACCAATCACGCATTTCCATGCATAATGGCCCAAAGAACCAAGTGTGCAACTTTGATTTGAAATGCATGCGATGCAAACAAGCACATAAGGGTGCTAAACCTCTATCACACACACTTCAAGAGGCCAAGCATGCACAATGCAATGCAATGAAGTCCTAAGCATGTCATCTCTATGCGATATGAGCAATACAATATACTTATGCAAACATACAAGTGAACATGCAAGATAAGCATGCAAACCAATTGAAGGATGGACTTAAACATGAATTGGGCAACTCTAAAAAGGCTCAAAACAGTGGCCAAATGCTATAGAAGTGAAGACTAAGATACATGCAATACATGTACACATGTAAACATACGTAATCCAACACTTAGGCATAAACAAGACAACATTCAAGCACACTTGAAACGAGTTAAACATGGACAATTAGCATGCATAGAAAGCTCTGAAAATCATGCAAAATATGATGCTAAACCAAGCAACAAAGTAGGCTAAGCATGCAACAAGTGGCCCAAGTACTTAAGGCAAACCAATGAGGCATTGAACCACACATATTACAACCACACATGGTAACACTTAACCAATTAAAAACAAAGTTTTAACACATAAAACTAAGCCCAAAAGACCACTTAGATGGCATCTAAATGGCATGAATCCAAAGGCATGCACAAATGCTAAAACGTGAGGCACACAACACATGCTTTTAAAGCATTAAAGAGGCAACTAAGGCAAGCATACAAGCACACCAAAGGGACTGAAATAATACTAGATGGTTCCAAACCATCAAAAATAATGCAAGCAAGGCGTGCTACACACTCATGCTCTTAAGGCCAACAAGCCAAATACAAAGAGGCTACAAGATACATGCTAAGATTGACCAAAACAACTTAGGACAGACCTAAAGCATGGCAAAATAAGCATACACGCTTCATGGATCTAGGCCTAAAGCATGCTCAAACTAGGGCTAACAACCTAGGCATGTTAAGGCAATACAAGGCATTACAAAGCATCTATGCAAAACATGCAAGGAGTACTAAAACCAACACTTATCAATGTTAAATCATGATATCCTAAGCATGAATAACAATCCATACATGCTCAACACACACTCAAGCACAATGCTCCCTCAAGAGGCAAAAACTTGCCCTTTTCAAGGACATCAAGGAGAGGGGGTGACCCCCTCCTTCTTGGGACTTTAAGGCATCATCTACACCACTGAAATCCCTCAAGATTTCAGTGGTGAAGAGACCCAAGCACCAAAATCCCGGAGCTCAACAAAATAGTACAAAATGAGGCCCTTTTCAAGGCCTAAGAGGGGTCAAACCTCCCCAAAGCACAAAGTACCCTTAATAAAATATCAAGAGGACTAAAAAATAGAACTTTTTTGTATTGAACACCAAGCACAAAAATAGTTCAAGGGTAGGTCAAAATGGAGTGCAAGAATGGGGTAAATAAAGTAAGTTTCTCACCCTTGTTGACCCTCTTCACAAATGTTGACTTTGTTGCTTCCTTGAGCTCCAAACCAGTCAAGAACAGCAAGAATAACCTCTTGGAACCTCAGAAACCAAGGAAAGGTGAAACACTAGGTGTTGATGTGCAATAGTAAGACACAAACACCTAGTCACACAAACAAGAGGGAAAAAGAGAGATAGAATAGATATAGAATTCAAACCCTAAAACCAGAGCTTCTTCTCACCTTTCTAACCAAAACTTTTTCTAACCCTAATGCCAAGAGAGAAGGCCTTCTCTTATAGGCAACCATCTTGTAAAGCTTGTCAAACAAGCTTACAAGGAGGGCATCCCTCCATGCACGTGTATGGAGGGGAAACAAATGCAAGACAACTGCCTTAAAATATCTCATAAAGCAACTGCACAGTAGTCGGCAGGGCAAAATTGTCATTTTGACAAAATTGACTGCCGACCGGCACAAAAGAGTGCCGACCGGCACAATATAGTGCCGATGGAAACAACAACCAGCCGGTGGCCTCTAGCCACTGCCGGTGGTATGTGGGGATGCCTCACAAGGCATTCCCTGCCCCTCCAAGGCAAAGCATAAGTGTTTGGTGCAAAACCAGACACAAAACGGTCAAGTTCGGAGGTCCTGAGGCAAGGCGCGTAGCCGAGAACTCCGGGAACTCCAAACGAACACTAACATGGATAATCACCGAGTGTTCAAGTGGTGACGTCCAAGTCTTGAGGATGGTCAAAAATGGGGTGTCTACGTACACACATCATTGCCTTCCACCTAATCATACATACACATTCGTGAACTTAGTCTTATAAATCATCGGTAAAATGATGTGGCTCAACTGTGCCAAAATTGCGTAATGCTTGGATAGATTACCTTGTCATTGTCAACAACTTGTTTGCCTTGGAAATGTCGCAACATCTCCATTAAATCTGTTTGATTGTGGATAACTTGCTTCATCATTTCCTTCAATTCGTGAATATCGAACTCCAAATTGCTCATACGAACTTCATTGTACTGTCCTTTTTGTTGGTTCTCGACATGGCATGCATCCATGTCAGCATCATCGGCGTCGCTTTCGTTGTTACTGTAATCAAACTCCACCTAATCATAGAAACGCATAAATGAAGTCTGACATTGTATGTTGAAGACAAGTGGGTCAGTGTGAAATGTGCACAGTGGTTGGAGTGCTTACCGCAATTGTTGGGAAATTTTGCTTCCTTCTGATACGTCGCAGCGTCTCCCATATTTGGATATCACCCCAATCATGTAGCCGAGGTGTGGACCGCGTCGTAGTCGAGCTCAGACAAACACAATCAAGGTACAATAGCTGTGGACATTAAGGGGCACACCATAATTAAGTTATTCTTCCCACAAAAATAAACTATATTTAGTAACAATGACATTCATTCTTCTCAATTTTGCAGCGGAACGTACATAGAATACCACTTTTGTTTAGGATGCTGTCCACTTTATAGTCACATATCATGCAATGTTTTTTGGGAAAAAAAATATACAGCACACCAAGGACTTTAGTGATGAAACCAAGAAAATTTGTTATGTACATGTTTGTATATATGAATGGCTGCAACCCAAAAGACCTTTCCCATAATCAATACGTTTGGTTTGGTAATGGTCGTATCAAGGTTTCTTCTGTATATTATTCTTCAACTCTGCGTACAAATGTGTATAATATTTCCTGTGTCATGAATTCTGTGTCTGATTGATTATTCCAAACCGATGAGGATCAATCAATTATGTTCCCCTCTTCGCAACGTAGTTTTAATTGGTTCCTCCATTGAGGTCCGGCATACTTTTTGCCCTGTACTCTTTGTTCTTAAATTCATGACGGTAGTCGTAGAAAATATATTTCTGCGACTACCATACTTGGTCAGGAAGAGTGTTGTTTGTCGTACTCACAAAGAAGGTAACATTGTATGTCCCAATCAAGGCCAATTTGTTGAACCATGACAGAACAATGCATGAAACATATGAACGGGGGAATGGAAACAAAAGATCGAGTTATTGGCATACCATTAGCAGGAAAACACATCCAGTTGCACCGCGATGACCTTTATACTTGCGAACACCGTTGTGAAGGAATTGCAGTGTCAACTTTGCCCAATTACAAGCTCGCATACGATTCACGTCCTTTACGGCATGAATGAACGATGGCTTCAAGCCGGTCATTGTAGTAGGACACAACATGGCCCCCAACACGTACAGTGCAAATTTCCTCCGAAACTCGTCCTCCGCACCATCAGTCTCGGTTAGATAAAGTCTCAACTTGTTCAAAAGAATGACTCCGTTAATAACTCCAACCTCATCGTAGATATTGGGATATGCTTTTAATGACCCACCCAACTGCACGTCATCGCCTTCACACCGTATTCCCAATAAAACATTAACTGCCTTACAGGTGAGCCTGACTTGACAACCATGAACATTCAATGAACTACTGTCAAGATCGAAGTTCTGTACCAACCATGCGCAGAAGTTGTGATCTATACGTGTACACTTCATCCCCAGGAGGCCAGCAAACCCAATGTTTATGACTGCCTGCTTTTGTGCTTCGTTGAACCGGTTAACTAGCTCAACAATTGACTTCAATGATATGCGGAGTTGCCTCTTACCCTGCACATTTTTTACCCTTAAATTAATACAAAAAAACAACCAACAATGTCAGCAAAGCAGGACCTAGCCAAATGCATTTACGAAAACATGAAGTACGCAATGACCTTTTCAGACTTGGGTGCACATGGTACTACTTTGGCGTATTCCTCGGAGCTCGCCTTAGCCATTTCCGCAAACCTCTTTTTCTCATCAGAGGGGAGTGCCTTCCACCTTTCCCCAATCTCCTTTCTACTCTTTAACCAAGAAAGTGACAGAAGTACAAGACAAGTAAGAAGTATGAGTCCAAAATAACTGTAACTACAACTTTATGCCAAACGCAATCCGCGTGCATTGTTGGTAATTAAATAAGATTGCAAATACAAATAACAGTTGCAGGAAAAAGTCAGCGACAAAACGTAGCTGGACTTTTACAACGAATTGAAATTAACAAAAACAATAGGAATGTGACATTATTACATGCTACAATCCTACAAACGTGAAACAATCACAAGCCCACTACGACCATTCAATACAACGTGTGGATAGCAACTCAGCAATGTGTTTCCATCATAGTGTATTATAGAGAATACAGATTTCGACACTCACCATTTTTCGTCGAGTGTTGTCTGGCCCTTGCATTTCCTTGAATTGTTGTTGGCTGCATGCAAGCATGGTGAAGCTTATCATCAGTAAATCTTAAATATGAATACATATATATATATATGCAAGTTTTTATGTCAAGCTAGCCCCAAAATCGGCATAAGACACGTTTCGTACATCCGAGACTGAATCGACACCAATTTAAACATTTTCAGACATGCAGAATGAAACCAATTTCAAACATCACAAACTGAACTTCGACAAGGCGCATAATTTCAGTACGAAAAATGTAATTCCAGATTGTCAACATGAACAACTAGTACCTGTAACAAATGAATGGTGCAACTGGCCACTTTCGACAAGAGCCGCCAATAGTGTCAGACATTTGGATATGTTGTTCGGCAATTGTCTTCAATCTTTTCCTTTCCCTTCATGAAAGAGCAAATCATACAAATTCGATTGAAGGGAAAATTACAGGGGTGGTGTACACATTTTGTCCGTTGTCTAATTTGGATCGATGCACTTTAAACTCCCTCAATTCTGACAGTCCATTTTAAATTTCCTGGACATTTTTGGTGAAATTGCTAATGCCGTTTCTGATTTTTAAAACAAATATTGTAATGTCAATTGATTGAAATTATGTAAGTTCAGTAAAGTTATAAGTTGACTACTACAAGAAGTACAATTGCCACGTATATGCATATTGTCTGATACAAAACAGTTAAGAGTTGTAATCAAATGGACGTAATTGAAACAAAAGTTCACAATTGATGATGCAAAGCGAGGTCATTCAAAATTTGTGCAAAACAAATAACATAAACACAAAAGTACATGAAACAGAAGAATTGATCCCGAAAAAAAATTAGCGTATTCCTTCGTGATGGATTTCGTTTGTTTACAAACATATGTACGAAACCAACTGGTAGCAAGTCTTGAAGGAGAAAACTAACATTGTTGGTGCGAAGTGACCAATATCCATCAGATGCAATGATAACAATTCCTGCAAAGTATTCCAATCAATATTTACAAGAACATAAACAAACGACTGCAACATGTGGCTGTTAACCGAAAAATTTTGCATAAACACAAACAACAACATGCACAATTTCCCAACACTTATACAGATTTTGAAACGGACAAAAGAAAGGACACACATCAAAATTTTTCATTTAGTTCACATAGCTTACAATTGAAATAATCATGTGTACAAGCGATAAATGCATAATTTTCCAAAAATTGAAGACGAATGACTACATTTTGTTTTTCATTTAGTGCTGAAGAAGTACACGCACATACTTTTTTGAAGGCCCGACTACAAAGAACAAAGAAGCTACTGAACTATTTCATGACGGGGTTAAACAATCTGGACACGATTCTGCTGTCAGTCAAATTGGTGCTCATCCCAGGCACAAAAACCAGATGAAACCCCATCAAGTTGAGGGCTTCAATTTCCTACTGAGCAACTTGGTTGCAGAGAATCAAGGTGGCTGCATCCTAGCCCATGCTCCATTACCTTCGGGTGCTCAAACAGTGGGCAGCTCAGAGAAGAATACTTTTCTGGGCATACAAGCAAGTTTTTTCAATTGTATGTGACAATAAAACAAGCAAGACTGCCACTGCCTGCCAGCAAATATTACTAACGTACCTATCCATTCTCATTCTGGACGAAGGTCATACTCCTACAAATGAAAGTACGCATTTCATGAACTCGCTCAATAAAGTCCAGACATCCCGCAACTCATGAATGACAACTACCTTCCTCTTGAAATGTAACTCCTATTCAACAGGAAGATAATCACTTCAAGAGAAAGGTTACGGTCATTCAAGAGTTGCGTGCAATGACAGGCAAGGCTGTCCATTTCTACGCATGAGATTTTCTTCGTCAATTGCGTAGGCTTGTTGACTTTTCTGAATTTCTTCACGTCAGCCCTACGACAGTTCGTGAAGTTGAAGAACTGAATAACTTAGTTAAGAAGTTGAACATCACCTGGGAGGGGAGTACACTCTATGTGCACACACAGTTCAGATCCCTTCTAAAGAGTTCACCTACAGACACGTCAACCACAGAAACAGAGGGCATTGACGATGCCCGGATGGACCACATCTTAGAATAATTGGAAATTAGAGAAGGACTAAAGGCAAACTTCTTTCTTATTCTGTTAGGCTTGTCCGAATCAGGTGGGGAGAAGGTATTGGTTTTCAACCATCATGTCCACCCGCTTAAGTTGTTGGAAAGGCTAGCCATGAAAGTGAAGGCTTCAACTCTGGATTCATAATTGGGTTGGGGGAACGAATAGCTCTCTACAAAATTTGTAAATCGTCATCCTCGTTTCAGCTCTTTCAATTGGGTTTCCTATGTTTTAAGTTGAACACCATCCACTATGCATGAACTTCAGCACTGAAACAAACAGTTGTTTCCTGTGTTGCACGGACTCGGGTACAGGTGCCGGGTGCGGATATGTATGTACAAGTCCGACTCGTTAAATCTTAACCCTACATTCAATGGTACGCGGTCTGGGGAAAAAATATCATATTTTTAATCTAATATGTGACAGAAAATGGTACTATATGTAACTTACAGTGTCAAAATGACATTTATAGTAATTTGACAATAATTTGCACATATAATAATTGTGTTATATACAATTATATAAGTGTCCATTTTTCAAGTATCCGACACATATCCCATACCCTTGTCCGACTCTCAGGTGTCCGACATGGGTATTTGATCTATTTTGAAGACTCCGTGTAACACATATTGTTTCTAAACATAAGTTCCGGCAATATAAAAGCACCGAGTACTACAAAATTGAAAGCATAATTCAACCGAGTGTGCTAGCCGTTGTGGGATCAAGATTAGGCATTGTTTGTTTATCGAGTTTCTTATTTTTGCTTTCTTGGCTACTCTTAAAAAAAATTTGTTTTTCCCATACCAACATTACAAAAAAAAATTTTAAAGTCTCTTTCGTTATATATAACCTAACCTAACAAGTTCGCCATGTAAATGCAGAACACCTTTTATGCTTGTTGCTAACTACTATGATACCTATGTTCAACTTGCAGCACTGATAGCAGAGGGAAGATTCCTATTCGAAAGGGAGAAAATACAAAAAATGAGTACAGAACAGTTCCTATTGGGTCGATTTCGGTTAGCAGAGGGAAAAGATCCTATTCGAATAGCACAAAATACAGAAATGGAGTACACAACTGTTCCTATTGGGTCGATTTCAGGTTGGGTGTGAAGGTATATGCGAATGAAATAAGACAAACAAGGAGACAGACAATATACCAGTACGAAATAAAGGAAATACCAACCGGCGCAAACAAACCGACGATGGTGCTCGATTAACCCTTGCGGTTGTGCTCCACCCACAAAAATCAACTTCAAAAAAGAATTTATGCATCCACTTCCATGGCTAGCCTTCCCAAGAACTTAAGGGTTGTTCTTTCAATATGATTTTTGCCCGCAAATATTTTTCTCTGTAAAACCCTACAGCTACGGGGAAATGAAACAACGGAGAGCCGGGGAGAGAGAAAGACAAACAAAGAGAGAGGTCCGAGATGAAAGAGAGACGGACGGGCCGAGGGAACTTACACCTCTTCTAAACACTT
Organism: Camellia lanceoleosa; assembly: GCA_025200525.1. Lineage (NCBI taxonomy): Eukaryota > Viridiplantae > Streptophyta > Magnoliopsida > Ericales > Theaceae > Camellia > Camellia lanceoleosa. The sequence goes on from CM045772.1 coordinate 44,627,112, forward strand.
CGGCATCTTTGAAAATTTAATACTTTATCTGACAACTTACACGTTTTTATGAAAAGTGACATCATTTATAAATTAATTTTCTTCATAAAATTTACACCTTGAAACTTATATCTTTTTATTAAAAACGAAACATTCAGCTGTTGGTCTTGTTTGGGAACTTATATCTTTTGTAAAAACGAAACATTCAGCTTCGATGATTGGTCTTCTTTGGGAACTTATACATTTTGTAAAAACTCACAAAGTTTACACCAATTCCTAAATTTTACACCTTTTCAAAAAATTTACACCTTTTCTCGGAAATATTTACAAGTTTTTTGAAAAATTACACATTTTGTGAAAGAACCTCTTTCATAAAATTTATATTTATTATTTGAAGTTACACCTTTAGTGAAAAACTAAACTTACATCTTTTGTAAGGTCATTTACACCTTCATCGGAAAGACATACACCATATTTGAAAATGTTATACCTTTTGTCAAATAAATTCACAATAACAAACTTTATCAAAAATATATTTTCCATAAAACAGGTAAATTTTCAAAAAAAGGTGTAATTGACTTCACCAAAGATGTAACTCCTATTTACAAGGTGTAAATTTTTTAAAACATTTTGTTTCACAAAAGGAGTACCTTTTTAGAAGACGTGTAAGTTTTTAAAATAATGAGTACAGTTTTTAAAAAGGTGTAAGTTTTGGTGGCAGAAAAGGTGTAATATCCCATAAAAAGTGTAAATTATATGGAAAATGTTATTCACAGAAGCAGTAACCATTCCGAAACGGTGTAAGTATTCCCACAAAAAGGTGTAATCATTCAGAAAAGGTTAATGTTTTTAACAAAAGGGATAAATTTTATGCAAATATTCCTTCCATGAAAGGTATATATTTTCAAAAACATGTATGTGGTTTTCACAAAAGATGGAAGTTATGTCACAAATGGTGTAACTTCCCATTAAAGGTGTAAATTTTATGGAAAATATAATTCAGATTTCCATAAAAGGTGTAAACATGTTCCGAAAAGATGTGCCTTATTTCACAAAAGGTGTAAGTTCTAATGAAAGGTGTATATTTTGTTCCTAAAAAAGTTTCACAAACAGAGTAACTTCTCATAAAAGGTTTAATTATTTCCACCAAAATGTGTAAACTTTCAGAAAAAATTAAGCTTCTAACAAAAGGTTTTAACCTATATGAAAACATATTTTCCTTATGTATAAATTTTTTCACATAAGAAGTCCGTTTCAGAGAAGACGAGTTTGGGAGGGCTTGGAATAGCGACTCCAAGTCCAAATCCAACCAAGTATGTCAATGTAAAAGAGAACCGTTTGTAATATATATGGACAGGGATCGTGAGAGACGGATCGAGATCGACAGAGAGGGACCGAAATCGACAGAGATCGACAGAGAAGAGACCCACATGGACACAGACAGACCAAGATCGCTGGAGACAGACCGAGATACACAGAGAGAAACCGACATCGACGGAGAATAGGCTGACATCAACAGAGAGAGGCCAAGATCGATAGCCAGAGCCAAAAAAAAAAAAAAAACCTTTGATTTAAGGTGGCGGTGGCCGTGGAAGTGGCGATGTCAGACAGCAGTGAGCATCGGAGCCCACCGACGCTTGGGTGGTTAGCGGGGGTCACGAACCCTTTGATTTGGTCAATGGTTGTCCCATTTTGTTTATGAACACTTTGAAGTGTTACTCCTTTTGTGTTTATGAACACTTTGAAATGTTACTCCTTTTCTGTTTATGAACACTTTGAAATGTTACTCCTTTTGTGAAATAATTTTTTCCATACAATTTATACTTTTTGTTGAAATTTACACCTTTTTTGAAAGCCCAACTTAAACCTTTTTCAAAAGTCACTTACATCTTTTGTGAAAAAAAAAAATCATCAAATTTATATCTTTTGCTAAAATTTACACCATTCCGTGGAAGTGCTTATATCTTTCTAAAAAGTTACTCATTTTGTGAAACAATTTATCTCATCAGATTTATACTTTTTCTTCAAACATACACCTTTTGTAAAAGCCAAACTTAAGCCTTTTCTGAAGTCAGTTATATCTTTTGTGGAAAAAAAAAATCATCGAATTTACAGATTTTGCTTAAACTTACACTTTGTCTTGAAAAAACTTACACCGTTGCTGAAAAGTTACCCCTTTTGCGAAAGAATTTTTGTCATAAGATTTATACCTTTTTGAAACTTACACATTTTCTAAAAGTCCAACTTAAACCTTTTTCTGAAGTCACTTATATCTTTTGTGAAAAAAAAAAAAAAAAAAAAAAATTTGATGACCTTTACACATTTTGCCTCAACTTACAGCTTTTCATGGAAAAACTTACACCGTTTCTAAAAAGTTACTCCTTTTGTAAAAGAATTTTTGGAATAAGATTTATACCTTTTATGAAACTTACATCTTTTGTGAAAGCCCAACTTAAACATTTTTCTGAAGTCACTTACATCTTTTGTAAAAAAAAAAAATTCATATAATTTATATCTTTTGCTAAAATTTACAAATTTTCGTGGAAGTGCTTATATCTTTTCTGAAAAGTTATTGATTTTGTGAAATAATTTTGAAATTATTGTAAGTTCAAAAGGCGTAAGTATTATGTGTAAGTTGTCAAAAAATTCAAAAGGCGTAAGTATTATGTGTAAGTTGTAAAAATTTTATGAAATAAAATTTTTCACATATCGTGTAACTTTCAGAAAAGTTATAACTTATTTTACAAAAGATATAACTATTATGTGTAAGTTATCATTCACGTATGGTGTACCTTTCAGAAAAATATAACTTGTTTTACAAAAGATGTAAGTATTATGTGTAAGTGACAAAATTTTATGAAATAAAAATTTTCACATATGGTATAACTTTCATAAAAGGTATAACTTGTTTTACAAAAGATATCAGTATCATGTGTAAGTTGTCATTCACCTATGGTGTAACTTCCAGAAAAGGTATAACTTATTTTACAAAAGATGTAAATTTTTTTTCAACTTACTCATAATACTTACGCATTTTGAACTTACAATAATTTCAAAATCATTTCACAAAATGAGTAACTTTTCAGAAAAGATATAAGTACTTTCACGAAAAGGTGTAACTTTTAGCAAAAGATATAAATTTTACGAATTTTTTTTCCCACAAAAGATGTAAGTTACTTCACAAAAAGTTTTAAGTTTGGCTTTCAAAAAAGGTGTAAGTTTCATAAAAGGTATAAATCTTATTACAAAAATTCTTTCACAAAAGGATAACTTTTCAGCAATGGTGTAAGTTTTTTCACAAAAAAATGTAAGTTTAGGCAAAATGTGTAAATTTCATCAATTTTTTTTTCCCACAAAAGATACTTCTCATAGGAGGTTTAAGTATTTCAATGCAAAGGTGTAAATTTTAAAAAATAAATTATTTCACAAATGTTTAACCTTCCACAAATAGTGTAAGTGTTTTCACGGGAGATGTAAGTAACTTCGCAAAACCTGTAAGTTCCTAAACCCAATCAAACTATATTTGTCTTCTTTAAATAATGGCAATGTCCGAGAGAAGGGCATTTCGGAGGGCTTGGTCTTCAGTAGAAGTCCGTTTCAGAGAAGACAAGTTTGGGAGGGCTTCGAATAGCGACTCCAAGTCCAAATCCAACGAAGAATGTCAATGTAAAAGAGAACCGTTTTAAATATAGAACAACGGACAGACAGAGAGAGATAAATTGAGATCAACAAACAGAGACCTAGATGGACAGTGATCGACAAAGACAGCCAGACCAAGATTGACAGAGAGAGACCGAATCGACAGAGACAGCCAGACCGAGATCAACAGAAAGGGACTGAATCAACAGAGATCGACAGAGAAGAGACCACATGGACGCAGACAGACCAAGATCGCTGGAGACAGACCGAAAGAGACCGACATCGACGGCCAACATCGACAGAGAGAGACCAAGATCGATAGCCAGAGAGAAAAAAACCTTTGATTTGCGGCGGCGGTGGCCGTAGAGGTGGCGACGGCAGTGAGCACCAGGGGCCACCAACGCTCGGGTGGTCAGCGGGGGTCACGAACCCTTTGATTTGTTCAGTCGTTGTCCCATTTGTTTATGAACACTTTGAATTGTTACTTCTTTTGTGGTTATGAACACTTTGAAATGATACTCCTTTTGTTTATGAACACTTTGAAATGTTACTCCTTTTGTGAAAACCCAACTTAAACATTTTTCTGTAGTCACTTATATATTTTGTGAAAAAAAAATTCATCAAATTTACACATTTTGCTAAAACTTACACATTTTTGTGAAAACACTTACACTGCTGCGGCAAAGTTACTCCTTTTGTGAAAGAATTTTTGTCATAAGATTTATACATTTTCTTGAAACTTACACTTTTTCTAAAAACCAAACTTAAACATTTTTCTGAAGTCACTTATATATTTTGTGGAAAAAAAAAATCATCAAATTTATACATTTTGCTAAAACTTACACCTTTTTGTGAAAACACTTACACAGCTGCGGTAAAGTTACTCCTTTTGTGAAAGTATTTTTATCATAAGATTTATACCTTTTCTTGAAATATACACCTTTTGTCAAAGCCCAACTTAAACTTTTTTTTGAAGTCACTTATATCTTTTGTGAAAAAAAAATTCGTAAAATTTATACCTTTTGCTAAAATTTATGGTGTAACTTTCAGAAAAGGTATAACTTGTTTTACAAAAGATATAAGTATTATGTGTAAGTTCTCATTCACATATGGTGTAACTTTCAGAAAATGTATAACTTGTTTTAAAAAAGATATAAGTATTATGTGTAAGGGGTCATTCACATATGGTGTAACTTTCAGAAAATGTATAACTTGTTTTAAAAAAGATGTAAATATTATGTGTAAGTTGTCATTCGCGTTTGGTGTAACTTTTAGAAAAGTATAACTTGTTTTACAAAAGCCATAAGTATTATGTGTAAGTTGTCAAAATTTTTTGAAATAAAATTTTTCACATATGGTGTAACTTTCAGAAACGGTATAACTTTTTTTTACAAAAGATATAAGTGTTATGTGTAAGTTGTCATTCACATATGGTGTAACTTTGACAAAAGATATAACTTGTTTTACAAAAGATGTAAGTATTATGTGTAAGTTGTTAAAAGTTACGCCTTTGGTTATCAATTTTACAAAAGTTGTAAGTTGTCACAAAAGTGTAAGAACTTTCACAAAAAAGTGTAAGTTCTCACAAAAGGTGTAAATTTTCACAAAAACAGTAAGTTTTCACAAACGGTGTAAACTTTCTAAAATCCCTTACGCCTTTTTCTGAAATTACTTAAGCCTTTTGTTAAAATTTACGGCTTCTGTGAAAATTTACACATTTTGTGAAATTATTTACACCTTTTTAGACAAAATTACCCTTTTAGTCATATAATATATTCTTTTATTCATTTACCTATTGGTGACAATGTGTTAGTTTTCAAATATTTGGGTATAACTCAATACCTAAAAAGATGTAAAGGTAACATAGAAGAGTGTAAGTGCCTTGGATACCATATGCAAGGCACACTTAAGAAAAGTCTTAAATCATAATCATTTTATTTTTTCTATCACAAAAATCAAGAAAACTAAAAAACTCTTTTCAAATAAAATTTTTTAATCTCCAACTAAAATAATTAAAAATTAAAAAGTTAAAAAAGTAACCCACGTTTCGAACCAAGCCAGAGTTTCTATTTCTAGATCCCATATTAGCTGGATGTCATAAAAAGACATAGCTAGTAAAGTCTAAACAGGTAGTGGGTGGGCAATCTTTTTCCATTTTTGTTCTTGTTTGTTTGGTCAATCTAATCCACAAAATTTGGGTAAACTTTTTCCATTTTTTGTTTTTGTTTGTTTGGTCAATCTAATCCACAAAATTTGGAATGATGAGTAGACTAGTTAGAGAAGAATCTGACCTTGCATGTATTATTCCATATTGAATACAAACATAAAATAAAGAAGTAGAAAAAAGAAAAAGAAGAAGAAAAAGAACAATACAATTGTGATACAACACAATCAAATCAAAAGAGCAAAGGCAACAATAAAAGAAAGAAGGGTTTGGTTATGGTGTGCAACTTACACCTTACATCTTATACCTTACACTTACACCTTACACTTATACCTTTTGTGAAAAATTAAACCTTACACTTACACTTTTTTTGAGGTTGCACACCATATGCAACCCACTTATACCTTACACCTTACACTTACACCTTATACTTATACTTACACCTTACATTTACACCTTTTGTATAAATAGCACATGGTGTGCACTTACACACTTAAAAAAACTCCAAGAAAGAATCATCCCCACAAATCACCTACTTATTGATAAAAATACACACCAACTTATCCAAAAAAATAGCCTAGTTGCCAAACTTGGATTTTATGGCTTTCACAACTTCTTCATCTACTTGGAAACCTTTAGTCAGCACATCATCAGGAATCGGCGGTGTAGAACCGAAGAGAGTCAATGGTAGGACCACCACTCCCGGCAACTGACTATTGAAAGCCGTAAAAGACATGGCCTTTCCCTTCCCAACATTCTTCTGAAAATGCACAAGCCCTCTCGGAATCACGAAAATCTCCCCAGCACTCACAACCTTGGAATGATAAACAAACCCAGTCGTCACAAACCCTACAAGTAGCTTCCCTTTGACCACCAAAAGCAACTCCGTCGAGCGGGGGTGAATATGAGGTGGGTTGACTGCTCCTGGAGCGAAGTCAACCCGGTTCATCGATAGTCCCAGCGTGTTGAGCCCGGGAAATGCAAGAACATTTGCTGCTGTGACATTTGATCCGAATATGTTTCCTGTGCTTCCTTCCTTGCTCAGACCGTCGAAGAAGAAGTCGTCAGAGGTCACCTTGGAGGCGGGTTTGCAGGGGAAGCCATTGATGGAAGGTTTAGCTTCCAAGTCTGCGATACAGAAGTCCTGTAACTGGTCGGGATCAGCAAAAGAGAAAGGTATGGGTGAAACCAACAAGACAATCAAGAAGAGGGTAATCATGGCTAATTTTTTATACTGTTGTGTTGTTGTTTAATGTGGTGTTGGGGGTGATTTTAAAGGAGTTTTTTTGGATGGCACATGACGTGTGTTTGTGTGCGCGGTGTGTTTTTTTTACGAGGTTGAAACTTTCTGGTGCAAGGAAAAGTCGCTCGTGGATAAATTGAGGAATAATAAATAATAAAGGAAGGTTGGTGGGAGACTAATTGGGAGATTAGTTGGGATTAATTGTTTTCATAAATGATATACCAAGTCCTGGGTGTGAACAATGACAAAACCCTCTACCCCAACTTGGAGTTTTTTTTATAAAAAAAAAAAAATGAGAGGCTTGTGAGGGCTATGAATCATTTTTAATAACTTAAATTGTGTATTTTATAAGATTTTTTTTTTTTTTTTATATATATCATTTATGAAAACAATTACAAATGAAAATATTATAATTTCCATAGTTGATATATGAAAAATTCTATTTTCACACCCTTTTTTCTTTATATACATATATCTCAGTTCACACACTTATAAATCTAATTATTTATTACTATTCACATTTCACACACTATGGATAAACTGAGGAATAATCAAAGAAGATTGGTGGGAGATTAGTTTGTTTGTGACAAAGTATAACATGATAATTACGTCTCATTTTGTTGGAGTTCGTTTACCAATGGGTTTGAACAATGACAGAACCCTCTTCTCCATTTCATTGGGCTTAAACTTGAGGGGCTTGTAAGGTGATTATGGATTTTATTTTGATAATTTAAATTATGTATTTTTTAATACTTTTTATATATATCATATATGAAAATAATTACAAATAAAAATATTATAATTATCAAATTCAACTAATTTTTTCATGGATCATATATACGAAAAATTCTTTAAAATGAATAGTTCAAATTATTAAAATAGGATTCATGGTGTACCTAACGAGCCCATTAAAGCTCAACCCTTAATTATGGGTATAGATTTTTTGGTGCTGTTGGGAATTGATGATGTCATGGGATTAAGGTATCGAAATACATAGAAAAATGCTATAGGTTCCAAATTTTTTACTAAATGAATGATCAAACGTCTTATATGGATGTGGAATGTGAGACATTTGGCCATTCATTTGGTAGAAAATTTGATATTCCTAATATTATCCAAATACATAAGGTAAAGATTAGGATTATATATATTTGTAGTACTATGTTTCATTAGGTCTTGAGTGTTTGGGAGAGATATAGCCTGAAATTAAATTAATAATTCAACAAAATATAATTTTACATTGGGTTAGAGTTTGGATTAATAGTCATCTACTTGTGCATGATATTTCCATATGAAAGACTATTGAATCTAAAAAAAGATGAGATATAAAATAAGGGATTAAAAAGATATTCAAACTAATTGTCTAAATTATAAAATTAATAAAATTTTGTCAATCCAAATATGAAACAAAATAAATAATTCAGAGGGATTGATGATTCCAGAATTAAAAGTCTTATGATGTAGTCTCATCCAATACAATCTGCTCAAACAAACATTAAGATAAGAGGAAGAAAATTACTTTTGATAATTAGATGGAGTGATGTGACTAATTCCATGATCACGGGGGTGTTTGGGAAGGGCTTTTTTGAGATTTTTTGGCTAAAATTTACATAAAAACAAAATAGGTTAAAATAGTTAATAAGATAAAATGTCACATCAAACCCATAATCATTTCATTTTTTCTCTCACAAGAATCACATCCAATTATAAAAAAATTCAACTATCTTTCCAAACACAAAAATTTTAGCCTACTAAAATAGCCAAAAACTAAAATAATCTATTAAAATAGTAACTTCCCAAATACCTTTGGGATGTTCTAAAAAAGTGCACTTTTTGACTTATTGGCTTATATGGGTTGGGTTTGGGTTGGGTTTGATGTGATGTGTTAGAGAGGTGATGTGATTTAAATAAGATGATGTGACTTAAATAGAATAGTGACTTTTTGACTTTTTGTATTATTTAGGTTATGCCAAACTTGGCCTTAGTCTCTCCAAAATTAACAATATTAATACTATCGGAGTAAATCAAACAAAATTAAGTCTTGTATCCCAATTAAGTAAGGTGGCTACATAAATTATTTTTCACCACTCAACTCTATCATGTATTATATGCTTAGTTAAATTTAATAAAATTATATATTTTTTTATCATTACAACTTATATCAACTTAGATTTTCTCTTTCCTCTAATGAAATGATTCTATCACTTTTTCTTACCGTTGGATTTAGAGGTAGAGCTTGATATTATGCCATCAACTATCAAACAAGAAATCTCCATCTAACATTGAAACAAACATGATATGGAAAAAATAAAATAAAACGTGTGGAGCCATGGGAGCCTCATGGTATTGTCAATCACACTCTGACACATTTATCAAATAGGGACTAATATTTGTTTTTTTTGTGTGTATACATGTGTCCTGACTGAGTCTGTGTGTGTCAAAGAGCGAGAGAATAGGGAAAATTTAGAGGGGAGGGGGATTTGAGAAAAGATAATGATTTAACAAAATACACTGCGTATGTTTTATGAGATTGAGATATGGGATAAGATTTCAAATTTAATAGATTTATAATCCATTGCTTGGTTAAAAAAAAATAAAGTCGAACAAATATTTAAATACACACAATTTTTAATTAAATAGTCGAGAGAGTATTTACTCCATGAGTAATAATCCATTTCATTACAATCTTTCGTTATTTAGTCTGTCCGAACAAATATCTCCAAAGGGCAAATGGGTAATCTTGTTAAATGGTAGAAGATATATATTTGTTCACAACACACACATTTTTTTTAAAATATTTTTTTCTCAATTCATACTACCAAATTTCTAAAATACCCTTATCAACTCTAACCCTAAATCATTGTCACTATCGCCACTTCCATCACCAATACCGATGCTGGAGTCTTAACCCTAACCCTAACCATAACCAACGTCGGCTACCTCCTTCTCCTGCCGCTGCCATCTCCCCAACCACTCTCCCACTTCCCATGTCTCCTTCTCCTTACATCATAGCCCCTTCATCATGGCCTCATCCTTTCGTCGTTGTCCCTCCCCTTCAGTTGCAGAACCCTCCCTAGCTCCCCTCCTCTCGTCTCAAAACGCTAGCATCCATTATCGCCACCGCCAGCTCTCTCTCTCTCTCTCTCTCTCTCTCTCTCTCTCTCTCTCTCTCTCTCTCTTTTCTCTTTTTCTCTCTTACTCATCTCTCTTCTCATCTGTATGTCATGCATCTCTTTCTTTCTCTCTATGTCTCTCGTTTATCTCTCTTCTCTCTATCTTTCTCTCTCTTCTCCCTATCTCTTTCATTTCTCTTCGCTATCTGTCTGTCTCGCTCATTTCCCTTCTCTCTATCTTTCTCCTTGTCTCTCTCCCTCATCTCTCTTCTCTCTATGACACTCTCTCATTCATATCTTTTTGCTTTCTTTCTCTCTCTTTGTCTAACTCTTGCTCATCTTTTGTTTCTCTTTTTTTTATCTCTCTCTATCTCTTTTTCTCTCACTCATCAGTATTCTCTCTCTCTCTCTCTCTCTCTTTCTTTCTCTGTCTGCCTGTCTATTTGTCTGCTACTCTCTTTCTCTGCCCCATTGTGTTCACCTTGCTCACTTTTTTCATTATCTCTTCTCTATTTACCGAGCTCCCTCTCGATTTATCGATCCACTACAAAAAAATGCACTTTTGGCGACTAGTTTGTCTCTCTCTCACTTATCACTCTGTCTCTCTCTCTGTTTCTCTTCTCTATCTGCCTCTCACTCATCTTTTTCTCTCTCACTACCCATCTACTCTACCACCTTCACCACTATTGCAAATGTCACTCCACTACCACCACTGTTGCCACTCCACCTCTACGACTGCCATTACTACCACCATCGCCACCATTCCACTACCACTACTATCACTATTGCCGCTACTACTACCATTATCTCTCATCTACCATCACCACTCCATCATCTCTACCACTACCACAACTTCACCACTAATCTCCTTCACCATCACTACTACCATCACCTCTTATCCACCACCTTCACCACTACTGCCGTTCTCTTTGAAACTTGATTCAAATTTATTTTTTAAAGACTAAAAATTAGTTTCATGAAAAAATTTAAAAAATCAAAACTACCATACTTGTCAATTTTATATAATTTTTCGAAGGATATGATCAGCTTGTTTGGTTTAGATTTTCAATATTTCTTTTTCAGGAAATTGAAATTTTTTATTATGTGTGTGTGTGGTTTTTTTTTTTATGTTTTCACTATTTTTTTTTAATATTCTAAGCATTTTTTTTATTTTTAAATACACCACACATAAATACACTTTAAAAATATAATATCTGTGAAAAAAAAATATTTATAAAATTCACTAAATACTATAAAAAATATATATATACATACGAAAATTTTTGGTGGCCTGGAATGAAAAGGAGTATTGCGGACTTCGTAGCTAGATGCCTACATTGCCAATAAGTTAAAACTGAACATCAACGACCTGCTGGATTGCTGCAACCACTCCCAATACCGGAATGGAAATGGGAGCATATCACCATGGACTTCATTGTGAGATTGCCTCGTTCCTCTCGAGGTATGGATTCTATTTGGGTTATAGTTGACCGTTTAACTAAGTCTGCACATTTTCTGCCTGTTAAAACTATCTATAATGCTGATAAATTGGCCAACATCTACATGACTGAAATTATGAGATTGCATGGAGTGCTAGTGTCTATTGTGTCTGACAGGGACTCGAAGTTTGTGTCAAGATTTTGGCAGAGTCTGCAACAGGGTTTGGGGACAGAACTGAGATTGAGCAGTGCCTATCACTTGCAGACAGATGGCCAGACTGAACGAACAAACCAAACTCTGGAGGATATGCTCAGAATGTGTGTGTTAGACTTCCAGGGGAATTGGGAAACATACTTGCTATTGGCTGAATTTGTATACAATAACAGCTACCACTCCAGCATTGAAATGGCGCTTAATGAGGCCTTGTATGGAAGAAAGTGTCGTTCTCCAATATGTTAGGCTGAGGTAGGTGACAGACCTTTATTGGAGCCGGAACTCATGCAAGAAACAACTGAGAAGGTAAAGGTACAAAGAACGCGTCTGGCCTGCAGAGTAGACAGAAAAGCTATGCTGATGTTCGAAGAAGAGAAAGGAAATATGAAGTGGGAGACCATGTATTCATCAAAGTGACCCCGATGAAGGGGCAAACTCGATTTGGTGTTAAAGGTAAATTGGCGCCAAGGTATATTGGACCTTATAAAGTTCTCGAAAAGATCAATCCGGTGTCATATCGAATAGCCTTACCTCCAGTGATGGAACATATGCACAATGTCTTTCATGTATCGATGCTTCGGGAATATCTGCGAGATCCACTCCATGTCATTGAACCGACGCATGTACTTTTGAAAGATGACTACACCTACGAAGAAAGGCCTATCCAGATTGTCAACTGCAGGGTTAAGAGACTGAGAAACAAAGAAATACCGTTGGTGAAAGTTGATTGGCAGAACCACGGGGAAACCTATGCAACTTGGGAAACCGAGGAAGACATAAAAAAGAGATACCCGGAATTGTTTCCGCTGGACCCCGTGTTGATTCCAAATGAAGGTAATTTGAGTTTGGGGACCAAACTCCTTTAAAGAGGGAAGACTGTAATAACCCTGACCCTGATTAACGTTAATTGGGACTTAATTATGCCTAATGGTAATTAAGAGGAAATCTGAAATCGATTTGCATGTGTATTGCATGATTTATGTGTTCTTATCTGTCAGTGTTGAAATATCTGTTCATGTTTTAAACTTTAAATTGCAAATTGGAAGCCTTATCGGCACCCGATTTCGAAATTGATTAGTGTTTTAGACTAGTTAGATTTTATGTGATTTTATGGTGGGTTTAATTAAAATTCGGTTTGGAGCGATTAAACTCGATTAAAATAATGCCATTTATTTAATTTGGGCCAAACACCACTTATAGGCTATTGTTTTACTCCACTAACTCACCCCTCTTGCATTTCATTTACACATTTGAGCCTCAACAAGAGAGAAAACGTGGGAGAGAGGGTGAATTGAGGAAATTGGGTCTTAGCTCAAGATTTAACTTGGAAACTTAGGAGAATTGGAAGATAACAACAATTGGTGGTGGCACACTTTGAATTCAAGGTTTAAGGTAGGAGATTATCCTTTTAATTGTAAGTTTGAGATCACTTCTTGCATGGTTCATGATAAATTGGTGACTAGAGCTAGAAATTGGTTTATAAATGGTGGCTTGGGTAGAGACTCATGCATGCATGTTTACAATCTTGCCATTTGAGTTTGTTTTCATCAAAACTTCACATGCATGCCCATGTTTTTGCTAAAGTCCATGAATTCATCAAAATTCTAAATTTAATTTTGCCTTGGATCATGTTTTGGAGCTTTGAAATTCAAGTGGACCCATGCATGTTTGTTTAAACCTTGTTTTTGGTGATTTATTGCATTTGTGTTCAAATTGACTCACTCTTGGCCCTTGATTTTACAAATTGAGCTTTGAAACTTGATATACTATGAGTTTGAAATGTTTTTCCAGAAAATGGGCTCAAGAGGTTGAGTTTTGAGCTATAGAATGCTTGGTTTGAGCTTGGGAGGCAAATTTGGAAATTCCAGAATTTGGCTTCCTCGCTCGAGCGAAGGATTCCCCCCTCGAGCGACCATCGTTTGTTCAAAGCTCCACTCGAGCGGAGGAATGGTGGCTCGAGCATAAATTTCAAGCACTCAGAATCTTGGTGCCTTGAGACGCCGGCGAGGAACCTCGCTCGGCGAGACTTGTCTCACGCTCGAGCGAGGGTCGAGTGTCCATCGAGCGTAAATTTTGAGCATTCAGCATTTTTACTGTAGCACACAGTCCGCTCGAGCGACGGAATTCACGCTCGAGTGAAGACCCATTGTCTGCATGTTCGCTCGAGCGTAGAAAGCCACGCTCGAGCGAGACCCCTGTTTTCATCAACTTTTGAAAAATATTTTCTAAGGCTTTTTTGCACCCTCATTCCATCCCAGGCATTCCTAGACCATATTTAAGGCTCCATAATAAGGGTAAGAGGTTAGGTACACACTTAGGATCATTGATGTGAGTTTTGTACAATTGGGTTGCGTGTTTCAAGTGTATATCCGTGATGCGTTATGTAGGTCGTGTGCCGCATTCTGTTTGACCGTTTGGCTCCGTCTATGTTTCAACGCCCACTGTGAGTAATAACTTTGTAAAGTTATGTTCAATATTATGTATTTTTAGTATACTATGATACGAAATGATTGATTCTTTGAAAAGCTATGATATGTTGGAAAAGAATGAATGATTATCCAATATTCTGGAAGTTAACCGTGGCATCCTTAGCACTACATGATATGCGTCCCTTTATGGGTCATCAGGTCCCTTTATGGGTCATCAGAACATCTCTGTGCACATGAGTCATCAGAAAGCCTTCAAGGTTGTCCCTTTATGGGTCATCAGGTCCCTTTATGGGTCATCAGATTTGTGAATGCTATTGGATGTACCACGTATGATTATGTTACCAACCTGATTATGGAAATGATGATGAACAAGTATATGAATCTGTTTGATATGAATCTGATTTCTAACTCTGTAATGGACGTCATTCATTAAACTCCTTTACTCTGTTATTATTCACTGAGCTTTCGCTCACAGTTTACTATATATATGTAGGTGAGCCGGCAGATGACCAGGGCCAAAGTTGAGGGCCTTCTGTTCCTTTTTGTCAGCCAACTGTTGTGCCTCCCGAGGAGGTTTCGGTCGAAACCTTGCCATGGCTGTTTTGTTTCATCCTAGTCTGTTGTATCTATTTTGTAACGTCAGATCTTGGGATTGCATTTCGTAAATACTTTGTATATATTTGGTGTATCTGACTAGCATGTTTATGTATATAAATAAGCGTTTTAATTTTCTGTCTCATGTATGTCATCACAGCTCATTGGACCTCGTTATTTTACATGTTTGCTTCCGCAGCCCCTTACTAATTGTTAATCTATTCAGAGGCCGTAGGTAACTCTCGGATTACTAGCCGGTTACGATGCCAAACCGTTGGAGATGAACAAATATATTCACCTCTTCTAAGATTTTAAAAATTGTTACTAATTTGAATATCTTTCACTTGAACCTTTTGAACTGCTACTGTGCTGAGCTGTTTGAACCTCTGTTTTTTGGGCTATTTGAACTCCTGATTTAATCAAATATTAAATACATTCTAATAACATTTGGGATAAAGGTTTAGATGAGAAATAATTAGACAAAATAAATTTTGATTCTATTTTTCTCTTTCAAATAAATTAAAACATAATTAAATAAATCATCAAAATAAATATTGATTCTATTTTTCTCTTTCAAATAAATCATCAAAATAAATTTTGATTCTATTTTTCTCTTCCAAATAAATTAAAACATAATTAAATAAATTATCAAAATAAATTTTCATTCTATTTTTCTCTTCTAATTAAATTAAAACATAATTAAATAAATCATCAAAATAAATAAGTCTAACAGGTTGTAATGGAGGATTTTCATTACATTATCTAAGAGTTGTGAAATAATTATGGAATTTATCACTATTTTAAATCATTACAAGTAATAGAGATCTTCTATTACTACTTTGGACGGGAGAGGATCATAATCCGTGGTTAGTTTTTGATGAATTGTGATCTTTGACTAAAGGATCCATGCGCAAGCAAGCTTAGTGTTGGTGACTTGATAACATGTTTAGTTGAAGTATAAACTTTGTAATTTGAACGGTTTACAGTCTGAATTTTTGCTTGTATGTATTGTGTGATAATCTGATATGGTATTTGTGGATATGAATGTGCCAACTTGGCTGCCAATAGTGTCAGAGAAATCCTAGAAGACTAGAAAGTTTGAATTCCACCAAAAAGCATTTTTAGACATGATGCTAAATTTAGTTAATGCAAAATGCATATAGTTGAATGGGTATCAATATTTGAAACAGAGTACAAGCTTATGATGATATACTATTCATTTGGTAGATGGCTCTTGGTAAAGTTGAACCCAAGTGATTGCCATGCCTTCCAAATGACTCCACAAATCAAGCCACTACCATCTTTTGGATTTTGATTCAGCCAATTTGGATAATGAACGAGTTTGAAGTGGTTGCATTAATGTCCTGACAATGTTCTTGCAAAAAGTGGTTGTTGGCACATTCCATTAGTAAATGTAATTTGATAGACAAGTTCAAAGTGGTTGTTGGTTGCATTAATGTCCCAAGAATAATGTGCTTGCAAAAAGTCAAATTATAATTGTGATGTCAAGGTTTTGTCATGATCGGAGTTAATTGTGCTTCATTCTATTCTATTGGAGGGTAGTTTGTAGTAAAGCTTTTGTTTTAGTACTTATTTTCCTAGTCTAAAAAATTGCTTATTATTGCTGATAAAAAAATTGCTTATTATATATATATATATTGCTAGACATCTGTTACAGTCTCATTACACAAGCACACCCCAATAATAATATCAATATTGGTAGTAGAAGACTATCGATCTGTTTGGTGTAACTTTTTCTATGTTAAAAGTTTATGAGTAGAAATTAGACACTAAAAACACCTCTTCTCTAATTTCTAAATAATTAATTTATTTAAATTATTTTTACCTAATAAGCTTCTATTTGGTGCAACTTACAAACTTGTTGGTATCACTAAGAAGTTATCTTTTATAATTATAAAGATTATTAACTTAAAAAAAATTTTATATGTATATATTGTGCAACTTTTAATCTGTGAAAAAAGGTAAACATATTTGGTTAAAGAGTTGTCACACATATACAGTGTTTTTTGTTGTGTGAATATCCCTAATACCCTCAAAAGCTATAATAATCACAAAAGAGATTGGACTTTTACGTCCATACATATTTAAAAGTTTCAAAAAAAGCTGAAAAAATTATAAATTCTATCTTAAGAAAATCTCACTTTTTTGGACCAACTAAGCTGTAAAAGTCAAATAATTTATAAAGGAAATATCATTTTGCCCTCCAAATTTTTATGCATTTTTTAATTTGACCCTCAAATTTCGTATAATATCAATTTGTCTTTTAAATTTTCAAAATTTTGATCAATTTGGCTTTTGCCGTCACATTTCGTTTACAATCAAACAAAACTTGTTGACGTGGCACCAAATTTCATTTAGAATTTCATTTTATCCCCCAAACTATACCTTAAAAATCAATTAGCATCCCAAATATTATATATATATATATATATTTAATTAATAATTTTTTATCTCAAAAATGAAAAAATTAAATTTTAAATAAAAAAGTGACTATTAGTCATGTTGAGTATTCTTTAGACAATAATTGAATTTTAAATTTTCTTTTCCTACTCAATTTTGAAATTACTATTAGTCGATTAATTTTATTGAAATTAATTCGGGGAATAAACTAGTTATAATTACGCGTGCGCACACACATAGCGTGGCCAAGGAATTTTTAGCTCAATAAGTTTCTTTAGGATCGACTCGAGATAATTTAAGACCTATGAAGCATAGATACGGACATGAGTACTGGTACTGGTATAATACGGGTACATTGATATGATAAAATCCAAAAAAAGTTAAGGTACGGGTACGGCTTGGTACATTTGTAAAAAAAAAAAAAAATAGTTATTTTTGATTTAGAGTAATACAAAAAATTGATTAAATTATTTAATTTGTTAAGATCCAACATACAATTGACATTTACTGCCAACAGTACATGCATAAGATAAACCAAAATTAAAAATTATTATATTAAATAACTTTCAAGCTGTAACTTAATTTAAAATCACGCTAAGTATAAAATTAAAAATAAAAAAAGAAGTATAGTAAAAGGAATTTTATCTCTATAGTAGAAAAAAATATTATTTCGACTAAAGTACGGCATGACTTGGGTATATACTAGACATGTCTGAGTATGCCAAAAATTAAGAAGAAAAAATTTGATTATGTGTTTTGTGTACCTAGTACGTATACAAAAATTTCATATGTCGATAAAACTATGTGACGCCCCAAATTTTGAGAACATCAATATAATATAATACGACAATACACCAGGGTTTAACTAGTAAATACACAACATTATACAAGAAATTAAACACAAAATATAAGTAATTACACTAAAAAAAATATATTAATAATAGTTACAAATAAAATTCTTCAAGTTTTTAAATACAGATCAGTTCCTTGATACAAAAAGATTAACCAAAATACAAGAAATACAAAATCTACTCTCTAAGGCAGCCATGGTTCTTCAAAGATTTTAGGGATTTCATTCTTGGTGTAAAACTCGCCTCCACCTGACATAAAACGTCATGAGCTTGGAATATCCAGTAAACACACACACCCTGACCCTTTTTCCATTCTAAATACACAAGTAACATAATGGCACGATCTTAACATACAATGAAAGCAATAATTAGGCAGAGCTTATAATTAAATTTCGGTTCTCAAGAATAACAGTAAATTAAGTTAGTTCTAAGCAACTCCCCGCGGGATGCCATTCCTACCCAACCACTAACACTGGCAACAGATAATTCTGACTCCCCCTTGGTTAATACAATACCAATGTGTCGCTTACCACATCTCCACCAGTGTGTCGCTTACTACATAATTACCAATGATACCCACGCACCTAAGTTACATACCCGAGTGGTGACATCACGGTTTGCCACAATGGAATAGGCTTCCAGGGATACTCTCCCTGTGTGAGACCCTTACTGCCACCCTTATGCCTCCTATTTCCGTTAAGCAACAAGAATACCTCTCGTACCATGTTAGGATTCGAAAATACACTTGCTCAAGACTTCCCAAAAATAGAACACATTCCACTATATCATACTCTTGAATCCATCGCTCATTATCTCATAAAATTTACTACAATGATCGCCCATTACCATCCCATTTGATTTTTCCTTTATCGGGTATGGGTACAACATGTTTGTCGCAATACCCATACTTCCCGTACTTCATAGTCACAAGACAATTCTAAATGAGAATTTTTTTATTATTTTTTTGCAAAGTATATTATTTAAAATTTAATTTTTTCATTATTGAGATAAAAAAAATTATTTATTAAATATTTAAATTTAATTTTTTATATTTGGGGGGCTAATTGATTTTTAAGATATAGTTTTGAGGGGTAAAATGAAATTTTGTGCCACGTCAGCAAGTTCCATTTGATTATAGACGGAATGTGACAGTAGAGGCCAAATTGATCAAAATTTCAAAAGTTTGGAGGGCAAATTGATATTATATGAAATCTAGGGGTCAAATTGAAAACACATGAAAATTTGAGAGGTAAAATAATATTTTCTCTAATTTATAATTTAAAATTGTAACCAAACATCATTAGTTAGCTTTTGTTTTTTTAAGCAAATAATCTAAATAAATTGACTTATAAGTGCTACCAAATGGGCCTACTTGAGTTGCATATAGGTTTTTTTCTTATATTCTGAGAGTATATTTCAGACTGTCTGGTATACCTTCTACTTGCAGCTTATTAGGAAAAAATAACTTAAGTAAATTGAAAAAAAAGATTAATTATTTGGAACTTAGGGAAGGAGTGTTTTTTATTTCTGTTTTCTAATTAGAAACTTTTAGCTCAAAATAAACTGTACCAAACAAGCTCTATTTCGAAAGATCAAGTATGACAAAATAAGATAAAATATATGCTAAAGATGGATTTATGTTATAGTTCCTCATTGTTTCTCTAAATGGACCCTCTCCTTTCCTCCTCCCTACCTAAAAAATTTAAAATAAATAAAATAAAATGGTGATTGTCAACTCGGAGTCAATATTCATTTTAAAGCATTTAACTTAAGCCAAAACTTTTAATTTTACTCGCTCAAGTCAAGAAGAGATTTAATAGTCATGCATAAGAAATACAAACACAGGCATGTGACTTGACACGAATGCGTAGACATAAATTTTTAAAAAATGCATGACACAACATGTCGGGAATGAGTGCAGAAAATATAATTTTATATTTTTTTTATAAGTCATATTTTAATATTATATATTTATTATATGTCAAATATTATTCTCATCAAATTCATCAACCTTCGGTATGTTATTTTGCTAAAAATAAAGGGCAAATTACACAATTAATCCCTATAGTTTGCCTCACGTGTCATTTTGGTCTTTGTCATTTTAATTTGCTCGATTTTAACCTTAAATTTTGAATTCTGTATCATTTTGGTCTAATTGAAAAGGAAATTTAAGAAATTGGACAGAAAATTTGCACATGAATAACATGGGATTGGTTTCTAACGGCAAAATAGACATTTTGCTTTCCCTTTCCCTCTTAGCTTTTTCCTACGCCTCTCTCTCTCCCTCTCCCTCCCTTTCTCTCTCTCTCTCTCAAAACCCTAGCAACGCCACTGGGCTGATTCAAATTAGGGAATTTCGATACGGGTTCAAGTGATTTAATCAAGACTTTACAACAAAAAGCAATTATATGAGAAACCCAACAAGCATACAAGCTATTACCAATAGCAAATGCAATAAACAGGACTCCAACGCCATTGGTGGGGGCTTTTTGGAAGCAAATAAGGAGAGTTCCAATAGATAAGGACATGATGAAACTACTCCAAATTATGAAATGAACCATAAATGTAGGCCACACTCTAATAGCTTTTTTCCATAAAAATGCTAGTGTGATGCTCAAAAGAGAAGTAGCCTCAACCTGAGGTAGAAAAAATTCCAATACACCCTTGTCCTTTCTTTGAGTTGAACCAGCTTGTAATAGGCCTTGAACCCCCTTAAACACAAGAAATCCAACTAGCCCAATAGCAGCCACCAAGTGCAAAAGGAACAGAAACAGAGAGAATTTGTTGGTATAAGATCTTGAATTCAGTGTTATTAAAGATGGCTGGTTAAAACAAGAAACACCCATAAAGAAAAATTAAAAATTCAAATCAAATTTCCAAAAATTTGCAAAAAAAAAATGTGAAATTTGATTAGTTAGATGTAAGGATTAATTGAGTACCTGTGAGATTGGGGTAGGAGTAGAGCGAGATTGAACAGGAGAGGGAGTGGAGTGAGGTTGAGAATGAGAGAGAGGGACTTAGGGGACATGGGGCACTCGGGAGACTTTGGTTCCACTGTTGATGACAAGTCTGAGAGGATTTGTGGCGCTCAATCTTTGCATCCTTGACATGTGAATTTGATCTGGTGGGTTGGTTTTAGACACATATGGTTGATGATGATGAAAACCCACTCCACCTTTCTCCAAATCCTTCACTTCTACATCATGTTTTTGTGTCAATGGGAGTCGGCGCTAGTGATAGAGAGTAGAGAGACTATTGAAGAAGGTGTAAGAGAAGAAGGAAGAGGAATGGTGGAGGCGACGGTGGTGGTGGACCCTACGAGGTTCCTTCGCCATCGGTGCTCGGTCTCGACTTCTTCAAGGGAGCGGCGCTGCTAGGGTTTTGAGAGAGAGAGAGGAAGAGAGAGAGATAGAGGCATAGGAAGAAGCTGAAAGGGAAAGGGAAAGCAAAATGTCTATTTTTCCCTTGGAAACCAATCACATGTTATTCACGTGCAAATTTTTCGTCCAATTTCTTAATTTCCGTCTTCAATTGGACCAAAATGATATAGAATTCAAAATTTAAGGTCAAAATCGAGTAAATTGAAATGACAAAGACCAAAATGGCACGTGAGGCAAACTACAGGCACTGATTGTATAATTTGCCCAAAAATAAATAAATAAGGGACATTGCATGTCCCCAACGTGTCCCTCATGTGTTCGATTCCTCCAAGATGTCTAACACATATATACCAAGAGCATGTCCGACATGACACATGTCAGACATCGGACCGTTACCTCCAGAGAAGTGTTTGTGCTTCATAGGTTAATACCAACTAATGTGAGTTGGCTACTCAAGTTCATTTTCATTATTAATTATAATTGTATCTTTCGTTTCATTTAATCATTGCATTTGGGTTATTTCTCACTGCCTTGGCCCAAATTTTTGTTCTCTTCCCTTTATGTTTTAAGCCTTTTTAACTTGAATCAAAAACTTGTATACGATACATTTATTGTTTTTGGCTGCAACCATTTGGTTTATATATATAAACATTTTAGAGGGCTAGATGTAGAAACTAGAGATATGAAATGCATTTATAAGACACTAGAGCTAGGACCTGTTTCAAACTAGACGAGAAAGGTCATCTAAGATTGTTCACCCACCTATGAATGACAATGAAGACATAGTACTTGTAAGAAGGTATTCACTCAAGTTCAAAGAAACACAAGGACACGAGAGGGACCATCAGTTGAGGCATTGGTAAATGATTGATAAACATCATGATTAATGACTTCTAATTCCATGGTATATGGTCAAAATGCTAGAATAAATTATATTTGCAACAGTTTCAGTTACACTTATTGAGCATTACTGAATTTGTTGAGTTTTAGTGTGAGCCCATTTTGTGTAGCCTATCTTTTGTTTATTGAAAAGGTTTTCCTTTCAATGAGGTCCAAGTTGATTATCCTCTCTGTCCTTTCAACTATTATTGCAAGTCTTATAATGTATGTATTATTGTTAAACGTATGTTGTTTTACTGATATAGATTGAGGATACTACTCGGTGGAGATTGTCACACTTTTAGTGGCTTTGAAAGTTCGTTATAAAGATAGATTTACAATTCTTAGTGGAAATCATGAAAGTAGGCAGATAACTCAAGTGTAAGATCTGTTGTATAAATTATGTGATAACATAAAACAAATAGATTCATATGGAACAAACAATTATAATTTCATAAACAAGAACATTGTAAAATTTACAGAAATTCATAATAAAATAAAATGAGCAAAATGAAGCAAACCGAAATATGCACTAGACAGTATCCTTAAAACAGATTTGTCGCCTCACTGATTAGGTGCTGGAGGTTGTTCGACATCTGTCTCCCAGGTATGACGGTTGGACCAACTACGCAATGCACCAATTGAATAACTTCAGCGAACAGAAATTTGCAGCACTCTTTCATAAGAAGAATGTAAAACTTGGAGAAAAAAATTTTGAACACACCAAGATAGCAAAAATTTCTTATGTTGAAGAATGAAGAAAAGGGTCTCCTTTTATACACATGAAGGGAGAGAGGAACATGCTCTTGCAACAAATGCAAGAAATTTAATTTTGCAAAACTCCCAATTGATGGCAAGACTTAATTTTGCAAAACTCCCAATTGATGGCAATTCAATCCATCATTATTATAGAAGAGTTACACCCATTTTATACACATTGTGATGTGTATAATTCTGCAGCCATCTTTTCCAACACCTCTTTCACGAGGTCAACCTAATGAGTCAATTTCTCATTCAAATCTTCATGGTTTTTTATCATTCTTTTTGTGGTGTAAAGATTTCATTACAAAGAATCTAAACCCATTTTACTCCACCTTAATTGAGGAGTGGCACCCAATTTAATATTGCATTAAAGTCACCAAAAAACCATTATTTTTCCAACAATCCCCCACATGAATAAAAATTGACCAAATAACAACAAACGGACCACGTTTAACAACAAAGAGTCGGAGATAGTATAAACGAAATAACCCCAACATCGGAAATGGTAGCTTTTAACTTTGAACCCCTCTTAGTGAAGTCTATCAGATTTACTAGCTATCTAGTGAACACAAAAGTCTTGAACTGTTCTGTCATGTATGTAAACCAAGACAATAGACCTCACACAGGAATTACTCTAACCATCGTTTTATTCTCATTGTTGTGTCCGGTTTGGCCCTAGAACACTAGCCTAGTTCTTTGAGTGGTTTAAAGAATTAGGCCTTGTCAATTCTTATAGAAGCAGCCCTATTTCACACTCACATAGGTGACTTTACTTGAGTATCCTGCTATACTCAACTCAATAGCTCAACACACTAGAGTCATTAAAAGCTCAACTTAACCTTTATACTTGCAAATATCACTAATAAAAGGAATGGCTGGAGGTTTAACCTCCTCAATGACATACCACCGTTACACGTAATTAGGTTGTCCCATTGAACTTATATTTTAGGATCTCCAGTCAACTAGGTTGGGTTTCCATTCTGGTAACACCTTACACTAAAGGCCTTAACCCTATTCCTTTTGACTTCTCTACTAACACTCGATTTAACCCTTTGGTTAACGGATTTGCAATATTGTCCTAAGACTTTACATAGTCTAAAGTGACAACTCCGTTCGAGAGTAGTTGTCGTATGGAATTATGTCTACGACAAATATGTCTAGACTTTCCATTATACATATTACTCTGTGCCTGTCCAATAGCCGATTGGCTATCACAATGAATACAGATGGTTGGCACATGTTTAGACCAACATAGAATATCCTCAATGAACTGGCGAAGCCATTCAGCTTCTTCAGGCGCTTTATCCAAAGCAATAAACCCAGATTTCATCGTTGATCTCGATATACATGTTTGCTTGAAAGATTTCCAAGACACGACTGCCCCTCCGAGGGTAAACGCATAATCATTAGTGGATTTGGAGTCCTTTATATCAAATATCCAATTAGCTCACCAAATAGGCTATATCCGGCCTTGTACAACTCATCAGATGCATCAAACTTCCAATGATCCGAGAATATTCTAGCTGAGAAACATTCTCAACATTATTCGTGGTCAAGTGTAGACTTACATCTACCGATGTCCTAGACACACTTGTATCTGATTTACCAAATTTCTCAAGTATCTTCTCAACATAGTGAGATTGAGAAAGTACAAAACCAGTAGATGTTCTGGTAATCTTAATACCTAGAATAACATCTGCAAAGCTCATATTTTTCATGTCAAACTTAGAGTTTAACAATCTCTTGGTAGTTCGAATCATCTCATCATTACTACCAACAATGAGGATGTCATCTACGTATAGACACAAAATGATATGACCACTGTCATGGTCTTTGACATATACGCATTTATCACACTCATTTATTCTGAAACCATTTGACAACATAGCATTATCAAACTTCTCATGCCATTGCTTGGGAGTTTGCTTCAAACTATACAATGATTTGACAAGCTTGCACACTTTGTTATTTTGTCCTAGAACTGAGAACCCCTCGGGTTTCTCTATATAGATTTCTTCATCTAAATTTCCATTTAAAGAAGTTGTCTTTACATCTATCTGATGTATCACCAGACCACGTAAAGCTGCTATTGCAATCACCATGCAAATGGATGTAATCCTTGTCACAGGTGAATACGTATCAAAATAATCCAAGCCTTCACGCTGCCTGTATCCTTTGATTACTAGTCTAGCTTTATACTTATCAATGGACCCATCAATTTTCATCTTTCTTTTAAAGATCAACTTACTCCCCAAGGTCTTACTGCTTGGGAGTAGATCAACCAACTTCCAAGTATAGTTCTACAAAATGGAGTCAATCTCAGTTTTGATTACTTCTTTCCACAAAGGACTTTCAGGTGAAGTCACGGCTTCATGGAAAGTCCGAGATTCTCCCTCTAACATATAAGTCAAGAAGTCCGAACCAAAAGACTTTGCAGTCCTAGCCCTTTTACTCTTTCTTGGTTCATCTACATCTTCAGCTTGATCATCAATTTGTTCATCTAAGTGATCATCTGTTTGATCAACTATGTGATCATTGTCACATTCAACCTCTTCCATGGAACTCTGAATCCCTTCTTGGAGACGACACTGAAATACGTTTTCAAAGAAAGACGCATTTCTTGATTCCATGATAGTATTCTTGTTTATATCTAGAATAACATACCTATACACAAGAAATCGATATGCACTGCTATTATGTGCATATCCAATGAATACACAATCCACTGACTTTGGTACTATTTGAACCCGCTTGGGTATAGACACCACCACTTTTACAAGACACCCCCACATTCGTAAGAATGTATAAGAAGGCTTGATGCCTTTCCATAACTCATACGGGGTCTTGTCTACCTTTTTCCAGGGTACTTTATTTAGAATGTAATTTGCGGAGAGAATTGCTTCCCTCCACATGTTCTGTAGAAATCCAGAACTTATTAACATTGCATTCATTATCTCCTTTAGTGTCCTATTCTTCCGCTCAGCAATCCCATTTGACTGAGGAGAATAAGGCGTCATGGTTTGGTGGATAATTTCATATTGAGCACAAATCTCAATAACTGGTGATTCATACTCACCACCACGATCACTTCTTAAAGCCTTAATCTTGCGGCCTAATTGATTCTCAATTTCATTCTTATAAAGAACAAACTTGTCAATAACCTCATCTTTGATTTTAATCAAATACACATAACAATACTTAGTGCAATCATCAACAAAAGTGATGAAGTACTTATTGCCACCATGTGATTGTATAAACTTTAAGTCACACACATCACTATGCACTAAGTCCAACGATTCTGAACTTTTTTCAATAGAATGAAACGAAGATCTTGTCAACTTCGCTTCAACACAAGTTTCACACTTGTGTTTCAGATTAATCTTAAAAGATGGTATGTGATCTAATTTGATTAATCTACATAAAGATTAATCAAATTGAGTTTAAACATACCTCCAACATATAACCCTTACCCACATACACTCCGCTCTTGGTCAGAACGACCTTGTTGGACTCAAAGACCAAGCGAAAACCATGTTTGCTGAGAAAAGACCCCGAGAAAAGATTCTTACGAATGTCCAAAACATACAGGACTTTGTTCAAGGTCAGTTCCTTTCCTGAGGTCAACTTCAAGACCACCTTTCCTTTCCCCTCAATAGTTGAGGTAGCAGAATTCCCCATAAACAACTTCTCACCGTTTTTAACCGGCTCGAACGTTATAAACAGTTTCTTCTCGGAGCAGATGTGGCATGTAGCCCTAGTATTGTAACAACCCTCATCATCCTGGGTTAATTATCGACACCGTTAAATTGAGCCGATTATGACCGATAATTAAACCGATCAAATATCGAATCGATCGATCAAAATCAAATCAATTGATTGCTTGTATCTGTTTGAATTACATTCTATCTGTTTGGTTAATTGATTATCTGTTCGTGTCTTTGTAGTTAAACTGCTAATTGAAGGCCTTATCGGCGGCCGAATCTAAAATTGACTGATATTCTGTGCTAATTAGAAATTATGTAATTTTATGGTATATTTAATTGAAAACTGATTTGGTATGATTAAAGTAGATTAAATATTGATAAATTGCATAAAATGGACTTATTTACTTAATTGCCATGTAGTGGCCCACTACCTCAAACCATTGTGAGCTTCACTACACCTTATACAAAACATTTCATCAGCTCATTTGTTGCCTCACCACCGAACTAGAGAGAGAGAAAGAGGGAGAGTTGGTTTGTTCTTGTGTCTTGCTTGTGAACTTGAGGAATTGAAGTGTAGATTGTAAATTGAGCTCCTACACCACTAATTCAAGACCTAGGTAAGGTAATTGAACCTCTCATTGTTGTATTTAAGTTAGTTCTTGCATGGTTCATGCTAAATTGAAGAGTTGAGTTAAGAATTGGTCTTATAGTGTTGAATTATAGCACATATCATGCATGCATGTCTACATTGTTGCATTTTGAGGTTGATCACATGGAAATCTTGCATGCATGTTCATGTTGATATGTTGAGTCCATGATTTCATCTTGAATTGAAAGAATGAGCTCATTAGAACATGTTTTGAAGCTTGAGAGTTGTTTAAAGTTCATGCATACCATATTTGAGATCTTGTTCATGAAATTGGGTTTGAAAATGGATTTAACTGAAACACCATTGGGCCTTGATTTTTCAAATTGACCTTTGAAACATATTGTTCTATGAGTTTACATATGTTTTCCAGAAAATTGGCCCAAGAGGATCGAATTTTATGCATCTAAACTTGATTTTGAGTTTGTGACTCAAATTTGGGATTTCCAGATTTTGGTCGTCCGCTCGAGCGAGGGAAGTGCCGCTCGAACGGAAAAATCAAGCTCCCAGTATTTTGCACTGTATTATAGTCCGCTCGAGCGGGGTATTGGGCGCTCGAGCGGGATCTTGTGTCTTACGCTCGAGCGGCTATCGAGCGCCCGATCGAGCGTGAATTTCACCTATCCAGTACATTTTGGTCCGCTCGAGCGGGTAAGTTGACGCTCGAGCGAGAACTATTGACTGCATGTCCGCTCGAGCGCGGAAACCTGCGCTCGAGCGGGACTCTGTTTTTCTAAAAATTCTGAAAATATTTTCCGAATACATCTTTGCATCCTCATCCCATTCTAGGCATTCTTAGGCCTAGTTTAAGACATCTTAATGAGGATATAGATGTAGAACACACCGAGGCATTAGGGATTAAGTTATTCTGTTCCCAACTGTGTAACTTAGAGTGTGTTCGTTCTGTACTGTTAGGGTTGGCATCCCGAGGAGACACTCTAGTCATTGTAGCCCAGAACTCTATGAGTAACAATTGTGTAAAGATATGTTCAAATGATTATCTTTTGAATACTGAATCGATATATCAACTGCATCAATCGGTATTATTTGCTGAATGAATGTATGTCCTTTATTTCTGAATTGTACTGTGGCACCCTTAGCACCCACTGTTTATTGTTACTGTTACAGAGATCTCTGTCAGTTCCCTCGTGGAACCACTCATCACATCGATTGATGGCCATCATTATCGCTCGTCTTTAAGACCTCATCGCCATCGCATTATTATGCTAATGGATGTACCACATATGACCGATTGTCTTGAACAACCAAATCTTGATTGAAATGAACTGCTTACCATCGTAGGGCATTCATTCTAAACCTCTTTTACGCTTTATGTTATTCACTGGGCTTTAGCTCACTGCTCATATATATATATATATATAGGTGTACAGGCACCGGATCAAAGCTAGAGGCGTCAGGGTTAACTCCAGTTTTGTCAAGCCAACCAATGTGCCTCACTGCGAGGTTCTCGACTTGCCAAGCTATGGCTTAAGGGGTGTTTTTATTTCCGTCTGCTCTCGCACTGCTTTTGTATCACCGCTTAGG
Organism: Camellia lanceoleosa; assembly: GCA_025200525.1. Lineage (NCBI taxonomy): Eukaryota > Viridiplantae > Streptophyta > Magnoliopsida > Ericales > Theaceae > Camellia > Camellia lanceoleosa. The sequence goes on from CM045772.1 coordinate 44,656,114, forward strand.
ATCATTTATTCATCAGATTATCAAGGGATTAGGTCCATGTACTGAATGACTGTAAATGTTTGTATAGATTGTACTGTTCTGAATGTATGAATGCATGAAAAGTCCTTTTGCATCTGGTATCACATTTGGACATTATTCATTTATCAGATTGGCTTCCGCCAGCCCTGATTTCTTTTATCAGATATCATATGTGCCTTCTAATCTCGGATTCATCGCGCCATTCTGATGCTAAACCCCTGTAGAAGTTTGGGTCGTGACAGAGTGATATCAGAGCGATACTTAACCACGAGTTATACCGCACACACGTGTCCAACTGAGCTATAGGGTGTCCTAGAAAAGCAATTAGGGCATTACATGAGCATGAAAAGTGTGTGGTTATGACATGACTGAATACATGTTAATGTGATAAACTGTTAAGTGTGCAACTGATTATGTTCCTAAATGCTATAACTGCTTATAGTGAAATGGATAATGCCAATGAAACTGAATCCTCATCCACTGAGGCAAGAATGGCAAGAATGGAAAGAATGATGGAACTAATAATTGCCAGACTTGAGCAACAACAGAACCAACAGCCCCTACCTCCTCCTCCGGTACAGCCGGACCAGAATGTGAATGTACAAAATGTGAATGTTAATGAGGGGGACATAATTGCTCTCACCCAGAAGTTCAGCAAACTGAAACCGCTATCCTTTTAGGGAGGCCTGGAACCGTTGAAAGCTGAAGCTTGGATACTTGAGACTGAAAAATTATTTGAAGTTTTTCCGTGCTCAGAAGCGAATAAAGTACTGTTAGCTACCTTCACCTTGCAAAAAGAGGCTAGAAGGTGGTGGATGCTGGTCCGTGACACTAACACTGTAGTGACTTGGGCTCAGTTTAAGGAGTCCTTCCTTGAAAAGTATTTTCCCCAGTGTGTCAAGGACAAGAAAGTGACTGAATTTGAACAATTGAGGCAGGGAACCATGTCCGTTGCCGAATATGAAACAAAATTTACCGGACTTGCCAGATATGCACCACATATGGTGGACACTAATTATAAGAAGGCCAGAAGGTTTGAAGGCGGCCTAAATGTTGCAATACTCGACCGAATAAGTGTTTTAAAGCTACCGACCTATTTGGGTGTTCTTGACTGAGCATTGATGGCTGAGTCGAACATCGAAGCAGTAAAACAATCTGAACCACCAACGTCTGAATAGCATGGAAAAGGGGAGGGTTTTAAGTTCAAGAAAGGCAAGAACAACCTGCTGAACAAAAAGCAAAATACAGGGTCAACGACTACTTCTAGTCAAGGAAACCGTTCTTTTCTGTCCTGTTCCGAATGTGGTAGGAACCATAAGGGCGTTTGTTATAAAATTTCAAGTGCTTGTTACAGGTGTGGCAAGGTGGGCCACATGGTTAAAGAATGCCCTCGCTATGCAAGAGTAAAGCCGCACTAAGCGCAAAGAAGATCAATCAGAAAGCACCTAAGCCTAACCCCAAAGCTACCAGGAAAGAGCCCATGAGGCAGGGCCAAGTGTTCACCCCAGTACCGGGAGATGTGCAAAACACTGAGACCGTTGTATCAGGTATCCTCTCTATTTGTGCTCAAAATGCATATGTACTGATTGATTCGGGGTCTACACACTCATATGTATCGCATGCTTTTTCATGGAAATTGAATAGACCCTTAGAACCCATGAATTATCTGTTAGCTGTGTCATCACCTGTTGGGGGATCCATGACATGTGCATATATGTATCCTGCTTGCGAAATCATTGTTGGGGACATCCATCTATTTATTGATTTACTGCCATTGAACATTGATCACTTTGATGTAATATTGGGAATGGACTAGTTACAAAAATATCATGCTACTATTGACTGTGTGACAAAGCAAGTTGTTTTCGGTCCACCTGGTCTACCCGAATTTGTATTTAATGGGGTTGAAGTAGTACCTCCTCCATATTTGATTTCTTCTGTGAAAGCCGTTAAATTGATTAGAAAAGGGTGTAAAGGATATCTGTGTTCTGTACTGACTGTATCTACTGATGATAATGTTAAAACTGATGTGAACTGGATACCTATAGGCAGAGAATTCCCAGATGTATTTCCAGATGATCTGCTAGGGAATTTGATTGACAGGGAGATTGAATTCACCGTTGATGTGATTCCGGGAACGCAGCCAATATCTAAAGCTCCTTATCAAATGGCTCCAACTGAACTGAAAGAATTGAAAGTGCAACTGCAAGAACTGTTAGACAAGAAGTTTATCAGGCCCAGTACTTCACCGTGGGGCGCACCGATTTTGTTTGTAAAGAAGAAAGACGGCTCACCGAGACTGTGCATTGATTACCGTGAACTGAACAAGGTAACTGTGAAAAATAAATATCCATTACCGCGTATTGATGACTTATTTGATCAGTTACAGGGTGCTCAAGTGTTTTCCAAGATTGATCTCAGATCGGGGTACCATCAACTGAAAGTTAAACCTGAAGACATTGATAAAACTGCTTTTAGAACGAGGTATGGACATTACGAATTTTTAGTTATGCCTTTTGGAGTTACCAATGCACCTGCAGCATTTATGGACCTCATGAATAGAATTTTTAAACCGTACCTTGATGATTTTATTGTGGTCTTCATTGATGACATATTGATTTACTCCAAAAGTATAGAAGAACATGAACATCATCTAAGACTTGTCCAGCAGACCCTAAGAGAACAGAAACTGTATGCTAAACTGTCTAAATGTGAGTTTTGGCTTGATCATGTTATGTTTTTGGGGCATGTTGTTAGCAAAGATGGAATTTCTGTCGATCCGTAGAAAATTGAAGCTGTAGTGAACTGGCCGAGACCAACAAATGTGACGAAAGTCCGAAGCTTTTTGGGATTGGCTGGATATTACAGAAGATTTGTCAAAGATTTCTCCAAAATTGCCTTACCATTGACTCAACTGACACAGAAGGGGACATCATTTGACTGGACTGATCAAAGGGAATCAGCATTTCAGGAGTTGAAAACTCGACTTGTGACTGCACCCATTCTTACCTTACCCTCAGGTACGGATGGTTATACTGTATTTAGTGATGCTTCTCATAAGGGTTTGGGATGTGTTTTAATGCAGAATGGGAGAGTTATTGCCTATGCTTCCCGACAACTGAGACCACATGAAAAGAACTACCCAACCCATGACCTGGAACTTGCGGCAGTAGTGTTTGCATTGAAAATCTGGCGTCACTACCTGTATGGGGCAACGTGTGAAGTGTATACCGACCACAAGAGTTTGAAATATTTCTTCACCCAGAAGGAACTGAACATGAGACAGCGGAGATGGCTAGAGTTGATCAAAGATTATGACCTACAGATTCTGTATCACCCGGGAAAAGCCAATACCGTTGCCGATGCACTGAGCCGGAAGTCGATTGCAAATTTAGCTTGCTTGCTCACCGGACAGAAAGAATTGCTTCGTGACCTTGAAAAATCTGAAATTGAGGTTGTTTTGAAAGAACAAGGTGGGACAATAGCTGCTATTTCTGCACAACTGGCACTGATTGAAGAGATTAAAAAGAAACAGCAACAGGATGACTTCTTGAAGAAGATCATCGAACAAAGGGAATCTAAACTGAGGCTAGGGTTCAAATTTGAAAACAATGTACTGAAATTTCAAGAAAGACTGTATGTACCGAATGATTCTGAACTGAAAAAAAGAGTTCTGCAAGAGGGCTACAACTCAAAATTTTCTATCCACCCAGGGAATACGAAAATGTACCAAGATCTAAAACAGAACTTTTGGTGGCTGGGAATGAAGAAAGAAATTGCCGACTTTGTATCAAAATGTCTTCATTGCCAACAAGTCAAAGCTGAACATCAGCGACCCGCAGGCTTACCGCAACCCTTACCCATACCGAAGTGGAAATGGGAGCATATCACGATGGATTTTATCGTTGGATTGCCTCGCTCCAGCAAAGGTATGGACTCGATTTGGGTTATTGTTGATAGACTGACCAAATCTGCTCACTTCTTACCTGTCAAGACAATTTATAATGCGGACAAGTTGGTCAGAATTTATATTGATGAAATTGTTAGATGCATGGAGTGCTGTGTCCATTGTTTCGATGGGGATTCAAGTTTACATCGAGATTACGCGAGCCTACAAACCGCATTGGGTCTTGATCGAGATCGAGTAGTGTCTACCATCCTCGAACGGATGGCGGTCGAAAGGACCATCCAAACTCGAGGATTTGCCGAGAATGTGTGTCCTTGATTTTCGTGGAAACTGGAAAGCCATTTGCCATTGGTGAATTTGCCTACAACAATGCCTACCATTCGAGTATTGGTATGGCGCCTTGAGGCATTGTATGGCGAAAGTGTAGATCTCCAATTCTTTGGGCGAGGTTGGAGATGGGCCTTTGCTTGGGCGAGATTGTTTATGAGATAACCGAGAAAGTGAAATTGATACAACAGAGATAAAAGCGCATGAGTCGTGAGAAAAGTTATGCAGATGTCAGAAGACGAGACCGAGAATATGAAGTGGGTGATCACGTGTTTGTGAAAGTGACACCAATGAAAGGCCAGACTCATTTTGGAGTCAAAGGCAAGTTAGCACCCAGATACGTCGAACCGTATGAGATTATTGAGAAAATCAATCCGGTGGCGTATCAAGTTGCGCTTCCTCCTGAAATGGAGCATATGCATAACGCCTTCCACATCTCTATGTTGAGAGATTATCTCCGGGATCCTTTCCATGTGATTGAGCCTACTCGGGTAGTGTTGAGTGATGACTACACTTACGAGGAACGGCCTATACAGATTGTAAACAGACGGATCAAGAAACTGAGAAACAAAGAGATCCCGTTAGTAAAAGTTGACTGGCAAAACCATGGTGGCGTGTATGCCACTTGGAAAAGGGAAGATGACATGGCTAGGAGATATCTGAATCGCTCCCCATCAATCTGTTTTCTTTCGGTGAAGGTAACTCGAGTTTAGAGGACTAAACTCTTTTAAGAAGAGGCTGTAAACCCTCGCCATCAAGTTTCTGGGTTAATTCTTGATTACCATTAAATTGGAGCTGATTATGACTGATAATTGAACTGATCGAAATCGAATCGATCGATCAAACTAAAACTGAATTGATTGCTTGTATCTGTTTGAATTACATTCTATCTGTTTGGTTAATTGATTATCTGTTCGTGTCTTTGTAGTTAAACTGCTAATTGAAGGCCTTATCGGCGGCCGAATCTAAAATTGACTGATATTTTGTGCTAATTAGAAATTATGTAATTTTATGGTATATTTAATTGAAAACTGATTTGGTATGATTAAAGTAGATTAAATATTGATAAATTGCATAAAATGGACTTATTTACTTAATTGCCATGTAGTGGCCCACTACCTCAAACCATTGTGAGCTTCACTACACCATATACAAAACATTTCATCAGCTCATTTGTTGTCTCACCACCGAACTAGAGAGAGAGAAAGAGGGAAAGTTGGTTTGTTCTTGTGTCTTGCTTGTGAACTTGAGGAATTGAAGTGTAGATTGTAAATTGAGCTCCTACACCACTAATTCAAGACCTAGGTAAGGTAATTGAACCTCTCATTGTTGTATTTAAGTTAGTTCTTGCATGGTTCATGCTAAATTGAAGAGTTGAGTTAAGAATTGGTCTTATAGTGTTGAATTATAGCACATATCATGCATGCATGTCTACATTGTTGCATTTTGAGGTTGATCACATGGAAATCTTGCATGCATGTTCATGTTGATATGTTAAGTCCATGATTTCATCTTAAATTGAAAGAATGAGCTCATTAGAACATGTTTTGAAGCTTGAGAGTTGTTTAAAGTTCATGCATACCATATTTGAGATCTTGTTCATGAAATTGGGTTTGAAAATGGATTTAACTGAAACACCATTGGGCCTTGATTTTTCAAATTGACCTTTGAAACATATTGTTCTATGAGTTTACATATGTTTTCCAGAAAATTGGCCCAAGAGGATCGAATTTTATGCATCTAAACTTGATTTTGAGTTTGGGACTCAAATCTGGGATTTCCAGATTTTGGTCGTCCGCTTGAGCGAGGGAAGTGCCGCTCGAACGGAAAAATCGAGCTCCCAATATTTTGCACTGCATTACAGTCCACTCGAGCGGGGTATTGGGCGCTCGAGCGGGATCTTGTGTCTTACGCTCAAGCGGCTATCGAGCGCCCAATCGAGGGTGAATTTCACCTATCTAGTACTTTTTGGTCCGCTCGAGCGGGTAAGTTGACGCTCGAGCGGAAACTATTGTCTGCATGTCCGCTCAAGCGAGGAAACCTATGCTCGAGCGGGACTCTATTTTTCTGAAAATTCTGAAAATGTTTTCCGAATACATCTTTGCATCATCATCCCATTCTAGGCATTCTTAGGCCTAGTTTAAGACATCTTAATGAGGATATAGATGTAGAACACACCGAGGCATTAGGGATTAAGTTATTCTATTCCCAACTGTGTAACTTAGAGTGTGTTCGTTCTGTACTATTAGGGTTGGCATCCCGAGGAGACGCTCTAGTTCATTATAGCCCAAAACTCTGTGAGTAACAATTGTGTAAAGATATGTTCAAATGATTATCTTTTGAATACTGAACTAATCTGCTTCTTGAATTTCTTGGTCGGTATTATTCTTGAATGAATGTATGTCCTTTATTTCTGAATTGTACTGTGGCATCCTTAGTACCCACTGTTTACTGTTACTGTTACAAAGATCTTTGTCGGTTCCCTCGTGGAACCACTCATCATCTTGATTGATGGCCATCATTCTTTGTTCGATCTTTAAGACCCTCACATCTTGTCTTGTTATGCTAATGGATGTACCACATATGACTGATTGTACTGAACAACTGAAATACTGATTGAAATGAACTGTTTTCACTACTGTAAGGACATTCATTCTAAACCTCTTTACGCTTTATGTTATTCACTGGGCTTTAGCTCACTGCTCATATATATATGTAGGTGTATAGGCACCGAATCAATGCTAGAGGCGTCAGGGTTAACTCCAATTTTGTCAAGCCAACCAATGTGCCTCACTACGAGGTTCCCGACCTGCCAAGCTATTGCTTAAGGGGTGTTTTTATTTCCTCATCTGTCTCCGCACTGTTTTGTATCACCGCTAGACCGTTATTTATCAGATCAAGTTATCAAGGGATTAGGTCCTCAGTATTGAATGATCAGTAAATGTTTGTATAGATCTGCTGCTCAATGTATGTATGCATGAAAAGTCTTTTAGCATACAGTCTGTCACAGCTCGCTGGACATTATTCATTTACTGTATTGGCTTCCGCCAGCCCAGACTGCTTTCTTATCAGACATCATAAGGAGGCCTTCGGTAATCTCGGACATGGCGGTTACTGATGCTAAATCCCTGTAGGGTTTGGGTCGTGACAAGTATCAATCCACCATTCTCTTGGGTTTGAACCTACCAGATTCACCTCAGAGACAATGGCAAACAATTGCATGTCATTCTCATCATGGGAGTGCTCGTGCATATCTGCCATGTGAGCACGAGCTTTGGTCTTGTATGGCTTCTTCTGTTTACAGTAGTCACTAGCCTGATGCCCCTCACTACCACAGTTATAGCACTTCCCTAAGAACCAATAACCAGGTTCCTACGACTTGTATGCCGGCTTCTTTGCTATACCACCCCTTAACCCCAGTTTTGAGCCCTTGTTCACAAGGGACTTCTTCCCCACCCTAGAAGATTTGTCATGCTTAATGACATTGGCCTTCACAGAGGAGGTACTCCCTCCTTTCTTTTTATTATCCTCCTTAATCCGGAGTCAAACAACCAACTCTTCAACTGGCATTTCCTTGCACTTGTGCTTCAAGTAGTTCTTGAAGTCCTTCCAACCATTAAGAAATTTCTCAATGATCACAGCAACTTGGAATGACTCGTTCAAAGGCATCCCCTCGGTATGTATTTCGTGGAATATCACTTGAAACTCTTAAACTTGGCTTATCATAGTTTTTGAATTTGCCATTTTAAAGTCCAGGAACCAACCAACAACAAATTTCTTTGCCCCGACATCTTCAGTCCTGTATTTCTTGTCCAGGGATTCCCATAACTCCTTTGCTAAGCTTTTGGCACAAAACACACTGTAGAGTGAGTCTGCCAAGCTGTTGAACACATAGTTCCGGCAAAGATAGTCTGTCTGCTTCCATGTATCAAATGCCATGACTTTCTGCCTATCTAGCCCATTCTCTACCACGACTTGAGGATCCTCACTCAAAACCTTTGCAAGGTTCAACGTAGTCAAGTAAAACAACATCTTTTGCTACCATCTCTTGGAGTTCATCCTAACAAATTTTTCTAGGTGTCCATTGTAACTGAGCAGTCCTCCCAAAACAGCCAGAATAACACCAAGGTTGACCACAAAGGTCATAGTTAGGGTTGGCAAGTCAGTTGCCCTGGGGTTCAAATCCCCACCAACATTAGCAATAGCAGCATCAATGGTGACAGTTGCTAGTTCTAAAAAATACAACAGAATATCACTTTCTGTGTTTCTAGAAATTAAACTTAAAACTAGAAAATTTCACAGTTGAAAAGTTAATTCAAAATTAGTCTCACCACTAAATCTAGAATCGAACATGATCAAGAATGTTGCCAAGAAGACTGGAGGGGTCACATCGGTCCCATTTAAAACCCAGTTAACCTTTTGACAAAACTTTCAAGAACATGTTGACTCCTAGTTTGTGAGAAGCAATTTTTAGAATTAAATTTTTCAGGGATGAATTAGGTTAAAATAAACCAAGGTCCAACACTTACAAGCAACTAAAAATTGCTAAAAAAGATTACAAGCAATAAAAACAAATTGCTACATCAATGATAAGCAAATAAAATACTTCTAATATGCTAAGCAAACAACCTTGCCTAAAAAATTGGCAAATAACCACTACTAAATCTCAAATAAAAAATTGCTTAAATTATACAGTCCAAACGTTTGTTTGTACAATCCAAATTTATTCATTTAGTTGTTTTTTTTTTTTTTTTTTTTTTTCCATTCCCTTTCGCATAGGTATTCCTATAGAGAAAGTTAGCAGAAAAATACAAGAAAATACAAACCAAATAATCTAGGCAAAAAATAAATATAATAAATTATTAAAACCATCTAGAAAACAAATTAATAATAATATTATCTAATCAATTAACATGCTAGATGAGTTACAACAATAAACCTTAAGAGTTACAAAATAAACCTATAGCTCTAAGATTTAAATTTTAAAAAAAATTAATTGTCATGAGTTATAAATGAAATTAATTCACAATAAACATTTAAACTTATAACTCCAAATAAATAAATTTAATTCACCCAAATAAATTACAAACCTAAATATTAAATTGAAATTTATTGACAAGGGTTATATGAAATTATTACACAATATTCATGTACATAAATTTAGACAAATTACAAAACTCTATAACTCCAAATACTTCAATGGACAATTTAATAGGCAAGAATTATATGAAGATTTTCCAATGCAATGAACATCTAACATGCAAATAATTCTATCAAACTAAAATTTAGAAATGGACTCATTCACACAATTGTAGACTAATAAACATGTCAAATTTAAATCAGCCACTTATGAGCATGCAAATAATTTTTTAGAATTCTAGAAAGTAATTAGCATGCAACTTTAACCCAAAACGCTAAGACAAACTAAACATGCAAATTATATCGGACAATTATAATTTATGAGCACATTCTTATACAAAACTATATATTAAAAGGCATATATTTCATGATATATAATCAATATTCCTATACTGTCACCAAGTATAGAAAGTTAATAAGCACTTGAACATAAAACAGATGTGATCATGTGATCACAGACAACACAGTAGTAAACATATATATTACCATCCTAGTCATTCCAATGCAAACAGTGGCCTAACATAACACAGTATGTAAGCAAGAAAAATAATCATGCTGTGGTTACTTTTTTTTTTTTTTTTTTCATTGAAATTCCTTTTCTTTTCTTTTTTTTATATATAAACATGCACTGAAGCCCAGGTAAAACAAACCATAGCAAGATAGGTATGAAGTACATTTTTATAATAGACAACTATGATGCAAACAGTGCACACAATAAAACAGTAGCATTCATAAAGTCATAAATCTGTTTATTAGCAAACAAAATTATATTAAGTTCCTCATAAGGATGAACTGCGTGCACGAATATAAACAGAATCATGTGCAAGTCTATTTTTTCCCACTGTTACATTATATATGAATCTACTAATTCAATTTCATAGAAAATAGCTTTGATCTGTTTTAAGCTTGTTGTATAAATTGTGTGATAACATAAAACAAATAGATTCATATGGAATAAATAATTGGAATTTCATAAATAAGAATATGGTGGAATTTACAGAAATTCATAATAAAATAAACCGAGCAAAAGGAAGCAAACCGAAACCTCAGACTAGATGTTGTCCTTAAAACAAATTCGTCGCCTCACCAGTTGGGTGCTGAAGGTTTGTTCGACGTCTATCTTCCAAGATATAACGGTTGGACCAGCTACGCAATACACCGATTGAATAGCTTTAGCGAACAGAAATTTACAGCACTCTTTCACAGGAAGAATATAAAACTTGGAGATAAAATTTTGAACACACAAAGATGGCAAAAATTTCTTGTGTCGAAGAATGAAGGAGAGAGTATCCTTTTATACATATGGAGGGAGAGAGAAAAATGCTCTTGCAACAAATGCAAGAGATTTAATTTTGCAAAACTCCCAATTGATGGCAAGATTTAATTTTGCAAAACTCCCAATTGATGGCAATTCAATCCATCATCATTATAGAGGAGTTACACCCATTTTATACACATTGTAATGTGTATAATTCTGCAACCACCTTTTCCAACACCTCTTTCATGAGACCAACTTAATGAGTCAATTTCTCATTTAAATCTTAATGATTTTTTGTCATTCTTTTTGTGGTGTAAAGATTTCATTATAAAGAATCTAAACTCACTTTACTCCACCTCAATTGTGGAATGGCACCCACTTTAATATTGCATTAAAGTTACCAAAAACTCATTATTTTTCCAACAAGACCTCCACACGTTTCGAGTTTGACAATGCCAAAACTGCAATAGTAGTATTTTTGCTAGTTAAAATGATTTCATCTCTTATTTGTTAGTAACAGAAACTGCGTTGGCTCCTTTATTGTTTTGTAAAAATGCCTTTTTAAGTAGTTAGATATTCAAAGAGTCATTGTTTTCAATATGGGCGATTTTAAAAGCGGTGAGAGTATTGTGATGTATTGGCCACTGAGTTTGTGGTTGTGTGCATGCGTGCATGTGGGTGTGGTGGTGTGTGGGTGAGATAGAGAGAGAGAGATTTTATATTTGTGAGATTCTTTATAAAGAAATATTATGCAATTGAACTTGATTTGTTGTTTTGGTAGAAAGCACATGTATTTATGTATTTTTTTGTCTCTTTTGTCCTAAATAATGTCATTGTCTTAAGGTCTTGTCTGAGGAGTGGCAAGTGTGTTTGTAATATAGAATCAAGCTTGTATACCTTGATTTCATTCACATTTGTTGATTCTGAACTCAAGCATTATGTTTAAGATTAACACTTTAAATAAATGAATGCCAAATGGTTAGCATCATTGTGCATGTACATGGCTAGGTAATTAACTAAAGAGAATAGAGATGATGTTGAATCTTAATCTTTCTTTTTCAATATCTTGAATGGAAGCTACAGCAATCCTTTTATACAAGTGTGATCAAGGTTTTAAAAAGCGGCCGCAACCGTTACGTAACGCCATTACGTAACGGTTGTGGTGGTTGCCGCCACCCGTTACGGCCGCTTTTGCAGTGTGATTGAGATTTACAGGTGTATCGGCCGTAGCGGCTGCTATAGCGGTCGTAATGGCCGTAACGGCCTGTTACGCACTGTTACGTAACGGTTCCGAATTGCTTCTTTCGAAAAAACACGCCAAAAAAAAAATGAAAATGGGGGAAGAGAGATAGAGAGAGAAGAGGGAAGAGGGAAGAGCAAGAGATAGAGAGAGAGAAGAGGGAAGATGAAGAACATGTTATTGATTTGTTGAAGCTATAAGACCTATGCTATTGTATTCAGCTGCTATCACTCAACCATTTTGTTTGTGTGTGTCTATCTATATATTGTTTGAAAATAATAATAATAAGTATGGTCATTATCTATTTGATTTGATTAAAATATATATATATATATATATTTAAGTTTTTATTTATTCTCTTACTTTTGTCATTGTTTATCTTATATATAATAGTTAGTGATTGATTTTTTGTATAATATAAAGTTATTAATTATTAAAATAAAATATAAAAAACTCAATTCATAGTGCTTTAAAAATACGAAATATATTGGATCAAACTTTAAAATTTACAAAAATTTATCAATATTTATTTTAAAACCTAATAAATATGATCATGGAAAAAAAATGTGCGTATCGGTAAGTTTTTTTCAAATTGTGCGAAAAATAAAAAATTCACTCCCATATCAAGAACTATTACGCTACTACCTTTACACTTCGCAATCAAGAATCACATTATCGCCATCAAGAACCGCCGTAACCTTGAGTGTGATACAAATGTAACCTGACTTATAACTACCAAACCATCTTGAGTTAACAGTTCTAACAATATAACAGCTGTGATTCATATCTCTAACAAACTAACTATCTCTAACAAACTAACTAATTATACACGTGCAGCAGGTGATAGTACAGGTTCAGTAGTTGAGGGCTGAGCTAGTTGAGCTTCTTGAATTATTTGATCTTGAGACTTAGCTTGAGACTTAGCAGCAGAAACATTAGTAGCAGAAACAGAGTCTTTATCAGTCCCCTTCAAACTCATAGTACTGGGAAGGACTAAGAGTTTGCTTTAAAGGTATTGAAAGCGAGCCACTGAGAGAGGTTTAGTGAATATATCTGCGATTTGATCAGTAGTTGGAATATAAGCAATGTTGAGAGATTTGGCAGCAACCTTTTCTCGAACAAAATGATAGTCCGCCTCAATATGTTTTGTACTGGCATGAAACACTGGATTATGGGCCATTGCAATGGCAGAAAGGTTATCACACCATAAAGTAGGAACAGGAGCAGAAACATGAAGCTCAGTGAGGAGCATGCCAAGCCAACAGAGCTCAGCTGAAGTTTGAGTTAAAGCTCTATATTCGGCTTCGGAGGAAGATCTGGACACAGTAGGCTGCTTCTTAGCAGTCCAAGAAATAAGATTGGGACCAAGATAAATGCAGTATCCAGTGGTAGACCTTCTGTCAAGAGTATTACCTGTCCAATCTGAATCAGAGTAGGCATTAAGAAGAAGAGGACCAGGAGAGAAATGCAGTCCATGAGCTAAAGTACCTTTCACATATCTGAGTAACCTTTTCACAGCAGCAAAGTGACAATTTAAAGGAGCTTGCATGAATTGACAAGCAGTGTTGACTGCAAAAGCCAAATCTGGTCGAGTGATAGTGAGATATTGAAGAGCACCTACCAAGCTTCGATAAAGAGAAGGGTGAGAAAAGGGTAGGATATTTTCAGAAGAGAAAATGGAACCTTTAGCAGCCATAGGAGAGGAATAAGGTTTACAATTTTGTATGCCAGCTTTGGCCAAAATATCTGAGGCATATTTGGATTGAGAAAGAACATAACCTGAGGAAGTCTTGATGACAGAAATGCCTAGAAAGTAATTAATAAAACCAAGTTCCTTCATGGAGAATGTGGTATGCATTTGCTGAATAAGAGTGTGAATGTAATGAGGATCACTACCTGTGATGAGAATATCATCTACATAGATGAGAAGAATAGTGATGGAAGTGGAGGTCTTGTGAACAAATAATAAAGAATCACAGTGGCTGGTAACAAAATTTTGAGAGAGAAGAAAGGTAGAAAATGTGGAAAACCAAGCTCTAGGAGCTTGTTTTAAACCATAGAGAGCTTTATGTAACTTGCAGACAAGAGAAGGTTGAGTGGAATGAATGAAACCTTGTGGGTGAGTCATATACACCTCTTCCTCTAGAACACCATGTAAGAATGCATTGGAAATATCAAGTTGTTTAATAGACCAGTTATAGTGAAGAGCAAGACAAAGAAGAACTCTGATAGTAGGCTGCTTTGCCACAGGACTAAAGGTTTCAAAATAGTCCACACCCTCTGTTTGAAGAAAACCTTTGGCTACCAGTCGAGCCTTGTGTCTAGCTATGGTGCCATCTGAATTTTTCTTGATTCTGTAAACCCATTTGCACCCTATAGCTTGTTTACCATGAGGGAGAGACACCAAAGACCAAGTGCCCTGTCTTTTGAGAGCTGCATACTCATCTAACATAGCCTGTTGCCAAGCTGGAGAAGCAGCAGCCTCTTGATAGGTTTGAGGTTCAACAGCAGCAGCAGAGTTAGTAGAAGAGGCAGCAGTGAAACAGGTGAGATTTTTAGTCTTAGATCTGGTAAGCATTGGATGAGTATGAGTGGGAAGACAAGGAAGATCAATGACTATAGAAGAGATAGGAATTTGAGAAGTAGAAGGAGAAATAGATGAGTCAGAAGAAGTGGTAACAGAGTTAGGTAGAGGCAAAAGAGAGGATTTTTGCTGAACAGAAACAGGTGGGAAATGAGGCAAAACAGGTGAGTGCAGATCAGGTGACTCCTGGGAGACAGAACAAGGGATTTGCTGAGAAACAGACATAGGAGCAGAAGAAATTGAAGGTAAAGTAGAGGTATTAGGAAGTGCTGAAGAAGGAGAAGAGTGGGTCAGAGAAGACAAGTGAAGCGATCATGGATCTGGAGAAGCATGCCAAAAGAAATCAATCAAAGTAGAAGAACTTGTAGAAGGAGGCTGAGATGAGGACTGAAAAGGAAAGGATAATTCATCAAAGACAACATGTCTAGAAATATACACTTTCCCAGTTTTAGGGTCAAGACATCTATATCCTTTGATAGAAGGTTGATAACCAAGAAAAACACAAGGGATAGACTTTGGTTGAAGTTTATGTGATGTATAAGGCTTAAGCCAAGGATAGCATCTACAACCAAAAGTCCTTAACAGCTGGTAATCAGGCTTTTGTTTGAATAATACTTCATAAGGAGTGAGATTATTCAACTTAAGAGTAGGATGTCAGAATAAGCCATGAGGACCTCGCTTCTGATTGACTCGATTTTGTTGCGGTTCCAAATCTCGAACCAAAGAGTCCAAATTCGGCAAATCGTTTTGAAGAAAAAACAGATTTTTTTTTAAAGAAGTGCCAAACACGGACTGCTTTGCCAGATAACAGAGTCGCCACCTAAATATTTTTAAAATGGGAAATTTAGGAAACCCTAACTCGGTGCCAAAGGCCACGTGTCCGTCATCACCAAAGTTGGCTCGGGAACTTGGGTACGATTGGGGAAGGTCACATCGTGAGCACTCCCGCTCGCCCGGTCAAAGACCGGCCTCTACTAACCATGATATCTATTTTTGAAAACTTTGTGAGTTCTTATTCCGGTTATTAGCCTAGGTTACTATGTGATGCGCACAGCATACAAGTATAGACTGGGTCGCCTGAATTGGAACAAAACACTTCATGTTTGTTTGTTTGAAAATGGTTTGATGGTGCTACTCGCAAGTAGGCTAAGACGCGGATTTGCCACCCTCGGGTGGACTTAGAAAACATGATTTTGCCACTATCTAGTGGGCTTAAAACAAACATTTGACGAATTGTCCCAATTCAGATAACTCAACCTCCACCCACAGGCATTCAAGGCAGTTATATCACATAAGCAAATAGCCTCATAGTAAGCATGCTATTCATGGCAACACTCACACGCATGCAAGGATGCTAAAGCATAAAACTTACCTAGTACTCCAAGCCAAAACAGAAGCTCGATTAGAAATCAATGCGTGATCCTAAGTATACAGAAATGCCTAATGCAACACATGCAAAAATGCAAACTAATGGCAGGCTCGGCTGTCCTAAACATGGCATATGGAATGCTACAACTATCATGTACTCAATTTGGAATTGAAATACAAATACAGTTTGTATGATCTTGAGCTCAGTGCGTAAAAAGCAGATGAATGAATGCAAACATGCTATCATACTGTATGCTAATTGAAATATGCCCTATATCTAACCATCGTAAGCGGGTAAATAAAAGGGAGAAAGAAATAGGGGTTGGAAGACATACATCACACTCACCCACACTTATTACAATTTTGCCCTCGCGCAGAGGGTCCGAATAAATAATACAGCCCGAATGAAAGAATATTACAGTCCGAAATATTACAGTCCGAATTAATTTACAAATGAACTAAGAAAGCTGTAAAACTGGCATGCAAGCCAGGGACTGCCTTGCTTCTGCTCCGGATGATGAAATGATGCATGCCCGGATGCCTTTGCGCGGAAATCCACGGCGGTGCCCCGATTAGCCTCTGTTTGCATTTTTCTTGAAATGCGTGCCGAGTTCCGAAAAGTTGCTGATTCTTCATTTTGCTGCAACAGAGAGCAGGAAAGGGGCATAGCAATGTATTTCACAAATATATGCATGCCTCGATCCTCGTGCCACCAATCACGCATATCGATGCATGATGGCCGAGGAGTCGGATTGCATAACTCAATATAGGATGAATGCATATGAATGCTACAATAAAACCTAACTCCATCATGGGTAATCCGGAGTGTCGGTGACTTGGGAATTGAGACCCGTTCCGTCACTCGGAGTACGGAACGCACCTCGTTTCCCGTGCCCGGGCTAACTCATATCCCGAACACAATGCAATATGCATGAGATGCAATCCTAACATATACAATGCTATGAAAATGAGATGCCTCGAAATGCGTGCACGCGGGCACGCAAACCGAGGCAATGGCATACGGAATGCAATGAGACTAAAATGCAAATTGGACTTACACTAACATGAGAGAGCCTCAGCCACACTCACATAAGAGGCCGAGAGATGAAAATGAGATGCCTCGAAATGCGTGCACATGGGCACGCAAACCGAGGCAATGGCCCTAAGGCATGAAATGACATGAAATATGATATACAATGACACTAAAATGAGATGTCTCGAAATGCGTGCCCACGGGCACGCAAATCGAGAAAATGGCATATAGACATGAAATGGCACAAAGAATGCAAATTGGAGTTACAGTAACATGAGAGGACCTCAGCCGCACTCACATAAGAGGCCGTCGGATAAAAATGAAGTGCCTCGAAATGCGTGCACGCAAAACCGAAGGGCGGCACAGGAATGCAAATGACATGGAAAATGCAAATTGGGCTTACACTAACATGAGAGGACCTCACCAAGACTCACATAAGAGGCCGTCGGATGAAAAAGAAGTGCCAAATGAAATGCGTGCACACCCGCACGCAAAACCAAGGCAAAGGCATACGCAATGCAAATGACATGGAAAATGCAAATTGGGCTTACACTAACATGAGAGAGCCTCAGCCACACTCACATAAGCTGCCGTCGGATGAAAATGAGACGCCTCGAAATGCGTGCACACGGGGCACGCAAACCGAGGTAATGACATATGGAATGAAATGGCATACACAATGCAAACTGGGCTTACACTAACATGAGAGGGCCTCAGCCACACTCACATAAGAGGCCGAAAGACGAAAATGAGATGCCTCGAAATGCGTGCACACGGGCACGCAAACCGAGGCGATGGCATACGCAATGCGATGAGACCAAAAATGGCATACAGAATGCAAAATAGACTTACACTAACATGAGAGAGCCTCAGCCGCACTCACATAAGAGGCCGTCGGATAAAAGTGAAGTGCCTCGAAATCATTGCTGCAGACACATAGCAATGATATAAAGGCATGAAAATGAAAATTGGGCTTACACTAACATGAGAGGGCCTCAGCCGCACTCACATAAGATGCCGAGAGATGAAAATGAAGTGCCTCGAAATGCGTGCACACGTGCACGCAAACCGAGGCAATGATATATAGGCATGAAAATACAAATTGGGCTTACACTAACATGAGAGGGCCTCAGCCACACTCACATAAGATGCCGAAAGATGAAAGAAGCCGCTTAAATGCGCAAGACCCTTAGACGCAAACCGACATACAGGCATGAAATGGCATGCAAATGAAACGTGGCATATGGCATATGAAAAATGCAAATTTCAGTAGCTAAAATGATGCACAAATAGCCCCCGAATTATAACAAAATTACAATCAATGCCCGAAATGTTATGCAAAGTACCCGAAATGGCCTACAGCCCTACTAAACATGCATTATTAGCACATGACATGTAAAACAGTAGCAAGGCAGCCCCTAAACTAACATTTTCTTAGCATAAAGCAAGGCCAAACAACAACCACAAGTATGGTAAAAATAACTTGCAAAAATGGGGAAAAAGAGGGGAATTACAAAGTAAGTAGTATATACAATGCTCAAACCGAAAAAAAAAGTTCTACAACATTAAAGGGGGACCAAAAATATGCACACTTACAAGAGATTACATCCTCCAATTCAGTATGTAGATCTACTAAACATAGCATGCAATATGAAGCCAACAAAGGCTATAACATGAGGTATCAAAAGAAATCACCAAACAACTTTGGACCCTTAACAAAATATGAAGAATGGGCAAAAATAAGACACTTTCTAAGCCTGATGAAGGCTGAAAACAGAGGCTAAGCAAGCCTAACAAAGCATGCAGTTTTACGGTAAAAAAGAGGGTATTACATGAAGTACCAAAATCATTCACCAAATGGCCTAAGACCCTTAACAAAACATGATGAGAAGGCCAAAACAAGGCTCTTTTCAGGCCTGATGGAGACTCAAATCAGAAGCCAAATAAGCCTAACAAAGCATGTAAAACATGGCCAAAGAGAGGTACAAAGAGAGGCCATTCATGGAGGCACCAAACAAGATTGGTCCCTTCTACAATGTTGTAGAGGGACAAAAAATAAGCTCAAAATCAGTTTATAGCATGCTCCAAAAATAAATGCATATAAGATAAAAATAGCATGCAAGTTTACGGTAAATTGGAGGATTTGTGAAGCAAGTGGTATGTAAAAGCACCAAACATGGTTGAGCCCTTCTACAATGTTGTAGAGGGGCTCAAAATGAGCCTAATACCAGTTAGGGTCGGAGCCCAAAAACTCAATCAAAGGGGGTAGAAAAATGATGCAAAATAGAGCTAGAAAAGGGAAAATAGCAACTTACCCTTGAAGAACACTTCTTGGCTGCCTCTTGGACCGAATTTGCTGCCTTTTTAGCTGCTGGAAATCAGCTCCAAGTGGTGGAAATGGAGTGGTGATGGTAGTGCTTGGTTTTGATGTAGAAATGGTGCCAAGACTTGGATGTTTGAAGCTTTTTAGAATAGAGGAATGGAGGAGATGTATATGCAAGGCTCAAAGGATTTTTCTCACCCTTAAACCAGCTGGTGGCCCCTGGTTTTTATGGTCAAGAAAGGAGTCAAAAAGGAGGGCAAAAGGGAGTGGAAAATACACCCAAGCATTCCCTCTAAAGATATTTTCCAAATCTAGATATTTTGCTCTAAATATCTTTCCCCAAATCTAGATATTTTGAGGGCAACTAATGCATATCTGGAATACACTCAAAGAGAGGAATAGGGCCGGCCAACTCATAGGGGCAAAATCGTCATTTCACAAAAGGGTGGTGGCCACTAGATAAAAAAGACTGCCGAGAAGACCACTGGCTGTTGGGTGCTAGGGAAGTCCAAAAATGTCCATTCAAGTGTCCAAATTGAAGCCCCGGAAGTTATCTTTCCAATGCCGCAAACCTTGCATCAAAATTCCTCCTGTAGAAAAAGTTATGCCAGTTTCCGTAAAGCTGCGCAGATTCAGTCCAACCGGACTTCAACCAACCATATCTCCTCCCCCCGGATTTGGACTTAGGAGATTCTTGAGTGAAAAATGAATCCCCGGAAGTAATCTTTCCAATGGTGGTGGCCTCATATTTTAATTCCTCTTGTGCAAAGAGTTACGCTTGTTTCGGTGAAGCCGCGCAGACTTTTCTCCTTCCCAGATTCATCTTTGAACCACTTTTGACCAAGCAGATATAACTGTTCTTTGAGACAATTGCTGGCCCCCCACCCTCCAGTGATCTTCCTGGTGCTAAAACAGAGGTACCTGCCAAAATTGAACAAAAACTAATGCAAAACGAAAGCTCGGGGACCAAAACCGCGCGGGGTCCCGAAAATGGGCTGTGAGCACCGAAAGTGGCGTTCGGCCACGAAGTGGGCATCAGAGGCCCCAGTGTCCCTCAGAATGATAAAACAGAGACACTTGCCAAAATTGAACAAAAACCGATGCAAAATGAATGCTCGGGGACCAAAAAGCTGAGTTGAGGTCCCGAAAATAGGCAGTATAACCTTGAAAGTGGTGTTCGCCACGGTGGGCATCGAGGCCCTGTTCCTCGGAATGATAAAACAGAGGCACTTGCCAAAATCGGAGAAATTGGAGATGGTTAGGCGGTCCCAACCGAGGCACACGGCCCGACGGTCTCAGCAAACCGAACCGGCTCGAAATGGGCAAAATGGCCTCTGAGCTAAACGAGCCCACGGCCTTGAGAGATAGCCTCTGGGACCACTCCTCCTCAGAAAGAAAACAGAGAAAACCGAAGTCTAGTTCGCAAACCGAGACAAGGCACGTAAGAGAGTTCTAAGTCCGGAGGCGGCGCGTCAGCACTCGAGGTCACGAACGAGCACAATATGCAACATCACCGAGCGCTCAATCGGTGACGTCTGAGTCTTAAGGTCGGTCAAAAATGGGGTGTCTACAGATGCCTATTAACAAGAAACACAGCTGTAGCAAGAGCATCAAACCAGTAAACCAAAGGCAAAGAAGAGTGATGCATGAGAGTGATAATGGTTTCTATGAGATGCCTATGCTTTCTCTCAGCAACACCATTTTGAGAGG
Source organism: Camellia lanceoleosa (assembly GCA_025200525.1). Taxonomy (NCBI): domain Eukaryota; kingdom Viridiplantae; phylum Streptophyta; class Magnoliopsida; order Ericales; family Theaceae; genus Camellia; species Camellia lanceoleosa. The sequence goes on from CM045772.1 coordinate 44,677,021, forward strand.
GAGTGTGAGGACAAGACAATTGATGGTCAATCCCTTTTTGTTTAAGAAAATCTTGAAAAGCATTACTGAGATATTCACCCCCATTGTCACTCCTTAAAATCAAGTTTAGTGGCAAACCCGAGTTTCAACAAATGCTCTGAATTCAAGAAACTTAGCAAACACTTCACTTTTATAATGGAGCGGAAAAAGCCAAGTAAATTTACTAAAATCATCAATGAAGAGTACATAGTATTTAAAACTAGAAAGGTGAAAAGGGCCCCATACATCGTAATGAATAAGGGCCAAAGGTTTATTCTGATAGTATTAGACAAAGAAAAAGGCAACCTATGGCTCTTGGAAACACAACAATGTTCACAAAGTGGAGAGCCTTTATTTCCTAAAACAGAAGACTGAGGAACTAGGTGATGATGAGTTAAAATGTGATGCAACTTCTTGGAAGAATGATGGCCAAGTCGAAAATGCCAATTGGATGTGGTGGTAGGAGATGCAGTATCAGGAGAACAAGAAAGGCAGAGTGGTCTGGAAACAGCAGCAGAACATGAAGATACAGCAGCAGGGGAAAAAGATGGCACAGCAGCAGGTGAAGATGAGATGATAGGATAAAGTCCTTGAGAATAGAAGCCTTTATACAGAATCTGCTGTGTAGCCTTGTCCTGAATGAAAAAGGAATGTTCATCAAAGATAACAGTACAATGGTTATCTTTAGTCAGTTGATGAACTGAAAGTAAATTGGAGGAAAGAGCAGGAACATGAAGCATTTTGGTAAGATGAAAGGGAAATCAAGGTGTAGAAAGAAGGCCTTTACCAGTATGAGCAATAGGAAGAGTGGATCCATCACCAATGGCTACTTGCTCATGTCCTTGATAAGGTTGATAGAAAGAGAGATGATTAAGATCATTAGTCACATGATTCATAGCTCCAGAGTCTAAAAACCAGTTGACATCAGTGTTAGAGGATGGATCAGATGCTATATATGCTTTAGAGTGAGTTGAATTTTGTGAGGGTTGAAAACCGATGGAGATCGATCTGAAAAAGGTCCAACCTATGCCAACAGCTTTATGGCAATGTGATTGGACTTGCCACAGTTGACAAATCATGTGGAAGAAGGAAGTGTCTTGCTTAGGAGTATAAATGTTGTTGTTATAGCCATATAGCCATGTCTACCCCTCTCAAAAGTGCCGAAGCTATTACCTCTCGAGAATAACCTTGATTGATGAGCCGACCTCCTCGAAACCTGCCTCCATCTCTGCCTCTGAAATTACCTCGGCCTCTGAAATATCCTCTATGTCCTCCTCTGTTAGACAAATGACCTCTGTGAGTGTTATAAGTAAACAATCCTGGAGGCTCAGCAGCTTGCACATGCTTAAGAGAAGCCTCTACATGAATAGCTTCAGAACAAAGGAGAGAGCACAGTTGCACTAAAGAGATAGGACCTGATCTAGCACGTGCAGTAGTCTTCAAGGCATTGTATTCATCAGGCAAACCATTCAAAATTAGAAGAATAAGATCTTCATCCTCAACAGGTGAAGATACTAAAGCAAGTTGATCAGCAATCACTTTGAAGTGATTCAGATATTCTTCCATTGTGCCTCCTTTCTTAGTGATCTTACTCAATTTAGTCTTTAACTGATGTATATGAGACCTAGAAAGAGAGGTAAATCGTGTGGCGAGTAGTCCATACTTCATGACTTGATTGACAATGAATTACATGGTGAAAATAGAGGAGATAGTGTAGCGTGATACAACTCAAGATGTGCATCAATAGTTTTCCACAGTATGAAATTTGGATTCAAGACTTGCAGATTCTGTGCATCAAGTACAGTGGATGAAGGACATACCTCAGATCCATCAACATAATCGAGAAGATTTGTTGCCTTCAAAATGTTTTGAAGTTGATTTTTCCATACTATATAATTTGAAGAATCAAGTTTTGTAGTAACAAATGCACTGAGATTCGAGATTAACAAGGTAAGATTTGAAGGTAATGGTGTAGAAACAGAAGAAGAAGAAGATGAAGCTGCAACAATGGTGGAAGCCATTGATGAACTGTTTAGATGCTCGTGAGAGCCTCCTTTTTTTTAGCTCTGATACCATAAAGAGAATAGAGATGATGTTGAATCTTAATCTTTCTTTTTCAATATCTTGAATGGAAGCTACAGCAATCCTTTTATACAAGTGTGATACAAATGTAACCTGACTTATAACTACCTAACCATCTTGAGTTAACAGTTCTAACAATACAACAGCTGTGATTCATATCTCTAACAAACTAACTATCTCTAACAAACTAACTAATTATACACGTGCAGCAGGTGATAGTACAGGTTCAGTAGTTGAGGGCTGAGCTAGTTGAGCTTCTTGAATTATTTGATCTTGAGACTTAGCTTGAGACTTAGCAGCAGAAACATTAGTAGCAGAAACAGTCTTTATCATTAACAAACATATGTGATCATATGAATACTCAATAATAATTCCAAGGTTATAGAAAATGTCGATGTGGGTGGCATTGCAGGCCAAGAAATGGGATGCCACTGACATTATACCTCAGGCGTCCTTAGTATAGACAATTTTTTGAAATCAAAAACCTGGAAACAATAGGAAGCATTGAAAAACTGTGAAAACATTCAATGGAATAGTTGAATGCCATAAAATATTTGAAGGTACTTGCATGCACTTGAATAACTCAAAAATCAAAACATTACGCCAAGAAGCACACTGTAGTCATATATTGGTTAAATCTTGACATGTTATTGGATTCTCATCATTCTTAATTAACAAAGTATTTTGAAATAGTTAGGTCCCAACTAGATTTCTGTGAACATGTTAACAACCTTGATCAGTTCCCAAACTTCCTCTGGTCTTTCTCTGGTTGTTTCCCATAGTGTGCCCTCAGTTATTATCTCGTAGATCATAAGCAAGGAACTATTTTAAACATGAAAAGACTTGTCTCTTCACTTCATCATTTTGTCAAGAAATGCAAACCACACTGTTGAGTGTTTTGAAGAATCAGGGGAGGGATGCTATTTGATATGTCCTTAAGTCATTAGTCATTGTTTATGATGTTGAGCTTCTTGTTTTGATCAATAGTAGCAGTTTATTTTTTTCAAGAATTGTTTCTATGACGAATGCAAATGTGTGGAAATATTTCACTGACCTCTTTGATTATCTTCCCCCAACAGCCCTTATTGAGAGTCAGGTTGTGATTTATAACATCGCCTTAACTTGATTATTCCCCTGCTATTAGCTGACAATCATGCCCTGACCTTGCAGATTTTCAGCTTGCACGGTGGCCTCTTCCCATCATTAGATACATTAGATAATATCCGTGCCCTGGATTGTATACAAGAGGTACACAAACCATTGTTCCTCTTCCTGATATGTATTGTCTGATTTAGAATTTCTTTGGTTTGGTTCCATCTTACATTAGTTTTGTCCTCTTCTTGACAACTCATACCCATATTTGACATGAAGCTGACCACTGGTTCAAGTTTCCTGGGGTTTGTAAGTTTAGCAATTCATGAACTTTGAGTGTTAAATAGAGTTAATAAACAAGTAATTGATGCTATTTTAAATTAGAGATCATAACCCACATAATACATCACTTTAGTTTGGTGGTGGTTGGGTCCTTGAAAAAGGAGCTGAATTAAATGGCAATTCTTCAATTCAATGAAAAAATGAAATGATAAAATCAGCTTCTATGCGCTGATGTTGTACTATATACTATGGCCTGTGTTGAAAAATGGTGTTAGTCATTTCTGTGGTAATCATGATGGCTTTAATACTGAAACTCCCCTACCAGCTCACTTCTTGCAGAATCAACTACTACTTTTTCCAATTTTTGTTCAATTCTAATGTTCTTCCTTTGTATGTGGGGAACAGGTTCCTCATGAAGGGTCAATGTGTGATCTCTTGTGGTCTGATCCAGATAATCGATGTGGGTGGGGAATTTCTCCTCGGGGCATTGGATACACCTTTGGACAGGATATTGCTGCACAATTTAACTACACTAATAGGCTCAACCCTTATTTCTAGAGCTCACCAGCTTGTGATGGAAGGTTATAATTGGTGTCAGGTATGTAAATCCCAATTGGAAAGAAGAATCAGTTTTTGTCAAATATCAACAGTTTTTATAAACTCCAAATCATACCACCCAGCAGCAATTCTTTCGTGATTGTGAAGACTTTCTCTGAAGAAACAGACCTTTGGCATCTAGTTGAGTTAAAAATGAAAAGAAATCATTGGTTTTACCATTTTTTGTTTAGAGCTGTCCTGTTGCTTTCAGTTGATTTTTTAGGAATACCTAGTGGTAGGTTTGTCATTGCATTCCTTTTGTATTGTATTTTGAATGTGAATGAAAGGGCAGTAGCATCTCTTTTTTACATACTCAAGTGAAACAAATGCTAAAATGTTGTTTTTAACGTCCTACTTTTGCTCACAAGTTGCCTTACTAAAGCAGAAGCTGTTGCTTATGGCTTTTCCCATTTCCTTCTGTCATGTTTGCTAAAATTTTATGCGTATTTGGTGGGGATATCGTAGAAGATAGATTAGATTCAAAGACAAATTCTTAACCCAGGCTGGTTTGGGCTGATTCTGTTATTCTATGATCTCACTAGATAGAGATATTAAAGTGAAAAATACAATTGGTCTATGCAACATTGTGTTAACCCTAGGTAGGGTTAATTGGCCTTCCAACTGGAGACTAATATTCAGATTCCTTAGGTGTATGGTGAGAATGTAGTTTAACAGAATCCAGAGGTTATCATCTACTTGCACAAACCACAGGTCAATGATCCATGAGTATGGGTGAGATGAGAAATGAAGCTCAGGTACACACACCCTATGAGAAAAATCAGTTGATTTTATCAGAAAGATCTGATCTGTGGATGGTACAACAATGTCAATGAAAAACAGAAGTTTGAAATTGTCATGCTGCTATAAGCCACTTTATGTTCACAGAAGTTAGTTACATCAGCTATGAAGTTTACAGGCTCTCCTTACTCCGCATTCTGTAAAATCGCAAACTGCTTCCCGCTTGTTCTGATGTAGGGATGTCAATCTTCCAACAGAAAACCAGGTGTTGATGTTTCAAGTTTAACGATCACATGCAGAAACAGGTACGTGCTGTCATCTTAGTCTACACCTAAATTGACAAAGATTTTCCATCATCTCAGTCTTCACCCAATTTGACAAAGCTTTTTGAACTTGAGTTGACATAAATCATAACATTGTAGGTGAAAAGCTTGGTGGAGATGTCAACAGCTGCATGCTTTGGATGCCGTTGGCTGCAGAAAAGTTGGTGAGCTATGAATTTATTACTTCAATTTACTGTGAAAATATGACATATAAAGACGAGCAACTGCAATATGATTTTGTTAGTAAATGAAATGAAAGGTTAAAGAGTTTATGTACAGTTTCTCTTTTGCCAAGGATGCCATAAATTATATTCAAAGATGTTATTCTTTACTTTGTACTTATTTAAGTACTGACTCTTTTTTTTCTCTCTCTATTTTATCTTCCATAAGTATGTGACATTTGATATTTATAATTATCCAAGTTCATTAATGTCAATTTCTTTAAGGTCTTAGTGATTAAACATATCATGTAACAAAAAAACTTAATCCCGTTAGTATCAAAACCAAATCAACTAGGATAGAACACGAAGACACTTCATTTAACATTCCATGCCATACGAAGGCACATTAGAACTGAATTTTGCAGGAACGATATTTTGAACAATGTTAAGTTATGAGGACATTTGCACCCATCTGATTCTGATCTTTAAGAAATATATGGCAACACTTTTAGCTGATTTAAGAATACTTACAGTCTTGGTGAAAAGCCAAAATTCTGTGAACTTTAATCTTTAATAAATTTCCCTGGCCCATTATATGATAAACAGTTGTGCTACACGCCCAAAAAAAAATTACCCAGAAATTTACCCATAATTAAAATATGCGGACAAGATTCCTTCTGCATATGGCCCACAGCATACTAAATTTTAATCTACACCCTACACTTCACTTTCATGGTAAGTTAGGTGTTCTACCCCCTCAAATCACACAAATCATTGTCCTTTGAGTACTTAACTACAACAAAATGGTCTCAGTGCTTGTAAGTGATTTATTAATCATAAAAAGTAAGTTTTTTGAAGAATATTACAGAAAGAGGACAAGGGAGAACTGAAAGCTCCTTGAAGCTTCAAAGCTGGGACTTAATGTTCTTTCTTCTAACACGGGCAAATGCCAAGATGTAGATACATCTAATATTAAAACAGATTGGGGGAAGGGAAAGGAAAGGAAAAAAGAAATCTGCAAACACAAAGTTGAAGGCACATTATAGATGGGGTTTTAATTGCCAATGAAGTGGTGGACTGGTGGAAAAGGTCAAAGAAGAAAGGTCTCATCCTTAAACTGGATTTTGAAAAGGCGTATGATTCCGTAAATTGGGAGTTCTTGTACTCAATGATGAAAAACTTCGGTTTTGGAGAGAAATGGGTGGGGTGGATGAAGACTTGCATATCCACAGCTCGAATTTCAGTACTTGTAAATGGCTCACCAACTTCTGAGTTTTCCCCCATGAAAGGGCTTAGGCAAGGAGATCCGCTCTCTCCTTTTCTCTTTAATATTGTAGCGGAGGGTCTGAACATTCTATTGGAAAGAGCTAAGGAAGTGGGACTAATTAGAGGAGTATCCGTAGGACCAACTGAGTTGAAAATTACACACTTACAGTTTGCCGATGATACCATTATTTTTTGTGAAGCGGAGTGGGAGGAAGTTGTAGCCGTGAAAAGAATTTTAAGGTGCTTTGAGTTGATGTCTGGTCTCAAAATAAATTTCCACAAAAGTAAGGTATGTGGAGTAGGTGTGCAGGAGGATATTGTCCAGGTTTTTGCAAACAAATTAAACTGTCTCAGTCAAAAGTTGCCGATGAGTTATCTGGGGTTACCATTAGGTGCAAATCCAAGGAGAAAGGCTTCTTGGAAACCTGTGCTAGACAAGTTTAAGAGCAAGCTAGCTTCTTGGAAGAGAAGGTATTTATCCTTTGCGGGCAGAGTAACATTGATCAAATCCGTCCTGTTAAGTTTGCCAGTATATTTTCTATCAATTTTCAAGCTTCCAGTGGGCATTGCAAAAGCACTACACAGAATTCAAGCCAATTTTCTTTGGGGAGGATCTGAAATCAGGAAGAAAGTGCACCTAATTAACTGGAAGGAGATATGCCTAAGTAAAACTAAAGGTGGGCTAGGTGTGAGAAATCTAAGTCAGGTTAATGAATGCCTACTAGTTAAATGGTGGTGGAGGTATGGCAAGGAGGAGGCAGCGTTGTGGAAACAAGTGATATGTAGTAAGTATGGAGGTCTAGGTGGTGGATGGTGCCCATTTTTTTCTAGTCCAGAGTGGCTGTCGTATACGTGGAAAGATATATTGTCAGTGGCTGTAGTTAACACTGCTCTGCGTGATTTCTTCTTGCAAAATTTCAGGTTAGTTGTTGGAAATGGTAGAAGGATGCATTTTTGGACTGATAGGTGGTGCCACAACCAAAATCTGAGTGTGTCTTTTCCCAGATTATTCACACTATCAGTTGATAAAGATGGAAAGTTGTTTGATTTTTTTCACCGAAGAGTGTTAGATTTAGACTGGAATCTGGTTTTCAGAAGACCCCTTCTAGCATGGGAAGAGGAGGAAGTGCAAAAACTTAATGATCTTCTGCAGAGTACGCCTAGGCTCAATGAAGGGGTGGTAGATTCGTGTGCTTGGTTAGCCCACCTGTCTGAAGAGTTCACTGTGGCATCAATTTGGAAGTGGATGGAAGCAAGTCAAGGGGTAGACTGTACAGTCACTAGGTGCATTTGGAACAATTTAGCCCCTCCCAAAGTTCAATTCTTGAGTTGGCTAGCGTGGAGAGGAAGGATAAAATGTTCTGAATTTTTGCAAAGAATTGGAGTGTTAAGCCCAAATGCCTCTGCTGTCTGTGTGTTCTGCAGATCCGGGGTGGAGTCTGTAAATCATGTTTTTCTCAAGACCGCCTATTATTTGGAAATTGTGGGCCAAGTTAGTGAACTAGTGGAATTATAAGTGGGTTATCCCTGGATCAGTGGAGGGACTACTTTTGTCGTGGTCAGGTATAAAAATGAAGAAGAAGTTGCAAGAAGTTTGGAAGATAATACCTTTAACAGTCATGTGGTCTGTGTGGAAAAGCAGAAATGATTGTCTATTTAATAATGTACAGCCGGATTGGAATGCATTGGTAGACCTGATAAAGGCTAGAGTCGCGTTGTGGGTTTCTTCATCTGTGAAGGGGTTTAACTATTCGGTGCAAGATGTTATCTATAACCTGAATCAAGTATGTTTCTGTGTGTAATTCAGTGCTGAATTGGTAGTCTATGGGGATGAAATGATGATCTGGTTTTTGTGGCTGGCCAGCTGATCTGTGATGGCTTATACTGGTTTGTCCTGAATCTGGGTCTACTCTGAAGTCTGTTTTGAGCTAGTGATAAAATGGTTCAGTTGGCTATGGCTGGGACTTTGGTCTGGATTGTACCTTCAAGGCTCAATGCTGTTTGATTCAGTTGACAGCATTGTTTTGACTCAGTTGTCAGTCAGAGGAGTGTCCATCTGCATCTTTGGTATGCACCCAGAATTTGCAGAGGTGGCTGGTTCAGAGGAGGTTGATTTAGAATTTGCATTGCAGAGAGGGCTGGTTTTGTGGAGGTAGATTCAGAATCTATAGAGGAGGTTATTCTTGGTCTGTGCAAAAGAGGGAATTTTCAGCTCTGGTCTATTTGAATTTTTAGGCATGCAATATACTCAACAGTCTTATTAAATAAGTGATCATCAGCTGCTGCTTGTGATCAAGCTGCTCTTACCTCGATCTGCTGCTGTGTTTGGTTCAATTTTTGGTGTGTGGTTTGGTTGAAAGGCTACAGCTGTTCAAGGCAAGGTGGTTGGTAGGTAATGTAGCTCATGGTAATGTAGCTCAGGGCAAATCTGTTTCATCTGTTCTGTTTTGGTGCTTCAAATGGGTTGGTACAGGGCCTGATCTGATTGGTGCCTGTTCTGGTTTTGGTGCTTTAGTGCCTAAGCTAGCTGGTTTTTCTGGTTTTTTTCTTTGTTTTGTTTGGTCGTTGGTTTCTCACCAACTAGGAGGTTGGAGCTTGTTTTAGCTCCAAGCTCCTCTTTATTGATGTAATTTTCCTTTTCCATCAATAAAGTCTTCTTTTTGCCGATCAAAAAATAAAAAATAAAAAATAAAAAAATAAATGATTGAATGCTAGTTTACTTGGCATGTAGACTGGGTAACAGAACACAGAGTGTTGTTTCACATCACAAAGAAATTAAAGAAAGCTAAGCCAAAAATGACTCTTCTAGAGTTCCATTCATCAATTCATGCTTCAAATTAGCAAGCATATATTGTTGTGACTAAGTTGAAATATACACAAAAAAGCACTTTATTGATCAATGCTGGCATCAAATTAATGAACATATAGTTGTGAACAAGTGGAAGACATAGAGACACAAACACTACCCATATGCGCATTTAGAATAACAAGACAAACTTGCTAACTACAAATTAAAACCTCTCAATTTTGCAGTGTTACATGCATTTTCATGATTCGTACGTAATACTTCAAAACCCATAATCTCCAGCATATATCTCTAGTTACTGTCTGATAGTCTGTTAACATAGAATATAGGGTTCAATACTTGAGCCCTTAATGTCAAGGCCAATGCCAGACATCAGAGGTTTTGATGTCTCACATGATACTAGGACATCTTGATTTTGCAGCCGATATATATATATATATATATATGCACTGTCTGTATGTTATGTAAACATATTCATACAATACCCAACTACAGCATCTGTTATCTTCTTCCTAGAAAAATTATTAAGAATTGTTAGAGTGAGAAAGCTAGAGCATGTCAACCCACAGAGAGAGAGAGAGAGAGAGAGAGAAAGAGAGAGACACATTGTAGGGCAAGTACCTTAAAAGTATATGAAAGAAGTCATGCATCCATATCCTCCGAGAGCTCTTTTGACTACTGCCTAAGCTTCCGCAGATGAAGAGCTATCTCTGTCAAAAGTTTTGCTCCTTCTCCTTCACTACCTCTGTGGAGTGTCATAGCAGCATGCTTTAAGAATCCACTATCTGCTTCGATTGCTCTCAATCTCTCCCTTAGAAGAGACATTTCTCTTGTCAGGACAGCCTTATTTTCAAGTCCTACCAGCCCACAAAATTCATTTAATCGTCTAGACTATATAACTCGATGGAAATAATTCAAGCAAACAAAATTAAAGAAAATCTAAAAAGAAAAGTTACCTATATCTTCAGCTTCACACTTTACCATGTCAGAGTTAGACTTGGTAGGAATAATCCCATCATCTGAAGATTCATTGAATTTCTTCTCCAAATTTGCCAACAGACCAAAAAGAAAAGATCTCTCACCTTCAAAATCTAACGATGATTCATCAAGATTCCTCTTTCCACTTTCCTTATTCTCATTTTCACTATTATGATCACCTCCACTGTTGCTTCCACAATCAGATTTTTCACTCACAGATGAGAAAGACTGCGATTTCAGCTCTTGGTAATCGTCATCAGCATCAACTTCACATTCATCACTGCCTAATCTAGTTATCTGTCCATATCTTTCTCTATATGTCTCAAGTTCAGCCTCTAAAACCTTAATATCTTCCTCTCTCTTCATAAGCAAATCCTTCATCACTTGTAGAGCTTCCTGGTCATACTCTGCCTGCTCCTCCATCATTCTCTGATACTGTAAAGCTTCCATTTGAACTGCAGCTTTCTCTGCTTGCAACCTTGTGATCATAGCCATCGCATTGTTTGCTGCGACAGCTGAAGCGCTTCTTTCTTCATCCAATTCCATGTACAATGCTATTAGTGACTTACGATCCAAACGAACTTGTCTCTTCAACTTATTCATAATGGAGTCACCATCTGCTTCATTTGTGCCATTTGTGTCAACAGAGTCCGAAAAAAACTCCTTATCGAATGGCAGCTTCTTAGGAAACCTAGAAACCCACCTAGGACTCGCTGATGCTGAATCCGTAAGTGGGATTCCAAAAAACCTGTTTCCTCTAGTAAAGTTAGGGGTCTTAACTTCTTCAGTTATATCTTCTGAATCTGGTAGTAATGGCACTGAAGCGGTTTTGTTGTCTTCTCTACCTGCTAGACAAGATCAAAATAAAAACCATTTCCATGGCAATGTCATAGTCTTGGTTAAAAATTATTCAGTGCCATGGTAGTGAAAAGCTCTCTCTCTCTCTCTCTCTCTCTCTCTCTCTCTCTCTCTCTCTCTCTCTCTCGACAAGTATATTCAGTAAACAATGCAATAGACACTAAATACAAGAACTTAACCCTATTCGTCAATTGTTACAAAATGAAAAAATCATGGTAATATTTCCGATAATACATGAAACCAATGAGCAAATCTTGTTATGGGATAACTTATGTTCAGCAATGCTATGTTTGGATCTAAGATTTGATATTGGAAATGAAGAAAAGGGAAATGTTTTTATTTTGTTTTGGAGAATTGGCTTTACATATTTTCTCCTTTTCTTAGCCTAACAAAACAAAATTTTAAAAAAAAAAATTTATATAGTTTATCTCCATTTTTCTTTCTACCTTTTTCCCTCAACGAATTCTAGATTCAAACAAAGCATAAAAGTTAACGAAAAATTTTGGACACTTTCAAAACTTTAGTAGTTTGTTAAGTAGTAATATTGAACTATTGCAGGAAGAAGTAAAGAAGATAAGATACTTGAGAAGATAACTCACCTTCTAGATTTGAGCTATCTTCATCCTCCATAAGCTCTGATTCATTGTCTGACATAAACTTGAGCTCCGTGTAACGAATGTGAGGCAGTTCTAGATTACGCGCTTCCTCATTTTTCCAGGTCACCACCGGTGGTGCTCGAGGGGATGGAGTAGGTGCTAGTGAAACAAGGCTCGCATTCATTGACGGACTACAATTCATAGCCTTCACCGAGGGCCTCACCTTCAAGGGCTCTCCACAGCAACAGCACCATTGATCATCTTTCCTCCCCGCAAGTGATTTCAAATTCATCATATCATCGTTGTCCATAAAGCTATCGATATCCTTGTGCATAATCCCGACTATGGATTTGTATGTGTCGGTACCTGATTCTCTCTCCGTCCCAAACGAGAGGAGGCACCCTTCACACATGCACCGGATGTCAGAGAGCTTCCGGTGCACGTGGCAATAGGCGAGGGAGGAGATGTCCCTCTTGTGTACTTCACATATGGAATCATTGTAGTAAAAATTGGAGTTCCGGTGAACAAGATTGTGGTCAATCCTCGTGCAGAGCAAACAAGGAATGTTTAACTCAAACAACTTGGCAAATTCATTGGAAATGAATGCTAGAAATCCATCGATGAAGAGCAACAATATCATTATCCATTCAAGAAAGGCATAGATCACAAAATGTGGGAAGCTTCCCCATTCTTGCTCGACATAGCGTTTGAATGATCGTGAAGCCATGTAACATCTAGCTGGAAAGAAGAAAAAAACAAATTGGAAAGTAGAAAGATTGGTGTTTTCTTGATTGTGTTTGTGGAAAAAGGCCAAGTGGGTATCAATTGGAGGGATCAGAATGGAGAAAGAATGGTGATGGTGGGACAGATCATGACCTTGGTGGGGAGAACCAGACCTTGATCATGACCTCTCTCTTTCTCACTCTCTCTCTCTGTGTCTATTATCTCTCTCTCTCTCTCTCTCTCTCTGTGTGTGTGTGTGTAAGAGGAAGAGGAGAGAGAAATCAACAATACAAAGGTTTGAAATTTTGGGTGGTGGTGTTGGTTTGGCCAAATATGGAGAAAGGGTCATTACATTTTGGTTCAAATATAGAAGTTTTTAGGCAGACATTACCTGAATTAACGGTCTATCAAGCACTTTCCAACCAACCAAACACAATCTCTAGAATTGTTGTGGAATTACCATTTTGTGTAGCACTAGAAATTGGCAGATAATGCTAATTGAACTGAGTTTTTTTTTTTTATTTTATAAATTTTACAGAAGTAAAACACCTAATAGACTTGAATTTTAGTTGGATGGAATTTAGATGAAAAAGTTGCTCATTAAGCTAAAAAATTTGAAAAATCTGTTCTTGAATTAAATAAATTTTTAAAAAGAGAGAGAGAGAGAGAGAGAGAGAAGTTTTATAAATTGTGGCTTGAATAACATACACATTCGTTACAGTTTTTTTGTGTTTTCACGATGAAATGATTGAACACAATCATGTTTTTTTTAATTTTTGAGTGAAAGTACTTTTTGAAAATTCAATATCAACTTTTCTTATGTTTCTTAAAAAGTGGATATTTTCGTAAAATTTTTACAACAATTTTCTAAGCAGTTCGTCAAACAAAGTTTTTATATTTTCTAGAAATTAAATGAAAACATAAAATGAAAATGATACCAAAGCATCCTTTAAGTTTTAAGAACATAGAGAAAGAGAGCGAGAAGGAACAATGAAGACGAGTTCTTCGTGCGTCGCCAAACAACAGAGGAGAAAAAAAGTCCTCGGAAAAAGGGAGATATATATATATAGAGAGAGAGAGAAGTTATATGAAAATTTTTTGAATTTTTGTGGCTCGAATGGTTCGAATGTGTCAAAACGACGTCGTTTTACATTCAAAATAATATCATTTTAAGTGTTTCGAGCCATTCAAATCATGATTTTTCAGGACACCAATCAGTGTTGAAAAATTTATAGGTGCGTCTCCCTCTTCCCCAGTCGGAATTTGGTCAATCTTATGTAAAATGAAGTTCCGAAAGTATGCTTTACAACGATTACGACCTCATCAAAATTTAAAGTGTGAAGAGAAAAAGGAAAGAAAAAAAAAAGTGTAAAAAAGTGTAAAATTAGGCTTTGCACCTTTATATTTTATACTAAATTTTACTTCAATCCCCTATATTTTACACTAGGTTATTTGGGATATTCTAAATAAGTAAATTTTTTGAATTTTTATGAATTATAGGTTGGGTATGTGTTGGGTTTGAAGTGATGTGATAAAGAGGTGATGTGACTTAAATAAGATGATGTGATTTGAATAGGATAGTGACTTTTTAACTTTTTTAGAGGATGACAAACAAGGCCTAAATTTTACTTCAACTCTCTAAATTTATAAAAGTCAACTCCTACATTTTTGGTCAAATTTCACTTCGATCTCTATACATGAAATTGTGACAATCGACCCCCCTTATATTTTTTTGGTAAAATCTCACTTTGGTCCCTGTATAAGTATTAATGTCCCATTTATGTTACTCAATTGTTTAAATCTTTAACAAAATCTAATCATGTCATAAGAATGTGATTACAACATGCGGGTAAAAAAAAAAATCAAGTACATTTTCCATCAATACCCATTTTATCCTAAAATTACATCTAATATGACTGTATTAAGTTAAAATAAAACGTAAATTATGAACAATTAAGAAGATGAACTAGGGTTTTGGTTAAATTAGAATCACGAAACTTTATTTTTCACGATAACAGTTTTCTATCTATTCATCTTTCTTTCTCTTTATTTTTTTGTCGCATTATTTATTTATTTATTTCAAAAGCTCTACTTTCTAACATTTTCATTTAAATTTTTACCACACGAACATATATATATATATATATAAGACTTTTCTTAAGTATGTAACCCATTTACGGTTGCACACCATATGCAACCTCACAAAAGGTGTAAGTGTAGGACTTTTCTTAAGTGTGCAACCCACTTACAGTTGCACACCATATGCAACCTCACAAAAGGTGTAAGTGTAAGGTGTAAGTGTAAGTATAAGGTGTAAGTGTAAAACATAGATGATTTTCCTCTCTTACCTTTGTTTCGTAGTCACATTTTTGTCATATGACTAGATTTTGTTAAAGATTTAAAAATGAAATAGCGGAAGAGGGACATTGACACTTGTGTAGGGATCAAAGTGAGACTTGATAAAAAGTATTGGGAGTTAACTGCCATGATTGCATGTGTAGGGGTTAAAGTGACATTTGGTGCAAAGTGTAAGGGTGCAGAGTGTAATTGACCCTAAACAAAACTCAATAATATATTGTATAAATATTATTTATATTATATATATTTTACATATATAGTATTTATTTATTTATTACTGTATTTGTTGTCCTAAATTTGCAAGTTCAAAAATCAAAACCGTGCAAAGGCTCTCTTTGATTAAAAAATAAAAATTTGATAGGAAGTGAAAGTGAAAGGAAAGAAATAAAATATGTATATTTATATTTTTTTGCAAGCATTTAATTAAGATGAAAATTATATAAGAAAAAAAAATTTTAAAAATAATTTTTAATTATAAATAACTCGCATATTCAATTTTTCTTATGTTTTCTTGTATTTTTTGCAAGAAATTAAAAATTAATTATAATGTTAATATGAATTATACAAGAAAATTAGCCTCCGTTTGGCAGAGCTTTCAAAATCTAGTTCAACACTCACTTTTGAGTGTTGTGTTTGTTTAGGGTTTTCAAATCACAATTCTACACTCATTTCTCAAAACTCATTTCAAAACATAATCATTACTTTTCAAAACTCATAACCAAACACATAATTCAAAACTCTTTTCAAAACTCCATTCAAATCAATATTCTAAAAATATTTTAATTTTGTTAAGATTTACGATTTTTTTAATTTTTAAATTTTTTTAATTTTTTGAATATTTTTAAATATTACAATTTTAATTTTTTAAATTTTAAAATATTTTATAAAAATAAATTCAAACTCTATTTTATAAAAATATTTTTAAATATTTTAATTTTGTTAAGATTTACGATTTTTTTAATTTTTTTAATTTTTTGAATATTTTTAAATATTACAATTTTAATTTTTTAAATTTTAAAATATTTTATAAAAATAAATTCAAACTCTATTTTATAAAAATATTTTTAAATATTTTAATTTTTTTAAGATTTATGATTTTTTTAATTTTTTTAATTTTTTGAATATTTTTAAATATTTTAATTTTTAAATATTACAATTTTAATTTTTTAAATTTTAAAATATTTTATAAAAATAAATTCAAACTCTATTTTATAAAAATATTTTTAAATATTTTAATTTTTTGTTATGTATTTGGCTACGATTTGAGTGTAGAGTTGTGAAAGTAGTATGGAATTTCGAGTTATGTGTTTGGTTATGAGTTTTAAAAATAATTTTTTAATTGAGTTTTGTTTTATGTGTTTGGTTAGGATTTGAGTGTACAGTTGTTTTTAAATTTAAAATATTAAAATTTTAAATTATTTTAATTTTTTGAATATTTAAATTAATTTTTTACTTTTTAAATTTTTTGAATATTTATTTTGAAAAAAAATTATTTCCTTTGTAGTATTTTCAATTAAAAAATTAATTAATGTTATTTTTTTGTTAATAATAAAATTTTTTAATTGAATTTTAAAAAGAGTTTGGTTATGAGTATTGATCAAAATTTTCAATAATGTGAAAGTAATGTGTTTTGTAATGAGTTATAACAATTTGAATTAAGTTTTGAAAACTCTTTTCAAAACTCATAACCAAACAAATTTTCTTACTTCACATGTCAAATCAAACTTTCAAAACTCAATTCTACACTCAATTCAAAACTCAATTCCACACTCAATTCAACACTTTATTCAAAAACCATAACCAAACAAATTTTCTACACTTAAATCATAATTCTAAAACACACAAACTCAAAATACAACTCATATTCTCAAATCATAATTACAAAGCTCTACCAAACGGAGCCTTAGTTTTCCTTTACTTTTCACCACTTTCAAGATAAACAAACTCATAAAAACCCCTTTTTGTCTTTTCCTTTTTTGTCCCTGTTTCCCTCAATTTCAATCTATCTATTTCATTTTAAACAAACTGAAAATTGAAAGAGACAGAACTTTCATAGCAATAATTGAAATTTCAAGAAGATAAGCCTGCAAGTTGAAATAGTCAATGGAATGTTGGACAGACAAGCATACTTGCCTTGTGTCCAAAATTTAGCTTAGCTTAGCTTGTATTCCAATTCTAAGTTATTGGGTCAAGTGTTTCTCTACTCGAAAAGTGGCTTCTGGTCCAAAGTTTGCTTCACAAGCCCATCCAAAAGTAGTGGATTCAACGAGACAGTCTTTTTGGATCCAATCAAGTGTTTGGAGGGCTAATTGGTAATGGTCAGGATGCTTAAACTGTTGCTCTTCTGTTCAATGTGCACACTCGCACATATGTGAGGAGGAAACAATGAAGCAGCCAACAGATGGCTAAACTCACCCGACCTTATTAAAAAACGCCAAACTCGTCTCATTAGGATCAAAAAGGTCGCCTATTGGAACCTTTATTTTTTGCCATCCCTATGCATGGCCAATTCAGTCCGCGCGCACAACTGTATATCTTACATCCAGACAACTGCTCGGGAAAAAAGCGACCACAGAGAGAGAGAGAGAGAGAGAGTTGAGATTATAGTTAAAACCCAGTCAATTATGGAGTTGTTTGTATTAACCCCAGGAACCCAACTTCCACTTTAAATGAACATCCTGTGATTTTAAGAACAATGCCACACAGTATAAAATGCATATCTAACAGATTATAAGGCCTATAAGTGAAGGGAGGTTGTGGCTGCCATTGCAACCTTCTACAAATATAGTTTGGCAGCATGTACTCCCTTTAATATATATATATATATAATTAAAAAAAAGTGAAAAATAAAACAAAATATGGCTGCAGAAACAACAATGGCCCATCCCATGCAAGCTTCGGAAACTACTTCACTGGGTGACCAGCAGTATATAGGAGTCGTATGACAAAATTCTCACGCTAACAGCAACCGCAGTTCTGCTAGTTTGTAGGCAAAACATTTGTAGACATGTAAGGTGAAATGCATCCCTGTACCTGAAAAGAATTAGCAGTTATAATAAGAAACAGGCATACTAAACAATATTGGAATAGGTGTTTTGACAAAAATAAAATTGGGAGAAGAGGTTGTGAAGCTGTTGAAAGAGGCGTGCACGAATATGACAGTGATAAGCCCTATGGTAATGCACAGTATAAGAGAAAAGAAGCCTGTATAGGTCCTTGGAACATTTCTACCATTTAGATATCCTGAGACACAAAACAACGGTAGTATTTTGGTAGCATTTCCAGTATCTAGCATTATATTGCACAAAACAGCCGAAGGGTTACTCGAAAGGACCCAAAAATAAATTCATCCTCGCAGCATATCCTGATATAATTTATTGGCAACTACATGGACTTCCGGTTTCTTTTAAATCTTCACCCAAGCAGGTCTCCTAAACAATATCCAGTGTGCTGATCAAAAAAAAAAAAAAAAAAACAATATCCAGTGTGCCATAAGCCCATAACTTTCTTATCCAATAATGACATTAACCTCATAAAACACTCCAACAATAGATTTTATCCAATAATGAGATTAATCTCATAGACAAAAAAAGATAAAAATAAAAAATAAAAACATCAACAAGATTAGTACATCTCGAAATTAACAAGTCTTTTTATATATCATGTAACCCAATCGAAAGCCAAGTAGAATGAGAGGAGGGATGGGATGGGATTGTAATCTCAACAATATCTACGTTTCCTCAATTATAAGCAATGCACAGAAATAGATATCAAGAATGACAAGATGCAGAGATATGAGGATTGCAAGGGAATTTCAGGAGGAAAAAAAATTGACCTATGCAGAAGAGACTTTGCAATAGGAGAGGGTATATGTTACCTGCAACAAACAAGTAGGAATTTGGATAAACCCCTGCAATAAAAGATCAACCTTCTCCAGAGTGTTCTGTGGAACAGGGGTAATTACATAGAGTAACTGTCTGAATGTGTCAATGCCTCTTACCAATCCTGGTTCATAAAGAATCAATTAATAAGACGAGAGCATGAGAAGTCTCGATTAATTACTGTCGTGTAATATTTCACCCTCAATTCTAACACAAATGGATTGGAATAATCAGTTATGCATATCACACACAAAACAATTCCAGCAGAAAAAGAAGTATTCAATGTTGTTGACCACCTGAAATTAAATCCAATTTGATTTCGTAGCAAAACATGAGCTTCTCCATTTCTCTCACCGAACATGAGCAATCATTGGAGAACCAAAACAAAGAGAAAAAAAAAAGAGCTTCTAGGAGCTGCCTGCTACGCTAATCTATACTGTCCATTGAGAGAGCTACTGAGAATCTTTTGTGACTTTATATCATCATTATCAAGAAACACTGAGATATCAGGACTAATATGGTCATATATATTTTATTTAAGTCCGACAGTTTTACAAAAGACTGTACCATAAGTTAATAAAAGAATTTTAATATTTTGCAATAGATAAAATAACTTATCTGCAATTTCACATCACAAACAGGCTAGAATAAAATTGAAATCATGACTAAACAAAACATTGAGGTGAGCCATACAACAAAGAAAAATAAGCTAATAAATAAAGATGAAGATAGTGAGTAACCCTACCTAGACCAACACAATGAGGCAACTGCTCAGAATCTTCAGAACTAACTGCCAAGCCAACAATAGTTGCATTCAAACTGTAGAAAATCTCAGTACTTGGAACCTAGAGCATAATTATTGTAGCATTAGAAAATGTCATATTCCCTTAATATGAATTTTTATTTTTTTGATAAATATTCCCTTAATATGAATATTAAAAAGCAAAATAAACAATGTTGTAAAACTTGTCATCATTGACCTATGCCTCGGTGATTATCTGGGCTATCATAAATTGAGCAGGATAGGACTTCAGAGCGGAACTGACCCAAAAAAAACACCAAAGAATATTTTACTACCAGAACAACCCTGAAGCACCTGTTTAACTTGTTGAACAAACCTGACAATGGAGATGTTTAATCTTGACACTTGATATAGAAATTTCATAAGGAGGGTGCGCGGCCAATGCATGAGCAAGTTCCTTGATTGTGGTGATATTCAAGTCACTTGGGAAACACTGTCTGAAATAAGCCATGATCCGTAAATCTCGTAGAAGACGTGCATCTTTTTGAACTAGTACCCTAAGAAACAATGATGGAGAGAAGGTATAAGAAAGAACTACATCTTTTGAAAACTTCCTAGTTAATGGCAAATCATAATTTCATTGCCAATTAAAATGACAAATTTCCAGGAAGAAGGCAGACATCAAATAACAAATAGCGGGATCAAATAATATTTCTTTTGATGGCATGTGGGTCCAACAAATCCCAAGATATAAGATCATATAAAATAATCTAGCTTGATTAAGAAATTTAATTAACCAATTGTAGAATATAATGAAATAAATCATTGCTTTTTATTTGAACAAATGTATATACTACAGTTAACTTCTTGATTTGAAGTACGCTTAACGTGAATCAGACTAAAAGTCCAGCAGCGGACTTGAACCAATATATCTTATGTGTATACTAGTAACAATGATTCATAATTTTCAGAAGGGGAAAATAAGTTAAAACAAATTTTGCAAAGCAAAGCAAAACTTCATTTACAAAGTCAAGTTTCGGATCAAACACGAAGACAGCTAAGAACATACGATCTCTTTAAGGAATCCTGACGAGCTGAATTGACCTCAATTAGGGTCAATGTTGCATCATCATCATGTCCCTCATCCAACCAGAATGCCCCAACCGGTAGGTTCTTACTCTCCACAGAGATGCAAATCTTAACTACATGGGTGGGAGAAATATATTTCAGCATATCCACCAGTACATCATAACCAATACCTGGAATAGACAGGAATGACATAGCACAATCAGTGTAGTGAAGGAAACAATAATGAAGAAATTCAATGCAGAACTAACATACAACCAAAACAGACAGGTTCATCAATATATTTTAGAAGGAAAAGGAATAATTAAACAAGCATACCTTTTACCCAACCAGGAGTATTAACTACAAGAGGCAATCCAGTGTTACCAGGGCTTTCACTGTTGTTGGACATGCAGTACATTTTCTGATAGTAATCATATAGGGCAAAGATATGTGCCAAGTAAGCTGTTGGATCTCTTTTTGAAGAAATATCGCCATAGAAAAAACATCTGAAATAATGGGAAGAAAAAGAAAGAACTTTTAGTCATTATCATTGGTCTAACTTTTGATCAGATTTGGATTACTGCACCAAGTGGAACCATAATGATGGAATTGTCTATCACAAATTGAGTTCATGCAACTAGTTGCAGGACATGTTCAAACACCATTGCTCATACTTAATGTGGCAACATGCCATATCAGGCTATAAATCCATTACAAATTTCCAAGCAATTTTACTGCATGGGACTAAAACTCTATTAACTTTCATGAAAAATTTCACCTCCTAGACAACTCAAGTTCATTATGTAGCCACCCCACTTTTGGGACACAATGCTTTGTTTGGTTTGGGTAGGTTATATAATTCAAGTTCAAAGTAAAAAGCACATTACAAAAAAAATAAAAATTAAAAAAAAACCCCTCAAATTCCCTCCAACTTCTAGTACACGTTTTGCCCTACGAAAAATATTCAACTTCCAAGGCAATCTCTGTTTCCTGTATCTTGCAGTTACTCATGCTTACATTTTGAATCATTGTAACCTATTCTACCAACCAACATTGAGGGGACCAAGTGTTCCAATAGTTCACCAAAAAAAAAAAAAAATCTTTTCTAGACTGAAGCCCGACAAAGCTAATTTATTTTGAAGCCATATTAACCTGAATCCTGGCAAGACCAATTTAACTTCAAAATGTCATTATATTTGACAAAATGTGTAAAGAGATCCTCAATAAGCTTTATAAACTCATTATGCTTTGTCTGCCAACCTTCCAAACACTTGACAGGTAACTGGATCATTTTTGGGAGCCACAAACACGTGCACAACCAATGTCCTCAAACCATGTGGCTCTATTAGAGTACAATATAAAAAATCAAGATATAAATTCCAAATTAGAGCTTGACACCACTTTTGTTTTTCTTTTTCTTGTAAGGGTTTCATCAAGGATTATACTGTCAAAAGGAAGCAACAAATCTGGTATTCTTCTGTAAAGTAAAAAATTGAACAGTGAAATATTGCCAAAAAAGAAAAGAAAAGAAAAACATGTCTATCACTTGATAAAAATCACAGGACACATACACTGTGAATGGCTCAAAAATGCATAATACCCATGATATGTAGACATCAAAACAACAAATACCATAATTGCAAAGTATGACCTCCATGGGTCAGTCATTGCATTAGATTTAGAATGTAATTACTAATTACTACAAGTGATCCAGCCCCCAAATACATCATGATGTTCCACAAAATGTATAGAGGAATAAAAAAATCTACCATTTATGGGGAAAAAATGTTTTTTTATTTTTGAACTTTGAATGAGAAAAAGTAAAACACTTTGACATGTTATAAAGTAACAATTTTAGAATATCCTAAGATCCAGACAAATGAAGATAAGTTCAATAATACATACCTCTCAGGTGTTTTCATGCATGGAATTGTCAAATCTAATTAAAGGAGACAAAGGAGACAGAAAAAAAAAAAAAAGGATCAAACGAAAACCATCATAGATATAGATAACATAGAAGTGGCAATCAATAAAAAAAAAAAAAAATTTAAATTTTTGATACATTGACCACATTGGTTGGAATTTAAGGCATGGCCAGTACCTGGAGTTATCTTGTCAATTACAGTGAGTGATAAACATCCAGGAGGAGTGAACTCCGTCTGCCCAACATCTGTGTCCAAATACGCTACTTTTTTGTATCTGCACGATAAGATAAATTTAAGTGAAATATGATGAGTATTAAGCACAGTAATATCAAGCACATTTTTTTTTTTTTTTTTTTATATCAAGCACATTTGCGGATCAAACTACAGTATTCATCTTCAAAAACACCAAAAAGAATAGAAAATAAAAAATTTAAAACAAAAACAAAAAGAGAAGCAAATCACTGAGAATAGCAAGCAAAAGCCTAATTGAGCATGTTGATAGGTAAACTTACATAAGACAAAATTAAGAATAAATCACAGGAAATTCTACTATACACACCCCCTACCATATGCACCCACCCTAAGTTATATAATTTTTTTCTTTAGTTATGACCTTATTTTAGTCATGAATCATGAGATCTTTGGTTATACCTTTGGTTATGACTTTTTTAGTTATAAGGTGCATACAGTACACATACCACAGTCTTTCCCATAAATCACATATATTGTCAAATCTAATTGAAAGTTTAATATTTTAAAGATAAACTAGGAAAATTATCAATTTTAAGCTGTTGTCCAGGACAGCATGAGTCAAATTGAGCATCACAACTGAAAATTTTCCAAAATTCAATGCAACCCCTACATAACAGAATCATAAAATTCTTAAAACCCATTTCACAATGGATACCAATAAAAATGTATAGAGCAACTTTAACTTCAAAAACGGGGCAGAGATACAAACATTCTGTCAAATACATAAAAGGCAAAAACAAAAGAAACGAATTTCAATCAGAAACCAAATTACCCATGAACAAAACATGAATTTTACATCAAACAGTGATCAATAAATGCATTGTGGATTATATTTTTGGTACCTCTGAAGGAGGATGTTGAGGAGGTGGCGAGAGAAGGTGGTTTTGCCGCTGTTTTTGGGGCCGCAGATGACGGAGATGGGAGGAGGGGAAGTAACAGAGTCGTAAGCTATGGAGTCCGCAGCTTCAGACCACTCCTCCGGTATGAATATGTTTGGTGATGGATTTTCAGTCTCTGGAGACGAACCCATCTCTCTCTCTCTCTCTCTCTCTCTCTGTGGTTCTCTGTGTATGTAAATATGGACACACCGAGGGCGTGAAGCCTGGAGTTACAGGTCCGCGTTGATCGTGTGATGCCTCTACTGATTCGACACTGCCACTCTCTCTCTCTCTCCCTCTCCCCCTCCCTCTCTACTACTCTCTCATATGCCGCCGAGTCTCTGTACCCTGGGTTTTTGTGGTTAGTTGAGTTTAATAGGTAATGTTATTAATCCTTCATTTTTTAAATTTTGGGATAAATTATAAATGCGCCTAAATTACTATCTGCTCTAGTTTAGGATGAGTTTAATAGGTAATGTTATTAATCCTTCATTTTTTTGAAGGGTAAATTAAAAATACATTTTTGAGATTTATTTAAATTATAAATTATTCTTTATAATTTTAGAAATTATATTACACCTTTTAAATTTTTTAATTTCATAATAAATAGGTCTTTTATTAATAAATCATTAAGTTAATTAACAGTTTTTAATAATGTTAAAATTTTATTTCAATTAATAATATAGATAATTTTATTGTTGTATAGGTAAATAGTTAAAAATTTCACTTTTTTAATTAATTTTGTTAAATAAAAAATTCTGACAATGAGGTATTTATAACTTTCCAAACTACAGGGGACAATTCGTATTTTAAACAAAACTCAAGGGATGCATTTGTAATTTATCCTTTTTAAATTTTGGGATAAAATATAAATACGCTTAAATTACTATCTGCTCTATGTGATTTTAAAAATATAAAAATATTTGTGAGCTCTAAGTTAAGAGTTGTAAAGGAACTCTAGGGTATGGGATCCATTCATTGATGTGATATTTTGACCTAATTTTTTTTTTTCTCCCTGCCACATCATTAAAGCTCTAATTAGAGTTTCAAATTAGAGTTATGTATCACTGCTCTTAAAAATAATATCTTGTCTATTAAAATTTTTTAATTTCATAATAAATGATCTTTTTTATAAATAAATATAATTTAAATAAAAAGAAAATTTATAAAAATAACTTGCGAAATTTTTAAATAAAGTACAAAACTCTATTTTAAAAACGCATGCACTTTTTTCTGTCTAGATTCAAATAAATGCATATAACTTTAAGATTCAACTAAAATTATTCACAGTGATTTGATCCATGATGTATAATTGTAAATATTATGTATATCAAGAAATAAGAAAAAGTAATTATTTTTTGTTCTTCAATCATCATCAAGGTAAAAAAATAGGAAAATGACTTCTTTTTTTATAAGAAGGAAAACAATTTGTTTATATTTATATAGGACTCTTAAAGTAGATATATCGTTTTTGAGTGTTCAACTTTAAAAATAAAAAGAGAGTTGATTTATATAGGACTTTTCATTACTTTCAGAAAATATAGTACATTTGAGAGGGTAAAATTGAAATTTTAAAAAAAGTAAAAAATGATTTTTCACACTTTTATAATAGTAGTAGATAGTAGATATAGTGTGAGGGTGTAGAAGTGGTGCAGTGGTAGGAAAAAAAAAAAGGATAAGCAAGAATTACAAGGAAGGCAAGTGGTTTGGTTGTGCAATTTGTCACTTCAAAGTTGTGGAGTTAGTGGTGGAAAAAAGGAGAATAATGATTATAATGAAAAGAGGAGAACAATGGTTGGAGAAATGCAGAAAGGGCATTGGGGTGGCAAGATGGTGGCGATGAAGGCTTGTGGGTGACTAGATGGTGGTGGGAAGTAGGGTTACAAATGAGCTGACCTGAGTTTTGCTGAGCTCGAGCTCGAACTCAGCTCGATAACTAACTAGGCTTGGCTCAGCTCATTAATATTAATAAAATTCAAACTCGGCTTGGCCCAATAAGATTTTTTTTATTATTTATATTATTTAAGTAATGTATTTGTGCTATTTACTAAACAACTTGAGTTGGGCCCTTAATGAGCCAAGTTAAGCTAGCTCGCAAACAATTCGGTTCGTTTACAGTCCTAATGAGAAGGGATGATGGCAGAAGAATAGTGGGTAAAGAGGGCATGTGGATGACGAGATGGTGGCATGAAAGGAATTAAGATGGCTAGAGGGTGGTAGGATTGTCACAACCCGGATTTACAAAATTTGACCCACGAGAATTTATCATAAACAATATGGAAAAGACAATATTTAATATAATTAAATGGTCTCTCTTGCATATATATGTATCAAAGTCATTCAAAATGAATATACAATATGTAATCCAAAATCAATGGCAGTAAATATAATTAAAATGTTCTTAGGTTTACATCAAAGAAAAGGGTACAACCCTCACAAAAGATGGCACTCAGCCTACAAATAAAGAGCTTAAGGCCTACAAAATCAAATGAGTTCTCTTCTATACACATATCCCACGTCTCGCCTCAAGGTTGAGGTACATCACCAATACTTGAAAAAAGATTTTAGTCACGTAAGTTCCCTTCGGTTAGAAATCAGTAAATTTGAGGGTGTTTAGATGATGCTTAGTGATGGTCACTAGAAAAGTGATGCTTCTAATAGCTCACTAGTCTAGGTGGTGCTTAGCGATGACCGTTGAAAGATACATGTACTTGAGAGGATTCACCGAGTTAAAATTAGTGAAATTGAGAAACATTATTTTAATAGAAATTTCTAGTTTAGTCATTGAAATTGATATAAACTTTTTAGTGAAATAGGAAATCATCTTGAGAATATTATGTATATGTAGCATCATGATCATGTGCATGTGTAGAGACATATTATCTTGTGAAAAATTATCTTACTCATGTGGGTTTTTGATCTTTCGTCATGGACTATCAAGCTAAATTATTCTCATCTATACATTATCCGAATTCACCATTTCCATTCAATTAAAGCCATGTTGTTTAAATGTAATAATGCAATAAGTACCATTATTCAATTCTAATAAAATATGCTCAACTCACCTCCATTCAACAACGGATTTTCATTTTATGAATTCAATAATTCACTGTATTAAAAATAGGTTTTCCCATCCTATTGTGTCAATCTCTACAACAATGTCGTTCTCCACTAATAGCCAACAACAATATCTAACAATGCTATAATTTCACAAATTATACATATTTATCTCCAATTTCAAGATAATAGCATAAATTCCCCATTCATGAAATTTCACAAAGTAGGGTTTTCACAAAATTAGGACTTTCTCAAATTAAAACACCCTCATGTTATTTTATACAAAGAAAATAAGTTTAATAAGAAAATTATAAAGAAATACTCAATTATGACTAAACCCTAACTTTCCAATGTGCAATTTCTCAAATTTCTACCAGTGTTCCAAAATTATCTATCAAAATATCCACACATATACCCATAAGTCTATATTAAACAAGTGAAAGGAAATCCTACCTCAATAGGAGAAGAGGAGAAACACAACTTCTCAAAAATGTCCGAACCAAATTTTGGCTTGGATAATCTCGAAGTCCTCTCGAGCTCCGCAATGTTAATATTTGGGTCGAAGATTGGTTCCAACTTTAAAGGCACTAAATATAAGGTTAAGTTTGAGAGTTATGGTGAGAGAGAAAGAGAGAGAGAGAGAGAAAGAGAGAAAGAGCGAGTGAAAAAAATAAGTACGAAAAGTGGGAGAGATCTTAGACAATAAAAAGGGATTTCAAAATGCTAGGTTGGGAGGCTGTCATGTTGTAGGTTTCCAGGCTTGGCCACACGTGCGGAGCTTTTTCCCATACTTGCGATTTCACGTAGCCCCAAATTCCAAAAATGCATTCCACCATATGTGCGCCACTTTCGGCCTCACGTGTAAGACCCCGCGTCACACGTGCGAGACTCTGCTTAGAATCCCCCTTTCTTACTACACTAATCCGCACGTCTAGGATATCTCTTGCCGCACTTATGGCCATACTTGGTGAAGTATGATTCTATAATGATTCTGGTTTGGACCCGAACCATTTGATGTTTTGGATTCGAGTTTCTTTGTCTTATATAGTTATTCATGTCTTGTTTTTCCTTATCTCTCTTTGAGTGTGGCTATTGGGATGTGTTGGTTGCATTTGGAACAGGTTGGTAGCTTGTTTTTCAAGCTGTTGTTGCCCAGAATTTTGTTCCTTCACTCGAGTGACATTTGTTGCGCTCAAGCAGTCTTTGCGAACCTTTAGTACTTTTACAAGTCTATAGAGATACTGGAAATTGGTATTCTTCGCTCGAGTGGTCCTTCTTGTGCTCGAGCGATGCTTCTTGTGCTCGAGCGTGAGTCTTCTGTCTGTAAAACTTCTGGGAGTTTGTATTCTTCGTTCGAGCGAAGTTTCTTGCACGCGAGGGGTGCAACTTATTGTGTCTGGTCGTTCGAGCAACACTTCTTGCGCTCGAGCGATCTGCGTGTATATCAATTCATAAAGTCTCTTTTCTGAGTCACTTTTTCATCTTTCTCTCTCTCTCTAAACATTTCAAAACCCAATTTTCTCTCACTCTCTCTCTAAAGCTCATATATTTCACTCAAATCTGCCTAGATCCATTGATCTTTTCACTCATCTGCCTTTGTTAAAAAGATAGAGCTCGTCGAGGGCTTCGTTCTAATGGGTGCAAAGTTGGTTTTCGGTGTTTTTGAATTTCCTACACTCTCTCTCTCTCTCTCTTGTGTTCTAGCTTGAGGTAGGGATATCTCCACACTTCCTTATTATTTTTAACTTAGCTATTTGTGTTTTGAAACAATATTGTGATTTGAAGAAATTTTTGAACAAATCTAAGGTTTTGGGTCAAAACTCAAAAGAGAGGTTTTCCTAATAGTTTCATGGAAATGGTTGTGAGATTAAAAATGAGGTTAAGTTGTGATATAATAGTTGGTTTCGTTATGTAGAATTGATTTTGGAAGAGAATGGAGTTTTGCCCTAATTATATTAAGTGTTGATTTTATATAAATTATGGAATTGGTGTTAGAATTATGAAATTGGATTGGTTTTGATGAGGACGGTGGAGTTGGATATGTATTATCACTCACATCTTGAAATTTGGAGAGTTTATCTTTATTGACAATTGTTTAACCGTTTAAAAATATCTATTTTTGACTATCGGTGGAAGATAGCTATGATTATTGTAGAAATTGCATGAAAATTAGGAGAATTGAAACTATTTTCTCATTCAATTGCATTGAGCATTATCTTACACTTTTACATTGGAAATGTTTATTGTATTGAGAAAAATGGATGAATCTGGGAAGTATGTATTGACTCGTTGAAATAAGTTGGCATGAGTGTCTATGGTGAAAGTCCTAAAAATCGAGTGTATACATAAGTGCATATCCCGCGGACGAGATATCCGTAAAATGGCAATAGTAGTGCTTGTATAGCCTACATATACATGAATGTCGATCCCGCAAACGAAATGTCGTAAAATGGCAATAGTAGTACTTGTATGGCTTACGTTTACATGGGTGTCGGTTCAAGGTTTCCCGCAAACGAAATTTTCGTGATAAGTTGTATTGATTTTGAGATTTCTAAAGTATGATTCATTGCCTACTTTCTGTTGTGAACGAAATGATTTGTGAACTATGATATTAATGTGGCATTACATGGTTTTGGAAAGAGATATAAAACGTCTTAGCACAAACATTGCATATGCATTCACCTTATAGCTTTGTTAAGATTCATATACTGTGTTGGATTATTTCTACTGGGCTTTGGCTCATCCTATGTGGGAAAAATATTTCAAGTGCAGATGACATGCCTTCGCCAAGGCAACAGCTTAGGAGGACTTGGAGCAAGAGCTTTATTTTGTTGAATTTTTTTTTTTTTGTATATGCTTTGTACAAGCCAAGGGCCTTTAATTGTATTGGACTTGAATTCCACTTTTGTTGTACCAAGCACAATCTTGGAAAATTGTAAACCTTTAGGGCATTTCTTATTTGTTTTAACTTCCATCCTATTTCCTTATTGTGTAACATATGCTATAGATTAGGCTTGTGAATGTATATCAGCATATGTTATTCTTTTGTAAAACTTAATTGGAAACTAATGAAAGATGATTACTTTATCATTGTTGTCACTTATTAATATTGTGGATGGGTTATTACATTTATTTCGGGGAGTTACAACTTGGTATCAGAGTGTACCAGGTTTGAATACTTTGGGTACATGGGAAGTGGTTCTTACCATAATGGGTTTATCTCGCTTGATAGAGATGTTTACATGTTTGGTATGCTATGTGATAACATGCTAATGTGATTGTACGGGTTTGGGGATTTAATTTCTAAGATATTGATTGAATTTATGGGTTTCTAGAAGTCCTATTAGACGAGCACTTGATCACTACTATTTCTAATTGGAACTCTGTCAATGCCGTGGAACGATCATTATCTAGGAAGGAAATTCGTATGTGTTTATGTGACTACATGCTAATGCGGAGTGAATTACTATTGTCCATTGCCTTAGGACGCGAGTGAGTTAGTTTTGACACATTTATAAATGTCCTAATCTCTTTTGTTACCCTTATTAGGATGTCAGGACTTGGACGTGGTGGTGGTAGGCATGGTAGGCCTATATGGCATGAGGTGCCATTACCAGATGAGATTCCAACGCAAGAAGAATGGATTGGTCAGGCCAATGTGGCCGATTCAGTTGGTCAGCAGGCCATGGGCCTGCCCGTGAAATCGCTGGAGCTTTGTGGGAACCTATAGACATTCTCAAGGTTGAGAATCAAGTCCAGGCCCAAGTTGCTGAAGTAGGGCCGTCCTTCTTTAAGAGGGAGTTCTTCCGGTTGAATTCGGATGAGTTTTTGGATGACCCTAAGGAGCCACTGAAGGTGGATGAGTGGCTAGAACAGATGGTGAAAATGTTTAAGATGCTTGACATCGAGGACAATGGGTTGAAAGTGACCTTGGCATTCTTCCAACTAAAAGGAGATGTGGGTCAGTGGTGGAAGTATGTGCGTGAGCGCATTTCAGTGACTTGGAATGCCTATGTCAATGCCTTTCAGGACAAGTTCTTGTCTCCCACTGCTAGGGAGAAGTTGAGGGATAAGTTTCTAAAGCTTAAGCAGCTTAGTTTGCTAGTAGCTGAGTTTGAGATAGCTTTCACAAGCCTCTCTAAATTTGCACCAAAGCTTGTGGCGACAGAGGAACGTTGTTGTATCAAGTTCGAGAAGAAATTAAGGACCGGGTTTCTTTTCAAAGTAGATGGGTCGATGATTGGGGACTACAGATGCCTTGTGGAGGCGGCGACTCATCTTGAGACCATGGTTTAGGTGGAGGAAGAATGGATGAGGGGCTCCAAAAGAAGTCAGGAGGTTCAGAGGGAGAATCGAGATAGTAAGAGGCAGAGAGGTTCCACCCCATAGCAGTCTTAGGCTACACAGTCTAGATCCACCTTTCCTGTGTCGAGTTCGGGTTCAGGGAGAGGTAATTATGGAGGCTTTTCTTGTTTTAAGTGTGGCCAGTTAGGTCACAAGTCTCCAACTTGCTTGTAGAGAGGAGGAGGGCAACAGTCTGCATCATATGCAGCTCGTTCTCAAAGTTAAGAGAGAGGGAACCACCTACCTGTTATCAGTGTGGGTAGTCAGGGCATATGAGAAGGTTTTGCCCTTACTCAGGTGGCACACTTGGTGCATCTAGTTCGATGTAGACACAGAGCCACCAACCTACTCAGTAAGCACAGGCATTGAGGGCCAATCAAGGGGCCTTTTCGGCCCAGTCAGTGTATTAGACTTATGCTCAAAGGGGTGAGCAGGTGGAACAGAGACCTACAAGGCATGTGTATGTTGTTACCACGTCAGACTTAGTGTCAGCACCTTTAGTTGTGAGAGATACTTTCTTGTTATGCAATTTTATTGCCAATGTGTTGATTGATACAAGTGCATCCCATTCTTTTATCTCTTCTGCATTTGCTTCGGCATTGGGGTTAGAAGTGGCTCGGCTATTATCTCCACTCAGGGTAGAGTCTCTTATGGGAGGTGAAGTTGTTTTGGACCAAGGGTGTTGGGGTTATGATATAGAGATTGTCGGTCGCTGACTTCTTTTTTCATTTGCATTAATTGACATATCGATTTTTGATGCTATATTGGATATGGACTGGTTGTCATCGTATTGGGTTGTCATAGATTGTTATCGTCAAAGGGTTACTGTATGTACCTCAAGCGGTGATTGTTTTCATTTCATGGGGGACAGAGTCGATAAAGCCTTATTTCCTGTGTGTGATCCGCGTGGTTGGAGTGAGCTTAGTCTTCTTCTTACTACATTCTTGGGTGTTGAAAGTGATATGGTCCGAGTTGAGTTACCGATGGTAGTTTGTGAATACCCGAATGTCTTTTCCAAGGATCTCACTAGTTTACCACCTCACCGTGATATTCAGTTCTCTATTGATTTAGTGTCTGGCACAGCACCGATTTCTATGGCACTGTATAGATTTGCACTTGCCGAATTGATTGAGTTGAAGATTCAACTCAAGGAATTCCTAGATAAGGGTTTTATCCGCCCTAATACTTCGCCTTGGAGAGCATCGGCTCTTTTTGCCAAGAAGAAAGATGGTACATTGCGACCTTGTGTTGATTACCAAAAGTTGAACCAGGAAACTGTTAAGAACAAGTATCCATTGCCACATATAGATGATTTGTTTAATCAATTAAAGAGGTCTTGTTGTTTCTCTAAATTAGACTTGAGATCGGGCTATCATCAATTGAGGGTAAATGAAGAGGATATCTAGAAAACGGCCCTTCGTAGTGGTATAGCCATTACGAGTTCCTAGTGATGCCTTTTGGGTTAACCAATGCAGCGGTCATATTTATGGATTTGATGAATTAGATCTTTCGTGAGTTCCTAGACCGTTTTGTAGTTGTCTTCATTGAAGGCATTTTGATTTACTCACCCTCTGAGGAGGAACACGAAGAACATTTGCAAGTTGCGCTTGAGTTGCTTAGAGCCTACAAACTATATGCTAAGTTCGAGAAGTGTGAATTCTGGTTGAAAGAAGTAAAATTCTTAGGCTATGTGGTATCCGGAGAAAAGGTGACTATAGACTCATCTAAGATAGGAGTAGTGCAAAATTGGGAACAACCTAAGAACGCCTTTGAGATTCGTAGTTTCTTAGGGTTGGCTGGGTATCATTGTCGGTTCGTGAAGGATTTCTCTAAATTAGCCTCACCATTGACAGGCTTACGAGGAAAGGACTCAAGTTTGTTTGGAATGAGACTTGTGAGAAGTCATTTTAAGAGCTTAAGGTTAGACTTATCACTGCTCTAGTGTTGATTATTTCGGAGAGGGGTTTGGGCTATTCTGTGTATTGTGATGCATCACGGGGAAGGTTTGGGGTGCGTTTTGATACAAGAGGGAAAGGTAATAGCTTATGGCTCACGTCAACTGAAAACACATGAGAGGAACTATCTTACCCATAATTTGGAACTAGCAGTTACGATCTTTGCCTTGAAGATTTGGAAGCATTACCTATATGGTGAGAAGTTTGAGGTGTTTTCTGATCACAAGAATCTGAAGTACCTGTTTTCACAAAATGATCTGAATTTGAGGCAAATAAGGTGGATAGAGTTTATGGAAAACTATGATTTTGAGTTGCACTATCATCCGGGAAAGGCCAATGTAGTGGTCGATACCTTGAGTAGGAAATCCATTAACAGTGTAGCTTGTATTGCCATCCGAGAATGGGAGATGTTGGGTGCTATTAGCTAGTTTGACTTACATCTTGGCAAGTCCGTTGAATCAGCAACTTTATTTTCGGTAGTTACATAACCTACACTTGTGAACCAAGTCATAGAAGCACAGAGGGGTGACAATGAGGTAGAAACCCTCCGAAAGAAGATATATATTAGAAAAGTAGAGAAGGGCTTGAACGTGTATTTTGACTCGAGTGTTAGATACCTTGACCATATTTTCATGTCGGAGTCTTGCCAAAAGGAAGTACTCTGAGAGTTTCACCATTCATGCATTGTTGTACACCCGAGGGGCACAAAGATGTATCATGACCTTAGTCTCCAGTTTTGGTGGAAGAGAATGAAGAAGGATGTAGCCGTGTTTGTGTCGAGGTGTCTTACTTGTCAACAAGTGAAGACCGAGTATCAGAGGCCAGTGGGTTTGTTACAACCCTTGCCTATAGTTGAGTGGAAGTGGGAACATGTCATGATGGATTTTGTTGTGGGTCTTCCGAGAACTCAACGGGGTAATGATGCCATATGGGTGGTAGTTGATCGGTTGACTAAGTCAGTACACTTTGTGCATATGTGCACGAGTGACTCGGTAGACTATCTTGCCAACTTGTATATTAGGGACATAGTTCAACTTCATGGAGTCCCTATGACTATTGTTTCAGATAAAGATCTGCATTTCAAGGCTAGGTTGTGGCAGAGCCTACAAAATGCCTTGGGCACTAGATTGACTTTTAGTATCACTTATCATCCTCAAACTGACGTATAGTCAGAGCGTACCATTCATATTCTTGAAGATATGCTTCAGGGTTGTGTTCTTGACTTTAAGGGGTCGTAGGAGAGGCACTTGCCTTTAGAAGAGTTTTCTTATAACAATAGTGTACAGTCGAGTATTGGTATGGCACCATTTGTGGGCTTGTACGGCCGACTGTGTAAATCTCCTGTGTGTTGGGCCAAGGTGGGTGATGCATCTATGTTAGGTCCAAAGTTAGTCCGGGAAATGACGGATAAAGTTACACTTATCCGTAAGAGGTTGGTTACAACTCAAAGTCGTCAAAAGAGTTATCCTGACCGTAGGAGGAGACCGTTGTCCTTTGAGGTGGGAGATCACATCTTCTTGAAGATATCACCTAGATGGGGTTTGATAAGATTTGGGAAGAACCGGAAGTTGTCTCCTAGGTTTATTGGACTTTTTAAGATCCTATAGCGGATTGGGAAGGTAGCTTATCGTTTGGCCCGACTACCACAACTTTTCGGGATTCATGACGTATTTCATATCTATATGCTTCAAAAGTATGAGTTGGATCCATCACACATGTTGGATTAGATGTAATTAGAGGTAGACAAGGATGCCTCGTATGAGGAGAGACCGGTTAGAGTTTTAGACACTCGAGACCAAGTCTTGCGAGGCAAGATGATTCCTTTGGTAAAGTGTTGTGGCGACACCACGGGGTTGAGGAGGCCACTTGAGAGTGTGAGACGGAAGTTTGTGAGAAGTATCCAAACCTATTTGTTGATGTTTGAACATGTATTGAAAACTTTGTTATGTTAATGAAATATAAACATTACATATGTTTTGGAAATGTAAATTATATATTTAGTATTGAAAATTCGTTTATTATGTTGATAGGAGTAGATGACGGATGGATAGGTCATAGTGTTGAGTTTGAATTACTATCATTGTCATAATCGGTTTAAGCTTGATTTTAAATGTTTTAGTTTAAATTTCAATGACGAAATTCCTTAAAAGGGGTAGGTTATAACGATTCTTGTTTGGATTCGAACCATTTGACGTTTTCGATCCAGGTTTCATTGTCTTATATTGTTATTCATGTCTTGTTTCTCCTTATCTCTCTTTGAGTTTGGCTATTGGGATATGTTGGTTGCGTTTGGAACAAGTTGGTAGCTTTTTTTTTCAAATTGTTGTTACCCAGAATTTTGTTCCTTCGCTCGAGCGATACTTCTTGCGCTCGAGTAGTCTTTGCGAACCTTTAGTACTTTTGTAGGTTTGCAGAGATACTGGAAGTTGGTATTCTTCGCTCGAGAGGTCCTTTTTGCGCTCGAGCAATGCTCGCTCGAGTGGTGCTTCTTGTGTTCGAGCGTGGGTCTTCTGTCTGTAAAATTTCTGGGAGTTTGTATTCTTCGCTTTAGCAAAGCTTCTTGTGCTTGAGCGGTGCAACTTATTGTGTCTGGTCGCTCGAACGACACTTCTTGCGCTTAAGCGATCTGCGTGTATATTAGTTCGTAAAGTCTATTTTCTAAGTCACTTTTTCATCTTTCTCTCTCTCTAAACATTTCAAAACCCTATTCTCTCTCTCTCTAAAACTCATATATTTCACTCAAATCCACCTAGATCCATGGTTTTTTTTTCACCCGTGTGTCTTTGTTAAAAAGATAGAGTTCAACGAGGGCTTCGTTCTAATCAAAGCAAAGTTGATTTTCGGCGTCTTTAAATTTCCTACACTCTCTATCTCTCGTGGTCTAGCTTGAGATAGGAATATCTCCACACTTCCTTATTATTTTTAACTTAGCTATTTCTGTTTTAAAACAATGTTATGATTTAGGGAAATTTTTGAACAAATATAAGGTTTTTGGTCAAAACTCAAAAGAGGGGTTTTTCTAATAGTTTCATGGAAATGGTTGTGGGATTGGAAATGAGGTTGAGTTGTGATAAAATAGCTGGTTTCATTATATGGAATTGATTTTTGAAGAAAATGGAGTTTTGCCCTAATTATGTTAAATGTTCTTTATATAAATTATGGAATTGGTGTTGGAAATATGAAATTGGATTGATTTTGATGAAAATGGTGGAGTTGCATATGTATTATCACTCATGTCTTGAAATTTGGAGAGTTTATCTTTATTGACAATTGTTTCACTGTTTAGAAATATCTGTTTCGGGCTATCGATGGAGGATAGCTATGATTGTTATAAAAATTGCATAAGAATTAGGAGAATTGAAACTATTTTCTCATTCAATTGCATTGAGCATTATCTTACACTTTTACATTGAAAATGTTTATCATTTTGAGAAAAAATGAGTGAATCTGGAAAGTATGTATTGACTTGTTGAAATAAGTTGGCATGATTGTCCATGGTGAAAGTCCTAAAAACCACGTGTATACATAGGTGCCGATCCCGCGGGTAAAATATTTGTAAAATGGCAATAGTAGTGTTTGTATAGCCTACGTAGACATGGGTGCTGATCCCGCAAACAAAATATCTGTAAAATGGCAATGGTAGTGCTTGTATGGCCTACGTTTACATGGGTGTCAGTTCATAGTTTGCCACGGACAAAATTTTCGTGAAAAGTTGTATCGGTTCTAAGATTTCCAAAGTGTGATTCACTACCTTACTTTTTGTTATGAAGGAAATGATTTGTGAACTATGATATTAATGTGGCATTACATGGTTTTGGAATGAGATGTAAAACATTTTGGCATGAACATTGCATATGCCTTCTCCTTATAGTTTTGTTAAGATTCATGTACTGTGTTGGATTATTTCTACTAGGCTTTGGCTCACCCTATGTGGGAAAAACATTTCAGGTGCAGATGACATGCCTCTGCCAAGGCAATAGCTTGGGAGGACTTGGAGCAAGAGCTTCATTTTGTTTTTGTTTTTTTTTTTTGTATATGTTTTGTACAGGCCAAGGTCCTTTAACTGTATTGAACTTAAATTCCCCTTTTGTTGTAACTAAGCACCGTCTTGGAAAGTTATAAGCCTTTAGTGCATTTCTTATTTGTTTTAACTTTCATCCTATTTCCTTATTATGTAACATATGCTATAGATTCAAGATTAGGCTTGTGAATGTATATCAGCATATGTTATTTTTTTGTAAAACTTAATTGGAAACTAATGAAAGATGATTACTTTATCATTGTTGTCACTTATTGATGTTGTGGATGGGTTATTGCATTTATTTCAAGGTGTTACAACTTTCTTAGTTAAAAATACACTTGAATTTTTCATTCTTACGCCTAAAACTCTATTATTAAATATGTTAGACGCCATATAAGAATTAATACTAACTCAATCACAATCATCAAAACACAACCTGTCATACCAAAGGATTGAAATTGTATTGGTACATCCATATTAGTGGGTTTAAGTCGAGTTTAAGACCCGGGGACACTACAGAAAGAGTGGTAAGTGGGAGTTAGGATGGCTAGAGAGGGAGGAACTAAGGTAGTGGCGATGGTTGTTAGATAAGGTGGTGCTAATGGTGAATGAGAAAGTTATTATAAATTATGTATATATAATATAAGGTAAATTACACCACTAGCTCTCGTATTTTCGCCAGGGTCGTTTAGGAATAAACTATTTTAGTTGATTTTTTGACTTTTTACCAAAAAAGTGCAGAAAAGTAGAGAGAGATATGACAATTGACTTTTTAACTATATTAGTCCCTTCCAAACAAGACTTTATGCCATTTTGATCCCTCTAATTTTATTTAGTTTGATTTTGACTATGAATTTTTTTTACTTTGTTTTAAATCGGTGCAATTGATTCTAATTATTAGCATTTTTTTTTTATGTCAAATGCTTACATGAGTGGCATGTACCATGCTTTTAGGAGTATAACTGTATTTTGATCAATTCAATGACTTAACCTCAACCAATTTAACGAATATTTTCCATAACAATGTTATCAATTGAACCAAGTTGAAGCAAAATTTAAAGTTAAGGGTCAAAATTGAGCCAATTGAAATTGTATAAACTAAAATGACTCAAACGGCAAAATGTAAGGACTACGATGTAGTTTGCCCTATAATATATAATTAAAGAAACATAATAAATTGACAAAAATACCATTTATTTGTTAGTTTAGTCAACAAAAATATAAATTGTTTGATATTAAACTATAAGATTAGGGTTTAAATTAATGAAATTACAAATTTAGGGTTCAATATGTTATAGAGGTCAAATCTTGTGTTATTTTATTTTATTTTTGTAATTTTTCCTCATTTTTTTTATTTATAAATATAATCCTACCTCATTGTAAAATTATAACTTCCCAACCTCTAAACCTAAACCACTCCAATCACCATCTCTTGTCGTTACAACCACCACTTTTGGATACTGATCTTAGCTCTCTTACCATCCCAACCTCTTCTCATTATACCTTGCTAGTTAGTAGCCCCTTCACACTGTCTCCTCACTCTAATAACCTTTTCTCATTTATTTCCCGTCACCTTAAACCCCTCTCAACCATCTCCAATTCGTTTTCATCCTACCTACTACACTTTTCATCTAGAGTTTCTACTTGAAGCCTTTATAGCTCCCGCAAGAGAGAGAGAGAGAGAGAGAGAGAGAGATATTATAAGGCGAGAGCAAAAGAAAGTTAAGCGAGAAGGGAAAAAAAGAAGAGAGAAAAGGAAGAAAAAAGGGTTACGGTAGTAGGAAGGGATGTTAGGGGTCGCAAGGGTGGAGAATCTTCATGAAGATTTTTCATGATATTTCTTTCATTATACCTAATATTATTGTGCGAGAAAAGATGAAAAAAAAAATGGGTATAGCGAAGCATTGTCACAGGCAATAGTTGGATAGTGGTTACAATTTCAAAAAGTTGGAAATTAAGAGGACTTATATGTAAATCCTAATTGGTGGACTTATTATCCAATAGATTATATGATAATTAAAGGCATTTTTTTATCAAACACTATTAAAAAAAAGTCACTAATTGTTAATTTTCAGCGACAGTTTGAAAATTTTGTTACAAAAAATGTCACTAATTATAAAGTGTAGTGCTAGTTTAAAAAAATTATCACAAAAAGGTCATTAATTTTTAATTTTCAATGACAATTCAAAAAATTCGTCATAAAAAAATCAATAATTTTAAGTTTTAGCGAAAATTTATAAAAACCATGACAAAAAAGTCACTAATTATCAATTTTTAGCGACATATGCGAAAAATCGTCACGAAAATTATTTTTAGCGACGATTTTACTGTGTCTTGTTTTTAATAGGACTTAACGAGATTAAATCCAACTATTAGGACCTATTAGTAGTTTACCTTAGAAATTAATGTTGGTGTTAAAAAGAAAAAAAAAAAAGTTATATAATGAAAAAAAAAAGATAGAAAAAAAAAAAAAAAAAGTGAGAAAAAAGGGTGAGGCTACATGTTTTACTATTGAAAAATGTTTGAGATTTTCAATTTGTTTCATAATTTAACCCACAGTGATGCGATTTGATAAATGTCAATTTTTAACTAGTTATACACTCAGTGATATGAAACTCACCACCCTTACCACATCATTACAAATACATTTACAGGTATAAAATGTGGGTTTTGTTGTGAAATATTTAGATAATTATCAAAAGAGACGCAATTAGAATTCAAATGAGTTTTTTGGCCAAAGTGGCAATAGGGGATAGTTTTACCACGTAGGAAGTATGGTATGCCATGTGGTAAACCATATGGTGCGGTGAATAGTGGTAAATAGTGAGAGTTTTATCACCTATAAGTAGGTGAGTTTGCATGATAATGAATATATAGAAAAATTGTTTATTAAATGTGTGGTCCTTTGTTTCCTCTTTCATTGTGGTTCTTTCTTTTTTATTTTCTTTAGTTTTATAACACGTTATTAGCACGAGATTCTAACCAGCTGAGAAGGAAAAGTGGGATCACATACCAATAAGATTGGTGTGATTTTTCTACAAAGTGGTTGAGGTAAGTGTAAGTAAATTCTGAATAAATATTTTCTAAGAGCGGTTTATGATAAGGTTAATTCTATATTTTTCTTAATATATTCACACAATATTGAATATATTATTATTGTTGTGCTGAGTGCACAAATATGTCAAATCCTTCAAAATCGGAATTCATAGATCTTGATATTTCGGGAAATTTATTTATCTTGGACACTTGATGTTGAGATCCACCTTGAGGCAATATTGGATCTTGGAGATACCATTAAAAGTGAAAATGAAGTATCTCTTAAGGATCGTGCAAAGGCAATGATATTCATTCACCACCATTTCTGAGAAGAATTAAAACTAAATACCCTATAGTAACAGATTCACTATTTTTGTTCAATAATTTGAAGGAGAAATACGAGTACCAGTAGACCATAAACCTTCCCAAAAACTCCCTACAATTGATTGCACCTAAAGTTGCAAAATTATGAATCAGGTAGTAAATACAATAAATAAGTGAGTACAATATGTAGAATATGTGTTGAAATATTCATGCTGATAATATGCTTATATAGTAGCAATATAAAGAGTGTCGATCTACATAATACTCTGAACTGATTTCATGCCTTCTTGTGGCTGAACAAACTAAGCAATTTTTATTAAAAAATTATCAATCTTGCCTTACTGGCTTTGTTCCATTCCCTAAAGTGAATGAAGTTGCATTTCATGGTCGTGGACGAGGGAGAAGTCATGGTTTTGGACATGGCTGAGGTAAAATTACAGAATCCATAAAGGACATGTTCAAAAACAATCGAGCAAAAATATTATGTCATTCCACCTAAAGTGGAATAATCCTAAGATATCACAAGAAAAAAGGAAAAGTTTACATAATAGAATCTCCCAAAAATTATGTATATATATTTGCATGTATTTATGTTGCATATTGCATGACAAATATATCTTTTAGAAAATATAGTAATTACTATGCATAAATAATTATTATTCATCTTTTTTCACCCAGAAGTTCACTATTTATCATTCTGCATTCTTTTAACAATTTTCTCAAAATACTATTCATCAACAGTATTTTACTGTTGAAATCTTTTCCACTTTGAGTGCCTGCCTTCTAGACAACAAGCCTCAATAAAAGAAAAAAGAAAAGATTATTGGTAATAAAAATATTCACACTGATTTCTGAATATTATATTTCTTTTAGTTATATTTTTCGAATTTATATTTTGCTAGTTAATCATGTTTTGGAAATGATAATTAGCTATCTATATACGTGGATTGTATTGATGTATTGACTAATTCTAAAATGTTGAGTAAAATATCAATTTAGTAGAAAGTATAATGACACCCATAATTCTTTGTAATGAAAAACATTTGACGATGACAAAAGCTAATGTAAAATCTCAGATTCTGCAAACTTGATTTAAAGCTCTGGAAGAGTCAATAGTATGATTGTCAAATGGAATCAAATTTGATCTTGATGAAGTATATTTTACCAGATCCAGAAGACATCTGTTAAGTTTTTAAGATATAAGTTGTATTAGTTATTGGAACCATAAATAAAAGGTAAAAAAGAATATCTATATGTTACTTCTATTGAAGTTGCTTGATATTCATATGAGTTGTATTATACAGCAATAAAAGCAATTGAATCAAATGTTGAGATACACCAAAAGTGCTCCAACTTAATGCACCAAAAGTGTTATAATCCAAAAGCGTTCATGTCAGGGCATGATTACCTTGAGCATCCAGGATCTATAAGGATGCATTAAATTATTAAAAATTCAAATAGAACATCCATTAAAGAATTAGAAGATTCTTTTACCAAGAGATTATCTATCAAGTGATTATCTATATTCTGTCTGTTCACTAAGAAAATTAATTATTAGACTATCTCATTCATATCAATATGGACTCTTCATTATTTTATCATTTTGATAGATATATTAACTAGATAGTCTCATTCGTAACACAACTTTTAATGATTATTGGATACATGTTAGTATTGATGTCAGGCATCCTACTGACATCTTCATACTCAAGATGGTATAGTTTAATATTTAATTAAAGGATAAATTATACTGACACCCCCTGAGGTTTATGTTTATTACAGTTCCCCTCTCACATTTTGGAAATTACATCTCTCTCCCTAAGGTTTAAAGTTTCATTACAGATTCCCACCCTCAACAATTTAATTTTTTTAAATACCAATTTTTCCCTCACTGGGTAAATTACATTGACACCCCTCACATTTTAGAAATTACAATCCCCTCCCTAAGGTTTACAGTACCATTACCAATTGTCCCATCGGTTAGTATTAGTTGGAAAAAAAAACTTATTGAAAAAAAAAAATTGAATTGGAAAAAAAATTATTTGAAAAAAAAATAATTGAAAAAAAAAAATTAATTGAAAAAAAATTTTGTTAGTAAAATTTTAAAATTTCTGTTTAAAAACCAACGTAAACTCATTTTTTAAATTTACGTTTTTTTGTCCAATTTACAAACTGAGACAACCATTTATAAACCAAAACAATTATCCAACAAGTTTTTATGACAGTTTTTAAAATTTTTGTAAATATAAATTGAAAATTAAAAATAAAATGGTTACCAAACAGGCTTCAGATGGTAAAAATGTCGTAAAATTAATAAATAATCAAATAAGTTATCAACGTAAGAAATGACTTATCAAAAGATTCTTAGGCTATGTATGGTTTGATTTTTAAAATTTTTTTTTAAAAATTAAAAATTAATTTGGTTAAGAAATAAGAAATAAAAAATAAAAAATAATTATCATTTTTACATAATTTTTATCTTTCGAGTGATTAGAAATAATTTTTTACAAATTAAATTGAAACAACCAAACGTATGTATATAACTTGCCCAAAAGTTAAAATGATAATTATTTTTTACCCTTACATGATAATTATTTTTTATTTTTTATTTATTAACCAAATTAATTTTTAATTTTAAAAAAAAATTCTAAAAATTAAACCATACATAGCCTAAGAATATTTTGATAAGTCATTTCTTATGTTGGTAACTTATTTAATTATTTGTTAATTTTACGACATTTTCACTATCTGAGGCCTATTTGCCAACTATTTCGTTTTCAGTTTTCAATTTATATTTACAAAAATTTTAAAAACTATTATAAAAACTTGTTTGATAATTTTTTTGGTTTATAAATTGTTGTCTCAGTTTGTAAATTTAAAAAAAAAAACGTAAATTTAAAAAATGAGTTTACGTTGGTTTTTAAACAGAAATTTTAAAATTTCACTAACAAAATTTTTTTTCAATTAATTTTTTTTTTCAAATATTTTTTTTTTCAATGAATTTTTTTTTCCAACTAATACTAACTGAGAAGGCAATTGGTAATGCTACTTTAAACCTCGGGGAGGGGATTGTAATTTCTAAAATGTGAGGGGTGTCAATGTAATTTACCCAGTGAGGACAAAATTGGTATTTAAAAAAATTAAATTGCTGAGGGGGGAATCTATAATAAAACTTTAAACTTCAGGGAGGGAAATTTAAACCTTAGGGGTGTCAATGTAACAAATATAAACCTTAGGGGTGTCAATGTAATTTACCCTTAATTAAATGACTTTAATTGATCACTCAACCTTCGCTTATGAAAAATAAATTACTTGTTTCAATATGGGATCATGCTAGATGTAGCTCGCCTTTTCCACGCCCCCTTTCGAAAGGTTTGAAAGAAAGCCCTACAGTTCGGACTCCAATAGTTCTCAATCTAATCTCAGAAGTGCAATGTGAAATTGATAATCACCAAAGAGTCCAAATCTGGTAAATCTTTTGAAAATTTGATTTTAGGATCAAAAATGTCAAAATTGGACTGCTTTGCCAGATATAAAGTTGCCACCTAAATATTTTATTTTGGGAAAATTTAAGAAACCCATGACTCGTGCCAAAGGCCACGAGTCCTTCATCACCAAAGTTGTATCGGCTCAGGAACTTAGGTACGAGATGGGAAAGTCATGAATTGAGCACTCCCGCTCGCTGATTGAAGATCGGCCTCTACTAATTATAATATGATTTTTATGTACATTTAATGTTCTTGTTCTGGTTTTTAGGCTAGCTTTACTATATGATGCGCACAAAACAAGTATAGACTAGTTTTCTCAATTTGGAACAATTCAACTCATATTTGTTTGCAAAAATGGTTTGAATTTGCCACCTCAAGTGGGCTTAAAGTTTGTGGATTTGCCACCAAATATAGTGGGCTTAAAACATGATTTGCCACTCAACAAAGTGGGCTTAAAACTTACATTTGTTGAATCGTTCCAATTCAAACAACAAGCCTTTATCCACAGGCATTCATGCAGTTTAACATTTAAGTACATAGCCTCATGGCAAACATGCTAAACATGGCAACAATCACACTCATGCAAGTATGCTAAAACATAAAAACTTACCTAGTACTCCAAGCTAAAAAAACATTAGTTAGAAAAATATGCATGATTCCTAACTATACAAGATGCCTAATGCAACACATGCGATAATCTAATTAATAAGCTTGGCTACTAATGTGGCATAAGAATCGATTTGATAACATGCGATTAAACATGTATTC
The DNA here is from genome assembly GCA_025200525.1 of Camellia lanceoleosa. NCBI lineage: Eukaryota > Viridiplantae > Streptophyta > Magnoliopsida > Ericales > Theaceae > Camellia > Camellia lanceoleosa. Next base: position 44,721,638 of record CM045772.1, read on the forward strand.
AAATAAGATATTGAAATGACAATGCAATTTAAATGATGTGTCGAGCCTCGATGCATGCAATACGAAGGAATGGATGCAAGCATAAGGCATAAGGTATTCTAATTGAAATATGTCCATAATCTAACCATCAAAAGCGATTAAATAAAAGGGAGAAAGACGTAGGGTTGGAAAACGTACACGCATGCACGCACACACACACACACTTACTACAACATTACGCCCTCGCAAAGGAGGGTCCGAATGAATAAAAGCTAACTAGCTAGCTAAACTAAACTAATTATTACAAAACTCAAATTAATTAACTATTCTAGTTAACTAATTATAAAACGAAATTGAACAACTAGTTAAACTAACTAATTATTTACAACACTTAATTAGCTACAACTAATTAATTACAACACATATTTGATCTATTGCTAATTAAATTAATTAGCTAATCCCGGGAAGTGAGGGAGGCCCATACATGCTCGGTTTCCACTTGAAAAGCCACTGCTTTATTGCTGAATGCCTCTGTTTGCACATTTGAACACTAACAATTCTGCCCAACACACTGTGCAAATTTCATCGATGGTAACAAGGGCGGTCGGCTACCAATGGTGGGCCGGTCACTCATCGGTGGCTGTCGACCATCGATAACCTGGACTTCTTTCTTTGCAACAGAGAGCAAACAGAGCAAAACAGTGTATTTCTCAAGGGTTATTTGCACATTTTGCCTCTTATTTTCATGGAGAAATCACAAGAGGAACAAAATTTGGTTCATAAACCATCAATCAAGCAATTTCATTGTATGATGGCTTGTGAAACCAATTGTGCAAGTTTAATGAATGTAAAATGAGACCAAAATGACCATCACCCTATCATGCATGATCAAGGGCAATAGAGACCTAGGAAAATGACACATTTCATCACTTTTGAGTATGAAATTTCCCATTTTCCTTGTGTTCAAATTAACGTCCGATTTGAACACATGCAATGCAACACAAAAGAATGCTTGTCTTGTCACTTTTACTTGCCAATTTTGTTTACACATTTTAGTTACTAAATCATTCATTAATCAATTTGTTCATTGGTGAGTGTCTTCTAAGATGAAAGAAGTGTCAACCAAGGAATAGTTTAAGGCATGAGAGAAGCTTCATGCCATTGGTAATCAACCATTTAAGGAAGATTAAACCATTAAGCATGAGCCTCAATCTCAAGCTTAAACAATCCTAAGGTTGAAACAACCCTCAAAGCAAATGAAAAGGTGAAGAAATGAGGGAGATTGCAGAGATTATAAGTACTGAAGTTAGGTAAGAAAAAGCACTAAAACATGTAATCAACTCAAACCAATAGTGGTTAAAGCCTTAAAACATCAAGCTAATGAAAGACTTACACTACAACTATGCAACACAAGACTCAAAAGGTACCAAACAGCCAAAGCAGTGGCAAAACAGCTCAAAACTAAGTTCAAAACATGCTGGACTTGAGCCACAAAAAGGTAAAACATTAAGCTAATACATGGGGCTAACTAGGCATGCAAATAAGACACAAGAGGAGGAGGCTAACCCTTCCAATTTTGGACTTCAAAATGAGTTTTTTACCACTAAAAAACCTCTAAAATTTAGTGGTTAAAAGGCCTAAAAAAGTTGGTTTGAAGGCGATGAACAAAGGTACAAAAGCTTTACAAATAAAGAAGCAAAAAAGGGTAAACCACCCCTTAATTGAAAATGGCCTTAAACTAACACTTTTAGGCCACAAAAACAAAATTTTTGACAGTTCAAAACCAGCCCCAAAACAATTGAAAAAGATGGCAAAGCAAGTGTGCAAAACAAGTATAAAAGGAGAGTGTTATACCTCTTGAAGGAAAGACACAAATAAGGCAACAATCCAAGCCAAAACCTCCTCCTAGAGCTCAAAAGAAGTCCCAAGCTACCTCAGCCCAAAGACTAGCAACTTTTGTTAAGGATTGATAGACAAAAGTAGAGTGTACCCAAGCAACTATGCACAAAATTGCTAGAGAGAGAGAATTTTTTTTCAAAATTGCTAACCCTCCAAAATGGGGGAGGAACCCCCCCTATATATAGAAAAACAAGTATTGAGCTTAGAAACATCCTACCATACACGTGTAGGAAGATGCAACTTAGTGTGCTAACAGCTGGCAGAACTGTCAACAAATATCTGAAAAAAGACACTGGTGGCCGTTGGCCACCACTAGTAGCCAGCCGACCACACTAATGGCCAACAACCACGAACCATGGCCGACAGCCTATGGTGGTGGCGGACAGGTCACCACAAGTTCCAGACTTGAAACAACAAGGTTTTGGTCCAAAACAACGCACAAAATGGACAAGTTTTAAAGGCTCAATGACTGGACGTTCCACCGAGGACTTTGGGCACTCAAAGCGAACAAATGCAATCATAATCATCGAGTGCACAAGCGATGACATCTAAGTCTTGAGGTCGATCAAAAATAGGGTGTTTACAATTGCCCCTCTTTGACAGAACTCGAAAGTCATGAAATGTCGGGAGTGAATGTCAAAGCCCAAAGACGACCCATTTTTGACAAGGCCGAAGACTTGGACAAACAAACAAGCAAGACAAAAACGATTGTGCCCACAGGCTGCCTACGTATCCCTATTGCAAGGAATCAAATCAGCGTAGTTCTAGGGCAAAATGGAAGCAATATACACGATGCAAGAACATAACTTATGATCATGCAATGAGGCTGTAATGAAATATTTAAATGCAAATACAATGCAATGAAAATGCGACATTCAAACCGAAACAAGGTACAACATCCCAAACATAAAAAGAAATAAGTAAATGAACACGCCACATGTGAGAATCATAAGCCAAACCATATTTCATGCAGAAAAGATGTATAAAAATTATGCAAGCTTAATTACGCGACGCGCAAGAAAGGCGAAAAGCAACATAACCATCAGGCTCACCTAAGGTTTCAACCGAGATCCTAACGCATTTTACACGAGGGGAGGGAAAGCGATGTAAACACCGGGCTCACGCAAATGTTTTTTAACCAAAGCAAACAATCCTAATGCGTCTCACGCAATAGGAGAAAGGTGAACAAATCCAAACGCGTCTCATACAAGAAGATAAAGTGAAAATGTCCAAACGTATCTCACGAGAGAAGAGAAAGTGAATACGGCCAAACGTGTCTCACGCGAGAGGAGAAAGTGAATACCTCTAAACGTGTCTCACGTAAGAGGAGGAAGTGAATACGTCCAAGCACGTCTCACGCGAGAGGAGAAAGTGAATATGTCTAAACGCGTTTCACGCGAGAAGAAAAAGTAAATATGTCCAAACGCGTCTCACGTGAGAGGAGAAAGTGAATACGTCCAAACGCGTCTCACGCGAGAGGAGGAAGTGAATACGTCTAAACGCGTCTCACACGAGAGGAGAAAGCGTATAAATGCATTTCGAATGGCACAAATGCTCTTACCTGGAACTCCTTTGAGTGAACCGTACATACAATATCGTGCCTGTATAAAACTCAACAAATGCGATACAGTAAGAATGCATGTTCTATGTAAAGAAAACAATTGAGGCAAAATGCTACATGAAGGCATATTCAACGCCAAGTACCAAATGCATGTCCTATGCACGATTGACAGCATGTTCTATGCAAAGTACAAAATGCATGTTCTGTGCAAAATTAACAGCATGTTTCATACAAAGTACAAAATGCATGTTCTTTGCAAAATTAATAGCATGTTCTATGCAAAGTACAAAATGCATGTTCTATACACGTTCTATATACATAATGAAGAGCTGTATAATATATGCAAGAATGAAAGCGTATTCTATTGAAACAAGTTCAGTAGCAACTTTCCGATTTACCTCTCGGAAAAGTTGTGATATGCAAAAAGGATACTCCTCGTTCAACAAATGACGAATGACAATCACCGAAAACACGGTTTTGAGCTTCCACAGAGAGAATTTGAACTCAACAATGACCTTTGCTTGTATCTCTCGGGAAACAGGGACAAAAATAACATCAAAATTCAATGTAGGAGCACTAGGCACTGGACGACCACTAGAGGATGGTGCTGGCCACTTGTTGGCCACCCTTGAAGATTGTCGGCCACCAATGGGGCATGTCGGCCACCAGTGGTGGCTAGTCGGCCACCAATGGCAGATTGGGCCCTTTTTGGTCTTTTCACCACGGGTCTTTAAGTAAAGGCCATGGGGCCTCATTTCCATACACCCTTATGTCCAAAATTTCACCCTCTCTCTCTCTAGACCTTTCTTCTCTCTAGATCCACGCTTTCTACGCGTTTTCTAACATTCCACGCAAAGTTGATTCGCTAAATTCTCTTTGTTTCCTTCGTTTTGAACCAATTGAAATTTGATTTTGGTGCTTTTTTCTTCATTTTCACCACTTGAGGCTTGTTTCTCTCAAGTTTCTCTCGAGTTCTGTGCATTTTTCCTAGCTATGACTTTTTTTTCCATTTTCTCTCTCCTAGGGTTTGACTTTTTCCAAGTTTATCCTATTTTCTGTATTATCATTACTTTTCATCAACTCTTCACCCATATTCCACATGGCAGACGATATACCGCATGATGGAGCTCCTCCAGAGGCAGAGTTTGATTATGAGAACAAGCCGAAGCCATTACCACTGAGGGTACAACCCTTCGACCCAGCGAGATACCGCCCCCAGACACACATCTTGCGGTAGGAGGTATTAGGCGTTTACTAATTACGCTTCCAAGGCGCCTTGGAGATCTCCTACTAAGGAACCGACCTTGCATCTTCAGATTCTTTGTTGAGGTATGAGCTCTATCCGCCGTATTTAAATTGCATTTCTTGCACTGCCTTTCATCTGACTGTACTTTCATAATTACTCTATCTGATTCATCTCTACCTGATCTGTTTACATTTGTTCTTTGCCACAAGGTGAGTCCCGCGCCCTCAAGGGCTACAGTGTTATGACTGCACAGGACTAGTATGACGAGCTCCCTACAAGAGTACGCCACATCATCGACGGAGCTGGCTTTGGTCTTTTCTACTTTGGCTTGACAAGAGTCATAGCTAGTCGTCCTCTTTTGGGAGACCTCGTGGAGAGATGGTGCGACACCACCAACTCTCTCCACTTTTCCACAGCTGGGGAGATGACGATGACTCCTTACGACTTTGCCATGATCACCGACTTAGGCGTAGAGGGTGATCCGATCCCTCTTGATCCAGACATGAAAGAGTGAGAGGCAGCTTGAGTCGAGCATCAGGGACACATCCACCTTTGAACCGGCCAGGCATGGTCAGACACAGTTGGTTCGCGGAGCAATTCTGGGGAACTGAGCTAGAGACAGTTGAGGAGACAGAGCAATACGCTCGGGGTTTTCTGATGTTCCTCTTTGGTACCACCTTGTTTGCAAACAGAGGGAACATCGTAGGATTATACCTGCTGAGTGCATTGCTGACCCTCCTTCGGGTGAGTTCCTATGATTGGGGCAGAGATGGCCTCACCACTCTATACGGCTATATAAGCTTGACCTCCCACCTGAGGGGAGGCTTGATCGGAGGCTACTGATGAGCCTAGAAGGTACACATCTCAGTTCCCTCTTTGCATTTTGCACTTTCTGTTCAGCATGTCCTGTTTTGTATCTGTTCATCACACGTGCTTTCTGCTTTGCACTTTCTGCATATGTTTATGCTGTATGCTTTCTGCTTTGGATTTTCTATATCTGTTCAAATTTATGCTTTTTGCTTTGCATTTTCTGCATCTGTTCAAATTCATGCTTTCTGCTTTGCATTTTCTATATCTGTTCAAATTCATTGTTGATCATATATCACTACACTTTCCTTGCAGCTATGGGTGTATGCTTATTTTCTGACTCTGGCCCCAGAGCCTGTGGTGGAGCTTCGATTGACAGTTCCCTATTCACAAAGATATGATAATCAGCTCCACTGTAAGACCCGCAAGCCCTTCTAATTCTTCAGGCATTACTTTGACATGGCAGCTGCTCATGAGGTAACCCAAAACACAATCATTTTTGTCTTACAACTGTTCTGATTCACATATTAACAACTGACAACAGCTAATAATCTATTCACCTTCTACTTGCAGATCACGTGGCAGATATGGGCCACGATGCTAACAGGGATTCAGGGTCGGTATAATGCGGCTTGGGGCATTTCTCGTTATTGCATTCTACTCGAGGGCCCAGTTTGCCGAACCTGGTTCCTGGGCGAGCGAGTCATGCATCAAACTATTGGCTTACCTGCTCCAATCATACCAATGGCAACACTAGAGTTCATGAGGTCAGCAGACAGCCTATCTGCTGATGAGGTCATTCATTTCATGGTGGGTGAGGAGGCAGACTACTTTCGAGTCAAGAGCGATTATACAATCTTCACTCAGACATACCTTATGCCACCTTTGACCGGTGTTCATGGGGGTGAAGGAGCAAGAGCTCCTGCTGCGAGGGCAGCGCCTAGAGCTACTAGGGCGACCATGGCCCGTAGGAGAGGGGCTTCTCGGGCGAGGCAGATGATTGGTTGGCTAGAGCTTCCTACTACACTTACATGTTGGCAGCATACCGAGGAGGCTTACCAGATCCCTATTGAGCCTGTACCGGCCGAGCACGAGCTTGCTGGGGTTCGAGGCCCGACTCCAGTACGTACCACAACTTACGTTTTGCATGCCATATTTCATTTTAGTTATGTTTATTGCACACTGATCACCTCAATGCACTTGCAGGCATATATAGAGTACACTAGGGATGCTCTTGAGCTGGCGACTTCATTGATAGGGATGGTGCAGAGGAGCATGAGCCTGCTCAGTCTCTACGGTATTCAGGTAACTTTCTTTAGTATACACTTCATGCTATCAATCTTTCTGTTGATACACTAGCATTTCAACTGTAATATGTTCCACATTACAGTGATCTGATACACTGCACCTCATACATTGCACTCAAATACTGCATTCATACACTGTACTCGCATATTTTATTTGACTTCTGCTTACACTCATGCTGCATACCATGCATATATCTGATACATACACTGAAATTGATATATTGACAACTGTCCTTTACAGATCCCGGGTATCTGGTGCACCAATGAGTAACACCAGACCAGCGATACCTCCTCTAGCGAGGGGAGAGGAAGATGTGCTCCAAAGGCCTGAGGCAGAGCCAGGGACACCCGAGATGAGAGTGGTCCTTCAGAGCCCATTCTGAGCGATGACAACGCCGAGACGAATGGCTCCGAAGAGGCAGTGAGTCCACAATCTAAGTCCTCTTAGAGTGGAGACGACGGCGACTCTAGATCTGAGAGTAAAGGTGATACTGAGCCGAGTTCTGAGGTAGACAGCGACGATGATTCCAATTTCGGTTCAGCATCTGGTTCAGAACGCGATGCAGACAGAGACAGCTCTGAGTCCCCGCCTAGGAAGAGGACGAAGAGGGCCTTTCGAGCCTGAGATGGCTGGTGCTAATTTTTTATATTTTTGTTTAGTTTCTTTTGTTAGTAATGTCAGCACATTATACAGTTTCAGACAGGTTCTATTTGCTTTAAAAACTTGTACTGGACTTTTGTAAAAACAACCATGATCGAAAATGAAAACCCGTTTTCATCTGAAAAGGTGTTGTATTTTGCATTATGAGCATCGCATTGCATGAAACGAGATTGATTTTGATAATGAAAACCGAACACTTGTATTGGCATGACGTTCTTAATCGGGTAATGAACCGACCAACAACTAACAAACAAGGTAGTATAACTCAATAATCAACATAACAACAACTCGATAACCAAAACAAAACAACTCGATAAACAAAACAACTTGAATACAACTCAACAAACTTGCTAGAAGTAAAAGGACTCAAAACAAGACCTTAAAATGCATAAAGAATAGAACAGAACAACACACATGCTTTCAGCATTCTCGGCACACAGGTGGACAACAGGAATGACAAGAAGGCTGTCGGCCATAAATAGAGGCTGTCGGCCATCAGTGATGGCCGGTCGGCTACCAAAGTGGCTTGTTGGCCATCTCCAATGGTTAGTCGGTAATCAATGTGAGGAATCTCCAGATTGTTGCCACCTGACTTCCACTAACTGCCTTATCTTCTACAAAAGGTTGAGCTTCGTGATTTTTTCATTTCAATTACAAATTATTGACAAATGGAGCCATTCTTTGCCAAAAAACTCTCGAATTGGATTACAACTTTAGATGACTCAAAAAAGCTAAATTTTCAGGGTTTCGGCATAAACGCACTTTTCCCGCTGAGTCGTTCTCCGCTTTATTTTCCGTTCCTACATGCTGCGGCTGGATGTTGGAACCTAATTACACACGTCTTTAGCTTCGGGGGACAAGAGCTATGCCCGACAATCGAAGAATTTCAAGTGCTAATGGAGTCCCGGCGCGATGAGGAAATCTTGCCTCAGCCCCGTTTTAGTCACATTCAAGCTTTGGGACGGATGTGCGGGTTTACTCTACACGAGGTCCGATTCTTGGTTCACAATGGAGAGCTGGATATTTCCAGTCTAATTCATCAATTTTCTATCATTGGCGACCGCGGTGACCTTCTTTGGCAGGGTTTTTGACAACACGCCCTTTGTTTGTGCATACTAGCACATTTTCTCATTGCCCCTAGTTTTGGCGGGTCTAGCATTCGACTCATCGAAGTGGCCCAAGGTTTGAAAGAGGGCAGGGGTTGCATTTGCTTGGCATTGGCCGAGACTTTGATGGGCTTAGACGCCTTCCATCGGCGAGAGACTAGCAAATTCGCAGGAAGTCCACTACTTCTTCAGTTAATGTTTCCCACCCTTTCTTACGCGTGTTTCTCATATCACTCGGCACTCATGCTCTTTTTTTTCTTAAAGCCCTTTTCTCACTTTTCTCTCAACATACACCTCTCTTTTCTTTAATCTCTCTTTCATTTCATCCCTCTCCAGATATGGCTTATGGACAAGCTGAAGCTCTCTTCAGTTAATGTTTCCGCCAACAGCTAGTGGATTTCCCGAACGAGGGATGGTGGTGCCATTGGATGTGCAACAGGTCTGCTGCTGACATTGCTTGGTGCTGTCCTTGGCTTAATGTGACCGAAATGAGCTACAGCATGGCTCGGCAACCTGGCATTGAGTTGATTGGCCTTACACACTGTGTTTTCTACTTTCTGTTCTGATTCAGGCATCAGTTTGGACATGATCAGACTTACCCAGAGGAGGGGATAGAGTACCTGGTTCCATTCCCCGTTCGAGGCTTATATTTGGCTAGGTACCTCACTGCTTGGAGGACGAGAGAGCTTCTGGCTCCTGTCCCTAGTTTCAGTTGCCCACTTTCTAGTGAGTGTCTAACCTGGCTTGAAAATGAGGCACAATCTAGGCCAACTTTTGCATTAGAAGCTTCCACAAGTACAAGCGGGGGACGCAGGAGCACCAGACTTATCTATGCCCCTAGTTTATTTGCTTTGATCTTACTTTTCAAGTTTTATGCATGTAGTAAAAGCAGCTTTGATTTGTATCGAGAGTTGGAGAACTTTGTATTGAAATCAATGAAACTGAAGTTGTGAGCACTGAAAATTTCCTTTTGGTCCAAAAATGGTCTAAGTCGTAAAAAGTAAAATTTGAGCCAAGTCAACTTTTTATCAAAACCTTTCAAAACCATTTTCGATGAGGATCACAACTCGACACACACGGAGTCAATCCTCGAGATGTACAACCCCGAATCTGAAGATAACAAATTGCCCCTTGACAGAATAACACTGCTCAGCACTGTAACCAGCTCTTTTCTCAGAGTAGGGATCACAACCGAACTTTCAGGTAAAGATTAGACAAAGATGACCTGATCAATCACATGGACAAGACAGTTGAGTTGGAGGTGTTTACAGCCGAACTTCAGGATGAAGTTGCCTACGTATCCCAAAGATGGGAATCAGGCCTTACATAGTTCGGTTCAGGTTCACTTGAGTATTAACACTCTCTTTTTGTGCTCTAACTTTTGCCAAGGCTGCCCTTTAGGGTATTCAACCTTGCGAGCTTAGTTTTTCTTTATTTTCAATTTTTTATGCTCTAACTTTTGCCTAGGTCGCTCTTTCGGGTTTTCAGCCTAGCGAGTCTCTCAGGAGTAATATTTCTTCAACTTGTCCATGTTGATCGGTTGGGAAAATTCTAGGCCATCCAGGTCCATGAGAATAATAGTTCCACCCGACCAGACAGTTTTGATGATGTAAAGACTAGACCAATTGGGTCTAAACTTGCCCCTAGGGTCATGGATGGGAGCTCGATTGTCTTTCAGCACCAAATCCCCTTCCTTGAGATTTCGGGACTTAATCTTCTTGTTAAAAGCCCTAGCAATCTTGCGTTGATAACCTTGAATATGGTACAATGCTTTCAGCCTTCTCTTATTAAACAACATCAGTTCTTCGAACCTGCTCTACTGCCAGTCCGCCTCTACTATTTGATATTCAGCCATAACCCGCAGCGATGGAACTTCTATTTCGATCGGCAGAATAGCTTCCATCCCATAAACAAGAGAGTAAAGAGTTGCCCTAGTAGACGTCCAAATTGAAGTTCTATAGCCCCAGAGTGCAAATGGCAATTTGTCTAGCCAATCCTTGGAGGTCTCAACCATTTTCTCTAAAATATGCTTGATGTCCTTGTTGGCAGCCTCAACAGCTCCGTTGGTTTGTGGCCGGTATGTGGATGACTTATGAAAAGCCATGTTGTATTTTTCCAACAAGTCGATCACTTCTTTCTTGAAGTGGGATCCATTATCTAATATGATCTCGTTTGAGACTTCATAATGGCAAATGATGTTATTTCGGATGAACTTAACCACATGCGCTGCCTTCGACACTACATAAGACTGAGCTTCCATCCACTTTGTGAAGTAATCAATTGCCACCAAAATGTATTCATGTCCATTTGACCCTTTTGATGTTACTGCGCCAATGACGTCGATTTTCCAGACTGAGAAAGGCCATAGTAAAGTCATGTTGTACAGCTTCGATGGCGGAATGTTCATGCGATTTGCATGAATTTGGCATTTGTGGCATCGCCGAACAAAACCGATACAATCCTCCTCCATAGTAGACTAGTAGTAACCTTGCCTGAGAATCTTCCGAGCTAAGATTACTCCATTCATGTGTGCTCCGCACTCTCCCCCATGGATGGCCTCCATTAGGTGTTTTGATTCCTTTGCGTCGACACACAACTTGTGCATTCCCAGATGACCCCGCTTGTACAGTTTACCTCTGCAGATGATAAATTGAACGGCCATCCGCCATATTACCGTCTTTTCTTTGGCATTTGTCCCTGGTAGATAAGCCTCATTTTTCAAGAAGTTTCAGATATCATAAAACCAAGGGTTTTGATCTTACATTTCATCTATTGTGGCGATAGACTCATAGGCCGGTGTATATCTCTGCTTAATAATAATCGGACGTATCCGGACTCCAAATAGGATGTCTATCATGGAAGATAGAGTTGATAAGGTATCCGTGAACCTGTTGTTCTCTCTTAGTAGATACGTGAAGGTCAGCTTCTCAAACCTAGGAATCACAACATCCAGGGTCTGGTGATAGATCTTCATCTTTTCTTCTTTGACCTTCCAATCTCCTTTTGCTTGAGACACAACTAGGTTCAAGTCCCCAATGACATCCAACCTTTTTGCCTCTAGTTCCAGGGTGGCTTCCAAACCAATGATACACACCTTGTATTTTGCTTCGTTATAGGATACTTTTAAGCAGAGTTTGAAGGCTAAGGGTATATGGGAATTGTCTGGTGCTATCAGCAACACATCTATCCTATAACCGTATTGGTTAGACGCTCCATCAAAGTACATTGTCCAAATCTCTTTCTCGACTTGCAGAATAGCTTCATCTGGGAACAAGTATTCTACCACTTCATCCCCTTCCACTGGGTGATCTTCTAAGAACTCCGTTACCACTCTCCCTTTGACAAACTTGCGAGTAACATACTTCAAATCAAATTCGGAAAGAGAAGCAACCAATGGGCTAGCCTACCCCATAAGCGCTGGTTTCTCAAAGAGATATTTGATGGGATCTAATCTCGAAATCAGAATTATAGAGTGAACTAACAAGTAGTGTTTCAACTTCCTGGTAGCCCATACCAAGGCTAAGCAAGCTTTCTCCAGCGGGGTGTAGCAAATCTCATAATTCAGCATTTTCTTGCCCAGGTAATAGATGGCTTTCTCCACTCTATCTTCTGATTCCTGAGCAAGCATGCATCCCATCGTTGTGTCCGTGACTAACAGATACAAAATCAAGGGTTTCCCCGGCTCCGGCGATGACAACACAAGCGGATTTTGAAGGTACTGCTTGATTTGCTTGAAAGCAAACTAACATCGGTCATCGCATCAGAATTTATTTCCTTTCTTCAAGAGACCAAATAGTGGTTCACAAGTCAATTTTAATTTAGAAATAAACCGTGTTATGAATTGCACTTTACCCAGAAAGTCTCGCACCTCCTTTTCAGTCTTTGGTGGTGGCATTTCTAGGATGGCCTTGATTTTGGAAGGATCTACCTCGATGCCCCTCTGTGTGATCAAGAAACCCAGCATTTTCCATGCTGTTACACCGAAAATACACTTCTGCAGATTTAACCTCAATCTGTATACTCTGATCCGTTCAAAGAATTTCTTCAAGGCGGTATAGTAGCCCTCTCTTTCCTTAGACTTGACAATCATGTCGTCCACGTACACCTCGACCTCTTTATGGATCATATCATGCGGAATTGTGGTTACAGCCCGTTAATAAGTAGCCTCGGCATTCTTCAGCCCAAACGGCATCACCCTATAACAGTAGGATCCTCACGGCATAGTGAAAGTAGTTTTTTCTCTATCCTCGAGTGCCATCAGAATCTGGTTATACCCGAAAAATCCATCCATGAAGGAGAGCAGCGCATGGCCTACGGTGAAGTCCACCAATTCATCAATGTGCGATAGAGGAAAATCGTCCTTCAGACTGGCTCTATTCAGATCTTTGAAATCCACACACACCCAAATTCTGCCATCTTTCTTTGACACTGGAACAATGTTGGCCAACCAAGTTGGATACTCAGATACTAGCAAGAAGATTGCATCTATCTACTTGGTGACCTACTCCTTAATCTTCAAAACTTAATCCGGGCATATTCTCCGCGACTTCTGTTTAATGGGTCGAGCCTCGGGCTCAAGAGGGATCTGATGCTATACAATCTCAGGATCGATTCCAGGCATGTCTTCGTAGGACCACGCGAAAATATCTTTGAAATCTTTTAATAAAGCGACTAAACACTCGCACTCCTCCGAAGACAACGTAGACCCGATCTAGACCAAACACAGATCCTTTTTAGTACCAAAATAAATAGCAATGATTTCACCAGCGAGGGATTTTGCAAACCTCTCTTCTTCTCGATTAATCAAATTTTTCAAAACCAGAGGAATTCCTTCCTCATCCTTTTTATCAAAATTTTGAAAATCATAATCAATGCAATAAACAAGAGGCACAGAGAAATACTCAGAATCTGTAGTGGCATTCTCATTCAAAGGTCCAGCTCATCCAATTCCTCAGTTACAACCGACTCAAAAGAAAAATAAAAAGATAACCTGGACAAAACCTCGGCATCTGGGTTATCAACCCTAGAAATGCCGGACCCAAACTCAGAAGAACCAGAATCTGATTCCGACTCCACAGACTCTGTGGAATCAAATTTTGGTTCACTACCCGACTCAGAACTGCTAGACAAGTAGCCCTCCTCCAGTTGCCAAATGAGGGATGGTGCATCAGATGCATCCAAGATGCCACTAGAAGGGTTCACCTCCAGTTGGCCTCCGATCAAGGAAACGGTCAGGTTATCCCCCAAGCTTTTTGAGTCGATCTGAGGATCTGAAAAGAGACATGCCAGTCCTGCTCCTACTTCAAGTTCATTATTGTCGAAATCACTTCCTATTCTCTTTGTAGCTTCAGCAGTAATTGACTCACCCCTTTCTTCCGTATCATTGTCTTGTAGCTACAAGTCAAAGAAAATCTCAAAGCTAGGAACCCGCTGCTTCTCAAAGTTGAACCAAGGTTCAAGGAAACCATAAAATGGGAAGTCTTCACCCTCCCAAACAAAATAGCCATTCAGGGTTCCCTGAATTGGTCAGTGCACAAGCTCGTAACACTTCCCGGTCTACTTAGCTCTGGCTCTGGCTCTTCTAGCCATTTCTTTCATTTTCCTCACCCAGTCCTCTTTGGTGGGCATATAGCCAAGACCAAAGGCATGTGAGTTATGTGGTACGTCGACCAATGTAGCAACGCCCTTCCGACCACTCCTTCCTAGCCCCATTCCTGGCCTGTGTTGGAGTTTGTTCATGAAGTACACAGATTGGGCGCTAAAATACAAGCCCTCATCAACAGCCAAGATATTTTGCACTACCCGAGCCTCAGCCAAGGTAAACCCTGAAAGGAAGACGTTCTCTTCGCCATGCATAATCTCCAGTACAAGAGTAGTGACCTCTGGCAGAGGATGTATAGATGAATTCTTGAAAACTATAGCCACCCCTTTTCCATGGGGGTATTTCAGCATTTGGTGGAGGATGGAAGAGACAGCTTTCACTTAGTGTAGCCAGGGTCTCCTAAGTTGTAAGTTGAAAGTGGCTAGAACATCCAGGACATGAAACTCGATATCCTGTTAAGCTGGGCCAACCTGTACTCTAATCTGCACTGTCCCCATCACCTCTCTGCTTGTATTGTCATACGCCCGAATCACCTGAGCTGTAGGTACAAAGTCGGCCGGTTTCAGACCAACAGCATAAGTCGTACGACAAGGACAAACGTTGATTGCTGACCCGGTGTCGACCAATACCATTGGTATCCACTTTTCTCGGCACTCTACGGATATATATCGAGGCTTGTTGTGTGCAAAGCCTTCTGGGGTAATTCCTTGTTTGAAAAGGTTAAAGTTGGCGTAGCGCCTCTCGGAAAGACTAATCCCACCAGTTGTTCCGGGGTGGTGTCGATGGACAACTTAACTTTATCCATCAATTGTCGAAGATAAATTTTTTCACGACTCATGAAGCCATAAGCAAACCCTAGATAGATATGTCAGCTTGAATCTTCTTCAATTGTTTCAGCACAATCTCTTCCTCTAACTGCTTTTCTTTCTGTTTCTCAACTTCTTTATCTTTCCCAGATGTCTCGGGTTGGTACTGATGCGGTGGGTTGAAATATCGGCCACTTCTTGTCATATAGTTGACTTCTTCCACATACCAAGTGTTGCCGAGAAGATCTTCACCCCAATCCTCATCGGTATGGGCCAAGTGTAGATCATCGTCATCCTACCAGACTTCTTCGGCAGCCGACAAGCACTTATTTGGCTCCATTCGGATTACCTTCTCATTACAAATCTACCGTGCAGGGTGCTGAGCTTTTCCAGCTTTCTAGTTGTTTTCATCCATTTCTTGCTCAAACCGCTTCAGCACGGCTTCTTGCTCTGCGTGTACAGTACTAACAATACCTAGTTCCTCAGCCAATTGTTTTACATCAGTGTTTTCTGACAGTTTACCCTTTTCATTAGCCTTTTCGACCATTGCAGCAGTTCCCACTTTCTGTTCTTCTAGCTTTAATTCAGTTCCCTCATCTCTATCGGGTTCATCACTTAGCTACCCAGAACTGTCTGTTGACCCGTTCAGATCAAACCAATGAATATGCACGTCCCTTGATCTTGCTCATCAAAGAATTATAAATTGTCTATATCCTCCTCCAGGTCGGCTAGATCATCTAATCGCTGACTTGGTCCATCTTCTAGAACTACACTGACCTCCATCCTAGTCGGTAACACCACTTCCGGCTTATCTTGATTGATTGGCACAATATAGCAGCCCGGGTTGTACACCCCTTCAAATAAGTCCTCAGAGCCCTCAGGCAACAAACTGACATTTTTCACCAAGGCTGACTTCCCTTTATCTCTCACTGTCACCACCAGTGGTTGGAGTTGGAGTGAAGACGTGCTCATCATGCACAAGTCTGTGCTCTCAGGGATGAACAACGCCGACTTAGATAGATGGGAAGGGGTGATGTATATACTGGGGTCATAAGGGATGGCCAGTGTATGGATGAGGTTTATATACTGAGGTGGAGGGACTTGGTTACATGGTGGGAGAGAATTTGTAATGACGTTTGGCTTTTGGGGAGGGGCTATCACCTTATTGTCGATGAGATCTTGAATCTCATGACGCAGTCTATAGCATTGATCAGTGTCATGACCGTGCTGTTGGTGAAAAACGCAGTATTTGGTCGAGTTGTGTCTCGGAGGGAAAGGATTAGGTAGAGGGCAAGGCTCTAGTGGTTTAAGATGCCCCTTTTTTATCAGGTCCCCTAAGGCTTTGGATAAAGGCATGTGGAGCAGGGTAAAGACCCTTTGAGATCGGGCCTGGCTAGTTGAGGTTTGTGAAGTTGTGTTGGAAGTGTTGGCGAACAGGTTGGCAGTCTTGGGTGTGGTGGTGACCATGCTCATATCCGAAGGCTGTGCAGAGGTACAACCTGTAGACATCCCATTTTTGACAGACCTCAAGACTTAGACATCATTGTTTGTGCGCTCGATGATTGTGCTTGTTTGTGCTCGTTTTGAGTGTTTGAAGTTCTCGGTAGAACACCTTGTCTTTGAGCCTCTAAACCCTCTATTTTTGTACTTGTTTTTGGACCAAACCTTGGTGCCTTTTGCCTAGAAGGGGGAAGGGCCTTGTCGGCCACTTTTCCCCCTTGTCGGCCACTTAAAGTGGTCGGTCGGCTAGGTGAGGTGGCCAGCCGGCCACTATTTTTCTCCTTTTTCAGATATTTTCTTTTCCAGCTATGCCAACTATTGATCACTAAATGCCATCTCTATACACGTGTATGGAGGGATGAATGAAAGCCTTTGGCTTGGATTTCTATATAATGGGGAGTCCCTCCCCCATTTGAGGAGGTTGGATATTTTGTGAGCAAACTTCCCCTTTCTCTCTCTAGAATTCTCTCTCTCTCTCCCCCTATTTTGTGCTTGAAAGTGGGAATTCTCTACACTTTTGCAAAGAGACCCTTAACCAAACATCCTCATCTTGGAGCTGAGGTTCTTTGAGGCCTAGTTTGAGCTCTTAAGGTTGGTTTGAGCCGAATTTGACTGTTTAGTGTTGTGCTTCAAGAGGTATAAGAGTTACCTTGTAAGCTTTGTTTCAGTTGCTTGAATTGCCATCTTTTTACACTATTTTTGGCCTGGTTTTCAACTACAAAAAACTCTGATTTTTGTGTCTTAACATGTTGGCTTGAGATCATTTTGTGCAAAGGGGTTGTCTACCCTTCTTGTTGCCTAATTGTGAAGCTTCTTGCATCATCTTTTAGCATATTCAAACCAAACTTTTTGGACCTTTAAACCACTGAAATAAAAGTATGCTTTGAAGTCCAAAAATGGAGGGGGTAGCCTCCCCTCCTTGTGTCTCACTTCTATACCTATTTAGCATCCTATGGTATGGCTTAACCTAGCTTAATTCAGGCATGTTTTAGGCTCTGATTTGCATGATTTAGCTTTGTTTTGGGTTGCTTTGATCATATGAACCATGTTTTGTATAGTTATAGTGCAAATGCCTTCACTAGTCTAGTGTTTTAGGCCTCTAAACATGTTTTGCTTGAGATGATTGTATCTTGTAGTGTCATTTAACATGTAATTTCAGTGTTTATAGCTCTGTCACATGCTCATTTATTTCACTCCTTCACTGCTTTTGAGAGTTGTGTTTTGAGTCTTGTTTGCAAGCTAACATGTGAGCATGTTTTTCTAGTCTTTTATGCTTCAATCTCAGCATGTTTTAACCACTGTTTTGGCATGTTTTTGCTCTGTTTTGAGTTGGTTTGGTCAGTTGATCTTGGTATTGCATGCCTCTAGTGTAGTGCTCTTCACTAGTTTAGTATTTTTGGCTTTTGAACATGTTGTGCATGAGTTGCTTGCATGTTATAGTATCATTTTGCATGCCATATCAGCATTAAAATGTCTGCAACCTCCCTCTATTCTTCACTTTTTACTTTGTGGCCTTGAGCCCCTTGTTGGCTTGAGTATGAAATTGAGGCTCTCATGTCTAATGGTTTTAATCCTTCCTTGAGGGTTTCTACTAACCAACAACATGAGGTCTCTTTCATGCTCAAGGCACTTGTGGCTTAGGACCTCTTTCCAATTAGAGGACTTTCAGCTTGGACTTAATCGGTTAAAGGACTAATCGGTAATGTAAAATGTGTAAACAAAACATAACAAGTAAAACTTAAGCAAATTAAGCATGTTGTGTTGCATTACATGTGTTTGGATCGGATGTTAATCCAAACACAAGAAAATGGGATGTTTCATACTCAAAGTGATGAAACGTGTCACGTTTCTTGGTCGCCATCACCCTTGATCATGCATGATAGAGTGGTGGTTTTTTGAGTCTTATTTGTGTATTCATTAAGCTTGTACAAGCTTGACTCTTTGGCCATCACACATTGAAAATGCTTAATTGGTGGCTTGAGAGCCAAGTGCTGCACTCCTTTGAGCTTGAGAAATGATAAAAAGGGTGGCAGTACACACATTTCTTAAAAATTGCATTGTTTTGCCTCTGTTGCTCTCTGTTGTAGCAAAAACAGAAGTCTGGAAAAAGGGGTGGCCGACCGGCCACCTGAAGTAGCCGACCGGCTAGTTAAGGTGGCCGACAGCCATTTTTTTTGGCCAACCGGCCACCAATCAATTTTTGTGCAAATGTGTTCCTGTGTTAGAGCAGAGACATTCTGGAAGTTGGTACAATGTGCAGAGATCACATCAAGTGCAAACAGAGGCAACCGATGGCAAGACGATGGATTTTTTGGAAGAAGCCAACTGAGCATGCATGTCTCCCTCGCCTATGAGGCCATTTACATGCTTTATTTAAATAGCTCTAGTTAGTTAGCATAGTTAATTGTTCAATTCAAGTATTGTAATTAATAAGTTTAATTTGGTTTGTAATATTTTAGCTAACTTAGAATAGTTAGTTAATTTATTTCAATTGTTGTAGTTAATTAGCTACAATAGTTAATTAGTTCGTTTTGTAATAATTAGCTTAGCTTAGTGTAGTTTAGCTTATTTATTCGGACTCTCCTTTAAGAGGGCGCAATGTTATAATAAGTGTGCGTACGTATGTGCATGTCTTCCAACCCCACTTCTTTCTCCCTTTTATTTATCCACTTTCAATGGTTAGATTAGGGACATGTTTTGATTAGCATACCTTATGCTTGCATGTTTGCATCCATTCATTTGTCTTGCATGCATCGAGACTTGGCGCATCATTCAAACTACATTGTTATTTCAATACACTTCTTTGAATACGTGTTTCAAAGCATGCTATCAAAGTGTTGCAAATACCATGATTAGGTAGCCGAGTCTATTTAGTTGTATTATTGCATGTGTTGCATTAGACATCTTAACATAGTTAGGATCATGCATTGTTTCTAACTAGCTTTTGTTTTGGCTTAGAGTACACTGTAAGTTTTACATTTTAGCATACTTGCATGAGTGTGAGTGATGCCATGTTTCGCATGCTTGCCTTGAGGCTATGTGCTTACTTGATAAACTGCATGAGTGCTTGTAGATGAAGGCTTTGTTGTTTGAATTGGAACAATTCAGTGAATATGAGTTTTAAGCCCACTTTGCAAAGTAGCAAATCATGTTTTAAGCCCACTTGAGGGTGGCAAATCTGCGTTTTACCCCACTTGAGAGTGGCAAATTCAAACCATTTTCGAAAACAAACATGAGTTGAATTCATTCCAATTCTCGCGTTTTAGTCTATACTTGCTTGTGTGCATCACATAGTAAAGTTAGCTAATAACCGGAATAAGAATATATGTGTTTATAAAATAACGTATCATGCTTAGTAGAGGCCAATCTTTAATCAAGCGAGCATGGATGCTCATTTCAGGACCTTCCCCTCTCGTACCCAAGTTCCTGAGCCGAGGCAACTTTGGTGATGACGAACACGTGGCCTTTGGCACAAGTCAGGGTTTTCTAAATTTTTCCAAAATAAAATATTTAGGTGGCTACTCTATAATCTGACAAAGTAGTCTAGTTTTGGCATTATTTGATTTAAAATTGATTTTTCAAAAATGATTTGCCGAATTGGACTCTTTGGTGTTTATTAGTCTCACATTGTACTTTGTGAGATTAGATCTAGAACCGTAACAGGAGTCTGAACTGTAGGACCAATTCGAGCTCTCCGAAAGGGAGGCGCAAAGAAAGTCGAGTCTACACTACCACTCGTGGTTGCATTAGAACTACGTGTAAAGGGCCTCTTGGGTTGTTCCTTTTCATGGTCTATTAGCCCCTACTTCATCGCATCTTCAATCCAAACCCCTATCTCGTGGACCTCAGCGAATGTAAACAAAGACAAGACTATCATCTTCTGTAATAACCTTCCTTGCAAGTTACGGACCACCATTCTGATTTGGTCCTTTTCAGATGGCCTGATAGTCATCATAGAGGCCTTAGCCCTCTACCAAGTTACAAAGTCCGAGATGCCGTCATTCGACTCCTGACGAGTCGTTTTAAGATCACGGGTAGTAACCTCGATCTGGGTATTGTAAGAGTACTGCACGATGAAGGCCTCGACCATTTCCTCCAAACTTCTCTTAGCAGAGTCTTCGAGTTTAGCATACCAAATGGCCGCTATACCCGACAGGGTCCGGCCAAAAAGAGACAACTTCTGCAGTCTGGTGAGACCCATTAGTCGTAGGATATCAAAAAATAACCGTAGATGGACCATAGGATCCCCGAAGCCATTGAACCGATCTATATATGGCATCTTGAATTTGTCCGATAAAGTCACTGCTAAGTCTGTGTACTTATCCTCAATATCAGGGATTGAATTCACCCCATGTGCCTGCTTAAAGAGCTTTTCTTGCTTGTTGACCTTCAATGCAGTGGGGTCAGCCTCGAATTCAAATGGCACCTTCGTTTGGTATGCTGGTGCCTTAGAGGTCTAAGGTGGAATCAGATCTACCGAAACGCCCGTATTCTCTTGGACGTTGACTGTGACCCCGGGTGCCGGAGTACCCGCTAGGAGTGCATGTGTCACGACCCAAACCCGCCCCTATGGATTTAACATCGTAACTGGCCAGTAATCCTTGGATTACCAAAGGCCTCTTGACAAATTAACATATAGTTATGGGCTGCGGAAGCAAATATACAAAACATACGAGGTCCAATGAACTGTAATGACATACATAGGACAGAATAATCAAAAGATCTTTATAAACATACGAGTGATAACCAAAAGATATAATATTTACATACCACACTTAGGCGTATATGTCAAAAATCTCGCCTACAACTTAACAAACAAACATAGTCTAATATGATTACAAAAACAACCACAAAACTTGACTTCATCCGAAACCTCCTCGGGAGGCACAAAGGTTAGCTGACAAAAACTAAAACATAGGCCGTCAACTCTAGGCCTCGTTACGTGCTTGCTCACCTACATACATAATATAAATAGTGAGCGGAAGCCCACTGAATAATAACGGAGTAAAGGGTTTTGATGAATGAAGTCCATACAGATTCAGAAATCATAATTTATATTCATATTTGTAATCTTGTTCAGATGATATACAGAAATCATAATTCATGCTTAATCATACGTGGTACATCCATTAGCGCTAACAGGATAGATACAGAACATATGGTGGTTATGAATAACCAGTTCCATAAAGGAACCTCTGGATCCGAGTAACAGAAAATATACATACTAAGCTCCATGATGGAGCCTCCGGTACGGGTAACAGAGTGCAGACATATTAAGTTCCATACTGGAACCTCCGATACCGGGTAACAGCTAACATATATCACATGATGCTAAGGATGCCACGAATACATTATTAAAAATTGGACAATCATTTATTGTACAAAACAAAACATTTCAGAAAACAGATCTTATTTCATCATTCAGAAAATAAATAAAGTTAAACATAGCTTTACTAAGTTATTACTCACAGTTGGCTTCGAATGCAGATAGACAGAGCAGACTCATCAGACGGTCTACGGCACGTGACCTACATGAACACATAACAAACACGCACCTAAAACACACGTTTGAATTGTACATAACTTACTTTATTTGTTCTGAGCGTGTTTCTAGCCTTTAACCTCATTATGGAGTCTTAATCATAGCCTAGGAATGCCTAGGATGGAATGAGGATGCAAAAATACATTTGAAAACATTTTCCAAAATTTACTGAAAACAGGGTCCACACTCGAGCGTGGCTTTCCTCGCTCGAGCGGACATGCAAGAAATGAAGGTTCGCTCAAGCGTGACTTCCCTCGCTCGAGCAGACTGTAGACTTTAGAAAAAGTACTGGTTGCTTGCTTTTCACGCTCGACGGACACTTGATCCACGCTCGAGTGTAAGTCTCAAACCCTCGCTCGAGTGTGACTTCTGTCACTCGAGCGTCCTGCAAAACATATGAACTTCTAGATACATTCATTTTACGCTCAAGCGAGCTTCTAGTCGCTCGAGTGGAAGTGCACGCACTCAGAGTGCTCGCTCGAGTGTGAACTCCTATGCTCGAGCGTGAATGCAAAATCTAGAATTTCCAGATTTGATCTCCAAGCTTCAAACTCAAACCAAACACTTCAAAACTCAACATTTTGGGGCCAAAATTTAGGAAACTCATAGAAACTCATAAAACAACATGTTTTAAGGATCAATTCAAGAAATCATGGCCCAATGACATGCTAATTGTACAAAATTTCAACTTAAACTTTATGAATGTTCAAGAACATAACATGCATGAATTCTCTTGTACTCAGTCACTTCAAAACATGATCAAATTTGGCAAATTGATAGAAAACATGATGAATTCTCAAAATATAAGTGAGATGAACACATGCATGAAAGAATTCTTTGAAATCATGCTCAATTTAGGAAGAAATGGACATGCATGCATAGTGTAGCACAATCCTCTTCAATTCTACCTCAAATCCTACATGAACTCATTTAATTTCCTTAAAGTCTTGTAAAATCTAGCTCAATTACACAATTGTGAGTTTGATTCCTTACCTAGAGAATTGAATTCACAAGAGTTGAAGTTGAAACTCTCAAATTTCCCTCAAATGGCAACAATTCCTAGCAATTCCATGGTTAGAGCTCAATTTTCTCCCCTCTTACTCTCCCTCACATTTTCTTCCTTGAAGAGGCTCAAAGTGTATTCCAATGAAAGAAAAAGATGAGTAGGGCTCAATTGGTGCCTAATATAGGCTTGATTAAAGTGTAATTAATTGAGGTTGAAATAAGTGGCATTAATTTAATCTAATTTAATTGTTCCAGATCGAATTTCAATTAAACCTACGATAAAATTCTAAAAATTCTAATTAACATATAAATCAAGTCAATTTCTATATCGAATGCTGATAGGGCCTTCAATTCGCATACTGAAACTAAAACATGAACAGATCTTTCTACGTTATACAGATATAAACACAAAATGATGCAATGCACATATAATTAACTGAGGATCACTTCTTAATTACTCATTTGGCATACTTAAACATGAATTAGCGTTAATCATGGGTCGGGGTTGTTACAGCATGGGATGCAGAGGCTACTGTCAGTTATGGTTGTTGTTGTTGAAGCCTATTTATCACTTCAGCTTAGCGGGCTGTGACCTCAGCTTGGCAGGCAGCATCTAACTGCATGGTCTTAATGGTCTGCTGGAGTTGACGAAGCATATCTTCCATGCTGACAGAAGGATGTTGAGCTATTAGAACTAGCGAATACTCTCTTTCTAGAGTAGAAGTAAAAGACTGAACCTAACTGGGCGCAGGTGAAGCAAAAGGTGACTGCTAGACTGGTGAATTATGCCTGATCCTCCTCCGTCTGGTAACCGGTGGGAGTGAAGCAAACACTGGTTGTCCCCTAACAAGATCCTCGGATCTATAAAGTCTTCTCACTCGATCCAGAGTGCTTGGGAGTAATAGAATCGTCTGAAGCAATGGTGAAAAACTACCTTGCAAAAAGAAATAAAGTGTAGACACTCCATTTTTTACCGCCCTTAAGACGTGGGCGCCACTGATTGTTTACTTGGTGATTAACGTTGTGCAGTATAAAGATTCGATTTCTTCGGCAAGGAGAGAGTCAAATCCCAACCTTACACCCCATTTTTGGACTAAAACTATTTTGACCAAAGATTTTAGACCTTAAAACCCTCTCTTTCAAAACATTTTTGAAAAAAAGTTTCCACGATGTTCCGAGGCTCGCATTTTGTAAATGTTGCGCTTTTCGGTAAACCGAGCAAGGACAAAGTGAAAATGAATGAAAGAGAGGTGAGCTCATTGAAAAAAATCTTTAAAACATCTTGTTTAGAGGTTTGGAGTTGAAGAAAAGAAGAGGAGAGGGAAGAAACCAAGTTGGAGAAGAAGATGGGCATGAACCGTTGAGAGAGAGTCGAGCAACCCTCACCAAATCAGGTCTATCCTTTTGTACACTTGGACTTAAGTTGTGAGGCTACCACCATTGGAAATAGGACTTCTGGGGCTTCATTTTTCACTCAAGAATCTCCTCAAGCTGGGGCCAGATGAGGGATATATGGCTGGTTGAAGTTAAGCACCAATCCGATTGGACCGAAACTGAGCAGTCTTCACTAAAAGAGGGATATCTCTTAGCACACATGGAATTTTGATATGAGGATGCCACCATTGGAAATCTTACTCCCGAGGCTTCAATTTAGACACAAGAATGACCTGAAAAAGAGTCCAGATGAAGAAGTTATGCCCATTTGAAGTCGAGCCTAGAAGCAGATTTTTAGTGGCTGGCCGGCCACCACAAGTGGATGACCGGCAAGACAAGTGACTGACCGGCCACTTGAAGTAGCCGACCGGCCACTAATGTCCCAAACTCAGATATTTTGCAGATCTTTTCCCTCCAGCTGTTCTACACAAGCTCCAGTTGTCCTATAATCAGATATTTCGACCAAATGCTCTCTTTTTGCTATATATGGAGGCCATATCTCATATATTGAAAGGTTAACAATTTTGGGATCCTCTCTCTCTAGAAAATTTGTAAGCAAAATCCACCATCTCTCCCTAGATTTCTCTCTCTCTTGCCCTTTTGTGCATAGAAGTAGAGATACACAACTAGTTTGCCAAGACATCCTCAACCAAAATTGCTTGTCTTTGGGCTGAGATTCCTTGGGAGTTTGTTTGAGCTCCAAAAGGTGGTTTTAGCTTGATTTGGTGCATCATTTGTGCCTAGAGTGCTCTTTGCTTCAAAGGTATAATACTTACCTTCTTTAAGCTTGCTTTGAACACTTGTTTTGCCATATTTTCAAACTATTTTTGAGCTGGTTTTCAACTCCAAAAACCTCTATTTTTCAGTCCTAAAAATGGTGGTTTGAGCCCATTTTGTGTTAGGGGGTTGTCTCTCCATTTTGTTCCTTAGCTTTTATAGCTTTTTGTGCTATCTTTCAAAGCCTTTTGAAGCAAATTTTTTTGTACTTTTAACCACTAAATTCCAGGGGAATTTCAATGGTAAAAACTTGGTCTTGAGGTCCAAAATACTAGGGGGTGGCCTCTCCTCCTTGTCTCTCTATTCCATGCCTTGTTAGCATTACAAAATAGCATGTTTTTGTAGCTTGTGTTAGCTTAGTTCAAGCATGTTTTAGGCTCTATTTCAACATGTTTTAACTCTGTTCTTGGCTGGTTTGGCCATTTGTTGCTTGCATCTTGCACTTGTAGTGTAATCTTGCTTACTAGCTTAGCATGCCTAATGAGTTAGCCTATTATTCTAGCTCGTGTTAGCTTGACTCCAGCACATTTTAGCTACTGATTTGCCCTACTTTATCTCTGTTTTGGGCTGCTTTGATCATATGGCTCATGCTTTGTATAGCTATAATGCAAATGCTTTCACTAGCTTTGTGATTTAAGGCTTCCAACATGCTTTGCTTGGGTTGTTTGCATGCCATAGCATCATTTAGCATTTAATTTCAGTGCATATATCACTGTCACACTCTCACATATATCACTCTTTCATTGCTTCTAAGAGTTGTGTTTTGTGTCTTGCTTGCGAGCCAACATGTGCGCATGATTTTCTTGCCATCTATGCTTCAGTTCCAGCCTGTTTTAGCTACTGATTTGGCATGATTAAGCTCTGTTTTGAGCTGGTTTGATCACATGAGTTTTGCTTTGTATGCTTGTAGTGCAATTGTGCTAAATTGCCTAGCATGTGCTATTGTTTTGGCCTCTTAAGATAGTTATTCTTAACTTATTTCAAGCATGTTTTAGAACTCTATTTAGGGTGTTTTAGGACTGTTTTGGACTGTTGGTCCCTTTTGAGCTTTGTATTGCATACTCATAGTGTTATGCTCTTCACTAGTTTAGTGCCTTTGGCTTTGGAACATGTTGCGCATGAATTGCTTGCATGATTTAATGTCTTTAGCATGCCATATCAGCACTGAAAGTCTGCAATCTCCTTTTGTTCTTCACTTTTGAATTTGCTTTTGAAAGTGGTCTTTAGCCCCTCGTCGGCTTGAGCATGAAATTGAGGCATTTATGCATAATGGTTTTAATCCTCTCTTGAGGGTTTCTACTAACCAACAGCATGAAACTTCTTTCATGCTCCAGGCACTTGTGGCTTAGGCCATCTTTCCAAATAGAGGACCTTCACATTGGACAAATCAAGTAAAGAATGGTTTGGTAATGCAAAGTGAGTAAACAAGAAATGGACCAAGTAAAACATGAATAAGATAAGCATTTGTGTTGCATTGCATGTGTTTGGATCGGATGTTAATCCAAACACAAGAAATGTGGGACGTTTCATACTCAAAGTGATGAAGCGTGTTGCATTTCTTGGTTGCTAACACCCTTGACCATGCATGATAGGGTGGAGGCACTTTGAGTCTTATGTGCGCATTCACTAAGCTTGTACAAGCTTAGTTTTTGGGCCATCATGCATTGAGATGCTTGGTTAGTGGCTTAAAAGTCGAGCACTACACTTCTTTGAGCTTGAGACATGATAAGAAGAGTGGCAGTGCATACATTTTCTTGCAAATACATTATTGTGCCTCTGTTGTTCTCTGTTGCAACAAAACTAGAAGCCTGGAAAAGTAGGTGGCCGACCGGCCACTTGAGGTAGCCAACCGACCACTTTCACGAGCCGACCGGCCAGTTGAGGTGGCCAGCAACCACTTTTTGTGGCCAACCGGCCACCAATCCTTTTTTGTGCCAAAATGTTCTTGCTTTGAGGCAGAGGAAGTGTGGAGGTTGGTTCAATGTTTAGAAACCAAGGCGAGTGCAAACAGAGGCAATTGACGGCAAAGCGATGGATTTCCGAGCGGCCGCCAACCGAGCATGCATATCCCCCCCACTTCCCGGAGGCCTTTCATTTGAATTGCTTAGCTAATTAGTTCATTATCTTAGTTGTTTTGTAATTAATTCGGTTTGTAATTAATTAGCTTAGATTAGCTAGTTATTCAAATTCAATTCGGTTTGTAATAATTAATTAGCTAGAATAGTTAATTAGTTGGTTTGTAATAATTAGTTTAGCTTAGTGAAGCTTAGCTTAATTATTCGAACCCTCCTTCGAGAGGGCACATTGTTGTAATAAGGGGGTGTGTGTGTATGCATGTCTTCCAACCCCACTTCTTTCTCCCTTTTACTTAACTGCTTTCGATGGTTAGTTTAGGGATCATGTTTTGATTAGCATACCTTATGCCTGCATATTTGCATCAATTCATTTGTCTTGCATGCACCGGGCTCGGCACATCATTCAAACTGTATTCTGTTTTAATACACCTCTTTGAATACGTGTATCAATTGTCACATTCATATGCCATCTTAGATAGCCGAGCCTATTAATTGCATTATTGCATGTGTTGCATTAGGCATCTTAGCATAGTTAGGACCATGCATTGTTTCTAACTAGCTTTTGTTTTGGCTCGGAGTACACTGTAAGTGTTTACACTTTAGCATACTTGCATGAGTGTGAGTGTTGCCATGATCGCATGCTTGGCATGAGTCTATTAGCTTATATGCTTAACTATTTGAATGCCTATGGATAGAGGCTTGATTGCCTGAATTGGAAGAACTTGACAAATGTGAGTTTTAAGCCCACTTTGCGAAGTGGCAAAATCATGTTTTAAGCCCACTTGAGGGTGGAAAATCCACGCTTTAGCCTACTTGCGAGTAGTACTTTCAAACCATTTTCAAAAACAAACATGAGTTGATTTGTTCCAATTCTCGCGACTTAGTTTATACTTGTATGCTGCGCGCATCACGTAGTAAGTTAGCTAATAACCAGAATAAGAACATATGTGTTTATAAAACAACATATCATGCTTAGTAGAGGCCAATCCTTTGATCGGGCAAGCGGGGGGGCTCATTTCAGGACTTTCCCCTCTCGTACCCAAGTTCCCAAGCCAAGACAACTTTGGTAATGACGGACATGTGGCCTTTGGCAAGAGTCAGGGTTTCCTAAATTTTCTAAAAATAAAATATTTAGGTAGCGACTCTATAATCTGGCAAAGCAGTCCATGTTTGGCGCTTTTTCATTCAAAATTGAGTTTTCAAAACTAATTGCCAGATTTGGACTCTTTGGTGTTTATCAGTCTCACATTGCACTTTGTGAGATTAGATTCAGAACCGTGACAGGAGTCCGAACTGTAGTAAGACCAATTCGAGCCCTCTCCAAAAGGGGGGCACGCGAAAAAAGTCGGGTCTACATAAAGCAAAAAGAAAACAAAAATCAGAAACTGCACAGCACCTCGGCTCAGACACAAACAACACGCAGTTGCAATCATAAGCTGGAGAACTGTACTCAACACTGATTTCTGCCCTAAAACTGATGCCCAAACTTTGCAACTGATACATACATTCTTGT
The DNA here is from genome assembly GCA_025200525.1 of Camellia lanceoleosa. NCBI lineage: Eukaryota > Viridiplantae > Streptophyta > Magnoliopsida > Ericales > Theaceae > Camellia > Camellia lanceoleosa. The sequence goes on from CM045772.1 coordinate 44,750,458, forward strand.
AGAGTTTCACTCTAAAAGCACATACCAGTTAAGTGAGAGCCAAAACCCCCCTATGATGGAGTAGGGTCGCCCTGTCCTAGTTTCGTCAGGAACTAGGGTTCGCTATTTAAGCAAAGTGTTTCACACAATCCTGAATTTGGGTAAGCAACCTATCCTAGTTTGGAACAATCTCTACGGCTTTTGATATGCAACTAGGTCGATTGGTCAAAAAAGGTACCTCATCAGGACTACCTAATATACCTCTCGCACCTAACATCAAGTGAAAGGAGGATCAAATGGTACAGCGGTAGTCCAGATCCAAGGGTTGTGCTCCTATCGTGGTGAAGCCCGCAACCGGTCAGCCTTTTGGCAAGCTTTTCCAAGTGAGCCTCCGGCAAACCGTTCAGGAATAGCAAATGGCAAACACAGTGACTTAGGCGCACCAATGCAAATGCAAATGCAAAGAAACACATAAGTGTAAATAAAATGTCATATCATGAGTTTGACTCAAGTTCTCTAAATTCCCAGCAAAGTCGCCAGAAACTGTAGCTCGCCTTTTCTGCGTCCCCTTTCGGAAGGTTTGAAAGAAAGCCCTACAATTCGGACTCTCGCAGTTCTCAATCTAATCTTACAAGTGCAATGTGAAATTGATAATCACCAAAGAGTCCAAATCCGTTAAATCTTTTGGAAAATTGATTTTAGGATTAAAAATGTCAAAATTGGACTGCTTTTTCAGATACAGAGTCGCCACCTAAATATTTTATTTTGGGGAAATTTAGAAAACCCATGACTCATGCTAAAGGCCACGTATCTGTCATCACCAAAGTTATCTCGGCTCGGGAACATAGGTACGAGAGGGGAAGGTCATGAATTGAGCTCCCCCACTCGCCCAATCGAAGATCGGCCTCTACTAATCATGATATGATTTTTATGTACATTATATGTTCTTGTTCTGGTTATTAGGCTAGCTTTACAATGTGATACGCACAAGCAAGTATAGACTAGTTTGCTCAATTTGGAATAATTCAACTCATGTTTGTTTGCGAAAATGGTTTGAATTTGCCACCTCAAGTGGGCTTAAAGTTTGCGGATTTGCCACCAAACATAGTGGGCTTAAAACATGATTTGCCACTCAAAAAAGTGGGCTTAAAACTTACATTCGTTGAATCGTTCCAATTCAAACAACAAGCCTTTATCCACAGGCATTCATGTAGTTTAACATTTAAGCACGTAGCCTCAAGGCAAGCATGCTAAACATGGCAACAATCACACTCATGCAAGTATGCTAAAGCATAAAAACTCACCTAGTACTACAAGCTAAGAAAACATGAGTTAGAAAAATATGCATGATTCCTAACTATACAAGATGCCTAATGCAACACATGCGATAATGCAATTAATAGGCTCAGCTACTAATATGGCATATGAATCGATTTGATAACATGCGATTAAACACGTATTCAAATAAGATATTGAAATGACAATGCAGTTTGAATGATACGCTGAGCCTTGTTATATGCAATACGAATGAATGGATGCAAGTATAAGGAATAAGGTATACTAATTGAAATATGCCCCTAATCTAACCATCAAAAGCGATTAAATAAAAGGGAGAAAGACGTGGGGTTGGAAAACATACACGCACGCACGCACGCACACTTATTACAACATTACGCCCTTGCAAAGGAGGATTCGAATGAATAAAAGCTAACTATCTAGCTAAACTAAACTAATTATTACAAAACTCGAATTAATTAACTATTCTAGTTAACTAATTACAAAACGAAATTGAACAACTAGTTAAACTAACTAATTATTTACAACACTTAATTAGCTATAACTAATTAATTACAACACATATTTGATCTATTGCTAATTAAACTAATTAGCTAATCCCAGGAAGCGAGTGAGGCCTATGCATGCTCGATTTCCACCCGAAAAGCCACTGCCTTGCTGCTGAATGCCTCTGGTTGCACATTTGAACACTAACAATTCTGCCCACTTCCAGAACACCTTTGCTCCACCTTACCAACACACTGTGCAAATTTCACTGATGGCCAACAAGAGCCGGTCGGCTACCAATGGTGGCCGGTCGGCTACTGGTAGTGGCTGTCGGCCACTGATAACCCAGACTTCCATGCTGCAACAGAGAGCAAATAGAGCAAAACAATGTATTTCTCAAGGGTTGTTTGCACACTTTACCTCTCCTTTTCATGGGGAAATCAAAGGAGGGACAAAATTTGGTTCATAAACCATCAATCAAGCAATTTCATTGCATGATGGCTTGTGAAACCAATTGTTCAAGTTTAATGAATGCAAAATGAGACCAAAATGACCATCACCCTATTATGCATGATCAAGGGCAATGGAGACCTAGGAAAATGGCACATTTCATCACTTTTGAGTATAAAATGTCCCATTTTCCTTGTGTTCAAATTAACGTCCGATTTGAACACATGCAATGCAACACAAAAGAATGCTTATCTTGTCACTTTTACTTATCAATTTTGTTTACACATTTTAGTTACCAAATCATTCATTAATCAATTTGTCCATTAGTGAATGTCTTCTAAGATGAAAGAAGTGTCAACCAAGGGATAGTTTAAGGCATGAGAGAAGTTTCATGCCGTTGGTAATGAACCCTCTAAGGAGGATTAAACCATTAAGTATGAGCCTCAATCTCAAGCTTAAACAATCCTAAGGTTGAAACAACTCTCAAAGCCAATGAAAAAGTGAAGAAATAAGGGAGATTGTAGAGATTATAAGTGCTGAAATTAGGTGAGAAAAATCACAAAAACATGTAATCAACTCAAACCAACGGTGGTTAAAGCCTTAAAACACCAAGCTAATGAAAGACTTACACTACAACTATGCAATACAAGACTTAAAAGGTACCAAACAGCCAAAGCAGTGGCAAAACAGCTCAAAATAGAGTGCAAAACATGCTAGACTTGAGCCACAAAAAACTAAAACATTAAGCTAATACATGGGGCTAGCTAGGCATGCAAACAAGACACAAGGGAGAGAGGCTAACCCCTCCAATTTTGGACTTCAAAATGAGTTTTTTGCCACTGAAAAACCTCTTAAATTCAGTGGTTAAAAGGTCCAAAAAAGTTGGTTTGAAAGTGATGAACAAAGGTACAAAAGCTTTACAAACAAAGAAGCAAGAAAATGTGAACCACCCCTTAATTGAAAATGGCCTCAAACCAACACTTTTAGACCACAAAAATAGAGTTTTTGATGGTTCGAAACCAGCCCCAAAACAGTTGAAAAAGATGGCAAAGCAAGTGTGCAAAACAAGTATAAAAGGAAAGTGTTATACCTCTTGAAGGAAATGCACAAATAAGGCAACAATCCAAGCCAAAACCTCCTCCTAGAGCTCAAAACAAGTCCCAAGCTACCTCAGCCCAAAGACTAGCAACTTCTGTTAAGGATTGATAGACAAAAGTGGAGTGTATCAAAGCAACTATGCATAAAATTGCTAGAGAGAGATAGAAATGTAGAGAGAGAGAGAGAGAGAGATAATTTTGTTCCAAAATTGCCAACCCTCCAAAATGGGGAAGAACCCCCCATATATATAAAAAAACAAGCCTTGAGAAACATCCTACCATACACGTGTAGGAAGATGCAGCTCAGTGTGCTAACAGCTGGCACAACTGTCAACAAATATTTGGAAAAAGACACTGGTGGCTGTCGGCCACCACTGGTAGCCAACCGGCCACCACTGATGGCCGATAACCATGAGCCATGGCCAACAGCCCATGGTGGTGGCCGACAGGTCACCACAAGTTCCACACTTGAAACAACAAAGTTTTGGTCCAAAACAAAGCACAAAATGGACAAGCTTTAAAGGCTCAAAGACAGGTCGTTCGACCGAGGACTTCGGACACTCAAAGTGAACAAATGCAATCGTAATCATCGAGTGCACAAGCAATGACGTCTAAGTCTTGAGGTCGGTCAAAAATGGGGTGTTTACACTAGACCAACTGTATATATGAGTACTCACCACTATAGCTTGTATTTGGTGAACCATCAAATATTATTTATTTAAAATGTTTGGTTATGCTGTGTATGTTTCTATTGCAAATGGGTCCTCAACGTAAACTTAGAGTTTATGTTATTTTTGATTCTCCATTTATTGTTAGATCTTGAATCCTTAACATTTGATGGATTTTGAGTATGTTTTGAGGATTGTCATTTTGATGAAACAGTCTTCCCATTATCAGGGGAAGAAAATTCCCAGCCAAAAACTCGCCGTGAAATCACTTGAAATAATTCAATGTTATCTTATCTTGATCCTTATACCAATCAATGTGAACTAGAAGTTCAAAGGATTATTTATTTGCCAAGTATAAACAAATCAATTACTAGATGCCTTCACTGACACTAAAAATATAATAAAATCCTATATTCCAACTGCTAATGCTTCAACAAGAATTGATGTTCCCGAAGGACAATCTGCTAATATAGTTGTAAATGTATCTAAGTCACACCAGAAGCATAGTAGGCCTAGCGGTGCAAAAGATAAAGTTTCTTGAAAGAAAAAGACAATTAGTATTCCTGAAGAAATCATATCTAGTGCTCCTGAAAAGGCTATATCTACGCTTTTGAAGAGGTGCTCCATAAGAGGTTATACCTAGCATTCTTGACGAGGCTAAACCCACAAAAAATTCTTAGTGCTCCTGGAGAGGCTAGACCCACAAAACATACTATTATAATAAATCTATCTAAATCTCCTACTTATAAACCTCCTGAAGTAGAACCTCCAGAAAAAGAATCTCCTGAAGAGTTATCCCCCAAAGTGGAATCTCCTGAAAAGTTATCGCTTGAAGTGGAACCTTCTAAAGAGTTATCTCATGAAGTGGAAAAAGTATCTGAAAATAATGAGATCTCAATACATTATATAAGTACAAGAGATACTTGTGATAGAAATTAAACTGTTGTCGACAATATATTTTCGTTTAAAGTTGCTCTTAATATTACTAGAAGTAATGGTGAAAACATTACCAGAAGTGATGATAATAATAAGCCACAAACCGTCAAAGAATGATGACGAAGAAATAATTGACTAATGTGGAAAGAAGCAATACAAGTAGAATTATACTCGATTACAAAAACGTGAAGTATTTGGACCTGTAGTCTAACCCCCATAAAGGGACATAAATATAAATGGGTATTGTTGGATGTAAGTGGGTATTTGTGCTACAGTGCAATAAGAAAAATGAAATTATTAGATATAACGCGCAACTTATTGTGCAAGGTTTCTTGTAGAAACTTAGTATTGACTATATGAAAACTTATTCACCCGTAATGAATATAATGGCATTTAGATTTCTCATCAACTTGGAAATCATAGAAAATTTAGATATGCTTTTAATGGATGTGGTTACAACATATTAATGGATCACTAGATAGTGATATATATATATATAAGTCCCTAAAGGATTTAGTTCCAAAAGCATTTAATTCAAAACCTAAAAGTGACGAATCTGGATTTGCAATTGTTGCAGTATATGTTGAAGTTTTGAATCTTGTGGAACTCTAGAAGAGCATGCATAAACTACAGAATATTTAAAATGAATTTGAAATAAAAGATCTTGATAAAATAAAATTTTGTATTGGCCTGCAAATTGAACATTTGCCAAATGGAATTCTTGTTCATCAATTAAAAGTCCTGAAGCACCTTTATATGAAAAAAAGCTCATCCATTAAATACTTAAATGGTTTTCTCGCCCTCCAGAAGATAATGAAAAATTCTTGGTCTTGAAATACTATATCTCAATGCAATTAGTGTAATTATATATTTTATAAATTGTACTAGGTCCAATGTGACGGCCCAAAATCTACACTAAGGGTTGTATTCAAAGGAAAGTCACTAATGAGTCCTATGGCCAATAACCAAGTAAGATCCCAGATCTCTGGAGAAGTCAAGTTAGCTTCCCTTCTAAGTCCAATTTTCTTAGGTAGCGAACTATCCTTTTGACAGATCTTAAAAGGTATTGACCCAAGGTCTCATAAGCAACGTAAGGAACTATATTGGTGTTTTAAGTATAAGTACATAGCAATAATAGGATAGTTACAAACATCCTTAGTTACAAAAGTTAGTTTCGTCAACATTACATTCCAAAAATATAGTTTCAGATGGACTTTTCAACACAACAAAAAGAAATTTCTAACTTTTCTAGGATAGCCAAATGTCTTCGAAGGTTTCCAATTCGTTGTCTTCTATTGTAAGCTCCCCTTCAGCACCTAGCATAACACGTCATAAGCTTTGAATGCCCAATAAACACACAAACACCCTGTCCCTTTTTTCCCATCTAATAAACAATTGCAATTACAACAACAGAGAAAGGGAGCATGATATTCAATAAATAACAAGGTTACATAGATAGTTGTTAGTAGTCTAGAAATCCCCCAAAGAGATTTCATCCTCCCAACCCTAAGAATTGGACGCGGATTATTCGGCATGCCCCATCTTTTGCTGCTTTGCTACAGACCTTACCTCGGATACCTACCAACGATTATATACCACGTAGCGCCAACCACAAGGCGTCAAAAGAGACAGTAAAATGGGCTTTGCCCAAATCCCTCCTCATACTGAAACCACCTAGGGTCCCAATACAACCGCTCCATTCAAGGGTTCCAAACAACTATTTCCACAAGACTTGCTCATTTTAATCCACTACTAATATCAAACTTAACATTCTCATCATTTATCATATATAACTAGTGTGGGTCAACCCTCTTTACTGACCCATTTAGCTTTCCCCTTTTGTCATTAAGTCCATTACACATTAATGGTTAACACAAGTAAAAGCATAATAAGGCTATTCTAGTAAAACTCAAGCACGCAAGTATAACATATATTATAAACAAACATGTCACAATAAGTTCAATTATACATGAATGAAACACAAAAGCATTAATTTACAACAAGAACCACAATGTTCATATTTTCAGCACTACACTGGTTTAAAAATAAATATAGGAAAAATATTTTTAAGGGTTTTAGAAACATGGCGTCTTGAGGAATTGTAAAGAATCAAGTATAGTTTCAAAATCATTTTACGAAAGTATAGTGGCTCTTTTAGATTTTTTTTATATTTAAGAAATACACAGGCTTAGTCCAAATTTGACAACTGTTATAAAAATTGGTATTTCTCTTAAAATACTCATTCATTTGCGTTGAAATAAATTTTGTTTGAAGGCTAACCGTTGGAGGAAGATTTCGATATAAAAAAGAATGTGATTAGAAAAGGAGTCATAAAAACACATCCATGGTGTTAGACAAAATTCTCACATACTTTATTATGTCCAAAAATACCCCTTTAAAACAGATTTTGAGTTCATGAAGGTTTGCTATAAAAAAAATCAAAAAAAAAAATTCAAAAACCTTGATAAGAGCCTACTGGAAATTTCAAAGAAGGAGAAAAACATTTCATTTTCAAATCATACTTCATCTAGCAAATGTAATAACCACTAGTAACATGTAAGATACATTTTCAACATATATTATGAAGAGAAAAAAAAATGATAATTTATGAATAGAAGAGGTGTATGGATTTACCTTAGTTGCTAGAGCTTTCCTATTTTCTTTCTCTTTTTCATTCTTTCACTCTTTTTCTCTTAAACTTACAAGCTCTCTCTCTCTCTCTTCTCTCTTAAAACTAGTTGTGTGTGTGTGTTTTTGAGTGAAGAAAATCAACTTGTAAGGCATTGTATTTATATGCCAAGAGGAGAGAGAAAGGCTTGTTTGGTTTGGTTGGATTCCAATGGGAACAATTCAAGTTTTGTTGTATTCCAATTAGGATTAGTGTTAGTTAATCTTGATTAGGAAAAAGTAATCCTACTTAGTTGCAAATTGGAAGACAAAAGGACATAGCAATAAATGCTAGTCATTCAAAATATATTTTCAAAGATATATCAAGTTATTCTATATAAAAAAATAGTTTTTTTTTTTTTTCTTGTCCGTCCTACACTATTCATAACCGGCTGGTCCACTTTTACACATGTTGGAAATCTTTATATATATATATAATATAATAGGTATCATGTATATATCAATATAATAATAGTTGTACCTTATTTGATTAAAATATTAGGATTTTTGGGGCCAAAATGCAATAATAAAGAAAGAAAAGAGCTAAATTTGAAGTTTTGAAATGAAATATACATTTAGGTCATATAATCAATAAAATGACGATAGGAAAATAAATTCAGGTCACGTGGTGCTGGTTCGCAACAAAATGCGAGATACTGGGCTAAAACAACGATTATTGAAAACTATGATTTTTCTCTTATAAATTTTCATTCTAGGGTTTCTAAATTATTAATTTAGGGTTTTTTTTTTTTTAAAGTTCCCTAAGTTCTCAGAATCAATTAAGGTTTACCGATTAGCTCGTGCAATTGTTCCTGATTTCTAGGGTTTAATTTGTAAGAAATCAAGAAACATGGTTTGTTATTGAAATTCTTCAACCATAAGAGTTTAGGGAAAAAAGTTAAGGGCCCCACAACCTATCTCCCTTAAACTAATTTCGTCCTCGAAATTACAATCACGCACTAGGTTCAAATAGTTGGAGATAGTTTGTCCACATCGCATCTTCACGTTCCCAGGTTGATTATTTAGTTCCACGATGTTGCCAAAGCACCTTTACTAAATGAATCGTCTTGACCCTAAGATTCTTCTCTTGAGTATCTTGTATCGCTACGGGTCCTTCTTCAAAAGTGACAGCTTCGTCTAGACTAATTTCCTCCCAGTTAATAATGTGAGAGGGATTGGAGAAGTACTTCCGAAGCATCGACACGTGAAACACATCGTGGATATCGGCTAACTGTGGTGGTAAGGCTAGGCGATACGCAACTTCACCAACTCTTTGTATAACCTCGAAAGGTCTAATGTATCGCAGTGACAATTTCTCTTTCTTTCCAAAATGAATGATTTCTCGTCGGGGTTATATTTTCAGGAACATATGATCTCCGACTTCAAAGGTCAAAGGCCTCCTCCTCTTATCTGCATAACTCTTTTGTCTGTCCTGGGCTGCCTTAAGTCGCTGTCGGATGAGCTTCACTTTTTCAATCGTTTCTTGAACGATTTCTGGCCTCGCTAACCCAGCTTCTCCAATCTCGGTCCAACAAATCGGAAATCGGCAAGGTCGACCATAAAGCGCTTCAAATGATGCCATCTGAATACTAGCCTGGAAGCCGTTATTATAGGAAAATTCTACTAAGGGTATATGTCATTCCCAGTTGCCCTTGAAGTCCATAATGCACGCCCTCAACATATCTTCCAATGTTTGGATGGTGTGCCCAGATTGTCCATCCGTTTGTGGGTGAAAAACGGTACTGAAACATAACTCGATACCCAGAGCTTCTTGCATACTTCCCCAAAAAACAAGAGGTGAATTGTGGATCGCGATCCGGTACTATGGATATTGGAATTCCGTGTAGTCGAATGATTTCCCCAATATAGAGCTTGCACATGGACTTTAAAGTGTTGGTTATCTTATAGGGTAATAAATGTGTTGACTTAGTAAGGCGATCCACCATTACCCATATAGCATCACCCCCTTTGGGTGTCCTGGGCAACCCGGTCACAAAGTCCATTGTCATGTGCTCCTATTTCCATTCAGCTATTGGCAGCGGTTGCAACGTTCCGCATGGTTTCTGATATTCTATCTTCACTTGCTGGCACGTTAGACACCTTGCAACACATCTAGCCACATCCTTCTTTATTCTGCTCCACCAATATTGTATTTTCAAATCTTAGTACATTTTAGTTCCTCCTGGATGTACCGCAAATATAGAGTGATGACATTCCTTAAGTACTTTTTATTTAAGCAACTCGTCATTTGGCACAAACAATCTACCTTGATATCATAAACTCCCATCAGGGTGAATTGTCCAATCGAGCATTGGTTCTCCTGACTCTAGACGTGTCTTAACATAAGCTACTTCTTGATTGTGCCTCTGAGCCTCCATGATCTCACTTATTAACTTAGGCATCACCTTCTGTGCACCAAGGTATACTTTCATGTCTTGAGCCTCTATTTGAATTCCAAATTCATTAAGTGCCTTAACCTTACCCCATTCCTTCATGGCTAATTTAGCTATAATTCCCCTATTCTTGCGACTCAGCGCATCTGCCACTACATTGGCTTTATCGGGATGATATGAGAGAGTGAATTGGAAATCTTCAAGATACTCTATCCATCGTCTCTATCTCAAGTGAAGGTCTTTCTATATAAATAGATACTTCAAGCTCTTGTGATCTGTGAAAATCTCAAATTGTTCCCTATACAAGTAATGTCGTCATTACTTTAAAACAAAAACTACGACCGCCAATTCCAAGTCATGCATTGGGTAGTTACGCCCATGTGGTTTCAACTGCCTGGATCCATATACGACTACCTTTCCATTTTGCATGAGCACGTAGCCTAACCCTTCCCTAGACGCATTGCAATACACGGTGTACCTTACTTCTCATTCTAGGATGATCAAAATTGGTGCACTAGTTAATCTTTGTTTTAGCTCTTGGAAGGATTTTTCACAAGCTTCATCCCACTCATACTTTACTCCCTTCTGCGTCAAACAAGTCATTGGTCTAGCTAGTTTGGAGAAATCTCGAATGAACCTTCAGTAATAACTAGCCAATCCTAAGAAACTACGAATTTCTAACATAGTTTTTGATTGTCTCCAATCTAAGACTGCTTTTACCTTAGCTGGATCCACCACAATCCCATTCTCAAACACTACGTGTCCTAAGAACGTCACTTCTTGTAACTAGAACTCACATTTGCTTGCCTTAGCATACAACTGATTGTCTCTAAGAACTTGAAGAACAATCCTTAAATATTGTCCGTGCTCTTTCTCAAACCTTGAATATAATAAAATATCATCAATGAACACCACTACAAACTGGTCAAGATATAGTGTGAAGATCTTGTTCATTAGGCTCATAAATACTGTCGGCGCGTTGGTTAGTCCGAAGGGCATTACTACAAACTCGTAGTGCCCATACTTGGTTCGAAAAGCAGTCTTTGGTATATCCTCATCCTTGACTCGTAATTGATGATAACCCGAACTAAGACCAACCTGAGATCGATCTTTGAATAATGCTTTGAGCCTCTAAGTTGATCAAAAAGATCATCAATCCTTGTGAGCGGGTATCGGTTCTTGATCATGACCCAGTTGAGTTGACGGTAATCAATGCATAGTCTTAACGACCCATCTTTCTTTTTAGCAAATAGAACGGATGCTCCCCATAGTGAAGTACTTGGCTTAATGAATCCCTTTTTGAGTAACTCTTGTAGTTGTATCTTTAATTCTCGTAGCTCAGTCGGTACCATACGATACGGGGCCATAGATATTAGAGTTGTAATAACCTAACCCTCTTACATGCTTGACATCTTTCATTATATGTGTAATTATATGCTTGATGTAAAATTCCACATGAAATTGTGTTTAATTATGTGAATTATATGATTATGAAATTATATCTGTCGGTTATGAGAAAATCTGTTGAAATTGAAACATTTGGACTAGAAATTGAAAGCCTTTGAAGTGCGATAACCTAAAATTAACTTTAAAATTATGATTAACATGATTTTTAGGGCATAATATAAATTTTTGTACAAATTTGATTCGTAATGAATTAAATTGACTTAATTTGGATTTAAGTCTTAAATAGTCTATTTAGACCCATGACTCAAGGATGATAGATATAAAGAGGCACTTATATGAGCCTAGAAGACTTAGTTTCTTCAACACTAAAAATATCTCCTAGAGAAAGAGAGAGGAGAAGAGAAAAATGAGAGAGAAAGAGGAGATCAACTAAGAGCTCGAGCTTGAAGAAATTGAAGGGATTCAAAGATTGAAGTTCAAGGTGGGTGTAAATCAACTCAAATACCCTAAAGCTCTCTTCAATTGATTGTTATCAAGCATTTAATGAAGTTTTACACTTATCTAAGTTAGGGTTTTGGACTAAAGAGCTTGTTTGAAGAGATATCCATGAAAATCATCAAAATTCATTGTCTTTGTTAAGTTAGGAGTTGATCATTGTGTTTGGAGTTTATTTTGATTTAGGTTGAAGGAACTACCTTCTAATCTTTAATCTTGCATGCTTTGGCTCCTATATGCATATATGCTTGTACCTATTTTGATGAACCATAAAAAGATAAAGAAATGAGTGAATGTGGTAAATTGATTTGTAAATGTGCAATTAAGATGAGTTATGATTTGCTTGGGCTTGAGATTTATGTTCATTGTGATCATATATTATGTTTTTGAAATGTGATTGCTTGAATTAGGGCATTGAAATGCCTTTCAAAAGCTGAAATTGTTAAATTTTCGGACTGCTCAAACAGAGCCCAGAACCGCACGTGCAGGGCCCATAACCACACATACGGGATGCACAGCCGCATGTACGGGGCTCATAGCTGCACGTGCGGAAAACAGGGGAGCCAAATTGAGCATTCTGCAATAAAAGCACTTGTGGAGCCACACATACGACACACCTTCTTGCACATGTGATGGGGGACTTCCGTACGTGCAGCCAATGGAGAAAATTTCTATCAGCTTCTTTGCTTCTGTTTGACCTTCTAAAATTATTAATGTGTACATTGGATCCCTCTGAAATGTTTACAATTGAATACGAATTAAACGAATAGGACATTGTATAAAGAGAAAGGCTAATGAAAAGTGACTTACTTATGAGTTGTATGTTATATGTAGGTCACATATAGGAAGGGACTGTTGTTCATCCACATCACAGTGAGTAATAGTATTGTAATGATGTGTTTCATTTATGTATTGTGATTACGACTCTTTTATTGCTACTTGTGAATGGCACATGCTATATCAACTGTGTTTTGATTGGAATAACGAGAATCATTGAACAATGATATATGACATGGACCTAAGGTCATTCTGCTTTAATTGTGAAGAATGGGCCTGAGGCCGTTATGATATGGATTACTTGTGATTCATGGCCCTATGGCCAAGGGTGATAAAGACATGTCGATGTTCCATCTACTCTAGAAGTGTATGGATTGTTTATGACTCATGACTTCAAGCCGAGGGAGATAGAGACATGCCGATGTTCCATCTACCCTATGATGGGCCCAAGGTTGTTTTGTATTATATTGGACTTAAGGCCGTTTTGTCTTATGTGGTCCCGAGGCCGTTCAAAAATGAGAATATGAATAAGACCGACTTATGACTTATGTTTATGTTTTACATGATTTGCGTTCATACGCATAAACCTCCTTACATTGCTATTATGCACTAAGCCTTGATCACTCTATATTTATGTATATTTATGTAGGTAATCAACCCAGGGGCCAGCCCTAGTTCAACTCCGGAAGCCTTTTGTTGACCTTGTTGTGTCAAGCCAGGTAAAGTGCAGCCTTTTGCCTTTTGTGGAATTCCCTCGCATAGCACACATTGTTGGATCACTAGTGTTTTTGTTAGACATTCTGTTAATATGTATAACTTTTGAATCCTCAACGTTTTGGCTATATCCCTATGAATTGGGTTGTATATATATGTGTGGTCTTTGTATATTATATGGTCATGTGATGAATAATATTTCGAGATCCTAGCATTTAAACACTGCTTAATAGGCGTTTTATTAGGTTATTATAATTGATTCCATTTTAGGCCCTGGTATTGTATAAAATATTTATTGATCATTTGGTTTTGAGGCCTGAATGCAAGCCGATCATGTCCAAACTCTGAGGAGCAGGTTTGGGTCATGACAGGAATAGTTCCAGGTTGTAGCTCAATACTAAAATCCACTTCCTGGGTTGGTGGCAATCCCAATAATTCCTCAAGAATACATCCGTGTATTCACATACTACTCGCGGGAGTTCTAATTCTGTTTGGTCCTCCTCATTTAAAATCAAACTTGCTATCCTACCCGCAAGTTAATCGTGCCACCGCGTCCTACGTTTTGTTAAAGTTAGGGAATCTTGCATATCTCCCTTATGTTGAAGTTAGGGAATCTTGCATATCTCCCTTAAACTGGAAACGTGTTCCGTCGGGCGCATGAGCCATTACCTTCCTTTTACGGCAATCGATCACCGCTCGATGGGCGGACAACCAGTCCATGTCCAAAATGATATCGAAGTTCGACATCTCTATGACGCAAAGGTTGCAAGTCAAGCGTAGGTCCGAGACTCCTATCTTACAATCCTTACATATCAACCCTATCCAAACGCACCCTCCCATAGGCGATATTACACTTGAAGTGGTTTCTAAGAGTTTACATACAAGTTCTAATGACTTAGCACAAGCAGAGGATATAAAAAAAATGCGAAACCAATATCAAATAAAACATGCACCCAAGAATTATATAGTACTAAATTACCCTCAATTATAGACAGGTCACCCTCATTTTCTTGCAAGACAAAGACTTTTTCCGTTGCCTTCTGGTTGCCACTGGTCTTGACATTCTGAGTTCCTTCACTCTTCTAGTGTTCTTCCAGAGATCCAAATTTTATTTACCCAAGGTTTTTGTCCACCCAATACTTGGGCATTTGCTCTAGAGCCTTCTCCCTGGTATCTTGATGGAGGGAGTTGGGGGCATTAACTCTTTTTGTGCCCCAGTTGCTGGCAATGAAAGCACTGGAGTTATCCTGCTGGTCTTGGTTGATAACCTCCTTTCTAGATCTGTTGTTGCAATTGTTGTCGTTGCTGTTGTGGTTGTGGTCTTGAGTAGGGCTTCGGGGTCATATTTCCTTTCTGGTTCCTCTGAAGTGCTACAGCTGTTTGACCCCCTTTCCGCTTGTTCCAAGTCTTCCTAGCATCGGCTACTTCCCTTTCAAATTCTAATGTCGTCTCCAGTACTTTGGCATATGAGTGGAGTTGTTGCGGAGAACTCTTCTCATAATTGTAAGGTCCAATCCCCACTCAAACATCTTTGCTTTCTCCTCATCATTTGCTACATATTTAGTTGCGTAACGGGCTAACTCTTCAAATTTTGTAGTGTATTGAGTTACGATCATATTCTTATGCTCTAGGTTCTGGAATTCCCTGACTCGCTATCACCTAACTATATTTGGAAAATTTTATTCACGAACAAGTCCTTAAACTGGTTCCATGACATGTTTGTAATGTCATAGGTATTCTTAATTAGTTCCCACCAATGATCGGCTTTGTCATATAGCTCAAATACCGCCAAGACTATTCTATCAGCATCTTCAGTTATCCCCATCGTGTCTAGCATTTTCTTTATCTTCCAAAGACAATTTTTGGCCACTCTCGGGTCTGGTACTCCTGTGAATTTTGGGGGCCTTATTTTCTGAACTCCGAAAAGAGTCAAGTCCTCTCGTTTTGCCGATTGTTCCTTAGTTGTCCTAGTTCTTCTAGAATTTAATGCCCAAGATTATTATGAATATTGGCTGCCATAGGTACGGGTCCATACTGATTTCTAGGACGGTTCCAGGCATTGTTGCTAGTCTCCGAGTAGTCATTGGCTTGTGTATCCACCATTCTGTTCATGGTACGAGATAAGTTGGTTTCTAGATTTCTAGCCGAAGGTAATCTTTCTAGATTTGAAATTAAGGTTTAGTTTTCTTAGAATGTGATGAATATTAAAACAAGTAACAGTCAACAGATATAAATCAAATCATCATTTCATATACTTATATTAGGCATTAGTACAGAAGGCTTCCATATCAGAGTTTCATTCAAAAGGCATTACACACGGTATAGTCACAAAGTAACTACATACACCTTAAAGATCCCTACCATGAGTGGATCTTACAAAAAGTCTAGCTTACTATCCCTAGATTAACTCTTATTCCCAAACCAGTCGAAGTCTTCTTTAGGGTCCTCATCCGCCTAGTCGATTGCCTGGCTAGGAGAACGATGTGTATATATCGGCGAACGGGAGACGTGCTCAGAGGACACCTCAATTGGGAAGGCTAGGGTTGTTCCTAGCTGCACCGGTGGTTGTTCCACCTCCATTGGTTGACTGTTGTTCTATCTAGGGTAGTGAGACTCGCCACTTTCTGCTTGCACCAGGAATTGGTGTGGTCATTTGCCTGCCAAGGCTTGGCGCATTAGAGGGTTCATTTTTGGTCATCTTGCTCCTTTCAAACTGCATTTTTCATTGCGCGTCGAACGAAGGACCTATTTTGCTCCCTCGTATAGTAAGAATAGCCCGTTTCTACCTTTTGTATCTCCTTGATAATCATCTCTTCGGCAGCGAATTTACATCGTCAGCGGCTGAAGTCGGTATTGAGGGACAGGGCCCTCCTGCCTTATATGTGGAATGCTTCCCACGTGTTGAGACTGATGTCGATTGTCTGGCGGCTTGCTAACGACATCCTAGGGTGGAGGGAAAAGATTTTAATTGTTAGTTTCTTTTAAATAAATATAATAGTGTGATAGTAAATTACACTAGTATGCAGGGGCAAGGGATTCTAGAGTTGCGAATCGGGTTACGCAGGCTAAGGGTTGAACCTAGGCTCTGATAACAAGTTGTGATGCCCCTAAATCCACACTAGGGGTTGTAGTCAAGGAAAAGTCACTAATGAGTCCTATGGCCAATAACCAAATAAGATCCGCATCGGGGAGTTAAGTTAGCCTCCTTTCTAAGTCCAGCTTTCTTAGGTAGCGCACCATTCTTTTGACAGATCATAAAAGGTATTGACCCAAGGTCTCATAAGCAACGCAGGGAACTATATTGGTGTTTTAAAAATAAGTACATAACAATAATAGGATAGTTACAAACATCCTTAGTAACAAAAGTTAGTTCCATCAACTTTACATTCTAAAAATAAAGTTTCAGATGGACTTCTTGTGAGAACCCGAATATAAAAAAAATAAAATAAATATAAATATGCACAAACTCGACTAGCAACCTAAAACAAATTAAATAAATGCCCTAGAGGTCCATGAAATAGAGTCCCTGCTACGCCATGAGTCCACTCTAAGTCCTTCTAACACCTGGAAATGGTAAACAACTAAGTCACCGATAGCTCAAAGGAGTAGCAACATGGATAGTAAATACAGCTTTGAAAACAGGATAAATTCCAAAATAAGATATACATATCACGTAAACTAGATTGGCATACAAATGTAAATACAACTGCTTCAAAAGAAGGTTCCACAGCTCAACACTTAAAATACTCATGTCTCTCGCAAGAACATGATAAACAACATTTTCCACTTAAAAATGATTATAACATGAACACCAATTATTTTCGGTACCAAGAAAACAAATAATAATATGCCACACACGCTTCAAGGCTACAAGCCCCATGGATCCAAACTTGAACTAAGAGTCATCCGTGGTGGCACTGGCCTTTTCTCAAAGACGATCCGATTGAAGGTCACCTAGTTGTTTTAAAGGTCTTTTTCTTACAATCGTTGAGCACTAGAGTCATCACTACCAACCCGGACTGCTCCCTAGTGGCCAGTCACCCACACACAGAATAAGTTCCCGACTAAATACACATATGGTCCCAATAATCAATACACATCAGTTTCAAACATGGTAGTTCATCATTATAAACATGAGACCAAAACAAATAGTTTACAAGATGCCAAATTCACACATGTTTCGAAATAATTTGATTCCATTGATAATATAATAATTTATCAAAACAATTAGTCATGAAACAATAATTTAATTTTCCAACAGCTCAGTAGGGAATATTTATAAAAATACGTAGCATGAAACTACTCACCAAACGAAATAATATAATCCTTGAATCGAATAGAGTGTAAAAGTCCAACTAGTGCCCTGAACCAAGTATAAAAACTACACGTCACAACTAATTTAAAAACACTAAAAACTATAGGAACTAAGTAACCTCAACTAAAGCGCACTAACCCGGCTCCACCCAACTCACCACATTTTAAATATTACCTAAGTTCATGTTCTTCAAGGTTTAAAATCACCCAAAACATGGGTTCCGGTCAAACTTAATTAATTGTGACTTTAAGATAAAACATAATTTCAAACAAGCCTTCCCAACCTATTCGCTAACTTTGAAAATTACAAAACCCACTCCACGCTATTCAAAAAATTTCAATAACCTCCAGATATGATCTAATATATCCTAAGTTTCAAACCCAATTGGTTTCACTTGATTTGCTTATCAAAATAATTATCTACAATTTATTATATCCAAACAGGTTGTTTTCTGCAGCACTTTAAAGAAATTGACGGTTCTCTTAATATACACGAGCAATCAATGCAAGGCCAAAAAGGTACGAAACTAGACTCGTAACCGGTTCTAATGACACTAATTTGATAATTTTTAGATTTATACCCAAAGAGAACAACACTCCCGAATTTACTGTTTCGGACTGGTTTCCTGGACAGATTTGAATACCTCAATTTATATGGATTTTGACTCCCAAAAATTATGAAAAAATTCAGATATGCAATTCAACATGTAATTGATCTACTGTAAAAATTTCAGTTCAAAATTCACTCGTTTGATATGGTTTCTTGATTTTTAAAATTTGTGACTTTGTACAGAATTTTTAGACTACAATCTACACCCTCTACGTTGCACTCTCACAATCCAACCCATTACCATCCAAACACACCTTCAGCCCTTCACCTTACCAAAGCCATACATGCTAGCCTCCAAATAACCTCTGCACACAAGCCATACACTATATCCAAAAGAGTACTTAAGAATACCCAAAACAGTGGCACATCACAATGAAGAAAGAAGGGGAAAAAAAGTAAAAGAAGAGACAAAACAATTAAAACATTGGTCTACCTTGAATAATTTGCTTTAGATTCAGATGATTCCTAGAGACACCCAACGTAGCTTCTCTTCCCCTCTCTCCTTTCTTTCTCTCACGGCTGCTATGGGTTTGCTGCTACTATAGTGTAGATTAGGAAACCTAGGGTAGTTATATATTACGAGTCTAGTTTCGTACCTTTTTGGCCTTGCATTGATTGCTCGTGTATATTAAGAGAACCGTCAATTTCTTTAAAGTGCTGCAGAAAACAACCTGTTTGGATATAATAAATTGTAGATAATTATTTTGATAAGCAAATCAAGTGAAACCAATTGGGTTTGAAACTTAGGATATATTAGATCATATCTGGAGGTTATTAAAATTTTTCGAATAGCGTGGAGTGGGTTTTGTAATTTTCAAAGTTAGCGAATAGGTTGGGAAGGCTTGTTTGAAATTATGTTTTATCTTAAAGTCACAATTAATTAAGTTTGACCGGAACCCATGTTTTGGGTGATTTTAAACCTTGAAAAACATGAAATTAGGTAATATTTAAGAGTAACGGTGAGTTGGGTTGAGCCGGGTTAGTGCGCTTTAGTTGAGGTTACTTAGTTCTTATAGTTTTTAGTGTTTTTAAATTAGTTGTGACGTGTAGTTTTTATACTTGGTTCAGGGCACTAGTTGGACTTTTACACTCTATTCGATTCAAGGATTATATTATTTCGTTTCAGGTGAGTAGTTTCATGCTACGTATTTTTATAAATATTCCCTACCTAACTGTTGGAAAATTAAATTATTGTTTCATGACTAAACTGCTTTTGATAAATTATTATATTATCAATGGAATCAAATTATTTCAAACATGTGTGAATTTGGCATATCAGAACTATTTGTTTTGGTCTCATGTTTATAATGATGAACTACCATGTTTTGTAAACCGATGTGTATTGATTATTGGGACCATATGTGTATTTAGTCCAGTGGAACTTATTCCACTCAGTGTGGTGACTCGCCACTAGGGAACAGATCCGGTTGGGCCGTGATGACTCTAGTGCTCAACGATTGTAAGGAAAAGACCTTTAAAAACAACTAGGTGACCTTCAATCGGATCGCTTTTGAGAAAAGGCCCAAAGCACCTCGAGGATGACTCTTAGTTCGAAGTTTGATCCAACGGCTTGTAGCCTTGAGAACTGTGGTGGCATATTATTTGTTTTTCTTGGTACCTAAAATAATTGGTGTTCATGTTGTAATATGTTTTAAGTGGAAAATGTTGTTTATCATGTTCTTAAGTAGACATGAGTATTTTAAGTGTTGAACTGTGGAACCTTCTTTTGAAACAGATTGTATTTACCAGACTGTATGCCAATCTAGTTTCTGTGATATGTATATCTTATTTTGGAATTTATCCCTGTTTTCAAAACTGTATTTACTATCCATGTTGCTACTCACTGAGCTATCAGCTGACTTAGTTGTTTACCATTTCCAGGTGTTAGAAGGACTTAGAGTGGACTCATGGCGTAGCAGGGACTCTATTTCATGGACCTCTAGGGCATTTATTTAATTTGTTTTAGGTTGCTAGTCGAGTTTGTGCATATTTATATTTATTTTATTTTTTTTATATTCGGGTTCTCACAAGAAGTCCATCTGAAACTTTATTTTTAGAATGTAAAGTTGATGGAACTAACTTTTGTTACTAAGGATGTTTGTAACTATCCTATTATTGTTATGTACTTATTTTTAAAACACCAATATAGTTCCCTGCGTTGCTTATGAGACCTTGGGTCAATACCTTTTATGATCTGTCAAAAGAATGGTGCGCTACCTAAGAAAGCTGGACTTAGAAAGGAGGCTAACTTAACTCCCCCAGCGATCTGGGATCTTATTTGGTTATTGGCCATAGGACTCATTAGTGACTTTTCCTTGACTACAACCCCTAGTGTGGATTTAGGGGCATCACAACTTGTTATCAGAGCCTAGGTTCAACCCTTAGCTCATGAATCCCGATTCGCAACTCTAGAATCCCTTGTTCTCGTGATACTAGTGTAATTTACTATCACACTATTATATTTATTTAAAAGAAACTAACAATTAAAATCTTTTCCTCCACCCTAGGATGTCGTGCAAGTCAGGCATAATCGACATCAGTCTCAACACGTGGGAAGCATTCCACATATAAGGCAGGAGGGCCCTGTCCCTCAATACCGACTTCAGCCGCTGACGATGTAAATTCGCTGCCGAAGAGATGATTATCAAGGAGATACAAAAGGTAGAAACGGGCTATTCTTACTATACGAGGGAGCAAAATAGGTCCTTCGTTCGACGCGCAATGAAAAATGCAGTTCGAAAGGAGCAAGATGACCAAAAATGAACCCTCTAATGTGCCAAGCCTTGGCAGGCAAATGACCACACCAATTCCTGGTGCAAGGTAGTGAAGTAGTCTCACTACCCTAGATAGAACAACAGTCAACCAATGGAGGTGGAACAACCACCGGTGCAGCTAGGAACAACCCTAGCCTTCCCAATTGAGGTGTCCTCTGAGCACGTCTCCCGTTCGCCGATATATACACATCGTTCTCCTAGCCAGGCAATCGACTAGGCGGATGAGGACCCTAAAGAAGACTTCGACTGGTTTGGGAATAAGAGTTAATCTAGGGATAGTAAGCTAGACTTTTTGTAAGATCCACTCATGGTAGCAGGGACTCTATTTCATGGACCTCTAGGGCATTTATTTAATTTGTTTTAGGTTGCTAGTCGAGTTTGTGCATATTTATATTTTTTTTTTTTTTTTTGAAATTCATTTAGGATTATTTTTGATATGTGGGTTGTTTATATCCCGTAAGTTTGGATGGGTTTGATTACGGTTGATTTTGCCGTTTACAATTGTGGCATGTATGGATTGAGTTTTGGTTATTTATTATTGGACTATTGTTTAGTTGTTCAATGTGATTATGGATTCGTGTTTTAGGCTTACGTGTGCCTTGGGCTAAGGCCCTGTGGGTCACGGCCGATCATACCCGAGTTTGGGGTGTGACACTTCTCAAAACAACAAAAAGAAATTTCTAACTTTTCTAGGATAGCCAAATGTCTTCGAAGTTTTTCGGTTCGTCGTCTTCTATTGCAAGATCCTCTTTGGCACCTAGCATGATATGTCGTGAGCTTTGAATGCCCAGTAAACGCACACACACCCTGTTCCATTTTTCTAATACACAATAGCAATTACAACAACAGAGAAAGGGAGCATGATATTCAATAAATAACAAGGTTACATAGAAAGTTGTTAGTAGTCTAGAAATCTCCCAAAGAGATTTCATCCTCTCAACCTCAAGAATTGGGCGCAAATTATTCGATATGCCCCCTCTTTTGTTGCTTTCTTGCAGACTTTACCTCGGATGCTTATCAACAGTTATATACCACGTAGCGCCAACCGAAAGGCCTCAAAAGAAATGATAAATTAGGCCTTGCCCAAATCCCTCCTCATACCGAAACCTCATAGGGTCCGAATACAACCACTCCATTCAAGGGTTCCGAACAACCATTTGCGCAAGACTTGCTCGTTTTAATCCACTACTAATATCAAACTTAACATTCTCATCATTCATCATATATAACTAGTGTGGGTCAACCCTCTTTACCAACCCATTTAGCTTTCCTTTTTTCATTAAGTCCATTACACATTAATAGTTAGCACAAGTAAAAACATAATAAGGCTATTCTATGTAAAACTCAAGCATGCAAGTATAACATCTATTATAAACAAACATGTCATAATACGTTCAATTATACACGAATGATAGCACAAAAGCATTAAATTACAACAAGAACCACACTGTTCAGATTTCCAGCACGGTACCGGTTTAAAAATAAATATAGAAAAAATATTTTTAATAGTTTCAGAAATGCGACTTCTTGAGGATTTGTAGAGAATCAAGTATAGTTTCAGAATCATCTTATGAAAGTAGAGTAGTTTTTTTAGATTTTTAGATATTTAAGAAATACACAGGCTTAGTCCAGATTCGACAACTGTTACAAAAACTGGTATTTCTCTTAAAATACTCATTATTTGCATTGAAATAAATTTTGTTTGAAAGCTAACTATTGGAGGAAGATTTCGATATAAAAATGAATGTGAGATCATTTTTCTGGAATTTTCTAGAAATTTCTAAAGTTTTCTGTTTTTTACAGATTCTTTGCACCAAGTACTTAGAAAAATAAAAGGAGTCATAAAAATGCATCCATGGTCTTAGAAAACTTCTCACATACTTTATATATGTCAAATAATTTCCCTTTAAAACAGATTTTGAGTTCATGAAGGTTTTCTATTATAAAAAATAAAAAAAAAAATCAAAAACCTTGGTAAGAGCCTACTGGAAATTTCAAAGAATGAGAAAAACATTTCATTTTCAAACCATACTTCATCTAGCAAATGTAGTAACTACTAGTAAATGTAAGATACCTTTTTAGCATATATTATGAAGAGAAAAAAAAAACATGATAATTCATTGAGAGAAGAGGTGTATGGATTTACCTTTGTTGCTAGAGCTTTCCTACTTTCCTTTTCTTTTTTGTTCTTTCTCTCTTTTTCTCTGAAACTTACAAGCTCTCTTTCTCTTTCTTATCTCTTAAAACCGGTTGTGTGTGTGTGTTTTTGAGTGAAGAAAATCAACTTGTAAGGTGTTTTTTTTTTACATGCTAAGAGGAGAGAGAAAGGCTTGTTTGGTTTGGTTGGATTCCAACAGAAACTTTAAAGTTTGGTTGTATTCCAATTAGAATTAGTGTTAGTTAATCTTGATTACGAAAAAGTAATCTTACTTAGTTGCTAATTGGGAGACAAAAGGACATAGCAATAAATGCTAGTCATTCAAAATATATTTTCAAAGATATATCAAGATATTCTATATAAAAAAAAAAATAGTTTTGTTTTTTTTTTCTTGTCCCTCCTACACTATTCCTACACTATTCACAACCGGATGGTCCTCTTTTACACATGTGGGAAATCTTTTTTTTATATATGTAATATATAATAAATATTATGTATATATCAATATAATAATAGTTGTACCTTATTTGATTAAAATATTAAGGTGTTTGGGACCAAAATGCAATAATAAAGAAAGAAAATAGCTAAATTTGAAAATTTGAAATGAAATATATATTTAGGTCATATAATCAATGAAATAACGATAGGAAAATAAATTTAGTCATGTGGTGTTGGTTCGCAACAAAAGGCGAGATACTAGGTTAAAACAGCGATTACCGAAAACTAGGGTTTTTCTCTTATAAATTTTCATTCTAGTGTTTCTAATTCATTATTATTTTTTTTAAATTTCCCTAAGTTCTCAGAGTCGATTAGGGTTTGCCAGTTAACTCGTGTAGTTGTTCTGATTTATAGGGTTTAATTTGCAAGAAATGGAGAAACAAGATTTCTTATTGAAATTCTTCAACTACAAGGGTTTGGGGAAATTACAAAAAGTTTGGGGCCTCACACCCAATATTGTATTTGCAGTCAATTTATTAGCAAAATATATTTCTATATCAACCTGAACTCATTGGAATGAATTAAAGCATATATTACGTCATTTTTGTGAAATAACCGATATGGGTTTATTTTTCAAAGCTGCAGCTAATTAGATATGCAGATGCTGGATACCTCTATGATCCACATAAAGGCAAATCATAAACAAGATATGTTTTTATCTATGAAAATATTGTTATGTCTTGGCGATTAGCAAACAAACATTGACGTTTACTTCTTTAAATCATTCAGAGATACTTGTAATTTATGAAGTAAGTCGAGAATGTATCTAGCTTAGATCCATGATCCATCACATTCAGGAAAGATACAGATTGTCTTTAACAAAAGATAGTCCAACCATATTATATGAAAAGAATGTTGCGTGTATCACACAGATCAAAGATGGTTATATCAAAGATACGCTTAAGTAATAATCTGGTAGATATGTTTACTAAGCATTACCGATTGCAACATTCAAGAGACCCGGTACATAATATTAGGATGCGTCGACATAAAGATCTATTATACAACATTGATGAGGAGTCATCTATTTAAGTAGATTTGTAGATTGTACTATTTTTCCTTCGTCTGAGGTTTTTTCTCACTAAGTTCCTTTAGCAAGGTTTTAATGAGGCAATTTAAACAAATCACATACGAGAATATTGTACTTTTTTTCCTTCACCCTAGGTTTTTTCCCACTTGATTTTCTTTGGTAAAGTTTTAACGAGGCATATTCTTAGTATATGGTTATCTAAGGGAAAGTGTTTTGAAATATTTTGATAACTATCAAAAGAGATGAATTGGAATTCTATTAAGTTTTTGGGCCAAAGTGGAAATATGGGATAGTTTTACCATGTGGAAAGTAAGGTATCCTATGTGGTAAACTACATGGTGCGGTGAATAGTGGTAAATAGTGAGAGTTTTGTCACCTATAAATTGGTGAGTTTGCATGGTAATGAATATATATAAAAACTATTTATTAAATATGTGGTCCTTTATTTCCTCTTTCATTGTGGTTTTTTCTTCTTTATTTTCTTTAGTTTTATAAAAAAATTTAAGTATTATTGTTTTACTATTGGAGGGATTAGGTGCAGTATTATTTTAATTTTATAAGGAAATTATTTATTTATTTAAATTGCTGACATGCCAATGTATAATTGGGTAGCACAAATTACAATGCACAGAAAGAAGGGTAATGTTAGAAATATTAAATTTTTTACTGAATAAATGACCAAATGTCTCACATAAGTATAGGGTCTACATTTACCCCACACACATGAGAGACATTTTATTACTTACTTAGTAGAAAATTTGGGGCCTATAGCATTTTCCCTGAAAGAATTACAGCACTAATATAGATATAGATCTGACTGAATTAAATGTTGACCAAAGGTCAAACATACACCAATCCAACGGCCATGATTCTACCTTACTTTGCCGTCAAATAATCAATCACACATCCTTTACGGTAAGCGTCAAAACCACCTAAGTCAAAAAAAAATTAAAATATACAGATAAAAAAATGAAGAATAAAAAAGAATAAATTACACTTTAGTCTTTTTATGTTTCGCCATTCAAATTTATTTTTTTTCACTTTGATCTTTGATATTTTAAAATTTTTCACTTTTACTCTTAAAATTATATAAAAAATATCACAATAACTATCACATAATATAAAAAATATATTATTATATTATAATTTAAGTTTGTGTTATAGAAGTGAGCATGGTTTGGATTGGACCGATTTGGGATGAAATCATGACCAATTCGTGAACTACGATTGCATAAAAATTAGAATCAATTTGAACTGTTTAAACCATGGAATCAAACCGAACCAAACCATTTAAATACGGATCAATTCAGTTTGGAACCACAATTTCACACAATAAAAATCATATAACATTATTCTAAAAACATTCAACATTTAGCAAATGAATATAAGTTTATCATCTAATAAATAAATAAAAGTTCAACATCTAGCAAATAAAACTCTCATCTAACAAACATTTTGTTGTGACAATAACAGTTACAAAACTAAACTTATGCTAAATAATTTATAAAAAAAAAAGTAACAAAAGTAACAGCACAACACAACAACATCAGCAACATCAGATGAGCTTCACTTTTTCAGTCATTTCTTGAACAATTTCTAGCCTCACTAACCCAGCTTCTCCAATCTTGGTCCAACAAATCAGAAATTGGTAGGGTCGACCATAAAGTGTTTCAAATGGTGCCATCTGAATACTAGCCTGGAAGCTGTTGTTATAAGCAAATTCTACTAAGGGTATATGTCATTCCCAGTTGCCCCTGAAGTCCACAACGCACACCCTCAACATATCTTCCAATGTTTGGATGGTGTACTCAGATTGTCCATCCGTTTGTAGGTGAAAATTAGTGCTGAAACATAACTCGGTACCTAGAGCTTCTTGCAGACTTCCCAAAAAATGAGAGGTGAATCGTGGATCGCAATCTGATACTATGGATATCGAAATTTCGTGTAGTCCAATGATTTCCCCAATATAGAGCTTGCACATTGACTTTAAAGTGTCAGTTATCTTATAGGGTAAGAAATGTGCTGACTTAGTGAGGCAATCCACTATTACCCATATAGCATCACGCCATTTGGGTGTCTTGGGCAACCTCGGTCACAAAGTTCATTGCCACGTGCTCCCATTTCCATTCAGCTATTGGCAACGGTTGCAACGTTCCTCATGGTTTCTGATGTTCTGCCTTCACTTGCTAGCACGTTAGACACCTTGCAACACATCTAGCCACATCATTCTTTATTCTACTCCACCAATACTGCCTTTTCAAATCTTGGTACATTTTAGTTCCTCTTAAATGTACTGCAAATATAGAGTGATGACATTCCTTAAGTACTTTTTCCCTAAGCAACTCGTCATTTGGCACAAACAATCTACCTTGATATCCTAAACTCCCATCAGGGTGAATTGCCTAATCGAGCATTAGTTCTCCTGACTCTATATGTGTCTCAACATAGGCTACTTCTTGATCGTGCTTCTGAGCCTCTATGATCTCACTTATTAATTTAGGCATCACCTTCTGTTCACCAAGGTATACTTTCGTGTCTTGAGCCTCTATTTGAATTCCAAGTTCATTGAGTGTCTTAACCATACCCCATTCATTCATGACTAATTTAGCTATCATTCCCCTATTCTTGCAACTTAGTGCATCTGCAACTACGTTGGCTTTATCGGGATGATATGAGAGAGTGAATTGGAGATCCTC
The DNA here is from genome assembly GCA_025200525.1 of Camellia lanceoleosa. Classification (NCBI taxonomy): domain Eukaryota; kingdom Viridiplantae; phylum Streptophyta; class Magnoliopsida; order Ericales; family Theaceae; genus Camellia; species Camellia lanceoleosa. The sequence continues at coordinate 44,777,903 of CM045772.1, forward strand.
AAGATACTCCATCCATTGTCTCTGTCTCAAGTTAAAGTCCTTCTGTGTAAATAGATATTTCAAGCTCTTGTGATTTGTGAAAATCTCAAATTGTTCCCCATACAGGTAATGTCGTCATTGCTTTAAAACAAAAACTACGGATGCCAATTCCAAGTCATGCATTGGGTAGTTACGCTCATGTGGTTTCAACTGCCTGGATCCATATGCAACTACCTTTCCATTTTGCATGAGCACGTAGCCTAACCTTTCCTTAGACGCATCGCAATACACAATGTACCCCACTTTTCGTTCTGGGATAATCAAAATTGGCACACTAGTTAATCTTTTCTTTAGCTCTTGGAAGGATTTTTAGCAAGCTTCATCCCAATCATACTTTACTTCCTTTTGCGTCAAACGAGTCATTGGTCTGGCTAGTTTAAAGAAATCTTGGATGAACCTTCGGTAGTAACAAGCTAATCCTAAGAAACTATGAATTTCTGACACAATTTTTGGTTGTCTCCAATCTAAGACTGCTTCTACCTTAGCTGGATACACCGCAATCCCATTCTCAGACACTACGTGTCCTAAGAACGTCACTTTTTGTAACCAGAACTCACATTTGCTTGCTTTGGCATACAACTGATTGTCTCTAAGAACTTGAAAAACAATCCTTAAATATTACTCATGCTCTTTCTCAAACTTCGAATATACTAAAATATCATCAATGAACACCACCACAAACTGGTCAAGATATGGTGTGAAGATCTTGTTCATTAGGCTCATAAATATTGCTTGCGCGTTGGTTATTCCGAAGGGAATTACTACAAACTCGTAGTGACCATACTTGGTTCGAAAGACAGTCTTTGGTATATCCTTATCCTTGACTTGTAGTTGATGATAAACCGACCTGAGATCGATCTTTGAATAATACTTTGAGCCTCTAAGTTGATCAAAAAGATCATCAATCCTTGGGAGCGGGTATCGGTTCTTGATCGTGACCTGGTTGAGTTAATAGTAATCGATGCATAGTCTTAATGACCCATCTTTCTTTTTACCAAATAGAACGGGTGCTCTCCAGGGTAAAGTACTTGGCCTAATGAATCTCTTTTCAAGCAACTCCTGTAGTTGTGTCTTTAATTCTTGTAGCTCTGCCAGTGCTATATGATATGGGGCCATAGATATTGGAGTAGTTCCAAGTTGTAGCTCAATACTGAAATCCACCTCCCAAGTTGGTGGCAATCCCAGTAATTCCTCAGGAATACATCCACATATTCGCATACTACTCGCGAGAGTTCTAATTCTGTTTGGTCCTTCTCATTTAAAATCAAACTTGTTATTTTACCCACAAGTTGATCGTGCCACCGTGTCCTATGTTTTGTTGAAGTTAGGTGTACACACCTCATTTTTTACTGACCTTAAGACTCAGACGTCATCGATTGAGTGCTTGGTGATTGCGCATGTTGTGCTCGTTTCGAGGTTTCAGAGTTCTTGGCTGAGAGCCTCGCCTCCAAACCTCGGGACCCTTTGTACTTTGACTCGGTCCGCAGACCAAGTTTTGTTTTCTTTTCCCAGAGAGAGGGAGAGGTCTTGTGGACTATCTCTCGGTGGTCGTAGGCTACTCTTTGTGGTCATAGGCTACTGTTCCCATTTGGAGACTAGTTTCCGGTTTTCAGAGCCGTAGGCCGTACGCCTCGACTCGGGACCGCTTAACATTCTCCATTTGGCACGATTTTTGAAACACACCTTGTTTCCTTTGTCTAGAGGGACACTGTGGTCCGGGAGGCCACTTTTGTAGTCGTACGCCACTTTTGATGCTCGACAGCTGGTTTTTGGGGCTCCCGGCCGTGCGTTTTGCCTCCCGAACCCTCGCCTTGCATCCGTTTTGGTTTGTCTTAGGTACAAACCTTACTTTCCATGTTTGGGAGGTCGTACAAGGGTGGGAGACTAGCTTTTATCCTTGGAGACCACTTTCTCCTCGCCAGCCGATTTTCTGGTCGGGAAACTGGTTTTCTTGGTCTTTGGGCCACATTTTCTGGTTTCCCACCCCACCATGGGCTTGCTTTCAGTGTGGAGACCACCAATTCCCTTGGAGACCAAATTTTATCCTTGGAGACCACTTTTGTGGTCGTACACCACTTTTTGTGCTCAACAGCCAGTTTTTGAGGCCCCCGGCAACGCGTCTTGCCTCCCGAACTCTCGTTTTGCATCCGTGTTGGTTCCTTCTTGGCACGAACCTTGTTTTCCTTGTTTGGAAGGTGGTACAAGGGTGGGAGGCCAGCTTTTATCCTTGGAGACCACTTTTCTCCCCGCCAGCCGGTTTTCTGGTCGGGAAACTAGTTTTCTTGGTCTTTGGGCCACATTTTCTGGTTTTCCACCCCACCATGGGCTTGCTTTCAGTGTGGAGACCACCAATTACCCTGGCTGGCCACTTTTTTTTGAAAAACCAAAAAAAGTGGTCAGCCGACCAAAAAAAGTAACGGGCCGACTAGTTTTTCTGGTCGACAGTTTTCCTTCTGTTTTAGCAGACTGAATGGATGTCAACTGTGCCAGCTGGAGGGCACATACTATATCCTCCATACACGTGTATGGAGGGATTACATCCAAGTTTTAGCTTCTCTAAGAAGCTTGAATCCCTTGAACCCTTTGTTTTTCTATAAGAGAGGCTCTCCCTCTCCATTCCAGAGGTTCTGATTTTTTGCCTAAGTCTTGAGCATATATCTCCCTCTATATCTCCATATTTTGTGCCTTAAAAGTGCTTTGTCTCTTCACTTGTGCACACAACCTCCTAGCCAAGCACCACCCTTTTGTTGTTGAGGCATCTTGAGGTTGTTTCTGGAGTTTTTGGTTTGGTTTAAGCTCAAAAAAACCTACTGGAGTTGCAGCTTTGAAGAAGTTCATCAAGGGTGAGTTTTTGAACCTTAAATCTCCCTTTCTTGCTTAAGCTTTTAGCCTATCTTGCATGCTGTTTTGAGCTTAACTTATAACTGATAAAAGTTGTGTTTTTATATGCTTTTGATCTTTATTTAAGATCACTTTGGTGTTTGGGATTGTTTACCCCATCTTAGGCCTTGTTTGGCCTCATTTTTGTGCCATATTTGTAAGCTTCGGGACCACCTTGTATTGGCCTTCTCACCACTGAAATCTAGAGGGATTTTAGTGGTGGGAATGGTGTTTTAAGGTCCTAAGAAGGAGAGGGTCACCCTCTCTCCTTTGTGTCCTCTTTACATGCTTCATTTGCCTCATGTTTGAGCACCTTTGGTAAGTGTGTGTTGGCCATGTCTTAGCTTGTATTTGTGGTTATTTTGCTGAGGCATACCACTATTTTTTCTTAGTTTGGACACCCCTTACATGGTTAATACACTTGTAGTGTAAATCACACAAACTAGTCTTGTAGGCCTCATGTTTGAGCATGTATTTCTAGCTTGATTTCGAGCCATCTCAGTAGGTTTTTGGTGATGTTTTAACATGCCTTAGATCTTTTTTGGGTTGGTTTGGTTTGCTCTTGCATGCCTAATACACTTGTAGTGTAAATCCCTTAAACTAGCTTTATATGCTTCATGCCTTGACATGCCATTCTAGCTTGTTTTCTTCCCATTTTAGCATGTTTTTGGTGATATTTTACCATGTCATGACTCTATTTTGGTTTGGTTTGGTTGGCCTTTACATGCTCCATACACTTGCCATGCAATCCCATGAAATAGCCTAACATGCATCATATTGGCACATGTCTTTTTAGCATGCTTTTGGCTTGACTTCAAGAAGACTTTGTTCATGTTTTTCCATGTTTAAGGTCTGATTTTGGTTTTCTTGGTCATCCATGACTTGCTTTGTATAGCTTTGGTTCAACCTAGCTTGTTTGCTTTGTGCATCGGGTCCACTAGCATGCATTACTTGGCTCATTTCAATGATTTGGCATCATTAGTTATGCTATTTCAGTCCATGTTTCATGGCTGTTCACTTGCATTTGTTACTCAATCAATGCGTTGGAGGGTCCCCCCTTTATGCCTTAACATGAGCCATTGTGTATGCATTCATGCCTTTGCTTGCGAGCCATCATTTTAGTGCTTATTTGGGGTTATTTTGCCATTATATAACTTTGATTTTTGTTGGTTGAGTCATCCCATGCTTGGTCCTAATAGGTGTAGTGTAATCCACCTTATTTGCCTTGTATGCATTATGCCTCATACCCCTTATGCTAGCATATTTTGGCTTCCATCCATGCATGTTTTAGTCTCATATTAACATGTACTAGGACTATTTTTGGTTTTCTTAATGACATGCTTTATGTTTTGTATACTTGTAGTGTAAATGCTTTTGCTTGCCTCAAGCTTTGAGAACCATTGCATGCTTTATTTGTGCTGTGTACTTGATTTGGCATCACTTAACATCACATTTCAGAACATATAGACTTGCCATGTTCTCACTTCATTCATGTTTTGAATGCCTTTGATGGTTATGCATTATTGCCTAGTTCATGCCTTAGTGTGTATGCTTGCATGCCTAGGACTTTAGGCCCTCATCCTGGCATATTTTGGTCTTTGTTAAGACCTATTTCAACTCTGTCCATGCTTAGTTCATGCATATTTTCCATGCATTACATGCCTTATGTGTAGCCCTCTTTGATAGCTCTCATGCCTTAGGACCCTTACATGTTCTACTTGCTTTGTTTGAGTGATTTAGCATCATTTCTTACTTAATTTCAGTGCACTTAGTGTCTTTACACTTGCACAATTGTCACTCTTTGAGCACTCTTGAGAGTTGTGCTCTTGGGCCTCTTGTGTTGGCCAATGCATTGTACATGCATGCTTTGCATTTCGTGCCTTCATTTCATCCCAATGGCCACCGAGTTGGGCATGGCTGAGGCCTATCCATCTTGGTTTAAGTCCATTGTTGCATTGTGTATGCCATGTCATAATTCGTTGTGCATGTTATGTTATTGTTTGCATTGAGCATGCCATGATCATATTGCATTGAGTATGCCATATTGTCCATAGCATTGTGTATGCCATGTAGTTACATTGCATGTTTGCCATGTTGCTTGCATTGTGTTTGGAATAGGTGTTAGTCCAAACACGGGAAACGAGGGACGTTTCATACTTCAAGTGATGAAACGTGCCTTAATTCCCGGTCGTCGACGCTCTTGATTACCCATGATAGAGTTTTAGGCATTATGCATTTACTTGTACATTCATTTCCATATTGAATTGTGCAACTTTGCCTTTCGGCCATCATGCATTGAAATGCGTGATTGGTGGCCCGAGGGTCGAGAACCACACCCCCTTGAGTTCATTACATGATAGGGAGGGTGGTTGTGCACATATATACTGCAAATACTTTGCCATGCCCCTGTCTTGCTCTCTGTTGTAGCAAACCAGAAACTAGCAGCAAAAACTGGTCGACCGACCAGATAAAGTGGCTATCCAACCACTTTTTCTGGTTTTCAGCATAAAAAGTAGACGGCAGGTGGTCTTTAAGGCCAATAGCTGGTCGGCAGCCTTCCCATAGATTCCCAGGGTGGAGTTTCAGCCTTCTGGAGCTTTGTGCAGTGTTCTGGGACCAGTTACAAATAGAGACAAGTTGGGGCATCGCGATGGATTTCCAAGTGAAGCAATTCGAGCATGCATGCATCCCTCGTCATAAGGCCATTCCAGTGTTTTGTTAGCTTAGAATGTATATTTGTCTCAATTTTGGTTGTGTAATAATTAATTAGCTAGAATAGTTAGTTCATTAGTCGATTCTATATTATTTATTCGAACCATCCGTCGAGAGGGCACATTTGTTGTAATAAGTATGCGTGTGTGTGATGCATGTCTTCTAACCCCACGTCTTTCTCCCTTTTATTTACTAGCTTACGATGGTTAGTATTAGGGCATATTTTGTTTAGCATACCTTATGCTTGCATGCGTGCATTCATTCATCTGTATTGCATGCACCGGGCTCAGCGCATCATACTAACTGCATTGTATTTCGATCCCAATTTGAATACATGTATCAAGTGTTGCATTTCACATGACATCTTAGGATAGCCGAGGCTATTTCTAGTTGCATTTTGCATGTGTTGTATTAGCCATCTTAACATAACTAGGATCATGCATTGATTACTAACTAGTTTCTGTTTTGGCTCGGAGTACTCGGTGAGTGTTTATGCTTTAGCATCTTGCATGAGTGTGAGTGTTGCCATGATAGCATACTTGTCATGAGGCTAACTACTTAAGTGATATAACTGCCTGAATGCTTATGGGTAAAGGTTGGATTACTTGAATTGGAATGATTCATTGATTGCGAGTTTTAAGCCCACTTGAGAATGGCAAAATCATGTTTTCCTAAGCCCACTTGAGGGTGGCAAAATCCGCATTTTAGTCTACTTGCGAGTAGTAAACCGCTTTCAAAAACAAACATAAGATGTTTTGTTCCAACTTAAGCGATCCAGTCTATACTTGTATACTGTGCGCATCACATAGTAATTCTAGGTTAATAACCAGAATAAGAGCACATGTGTTTTCAAAAACAAAATATCATGTTAGTAAAGGTCGATCTTTGATCGAGCGAGCGGGGGTGCTCATTGCATGACCTTCCCCTCTCGTACCCAAATTCCCGAGCCGAGGCAACTTTGGTGATGACGGACATGTGGCCTTAGGCACGAGTTAGGGTTTCCTAAATTTTCCAAAAATAAAATATTTAGGTAGCGACTCTATATCTGGCAAAGCAGTCCATGTTTGACACTTCTTTCTAAAAATCAGTTTTTCAAAATGATTTGCCAGATTTGGACTCTTTGGTGATTTATCAATCTCGCATTGCACTTTGCAAGATCAGATTAAGAACCGTGACATGTAGTCCGAACTGTAGTGAGCCCAATGAACAAAATGGGATTTTCTCGGGACATTCGGGCGCGTCTACAGTAGGGAATCTTGCATATCCCCCTTAAACTGGAAATGTGTTCTGTCGGGCGCGTGAGCCATTACCTTTCTTTGACGGCAATTGATCACTGTTCGATAGGCAGACAACTAGTCCATGTCCAAAATGATATTGAAGTCTAATATCTCCATGACATGAAGGTTGCAAGTCAGGCGTAAGTCTGAGACTCCTATCTTACAATCCTTACATATCAACCCTATCCGAATGCACCCTCCCATAGGTGATATTACAGTTAAAGCGGTTTCTAAGAGTTCACATACAAGTTCTAATGACTTAGCACAAGCAGGGGATATAAAAGAGTGTGACGCGTCAATATCAAATTAAACATGCACCTAATAATTATATAGTACTAAATTACCCTCAATTACGAATGAGCCTCCCTCATTTTCTTGTAAGACAAAGACTCTGTCAGTTGCCTTCTGGTTGCCACTAGTCCTGGCATTCTGAGTTCCTCCGTTCTTCTGGTGCTGCTGCCCGGTAGATCCTGTCTTGTTTACCCAGGGCTTTTGTCCACCCAATGCCTAGGCATTTGCTCCGGAGCCTCCTCCCCTAGTATCCTGATGGAGGGAGTTGGGGGCATTAACTCTTTTGTGCCCCAGTTGTTGGCAATGAAAGCACTGGAGTTAGCCCATCGGTCTTGGTTGATAATCTCTTTCTGGATTTGTTGTTGTAGTTGTTGCCATTGTTGTTGTGGTTGTGGTCTTGATTAGGGCTTCGGGGCCATATTTCCTTTATGGTCCCTCTGAGGTCCTACAAATGTCTGACCCCCTTTCCGCTGTTTCCAAGTCTTCCTAATATCGACTACTTCCCTTTCAGATTCTAATGTCGTCTTCAATACTTCGGCATATGAGTGGAGTTGTTGCGGAAGAACTTTTCCCTTAATTATAAGGTCTAGCCCCCACTCGAACATCCTTACTTTCTCCTCATCATTAGCTACATATCTAGTTGCATAACCAACTAACTCTTCAAATTTTGCAGCGTATTGAGTTATGGTCATATTCCCGTGCTTCAGGTTCTGGAATTCCCTGACTCACTCTCGCCTAACTATACTAGGAAAATATTTATTCAGGAACAAATCCTTAAACTAGTTCCATGACATGTTTGTAATGTCATGGGTATTCTTGATTAGTTCCCACCAATGATTAGCTTTGTTGTATAGCTCAAACACCGCTAAGGCTATTCTATCAGCATCTTCAGTTATCCCCATAGTATCCAGCATTTTCTCTATCTGTCGAAGACAATTTTCGACCACTCTCGGGTCTGGTACTCCTGTGAATTTTGGAGGCCTTTGTTTTCTAAACTCCAAAAAGAATTGAGTCCTTTCGTTTGGTCGATTGTTCCTTAGTTGTCCTAGTTCTTCCAGAATTTGATGCCCAAGATTATTAGGGATGTTGGCTCTTATGGGCATGAGTCCATGCTAATTTTTGGGACGATTCCAGGCATGGTTGCTAGTCTGCGAGTAGTCATTGGCTCGCATATCCACCATTTTGTTCATGGTATGAGATAAGTTGGTTTCTAGATTTTTAGCTGGATGTAATCTTTCTACCAGATTTGAAATTAAGGTTTAGTTTTCTTAGGGTGTGACGAATATTAAAACAAGTAACAGTTAACAAATATAAATCAAATCATCATTTCATATACTTATATTAGGCCTTAGTACAGAAGGCTTCCATATCAGAGTTTCATTCAAAAGGCATTACACACATCATAGTCACAAAGTTACAACATACATCTTAAGGATCTCTACCATGAGTGGATCTTACAAAAAGTCTAGCCTACTATCCCTAGATTAACTCTCATTCCCAGAGCAGTCGAAGTCTTCTTCAGGGTCCTTATCCGCTGAGTCGATTGCCTGGCTAGGAGAACGGGGTGTATATATCGGCGAAAGGGAGACGTGCTTAGAGGACACCTCGATTGGGAAGGCTGGGGTTGTTCCTAGCTGCACCGGTGGTTGTTCTACCTCAATTGGTTGACTCTTGTTCCGTCCAGGGTAGTGAGACTCGCCACTTTCCACTTGCACCAGAAATTGGTGTGGTCATTCGCCTGCCAAGGCTCGGTGCATCAAAATGTCCATTCTTTGGTGATCCTGCTCCTTTTGGAATGCATTTTTCATTGCGAGACTTAGGTATTATAGGTGTCGTCGAACCAAGGACCTCTTTTGCTCCCTCGTATAGTAAGAATAGTTCGTTTCTACCTTTCATATCTCCTTGATAATCATCTCTTCGGCGGCAAATTCACATCGTCAGCGACTGAAGTAGGTATTGAGAGGCAAGGCCCTCTTGCCTTGCTTGCGGAATGCTCCCTACGTGTCAAGACTAATGTCGGTTGTCTGGCGGCTTGCTAACGACATCCTAGGGTAGAGGGAAGAGATTTTAATTGTTAGTTTCTTTTAAATAAATATAATAGTGTGATAGTAAATTACACTAGTGTACAGGGGTAAGGGATTCTAGAGTTGCGTATCAGGTTGCGCAGGCTAAGGGTTGAACCTAGTCTCTAATAACAAGTTGTGACGCCCCAAAATCTACACTAAGGGTTGTAGTTAAAGGAAAGTCACTAATGAGTCCTATGGCCAATAACCAAGTAAGATCCCAAATTGCTGGAGGAGTCAAGTTAGCCTCCCTTCCAAGTCCAGCTGTCTTAGGTAGCGCACTATCCTTTTGACAGATTTTAAAAAGTATTGACCCAAGGTCTCATAACCAACGTAGGGAACTATATTGATCTTTTAAGTATAAGTACATAACAATAATAGGATAGTTACAAACATCCTTAGTTACAAAAGTTAGTTCCATCAACATTACATTCCAAAAATAAAGTTTCAAATGGACTTTTCAAAACAACAAAAAGAAATTTCTAACTTTTCTAAGATAGCCAAATGTCTTTGAATGTTTCCGGTTCGTCGTCTTTTACTACAAGCTCTTCTTCGGCACTTGGCATGACATGTTGTGAGTTTTGAATGCCCAGTAAACGTATATACACCCTGTCCCTTTTTTTCCTATCTAATAAACAATAGCAATTACAACAACAGAGAAAGGGAGCATGATATTCAATAAATAACAAGGTTACATGGTTAGTTGTTAGCAGTCTAGAAATCCCCTAAAGAGATTTCATCCTCCCTACCCTAAGAATTGGACGCGGATTATTTGGCATGCCCCTTCTTTTGTTGCTTTGTTGCTGACCTTACCTTGAATGTCTACCAATTGTTATATACCACATAGCTCCAACCGTAAGGCCTCAAAAGTGACGATAAATTGGGCCTTGCCCAAATCCCTCCACACACTGAAACCACCTAGGGTTCGAATACAACCGCTCCATTCAAGGTTCTGAACAACCACTTGTGCAAGACTTGCTCGTTTTAATCCACTACTAATATGAAACTTAACATTCTCATCATTCAACATGTATAACTAGTGTGGGTCAACCCTCTTTACCAATCCATTTAGCTTTTCCTTTTTTCATTAAGTCCATTACACATTAATGGTTAACACAAATAAGAGCATAATAAGGCTATTCTAGGTAAAACTCAAGCATGCAAGTATAACATATATTATAAACAAACATGTCATAATAAGTTCAATTATACATGAATAATAGCACCAAAGCATTAAATTGTAACAAGAACCACACTGTTCAGCTTTCCATCACGGCACCGATTTAAAAATAAATATAGAAAAAATATTTTTAATGGTTTCAGAAACGTGGCTTCTTGAGGATTTGTAGAGAATCAAGTATAGTTTCAGAATTATTTTATGAAAGTAGAGTGGCTCTTTTAGATTTTTAGATATTTAAGAAATACATAGGCTTAGTCCAAATTGGACAACTGTTACAAAAATAGGTATTTCTTGTAAAATACTCATTCATTTGCATTGAAATAAATTTTTCTTAGAGGCTAACTGTTGGAGAAAGATTTCGATGTAAAAAAGAATGTGAGATCATTTTTCTGGAATTTTCTAGAAATTTATAAAGTTTTCTGTTTTTAACAGATTCTTTGCACCAAGTATTTAGAAAAATAAAATGAGTCATAAAAACACATCCATGGTCTTAGAAAAAATTGGCACATACTCTATATATGTCAAATAATACCTCTTTAAAATAGATTTTGAGTTCATGAAGGTTTGCTATAAAAAAAAAAAAAATCAAAACTTGGTAAGAACCTGCTGGAAATTTCAAAAAAGAAGAAAAACATTTTATTTTCAAACCATACTTCATCTAGCAAATGTAGTAACCACTAGTAACATGTAAGATACATTTTTAGCATATATTATGAAGAGAGAAAAAAAAAAACATGATAATTCATGGAGATAAGAGGCGTATGGATTTACCTTAGTTGCTAGAGCTTTCCTACCTTCCTTTTCTTTTTCGTTCTTTCTCTCTTTTTCTCTCAAACTTACAAGCTCTGTCTGTTTCTTCTCTCTTAAAACCAGTTGTGTATGTGTGTGTTTTTGAGTGAAGAAAATCAACTTTTAAGGCATTGTATTTATAGGCCAAAAGGAGAGAAAAAGGCTTGTTTGGTTTGGTTGGATTCCAATGGGAACTATTCAAGTTTGGTTGTATTTCAATTAGAATTAGTGTTAGTTAATCTTGATTAGGAAAAAGTAATCCTACTTAGTTGCTAATTGGGAGACAAAAGGACATAGCAATAAATACTAGTCATTCAAAATATATTTTCAAAGATATATCAAGATATTTTATATAAAAAAATAGTTTTTTTTTTCTCTTGTCCTTTCTACATTATTCACAACTGGATGGTCCTCTTTTACAGATGTGGGAAATCTTTTTATTATTATTATTTATATATATAATATATTATAGGTATTATGTATATATCAATATAATAATAGTTGTACCTTATTTGATTAAAATATTAGAGTTTTGGGGGCCAAAATGCAATAATAAAGAAAGAAAAGAGCTGAATTTGAAATTTTGAAATGAAATATATATTTAGGTCATATGATCAATGAAATAACAATAGAAAAATAAATTTGGATCACGTGGTGCTGGTTCACAACAAAAGGCGAGATACTAGGCTAAAACAGCGATTACCAAAAACTATGATTTTTCTCTTATAAATTTTCATTCTAGGGTTTCTAATTTATTATAATTATTATTTCAAATTTCCCTAATTTTTCAGAGTCAATTAGGGTTTGCCGGTTAGCTCGTGCAACCGTTCCTGATTTCCAGGGTTTAATTTGCAAGAAATGGAGAATTAGGGTTTCTGATTGAAATTCTTCAACTATAAGGGTTTGGGGAAATTACAAAAAGTTAGGGACCTCACACCCAATATTGTATTTGCAGCCAATTTATTAGCAAAATATATTTCTATATCAACCTGAAGCCATTGGAATGAAGTAAGGCATATATTATGTTATTTTTGTGAAATAACCGATATGAGTTTATTTTTCAAAGCTGCAGCTAATTGGATGTATAGATGCTGGATACCTCTCTGATCCACATAAAGACAAATCATACAAGATATGTTTTTATCTATGAAAATATTGCTATATCTTGGCGATCAGCAAACAAACATTGGCGATTACTTATTTAAATCATTTAGAGATATTTGTAATTCATGAAGTAAGTCGAGAATGTATTTGGCTGAGATCCATGATCCATCACATTCAAGAAAGATACAAATTGTCTTTAACAAAAGATAGTCCAACCATATTATATGAAGAGAATGTTGCGTATATCACATAGATCAAAGATGGTTATATCCAAGATACGCTTAAGTGATAATCTGGCAGATATGTTTACTAAGCACTACCAATTGCAACATTCAAGAGACTCGGTACATAATATTAGGATGTGTTGACATAAAAATCTATTATACAACATTGATGATGAGTCATCTATTTAAGTAGATTTGTAGATTGTACTCTTTTTTCTTCGTCTAAGGTTTTTTCTCACTTAGTGTCCTTAGCAAGGTTTTAATGAGGCAATTTAAACAAATCACATACAAGAATATTGTACTTTTTTTCTTCACCAAAGGTTTTTTCCCACTTGGTTACCATGTGGAAAGTAAGGTATGCCATGTGGTGAACTACATGGTGTGGTGAATAGTGGTAAATAATGAGAGTTTTATCAGCTATAAATATGTGAGTTTGCATGGTAATGAATATATTTAAAAGCTATTTATTAAATATGTGGTCCTTTATTTCCTCTTCCATTGCGGTTTTTTCTTCTTTATTTTCTTTAGTTTTATAAAAGGTTTTAAGTATTATTGTTTTACTATTGGAGGGATTAGGTGTAGTATTATTTTAATTTTATAAGGAAATTATTTATTTATTTAAATTGCTGACATGCCAATGTATAATTGGGTAGCACAAATTACAATGCACAGAAAGAAGGGTAATGTTAGAAATATTAAATTTTTTTACTGAATAAATGACCAAATGTCTCACATAAGTATAGGGTCTACATTTACCCCACACACATGAGAGACATTTTATTACTTAGTAGAAAATTTGGGACCTATAGCATTTTTCCTGAAAGAATTACAGCACTAATATAGATATAGATCTGACCGAATTAAATGTTGACTAAAGGTCAAACATACACCAATCCACCGGCCATGATTCTACCTTACTTTGCTGTCAAATAATCAATCACACATCCTTTGCTGTGACTGTCAAAACAACCTTAGTCCAAAGAAAAAAAAATATATCGATAAAAAAAAATGAAAAATAAAAAAGAATAAATTACACTTTAGTCTTCTTATGTTTCACCATTCAAAGTTATTTTTTTTCACTTTTACTCTTAAAATTATATAAAAAATATCACAATAACTATCACATAATATAAAAAATATATTATTATATTATAATTTAAGTTTGTGTTATAGAAGTGAGCATGGCTCGAATTTGACCGATTTGGGATGAAATCATGACCAATTCGTGAACTATGATTCCATAAAAATTAGAATCAATTTGAACCGTTTAAACCATGGAATCAAACCGAACCAAACCATTTAAACACGGCTAGGTTTAGTTTAGAACCATGATTTCACACAATAAAAATCATATAACATTATTCTAAAAACATTCAATATTTAGCAAATGAATATAAGTTTATCATCTAATAAATAAATATAAGTTCAACATCTAACAAATAACACTCTTATTTAACAAACATTTTGTTGTGACAATAACAATTACAAAACTAAACTTATGCTAAATAATTTATAAAAAAAAAAAAGTAACAAAAGTAGTAGCACAACACAACAATATCAGCAACCCAAATCAACTTGTAATATTAATAAATTGATTATTGGTAGTTAGTGATAATTCCATTGACAGCAGCGTTTTTTTCTTTTCTTTGGAAGATTCCTTATTTGGGTTTTATATATAAAAAGTTGGGCTCGTATATAATGGGTGTATGGTATAATAATAGAATGGAATAGTAAAAGGTTTGAATTAGATTCAATCTGAAATCATGTATCATAATTCAGAATCGATCCGTGAACAAGATTACCAATTTTCAAACCAATCTAAAATCACGAATTAAAAAAATTAAATCAAACACACCAGATTAGATTGGATCGGGTTAGATTGTGATTTTTTTAGTTTATCTGCTCACTCTATTATGTTAGATGTGTAAGTCATATATAATCAAATATTTTTATATTATGCAATTGATAATGCATTATTTTTTTGTCTAACTTTTAACAGAGATTAATTTTAAAGTGAAGTGAAAAAAAAAATTGAAATAAAAAGGTTAAAAGTGAAAAAAAAGAAAATTTCAATGACCCAAATGGAAACGTGAATGAACATAATGGGGAAGTGTAATTTATATTTATTTATCCAATAAAAGATAAACAAAAAGGAAAAAGCGAAGCAGACACTACACTACCACCAATTCACATCACACATCATGTACACAGATACATAGCTATATATCTGTATGTATCTATCAATCTATCTACAGTATCTATATATTTGTTGTTTGGGGTTTTGGGATATCGATTGTCTTCTTCTCTGAGTTTGGGCGAGTCGTGAAGAAATGGAGCTCCAGAACACAGTTAAAGAAGCCCTAAACGCACTCTACCACCACCCAGACGACGCCGTTCGCATGCAAGCCGATCGCTGGCTTCAAGATTTCCAGCGCACAATCGATGCTTGGCAGGTGATCTTTCCCTTCTCTTCTCTCTCTCTCTCTTCTCAATTTGATCAATCGATGTTGATTCATTTGCTTTCGATATTCAATTTCTGCTTTCAATTCGCGACTAGTTGTGACAGTGAATCAAACATTTGGGGCTCAATCAGTTGTAATTGACGAATGCGAGTTTTTGTAATACCTAGTGATTGGTGGTACGGATTTTTAGATTGTTTTTGGCCCTGTTTGGTAGGAATTATTTCTAGCTTATTTAAGCTTTTAGCTTAATTTAAGCTATTTTGACGTGTGTGGTTCAGCTTAACAATACCCCTTCTAACTTTTTGTAAGTCAACTTATTCTTTGAATGGGGAGAAGAAGTTTAATTTATAAGTAAAAAATTAGCTTATCTTCACAGCTATAAGCTATTACTATCAAACGGGCCCTTTGTATAAGATTTATGGTGAATTTGAGGGGTTTGAATTCAAATTGTGGGGTTATTTTGAATTCTGCATGTGTCTAAGCTTACAAGTTCGTTAATCATCTGCCACTTTTTGCAAATATTGCCAAATGTTAGGTTTTCATCCATCTATCCTCTGCGGGCACCCTATAGTGGTCAGAACAATGCTGGGTAATGGTATTTCCTTTCCCCCCGGAAAACATTGAAGAAGGAAAAGCAAATAAAATTTATTAATATTTAGTTGCTTTCTATTTTTCCCTTTGAATATTAACACATTTTCCACATGGTGGTTTCCAAAGTGATCTTATAGGGAGGTGACATTTATTGGATTGCTTACTGTTGGCATCATGTATGTAGAGACCATTTGAATGATTTTCATAATAATTGTGAATTAACGTTATTAACCAATTAGAAGTGAAATTGTACCCTTACCTTAATGGCACAGACTTTAAGGCAGTGTAAATGACAAAGGCTTTTGTCAGAGCTAGGATTTGTGTTAATTCAAAAATCTTGACGGAATATGGTGGTTTGTCAAACAAGGGCCCTGGTTTGGAAATTTGGCTATTTTAGTTGACTTTTTGGCTCTTTTATGAGATGCAAAAAAGTTGCGTTTAGGATGATTTGTGGTTTTTTTTTTTAATTGAATAGATAGTTGTGTAAGAAAAAGTGATTGATTAATGTGTAAGATGTGACATTTTGTCTTATTGACTATTTTAGCCTCTTTTTTTATTTGGTCTTTATTGTCTATTTTAGCCAAAATCCTTCATGTCAATCACCCCCAAGGTGATTCACTTTAGATATTTGAATAGATCCTAATAGATGAGCTAATTCTAGACAAAGAGAGCTGGAGTTTTTAGGTTTTGGATTTTTTCACCGTTACATGTGTTGGTTTATGTTTTTTGAAGCTTTGTGTGCTACGGAGTCTATGGGAATAACTATTTGAGTTGTTGTCTTATGCTTTAGCTACGGAGAGCACTCATGTGATAATAAATTTAATTGTCTCCATTCAGTTATATTGCTTCCAATTCACCTTCCTTGTCGTAAGATTCTATAAATGGATAATCCTAACAAACAACGATGAGATTACATATCCTCTTTGTCAACCAATGCTCTATGAAATCACTCAAATATATCATAATAGACTAATCATAACAATTCACAAAAAATAACTCATTCACTAGGTGATCATCTATTCTCCAGCAAATTTGTCGTCTTGTTAATTGGAGCCACAATTGTTTTTGTTTTGTTTAATCCACAAGTTTCCGTTTCTAGTGAATGAGTTATTTTTTGTGAATTGTTATGATCGATTTGAGTGGTTTCATAGTGCATTGGTTGATGAAGAGGACATGCAATCTCATCATTGTTTGCCAACATTGTCGATTCATAGAATCTTACAACAAGGAAGGTGAATTGGAGGGAATACAGCTAAATGGAGACAATTATGAGTTTTGAGTGAACCCATAAGTGGATAGAACCAAAATCAGCCATCAAAGATAGGCTGGTCGGTGGGGAGGTAATTAAATTTTCATGAATCTATAACTAAAATGACCAAAATAACCAAAATAAGGCCAAGTTTGGCATCTACTAAATAATACAAAAAATCAAAAAGTCACTATCCTATTTAAGTCACATCATCTTATTTAAATCACATCACCTCTCTAACACATCACATCAAACCCAACCCATATAAGCCAATAAGTCAAAAAGTGCACTTTTTTAGAACATCCCAAACCAACCCTAAAACTCTTACGCGTTCTATATGATTTAGTCTCTATGAGATCAACAATTTAAAAGGCATTAAATACACAAGTGGCTTATTTTCAGTGGCTGCTCTAGAAATATTGGTCAAGGTATTCATTCAAAACAAAACCAAACCAAGACTTAAGTCCCATCAAATGGAGTCGGCTGCATGAATCCTTTTTCTCTACTCGACTCTATCTAAGGCCATTTCATTAGTCAAATTAAGGAGATTCGTATATCTATTTACTACACTAGCCCATGTCAATCTAGGTCTGTTCCTTTCCCTAACACTACCATCTACCGTCATTGTATCGCATCTCTTCACTACTGCCTCTGTTGGTCTCCGTTGTATATGATCATATCATCTTCATCTATTCTCCCTCAACTTATCTTCTCTCAGTACAACTCCTACCCATTCTCGAATATACTCATTCCTAACTCTGTCTTTTCTAGTTTTAATATTTCAAAAAAAAAAAAAAAACTGTCTTTTCTAGTCTTGTCTCACATCCACCTTGACATCCTCATCTCAGTAACACTCATCTTCTCTACATATTGTTTCTTAGTTGCCCAACATTTCGTCCCATAAAACATTATTGATCTAATAGCTATTCTATAGAATTTCCTTTTTAGTCTGATGGGTACTCGTTTATCGTATAGTACTCCAGACGCACTCCTTCACTTAAGTCACGCCGCTTTAATTCTGTGCACCATATCCGATCTAATCTCCTCAGTCGTTGTGATAATCGACCCTAAATAACGAAAATATTCACTCTTAAGTAGTTTTTTGTCCTCAGTCTTCACTTCTCCTCTGCTCCCATTGTGACCGTTACTAAAATTATACTTTATATACTCTGTTTTAGTTTTGCTTATCCTAAATCCTTTAGATTCAAGTGTTTTTCTCCAAATCTCCAACTTAGTATTAACTCATTCTCTAGTCTCATCCACGAACACGATATCATCTGCAAAAAGGCATACACCATGACACATCATCCTGAATATTGCGCGTCAACTCATCCATAACTAAAGTAAAAAGATAAGGACTTAAGATGGATCCTTGGTGTAACCTTACAGAAATTGAAAATTCACTTGTCTCTCCAGTAGGCGATATAATAGTGGTCACCACACCTTCATACACATTTCTAATCACATCAATGTAACCTTTTGTCACCTATTTCTTCTTTAACACTCACCAGATTATATCCCGAGGCACCCTATCATATGCTTTTTCAAAATCGATAAAAACCATATGAATATCTTTTTTCTTTTCTCTATACTTTTCTATTACTCTCCTTAAAAGATAGATTACTTCCATTGTTGACCTATTAGGCATAAACCCAAATTGATTCTCTAACACCTCTGTTATATCTCGCAATCTATGTTCCATCACTCTCTCCCACACTTTCATCGTGTGACATATTAACTTGATTCCTCTATAGTTGTTACAATTTTGAACATCGCTTTTATTCTTATATATTGGCACTAAAATACTCTTCCTTCACTTTCAACATAAGCTATATTTACTTAGAGATTTTGGATATCTCTTTTTTTAATGTAAGGATATTTATTTTAGTCAACTATCAATACTCAGAAAATAATGGCGTCGAAATATGGTTGAGTAGCCTCCTCTCCACCTTCTCCGACGGCCAAGAACACAGCTCAAATCATTGATCTATTCCTTTCATTGCTCTTTGTCGCCAATCTCTCCCTCTTGCTATTCTCCGTCGCTGATCTCACTTTTGCACTACTCTCTATTGTTGTGTCTCTCTGGGGACAAACAAGGGGGAGGAGAGATGTAGATTTGCAGTGGCGAGTTCGCAGCTTAGATCCGTCGTGTGAACCCGATCTTGGCGACTTAGGAAGCACGGATCTGAGATCCGACGACTGACATCGTCTCGTATACCGGATCACGACACAAAATTTGAAAAACTAAGATCTGAATGCGCGGGGGATATCGTTTAAAAAAATATTATTTTAACAATTTTTAGTAATGCATAATGCATAAAATAAAACCTAAAGCAAAAGACAACTTGATAAAGAAGAAAGATTCTTATAAAACTAAGAGTCTTCAAGATCAATAGCTTCAACTTGTTCCTTCATCTGAATATCACAAGACCTTAGCTAAAGCTAAAAACCATTCTTAAATGAAAATTTCAAGAAAATATACTTTTTAAGTCATCAATGATAGCCTAGGAAGCATGGATCACGGATCGGTGATATGGGGATGTGGATATGGCGATATATCAAAATTTGAAAAGTAATCTGATACGGGTACATGGGGATACATTCATAAATTTTTTTTTATAATTTTAATAATGTAATATGCATAAAAATAAAACTTAAAGTAAATTAATAAATAAAGAGAGGATTCTTATTAACCTAAAAGTGCTCAAACATTCATAAAACATCCAAAACTAAAAGCAAAAAAAAAATGCAAATTAAACATCATCCTTATATGCCAACACCAAAAAAAGAATGAGAGCAGAGAGTGACAAAGCGAGAGAGAAGTGAGAGAGACAACAAGGATACATCAATTTGACAAATTCTATTACTTTAACTCTCACTATATTCTTCTTATCAAAGAACTAAACAAAATATTATAAGTAATATGTAACTTCATGTCAGGAGCTCAAAAACTAAGTATCCAATACTTCAAAATTAATAAAAAATTAATTAAGAAGTATCCATACTTTTAAGAATCCCATCGATACGATCCGCCGAGTATCCGAGGAGTATTCGTCGTTCACATCTGAATCATCACCTTTTTGAAATATCCGTTTGCTTCATCCGTGCTTACCGGATCTTGCAAGGTTAGGTATCATTCTTGTGAACTTTGGTGTCTTTGTTTGTGAACTCTGGTATCCCTTTAATTACACTATTGGGTTTGGACTTGTTTGTGTCAATATTGGGTTTGGACTTGTTCTGGGTTTATGATTTGGAGAAGTCAAGAACAGGGAGATATATAGAGCAACTTTGGCTATGGGATGGAGGAAAGAGTAGTGTCATACGGGATGGAAAAAAGATTCAGAGAGGGTAGAGTTAGTGGAGGTTGGAACCAAGCTCTGAGAAGGAAAGAGGGTAGCAATGTTGGTGTCCAAAATGGTGGATTGTTCAGTATTTTTCTGGATAACATTCCTGAATCAATGGGTCCAAAGAGCTTGTACATCCTGTTCAACAAATTTGCGGTTCATCCTGGCGAACAGAAGGATAGTAACAGGTACAAGATTTGGCTTCATTAGATTCGATTGCTCAGTAGCAAAAAATTTGGCTATTCAAAAGGCAAATGTTTTGTGGGTTGAGGATAAGGAGCTAAAAGTTAAAAATGCAGTGTTCACTGAGCCTCAATTAAAGTAGCACTGGTTGGAATCAAGTAAACCTTTGAAGATAGATTCACAAAGGCAGTCTAAGCAAGATATACCAGTGGTTGGAGGTCAGAAATCTTATGCTGAAGTAGTAAAAAGTGGAGCTACTGATAGGAAGGATTATTTAGTGGCAAAAGCTTTTGAGCTTGATAATGAATGGCTCTTTGTTAGTTTGATAGTGAAGCTCAAAAACTTATTCTCTTTTTCTGCATTTAGAAACGAATTTTGCAAGAAAGGTTCGGGTGAGATATTAGTCAGAAGAGGGGGAGGTAGAAGTGCAGTCATAACCTTCAACTCATCACAATCTATGAAGGAGGGGTATGACCAACTAAAGGGGTGGGTCTATGATCGGTGTGTTTCAGTAACAGAATGGGGAAAAAGGGTAAATCTTGATCAGGAGAGATGTGTTTGGCTGTGTTGTTATGGAGTTCCATTTAACTTATGGAATGCTAACACATTCAAAAGCGTTGGTAGCTTATGGGGTGAGGCAATCCAGTTTGTTGAAGTTAACAATACAGATTCTTTTGTGTATAGCAAGGTCAAATTGATAACGAATAGCATGAGGCCTAAAAATTCGGTGATAAGTTTGGAATACAAAGGAAACATATACCCTGTTAGGATATGTGAAACCTGTGATTTTCATGGTGATGTCGCTCTCAAATATAGTTCAAGGAAAGATCAAATCTCTGTCAATGGGGAAAAAAGAGTTTGGAGTCAAAAGAATGGTGCTTTCTTCAAATTCAAACAAATCAAATGAGTCATCAACATCCAGCAATCAGCATTTGAAGAGTAATGGTTCTTATAGAGGATCTGAGCTAAACCTAGTGCAAATGAAACCTCTTAAATTTAGGAGTGTGCTTGGCCCACAACAAAAATCTGGGCGTGTTCTTTCATTATTTTGGAGGCCTAAATCCACTGCTGTAGATCGAGGAGTTCTTATTGGAAATAATAAGAGTGTGCAAGTATCCTATGAGCCAAGTCTTGGGCCAAAAGGAGTAGTGGAAGGGGTTGACATTGTTAAAAAGCCTTCTATTCTGGTAGTGAGTAGCAATTCGGTCAAGATTGAGGAATATTCTAAGAGGCATGAGGATAGAGTTGATTATAAGGCCTCAAACCTCAACAATGCTAGTCAAAGAAATAAAAGAAGGAAAAAGAAGTTATTGAAAGCATCAATGGTACTTTCAAAATTCAAGAGATGGGGTATTGGTTTGAGGTGATTGTTTGTTATGAGTGTCTGAATTGGAAGGGGTTTTGTTTGGTACGAGGTGTAGATGGACTGTTAAGATCGGTGTTTTGGGTGTTGGGGGTGGGTTGTATTTCCTTTCTTTTGCTGTTTGTTCGGTTGGTTTTTCTCCAGCCTTGGAGTAGTGCTAGTAGATGATTGGCTTGCGTTCCGGTCCCAACCTAGTTGGAATCGTCTAGTTTGCTTTGATGCTTTGGCACTCGCCTCCCTTTATTGATGTTTATCTTTGTATTTTGTACATCCGATTTTCATCAATAAAATTTCTTTTTAAAAAAAAAACTCAGAAAATAAAGTGTATGTACTATACACATTTTGGGTATGATGTACACCTCATCCTCTTTAAATGTATACCATACACTTCATTTTATAGACTTCTTTTTTTTTTTTTTTTTTTTTTTTTTTATGTATGTTGAGTTTCTGACAAGGGTATTACATTCAAAATTAAAAGATGTGGTGATTGGGTTGTAGGGAGGGTATGTGAAGTTTGGGGGGTGTGTGAGTTGGGCATTCAAGATTTGTGAGATATGTATTCAAAATCTATAAATTTAGGTGTTCAAATTATAAGTAGTGAATGATTAACAACTATTACCTTATATATACACCAAAAAAAAGGTTAGGGTATTCAATTGAATACCTTGCCATTAACGTGTTGCCACCCCTGCTTATTGCTTACGGATCATAGAAATTTGGAATACATGAGAAAAATTTTCTCTAACAAAAACATGAAGAATTGACAATTTCAAATTTGAGCATTTCTCATGTCAAATGTGGAGGAGGCTTAGCTACCTAACCAAACCAAACCAAACCAAGCCTTGTGTGTCCCAATCAAGTGAAGTCGGCTACACGAATCATTTTTCTCCATTTAGCTTTATCAAGGACTGTATGCTTATTTAAATTAAATAAATTCATGGAAGATGGTTAGATATCTTAATATAATTACTTTTTTCTACTTATTTCTAGTTTGTAAAAGCCTACATTATCTGATTATAATAACAAGATATGACGCAAGGCAACACTATATCTATGCAATGATTTTCTAAAAAATAAAATGTTATTTTAAGTTGGGTCCTCGGTTGGTTCTTGATATTAGGCACCTAGAACATAACCAATGGCCATGAGAATCTGGTAAGATATTGATTTCAATCACTATACTAAGGTTTAGAAACCATAAACTCAATAAGACCCTGGATTGCAAATCAGTGGTGAAAAACAATGAAAATCAGTGCCAAAATAAAAAAAGTTCTCAATAGGCATGAAAGTGACTAAAATAGATTATAAATTTATAATGAACAATGCTTCTATTCTAGTGTTACTTTTTATTGTGACTCTAATTGTCCATTGTAGAATATAATACGTGAATGTGACTTATCAGTAGTGACAATACACATGTTAAACCAAATAAGAGAGATTAAAGGACATTGTTGATTGTGATGGACTAGCATTGTCTTCTCTTCGCTTCAACCCTACAAAAAATGAGATAAATCTTGTGGCTGAAGTTTGTAACACTGATGGATTGGCAATGGTTTTGGGTTACAGGATTGGGACTTTTACTATAGGGTTGCAACTTGGGATGTCCACCTAGAGTAACCCAAATTCTATTGTTAATATATAAATCTTTTATGTAATAAACATGAAATATACATATAAAATACTAGTTATTTTCCCACCATTGGATTAAATCATACTGCATTGTGATAAATTTTATTGCTTTGATATTCATAACGCAAACCAATTTGCTTATTATGTTCCACGTTTGTAATTTTGTACCATGTTTTTCTTTTTAATTTTCAAAAAGTGCAATACTTTGGTTTTGGAAACTAATTTCTTAACCCGATAAATTTTGGGATAAACTACCAATAGGTCCTAATAGTTGGACTTAATTCCTATCAAATCCTATTGAAAATAAGTCCTAGTAAAATCGTCGCTAAAAATAATTTTTTTGTGACGATTTTTTGGATATGTTTGTATTTAAGTGCTCCGCAAGGTGATAAAATTTTGACCTATTATGAGACCCAAAATCTCTTATTTGACTTATCTCCAAGTTCCTCAATATTCAAGATCTTAGTCAAGATCTAAATCATTGAGAGATTCTAGACGAATGTCGTCGACTGTGTGGTTCTCAATCTAAACTTATCCTGTAATGTACTGGTGTTAACAGCATGTTAGAGTACCAAATCACTTTTCAAAGTTGGACTGACAGTTAGGATATATATATTGGTAAATAGGATATATATGTATACAGATAGCTGTTTTATTTGTTAATATGTACATAATTGGGAATTTGGGAGAAAAGAAGGCTTGGATCAAAGCTGTCTTTCCTTTCAGTCTTATCTCCAAAAGAATAGTATTTATTGGTTATGAGCAAATAATCTCCTTGACCTTTCAATACTCAAGAAATGCGGGGAAGATAAAAATTACTATGATTTATGCTTTTAGAATTCGGACAGCAAAGGGATGCCGCCAAATCATCAGTTTGGCTTCATGGGACTTGTAGATCTTGTTCTGTCATTCTTCTCCAACACGTTCCAAAACATGGTGTACATTCATTCCAAAATGGTGAATTCAACAATCCAAAGTGATCCCAAAATTATTTCTTATTTGATTCCTTTAAGGTTTTCTTCGGAGGAAAGTTTAATGAACTAAAATCTAGGGAGAGTGGAGTTTTGGAAGGACAACATGTAAAAAAAGGGGGTCATAATACTTCTAGAAATGTGTTTTTACAAACTACATTATTAATTTGGAAAAGAATAGACTATATTTTATTGGATGCTTAATTTTTTGTTGAAAAATATTGTTGGATGTCTAATTGTTAAAAGAAAATTGATCTAGAAGTATCTTACTTTTTGTGTCATCTATACACTTCTACTTGAATCATATTTTGTTTCTTGAGGAAATTTTCTTATATTTCTACCAGTTAATTACCTTAAGGAGTATGCAATTAAACTCAAACTGGGGTTCTAATATTCTTTTCGTTAATTTTCTTCTCACAAGTGGGACTTCTTCATGGGGCATTATTTCTAAATTCAAAGATTCAGTGACTTGACTGATCTTGAATGGAATTTATACATCTAATACGCGTACCCCCTCTCTTATGCACAAACACTGGCAAATAGTTTGTAAACAACTTGTTTCTTGTTTTTGAAGATTTTCTTTTGAATAAGGAATTATAGAACATAGGAAGAGAACATAAAAAAGTTTTCACTGGAATCCTTTTTCTTTCTGTCTCTTTCTTTGCTTAAACAATGGGCTCTGTGTACTGTGTTGATCTTAACTTATATAAGATTATGGAAGTATAGTTTTTTCTTAACTTTTGAGGGAACACACTTTAATGGTAATGTTAGCATGAAATTCTTTATTACTCTACAACTCATACGTCATTAGAAGAGTTTCATGTTTACTGGCCTTCTGATCCAACTTGCAGTTGGATGCTTTCCTCTAAAATAATTAGGAATTTAGAACATTTTTCCACTGCATACTAGTCCATAGTTTTCCTTTCCTTCTGATCCAACTCTTTTATGGATCTTTCCTTGCCTGAGTAATTGCTACGAAGGTGTGTTTTGGTTAATAATTTAATCTCAAAATATGTTTTCTTATTGTCAAGTTTATTTTACTGCTGGGATTCATTATTCTCTATTTTATTCTATCACTAGTTTTTTGAAGGGTTAATTAAACATTTTTTTGTGTCACATTTATTGGTTTTGGATTCCTTAGTATTACTGGGCATGCTAGTTAAATTGTTTTTTTTTTTTTTAAACTTAATTTTTCCATCCATCTTTTGACTTGTAAATTGCTTTCAAAATGTAGTTGGTTTCTTATTTATATAGACAGCAATTGATAAGTGCTTTCTCTTCAAATTATCGCTTGCATGTTAAGCTAGGCTTTGTTGAGTGCAGAGGGGATTCACCAGAGACATATTCTATATTCACGGTATTATACCTTTGTATTAGTGCCTGCCTACTTTATTTACTGGTGAAACTTTGATTAAAGAGTATCAGAATGTGTTTTTCCACATTGAAGTATTAGGATTTTATGTATGCAACTTGAGCTTATCTTGGAGTAAAAAAACAGTGGTATGATGGAAGGTGTTTTATATTGAAGAAAGTTTCGCTCCACTAGGATTCTCATTGGAGTTTCTCTTTTGCTTTAACTTGAGTGTTGATATAAGGTTTTCTATATTAAACAAAGTTTTTTCCACTGGGATTTTCACCGGAGTTCCACAGCTGCTTTTTTGCTTCCTCACTTGCCAAATTTTAACCCTTTAGTAGCTTCCACTTGTGTTTTGATATGCTGCTGCCAATGTATCTTGTAGTATCAAGAACATAGTGCTCTTTTATATTTTTATCTACAAAAATTCTGTTTATTTGGATGAATCATTTTGAAAATTTGGAATTCTGAGTTTTTCTGATTTGACACAAATGTTTTACACAACTCATTTCTTACAGAATCTCAAGTTGAGATTCTCAACTATGAAATATGAACCATTTGGGCAATTTTTATTTTGGTTACAAAATGGGTTGTACTTGTCAAACCTGAGTACAATCTGGGACCTGGGTGATTGCTTTTGGCTCTTATTTTCTAAGATTTCTTTGGCATGATGAGCTGTGCAGAATTGTTATGGGAATTGGCTTTGATTGAGACCTTGCTCACTTTGTACGAACCAGGAAATGGTTGCAATGGAAGCCAACAAAAATAGAATCGGTAGAGAAGTGGCTATACACCTTTCACAGTTGGGCTACACTTTGCCAAGCATGGCAATTTGGGTTTGAGTCAGAGTAGCCTCTTTATGCAAATTATGGGAAAAATTAGGTTTATATTCTGTCTGCCCCTCCCAGCATGCCACACTAATGGAACCAAACTCGGTTATGGCCTCTTTTTATGTATAGATTGTGTAAATAAATCATCGTGTCCTATCCTCAAATAGAACCTCAACTGCATGCTGCTTCTTCAATGTGGAATTCATCAATTTGCAGAGATATTTTTTGCCTTTTCCCTAGGGTTGGGCATCGTGTGTCATGTTTGGGTCTTGTCATATCGGATTCGTGTGTGGAAAGTATGAACAAGAATACGGCCTGTTAATAATCGTGTCAACCCATGGGTCACACGATTGACACGATTAATTTCTAAACCTATTTATTTACCATGACACGACATGACACGATTGACCTAATCAAAAACCTATTTGAGAGAGAGAGAAGCAAACATGGAAAATCTTGTTTGGAAGGAA
This sequence comes from Camellia lanceoleosa, assembly GCA_025200525.1. Taxonomy (NCBI): domain Eukaryota; kingdom Viridiplantae; phylum Streptophyta; class Magnoliopsida; order Ericales; family Theaceae; genus Camellia; species Camellia lanceoleosa. The sequence continues at coordinate 44,804,908 of CM045772.1, forward strand.
AGAAAAAGAAAAAAATATGAAGAGAACAAAAAAGAAAATCTTCTTTGGAAGAAAAGATAAGAAAAAATCTTATATCAAATGATAAAAAATCAAGAAAGCAAAAAATGATATCACTCTCAATTAATTAATATAAATATCTATCTATCTATATATACATACACTAATATATATATATATATATATATGAAGTTGCACAGGTCGTAAACTAGTCATTTTTGGGTCGCGAGTTGTGTTCGTGTTAAAGGGTGACATGCTAAAATAAATGGGTGTCATTTTTGGGTTTCGCAGGTTCAATCCAAACACGACCTGTTTATTATACGGGTTCATGGATTGTGTCATATACGTGTTCGTGTTGAAAAATGCTCAACCCTAACCCGCCAACTTCGTGCACGGTTCGAGTCGTGTCAGGAATTCCCACCCCTACTTTTTCCCCCCTTAGGTCCTTTAAGATACCTTTTGTATAGCCAGCATGTTGTTTGTTCTACAGTCATAAAATTGGTTGGATCTCCTCTGCTTATGTACATATCTTTCCTCATGTATTGGTTGTTATCCTAATATATGAACCTCAGATGCGCTAACATGATACATATTCATTGTAGTTCTTGATTCTGTTCTTATCATGTATTGGTTGGATCTCATTTTTTTTTTAATTGTTGAGATTTACTAATATGTTATTGCTTGTTTAGGTCTCCGATAATTTACTTCATGATGCTAGTAGCAATCAAGAAACTTTAATCTTTTGTTCTCAAACCCTCAGAAGCAAGGTAATCTGATTCTCCTGCTATTCATTATCTGTGCATTTGTGATTTGTACCAAAGGTTACTGTTGTATAATGCTATTCACCTGTGAATATGTCTTTCGATTTGCATTTATTATAGGTTTTGGTATATCAAGGCAGCCTTTCTTTTCACATATCATAGTGCATTTTGCTTGTGATGGACAGGTACAACGAGATTTTGAAGAGCTGCCTTCTGAAGCTTTTCGCCCGTTACGGGATTCGTTAAATGTAAGAATATTTATAGTTTTTACACTTTTATGATGCTCTCATTCAGAATTTGAAATGAGTTATCATATGATTTGTTGGTAGTGCCATTTCCATGTATAATTTCATTGTTTACTGGGGGAGCCTTGGGATCTACATGTTTGCTAATTGAAAGGGGCAAATGCTATAGTGGGAACTGAAAGTTATGCTTTACATAGATTCTTTATAAGCTTAGCTTGTTCTTCCATCCTTTTTTTCTTGATAAATCTGCAGTAGTGTTCTTTCTTATCCACTAGAAAGACGTGTGAGGATTGCAGGTCATATTGAGGCATGGGCAGTTTGTAACTTTGTATTTTGAATCCTAATATCTTGAGCAAGATCCTGCAATCTGAAAAAAAAAATATGCCAACGTTGGTGTCCCTAGTGCCCCCTTTCCCTCACTGTTTCTTGCCCTAATTTTCCACTGTTCGTAGTGTCAAATAAGTTTTGTCTATATGCTTCTGTCTTCTGTTTAGTGCATGTAAACTTGTTTTCTTGCAATTGTGTGCATATGTTGATTCATGTTTGTGATGCAAAAGAGTTTCTTTGACTGATTACCAGCTTTCACATGGTTGTTGTAAATGCAGAGCTTATTGAAAACATTTCACAAGGGCCCCCCTAAAGTTAGAACCCAGGTATTATTGTTTTCTCTGTACAGCCACATACACTCTTGTGCGCGCACACAAAACTTGGAATGTAAACACAAAGATATGTCTGGCTAAAATTTGTCACCTTTTAGATTAGCCTTGCTGTGGCTGCATTGGCTGTTCATGTTCCTGCTAAAGATTGGGGCGATGGTGGCATTGTAAATTGGCTTAGAGATGAGATGAATTCTCACCCCGAATGCATACCAAGCTTCCTCGAGCTACTAAGAGTTTTGCCTGAGGTATACTCAATTCTGTTTAGAAGAAATATTTAATTTGAAATCAAGTTTTGTCTGTCGATGAGATCATAAAAGGGATGGCGTCATTGGGCCCCAGGTAGATATGTTATTGGGTGCTACTACTTATCTTGGGGATTTGACTATGGCCTAAAGAACTCTTTTTGGAACAAAATAAACTTCAAGTTAGGAAATTGTGTAAATGTGATGTCATCAAGAAGTTCGGCAATGCTCATGCATATGTGCACTTCAAACTATCTTTCAAATAAATTCAGCTAAATAACCAGAGATGAATGCTGTTTATGTGACATTATGCTTGCATGAGGCACTATGCTTTTGATTTATCAAGAAAACATGCCAACAATGTAAGAGGCAGGTTTTTTAAATTAATAGTAGTTGATATTATTAGATGGTTAATGATTGAGATGTCTCACATTTGTACCGGAAAGAAAAGCTTACTTAAATCTGGGAAAAATGGATTAAAATTTGAGGTACATTTTGGGAATTAAATAAGGTACAACTTGAAATATATTCATGAACACTGAATATATAATATTCAAGGGTCTGGCTAAGGAGAAACAAAAGCATCACTCTCTTATGCGTATTTTTCAGTGATTTTTTGAAACAAATTTAATACCTATGATGTTTCATGTTAAGATGTGTTTTTTGTCCCCACATGTCTAATGTGTCCAATTCCTCCAGCTTATCTGACATGTGTTCAGGGCATGTTCATGTCTAACAAGTGTCCGACATCATGACCGCCATAGCGGTGTCCATGCTTCATAGGCTAAGAAGCACGACATAAACACTACACGGATGTGTCGACTGGAATATTTTCAGACAATGTTGGACATGACACGTGGATGACACACAAAAATATATAGATTTAAATAGTTATTATATATTATATATAGTGTAAGCAATCATTATATGTTATGTATATGAATATTTATTTATTTATAACAAAATGCAATGCAACACTAATTTTCAAAGCCTAAAGGATGAGAATAGGCATAAATTTATATATATTTTTTTATCATTATATTCCAAGTTATTTTATTCAAACTTGTGCTTCGTGTGTGTCTAAGCAGTAGACATGTGTTTTCCAAGTGTTGGAAGCATGTCTAAGTCTAGAAATTTTTTAAAAAATAATAAGATATATTTGGAGGTGTGTTTGACAGTTGTCGTGAGGTGTTCGATGAGTTGTGCATTGTGTCAGTGTCTGACATGCCATGCCACAAAAGTGTCTGTGCTTCTTAGGGTAGTGTAACAGTTTTTGACATGATGAATTTTTTTTAGAAAAATTGTTATAATAGTCAAAATTTGTACATGCTATGCAATATGTGTGTTTTACATTTGCCTTGCATATTACATTAGTTATCTGAAGATTTCCTTAAGATGTGATTCTAATTTATTGCATTAATTGATGTTTATATAGGCTATTGCTTATATATAGTGTTGGTCCATAGATAATAGGAAGTTTCTAATGAATATTTTGTTTTCATTATCAGGAAGTATTTAACTACAAGATAGCAGCTCGTCCTGATAGACGCCGCCAATTTGAGAAAGAACTTACCTCTGCAATCGAGATTGCTCTCAATATCTTGAGTGCTTGTTTGAATATTAATGAACTTAAGGAGCAGGTGGGAGCTCTTCTTTTGAATGTATGTTAAATAAAAATGAAATTCTATAATTTAATATTGATCTCCGAAAATATTATTGCTTGCTTTGACATAACTTTTTCGTATGATTTTCTCATAATTTATTGACATGGCAGGTTCTTGAGGCATTTGCTTCTTGGCTTCGGCTAAGACATAGGTGTGGATTTCTGTTCTTTGTACTCCAAATTTGGTTGTCTTAGAAATGGAAGTATTTGGTTATGTGCATTTTGCCAAGTATGTCAACAAGGATCTCTTATTAGATTAGAAATTTAGGTAACTCTATACCTGAGAGTAGTCGTTAGGTTTGCAGATATGTACGTTAGCTTGGATGATAGTTCTCTCTCTCTCTCTGTGTGTGTGTGTGTGTGTGTGTGTGTGTGTGTGTTACTCTTGGGAAACTGAAAGCTTTGTGATTGGGTATTTTTGGCTGTTCATGTGGATGTTCTAAATTCTTATGTGATTATGATATCCATTTTGCACAACTTCCCCACCCTAGTTTACATGATAGAACTCTCATAACTTGTTTGAATATCTGTTTGTTTCAGGATCCCTGCTTCTACACTTGCTTCTCACCCATTGGTGCTAACAGCTCTCTCTAGCTTGAATTCTGATATCCTTTCAGAGGCATCTGTGAATGGTACAATGATTGACACAAACTATTTTTTATATATGGTCGCACTATGATTTTGAACTGGCTTCATTGGTATTTGTAAGCTTTTTGTAGCTATCTGTAGTGCACATTGTTCTCAATCAGGTGTGAAGACTTCGATTGTGTGATTTTTTCTATTTTTGCTACTAAGAAATACACATAATATTTCAAAGTTTTGTTTGTATATGTCAGTAAACAACCAGATTCTGGTAGTTATCTGATTCTTGACAAATATTGTGATCATCCATACCAATGAGACAAGGATAGTGGCCTTCCATGTGTTGGCCTTCCATGTGTTGGCATAAACTAACATGTCAAAGAAAAAGGTAATATGACCAAAAAACTATACGTTTTACTTTTAGAACAATAGGGTCCCTTTGGGGACATCTGATAAATTTGTAATACAGAGAAGATTACCTTTAGTCTTTAGAACCATGGGAAATCACTTTGTAGTTGATGTAATAGACACGTAAGAAGGATAAAATAGAACATGAATGCATGAAGGTAGAGGGGGTGAACAAGTGGGGAAACTTGGGGAACACATTCTGTTCTGACCTTAAACAGAAAGCATTATTTTTTAGTAGCAAACAATTTAGCTCCATAGTATTGAAAGACAGAAGGAATGCTATTGAATGTATGATGAATCATATATCTGGTGAAGAATAAGTGCTGCATAATAAATTGATTGGATATATTAGTCAGTAATAGGACATTGATATTTAATGTTAACCATGTAAATAATGATGCTTCAAATTAAGTTAATAAGAGAATTTTGCTGAAAGTGGAAAGAGAGAAAAAACATATGATATGTGGTCATAAAATCTTGTGTGCAAGTCATTAAAAAGAAAGAAGAAAAATAATTTCCTGCAAGTTGTTAAAAGAATCATGCAGACGTTTAGAAAATGATGAAGATGAGAATTAGTCCGAAACAATGAAAAAAGAATAAAAGAGTAGTATAAGAGAATAAGCATGGGAAACCTTATTGCAATTTGATGTTGTAGTTTTTTTCTAATGAATTTCAAGAGATAAGAAGTTAGAAATTCTATTCATTTTGAAAGACTGAGAAAAGTAAAAGGAGGATGACTTTTTTTTTATAAATTTTATATTTATTTTATTATTATTCTTTTTATTTTTAAATTTATTTATTTAAAGGATTTCAACAATATGACTAAATACTTCAATATTCCGTAGAAGGTTATGCAATTATCAAATTGAACAATAAGTTGGACTAATATTTCACAAATTGTCTGATTTCCTTGCTGAAAAGTGAAACAATGGAAACCCAACTCATTACCATTTTATTTTATCTCAACCATATGTGGTACTTGAGATATCAAAATATATTGATGATATTGTCAAGATTTCATTCATGGGTGTGGGGTTTTGGGTGTCTACTTGGTGTAAAATTTGTCTGGGGACCACAAAGCGATCATAGTATCTCTTCAATAGGAGATTCATAAGCGAATGGCTTTCGAGGCCTCTCAGATTGCCCATTCATGAAATAAGGTGCAGGAGTTCTTTGCATTCCTAGAGGAGTTAAGTCTGGCTGTGACTGACAGAGGCCTGCTTATTGGAGAGTGTCACCGTCTGATGGTGGAGAGGGATGCAGCGACCTTAGATCTGGCTGATCTTGGGATGACCATTGCTCAGGTTCAGTTGGAGAGAGGCCCGGCTTTTGGTGAGGTAGGCCTCCGTGTGGCTAGAGGGATCAGCTGCAGGGTCAGGTTGCAGGTTTTGAGATCAGGGAATTCTTACTTGGTACTGCCCTTGAGATTGTTAGCAACTGCTTGTCTCAGATTGTTACTGATGAGCGAGATTGAAATTTTATTAGTTTTTTCAGGTGGGTTACACTGTACAATTGTGAGTAACATTAATTCAATATAGGTACTCAACAGTAAACAGTAAGTTAATGAAGGTTGTGAACCAAACTAAGGCTCATTGTTTCCCTCATTCTGGAACATATGGCGATGTTCATGGAGAATGGGTCATTATTTGTCCTGAGAATGGGTCAGAATCCAAATGGGAGTAAATGATCTGATCTTGTAATAATCAAACCAAAGGGAAAATGATAGGGTTGGGAGATTACCAGCCACTAGAAAGAAAAGTACAAGGTCCCTGTCTGTCGTTCAGCAAGGAGCTTTGCCATTAAGAGGGATGCTTTATGCATGTAGGAGACTGAGCAGTATCATTTGTTAGTTTCAGAGCAACTGTCTGCATTACAGTTGAATGTTTGAGAGAATTTAGCTTTTCTTTTCTTTTTCTTTCTCTTATTATTATTTTTGGAGTGTTTGGAAGTGGAAGCTTTTCATTGAATTAAATGAATCAAACAAAATGTAGGCTTTTGGACAAGGTCAGGTTTATGTATATAAAAAGAGAATATTGGTTTATGATTTTGGGGTGGGATCCTTATTGGTGATTGTCCCTTTGACTGCTTTTGATTTTGGTCAAGTGGTAAAGTTGAGAGGAAAAGGAAATAGAAAATTTAATGCAAAACTGATATGGTCAATAGCATAGAAATCAAGCTTCAGAAAAGGATCATCCTGTCCTATCCTCTCGGTGTTGTTTGGTAGTTATCCGTATTCAGTTACTGTTGCTTTGACCTTGATCTTTTAAAGCTAAACCTTAGGTGCTATGAGAAATTCTTCTTGGAAGCTCATAGCCCTACTGACAGCTGCTGAGGGCATTGTTTGCTTGAAAGGTTATGCAATTCCAAACCAAGGATGATTTAAAAGTAGAAGATGAATTGTTAGTTGGGCACAGTTACCATAAAATAATGAGCTGGGTGTTCCAGTGAACGGGCTAAAAATCCAAAAAAGGCACTATAACCATGATATATATTCAAAATATTCTCCTTCTGTCTTCTAAGATGGTTCTCTACAAGAGTACAACACCTTAATCACATCAACCTTGTGAGATCCAGATTATCCTTATGGACAGGAACATTATCTGACACTTAACTGGACATTGGTATATCTTAAACAGGTGGAGAGTAATCAGGCTTTATGAATTGAGAAAGTGTTTTCAAGCAACATAAAATACCCTTTGGATTTTGCTGAAAATGCTGGATGAACATAAGGGTGATTGGGGCATGTCAGGAGGACAATCCAGTTTGGATGATTTTGCTGCTAGAAAAGGGGTGGTGAAAAGAGGCTTTTAATGGTTAGATCCTTTGATGAGTTCATAGACCCAAATGGTTTTGACATCCCCAAATATGTTCCCCCCCTTCCTGCAATTGATCATCCTCTGACTATGTATTCTTTTTGGAAGTGGTGCCAAATTTGTAGATTACTTTTTTGCTTTGTTTTTCAGCAGCTCAGAGCTATGGGCTTTTTGATGTTCTTTTTGCTTAAGCTTGGCTTTTGTATGCATAAGAATCAGTCCCTTTGTACTTAAGAATCACATGTTTTCTCTCTGTTTTCCCATTGTTTTTTCCCCCTGCTGTTGTACCAGTATTATTGTGTTCTTTTCTGTTTCACACATTTGCTTATTAAGAATTTATTTTTTCTAGTGTAGCTTTTCTTTTGGTTTATCTTGTTTTCTTTTCCCCACTCTGAAATCTCAATGTTCCTGTTAGTTTAAGACATCTCTCTCTTTCTCTCTCTCCCCCTCCCTCCCTCCCTCCCAACCCTTTTCCTGGTTTGATGTTGGTAAAATTGAATATTGAATTGTAAGGATTAATTTATCTTAGACAAATTTAGTGGCATATCCTTCTAAATGATTTTATGAACAGACTGTTTTATGTTAATGTGAATGTTTAGGGTTAACACTCTGACTTCCTCACCTTTTCTCATATACGTCTGGAAACTAACCCATAAACATTCTTCGTGATTACTTCATTTATAACTGTTGAGAACATAAATAATTCAGTTAACCTCTCTTTAACAGTTTAAGCTTTAGATGACGTGGTCAACAATTTATCAGAGCTGGCAAAGATCATTCAAACCTTTTTTGAATAGCAAAAGATCATTCAAACCTCATTGCCTATCTGGTAATTTTAATACTTGTATGTTTTTGGCATTCTTATTGTGGAGAACCTAGCCACATGTGAGGGGGTGTATAAAGAATTGTTATGAACGGTTTAGCAATAACCTTAAAAATTTTGTGAGTTTTTCTTTTCTTTTTGTTTACTTGTTAATTTTCTGTTAGATTCCATGAATTTTCACATGTTATGATGGTGCAGTGTTTGGAGTTATTCTCATGCTAGTTGTATCCAATCTACCAGATTTAAAAAATAAATGTTATGAGTGGCTTTAATTTCTTCAAATATTCTGTTAGAACTTAAGAAATTGATGCATTGATATTCCCTTTGATGGTTTTTGCAGTAATTTCTGAATTAATACATTACACAGCAGCAAGAAACTCAGGTGGTGTTTCTGCACAGATGCCCTTAATTCAAGTTATTGTGCCTCAAGTTATGAGCCTTAAGGCACAGCTTAGAGATTCTTCAAAGGTACTGCCTTGATGAAGTTCAATACATTTTCCTTTTTCTTGGATCCCTGACAGCCAACAATAGGAATGAATAGATCTTCTTGTTAAAATGGTGGATAAATACCCCTTTCCATCCTCCCCCAAAACTGTACAAGGTAGTGTGGGCTAATTCTAATGATGTTGTTTATGTTTAATTTTAAACCAAACTGTGTTGATTTTCATGTGAGGAATTCGGGGTTGGTTGGTACTGTCATGGTAAGCTGAAGGTAGTCATTGTTAATTGACTTCTATTGTTGTATAGTAATTTTCTCCATGGTGCAGCATCTTGTATAGTGGTCTTTTTTTCGCTATTTGATTTCTGGGGAGGAGATAAACATAGCTTTAATGGTGATACTGCTAGAACTGATTCTATTAAAAAAAAAAGATAATGCTAACTGATCCTCACTATCTTTTTTTTTTGGATCAACAACAAAAGATTTTATTGATAAATCAAAAACGGGAGCGGGGATAAGGCATCCTCTTACAAAAGGAAAATGAAATACAAAGAACATCAACCTAACAAAATTATCTCAAGCAAAAGCCTATTTGTCACACGCCGACAACCAATTTCTAGTTAACAAAAAAAGTGGAACCCTCTTAAGAGAGAATTCCCCGAAGCCCAAAAGGAAGTTGAGTGACAAACTTTATCGCACAAACAGTCCACTTTCCGAAATTTACCTTCGAACAATAGAGCATTTTTTTCTAACCACAGAACCCAAAAAGTTGCAAAGGCGGCACAAGACTATAGCACTTTGGCTCTCTTCGATTCTTTGAAAGCACAAAAATCAACTAGGAGCATATGCACACTACCTTTTGGTGCCACCCACATCACATTCCTCAAAAGAAACAATTTGTGCTATAAATTCAAAGCAATTGGGCAGTGCAAAAATAAATGATTCAAAGATTTCCCATTCTTACAACACATAATGCACCACTGAGGATTTAGAAAACGATTAGGTCTCTGTTTCGGTGATGGATCATTTGTCACGATGCCTCCATGAATCAAGGCCCACATGAACACCTTCACCTTTAGAGGAATCCAAGCCTTCCAAATTCTTTTGCAAAAAGGAAACTGAGTTACATGAGGATTATCGATGATTTTATCAAAAAAAGACTTGCAAGAAAATATATCGGTTGAGTGAAGAGCCTAAACTTTTTTATCCTTCAAAAGAGGAGCCAAAGAAAAATGATCAATTCTGGATAGCAAAGTAGTCAGTTGTGAAGCTTCTCTATCATTAAGATTCCTAGAAAATTCCAAATTCCAGGAAATTGGAGCTAAAAGTGAGCAAGTCATCGAAGCAATAGAATAACTATGGGATCAAGCCACTCTATAAAGATGTGGAAAATCTGAAGTAAAAGAAGATTGACCCATCCAAATATCCTCCCAAATCGAACGAGTTCCCCATTGCTGCTCACCCTTACAAAAAGATAACGAGACCAAAATGTGTAGATTTGAGAAATTGATTTCCAAGGAGCATGACTGTTACCCCTCAAAACCACTTGTGAATCCCTACCATTGTCTTAAGTCCCATACTTGCTTCTAATAATTGAATGCCATAATGAATCACCCTTAATTGGAAATCTCCATTACCATTTGCCAAGAAGATCCATGTTCCTAGCCACAATGTTACCAATAGCCAAACCTCTCTTCTCCTTAGGCAATGAAACAAAATCCCAATTCAACAAGTGATCTTTCTACCCCTCATTCTTACCTTCCCAAAGAAAATCCCTCGTCAACTTTTCTAATGACCTTGCCACCTTCATTGGAATCTTGAACAAAGATAAAAAATAAATAGGAATACTACTCAAAACCATCTTAGCCAAGTTGTATCTACCCCCATATGACAGTAAAGCCTTACTCCACTTCCAATCTCTTACCAATCTTTTCCACTATTGGATTCCAAAAAGATTCACATTTAGGATTACCCTCCAATGGAAGACCCAAATACTTGAACGGGAGTGTCTCAATACCACATCTTAAAAGTGCCGCCCTACTCTGAAGTTGATCTTGCTGCATATTAACGCCCACCACACTACTTTTCTCCAAATTGATCTTAAGCCTTGAACCCAAAAAGTCTCAAAATCGAATAAAGATTAACAATTTTTATTTCCTCTCCTGAAGAGAAAAATATGATAGTATCTACATATTGCAAGTGTGTCACACTAACTCAATACCTCCCAACCTCTAGTCCCGCAAAAAGACCTACTTCTCTAGCTCTATCAACCATCCTTCCCAGCACGTTAGCCACCAAAATAAAAAGAAAAGGGGATAGTGAATCCCCCTGACTTCCTTTGAAAATTTATTTATTTATTTATTTTACTTATTTACCCATTTTTGGTTAAAGTTGTCATAGGGCATTTTGGTTGTGAGGTTAGAGTTAGAGGTTGTGACCTGGCATGATGACAAATGCTATTTTCCCCCAGCCTTGTGGCATGGCTTCAAGTCACAGGAATAAACATTTCCACAAAAAATGGTGGGGTTAAGTTTTCCTACTTGTTACTTCTCCCAAACCATGCTGTAAGTAGGGACATTGTGCACTGGTACGACCTTTTTAGTCACAGGCTTCCATTGGCTGAATCCCATTTATTGATTATAGAACATACTCAAACCTTTTTTCAGATGTGCACTTTCTACTTTGAATTTTGACAGTGTATTGCACACCGTTGTTGCTTTTCCAATTGATGCTTGGATTATCGCCTAAGTATTTCAAGCTTAAGCCTATTTTTTAGCTTTGAGGAAAAACAATTTTGTTGCATTCATTTTCCTTCTTGATTATGAGCACAAACAATTTAAGAAGGTGGTGTGTATGTGTCGGACACCGGCTCCAGTTGGAAACTTTCCGAAACTTGTCAGACATTCCAAACGTGTCCTTTTATTTTTTAAATTATTTTAAATCCATAAATGCTTTGGAAAAAATAACTTGGGTCCAATAATAAAACAAAAACAATGTAGATTTATACATATCACTCCCTCCTCTTATAAACCTTTGAAATTAGTATTATGTTATAGTTTGTAATTTGTTTTTGAACAAGACATTCATATATATGACATATAATAAATATACTATATATTTTACACATGTTCCCCACATGTCGAGTCCGACAATTTTATGAAAATTGCTGTGTTGGCATGTCGTATGTCATGTCGTGTGTCCATGTTTTTTAGAGTCTAATAATGTTTTAGTGTCTTTTTGTTTATCTTGCCATCCAAACGTTTTGTACAATTACTTTAACTTCTTACAAGTAGCTGCTCTCTGCTTCAATTTTGAATCACTGTTCTTTAACAAATTATATTTACAAAGAATATCTCAGAGGCAATTTACAATGATGATCCTGCCTGTTTGTTCACCACTGATGTGTTGTTGACCTTTTGTGCACTGGAAAATCTTGTTTCTGCTCTAGCTAATGCTTGCCTGATATATTCATATAATATCACATCTTGCTGCGTTTGATTCCTGTAAGATTATGAATGCAATTTATGTATAAATATGACACCTTCATTGAGATTCTGAAAGCCAAAATAAAAATTCATCATAGTTTCACATTGAGCAATGTGGTTAAATGTATTCATTCATGAACATCCATGAGAGGAACAAATTGTGAAAGTTGTTTAAGGCCTACTTTCTATTTAAGGAATGCAAGGAAATCTCAAGTGTCAACAGTTTTGAATGTCAGTGGTCCATAATTAAATATTTTCTGTTCTATCGCTGGCCTTTTCTCGCTCTTCCTAGTTCCACAAAATGAAGGTTATATGTTTTGTTTTTATTTTATTTTATTTTGTTATTTTTGGAAAAATAAACATTTTTCTTGCAAGAGCAATTTATTCAGAAATAATTTGAACTGAACTTCATTTAACAGAGTAGTAATCAAGTTTAACATATTTATTTATTTATTAATTATAATTGTTAGAAATTTGGAGACTGTCTGCTCCAAGTTTCTCCTCTTCTTAATTATAATGTTTTTTTTATTTCATTTTTAATATTCAAAACATTATACCTGAAATTGAAATAATGAGGCTTTTATGTTCCATTTTATATTTATTTTCAGGATGAGGAAGATGTGAAGGCCATTGCTCGTTTATTTGCTGACATGGGCGATTCATATCTTGAATTGATTGCAAATGGTACTTCTCCTTTTATTTAAGACACTTTCCAATATTTATAGCATGCCCTTCTGTTCCAAATTACCAGGTTGTACTGTGAGTTGCAAGTTTATCTTCAGTTTGGCTTTTCGTGTAACTTTGAAAATTTTGCAGTCTCTGATATACTTTTTTTTCCTTTTGGTAAAAAAATAAAAATAAAATAAAATTTGTTCAGGTTCTGATGAGTCAATGTTAATAGTGCATGCGTTATTGGAAGTTGTTTCACACCCTGAATATGATATTGCTTCTATGACATTCAACTTCTGGCACAATCTTCAGATTAACTTGATTGAAAGGTAAGTCCTGGAGTTCAGTTCAATTCAGCACATGTTAATATCAAAATCTGGATGTGACGATTGTAATATCTCAGGGATTCCTACGTATCATTTGGCAATGAAGCATCGATAGAAGCAGAGAGAAATCGGAGGCAGTCGGTTTTTCGTTCGTCATATGAATCACTTGTTTCCTTGGTAAGTCTTCTTACAATTTTCCCATCAAATGTTAGGATTAAACACTCGTACAGTTTTGTAATCCTATTCTATGACACTCTGTTTCAAAGGAAATCATTTAATGGCCCAAAATCCAATTTTGAATTAAACACTAGTAAAGTTTTGTAATCCTGTTCTATGGTGCTCTGTTTCAAAGGAAACATTTGATGTCTCAAATTCCAATTTTGAGTGTCCAGACGTAACAAGAAAAATTAGTTGTATGGGTAATTTTTAGATAATGTGGAAAGAAATTTTCTATTCTTCTTGTTGATCATAACTCATGAGGGGATGCAGGCATCTGTGGAGTAAAAGAAAATGGATTTCCTTCTTTGTTGCTATTTTTTGTCAGTCTCCTACTACGTCTTTTAGCCAAGGGATGGTTTTCTTACGAACAAGAAGAACTTAAACTATTTTTGTAGTTGCAAAATGTAATGGAATTTCTTGCTCAAGGAAAAGAAAAACAATTAACAATAGCTTTTATAACCGGAAGCAACTAAGCTGCTCAATGATATGATATTGTTGGAATTATAGTTTAATTATTTATCTTTCTTTTTCCCTGGCTTGCAGGTTTGTTTCAGAGTTCAATACCCTCAGGACTATGCAGAACTTTCAAAGGAAGACCTTAAGGATTTCAAACAAACTCGATATGGTATCCATTGAGTGTCTAATAGGGGTTAAATTATTTATTGGCGTCAGCATTCCATAAAAATTCTTCGAACTTATGTTGAATTTTGTTTTGAGAAGTATCTTAATGACCTTTTTCTTTTAGATGACATACATAGACATGCAGTATGTCTTTATTATATTTCTTAACTGACTGATTAATAAAGTAACAAATTAAAATACTTAATGATGTTAAAATTCTGTTTTCTTCCCAACATTTTTGATCTTTTAAGTTAGATTTGATGTTTCATTTTGTACTGTGCCATTGTACTTCTACAATTAGATATATTTGACATCCTCTTGCCTTCAGTTACATTGTTCAAAATCCTACAATTATCATAAAACCAAGCCTTAAGTCCCATCAAATGGGGTTTGCTAAATTATAATCTCCCTCCTAGTCATTACTCTATTCATCGTCTTAGATCATGTATTCAATTCAATCCATTGCGAACTCTATCAGATAAAGAAATTAAAATTCAAACCTTTTAGTTAGATCTGCTTATGTGTGTAATTTTTTTCTTTTAGATAATTGTACTTCGTTAACTTTGTTCATATGGTTTAGTGTCTTATTCATGTCAATGTACATAATCATGGATGGCAATAAGGGCCCCCCCCCCCCCCCCCGCGGCGGGGGGGAGGGACACACCCCTCCCCTGAAAGAAGGGAAAGAAAATTTCTATTTTTGTCCCTTATCATGGTATTTGCTTGTTTACCCTGTATTTCATGCTCTTATTTTTTTTGAAATTTTTTTTTTTTGGTGGTTTCATGACGTATTTTATCTGCGATAATATAATTCAGTAAGTTTTTTAGTGTTATGATTGTTCATTTATAGTTTTTATTTTGGGAAAGTCCTGGCATTCTGCATTTAACTGTACTAAATGAAGTTTGTGATGTTGCTAGATGTCGCGGATGTCTTAATTGATGCAGCATTGGTTTTAGGAGGAGAAGTAACACTGAAGATTCTTTACATCAAGCTTGTTGAGGTACACAATTGTTTTCCTTGATGCTGTAAAGTGGTCTTCATAATGCGAATTGATCAAACCAAACTTTTATCATAAAATTTCTATAAAGTTGGGACTTGTTTAAAGGCAAAATTTAGCAGTTGGAATTTCTCATGGTGTATAAAATTGCTAATTGTTGACTATTTGTCCAAACTAGCAGCTAGCTTAATTTAAAATTGATTTTATGTAATTTGAGATAAGTTGTCTTAGGCTTTGAGCATTAATTTTTGTAGGCAAACAACGGTTGACGGCTTCTAGAAACTATGTATATTTTGGCTATAATGTCTCAAAATAGACACTCATATGGTTTTTATTGATATTGAGAAAGGATATGATAGAGTGCTTTGGGATATAATCTGGTGAGTGTTAGAGAAGAAAGAGGTGACAAAAGGTTACATTGATGTGATTAGGGATATGTATGAGGGTGTGGTGACCGTTATTAGATCGCCTGCTGGAGAGACAAGTGAATTTCTAATTATTATAGGGTTACACTAAAGATCAATCTTAAATCCTTATCTTTTTGTTTTAGTTATGGATAAGTTGACGAGAAATATTCAGGATGATGTACCATGGTATATGTTTTTTTGCAAATGATATCGTGTCAGTGGATGAGACTAGAGCAGTAGTTAGCGCTAAGTTAGAGACTTGGAGAGAAGCACTTGAATCTAAAAGATTTAAGATAAGCAAAACTAAGAGAAGGTACATGGAGTATAATTTTAGTAATAGGAACAAAGGAAGTAGAGGAGAAGTGAAAATTAAGAACCAAAAATTATCTAAGAGAATATTTTCGTTATTTAGGATCGATTATCACAATGGCTGGGGAGGTTGGAGCGGATGTAGTCTATAGAATTAAGGCGGGGTGACTTAAGTGGAGGAGTGTGTCTGTGTTATTGTGCGATAAACGAGTACCCACTAGACTAAAAGGGAAGTTTTATAAAACGGCCATTAGACCAACGATGTTGTATGGGACGGAATGTTGGACAATTAAGAAGTAACATGTAGATAAAATGAGTGTTATTGAGATGAAGTTGCTAAGATGGATGTATGGCAAGAGTAAAAAAGACAGAGTTAAGAATGAATATATTTGAGAATGGGTAGGAGTAGTACTGATAGAAGATAAGTTGAGAGAGAATAGATTAAGATGGTGTGGTTACATACAACCAAGATCAACAGAGGCAGTAGTGAAGAGATGTGATACAGTAACGGTAGATGGAAGTGTTAGGGGAAGGGGAAGGGGCAGACCTAGATTGATGTGGGCTAGTATAGTAAATAGAGATATGAATCTCTTTTATTTGACTAGCGAAATGCCTTGGATAGAGTCGAGAGGAAAAGAAGGATTCATGTAGCCGACTCCATTTGATGGGACTTAAGGCTTGGTTTGGTTTGGTTTGATTAATGTCTCAAAATATTTATCTTGAAGTCCATAATGCTGCACAATTTGGTTAATTTCATCAATACTTATGTAGGCAGCTTCATAGTTCGTATAGAAGCTGAACACCGAGTGGTTTCAGCTAAGGAAGAGGTTTAATTTGGGGAGGGGAGTAGTAGAGGGAGACACTAAAGGACGAGAAACGGATGAAGAGAATCTCGTGAAGTGAGAATTGGCATATTGGCTTCATTTTGCCATTTTGTTAAGCGTCTCCATGACAGTTTGATTACTTCAAGGGATTGTAATGTCATGGACGATTTAGATATTTATACGTTGATCAATTAAATAGAGATGTAGATGTTTAGCAATATGTTGTGACATTATCATTTACGATACTGTTGCCAAAAGTGACTATATTGCTGGCCTAGGTGCTAAGGCTAGTTGAGCTGGCTACAGAATGCTTTAGACACCCCTAGCAAGGTAGAATTTCATCAGATGCTGCCTACAGGACAGTGTTGTAAGAGACCATTATTGAGGAAAATACATCCCTGAAGTCAATTTTTTGTTTTTGAGAAAAATTTGTGCTTGAATCAAACAAAGCCCGCCCCATGTAACAATGGAATCTATTTGTGATGGGAGTTACTAGAGTGCACGGTTACTGTTATGATGTCCTCATCCCTTTATTGTTCCTTTTTTTTTCCTTGTTTTGTTGATTTTATTTATTTTTTATTTTTTTGAGGGAATGCTCCTGCATAGAAGTAGATATTTAAGAGATTTTTATTCCTTAGCAGAACACTCTTTTTTCTTTTTTTTTCCATCCCTTCAGTTTGACAATGATGGATGGTTATAATGATCCGTAAGTAGATTCTGTATTCAGTAGTATTTCATGTGAATTTTGTGACATAGGATCTGATGATTTTCTACTTCAATGATATCTTAGGCTGTAGGTAGCTGTGGCAATGATGAGCATAGCAATTGGCGTCCAGCAGAGGCTGCTTTATATTGTATTCGGGCTGTATCAGATTATGTTTCTGTCACAGAAGCTGAAGTAATGCCCCAGGTTTGAATGTTGTTCAAATTTCTCTTGCTAAGACGTGAAGGATGCGACATGACTTCTCCCGCGCCCTTTCTGCTGTGGTCCCATGTTTTAACTTTCTTTTGGAAAATAGTTCCGTCCTATTTCCTTTTCCTTTTTACATAATTTATCTGTGGTTTTATGAGATTTGTAACTGGTAAAGGTGTATAATGTATGCATTAGCTGGCTGTGTTAGTTCCTTCTTTGCTAATTCTGGTTTTAGACTATCTTTTTGTCTGCTACTTAATGTTTAACTGTTTTGTTTGCTTTATAAAGGTCATGTCTTTGCTTCCAAAACTTCCTCACCAACCCCAGCTTCTAACTACTGGTACTATATCCTTCTTTATTTACTATTTATCAACAACATTCTTTTTCCTTTACCTGAAAAGAGCACAAGGGTGACTGGTGGAAATGGTAGGTTATTCCTACCAAGGGAGATATGCATTTGTTTCGAATCTTCCAATTCCCAAAAGGCCACCAAGCATGGCCTTAATAAACATTATCTTTCTATCATCATAAATAAGCTAATAATTTTTCTCCCTCCAGTGTGCTTAACCATTGGAGCTTATTCAAAATGGCTTGATGCTTCGCCTAGTGGACTCTCATTCTTGCCTCCACTCATAGATATTCTTGTGAGTGGCATGAGCATGTCTGAAGATTCTGCAGCAGCTGCTGCTTTGGCTTTTAGACACATCTGTAATGGTATGTAGACTCTACTCTGCTAAGTATTTTGCACCTTTTTCTTATTTTTTCGTTCTGCCATTAATCTGTCTAGTATGTTACTTTAGTTGAGCTATTTGATTTTTCATGCATGTTGAAAATCAAACTCATCATTTCAGATGATCCAGTTTTTAGATTCTATGCAACTTGCTTTGATTTATTTATTCAATATTTACGAGTCTGGGATGAGTTGCAAGTTTTATATGATTTTAGGCTTTGTTCTTCTCCTTTAAGGATGTTGAGTTATTTGGAATTTCATAATTAATGAGCTCTTGTACTGCTCATATCAAAAGATTTTAGATTTACCTGTGGGGTAAAAGCTAGTCACTCTGGAAGTGAAATCTTTAGAAATATTGAATTAAATGACGGAAAAAGAAAGTTGTGTAATCTTGAGAACAGAAATATGATTTTGATAGATACATATGAACCTTCCTAGAGTCCGCAGTGGCAGGAGACTTGTGCACTGGGATGCCCTTCAGAACTGTGTATTTTTCATGTATTAAAAAGTGTTTGAAAGTTGAGAGCTTAGAAACGAAAACCTTGATCTTTTTGACAAAATTTATTATTTTGCCAAAGTGTTTCTAATTTTGCATTCAGCAGTTTGAATAGTTGTATTACAGTGATTTTGTGCATGGGTTATTTGGTTTGATGGTTGGAAAGTCCTAGGTAAGAAAGTTTGTTAAGGATGTAATAGTTGATTTAAACAAAGTTTCTGTGATTGCTGTAACCCATAGTTGTTTAAGGCACACCTAAAGCCCTTATAAAAGTGCTAAGCTCATTAAGTCATGGAGAAGTTGCTTTATTGTATACCAGGCAAGGGCTCTAGAGTCGGCCAATTAAAGCCCTCAGAGACTTACCTCTTGATTCCAAGTTCCTAAGATACTACGATAGTTACTGATGATCTATTGTAAATAAATGAAAAATTAATGAACTGATACATGTATATTCTAACCCTCTTAAATTGATCTGCCAAAAGTTTCTCCTCCCTTCACATTACATATTGTGAATTGTGTTTGGGGTCTATCATCCATGTGCCTTTGCTCAGGCTCACACCTGTGCTGCACCATGCATTTAGGCTTTTGGAGTCCTTGGCACCTTAGTATGCCTTGAGCCTTTAATAACTATGTTGTATATTTAGCAATATAAAATGTTTGTGTAAAATTTGAAAGTATCAACTGCCGCTCTAGGAAAGCCATGCTTCAAAGCTAATAATTGCTGGCGGTGTGCTAGCTTGGTTGAGCATCACTATAGCCATTGGATTACGGTGAAAAATGAGTGTTGGTTTGAATCATGTGATTCAGGTAAAATACTTGGTGTGCTGTGTGGCATGTCCTTCAAGTTTTGTTGAATTGGTTTTGCATTTGAATGACGCTTTCCATGCTTAGATATGGTGCAGCTGCTGCCTCATTCTGCTTAGAAGATATTTGAATTTTGGAAAAGGATGCTTCTTCTTCTTTTCTCCTTTGCGCCACCCCCCCCCCCCCCTCCCCTCTTTTTTTTTTCCTCCTTTACCTGATATGTGTCTGCTTCTGATATTTTGGTCAGTTTTCAACTTATGTATTACCGTTTGATCTCAATGCTATAATTTGCAACTCTTCTGTGGTGCTTCGGCTTTAAGCTTTCCATTCTTCTGATACAACAGGACTTCTGTATTTTATGTGGTTCTGCACTCAACACATTTACCGGTTACTAGTTGTCACTATGCCTAAAATGATGTCACAGTAGCTATATATCAACAGCATAGTCTTTCGCTTCGGTTGTTCTGAAGTCTTGATCACACTTATTTATTATGACTGTAGACTGTGGGAAGAGGCTTTGTGGATCCTTGGATGGTCTTTTCAATATATACCAAAGGGCCATAATTGGGGAAGGTACCTTTAAGGTCTCCCCTGAAGACTCGTTGCATCTGGTTGAAGCTTTAAGGTATTTTTGTTTTTTTGGAAACATTTGTCTATTTCCATATAAATGAAATGCTTCATTTGATACCTTCAACTTCCTTTGCAGTGTGGTTATTACAGAACTTCCTTCAGACCATGCTAAAAAAGCCCTTGAGGTCTTGTGCTTGCCTGCTGTTACTCCATTACAGGTTAGGCTGATTTCCGATATAGATTTTGAATTGAGCTTCTGTAGGATGATACACCAATTTATGTGATCCACAACAGGAAATTATTAATCAAGGTCCTTTGGTATTGGGGCAAATAACAGCTCGTGAGTTAACAGTTCATATTGATCGACTTGCAAATATCTTTAGGTATGGTTGCTTCCTTCGTTGTGCCCATTATTTCCTTAATCTGTGAACATTATTATCAGTTGTTAAATTCAAATTATATGTAGATATGTAAATCATCCTGAAGCTGTCGCTGATGCAATTCAAAGGCTTTGGCCAATATTCAAAGCCATCTTTGATCTGTAAGAATTTGTAAACTCTGCCTCAGTAGGATGATTTCCTGAAGCTTATATACTTCTTGTTCTTGGTCTGATCTGAGGTTGAAAATGATTACTTTGCAGTCGTGCTTGGGATACACGGACGATGGAGTCTCTTTGTCGGGCTTGCAAAAATGCTGTGAGTTTGCTCGAAATTAATCTTTGCTATAAAAGCTTGGTGAATTTGTGAAATAAGACTTTCAACATGGAATAATGAAAATTATTGAAGACATTTTTTCAGAGTGTCAAGACTTCCATTACTTTCAAAATTGTGCTGAATATTCAGAAGGCCATTTAAAAAATTGGAACCGGACTGCACTGATTGCAAAGCCAGCCAAACTCAACAGGTTGAGTTGGGCTTGGCTTGGCTTGGCTTGGGCAGTGCAAGTAGAAGTTGGGTTGGGTTGTGCAACAGCTGTGTTACATGGACTCGCCACTTTGGGGCGAAGTACCCGTGTCGACGACACGCGACCTGACATATGGGTGGTGTGTGGATGTGTGATGCCGACCGACACACATGTTCTATCTCGGACACGGCTCTTTTCAGACAAAAAAGAAATGAAAGAGGGAAAGAAAGAGACAACCTGGTCGCCTGTTGAAACGGTGAAGAAATCGATCGCCGCTCTTGCATGCTCTGCTCCCTCTCGCTCTGCTCTTCTCCGATCTCCATCTCTGCTCTGTCTTCTCTCTCTCTCGATCTCCTCTCAATCTCTCATCCTCTCCTCTCATCTCTCAATCTCGATCTCCAAGCTCCATCAGTCGATTGAGCAGTCGAACACCCCCAAACGACTCTCTCTCTCTCTCTCTCTCTTCTCTCTTCTCTCTCCTCGATTGATCGATGATCGCCTCGCTCTCCTCTCTCCTTCTCTCTCTCTCTCTCCTCCTCTGTCTCTGATTGATTCACATACCTATATTCGTATATATCTATATAAAATAATAATAGTTAATAACTATTATTATAATAATTATAATAATAACAATTATTATTATATATTATATAATAATCATTGTATAATATATCATATATTTATAAACAATTATTATTATATATTATATAATAATTATTGTATAACATATAATATATTTATAAGATAATATATACTTATATATATTAATAAAAATAAATAAATACATATATGTAAAATAATTATTTGTTATTTATATAATATAAATCATCTTAATAACTATATTTAAAAATATATATATATATTTAACGTATCTCCGTACCCGTATCCAAATTTGAATACATATCCACGTATCCTTAATTTTTAATTTTGAAGTGTGACTCTATACGCACACCACACCCACACACCATCTGCCGTAATCGCCGTAACAAACTTAAAAGTGTGGGACTCCTAGATGCACCCACCCACACCCCGCCAGCGTCCGTCCGTGTAACTTAGTGCAACAGTATAGGGGTGTTTACCTTAGGTTAAGATTGAACTAACCTCCAACTTAACTCAGTTACGGTGTTCTATACCCATTCCCTCTTTTCTTTCTTTTTTTCTTTTCAATACAGTTGTATCTAAGAAGCACAGACACTTCTAAGAAGATAACGTGTCGTGTTTAACACCAACATGACATGACACTCATCAAACACTTCCCAACACTTACACACATATGAAACACATTACAAGTTTGAATAAAATAATTTTGAATCCAATGATAAAACAAAAACAATGTGAATTTATATCTATTATCTTCTTTTGTACTTTAAGAATTATTATATTTAATGAAACCAAACAAAGTTTTGTATCCCAATCAAGTGGGGTCGGCTTCATTAATTTTTTGGCTTAATTATTTATTGTTATATATGACAATAAATATATAATTATATTTTGCATGTGCCTCTCCATGTGTCATGTCTCACATTTTTTTGAAATTTACATGTCGGCATGTTAGTGTCGTGTCAAGTGTCCATGTCTGTCCTCCTTAGGTTGTCGCTCTAGTGATCATGCCAATTTATAGGGGCTTGGGTGCGACCGGATTCTCTTTTTGATGTGTTGTAGAGTTTGGGGGGAGGGGTGATAGGGTTGGGCGGAGGTGGCGGAAGGCATGGTTGCTTGCTACTTATTCTCATTGTTTGCTTGGTTAGTGTGGTTGGAGCGTAATAGACATGTTGTTCAAGGTGTTGCTCATTCAGTTCCATGGTTAGAGAATTGTCTAATTGTGGTGCTTCATAGTTGGGTTACACTTTCGGTGGATTCTAATGTTTTGACATTTGTAGATTTTGTGGAGGACTTGATTAGTTAGTTTTGTTTTGGGCCTGTGATGGGTTTTGTTCTTTTTGTATTCTTTACATCGTCTTGATGCTTTTCTAATAAAGTTTGTTTATTTATTAAAAAATGATCATGCCAATTAATAGGTCTCATGGCTCTGATCCTTTTCTTGTGGATTTCAAAGACTGTCTTCAATAGTACCTGAGATTTCAACTTTTTTGCACACTATATGTCACGACCCGAACCCGCCCTTAGAGGTCTAGGTCATGACTGGCGAGTAATCTTAGATTACCTTTGGCCTCAAAGACAACAATTCAATTAATAAATTATGGGCCTTCACAGAAGCATAACAAAATATAAATAAGTCCATTGAGCAGTGCTTACATGACAAATTTCATAAGTAATTTGAACTTTATACATCATCCATATCAACATTTACATTAAGTTTAAACTTCGACTTCAACACCATACATACAACATGTTTTCAAATATCAAAAACAAAAGAACTAAACAAGAGGAGTTGACAAAAGCTTAGCTCCACTTGAGACCAAGTATTGTCTCATCACGGAGGCACTTCACAAACGGCTTTACAAAAGGAGTGGACTTCTGAAGCAGCTTTAGACTTGACGATCCGCATGCTCACCTACATATATATATATATTATATAAGGGAGAGGGGTGAGGTAGAGCCCAGTCAGTAACATCAATAGGGTTAATGAATGAAATCTAACATTTCATAAAATATATCTTTCCATTTCCAAAACAATTCATATATCCAATCATATCAATCATTTGTGATAACAATAACCATTCAAATCATTGTACGTGATAATATCCAATAGAGTAACAAAATATCAATATGCCGAAGCCGATGAGACCATAAAGGTCAATTCAATGGGACCACGACGGGTCAAACAATAGAACCACAACGGATAATTCAATGTGGACCACTAGAGTCTAACATCAGAGATCTCTATATTTCAATTAATCCAATGGGTCATAGTATTATGCCCCCCAGGCAAGAGCCTCACTAAAGGATGTCACAAATATATTTTCAAAAAGAACATTCATTCATAGATACAAAATAAGATTTCGTAAACATCATTATTGAACAATTTCAAAATATATTTTGAATATATCTTTATATAGATATTACTCACAGTACGTTTGAACTGATGTTAACCTTCGGGTGACCAACCTACACAAAATACATAACAAAGGTACAATGAAACATACCACTCAACAATTAATTGATCCAATCTCATTCCGATTCAATTCAATTTCTTAAGTTGATTTCTAGCTTATTCCTTCCTTAATGATGTCTGAACAATGTCTAGGAATGCTTAAAAGAGCACAAGGATAAAAATATCCATATGGAAGTATTTTTAAAAAATTACTGAAAATAGGGTGTTCGCTCGAGCGCACCTTAGGTTGCTCGAGCGGTCTGGTTAGTTTGCAAGAGTGTTGGATGGTGTCAAAGTAGGCTCAAGCGGTCACTTGGTTGCTCGAGCAGTGTGCAAAGAAAAATGGAGTTTGCTTGAGCGAATACTTGGTTGCTCGAGAGATATGTAATGCTCAGAAAAAAATACTGTAAGGTCGCTAGGTGCGCTCAAGATGAGGTCGAATCCTGGATTTTTAATAACAGAATTTGAGTTCCAAAATATGATTTTAAGTTTCAAAAGCTTGCATGGCTGGACTAAATACATGGAAACACTTAGAAAAACATGAATATAAAACCAAATTAAAGCCATGAGTTCAAAAGCATCATGAATTTACAAAATCGAAATCAAAACTTCCATGCAAGTATGGAATTGCTTTCAAACTCTTTCCAAAACCTTTAAAACATGAAACTAAACTCTTAAAACTTGTATTTCTTTGATGCATGTATAGTTCAACTCCCAATTTCATCAAGAATACCAAAACTCATGCTCAAAATGGTAAAATATGATGGAATTATGCATGCATGTATGCTCTAGCTTCAATTTCATCCTCTATTAGCTCATTACTTGTGATTAAACTCATATTCTTCATGTATTCATCTACTAAGTGAGTTATGGCCAAGAATTGAGGTTGGATTTCATACCTAGAATCTCCAATTAAGCTTGTTCTTGCAAAAACTTGACCTCTTCTTAATTCTTCAATCCTCCAAGTAATACTTCAAGTTCTTTAGCGCTCTCTCTCTCTCTCTCTCTCTCTCTCTCTCTCTAAAATGGTCTCACTCACTCTGTAGACTAGTTCTACCAGATTTTTGAGCCCAAAGATGTAAGAAAATGGATTCTAACTGTACTTAGCTCATATATATACATAGAATTAGATTAGGCTAATTAAGTAAGCTTAAGTCTAATTAATCCTACTCAATTTTTAATTGATTAATCCTAATTAATTTAATATGAATCAAATTTTAATTAAACTTCCCAAATGGTTCTAAATTTTCTAATTAGTCTATTAAACTTGTCAATTTATGTTTCTGAATTCTTTGAGGCTTTCAATTGCTGATTTGAATTAGGCATTCTAACAGATATTCCAAAATCAAACAGATATATAAACAAAATTAAGCACATGAACATGCAAATTCACATAATAATATAATATGCAATAATGATATGCATGTTAGGGTTGTCACTCTATAGTTTGATGTCACTAATTTTGTGTTTATCCATTTTGAACTTAAGATCTGAAAATCTCTGCCATTGGTTCTCTCCATACTTGAGCAAACCATCTTAACAAGTAGTGCTTATTATTTCTAAAGCTGGTGAGTCCAGATTGAATTTACAAAGTTAATAATCAAGTTCACTCATAAAGGTGTTTTCTATAATCTGTTGCAGGTAGCAACTTGGGTGCATTTAAGTTTGCACGCCATGTTCCTGTTTTAGTTGTGCTTTTGAACCAACAAATCTTACACAAATATATCATTAATCTTGTCTAATTGGTACTGGACTTGGTTTTGTTTTTTCTAGAATTTTTACATCCCATATGCTCTATCGTACATACCCTTGAAGTCTGATGACAAATTCAATGTTGTCTAATGATTTCATACATCACATTCTTTTTTTACTTCTTGCCAGTGACACTGAACTGTTAATGTTTAGGTGAGAACTTCTAAAAGGTTCATGGGAATTACAATTGGAGCAATGCTAGAGGAGATACAAGGCCTGTATAATCAACACCACCAACCATGTTTCCTTTATCTCTCTAGTGAAGTTATAAAGGTATATATCGTTCTCTCTGAACTTTAAGCGGTGTTTATTTAACTGTTTATTTTTCTTGAGCAATCATTGGATCTTGTGATGCAGATATTCGGGTCTGATCCATCTTGTGCAGACTTCTTAAAAATTATGATTGAATCACTCTTCAGCCAAACTATATGTTTGCTTACAAAAATTCAGGCATGGTGTCAATTACTAGTGTGTTGCCCTTTCCTCCCAGATTTATGTGTATTTTCATTGATTTGATTGAAGGAATCTGCTTTTTAGGACTTCACTTCCAGACCGGACATAGCAGATGATTGTTTTCTGTTGGCGTCGAGGTGTATTCGCTATTGTCCTCATTTGTTTTTCCCTTCAGCAGTATTTCCTTCATTAGTGGATTGTTCTCTGATTGGCGTCACAGTGCAGCACAGGTTAAATCTCTCTCTCTCTCTCTCTCTCTCTCTCTCTCTCATATATGCACACACATGCACATGCGCGTGCACTTGTGCAAGTTCTAACTGGAATTTGAGATCTCAGTATGTTTTGTATAGTTGGGTGGTCCGGTAAGGTGGATCTGAATTTGTTTGTTTTCTTGGATTTGTAAATGACTTGATTGGTTAGGTTCTTGCCCAGTTTTCTGGTTTCCGGTTTTGAATTCTTTGCATCTTCTTGATGCTTTTTGCAATAAATTTTATTTGTCAAAAAATAAAAATAAAAATCTCTAGCTTTGTAGGTATCTTGTTCCTTTGTCAACCTTAATGTTGGGGTCACATATCCTATTCATTTTGCTGAACTAAAAAAATAAAATAGAAGCAGGGCTAACAGATTATTCCTTGGAAAAAGATGGTTATGCAAAACCAAAGATTTAAAAAAAAAAAAAGAAGAAGAAAAAGAAATGATAAGTGTGTAGCTGTCACGAGAGCATGAAAATTTGAGCATTTTTATCAGAAGCTTTTTTTTTTGGGTTACTTATAGTATATTAAGGACTTGAACAGCCATGAAGTTAATTAGTGATTTGTTCATTTTTTTGGAGTTCAAGAGTGGAAGAAGATCCAATTTATTCCCTTGCTGGAATCTTGCCAAGGGATTCAATAGTCATGCTTAAGTTTGGCTGTCTCTTGAAGCATGATATAACGTGCAATACTGCTTTGTTTGGGTGTATATATTATTAAATCAAAAAGCCACCGGGGGGTCCATCTCCGTATACAAAGCAAAACAAAAATATGATGGAGACTGAAAGTGAAATTTGGACATTATTAATATTGCTTTATTTTTTCACTGAAAGTGACAATAATAAAATATAATGACAAATTATGATCAGTAGTTTGAGAACTGCTACAAAAAGAGAGAATTTCAAAGCATATATGTCGCTAACAGTCAATCTAGCAACTGTTCAATTCTTACTTCCTTGTAGTTTCTTGCAAAATCAACCTAGCCAAACCGATATTCGTTAGGTCACTTGTCATGTGGTTAGGCCTGCAAATGAACGGAGTCGTTCGTGAATAGGCTCGAGCTCGGCTTGATAAGAGTTCGTTCGAACTCAGTTCATTAATTTTTTTTTGCGTTCAAGTTGGAGCTTGTTAAATTTTTAATAAACAAGCCCAAACACTCTAAAGTTCGGCTCGTTGACTGGCTCATTTAATATTTATTATTTATGTATGTATAAAAATAAGATAAATATGTTATTTATATATTTAAAAATATAAATGTATATAATAGTTAACTATAAATAGTACATTTATATAATAGTGGTAGTAGATATTATTATTTTGATAAAATATTGACTTTCTTTTTAGAATGTTTACATATTTTGTATATATAATTGTATAATCAAAGTTTTAATTGTAACTTTAGTCTCATATGCAAGTATGAATTTATAAATTTTTTGGCTCGTTAAGGCTCATGAACAGGCTCGAGCTCGAGCTCGAGTCAAGCCTAAGCCAACTCGGCTCGCGCTTGATTTGTTAAATTTTTATTGAGCTTGAGCTTGAACTCAAGTTCGTTAAAATCTTAATAAATAAGCCCAAACATACTAAGGCTCGGCTCGGCTCGTTTGCAACCCTACATGTGGTGAGTGCTATCTTGTTTAATTAAATTGTGCATGAAAGGCAATCCGGGATTTGAGTGAGCTTGAACGTGGATTTCAGCATAAAGACCATTCTTTCTTTTCATTTTTTCTGCATGTTCATATGATCATTCTTAAAATAATTAGTGATTCATTTGACTAATATGTAATTGTGTCCTTGTATTTTCCTTGCAGGGAGGCCTCCAACTCCATATTGACTTTCTTATCTGATGTATTTGATCTTGGAAACTCAAATCAGGGCGAAAAATATGTATCTATCAGGGATAGTGTAATTATTCCTCGAGGTGCCACCGTCACCAGAATTTTGGTTGCCTCTTTAACTGGAGCACTCCCAATTTCTCGACTAGAAACGGTAAAACCTTTTTTCTAAGAAAAAAAAACAAAAACAAAAAACTTTCAATTCAATTTGCCTAATGGGAAGTTGCAATTGTACATATGTTCAATTTTTATAATTTTCCACAGGTAATATATGCTCTACTAGCTCTAACTCGGGCATATGGGTCAAGAGCTTTAGAATGGGCCAAGGATAGCATTTTGCTAATTCCATCAACTGCTGCAACAGAAGTGGAAAGGTCAAGATTTTTGCAGGCATTGTCAGAAGTGGCATCTGCGGGTGATATTAATTCCCTCATGATTCCCATTGAAGAGCTATCAGAAGTTTGTCGCCGTAACCGAACAGTTCAAGATATTGTCCAAGGTGCATTGAGGCCACTAGAGTTGAATTTCGTAAACGCTATCGCAGTCTGAGAGTAAGTTGAAAAGAGGCCATTTTTTCCGGCTTCATCTGTCATTTATTTCATTTGATTTTGTGTATTCAGTCAATCATTATTCGCCAATTTTTTTTTGTGGGTGCAAATGATTGGGAGGTATAGAAATGTTGTATGTTCTTTTTTTCCAGATTTTCGAGCGGTTTTTAATCATTGGAATGGTTTGGTATAGAGTTGTAAATTTGGTATTTAATGTATTAGATTAAGAATAAAGAGGGTGGTTGTGTCTAGCTTTTTTACATTGTAAAGATGAAATGTTATATGTCAAAAACGCATACCTGGCCAGAGTTTAGATTTGCAAATCATCTGTTGCATCCAACTGAAGAGTTGGTTTCTTTTGTTTAGGACTGTCACAATTGAAATCATTCATGACCAATGTATATTTTCTTTTCATTAGATCAACAATACAGATCAAGTTTTAAGATGTCAAGGTGCCTTACGCAGTGCAGAGGAGGGGGAGGGGCTGTGCGAGGGGTCAGGTGGCTGGGGATGGGTTGGGTTGTGGCAGCTGGAGCTAGGGATGTGTAGGGGTGGGCGGCTGGAGTTGGTGGTGGTGGTTGGAGTTGGTGATGAGTTAGGGTTTGGTTTGGGATGTTAGAGATGGGGGCAAATATGGGATTTTATTATACTACGATAAAATGGTAATATTTTTTTTAGATGATGAGGGGTCTAAAGAAATTATGTAGGGCATTTAGAGGTTCTCAAAATTAATTACACTAGTATGAAATTTAATAATTTTTGGACAAGTATCTTCCAACTTTTTTCTATCTTTCCTGTGTTCTCTCTCTCTCTCTATTGGTTACCCTGTTGACATACCCACCCACTGTAAATAATATCAAAATAACGTGTTTATCTCTCTCTAAATATCTATAGACAAATAGAGAGAGGTGTGAAAGTAACAACCTCATGTTATGGCCGCCCCAACTTATGGACTTTATGCTACTACTATTATTATGATGTGAGCGGTTCAAATTGATTTGATGTTTTCCAAATTATCCTATGGAGAAACTTGTACGTAGAAGCATTTGCATGCATAGAAGTTTGGAATTCTTTTGTTAGCTGAATCTTAAGGATAGCACCCCACCCTATTCTCAAACCCTCAGCCAAGCTCTCTACCCTGCTGACATTTCCTTTTGGTGAAACGCTGAACCATTCCTCCATTGATGAAATGTCTGAAGCATTCCCATTCCCACTTTAACCATTCCTCCATTAATGACTATCAATACCTAGTCATCCTTCCATCCAACAATAATTTGAAGTACTATGAACACTTCAATTTTACCATGAATAGGGATTTAATAATGACTCAGTCAGGTGCAAGCCGCCCTCACGGGCTCCTGCTTTTTTAGCAGGCCTGGTTGACCCATGAGCCGAAAAGTGGGGTTCAAGCCTAAGCCTAGGTTCACTCATTGTGGGCTGCGAGTTTGCGCTTGGGTAGCAGGCCAGGCTTAGTTGGGCTTTTTTTTTTTTTTATAAAAAAAATGATAAATACATTATCATTAAATGAGATATTTTGTTTGGTTATGTTTTAAGGTAGTATTTAAATTTAATTGTGTATGACTTATATTTTTTTGATTATGAACTTATAACTAAAAAAATATGCAAATAAGTAATTTTTATCTTCCGAAATGAATAATTTTATATATATGAAAATGAAACTTTCAATATTACAATATAAAATTAATTATATAATATTTATTGAATGAATAATTTTTATTTCAAAATGAAATAAAATATTACAAAGATTTATATTATTAAATAAAATATGTGTAAATTATTGATGATGGTAGAGCAATTGCATCACTATATGTCAAGTATATCCCAACTAGGTTGGTACCTACTAGCCTACCAATCATTTGCATTATAATCTACCTTAATAATCTAGTATCAAAAAAAAAAAAAAAAAAAATGAAATGAAATAGTAAAAAACAAATTGTTGATTAATCATCGGAGGAGACAGACATTTTATTCGCGTTACTCGAGATACGTCATCCAAATCATTTTGAATTTGCTCATTTTCACATTCATATGATCTTTAGATATCATTAGTGCCTCAACTATTTGGGGTGAAAGCTTGCTCTAGTAATCGTTCAACACCCGTCCACCTACATTAAAAGTTGTTTCCGAAGTAACTGTAGAAATAGGAACAGTTAGTATATCACGGGTAATTTG
This sequence comes from Camellia lanceoleosa, assembly GCA_025200525.1. Taxonomy (NCBI): domain Eukaryota; kingdom Viridiplantae; phylum Streptophyta; class Magnoliopsida; order Ericales; family Theaceae; genus Camellia; species Camellia lanceoleosa. The sequence goes on from CM045772.1 coordinate 44,835,898, forward strand.
TGAAATAGCATGTCACATAGTTTCATTTTGTTTCCACTATTCCAAAATGTCAAAATTATCGGAATCATCCATTGATGGGCTTTCCAAATAACGCTGTAGTTCAAAACTACTTACGCTTGTATGTTGAGATATTCTTCTACTTTTTATTGGTGAAAAAGCACTTAAATCTCTCGTCTCGAGATGAGACTGCTAGTGTAATGTGTGTAGGTGTATTTACAGATACAGCTGCCTTGTATTCATCAAATAATATATTGCATGTTTGCATAATAGGGGCAAACTGTGTTTGATCAATAAAAATACGTTTTAAAAATTCTTGTAAACCAATTTCTTTATATATAGGATCAATTATTATGACTAAACTTAAAAGATGAGGCAAATGATCAAAATATTTATTAAATTTTACTTTCATTGAAGTAATAATGGTTACATAATATTCATTATCCATATATTTTACGAAAATTTTAATTATTTTTGCTAGCATATGTAAAACAAATGGTGAAATAGAAATATATATATATATATATATATATATGTATAAGAAAATAATTTTGTTGAAGCATAAAAAACTTTTAAAAAATATTTATACAACGCTACTTGGCGCCAATTAAGTTCTGTGAGAGTCAGTACTCCTCCTATTGATGTTGTTGCAAAAAATAAATCTATTGTTTTTTTTTTTTTTTTGCTTACAAGCTCTTTTTAGTATATTATATATTGAATTCTACCTACTATCTATATCTAAAATTAATTTTTGAAATGGCATATTTTCTTGTTGACAAATTATTTTATATTCCGAAATTTGATTAGCGGAAGACATAATGGTAACAACTGCATTTTTTATTACAAGTACTGAAGTCTCGTATACATGCATAGTTTCTTGTACAATCAAGTTTAAAATATGGACACAACAATGAACATGAAATAAATTATCATCAACAAGTAATTGTAAAGTTGATTTTAAATGAACAACAATTTGATTGTAATATGTTGCATTATCTAAACTAATCGTAAATATTTTATTTTGTAAACCCACTCATATAATACATTTCTTATTTCTACACCAAGCGAATGACCAGTGTATAGAAATTCAACTAATTTAAATGAAATAATTCTTTTATTTAATTTCCAATCATTATCAATAAATGTGCAGATACATTGATATTTGAACCCATTATTTGACCACGGATCAGATATTAAACAAACTCTTCCATTCAATTTTTTTAAAGATGCCAAATAATTCAATTTTAACATCCTTAAATTTTTTTGAAATTTTATTCCTAGTAATATTTCTTGAAAAATTTTAATATTGCGGTGCAAAACTTTCGTAATCATTTCGGTAAAATCAGGACATTCACTAGTAGTAAAAAGCTGTTCTTTTTAAATAATATAATTAACTACATAATTTTGTGCACGTATAGGATCATATGAAAATGTTTGTAAATTATCAGTTGATGAAGCCCCTAATTACATTTGACTTCTAATATCCTGTTGTTGACTTTGTAAATGTTTGTTAGCATGCCTTTTTAGATGACTGCAATCCCCTGCAGAAGCAGCATTAAGTAAATGTGCATAATATTTACATTTTGCTTTAAATGTAATTGTACCATCAGGATTATTTATATATTTTTTTTCGAAATATTTCCAAACAATACTAGTTGTACCCCTAGATCATGATCCAACTGTTAGAAGGGGGATATTAGAAAGAGAATCAACAGATTCATGTTGTGTAGTATATGTGTCAACATCGACATAAACATTAGAAATATTAAGATCCATAATAATGTAAGTAAAACAATATATAAAAATTAATAATTAATTTAAATAATGTGTAAATACAACGAGAAAAAAATAATTAATGAAAAAAATGAATAGCTAATAAATTTAATTAAACTAATTAATGTTACCGACTGTCGAATGCAATATAGAAATTAGCTTCTTCTGATAAAAGTTTCTTGTTACACAATTGCAATTGCCACTGCCACGTAGGGATGACACTTCAAAATTAATTGACACTTGAAAGAGATTAAGAGTTTAAGAGAGAGAAAGCGAATTATTTGTGAGATTTATTTTGAAAAAAAGGGGATATTTATAGTAGTTTGAAAGATTGAAGTAAATTTATAAAATAAAATAAAAAAATTATTACCATTGTATTAAACGGTAATATGAACGTTTGAATATTTATTTATTTATTTATTTATTTTAAAGTCTGCAGAGAGGTGCTCAGGTGCGAAATATTATTATTATTATTATTATTCATTCAATGAATGTGAGTGAAGAGTGAGTTGAGTGATGCAAGCATAGCACAGGGGTAGGCCGTAAGGAGCGACAGGGATAGGCAGCAAGTGAGCTCCAGAATATTTTTAATTTTTTTTTTTTATTCATTGCAATAGTAACTTGATGTGAGTGAAAGAGTGATGTGATGCATGAAGGGGAACAAGGTAGGGGATAGGCTGGGTGGGGGTTAGGGTCTAGAATTATATATATTCTTTTTTTTATTATTATTTATTCATTGTAAAGAAATGATTGTTGTGTTGTTTTATTTTGTTTTGTGTATTTTTTAAAAAAATATTTTTGCAAGATCAATCTTTTATTTATTTTTATTTTTTAACCGTTACAAGTTGCCTTTTATTTATTTATTTATTTTTAAATTTGACCATTGACAGAGAAGGGCCGGATTTTTGGGCGGGCCTGGACTTCAACTAGAAGGCCCAGGCCTAATCGGCCCAAAATAAGCCGGGCCCACCTCTGGCCTTGGGCGGGCTTCTGACCGCCCACGGTTCTCGGATCATTTTTACACCCCTAAACATAAACATAAAGTGTAAATATAGTGTTTGACTCATATATAAAATGAATCTTATTCATGTTTTATATTTTTAGTGAAATTTCAAGTAATTTTTTTTCATTATGTAGCACAATTGTTCTTCCATCGGTAGCTAACTCACCATCCTCCATTATCTTAACTGGCCATTGTAAATTTAAAGAAGTACAAGGATCTTCAAAAAAAAGTTTACTCAACAAAGGCTAATGACTTTAACATGCCATTAACTTGAATGGAAAATTGGTTATTCGCTTTGATTCACAAAGCATACGGCTTGGGTGCTTATTTTAAAATATTAGGAGGTTATTTTTAACAGAGTTGCTACGTAGCTCGAAAAACATTTGGTCCGAAATGGCTCGACTTCAAAACGACATCGTTTTGGATTTTTTTTTTTTTTTTTTTTTCTTTCTTTTCTCTATTCTGAAACATAGAGGAAGAAGAAGAAGAAGAAGAGAGAAGATAGAGCTGAGGACCGAGAGAGAGAGAGAGCATCAACATCAACATCAACATCAACAACAACACATCATCAACATCAACAACCACCAATCACAAAAAAAAAAAAAAAAAAAAAAGAGTTGTATACACAGATCATCAAAAAAAAAAAAAAAAAACTAAGAGAGCATCATCATCAAAACCAGATCATCTTTTTCATCTTCTCTTCTTCTCATCCCATTAACATATCATCATCAACACCAGATTTGTGTGTATATATAGATCTATACACACACACACACACACACATATATGAGAAAAAGAGCCACCAGATCTATACACATACATCATCATCAACACCAGATCTGTGTGTATACACACACACATCTATATATTTTTGGAAAATTTGAATAAAATTTACTCCAATGGTAGTCTCTTTTGACATGGAAGGGTGTGTCCTTTTGAAGGGTCACAACATTTTTAAAGAGTCATGGAGGAATCTATAAATTCTATCTCCCTCACTTCAATTTGGATAGGCAATTGTCATTTCTTCTTCACTTTGTATTCATTCTTTGTTTTTTCCTGAATCTAATTTTCTTATAAAAAGAGTACGTGCACAACGAAGTTCGCTAGGCTTGCAATAGTAGTGTTGCTAGTGCAAGACATTGATCGTTATATCCTGGGAGATAGACGTCCATTGAATCCTGAACACCGATGGAAGGTCGAATCTGTCTTAAGGAAAGAGTGTCACACACTCAACTAGATCAGATTTTATCTATTTATGTATTGTAAGTTTTGTTCCGTTATTTTGTCAATTTATTTCAGTTTTGGTTTTGTCCAAAAACTGTTTGCATATTTTTAAATTATATATTTCATATAGTTTGGTACTATTTTTCTAATATATATATATATATATGAAAGAGAGAAGGGGCCACCCACCTGACAGAGAGAGAGAGAGCCATCAACCGGCCAACTAGCGCCGCCATCACTGCTATCACCGTCTCCTTCTTCTCTTCCTCTCCATTCTCTCCATCTTTTCTCATCTTCTATCTTTCTCGCATCTTCTATATTTCAGAGAGGGAAGGGAGAGAAAAGAAAAGGAAAAAAAAAAAAGGAATACCCAAAACCACATCATTTTGGGTATTTAAGCCAATTCGGACCAATGATTTTCGAGCTACCAAATATTATTCTATTTTTAATTTGTAGAGATTTATTCACGTAAAAAGTGAAATTTGTCCTAAAAATCATTTGTAAAGAAAATTTGAAAATTTTGTAAAGTATTAATCATGCAAAATTTTGAGTAAAACTTCAATAAAAAGATAATATTATGTTATTATTGACACCTGATTTCATTATCTAATAATAAAACACTTCAGAAATCATTAAATCTACTACTAAATCCAATTGGACCTACTAATTTAACACTTTCGCATTGTGAATACATTATGCTTACATATAATTTATGATTGGATGATGACACGATATAGTGTCGATGATGACATAATATTACAAGTCGGAAATTTATATTTTGCTTTAGGAACAAATAGAGGTGACACTTCATCTTAAATCTTATTAGATAAAAAGTAAAATTCATTACTTTTGTGTCTCTTTTTATTTTTTATTTTTTAAAATATAAATGGTGTGGTGCAATGCTATAAGACTACTAAATAATTTGTCTACAAAATGATGAGTTTAAACCAAATATAAAAAGTTGGAGCATAAATGACCAATTATAAAGTGGTAAAAAGTAAAAATAAAATAAAATAATTATTCGTATACAACCTATATTAACATTGTAACTAATTTTGTAATTTTTTTTTTTCAAAAAAACACAAGAAAACTAAGAAAAAAAAAAAAACTAAAAATAATTAATGTGTATAAGGAGTTATCTATAACTAAAATTTTAAAAGTTCTCTATCTTTTTCTAACAAAATTTTTATCCAAATTAAATACTTGCAAGAAATATATGGGACTTTCTTATTCTGCTCCTTATCAAATATTTGGTACTCGTTTAAGGACAACTACATATGTTTTCTAGTTCAATGACATTCACTTTTTTTTTTCTAAGACAAAACTGCTCTTAATTTAGTTTCATTATTCTACCACCTCCACTTGCCACTGATACCTTCGGATGCCCATAACCACCCCCAGTTGTCGGTGACAACTTTTAGTGACCATTTCCGATTGCCAATGACCATTTTTGGATGAAAATTTTCGGCTTCTGTCCATTGAAGTGAAATTATATTGACTTAGTATACTGAAATTCCCTAGCAACTGTTTCTGACGACTATTCGACAAAGTGAAATTTCACTATGCTAAGTTAATGAAATTTTATTGTTTTAAAAAATCAATTAATTGCTAAAAATTATAAAATTGAAATTCATGTTAGAACACTGAAATTTATTTGACTTTAATGAAATTTCACTTTTAGATTAAGTTAAGGAAATTTTCACTAAGTGGTTAAAAATTGTAAAATTAAAAATAAATTGAATTTTCACTATCTTAGAAAAGTGAGTGAGTGTTTAGTGAAATTTTGCTGACTAAAGCCAAATGGAATTTCACGAATTTAGTGAAATTTCACTAACTAAAGCCAAATGGAATTTCACCAATTTAGTGAAATTTCACTAACCAAATACAATCAAATCAAGGTCCGCCAACAAAAACAAAGTCAGAAAAAATTCATTGACCAAAACCTCTGACATTGCAAAAAGGTAGCAAAATTTCACTGACTTTGATCAAAGAGATATTTCACTATCTTTTACTTAAAATTAGTAAAATCTATCTAACTACAAAAATTTCATTGATTTTTACTCAAGGAAATTTCATTGAGTACGAGAGAGAGTCTAGTAAGAGAAAACATACAAAATAAATAACAACAATGAGATCTCTGTTAACTAACAATTTACAAATCAACAAATAGATAAATAAAATAAACAAAGAGTGAAACATGACAATAAATGTGAGCAACGTCTAGATCTAGACTAGTGAGATGCGTAAAGAACGACATAATTGGTACTTGATAAACTGGTGATGATAACAATCGTTTCGAGTGAAAAAACCACGTTCAGTACCAGAAGCTAGTGTAAATTAAGAGATTGACAATGGCGACAATGGCAATTTCTAGTGAAAAGAACATAAAGCGGTGGCTGCAATGGTGATAGATGTCATTATGAGTAAGAAAGAGAATATAGATGGTGAGATGCATTAGAAAGAGAGAGAGAGAAGAAGAAAGAATTTGTGAAATGTGTCTAGATCTCACCGGCTATTTCCGATGACTTTTTGGTGATTATGGTAGATATTGTTGAGATGATGTCACGTCCCAAAATTTGGACAATTAAATATTAAATTAGGATTAAACCCCCAATTAATATTCTATCATACAAATTCTAAGGGTGAAACAAAAAAACTAAACGCCAACCAAACCATCCACCATAATTTCATAACTAACCAATACCTCCAACATTAAAGTAACAATACATAGTCAAAATAACTTAAATAATGTACGGTTACAAACCATGCCAAATTATCCCAATACTAAAGTCATAAAAAAAATAATAAATACATAAACTAATATCAATCCTAAGCTCAAGAAAACAAAAGAAATCCAAAAGACATGTCCAACAACTATAGTTATTCCACATCACCACCGTAACCCTAACTAATCCTGCAAAAGAAGTTCAGCTACGCTCAAACAGAACGTACCCGAGTTGCCAAGAGACAAAACGGATCAGTATAGAGGTATACTGGCATGAGTATAAAATTTAACACAACGTGTCCACCAGACATAAACAAAAATACATTTAATTCTTGTTACGGGATAAGATAAGTAGTTCCATCCGCACCGAGACGAATTGGTAGTTTCTCGAGATACGGTGGCATTCAGTTTCTTGCCCGTACACAACGAAATATAAATTGAGTATAAAATAAACAAAATAAAAATAAAAATATGGTATGTTAGCCCAACATAAAAAGTTAGTAAGACCCACTATTCTGCTAAAAAAAAAAAATTAGTATAATTTAATCATAAGTAACTTGCTGAAGAAGTATAAAAAATGCACTATTTCATGCTTAAATAATTCGAATTGACCAAAACTCAAAGAACAATAGTAGTACAGAATCAAATTTCCTAAAAGGCTTCACAAACGAATTTAGTAGAAACTGAACAGGTTGAGAGAAAAACTTAATTGAAAATCCTAAATGAAATTCGATCGAAAAATCTGGAACTGAAAACGAAAAAAAATTGCTGTAAGATGAATTTTTTCGAAAAAGTTTAAAATACGAAAAGTGTTCAAAATAATATTTTATTTCAGTTTACTTATCAATAAAAATGAGCTCATTTCATGAGTTAAAACAGTCTCTAAAATATGCATTGCTAAAATAAATCAAAGTTATTATAACCAAAATCATCCGATTATAAGTTCTAATTGATCTTTTTAATAAAACGTTAAAACACAAAAGTTGTTTAGAATCACGTATACATGCCTCTACTCAAATTTCATACTTTATCAAGATCGTTTACTATTTTTTCAAGATGTACAAATCAATATAATTCATACTATAACAATAAACTCATAATTAAATTCTTTGTACCTTAACTCCACCACTCCGGCCTCTCCTTCCGGCCTACACATATATCATATATGCCTTCCGTATACCTAACACTGCTTCGAAGTCAAATTTGCACGTGAATATCATCTCGAGTTAGACCTACACTCCCCGGATGGTTAGCATATACGTACGTGCGTAAATCAAAGCACTCGTCTACTCATAAGAACGGGACAACAAAATATATATACAAAACATCTCACTCATGAGAACAAACATAACAATGCCAAGCTTAAGGCATTCAAATAAATCTCATAATTCTCACTCTTTTTTTTTTTTATACACTCTTTCTCACCAACACTCAAATAAAACTGGAGTCATGGTGAGGTGTAAGGAATTTATCTATGGATTCTTAATTTATTTTAATTTTATATAACCATGAGTGTGATTATAATAATAAAATAAATCCATATAAAAATTCTAAACCTGGCATACACAATTAATCAAAATTATTAAAATCAATCAATCAACTAAAAACTCTAAACCTTATATACACAACTAAACAAAATAATTAAAATCAATCAATCATCTAAAAACCCTAAACCTTACATACATAACTAATCAAAATAATTAAAATTGATCAATCATCTACATGCAAATATAAAATCAATTCAACATTAAATAAATAAAAATAAATAAATAAAAACAATAAATTAAATATAAATCAAGAAAAGTGAGTTTTGCACTCATAATATTTTTTTAAAGATCAAAAAATTATTTTAAAAATTAATAAAATTACCAAAACAAAACCCTAATCTTTTTTTTCTTCTCCTTTCACCCCTCTCTTTTTTTCTTCCTCCCGCCGTTGCTCTCCCTCGGTTGAACCACAACGCTCTCTGCTCTCTCTCTCACCCTCACTCTCACTCTCACTCTCACTCTCACTCTCACTTACGGGCTTACTGTTGCTCTCCTCTTCTTTTTTTTGTCTTTTTTTTTTTTTTTTCTATTAACTTCTAAACCTAGTTCACTACTTATATTATATTATATATATAATAACTTAATTTCCTATTATATTATATTATACAAATAAATCACATATCTAAATATAAATATAAATATCTTATATAAAATTTATATCAATAATTTCTTTTTTAAATATATATATATATATGTAAATATATACATATAAATATTCAGATTAATTATATATAATTAACTAACATATTAAATTAATTAAATACTACATTAAATTCTTATATAACTACGCAATTAATAAAGCCAAAAATAAAATCAAGTAATAATAAATAAATAAAGACTTACAAAAAAATCAGGGTCGCTACAATATACACACCTCAAAAAAACCTCGTCCTAAGATTCGATAGGAGAGAATACTAAACAAAAAGTTCCGGGTGCATACGCCAAACTTTTTCTTCTAATTCCTAAGTGATATCATTCTCATCCTTACTCCATTGCACTTGAACCAAGTTCACTTTCTTGCGTCACAACTGCTTTACATCCCGATCTAGAATAGTAACCGGTCGCACTATATACATTAGATCGTCACTAATCTCCAACACTTCTAGTGATGCTACTTAGGAAGGGTCTTGCACACACTTCCGCAATAAAGATACATGAAACACATTGTAAATCATAGCTAAAGCAGGTGGTAGAACTAATTTGTAAGCCACATTACCAATCCTCTTAGTGATCTCGTATGGTCCCACAAATCTAGGTGCCAACTTTCCCTTCTTTCCGAACTGCATGATACCCTTTATCGGCGAGACCTTCAAAAACACAAAATCTCCAACATTCAACTCAACTCTCTTACGTTTTCTATCAGCGTAACTTTTCTGACGACTCTGTGCAGTCTTAATACGTTCCGGAATAATGTTCACCTTCTCCGTGGTCTCTCTCACCAACTCTGGCCCTAACAATGGCGCATCTCATACCTCCATCCAACAAGTAGGTGATCGACATGGCCTCCTATACAAAGCCTCAAAAGGTGCTATCCCGATACTGGAGTGATAACTATTATTATAAGCAAACTCCACCAATGGCAAGTGTTCTTCCCAATTACCACCAAGATCGAGGACACAAGCTCTAAACATATCCTCTAAGATCTTATTTACCTGCTTAGTTTGCCCATCCATATGAGGATGATGAGCCGTGCTCAGGTCTAACCTAGCACCTAAAGCATACTGAAAACTCTCTCAAAACTCTACTACAAACAACGGATCACGATCCAAAACTATAGAAACTGGTGCGCTATGAAGTCGCACCATCTCCTGAATATACAACCTAGCCAGTTTATCCACAGTTCGGTGAACACTGATTGGAATAAAATGAGCAAACTTGGTGTGTCGATCCACTATCACCCAAATAGATTCATTGCCTCGCTTAGACGGTGACAATCCATCCATGAAATCCATAGAGATATACTCCCATTTCCAAGTAGGGATCTCGAGAGGCTGCAAAAGTCCAAACGGTCGTTGGTGTTCTGCCTTAACCTATTGGCACACATAACATCGAGAAACATACTCTCATACGTCTTTCTTTATACCTTTTCACCAAAACGTCCTCTTCAGGTCATGATACATCGTAGTACCACCAGGGTGAATGGTATATCGAGACCTATGGGCATCATCCATAATCTCTTTTCTCAATTCAACAATGTTAGGTATACACAACTTGCCCTTGAATCGCAATCCCCTATCTGAGTCCACAAACCAATCGGTAGGACAATCATCAATCAAATCTATTACAAGGTCATTGAGCTTGCTAACGAGAAACCCATCTAAATTCTTCATCTAACAAACTTTACCTAGTAACGTCGGCTGCACAGTCAAACTGCCAATGTATGCCCTCTCAGAACTCTCTATTGGTTGAACATCATGCATAGAAATTAACTCCAAGGGCTTCCATTCCTGAATCATCAAAGAAGCTATAATCCCATGTTGTCGACTAAGTGCATCTGTGACCACATTTCCTTTTCCTTGGTGGTAAAGGATCTCGAAATCATAATTACTGACGAATTCAACCCACTTATGTTGTTTCATGTTCAACTCTTTTTGAGAAAAAAGATATTTGAGGCTCTTGTGATCTATGTACAACTCAAAGTGCTCCCAAAACAAGTAGTGTCACCACACTTTCAACGCGAAAACAACTGCTGCCAACTCTAAGTCATGAGTAGGATATCGTCTCTCATGAGGTTTTAACTGTCGAGAAGCATAAGATACAACCTTCTGATGCTGCATCAACACACATCCTAACCTAGTTCCACTCGCATCAGTAAACACTACTAACTTTTCCCCTTGTACCGGTATAGTTAACACCGGAGCTGTAGTTAACCGCTGCTTGAACTCCTAGAAAGCTTTCTCACAATCATTTGTCCATAAGAACTTTACATTCTTGCGGGTTAACTTGGTCATGGGTGTTATAATAGTGGAAAACTTCTCTATAAATCTCTTGTAATAACCAACAAGTCCTAAAAACTTTTCTCCTCTGTGGGGTTCGTGGGCTGCTTCCATTCTTTGACCGCAACAACTTTTTTAGGATCTATTGCTATCCCTTGATTGGATACAACATGTCCCAAAAATCGAACTTTTTTTTCCCAAAAGGGACACTTACTAAACTTAGCATATAACTGCTGCTCCCTCAAAGTCTGCAACACGACTTTTAAATGTTCTCTGTGCTCTTCCTCATTCTTAGAATACACTAGGATATCATCTATGAAGATAATCACAAACTTATCTAGATACGGTTGAAAAATTTTGTTCATAAAGTCCATGAAATAGGCAAGAGCATTTGTCAAACCAAAAGGCATTACAGGAAATTCGTACAACCCATACCGGGTCCGAAAAGCAGTAAGTGGTATACTTTCTTCTGATACACCCATCTGATGGTAACTCGTTCTGAGATCAAACTGAGAGAACATGGTTGCCCCATTCAACTAATCAAACAGGTCATCAATTCTAAGTAGCGGATACTTGTTCTTGATAGTCACCTTGTTTAACTCTCTGTAATTTGTGCACATATGGAGAGTGACATCTTTCTTAGAGACAAAGATCACCAGTGCTCCCCACGGGAAGTTACTTGAACGAATAAACCCTTTCTGAAGCATCTCTTCCAACTGCTTCTTCATCTCCACAAGCTCTTTAGGCGCCATTTTGTATGCCGCCTTAAAAATTGGTACAGTTCCTAGCATTAAGTCAATGCGAAATTCTACTACTCGTCGTGGAGGAGGTCTAGGTATCTCCTGGAATACATCATCAAACTCACACACCACATCTACCTCACTAATATCCTGCTTAGGGATTTTTACCGAGCATAGTAAACTCGTCATCACCGACTCTTCTCCATCGCTAGAAGTGTGGGTAAGCCGTGGCATACCAGGAATATTTATATTTACAGTCTTTCCAGCACAATTTAGAATCACAAAGTATTTTCGCAGCCAATCCATACCCAAAATAATTGTAAACCCCTCAAACCCTAAAACAATTAGGTCTTCATACATGACTCTACCTGCAAAGTCAATCTCAAAATCTTTACACATCTCATAAAGAGTAACTGCCCCTCCTAAAGGGATCTCAGCATGAATAGGTCTAGACAAGAAGGTAGTTACAATATGTTCTCTTTCTACAAACTGTCTAAATATAAAAGAATAAGAGGCACCAGTATCAAAAAGTACTCTAATGGGTTCTTGATAGAGATTAAAAGTACCTTGCACTTTGTTAGCTCCTGGCATCACTTCAAAGGCCCTGGTTGGAGCTGTCTGACCCTGTCGCGCCTGTTGTCTCTGAGGGCAATCCTTGATTACATGTCTTAACTGCTAACACCCAAAACACTTCCTATTGATCGGTTGAGGTGCTACTAGTTTGATAGGTGGGGCCCCCTCTAACTGAGGTACGGGAGGACGATAACCCAACTGTGGCACTTGCTGCTGCTGTCCTTGATAACCTTGTCGGCGCGAACCACCATGTCTTTGATAATAGTGCTCATGGGGTTAGAAATTGCCTTGAGGTCGGAAATTACCCTGAGGTCAGAAATTTCCCTAACTACCCTGTTACTCTGGCCTTTGAAACTGCTGACCCCTATGCCATTGATCATAGGGTCGGTATCTGTTTACATCCTGCTGCTAGAAGTGACTCCCTCTAAAAGTCTTTCCGACCTTGGCCTTTCCTTTTTTAAACTGCTTCTTTTTTTCCTCATACTTCAGTGCCAAGTCAAGAACTCTGTCAAACGATTCAGCATCAAAGGGAATAAGAGACTTAGACAGGTAATGATTCAATCCCTTAATAAACTTCTTATTTTTCTTCTCCTGCGTATCGACCAAGTAAGGAGCATAACGAGACAACTCATTAAACTTGGTGACATACTCAATCATTGTTCTACCCTCTTGAGTCAACTTCGAAAATTCATCACTTAATTGAGACTGAATAGCAACAGGAACAAACTTCCGGTCAAAACGAGTCTTGAAATCTATCCAAGTCAAAATTGTCAAATCTAGACCTTCTTTCCACGAGTTCCACCAAAACAGGGCTGCTCCCTCAAGCTGATGTGTAGCTAACTCCTATTTTTGAACCTCAGTGAGCTGCATAAGACCAAACACCATCTCATATTTCTGAACCCAAGTATCAGCTGTAATGGGTCCTCAATCTCCAAAGAATTTTTGACCTTTCAAAGAACCAAAATCTTTGTTTCTCTTCGCAAATGGATCTCCCTGCTGACCTTGATGATTGTTCTGCACAACTTGAAGTAATTGAGCCATCATCTCCCCCACATTAATCTGCACCGTATTGATTGCCCCGGTAGTAGCCGCCATTGCCCCGTGCGATGCGTCCACTGCCATTACCGTTGCCACCGTTAGCGATTGTTTCTTCTTCTGTGCCATTGGACTCAGCACTTCTCAAATTATACCTTCCAGCCAGCACCTTCAAGTTAAACACACAAAAAGAATTAGTTCATAACTATTTAGAATAAACTCAACCACCAAACTAAACCAGCTAACCCATGTTTCCACAATCCGAGGATCACCTAAACTCTTACAAGTCTAGGGTAACCTAGAGCTTTGATACCAAATTGTCACGCCCCAAAATTTGGACAATTAAATATTAAATTAGGATTAAACCCCCAATTAATATTCTATCATACAAATTCTAAGGGTGAAACAAAAAAACTAAACGCCAACCAAACCATCCACCATAATTTCATAACTAACCAATACCTCTAACATTAAAGTAACAATACATAGTCAAAATAACTTAAATAATGTACGGTTACAAACCATGCCAAATTATCCCAATACTAAAGTCATAAAAAAAATAATAAATACATAAACTAATATCAATCCTAAGCTCAAGAAAACAAAAGAAATCCAAGAGACATGTCCAACAACTATAGTTATTCCACATCACCACCGTAACCCTAACTAATCCTGCAAAAGAAGCTCAGCTACGCTCAAACAGAACGTACCCGAGTTGCCAAGAGACAAAACGAATCAGTATAGAGGTATACTGGCATGAGTATAAAATTTAACACAACGTGTCCACCAGACATAAATAAAAATACATTTAATTCTTGTTACGGGATAAGACAAGTAGTTCCATCCGCACCGAGACGAATTGGTAGTTTCTCGAGATACGGTGGCATTCAGTTTCTTGCCCGTACACAACGAAATATAAATTGAGTATAAAATAAACAAAATAAAAATAAAAATATGGTATGTTAGCCCAACATAAAAAGTTAGTAAGACCCACTATTCTGCTAAAAAAATAAAATTAATATAATTTAATCATAAGTAACTTGCTGAAGAAGTATAAAAAATGCACTATTTCATGCTTAAATAATTCGAATTGACCAAAACTCAAAGAACAATAGTAGTACAGAATCAAATTTCCTAAAAGGCTTCACAAACGAATTTAGTAGAAACTGAACAGGTTGAGAGAAAAACTTACTAGAAAATTCTAAACGAAATTCGATCGAAAAATCTGGAATTGAAAACGAAAAGAAACTACTGTAAGATGAATTTTTTCGAAAAAGTTCAAAATACGAAAAGTGTTCAAAATAATATTTTACTTCAGTTTACATGAAACCAATAGAAATGATGTAATGACCCCGAAATGTACGTCATAATTATCCGAAATTAATTATGTGATTAGTTCAATTAATTGAAGATTATCTGTTTGAATTAGCAAAATATCTGTTGAAATTACGACTTCGGGACTGAAATTGATGACCGTAATGGGTTCAGAAAATGAAATTAAGCACGTCTATGTGATACCGGGAATTTTTAGAGTTATTTGGGACAATAAATTGAAGACTGAATTTCGTCTGATTCGTTAGGCCATGTTTGGCTCACATTTTTGGTCCAAATCTATTTATTTGATATATGTGACTTAAGGTAAGGTTGTTGACCATTGTGACTCAACAAGAAGAGAAGAAATATCTGTGAAAGAGAGAGAGAGAAGGGAATTCGTGAGAGAGGGAGAGAAAGGGAGAGAAAAGGAAAGAAGATAGAAGAAAGGAAGGGGATTAAGCTTCAATCTTCTCTAACTTAAAGAATCAAGGTAAGGATCTTCTTCTAATGTTGTGAATTAAGGTTGATCATCCATAGTTTCATGGTAAGTAAAAGGAATGGAAGAGAATTTATGGGTAATTGGTGCATGCATGTCATGCATTCATGATTATTTGGTACATTGAGGAGGTTCTCCCTCAAAACCTCCATGGATGTAGAGATATGAAGCTTGTATGTATATGTTCATGGCATTTCATCTTAGTTCATGGGTTTGATCTTATCTATGATCTAAATGGGCTTTGTGTTGAGGTTTGATGGTTAAATCATGTTGTTGAACAATGATTTTGAGCTTTGAGTTCATAAGATTGGAAGTTAATGTTTCAAAGAAAAGGATGAAGTTTAGAAGAAGAACCAGAGTTTTGGATTTTAGCGGTCCTTTCGGCGAGGAAGCCCGCCGGCGTAGATATCGACCTCCCCGGTTTAGACATTTCTGATCCGCTCGGCGGACAAAGTTCTTCGGCGGAAGGCTTATTTCAAGAACCTTTTGGGGAAGTTGTATACATGATTTTAACATGTTAATGGCATCATTTAGCATCTCATGAGCATGAATTAAAGTAAAGAGAGATTAGAATGAGCATGAAATGAATATGAAAGAATGTAAAAGAAGAAAGGAAATGGCATGAATTATGTGAATTGATGATGAATGATAAGAAATGTATTATAATGTTAATTGCAGGTCACGAAGTGAAGACCGTGCCATCGGTTTTGGAAACCCACTGTAAGTAACATTTCTGTAAATGGTATGTTCTTATGAAGTATGTTCAAAAGTGATATGATTATGATTATGATATGTTTAGAAATGATAATGTTTCCTGTGAACGAATGTTCTGTTTGCGAACCTAGTATGGCATCCATGGTTAGTCGAAGTCATGGGGGACGACATAGAAGTGCAGGCCCATGCGCTTAAGTCATGGGGGACGGCATGGAAATGTAGGCCCATGACCAGTTTACGAGATTTCGGTATGTGTTTAATCGGTGTCCGGAACCGGTTATTCTAGTCGTTGGACGACAAATGTTATGTTATGTTATGTTCTATGGAGTATGCCATTATGTATGTTCTTATGAGATTATGATTATGTTTATGAATGATATGATTTATGATATATATGAAATGTTGGAGTTCGTTCACTAACCCCTTTACTTAAATGGTACTTGCTGGGCTTTAGCTCACCCCCGTATATTTATGTATTTATAGGTGAGCCTTCAGGAAGTCAAGCCTAGGCGGAGTTCAAGCTGAGCCGCCGTAGTGTTGAAGCCACCAAAGTTTTGTGTGCCTCCGAGTTGGGGCTAGGCCTGGAAGGCCATATGAGTTTTGTTTAGTTGCATCTGTGGCAAGTGCCTATGTTCTGTATATGTGGCATGAGCCCAAAATATATGTATTATGGATGTATGACCCTTTGAGACATGTTATGTATGTCAGTGGGTAATTAACACAGTTTTGTTATGTAAATGTATGTTCATATAAATGCACAGCTCTTGGACCATAGATTAATTGTTTTCGCTTCCGCGAGCCCCTATTATTAATGTTATGTACAGGAAGGCCTGTGGTAATCCAAGGATTACTGGCCGGTTACGACGCCGACCTTCTAGGGGCGGGTTTGGGTCGTGACAAATGAGCTCGTTTCGTGGGTTAAAACATCCTTTAAAATATGCATTGCTCAAATAAATCAAAGCTACTATAACCAAGATTATCCGATTATAAGTTCTAATCGATATTTTTAATAAAAAGTTAAAACACAAAAGTTGTCTAAAATTACGTATACATACCTCTGCTCAAATTTCATAATTTATCGAGATCGTTTACTATTTTTTCAAGATGTACAATCAATACAATTCACACTATAACAATAAACTCATAATTAAATTCTTTATACCTTAACTCCACCACTTCGGCCTCCCCTTCCGGCCTGCACATATATCCCGTGTGCCTCCCGTATACCTAGCACCGCTCTGAAACCAAACTTGCATGGGAATATCGTCTCAAGTTTGACCCACACTCCCCAGATGTTTAGCATATACGTACGCGCGTAAATCAAAGCAATCATCTACTCATGAGAATAAGGCAACAATATACGTATATAAAACATCTCACTCATAAGAACAAACATAACAATGCCAAGTTTAAGGCATTCAAATAAATCTCATAATCCTCACTTTTTTTTTTTTAATACACACTTTCTCACCAACACTCAAATAAAACAACAATCCATGAAGTCATGGTGGAGTGTAAGGAATTGATTTATGGGTTCCTAATTTATTTTAATTTTATATAACCATGAGTGTGATTACAACCATAAAATAAATCCATATAAAAACTCTAAACTTAGCATACGCAACTAATCAAAATTATTAAAATCAATCAATCAACTAAAAACCCTAAACTTTATATACACAACTAAACAAAATAATTAAAATCAATCAATCATCTAAAAATCCTAAACCTTATATACACAACTAATCAACATAATTAAAATCGATCAATCATCTACATGCAAACATGAAATCAATTCAACATCAAATAAATAAAAATAAATAAATAAAAATAACAAATTAAATATAAATCAAAAGAAGTATATTTTTTTTGTGAAGATTAAAAAATTATTTTAAAAATTAATAGAACCACCAAAACAAAACCCTAATTTTTTTTTCCTGCTCCTTTCACTCTCTTTTTTTTCTTCATTCCGCCGTTCCGCTCTCTCAGTTGAACCACAGCACCCTCTTCTTCTTTTTTCTTTTTTCTCTCTCTCTCTCTCTCTCTCATGGGCTTACTGCTTTTTTTTTAACTTCTAAACGTAGTTGAGTACTTATATTATATATATAATAACTTGATTTCCAATTATATTATATTATATAAATAAATCACATATATAAATATAAATATTTTATATAAAATTTATATCAATAATTTTTTTAATATATATATAAATATAAATATTTAGATTAATTATATATAATTAACTAATACATTAAATTAATTAAATATCACATTAAATTCTTATATAACTACGCAATTAATATAATCAAAAATAAAATCAGATAATAATAAATAAATAAAGACTTACGAAGAAATCATGATCACTACAGATGACACCGATAAAAATGGTAGAGCCAACATCCGGGAGAGAGAGAGAGATACAATGGAGAGTTCAAAGATTTTTTTTGCTTTAAAAATATTTGTAGGAATAGTTTGGTTCGTTTAGTTTGGCAATGGTGATAGTTGTTATGGGTAATTCTATTTCTACATACTAATTATTCTCAATATACACACTAAATAAAAAATTTTCTTAATATAATTTTATCCCAGAATAAAAGTATTACAATATCTTTATTTTCTTCCACCCTAACCTTTAATCATCCATGGCTAGTGCCACCTCTTTTTGTCACCATTGCCTCATGTCATTTTTTTTTTGCAACTACCTTTTACCATGAATCATACACTCTCACAAACCTCTTGTTGCAAACTATCCACTTTTGAGATTCACTGAAGAGGTCTAAGATGGAAGGGGATAAGTTGGGAGTGGAAGTGGTGGTGGCAATGGAGACTTAAAAGTGAAGGCAATGTGGCAAAAGAGGAGTAGATGGATGAAAGAAAAATTAGAGTTTTGAAATTAAAGATGATAATATTATTGAAACAAAGAGATGTATACTGAGTTTTTTTTTTTTAAAATATATTTATTTAAAAGATGTTCATTAAGTATGTGTGTTGGAAAAAAAAAAATAATAATAATGGACAAAAATAAAATTAACCAAATGTTACATAGAAATATCTCCCTAATTTTTCGAAGGAATATATTTGATACTTTCAAAACTTATTTACAATTTTACCTTTAAATGTGACATGATATATGTTAATTTTTAATTTGTTATACACTTAATGATAATGAACCCAATTTCTATGTCACATTATTATAGATGAATTTATAAATTTAAATGTGTGAATCTCTTGTATTACTCTTCACTCTAAATAATATTTTACTTTGTTACCGTTTGGTAATTGACTTTTTTAATTAATCTTTTGACTTTTTGACTATTTTAAATTGAAAAAGTTTGTTTAGTTTGATTTTTTTTTTTACTTTTAGGCCTCGTTTAGGAATACGCTATTTTAATAATTTTTTGACTTTTTATAAAAAGATGTGCAGAAAAGTAGAGAGAGTGATGTAATAACTTGTAGTGACTTTTTGACTTTTTAGCTAAAACAGAAGGTTGTCAAACAAGGCCTTGTAAGAGAAAAAATAAAATGATTATGGTTTGGATATGACATTTTGTCTTATTGATTTATTTAAACTATTTTGTCTTTTGGATTTTTAGATAAATTACAAATACACTCCCAAGATCTACTTAAAATACAGATTAGTCCCTGTGGTTTGAAAAATTATAAATATCCCTTTATTAGAATTTTTTATTTAACAGAATTAACTGAAAAAATAAAATTCATAATTACTCTCCTATATAATAATAAAATTACCTAAATTATTAATTGAAACATATTTATAATATCATTAAAAACGGTTAATTAACTTAATGATTTATTAATAAAAGGGACAATTTGTTATGGAATTAGAGATCTCAGGGAGTGGAATGGAATTTTCAAAACCATAGGAGACGATTCGTATTGTAATTAAACCTTAGGAGGTATATTTGTAATTTACTTGGATTCTTTTAACCAAAAAGCCAATGCCAAACAAACCCTTCGGCATGTTTTGAGAATATGGCTAAAAGCTAATTTTTTTTGATTTTTTTAAGTCACATCACTTCTTTATATTTTTATTCATTTTAAAAAAAAATAAAAAAATTAATTTTTAACTTATCCCTCAAAATAATTTTTGTATTTCATTTCTTTCAAGAAAATGTTGAAAATTTAAAAAATTTTACTAAATTTTCTACCAAATACCTCACATAAATATAAAATTCACACATAAATCTCATATAAATCTCACATTTATGTAAAAATATTTGATAAAAAATTTAATAAATTTTTAAAATTTTTTTACAACAATGTTAGGTAGTTCAAAATTTTATAACTCAATTGGCTCAAATTACTTAAAACGATATCGTCTTGACAGATTTTAAATATAAAACAACGTCGTTTTAACAAATTCAAATCATTTAAACCACAAAATTTTAAGTTATCAAATATTTTTCATTTTTATAACACTACACTTCTTTCAATTTCGCCATCCATCTTTTTCTTTTCGTTGTATTCAAACGCAGCCTTTGTGTGAGCTTATATTATTGCATCATTGCGCAGTAATGCGTCAATTATTTGCTATTCCAAAACAAAAAGCCTCTCTCTCCTCTAAATCTTCACACCTCTCTTCCTGATTCTCTCTCTCTCTGTCTCTCTCTCTCTCTCCCCTGCTTTCGACCTTGATTCTTTCTCTCTCTCTCTCTCTCTCTCTCTCTCTCTCTCTGGTTCAGATCTCAAAAACCTGTCTGTTTCTTAAAAAATGTAATCCCCATCCTCTCTGCCTGCCTTGAATTCGTTTCTCGGCTGGGTTTTCATCATAATGATGGTATATACAGCTCAAAAGAAGAAGACACTCCACGCAAAGCTTGCGAGCAAGCTGAGCAAGCTCACAATCCCAGAATCCTCATCTTCTTCCCCATCCCAAGACTTCGATTTCTCCGATGTATTTGGCCCTCAACCCTCTTCTTCATCTTCGTCTTCCTTACTCCCCTCCTCCGAAGACGACCCCCAGATCATCCACCACCGCTCCCACTCCTTCGTCGGCCCTTCCCCCCGATTCACACGCTCCAATTCTCTCCCTTTCAAGTCTTTCGACCCTGTTCTCGATTCCGATAGCTCCGAAGAAGACGAGATTATTGGAGGTGGAAATACTCCAATTGAAGATGCCCATTCCCCCCATGTGGTGCTGGTGGAAAAGGGGAAAGAGGAGGTGCGTAAGATTGGGCCTGGGGATTTTGAGATTTTGAGGGTTGTGGGTAAGGGTGCTTTTGGGAAGGTGTTTCAGGTGAGGAAGAAGATTCATGATGTGGATGAAAATGGTGTTGGTAGTAGTGGGGATGATGGGATATTGGCTATGAAGGTGATGAGGAAGGAGACTATTATCAAGAACAATCATGTGGATTACATGAAGGCTGAAAGGGATATACTCACTAAAGTTGTGCATCCCTTTATTGTCCAGCTTAGATATTCTTTTCAGGTATTGTTAACCTTGTAGATCAACTTCAATTTTCTTGTTTCTTGATTTTTTTTGAAGGCTATGTTTGGATTTGGGTTTGTTAAAAAACAGATGTGATAAGAAATGAAGTGAAGATGCTCAATTCTTTTCTTTTGTTTGATTGGGTCAAGGAAATGAATGGTACTTTGTCCCAAAAAAAAAAAAAAAAAATCAATTTTTTTGTTTAGTTACCCATAAAAAAAAAAAAAAAAATATGTGACAAATATTATGATTTGAGTTGGGGCATTAGTGTGGGAGTTTTGATGTCATTGTAATGGAACAGTTGAATCATGCAATATGAGCTGTAACCATGGACGCCAAATATGCACTTTTATAGTTGAAGTTGGGTTGGATACAGTTCAAATAGGGAAACGTATGTGTTTTGTCCTCAAAGAATTAAACTCAGATGATAGCAATGGTCAATAATGATGGCAATATATACTAATTGTTATAAGAAACTTTCTTGTTATTTTATTCTGTCACAAAAAGATGAACGGATAAACCTATGGATGACTATTGATATGTATATATACATAAATGAGGATTTGAGTTAAGGGGAGGGTTTGAAAGAAATCAAACAGTGGAGAGAGAGAGAGAGAGAGAGAGAGAGAGAGAGAGTCAGGGGAGGGAGTATAGTGTGTGTAGTAGAGAAGATTGTGGATTGGAGAGAAGAGGAACCATTATCTTGTGTTGCTTATTGTAGACAGGAGACCATCATCTGTTGGGTGTTGAGGGACCAAACTAAATTGGAGATGTAGGAAGGAAGGATAAATAAAGCCTAATGAGTTGTATTTTGAAATCCACCAATTATACATTGTAAAATACTATTTTTTATTTATTTATTTATGTTTAAATTCAAATGCAAAATGATTTAGAAGAGTGTGGATTTGAGTCCTGAATTGTAAATCCAACAATAGCCTTAGCTATATACTCTCAAACTCATCCATACTATCATTATCATTTTAAGTTTCCTCATCTCATTCATGACTACTTTCATATTGCTACTCAAGCCGGAGTAAAGGAATCTTGTGTCAATTCAATGTTCAAGACTTCTATTTTTGAAGAAGCAAATTTTTGATCGTAGTAAGTAAAGCACAACCCATCATATCAATGTTCAATTCAATTATTTAACAGGCTCATATAAATTTACTCTTAGTAAATTATACGCCAAATGTATGTGAGAGTTTATGGAATAATACTGAGGAAGTGTTAATTATAAATATCCTCTCTGAGTGAATCAGAAAAGGAGTATTGCCTTTGGTTATTTCTAATACTACATGTGTCATTGGGTGATTAATTCCTCTTTTCAATCAAGTGTAAAGATTGAACTAGTTAATTAAACATTGTTTAGGGGTGTTGACACTTTTCCTTCCCCGCTTTGAGATATATGGGGTTTATCTTCTAAAGCAATCAGCAAGTTGTTATCTTGCTGCATCTTTGCAGATTGACTGGTCCGTAGACACTTGAACTGCATCTTTTAAGTTGCATTCAATTTAATTTTTCACCACATTCATCCAATAAGCATTGATGCCATTTCTATTGATAAATGCTTAACACTAGACTTCCCCTTCTCATTCCGTGTTGGTTACTTCAGTGCATTGCTTGAACTTCATTACGTTCTCATTGCTTCTTTTCCTACAATTCTACAGACAAAGTCTAAGCTGTATTTGATCCTGGATTTTATAAATGGAGGACATCTCTTCTTTCATTTATACCGGCAAGGAATTTTCAGGTATCTTTTATTTTAATCCTTGAACAATTTATCATGATTTTTGTTTTCTTTTTTTTTGATTCCAGCTCTTGGATATGTCTTGGGTAGTGAGGATCAGGCAAGGATTTATACTGCTGAGATAGTATCTGCTGTTTCACACCTCCACAAGTGCGGAATTGTGCATCGGGATCTTAAACCTGAAAACATTCTCATGGATGCCGATGGACATGTAATGATCAGGCCCATAAACTCAATTTTGTGGCAGTATCATGCATAAACCATGAAATATAATTTGTGGTGATTAAATATTCTTCAAATCATTTTGCTGCACTCCTAAATTTATTTTTTGACATCCAGGTTGTGCTCACTGATTTTGGACTGGCAAAGGAAATCGATGAATCAAGCAGATCAAATTCAATGTGTGGTACTACGGAATACATGGCTCCAGAAATCCTTCTTTCTAAAGGCCACAATAAAGATGCAGATTGGTGGAGTGTTGGGATACTCTTGTATGAAATGCTAACTGGGCAGGTGATGCATCTTTAAACAATGAAAGTCCATTTAATTAGTGATCTTTGACTGATGATTGTCATTAGGGATCATGAAAGATCTTGAAAACCAACACAAGGACTGATGCATTAACTTGATTTCTGTTAAATGCATGTTTTCTCAATGGTCATCCCCCTACACAAGGCATATTTTTTTTGTTGTAACTCATGTAACTTGATTCTGTTAAATGCTTTTTGAAATAGAAAATCTATAAGGATTACTTTTTTCTAGATTTAGTTCATAAAGTGGACAATTCCACTCTAGGAGTTAAGCCTCTCTCTCTCTCTCTCCCCAACTGTTAGATGTGTATAAAATAAGCCTTCTGTTTTTGTTAATGTTTTTGTTGTTTTTTTTGTTGCTGTCCCAACATAGATTGTTTTAATACCTATATCATTATTATGATGTTATTGAGGCACCTGATCTGTGCTGCTAGTTGCTTTAAATTGGACCATGCAAAGATCTTTCCTTTGGCCAATTCCTGGTTTTGGAAACATGCACATGGAGTCTACCTGATCCATTCTTGTCCACTTTCGTAAGGATGAGGAACACGTGGGTTCTAGTTCCTTTTCAACTCTACTCTAATGATAATTAGGCTGTTCTAATGGATCAAACTAGCAGTTGCTTGAAATTCTAAGTTTTTGGCTATGGTTTGTGTTGCATATAATTGATCATATTTCCTGCAGCCCCCATTCACTCACGCAAATAGAAAGAAGCTTCAGGAGAGGATCATCAATGAGAAAGTGAAGCTTCCACCACGCTTAACTAGTGAAGCTCATTCCTTGCTCAAAGGAGTAAGTATATGACCATATTTTGTCGTGTTCTCTATTCTTTGACTATATGCTCTTATGTTTTCTATTTCTTTTCTCATTTTATCAAATTGGCAACCACAACCAATGCAATTTTGCCTTTACTTTTTGTCAGCTGCTGCAAAAGGAACCATCAAAAAGGTTTGGCAGTGGGCCTAAGGGAGCTGATGAGATCAAAAGTCATAAATGGTTTCGCTCAATCAACTGGAAAAAATTGGAGGCTAGAGAAATGCAGCCCAAGTTCAAGCCAGATGTGAGTGGAAAAGACTGCACAGCCAATTTTGATAAGTGTTGGACAGCAATGCCTCTGGATGACTCACCAGCTCCCACACCAACAACAGGCGAGCATTTCCAGGGGTATACATATGTGGCCCCTAATCCTTGGCTTTCCTCTACGTGAATGGAAGGATCATTGATGCAAGCAAGCAATCCTGTTTATGGACTTAAGTTTTGTAAGTTTATTAATTTTGTTTTTCTCCAACTAAGAAAATGGGGAAAAAATTGTAATCTCATCTCTTATGTACAATATATTTATACTTTTCTTGTCAATGCATTTGTAGTTTCCTTTTGTTGTTTTGGTTTCCTGTGGCTTCCCTTTCTCGCTATTCATTCACAACTTGCTTTTAAATTCTGATATCATGTGTGGCTACAAATATACTTCCTTAGTTATATCAACTCTTATTTCTGCTGACAACCCCATTCAACCAAGACCATTTTATGAGATGGAACTAATTAAACCCTATGAACTTGAGTTTATACTCATGGACATGTGAATTGAGTGCTTTATAATCTTATAACTGGCTCAATATTTGTTTTGTATAAAAGGTGATGTGCTGCCAATATTATTTTTACTGGACTTAAAATTATTTTTGTATTTTAACATACATTAGAGATTTTTGCTGAGTAACAATTTATTTCCAATATTCTTTGATTTGTCTGAATTTGGAAAATGGTATTTGAATTTGATATGAGGTGAAATTTGATTTAATAATGTAAAATGTTAGGCTTGTAGCCAATCTACCTCTAAACTAGGAATACTTAAGCATGAGGTGATAATTATCTTGCTATTTCTTTTTTCTTTTTTGGTTGGGATCCTAGTTCAAATTCAGATAGTTTTGTAACTTCGACAATTAATATGAGTTTTGTTTGTACCAAACTATCATATGGAATTTTCTAATCCTATTATTGTCTGGCTGACATACTGAAATATTGTTGAGAACCTAACCTATGCAAATTTGTAATATTTACCTAGTCTTTCCTTCAGTTGGAAGTCAAACTAAGTTACATTCTGGATTAAATACATTTCTTTTTCTTCCACTCGAAGATTTCTTTGGCAGGAGTACTTTGCTTTGATTTTGGTTCACAAGGTTTGATGTCTTCATTACATTGTCAGCTAGCTTATTCAAATGTTTTGAAGGATATTACTGCAGTGGTGTAACTTTTGAAAGGTATATTACAGTGTAAATGATTGCACAATGTGATTTATTTGGGGAAACTTTTAGAAGCAATTGTCTCTCATTTTTCCCTATCTAGCTTTAGATTGGTTGAAGCTGTCCAAACATTTTCTTCTTCACCAAGAAAATATCTTGGGAGAGGTCATTTGATATATGTGCCCATTTATCTAATTGTATTGCATACACTCATGTTCTGCTTGCAAACCAATATAGTTAGCCATATTAATAATATTGAAAACTTCTGGGTTGAGAACTGTGGGAAAATGCTTTGGAAATTAGATGGTTCAATTCAAGATCCTTCTAAGACTCAACCCTAGGGCCTGTGAGTTGATAATTTCAAGCTGCTTCCCTCAATTCAAGACAGGAGGACTGGTTTGGTTAAGGTGATTCTATGGGAAATTGGAAACGTCGAAGTGAGCTATGGTTTATAAATAGGAAGATGAGGAGATAACGGGCGAATAAGTACTAGGACTAGTACACAAGCCATTTATAATAGACTAGACTAGAGGGAACAAAGAGTGCTTTTATATTATTAAAAACCAATTGGAGAATGAAAGAATGTTGCTCCTAACAAAATGCCATGACCTGGAGCGATGACAAGTGTTGTTTGCTCCAAAACTTGTGGTTGGGGTTTGAGTCACAATAATTAAGAATTAACATTTCCACATCAAAAGTGGGGGAACGTTGCTTACCTACTACCTCTCCCATACCCTGTTGTAAATGGGAGCTTTGTGCATTGGGTTCTTTTTCTTCTTTTTCCCTAGTACTAGAATGGGGTAGATGATGAGTGGAAATGCTTTAGGGCACATGGTAATTATTGAATGCATATTGAAATTAAATGTCTAGAAAATTGTCGGAATTCATGTTCATAAGATGTAAATAATATTAGTTCCACGCTAGACATCCATTTATCACAATCCCTCTCCTTTCTCTGGGCTTTTGACCAACTATGTCAAAAAGACATTGAGTACAACTATGAGGACATCTACCATTGTGCTATTAGAATGTTGAGGCATGAGTGACAATTGACATGAAAATAAAAAAATATAAGTTAAATGTGGCGTTGATTGAGGACAAGGTGTATAAGAGGAAGTCTTGCAACAAATTTTGAGTCATTTGCAGACTACATTAGTAATGAGTTTAGTTATTTGGTTACAAGTTGAAGATACAAAAGGTTGATAAAAGTTGGAGAGAATGTGGATTGTGGTTTTGACAAATAGTGTCCTGTGGCTCAACTAAAAGTTAGGTCATGCTAAATCTGAAAATATTATTGCCTGACATAAGTGATTGTACTGAGGCTTCATTCAAGTGATGGGGCAGTGAGGCCCTCTTAATGTTGTGTTTGGTTGGGAGATTTGGGAAGGGATTTGGAAAGAGAAAGGGAAAAGGTGTGTGAAACTAGGTGAAATGTAGGTATATTTTATTCATATTTCACCTAACTTTTCCCTTTCCCTTTCCAAATCCCTCCTCAAATCTTTCAACCAAACACAGCGTAATTGAATGGTAGATTAATTTATGAAAATATATGAAGAGAGAGAGAGAGAGAGAGAGAAGATTCTGTGAAAACTTCCTCATGAAGGTGATTTAAAGTAGTGGCGAATAGAAAATACAAACATTAAAATGATTAGTATTAAGGGTAAAGTAGGTGATTTAAAGTAGTGGCGAATAGCAAAGAGAGAGTAAAATTGATTAGTATCAAGGAGAAAGTAGTAGAGAATATAGTATTTCCGACTCACACTACTTTAAACCAGATAAGATAGGAGTATTATGATGCACTTACAAAAACAGTAACATAACTTCGTCATTAATCATGTGGTTCACATATTAATGGAAAGCAATAGTGAAGAATCTTGTTCCAACTCGCTTAACTTTTAGCCATACAAACATGTTATGGCCCCGTTTGGTAGAGTTGTGGGAAAGTGATTATAGCTTATAGCATAACAGCTTATAGCTTATAGCTGTGAATATAAACTGATTTTTAACTTATAAATTAAGCTTCTCCTCCCCCACTCAAAGAATAAGTTGATTTTTGACTTACAAAAAGTTATAAGCTGTATTGTTAAGCTGAACCAAACACATCAAAATAGCTTAAATTAAGCTAAAAGCTGAAATAAGTTGAAAATAAGCCGTACCAAACAGGGCCTATATACTTACAAATACATCTTAATACCTCAATAATGACCTGGTTAGCTACATCACCACATACTAATTAAGAAGTCACTTATTCTTCTGCCGGATTTTCTATAGGTAGTTGTAATATCCGACATATTTTCCTTCTATGTGGACTAAATTAATCATATTTGAACTGCAGAATATTGAGCATCTGGAGGAAAACATGAAATAAAAAGTCGTGATCTGTAGTGTGGCCTTAAAAAACAACATAACATAACATGTACTTCCTAGAAAATGAGGCAAAAACCCCACTATTGTGTGGGACATGTCAAGCATAGATAGAGGATAGATTCTCCCTGACATTTAGTCCTCTAGAAAAGGAGCAAAAATCTCATTCCATGGTGCAAGGAAGGGATCCACAAAAATCCACAATCATTCTTTTCACATTGCTTCAGAAACAAGTGTCATAGGCCTATAAATGTCCCAGTTTGCTAGTGTATCGGCAGTCATTTCATCTTTGTCTTGAGAGTAAGGGCAGTTAGTTATAAACAGTTAGGACTGGACATGAACAACAGGGGCAGAAGCAACAAGTCTCTCTGTGAGAAGTCAATGGAGATGGTAGTTAACATTGTCAAGCTATCATCCTTCTCCATTGCCAAGATGAGTCTTGGAACAGCTGGTTCACCAGCTACCAAAAATATTGCATCTTTCTCCAGCTCCGTTGCCAATTCTCCACCGCTAATGCCTCAGTTTCCTCTGAGCCAGAGGGCGCAAGAGCCAAAGAGCAGCTCAAAGCCTGTCTCTTTTCTGATTGAGCCAAATGGTAATGGATCTTCTTCGCATGTGATTCATGAAGAGAAGAGTGTTGATGGGAAGGCTACAGATTATATCAGAAAGGTACATGCAAAGAACCGAAATCATTCCAGTGAACCATCGACACTTTCTCCATACATACTGCCTCCGCCACCTCATGTACTGATGTAGCTATCTCTAATGTGCGTGTGTTTTTTTCCCTTCTTTTTAAAAAAAAAAAAAAAAAAAAAAAACTGTTCTTCGTGCTACTGTTGTGGTTGAAATAAATCAGTTTGATGGATAATGTGCTTTGCTTGCTTGAAGCATAATCGTCCCTCTCTGCTTTAACACTTGTCGTGTAAGAAGACCTCATGTTTCTCAAGTAGAGCTCTTGTAGAGCATTACTTTGTGAAAACCCTTGGTCCCCCTGATTAATATATATAGTGGTTCTTCTTGTGCTTCTTGACATATCTATTGTTCTCTGATTGTGTTTTCCAGGCTGTTAAATTCAAATACTGGATAACATTTTCTTTTGTTTTTCTTTCCTCATTCATTGTTGATGACTCATAAAAACAGATAATAACCAAAAAAAAAAAGGTAATATCTGCCTATCCTTCTCTAAAGTATGCAGTAATCATCCCAGCGGCGGGGCATCAAATTTGTCTTCCATATTTGTTTACTTGGATTAAATTACATGAGATTATTAGTTTTGGAATTATCAATCCCTTAGGATATATAATTTATCTTATGTTTGGTATGTTTGGATTACGAGGGGATTAGTGAAATCCTATCTTATCCCATTTTGCTTGGAATCGCTAATGACCATAATTTGAGAATATTTGCATCTTGTAAATCTCTTAATCTAGACAGATTACTTTAATCTCTCATTATGTACCCCACCTTTGTAATAAGACTCGACAGTTTTTGCCATATGGGCACATGAATTGTCAAAATATAGAATTTCACTTTTCTATCCGAACATGAGATTACAAATTAAGCAAAATAGATAGTCTAATCTCATTACCTAATATTTGTTTCTCTTGCTTCTCTAAATAGACTAGAGGTATCTCTTGTTGTTGAATAATTGGCATACCATATGTTAAGAAAAACGAAAATGAAAATGGATGCATAATATGCAGTGAGTGAGGTCCAATTTTACTGTGTTTTCATTTGCTAAATTTCACTTCAAGCATAAAGTTGAATTAAAGTAGGAAAGAAATAGGGGAGAGAGAGAGAGAGAGAGAGAAGGATAAAAAGCATGGCAGAATATAATTGGACTTTGACAGGAAGCAATGAAAAAAAGAGTATTGGGGAAAACTACAGAGATGCAACATTGGGTGTAGAAAGAAAGGAGTGGTAAGGGATAGAAGAATCTCCAACAAGTCTATTTGCTTACGCAATGCCTAATGGCAAATGCAAGTAATTCTTTGGTACTAGTGAGTGAGGGAGTACCTCATCTACAAATTTGGAATCTGTACTCTTATCTTAGCATCTCCAGTAGTCCAGTGATTTTGTTTATAATATGGTTGTGTTTAGTTTATTGATTTGAGTAAAAATTTTAAAAGGAAAAAGAAAAAAAATGAGTAAAATATAATTATAATTCACTTATATTTCACACATTTTTTAAAAAAAAATCTTTATCTAAATTTATGAACCAAACACAACGTAACGACTCGTTTAGGAGTTGACTTTTTTAGTATCTTTTTGGTTCTTGATAAAAAAGTATAAAAAAAATAAAGAGATTGATTCAACAATTTATAATTTTTTTTTTTGGATTAAAATGATTAGTTCCCAAATATGCCCTAAGCTCATATGATATAGTTAAAATAATACTATAATTTGGCAATCATAATGTGAAGTTTTGGCCAATAGTCCCTCTAAACAGGGTTTTTTCCTTCTTTATTTTTTTTTTTTTTTGAGGGGGTTAAACTTCTTCAAAATTGATTTTGATTTAAGTTTTAATTTACATAATATTTAACTAATTTATCCTTATATTTTTACATCATTTGTATTAATTTTAATCTCTTTAATATTACTAAAAAAAACCAATATAATTATCTTAAAATTATGAATCTTGATATAATTTTCTAAATCTTAAAAGAGATTGGTGTAATTTATCCATTGATTTTGTATGCAAATAAGTACACAAATACTATGTCCAGAAGTTATTAGTTAGTTCTCAGGCACCGCTAGATAGTATTCAACAGTGTTGTGATTGGTAGATGAAGTGAGGTTTAGTTTGGGAAGACGGGTTGGGTTGAGTTTGAGGTTATTTTAGTCACAAAAAGATAAAATAAACTTTTTAGTCTAATAAGATGAAACATTACATCCTACCCATAATCATAACATTTTTTCCCTCACAAAAAGTCAAAAAAATCCAAAAAAACTTTCATAAACGGGACTTTTTAGCCTCCAGAGTAAAATAATCAAAAAGTCAACCCATTTCCCAAACGAACCCTGAGTCTCATAATTTTATGTTAAACGATTAAAAAATAATAAAAAAATTTGATAGGTTATGATGAACCAGGGATATCGTCACATGACGCTGAAGAATTAATATTACGAATCATGAAAAAAATATCATGAAAATAATTATGAAAGATTCTCCACCTTTGGATTATACCTAGAATAAAACACCACACACTAATCAATGGATGAAAAATCTTCATGATGCGTTTCGTGATATTTTTTTCATGACTTCTAGTATTATTCTTTTTTTTATGTGCCTTTATTACGTGACCTTTTGATGTGGATTGGATGGGTTATGCTAATTGATTATGCTTCTTCAATTGGCTAGTTGAGATGAGTCCGGATCCTCTCTAGCTAGCTTCTCCAGTCATTCCTCCTATCAAGGGCCAGGATTTGGCCACTTCACTTTGCCCAAAGTCTACGGCTCAGATCAAGTTTGGTTAAAAAAAAAAAAATTGAATTTCTTCGGTTTTCTTCTCTCTACTTCTTCAAGATCGTCTTCTTCTAATTTGATTTCTTTCAAATACATCCTATTTATGCATACATAGAAAGATTACCCACCATCAAAAGCCTTGTATTAGAGAAATTTCAACAAACCCAGATAATGAAACTATACATACAAATACAAATACAATTACATATATCTATTTATGCTTATATAGAAAGATTGAGATACAATAATCCCACAACTGAATTTTCTCCTTCTATCTTCTTCTATTTTCTCTCTCTCTTGATTTTCTGTTTGTTTTTCTCTTTCTAGCTGTGACTGCATAAATCCAAGAGCTTCTTCACCATTAAACAATCTTATCAAAGAAATCATCAAGCTGGCCATTGATATTCTTAGTCAAAACCCCAAAACAACCCTTCAAGTTGTCCACTTTCTCTCTTATTCCAACCTCTGTTTCCCAATCCACTACCACTCCATGTGAAACACACATCATTGTTCAAGTTTTGAAAATGGCAGATTATTTTGAGAAAAATCAATGAAAAAAACATACAAATCAGGGCTTTGGTTCATGGGGTCGCCGGAGCTCTAGTTTGCGGCTGAAATTGCGGTTTAAATCTTCAAAGTAAGACAAAAGAAGAGAGGGACAGACTGACGATGTTCACCGCCGATCGTCGTTCACCAAAGCTTCGAAGAGGGAGGGAAAGGGAAGCTCTGTTGTTGTGTTGAATAAAAAAAATTCAATTTTTATTTTTTTATTTTTATTACCAAGCATCTGATCTAAGCCGTAGGCTTTGGCCAAAGTGACGTGGCCAAATCCTGGCCCTTGATAGGAGGAATGTGTGACACCCGAATTTTCTTTTTTTAAAATTTAAAATTTAAAATTTCAATAAATAGAACTCAAAAATAAATAAATCAATAAATAATAACAATAATAATAATAATAATAATAATAATAATAATAATAATAATAATAATAATAATAATAAATAAATAAATAAATAAATAAATAAATAGGAAATTGGGAAGTTATCAATTAAATTGTTTGTAAGACACCACACGTTAAATATTTTAGAAAGTGGTAAGTGATGTTTTATAGTTTGATAGTGAGGTTTTTAGACGTGAACCTAACTTATAATTATACGTAATTTTAGGAATCATTATGAATCACCAAATGAGTGATAACCCTTAAGAATTTTATAAAGCCAAACTAATTTTGATGACTCATGAAATAGGACAGGTGGCTTTGTTAGAAAAATAGTATCAAACTATATGGAAAATATAATTTAAAATTATGCAAACGATTTTTGGGCAAAACCAAAACTGAAATAAGTCGATATAATAACGTGATAAAACTTACAGTACATAAAAAGATAAAACCTGATCGAGTCGAGTCTGTGACACTTTTTCCTTAAGACAGATTCGTCCTTCTACCGGTACTTAGGATTCAATGGACATCTATCTCCTAGGATACAACGATCAATGTCTTGCACTAGCAGTACTACTATTGCAAGCCTAGTGAATTTCGCTGTGCATGAACTCTTTTTATAGGAAAATTAGACTCATGAAATATGAAGAATAAATGGAAAGTGAAGAAGAAAGGCAATTGCCCTTCCAAAATGAAGTGAGAGAGATGGAATATAAAGACTACTATGTGATTCTTTAGAAAGGTTGTGATCCTTAAAAAGGACACACCCTTTCATCTCAAGAGACACAACCATTGGAGTAAATTTAAATTCAAATTTTCCAACAATCCCCCACACGGATGAAATTTACGGAAAGGACATGCAACAGCATGCAGACAAAGAGATAGTACATTATGGAAATATCCTGTATCGGGATAGGTAGTTTTTGGCTTTAAACCTTTCCCAGTGAAAGCTTATCGGACTTACTAGCTAATTAGTAGACGTGATGCCTTGAATTGTTCAGCGGTTTGTGTAAGCCAAGACAATAGAATTCACACAGAATATCTTCAAATACAGCTTAGTTCTCACGTTTTGGCCTTGGGCAAGTCTTGGTGTTTCTTGAGTGCTTTAGAGAATTTAGCCTTATCAATTCTCATAGAAGTGGCCCCTTCACACTCATATAGGTGATTCTTATTTCGAGTCTCTTAAATACTCCTCTTGAAAGATACCCCTCTAGGATTTCCAAGATATAAGTAATCATTAAAAGCATAGCTTACCCTAAGTTCTCTGCATACAACACATGTTGCAGATATCACTCTCATCATAGGAATGTATAAGAGTTAGACTCCTTTAGTGATTTCTGGTGAGCCACACATAACTTAGTTGTCCCTTTGAACTTAGTTCTTGGGATCTCCAGTCATCTAAATAGGGTTACCATTATGATGACTCTGATGTAATAGGCTTTAATCACATTCCCCTCGATAAACTTTCCCTCATTTGCTCTCTGGTCAAACTTTTTGTTTAGCGGTCGCTATTTTTCCGTTTGACCTTATCAGTTAGATATCATTGAGTAGTTAGTGAATCCATTATATTATCTTTAGACAATATTCACAACTAAAAGCAAATGTCATACGATGATAAGTCTTTGATTACATCGAGACTTATCGTTACTCTATATCACTCCCATTTAAATAATAAACATAGAGTTGTTCCTTAGGAGTTAATGAAACCATTGTAAGAATTGAGATTCTTTTTGTTTACTGCAATCCTTAATTCCAATCTCCACATGGAATATAAATATCATTGTATAAAAACATTTACATCTTATTTGTCTTATCCAGTATTGGTGACTACGTCGACAATTACCAAAGTGTCTTTCACCCATGAAAAATTTTAACTTATAATATTTCAATACGGAGTTATCAGTTACCACAACAATTTTAGTCTTTATTCCAAAGAATAATTAGAATTCCTCTTATGTCAAAACACATAAGTTCACATTTTTATCAATAAACATAGATAAATAATTGATATCCATTTATAATACACCGCATACCAAATTGATATTAGTGACATCATAAATTGATTGTCAACTCTACAACATATGTAGACATGGACATGGAATATCTTTTCCCCTCCATTTGTGATAATACATAAATTAGCACAAACAACATGATGCATTGTCACTGCCACAACTAATAATTCATTTTTGATGAATATTTGGGACAAAGAAAATTGAATTATCTTTTCTCATTCAAAAGATAAACGCCCACAATAATATTATGGTTCATGGTTAAACAAATTCTACTATACAAGTAAAATAATAATTGATGACAATTTATGTCACAAATTCAAAGTTACTTTCAACTTGATTATTAACAAACTAATAATCAACATAAAAGATTCTTCAATCTATTTCCAATTAAATGGAATGACACCACTATTTCAATTATCATGTTTAAACTTTTCTGGTGTTAACGATTGTTAATACTACTATCACAATCAAACAAAAGGATTATTTACACATGAAATATACTTTTCGAAATAATACCCCACAAGAGATTCATTGGTATGTCATCATCAAAATCACAATTTAATTAAAAATTTCACAAACTTTCAAATAAAATTTAATTTAAATCCCAGACAAAGCACTGGAAATAAATCAGTCAAAAACTAACACATCACATTTTTCTTTTTCCATAAAAGATTTCATGGCAACATATGACACCATAAGGCTTATTGCACATTAATTAGAATTACTACAAATTAATATGCACATGTAAATGACATCTCTACATTTGTATAATGCAGCAGGCACCATAAAAAATATATATATACACACATGCACAGAAACATTTTGACAAGATGAGATGATAAAGAGAACATACACGATTATACAACAGAGGATAAACCTCTTGTAAAAGCAAAATCTATAACATTCATATATCGAGGACTCGGAATTTGAATTCCATCAACTGACACAGAACACAAGTTGGGACTGTTACGCATAACAAATTCAATGCTGAATTGGGTAATAAACGGGCAGTGAAGAAATTCAATTTCTTTCACGAAAACACAATTCAATGAAAGGGCCACGAGTGTAACAACATGTATTGGTTCTGTTGTTCATAAAGATTGTTTCACAAAATTCCAAATCCGTATGAAAGTAGTTGCTAAATCAACCAACCAAAAATAAATTGATTTCTGGTAGATTCAAACTACTTATAAGTTATAACCGGAACTGTTTTAACAATGATAAATCTGTTTAACAACAGTTCTAATACACAAAACAATATTTGCCCAAAAATTATATACATGGAATCTGTTTTAAGATTGTTAGAAAAATAGTATCAAACTATATAGAAAATATAATTTAAAATTATGCAAACGATTTTTGGGCAAAACCAAAACTAAAATAAATCGATATAATAACGTGATAAAACTTACAGTACATAAAAGGATAAAACCTGATCGAGTCGAGTGTGTGACACTCTTTTGTTAAGACAGATTCGTCCTCCCACCGGTGCTTAGGATTCAATGGACATCTATCTCCCAGGATACAACGATCAATGTCTTGCACTAGCAATACTACTATTGCAAGCCTAGCGAATTTCGCTGTGCATGAACTCTCTTTATAGGAAAATTAGACTCATGAAATATGAAGAATAAATAGAAAATGAAGAAGAATGGCAATTCCCCTTCCAAAATGAAGTGAGGGAGATGGAATATAAAGACTACTATGTGATTCTTCAGAAAGGTTGTAATCCTTAAAAAGGACACACCCTTTCATCTTAAGAGACATAACCATTGGAGTAAATTTAAATTCAAATTTTCCAACAGGCTTCACCCCTCAAATACCAACAAACTGATAACGTGGCAGTGGCACGAAAATAAAAAGCAACGTGGCTGCCATTGCCCTTAGTGAAAGCATGAAAAAAAAAAAAAGAGAGAAGAAAAACTAAGGGGTGAAACAAGTGTCAATTAGGTGTTAAACTTAAAGAGATGAAGGAACGGGTGGCAATGGGAGAAATTGTCCACATGGGTGATAATTTGCTTGGGCCTTACACATTTGCATGTATAAATAGTGAGGATAAGTGATGAGCAGATACAAACAAAGTAGAATCAGAAGTGAAGTAGAATCAGACGAGTGTAAGGAGAGCATAGCAGTGAGGCTTTGGAGCACGAGAAATAGGGATAAATTTATATCAAAAGTGAGTTTTATTATACCTTGAGTTACTATAATATGTTTTCTACATGTCTTAAGGTATCATAATATATTTTACGAATGTTTTGAGTTACCACAATTTATTTTATATAATTTATATTTATGATTAGGTTAATGTTTCAATTACGTGGTTTATTTTTTGAACTCCATTTGCTTAAATTAAAACCCATGGATATGTTTGTTTAAATTTTAGAGATTATTTGACAATGATCTTGTAAACAATTATTTTCTGTAAGTACCACCACGAGAGTCTCATGCCTTGGGGGACTTAAATAACTATAGGCCCTTGTTTGACCACTTTGTGGTCCCCTGTTTGTCATGGATCCATTGACCCCTGTTCTGATTGTCACTCTAGTGACCCCTGTTCTGTTCTGTACCGTGGTTATAATTATTCATTTCAATTTCTGCCACTTAATTAATTTGTGTATTCAACTCAAATTATGTTAATGTTTTAGCTTAAATAACTATTCATGGCTATTTTGTGCCCCATACACTCACAGTATAATATTTCTTACTCTGCTATGTGCTTATAGCTGTTACCCCTTTCAGGTGACGAGGTTTAACGGGATCAAGATGGAAAATAAATCGCTGTGTTGTTTTGTTTTTTTTTTTTTTAATTTCTTTTTAAGATTTGTATCTTTTTATTATCAGACTCTTGTAATACAATGAAATTCAAATGACTATGTTTTCTTTCCTTTTAAATAAGCAGTTGGTACCCAATTATTTTATTTTAATTTATTTAATTTATCCGCTTACTCTACGAATATAAAAAATTATCCGAATTATTTTATTTTTATCTTGTTACGACGTCGAGCCTTTAAGTACTGAGTTTGGGCCGTGATAGAATAGCTGGACAGGTTGGCTGGAGAGGATTCAGACTCAGTTGAGATATAGTGAAATTTCATTGGGGACATTTTTTAAATTTATTTTTTGTCTAATCAATCAAATTGAAATTCACAAAAACTATTAGGTATGACATATATTTAGGAATATCTAGAATTAATATCATGATTTTAGAGTAATTTTATTTTTTAATTAATTTTGGTTCTTGTCTATTTGATTTTTTTGGAACATAGAGAACTTTTATATGAAAATTGGAAGTATTGTGATCATTGTGGTCGTTAGTAAAAGGTTAATGGAAGCATTTTTATATTCACATAGTGAACTTTCACGCAAAAATATTTTTTTAATTTTTTTTTAATCTAATTATTGGAATTGAATTTTTGAAACTATTTTATATGCATTTAGACATATATTGAGAAATATCCCAAAGGGGAAGTTATCCATAAATTATAAATGTTGATCTTGTGTTTCATTTGGTCCTAGTTTTTTTCTTGTGATTCATTTGGTCCACTCTATTGTGGAAAAGACACAACTGTCATTGGGTTAATCACGAGTTACTTTATGTAAGGTTTTTATTCAATGTATGTTTAAAACTTGCTA
The DNA here is from genome assembly GCA_025200525.1 of Camellia lanceoleosa. Lineage (NCBI taxonomy): Eukaryota > Viridiplantae > Streptophyta > Magnoliopsida > Ericales > Theaceae > Camellia > Camellia lanceoleosa. The sequence goes on from CM045772.1 coordinate 44,874,356, forward strand.
CGTTATGTGCGCGGTTGGGTGACACACAACACAAAAGTACACTAAGGCTTTTTATACTTTTTGCTTTGTGAGTTGATGCATTGCACGTGACACATAAACCACTCTCTTCCCTCATTACTCGACCTGTCATGTTAGAGGGTCATATTTGGGAAAAGTACACTAAAGCGTTTTAAATTTTTTTTAAAGTGCCACATCATACCAGCTACGTTGGAGTGTCACATGTCACGTTTGAGAAAAGTACACTAAGGAATTTTTAATTTTTTTAGAGTGTCACATCATACTGTCACGTTGTCATGTTTGAGAAAAGTATACTAAAGAGTTTTTATTTTTTTTGAAGTGTCACATCATACTCACTACGTTGTCACATTAGGAAAAAGTATACTAAAGAATTTTTATTTTTTTGAAAGTGTCTCATCATACCCGCCACGTTGTCACATTAGGGAAAAGTTCACTAAAGAGTTTTTATTTTTTTTTTGGAATAAAAGTTTTGGAGTGTCACATCATACCTATCACGTTGTCACATTTAGAAAAAATACACTAATGAGTTTTTAATTTTTTTTGAATGTCACATCATTGGAGTATCACATTAGTACCTTCTACATTGGAGTATATTTTTTTTAGAGTGTCACATCATTCCCGTCATGTTGTCACGTTTGAGAAAAATACACTAAGAAATTTTTATTTTTTTGAAGTGCCACATCATACCCGCCACGACGGAAAAGTACACTAAAGAATTTTTTTTTTTAAAATGTCACATTATACACACCACGAAAAGTGAGTTTTTAATTTTTTTTTTTTAGAGTGTTGCCACGTTGTCACATTTAGAAAAAATGAGTTTTTAATTTTTTTTTAGAGTGTCTCATCATTGAAATGTCACATTAATACATGTCACATTGAAATATTAGATCATATTTGTCACATTAATAAAAGGATGTAGCTGTCCATCAAAACACTACTAAATAAAAAATACGACCACACGGAAAAAAAACTCTCCACTAATAGGACTTAATAGATCAATAACAAAAATTTAGGACTGATTGGAGTACTTATTTGCGAGATGAGATTTATTGGTAAATATCCCTATCCAAAATTAATTTCATGATTTTTAAAGAAAAATGATTTTTTAAAAATTATTTATCAATAAGAAACAATAAGAAATTGATTTCACTTAATTTTTTTTTTTGTTTTATATTTAAAACAATAAGAAATTTGATATGAAAATTGGAAAGTGTTGCGATCATTATATGAACATTTTTATTTGCAGTGAAATTCACTGCAAAACACTATAAAAAAAATTAAGATTTTAGAGATTAAAATTTAGGGATAAAATAAATTTTTAGAGACTAAATATTTTTGTTATGAAAAGTGTGGTTATTATATTTTTAGTAACAAAAATTAGATATTAGTAATAAATTATTATCTTTTTGGATTAAATTTTTTGTCTCAAAACGTAAATTATTTTGAGACCAAATTATTTTGTCCTAAAAGTATATTTATTAGTAACATTTTTAAAATTTTATAACTAAAAGTCTTATTTTTAATTTTTTGAGACGATCTTTAAGCGATTATTCTTACGATGATATAAATTAATTTTTAAATATCTTTTGTAACAAAATTTTTATTTTTAAAAATAAAAAAATTGATCTCTAAAATTAGTGTGAAGTCTTTTTTTTTACAGTAAGAAATTTTATATTCATTCGCTAAATTTCTTACACTGATTTCTTCATCCACTTGAAGCATAAAGTTGAATTAAAGTAGGATAGAAATAGAAGAGAGATAAGGACAAAAAGAATTGAATAAGGCAGGATAATTGGACTTTGACAGGAAGCAATGAATAAAAAGAGAGTATTGGGGAAAACTGGAGGCCCGTTTATTTTGAGACATAGGGGGAGGGATGAGATTAGAATAGAGTTGTGATTCATTTAAAGTTTTTTTTATTTTTTAATTTAGGGAATGGATTCATAAATCGGAGGGCTTCAGATGGGCCTTGGATATGGGATTCAAAGTTTGTCTCAATACTTGGTATTGGAAATTAATCTGTTGGTATTAGAGGAGTGATTTACTTGTTTACCCATCGTTATCCTAACTCTCATCGTTAAGTAGAAGCAACAGCAGCAGCAACAGGAATGAAAGGTGAAGAGAAGCTCTCTTTTTTAGATTTTCGATGTGAAGAAAAGCTCATCCCATTAATATTTCTCAAAATAAACATAAACTATTACTAATCAATTAATTATCAAACAAATATAGACCTTGTTTGATTTATATTTGAGAAACATGTTTTGAGATAAAAAGTATAAAAATTTGTTTGGTTTGGTTTTTTTCAAAAGATGTTTTGAAAAATTATTTTGAGAGAGAGTTTTTAAAAAAGTGATTGATTTGATGTGTATGAGAGAGAGATTTGTTTGAAAAATTTGTAAACCAAACAAGTTTTAGAAAATTTTTTTGAAAAAATTTATTTTGTTTGATTACTTTTAAAAACTTATTTGTAGAGAATTTTTTTCAAAATTTTTTAAGAAACACAAATCAAACAAAGCCTAATTTTTCTCAATTTTCTCATTAATAATTCCCTCGCTAATAATTTCTTCTATTTTATCTCTAAAAGTAAATGAGCCTAGAGATACAAAACATTGGGTGCAGAAAGAAAGGAGTGGTAAGGGATAGAAGAATCTCCAACAAGTCTATTTGCTTACGCAATACCTAATGACATGCAAATAATTCTTCTAAACAGGGCCTTTTCATTATTGGTACTAGGGTGTGAGGGAGTACCTCATCTAGAAATTTGGAATCTATACTCTTATCTTACCATCCCTAGTAGTCCAGTAATTTTGTTTAAAGAAAAATGATTAATAGGGAGTGGAATGTAATGTGATATTTTAGCTTTGATTTTATTTTTTTATATTTTTTTATTTTTTGTCATATCATTAGAGTTCAATTAGAGTTCTAAAATTAGAGAGATATATCATTGCTCTTGTTTAAAACACACACACATTTGAATAAAATTTAAAAAGAAAAAAAAATAATAAGTAAAATATAATTATAGTTCACTTGTATTTTATATATTTTTTAATCTCTATTTAAATTTATAAACCAAACATAATGTAAGAGTTTGTTTGGCAGTTGACCTTTTTAGTTTTTTTTTTTTTTTTTTTTTTTTTTTTTTTTTTTTGGCTCTATGCAATCAGTGCAAAAAAAATAAAAAGATCAATTCGACAATTTATAATACTTTTTGACTAAAATAATTAGTTATTAGACATCCCCTAAGCTCATATGATATACTTAAAATAATACTATAATTTGGCAATCATAATGTAAAGTTTTGGTCAATAGTCCATTTAACCAGGTTGTGTATATTTTTTTTTGGAAAGAACATCTAGAGTGATTTAATCGGTTTAGTAAAGTTGGTATTTAGGTAAAAAAAAATTTCACCAAACTGATAATAGCAATTTTATTATTTTGAACACTGATATAAACTACTTCTCCCATCAAATCGCACCGAACCGAACCAATTGAAAGGGTTCAATTCGGTGCAACTTAATCGGTGTAGGACATTTCAAACTTGAGCCATTTCAAATATGTTTACTAATCTATATAAAAATATTAAATTAGTTATGTGTCCATCATTTCAAATATATCCAATTCATCCATTTAATAATTACTTTTCAATTCCTAGATTAACAAAAATAAAAATAAAAACAAAAACAAAAAAAGTTTAAAAAGTAAGGTTTCAAGAATAATGAGTTAGATTTAAAATTATATATAATAAGAGTTTACAAACTTAGGTTATAAATATGATAAGGTTAATTAATTAAGGTTAATAATTTATTATACTTATTAATATCATTATTTTATTAGATTATATATATATATATATATATATTATAAATATAATATATATTGAAATGGTCGGTTTCGGTTTAATTCATTATACAAAGTTCTTGAACCGACGTCGAGCTGAAAATAATAAAAAAAAAATCAAATTTAAAAACCACAGAGACCGATTCTTGTTAAAAAAAAATTAAATATAGTCAATTTGATCCGATTCAATTGATTTGGTTGATTTTTATTTTTTTATTTTTCTTACATTCCTTAGACATCTATATAAATTTTTACAAAATTGATTTTGACTAAGTTTTAATTCTCATAACACTTAACTCATATTTTATTAATAATTTGCTAGTCATATTGATGAAAAGCAATTATTATTATATCTTTTATATTAAAATGTGTATTTTTCTTTTTTTATCCTTATATTTTTACACCATCTATCTTAATTTTTATCTTTTTAATTTTACTAAAAAAAAATAGTATAATTATATCAAAATTATGAATCTCAATATATATCTTTTTCAAATCTTAAAAGAGATTGGTATAATTTATCCATTGATTTTGTATGCAAATAAGTACACAAACACCGTGTGCCTTTAGTACGTGACCTTTTGATGTGGATGGTTTATGCTAATCTATTATGCTTCTTAATGAGAAGTTATTGGTTAGTCTGTGGGCACTATCATGTGGTGTTTTAATAGTATTATGATTAGTAGAAAGGATAAAATTTATGAATTTATGTTAGGTGATTGCTGAACATAAAGAGACATAATAAATTGTGATTGGTGAAGGACATAACCATGTGACGTGTTTGGACCAACTAACAATTTTTCTTCTTCAATTGATTAATTGAGATATGATGAAATTTCATTGTGTGGGGACATTTTCTTAATTTATTTTTGTCTAATCAATCAAAATGAAATTTTGAAAAAAATGTTAGGTAGGACATATATATTTAGGAATATCTAGAATTAATTTCATGATTTTTAGAGCAAGTTTATTTTTAATTAATTTTGGTTCTTGTTTATTTGATTTTTTAGGAGCATGATAAATTTTATATGAAAATTGGAAGTATTGTGATCATTGTGGTGGTTAGTAAAAGGTTAATGGAAGCATTTTTGTATTCAACTAGTGAAATTTCACACAAAGATATATATATATTTTTAAATTTTTTTATCTAATTATTGGAATTGAATTTTTGAAACTATTTTATATGCATTTAGACATATATTGAGGAATATCCAAAATTAATTTCATGATTTTTAAAGAAAAATAATTTTTTTTATTTATCAATAAGAAACAATAAGAAATTGATTTCACTTATTTATTTTATTTTATATTTAAAGCAATAAGAAATTTGATATGAAAAATCGAAAGTGTTGTGATCATTATGCAAACATTTTCATATTTGCAGTGAAATTCACTGCATGAAGTTTTTTTTTTTTTTTTTTTAAATCTAATTAATGGAATTTGAATTTTAAAAATTGTTTACATACATATACTTAAGAACATTTAGAATTTCATGATTTTTTTAAGCAAGTTGATTTTTTTATTTTATTTATAAATATTATTATCAATTCTAGGTCTTGTTTATTTGTTTTTATATGTAAAATCAAAAATTGATATGCAAATCAGAAAGTGGTGATCATTATGGAATTCTATGAAAATGAAATGCTTGTTTTCTTCATAATTTCATTATCAACATAAATATTGTTTGATAGATTTTGAGATGATTTTAAAAATCCCAATTCTATCACAAACAAAATAATATAACAAAACTTATGGAATTGCAAACTTAAAAAAAAAAAAATGAAATTAAGCAGTAAAGGTATTTTGGGTAAAAGAGACGTACACTGTCCTCAATGCATCAAAACTTCACACGTCCTTTTGGCAATAAAATTTTACAATGAGGGGGATTACAAAAAAATAAAAATAAAAATTACTAATCTAATTGTGCAAATCTCATTTCTTCTATTTATCTTACATAATACCCTATGAAGTATGAGTACGGATACGATTACTGGTACTGATACTAGTATGATACGGGTACATCAATACGATAAAATCTAAAAAAAGTAGGGTATGGATACGGCTTGGTACACTTGTAAACAAATATTTATTTTTAATTTAAAGTAATGTAAAAATTAATTAAATGGTTTAATTTGTTAAGATTTAACCTACAATTAACATTTATTGCCAAAAGTAAATGTATAATCAAAATTATATGTCAATATATTAAATAGCTTACAAACCATAGTTTAATTTTAAAAACATGCTAAGTATAAAACTAAAAATAAGAAAGAAGTCTAGTGAAAGGAGTTTCATCTTTGTAGTAGAAGAAAATATTATTTTAACTGAGGTATGGTACGGCTTGGGTATATAGTAGATACCTTTGGGTACGCCAAAAATTAAGAAGAAAAAATATAGGTACGTATTTTGTGTACCCGGTACGTATGCAGAAGTATCATACGCCGAAAAGTACTCGGTACGAGTAAGACATATTTTTTAAAATACCCATACTTCATAGATAATACCAAATAAAAATATCATTTGTGAACGTTATCACAAAGAGAGAGAAAGAGCTTTTGTAAAATTTTGGCAATGGGAATGACATTCTATTCAAAAAAAACTTAGAAGTTAAATTTTAAAAATGTCATCTCAAATGACAAACTGAAGATGTTTTTACTGTTTTTTCCGAAAGATCTTGTGAGAGCAGTTTCATTGGTTATTATCAAACAAAAATGACTCGTAACTCGACTTTTGGGAGGCTCGAATGGCCCGAACTGTCCAAAACGATGTCGTTTTGGGCAGTGTTTTTTTTTTTTTTTTTTCTTCTTTATTTCTTTCCTTTTCATTCTTTCCCTTCATTCTTTCGAACAACACAGAGACAGAGAGGGAAGACAAGAGAGAGAGAGAGAGAGAGAGAGAGAGAGAGAGAAGAGAAGAGGTGATCAACGGTGATGTCGGTGATGGTGGCTACGATCGACGGTGATGGTGGCTCGATCTCCTCTTTCAAAATTTTTTTTTTTTTTTTCTAAGTAGATCTGGATCTGAAAAAAAAATTAAATTATTGATGATGATGATGATGATAATGTTGATTCGGATCTGCAGACCAAGGCAATTTTTTTTTTTTTTTTTTTTTTTGTTGATGAAGATGATGAAGATGATGAACAAGATCTGCAGAAAAACAATTTTGTGTTTTTGGAGCAGATTTTTAAATGTTGATTTGTTGGAGCAGATTGTTTAATGTTGATTTGTTGGAGCAGATTGTTTAAGATGATGAACAAGATGATGAACAAAATCTGTAAAAAAATGCTCCAGACAAGATCTGCAAAATTGATGAAGATAAACCCAGCTTCTTCTTTCTCTCTCTGTTCTGCAAAATTGATGAAGATAAACCAAGCTTCCTCTTTCTCTCTCTGTTCTTCATCTTTTTTCTTCATCTTCAAAGAAAGAAAGAAAGAAAAAAAAAAGAAAAAAAAAAAAGAAAAAGAAAACGACGTCGTTTGGACTCAGGCCATTCGAGCCGCGATGATTTCGAGCTACCAATCGCGATTGATTATCAAAATAGCAATACCAAAATTCACATACTATACGTCTAAAATGTTAAATTTTGAAAATGTTACAATAGTTATAATTTGACATGCCACTTTTAAAAAAATGTTAAAATTTTTCAATATTACTCCACTAGTGCAAATAAAGCTTACAATTGGAGAAATTTTTGTTGACAAGAAATATCAATTTATTATATGTTTGGTATCAGGCATACCACCAAATCAAATTGGGTTACTTCAGTTGGCAAACTTGTACCTTATTTAAAGATTAATCATTCGAGTCTTGTATGTGAGAAGTTTCTTCTCACCCCAAGATAAGGTCTTTGATGTACCTAAAATACATATTTCTTTGGACCACTTTGCCCCTCAGTTTTCACTTCCAAAATATATTGAAATCAATAACTTTCCCCATCTATTTGAAGCATAAAATTCAGTGCAAGTACAAAATAAGTAGATGAGATAAACCCCTCAAACAATAGAATAAGCCAGAATAATTTGACATGAGTAATGATAAATAAATAATAGATTTATACAGAATTTTTATATATAATGACGTGGATTAATGTGTACCTTTCATTTTAAAATAAAAAATTCATAAAGATGAATATATTTACACGAATGACGTCGTTATATTATTTTTGTGAAGTTTTATGTATGAATGAAATTTTCCATGTGACGTTGATAGGGATCCATGGAAAGCAATATATGGGAAGTATTAAACAAAAGGATGAATTATACTAACGGTTTCTGTAGTTTGAAACTTGTGTCATTTTGATCTTTAACTTTTCAATTGTGATACATATGATTCTGAATTTTGAATCATGTTTCAAATAAGGACAATTAAATATATTATTGCTCCATTTCAAGGGTAAAGTCGTCAATTTGATAAAATATAAACTAATTTGATAAAAATAAATGTCAAAAAAGTATTTTTAAATTTTAAAAAATTGTTTCTACTCACCAAAGGTAAAATTATATAAAAATAATAAATCTTTTGCATTTTATTTTTTTATTTTTTTATCAAATTAATTTTTAATATGTGTTTGGATATGATCATACAATGGGTGGATATTTTTGTTGATATTTTTGGATAGTTATCATGTAATAGATAGTTGCATTTGTTGTTAACAGATATTTTTGGATGGTTATCATGTGATGAATGGTTATTAGGCTGTATAATCAACATGTTTAATATATGAATGTTTTTAGTTTTGGATTTTTTGATTTAATGGATTGGTTTAATAATGATATCAAAGTTATCGCCATATTTGACTTTTACAAAAATAAAAACTAATTTAATGAAAATAAATATCAATAAAAATTATTTAAAAAAATTATTTCTATCATCCAAAAGATAAAATTATATAAAAATGATATGTTTTAAATTTTTTTTCACCAATTTAATTTTTAGTTTCCTAGAAAAATTTTCTAAAAATAAATTCTAAAAACTAGACTAAATATAACTTTATAATTAAAAAAGTTTTAACGTTATTCATTAAAAAAAATGTCATTATATTTCAAACAATACATAAATTAACCAATACAAAATAAGTTGTATGACGGCTTTACCGTTCAAATAGAGTAACAATGTCTTCAATTGTCCTTATTTAGAATAAGATTCAAAATTCATGATCAAATGTATCACAATTGAAAGGTCATGGAGCAAAGTGATATAAATTCCAAATTATAAATATTGTTCGTGTAATTCACCCTAAACAAAAATCAATACCCAAATTATGACATAATAATGTAAAAATGCAAATAATAATACCCCCTTCGTCTCAATTTGTTTGTCCATTCTGAAAAATTCAACTTATTAAGGAAATATGTAATTATTACATTTTCATTCAAATTTTGAATTTTTTTGTCCCACCATTGCCGTTCTATTTGAATTTAAAAATGTGTTTATAATAATTTATAGTGGGCAATTTTAAAAAATCTAACAAAATTTAATATCTCAAAATAGAAAATGAATAAATATTTTAGAACCAACTAAATTATAAAGGTGGACCAACAAAATGGGACGGAGGGTAGCATGCAATTCCATTCCAAAAGACAGCAGCTCACTAATCTTCTTATTGGGAGAGGATTCTCTTGGGCTTCCAATTGGAGGGTAATATTGGATTTTTGTGGGCCTACTACGGAGCCCATATCAATAATCCAAACCGTTCAATATGTAAAACTCGTCAAGTACTTCATCCCTACAAAAAATCACATTGATTGGATATTGATAACTACTTAATTAAATTGTATTGTATCAACAATTTATTTTTAAAATTATAGTTACCGTTGACACAAATGTGAGTCGATCAAGTATCTATCAATATTCAATGAATGTGATTGTTTGCAATGACAACGTACTCGGGGACCTCTACATATTGAACGGTTCAAATCATCAATGGGAAATCTATAATGAGCCCATGAAGACTCAACAACAACCTCTAATCTGATATAAGCTAGAGAGAAGTGTTAGCTCTAACCCACATAGAGGAGTTATGAAAGGGTGGCTCTCAAAGTCAAGACGTAGGAGAGAAGATTGCAGGTGGCAGCCAACCTAATAACTCTTCTTTCTTGACTTTGTTTCCTATATATATATAGAGGCTGAGAGAAAGAGAAGAGATAGGCAACACAGAGTGTATAATCTGTGTGTATGAGAGTGAATTCTATAGAGGGTTGTGAGGTGTGAGTTGTAATCTCCTTCTTGGATAATTCTATAGTGAAAAATATCTCTCCATGGACGTAGACTATTGCCGAACCACATAAATCTCTTGTGTCACCTTTCTGTGTGTGTGATTAATTTCTAAGTGTGTCTTAATCCTAACAAGTGGTATCAGAGCCTTGGTTGGTGAAAAATAGTGTGGTTTTCAAAAATTGTCAAATTTTGAAGTTGCTCAAAATCAACTTTTTAGCACACCAGGAGGTGCGTCTCTTCGAAATGATTCTGACGATATAAAATTCGTCAAAATCGGAGCTAAAACGAGTGCTTTAGAGCTTGCCAAAGGTTCGTCAGAATTTCACCAGAAACTTCAGTTTGGCGGAGGAATTTGAAGAAGGCTGATGTCACTATGACATCATCATTGCATCAGCAGAGTTTCTAGAATTGTAATTTAGCCCCTGAAGTTGTGGTAAATTGCATTTCAACCCCTGAAGTTTTTAAAATTGCAATTTAGACCCTAAAGTTATGGTAAATTACATTTCAGCCCCTGAAGTTTCTGAAATTGCAATTTGATGTCTTTGAGTTGGGAGAAATTTCATTAAGGTCCCTAAAAAAGTGGGAGGAGTGCTTTTCTGGCTAATTTAACCATTCTGGACTCAACGGTGTGGTCTATTTCTCCAAATTCAGATTTTTTATACAACTAAGAAGACAATGGAGGAATCCACATCAACTTGAGGATCGATAATAAAGTTAAATGCTTCCAATTATGGAATCTGGAAATTGCAGGTGGAAGATGTCCTATACTGTAAAGACCTGTTTGACCCTATTGCTCTAAAATGGGTTAAACCAGAAGCAGAGAAAGTTGAAGATTAGATAAAGATGAATCGGAAGGCTATCGATCAAATCAGACAATAGATAGAGCACAATGTGTTCCACCATGTTGCCCAAGAGATAGATGCATATGTCCTCTAGACAATATTAGAAGGAATGTACCAGCCAAAGACCGCTCGGAACAAAGCCTTGGTAATGAAAAGGCTTGTAAATTTGAAGTGGAAGAATGGTGTGTCTGTTGCTAAACACAGCAGTGAATTCAAAAATCTAGTGAATCAGCTTGCAACCTTCAAGATGCCCTTGGACGATGAAATGCAAGCCGTACTACTGCTCAGTTCTTTACAAGACAGCTGGGAGACGTTGGTGGTTTCTCTCAGCAACTCTACACTAGAGGGGAAGCTGACTATGAGCATGGTCACAGACACTATGTATAATGAAGAGACAATGAGGAAAGACATGGGAGGTAATCAGACCCATGCGTTTGTCATAGAAGATAGAGACAGAGACAGAGGTAGAGGTAGAGGAAGAGACAGAGGAAGAAGCAAGAGTAGAGCCAGATGGAACAACATGAGTAAATCTAAAGACAGTAAAAGTTAGGGTAACTCCAGCTTCACTTGCTTTCACTGTGCCCAAGAGGGTCACATAAAGAGGAACTACCCAAGCCGGAAAGATAAAGACTAAAGCAGTAAGTCAAAGGAAGATGAGAACACGACAGCCACAACAACTGATGAAATACTTCTTATAGTTGGTGAAGAGGAGGATTGCCTTCATGTAGTTGATCACAGCTATACAGAGTGGGTGATAGACACAGCTACATCCTATCACGCCATTTTCCACAGAGAACTATTCAGCTCGTACAATGTTGGAGATCTTGGCACTGTTTGAATGGGGAATTTTAGCTATTTGAAGATTGTGGGTATTAGAGACATTAGTATTGAGACTAACGTCGGACACAAGTTGGTTCTCAAATATGTGAGGCATGTTCTAGATTTGCGCTTCAATCTTATCTCCGAAAGCGTCCTGGATTGATAGGGCTATACAAGCACATTTGGAAATGGCTGTTAGAAGCTAACAGGAGGAGCTTTGACAATCGCCAGAGGAGAGATATCTTCAACGTGATACAAGACTCAAATGAAGATCTGTTTGGGAAGCCTTAATACAGCAGAAGACAAGGAGTCACCGGACTTATGGCACAGAAGATTAGCTCACATGAGTGAAAATGAATTGCATCTGTTGGCAAAGCAATCCAAGATACCCTTATCCAAAGGGAGTGCCCTGAAGCTTTATGGCAAGTAATATCGAGTATCATTCAGTTTTATGAGCAAGAGGAAAACAAAAGTGCTCAGTATGGTATACTCGAATGTTTGTGGCCCAATCGAAGTGGAGTCACTTGGCGGCCGTAAGTATTTTCTAACTTTCATTGATGATGCATCAAGGAAATTGTGGGTGTATTTCCTGAAGACGAAGGATGAGGTATTCTAGCATTTTTAGGAGTTCCATGCAATGGTGGAAAGAGAGACCAGGAAGAAGTCGAAGTGTCTTCGCACAGACAATGGTAGCAAGTACACTTCCAATGCTTTTGAAGCATATTGTGCCAGTAGAGGTATCTGGCACAAGACAACCGTCCCTGGTACCCCACAACACAATGGTGTGGCAAAGAGGATGAATTGCACTATTATTGAAAGAGTCAGATGCACGCTCAAAATGGCAAAGTTGCCAAAATCATTCTAGGCTGAAGTTGCCGGTACAGCCTGTTATCTCATCAACAGGTCGCCTTCAGTCCCGTTGAATTTTGCAATACTTGAGGAAGTTTGGTCTAGAAGAAAGGTATCATATTCTTACTTGAGAGTCTTCGGATGTAAGGCGGTCGGACACATCTCTAAGGAAAACAGACAGAAGCTTGATGACAAGTCCACTCCATATATATTTGTAGGCTATTCAGATGGAGCATTTGGGTACAAGTTGTGGGACCCAGTGAATAAGATGTTCAGGAGGAGAGATATTGTGTTTTAGGAAGACCAAACAGTAGTAGATTTTGAGAAGTCTACAAAAGCTAGAGATATTATCACTCTAGACTTGTTACCATCTCCCGAGCCACCACAAAATGCTAGATGTAATGATGTGCAACAAGAAGTGCCATAGTTGCAGGATCCTATGCCAGAAATTGAGGATCAAAAGAAAAGAGATGAAGACCTGGATGAAAAGGGTGTTGAGCAGGGGGAGCAATCTCCTCAACCAGAGGTAACTAGGCCTCAGTTGCGAAGATTTGGAAGAGCTGTTGTACCATCAACCAAATATCCCGCTTCATAGTATATTTTGATTACTGATGAAGGGGAGCCCGAGAGTTTTTCGGAAGCAAATAGTCATACAAAGAAAGACTGTTGGATGTAAGCCATGAAGGAGGAGATGAGTTCTTTGCGGAAGAACCACACTTATGAGCTTATTTCACTTCCAAGAGGCAGAAGAGCCTTGAAGAACAAATGGGTATATAAGTTGAAGAAAGATGGCAACGGTAAACTATTGCAGCATAAAGCTCGCTTGGTGGTCAAAGGTTTTGGGCAGAAGAAGGGAATTGACTTTGATAAGATCTTCTCTCCAGTTGTGAAAATGACTTTCATTTGAGTAGCTCTAGGATTACCAGCTTGCTTAAATCTGAATGTAGAACAGATGGCTGTTAAGACTGTCTTTCTCTATGGTGATTTGGAGGAAGAGATCTATATGGAATGACTAGAAGGATTTGAAGTCAAAAGGAAACTTAATCTAGTTTGCAAATTGAAGAAGAGTCTTTACGGCCTGAAGCAGGCGTCGAGACAATGGTACAAGAAGTTTGATTCATTCATGGTGGATCATGAGTACAAAAGAATAGTAGCAGACCAGTGTGTATACTTCTAAAGGTTTTTGGATGGAAACTTCATTATCCTACTGTTGTATGTCAATGATATGCTAATCATCGGACAAGATATTGCTATGATCAACAATTTGAAAAAGGATTTGTCGCAATATTTTGACATGAAGAATTTAGGCCCAACACAATAGATTTTGGGCATGAAGATTGTTCTTGATAGAAAAGCCAAGAAGATATAGTTATCATAGGAGAAATATATTGAACGGGTGATTGAAAGATTCAACATGAAATATGCCAAGCCAGTCAACACACTACTAGCCAACCATTTCAAGTTGACAAAGCGTTCATGTCCCACGGCCAGCTCTAAAAGGAAAGAAATTGAGGCAATCCCCTATTCTTCTGCAGTAGGAAGTTTGATGTAAGCTATGGTGTGTACCCGGCCAAATATAGCTCACGCAGTTGGCATTGTGGGCAAATTCCTCGCCAATCCAATAAAGGAGCATTGGGAGGTGGTCAAATGGATTCTTCGGTACTTGAAGGGAACTTCAAAGATGTGTTTATGTTTTGGGAGAGCTGAACCAATTTTGGAGGGATTTACAGATGCAAATATGGCAGGTGATCTTGATGGTAGAAAATCTACATCAGGATTTCTGTTCACCTTTGCAGGGGAAGCTGTTTCATGGCAGTCCAAACTGCAAAATTATGTTACTTTATCTACAATAGAGGCAGAGTACATTGTTGCCGTAGATGCTGGAAAGGAAATGTTGTGGTTGAAAAGGTTGTTCCAAGAATTTGGTCTACAGCAGGAAGAGTACAAGGTACGTTGTGATAGTCGGAGTGCAATTGATTTGAGCAAGAATTCCATGTACCATTCACATACAAAGCACATTGATGTCTGGTATAATTAGATATGAGAAGTGATGGAAAAGCAGTTGATGAAGCTAGTGAAGATTTACACGGACAAGAATCCTTCTAACATGATGACCGAGGTTGTCACCAGAGACAAACTGGAAGTTTGCAGGAATCCGATTGGGATGGACTTCAAGTGAGAAGTCAGTTATGCATATAGGTGTGGAAGGGGAGAATTGTTAGCTCCAGCCCACATGAAGGATTCATTAAAGGGTGGCTCTCCAAGTGAAGAAGTAGGAGGAAAGATGGCAGGTGGCAGCTAGCCCAATAACTCTCATTCCTTGACTTTGTTTCCCTCTTCCCGTATATATATATAGAGAGAGAGGCTGAGAGGAAGAGAAGAGATAGGCGACATAGAGTGTATAATCTATGTGTAAGACAGTGAATTCTATAAAGGGTTGTGATGTGTGAGTTGTAATCTCTCTTCAGGATAATTCTATAGTGAGAAATATCTCTTCGTGGACGTAGGATATTGCCGAACCACATAAATCTCTTGTGTCTCCTTTCTGTGTGTGTGATTGATTTCTAAGTGTGCCTTAATCCTAACAAGAAGCTTTTCCCCTTATTATCATTCATAGTGCCTCATCCTCGTCCAGATATTTGGAATCATTAATCTCTATCCTATTTCATTCCTTTGCACATTGATTTTCTATAAAAATCTCCATAAAGTTGAAGTCGAAACTGACATTTTTTCTTTTGTGAAAACAAGATGAATAAAAAAAAAAAAAGTGAAAAAGTAGCAGTTTACTAGGCATCTTGGAGAAACATGAAAAAAATATATATAAAAATGAAATGCAGCTGCATTTGCATCATTTCAAAATATGTCGAGCCGAGTCGAAACAAGACAATTTTTCTACATTGAAAAATCTGGTAAAACCCCATAAATCAAAATTTTCTGATGAGTGTTTCTCAACTTTGTATAATTTTATTTCTGAAAATGATTATGAACCAGGTATCAAATTCTCAAGTTAGTAGCTAAGACGTCGCTAGGAATGAAATAAAAACAAAAAGTACTCTTCTAGTTGTTTTTAGTTTTAGAATTGTTTCAAAACTTTTTTAAAAAATTAATACTTTTGAAATCATCTTGTTAAAACCTTTCAAACACAACTAATGATGAATATTAAATTCTAAAATAAATGATGAAAATTGACTATCTTTATTGTTTGAAGATGTAGGAAAAATACACGGGTAATCACATTACTTGATGTGGAAAACGGTTTAGATCAAATGCTTGAATTATGAGTCTTATTTGGAAAACTCCCCGTCAATTGAGAAGTTACTAGAGTTTCTCAGTATTTATCCACACTTCAAATTCCTAGGCTTTCAAGATGATAGTCTCAAGATAAATGAATAGAGAGAGAACTTAATATTTTTGGTGTATCTATATAATGTTGAACATGAGCCCTTAGAGCATCTCTAATGGAGCTGCTATTCAAGTTACCAAAGCTAAAATTTGACAGGAATGGCAAAAAGAGGTCTCCAATGGCATGTTATTTTACTTGCCAAAGACAGCAGATGCCATATCTGTTCTCAAATTTGGCAAGTTGAATAACAGCACCCAAGCTTGCCAGATCAGCAAATATCAATAGAAATTTGGCACCAAATTTAGTTCAAAAAAACAGAATTGAAACAGTAGGGAACCCTATTTTCAGAATCAAACCCAATTTTCTATTTTGTTGCCAAATTAACAAATTTCATAATGAAATTGGCAAACCCAAATTCGGTTTCTCTAAAATTTTTAATTTTTTTTAATCATTTATAACCAAATCAGTCAATCCAAATTAGATGGTATGCATTCATAATAAACCAAACCAAATCAGATGGATATTATCACAATAAAATGAGCGGATGAACAAAAATTGATGGATGAAAAAAAATTAAACCAAAAATCAAAATAAATAATTAAGAAAATTTGAAAAAAAAAATACCAAATTGTGTTCTTTGAAGAACCTTCTGGAGATACTTGAGTTCTTTGAAGATTCGGTTTAAATCCATCGCCAGATTTGACTTTCAAAAATCACGCTCACCTTAGATCCACATCAACAACTAGAAAAATAAAGAAAATATCAAAACACACACACATATATATATATATATATATGAGTATGTATATAGATGGAGATTGTACAAGAGACAAAGAGTAGACAGATCGGAGGTGAAAATTGGGAGAGAGACAAATCGGAGCTTCATAGATAGATAGAGAGAGAGAGAGAGACGTTTCGATCATGGAGGAGGAGAAGAGACTGGTTTGAGAAAAGGGAAGACAGAGAGAGGGAGAGGAAAAGTGAAAATAGAGAGAGGGGGAAGACAGAGTGAGAGACTAAGAGGGAGATAGAGTGAGAGAGTGAAAAGGGGTTTCGATCATGGAGGAGAATGGAGAGTGGTTAAGGAGAGAAAGACAGAGTGAGAGAGTGAGATGGAGACAGAGTGAGAGAGTGAGATAGAGACAGAGTGAGAGAGTGAGAGAGGGGTTTCGATCATGAAGGAGAAGGGAGAGTAGTTTGAGAAGAAGAAGATAGAGTGAAAGGGAGAGGAAGAGGGTGGATATCGGTGGATCATTCTAGACACTTGACAATCAACCATTGATGTTTATACATGGACGGTGGATGCTCTCTCATTGAGTATAAAAAGAGTCGTTGTGCTCTATTTGGCTCTTTTTTTTTTTTAAAAAAAAAAGAAGAAATTAATTTTTTTTTACAAACAGCTATCTTCAAATGGATATTTCCCCAAACGGTAATATTTTAAATTTCTATAAATTGAATCCCTTCATGTCACTTTTATTTCACAGAAACATTTAGATTTAATTTTTCTTTTCTCCTCTCTTCTCTGAATTTGATTTCACAGCAAACCTCTTAAATTATTTTCTTTTTAGTTTTTTCATCCAATCACTATGGAACGTTAATCAAAAACAAAAAGAGGAAAATCATTCACCATTGAAGAAGATATAGCAATTTGTAAATCTTGGTGTCACATTTCGGAAGACCCAATTGTTAGCAATTCGCAATCATATGCTCACTTTTGGTGGAGAATTTACGAAAATTATTGCTTGCTTTAGAATGATCAGTCCAAAACACAAGTGTCTATTCAATCTCAATGGGGTATAATCATGAAATGTTGTAACAAATTTCGGGTGTGTTTAGCGCAAGTCGAAAATCTTCACCCAAGTGGGATTTCTCAAGTTGATATAGTAAGTTTTCATATTTAGGCCTCGTTTGGCAACCGAACTTTTTAGCCAAAAAGCCAAAAAGTTACTAAATTAGCCAAAAAGCCAACAACCCATATCAAAAAGTTAAAGATTCTCTTTTCTCTCTACTTTTCGCACATCTTTTTGTAAAAAGCCAAAAAGTTATCCCAAACATACTAGTTTTTTTAGCTCATATTTTAGCTAAATAGCCAAAAAGTTACTAAATTAGCCTGTTCCCAAACGAGGCCTTAGTTATTATGTTTAGTTTCTTATTCTGGTATCATATAAAAATTAAGTAATTAAATAACGTTTTAATTTTTTTTAAACAGATGCTTCAAGCAAAACTCTTATACCATCAAGATGAAAACAAATATTTTGCTTTTGAACATTGTTAGCCAATTTTGGAAGACAATATCAGGTGGCAAGATGAGTTTCTTATTCTGGTATCGTATAAAAATCAAGTAATTAAATAATGTTTCATTTTTTTTAAACAGATGCTTTAAGCAAAACTGTTATACCATCAAGATGAAAACAAATATTTTGCTTTTGAACATTGTTGGCCAATCTTGCAAGACAATATCAGGTGACAAGATGTAGCTCCTACGAATATAGTAAAGTCAAGGATGCATACAGCGTTTACCCCTAATTCAGCCCCTGATTCCCCTATGGATAATTGCATTTCTCTTGAAGATGACAATAGTGTAAGTGTTGGTAACAATCCAACTGTTGGTGAAGGCAGTGTCTCTGCAAGGGGTAAAAGGCCTATGGGTAGGAAAGCTGCAAAAGAATTATTTCGAAGAAATCAAGTCATTGAAACTGAAGTCCAAAAATTGAGCATACAATTGGAGACATTTAACCAACACCTTATTGAGAAAGAAAAGAAAAAAGAGGAAAGAGAAAAAAAAAGGATTCAAGCACTGCAGGAGATAAAAGAACTTGAGATGAAAAAAATGACTTTGAGATGAAAAAGGAAGAACACATAATAATGACTATGGATATTTCTCATTTGGACCCTCAGATAAAAGTGTATTACGCAATGCGAAAAAATGAGATTTTCGCCAAGTGGTCCTCAAATGTGAACAGCCCAAATTGTTATTTCCCCATATCTCCTGATAATAATTACGGGATAATGTATTTTTAAATTTTGCAATATCATTTATTTTTTGATGTAATTGTTAGTCTTTATTTGCAATGTAATTTTTATTTTGTAATGAAATTTCATGTTTTTATTTTTGAGTATTTTCTACTTCACAATGTAATATTATTTTGTACTTCACAATGTAATGAAATTTTTCAATAAAGTATAATGCAAAATATATATATATATATATTTTCAAATGAAGGTAATAAAAAGATAAAATAAAAAGACAATAAATGAAGATAATTATATTAGAATAAAAAGACATTAACTGTTATTAAAAAGATAAAAATACAAACTTAATCTAACTCTCTAACTCGGGACCACAAGTGTTCAAGTAGATCATTACGAATTGCATTATGGGCTAGTACATTTAATCATCTGCCGATTCAACATAAATTGAGCATACTTCTCATTTGGATCGCGTGACACTTGACAGCCCAAATTACTGGAATCAGTCTCAAGTTGTGCTGCACTGCGTTCATTTTCTGGAATATCACGTTCGTCTTCAATGATCATATTGTGCAAAATAATGCACGTCTTCATGATGTAGTACAGATCCTCATCACTCCAACCTCTAGCTGGAACTCTGACAATATTAAATCGTGCTTGGAGCACTCCAAATGCTCTTTCGACATCATTCCGACATGCCTCCTGCATCCTCGCAAATAGTTGTCACTTTGCGCCTTGAGGTTGAGATATCGTTTTCACAACCGTTGCCCAATGAGGATAGATACCATTACCATCAGCAAGATAATACCCCATGGTATACGCGTGATTATTGATGGTGTAGTTGGCAGTAGGGGACGTCCTCTAGTTAATTCAACAAATAAAAGCGACCTGTCAAGAATAGTAATATCATTTAGAGAACCAGGCATGCCAAAGAAAGCATGCCAAATCCACAAGTCATAGGAGGCAACTGTCTCGAGAACAATTGTTGGTTTGTGGAAGTATCTAGTGTAAGCACCGGCTTAGGCAGTTGGACATGTATCCCAACACCAGTGCGTACAATCCAAACTCCCTAACATTCCAAGAAACCCGTGTTACTCTCCCTCTTGCAATAATATGGCGACATTTGCTTTATTTGGGGATCTTAAGTAAATGGCTTCATAGGTAGCAATAATTGATCTTGTAAAAAAATTGGTGACAATTGCAATACTTTTGCCGATTCTAATGTACTCGTCTACAGCATCAACAAGCACGCCATACTGCAGGATCCGAAGTGCTGCAGTCATCTTCTGTACATCGGATAATCTAGGAGCACCAGTGGCATCACGGGTTTGGATAAAGTACTCATTCACTTGTTGAATATCATTTAAGATACTAAAAAACAATGACCGCTTCATTCGAAAACGTCTTCTGAAGTATTCTTCTGAATAGAAAGGATTATTTGCAAAATAATCTCTATGAATTTGTTCGTCGCCTTTGACCCTCTCACGATTAACATATCGACGACCAAATGTGGAACCAACACGTCTGGTTTGTTCGTTTAGGCTTAACGTCTATAATCTTTATTATTGCACTGTGAACAGTTGAATCATGATGACATCATCATCAGATGATGAAGATTCATCAAAATCTCCATTCAATATGGCATTAGTCAAATTGTTCATTGTAGGTGCATGGGTGAGTGAGTGAATATGAAAATTGTTGAAAATCTTCTGGGTGGGCACAGAGAGTTTAGAAGATGTGAAAATGATGGGTAGGTGAATATGAAAATTGTTGAAAACCTTGTGTTATATTTATAGAGAAAATTATGGGTGGGTGAATGATGGATTGTTGTTGGATGGGTGGATGAATAATGGGTGCTTGTTGGGTAGGTGGATGAATAATGGATGATTGTTGGGTGCATAGTTGTTAGTGAATGAATGTTGGGTTAATAATGGATGGTTGTTGGTGAATGAATGATGGACGAATGATAGATGATTGTTAGTGGATAATTGGTGCTTATTTATTTTTTATGTGTACTTAAAAAAATTTATTAAATATGTAGTGATATGATTTTTGGTAGGGTGAATTATATTTAATTTTTTTTTCCAATTTTTTATTTATTTTTATTTTTTATATTTGTCTAGTTGGGAATAATATAAATGTATAGTTTTTTTTACAAACAGGTAAAAAAATGTCACAAATGACAAAAAAATAATAATAATAAAATAAAATCACAAAAAAACCTATATTCAAACAACACCTACAAACTTGGAGGGAAAGTTGGTTGAGATTTGCCAAAATAGCAAATGACCATTGGAGCACGATTGTTATAATTTGGCAAAATAGCACTATTCATTGTCAAATTATAGCAATAGTAATAGCATTATAACAACAATGGTTGGACATGCTCTAAGATACTAACAAACAATGACCGCCTCATTCCAAAACGTCTTCGGAAGTATTCTTCTGGATAGACAGGATTATCTGCAAAATAATCTCTATAAATTTGTTTGTCGCAATTGACCCGCTCACGATTAATGTATCAATAACCACTTGTAGAACCAACACGTTTGGTTTGTTAGTTTAGGCTTAACGTCTATATTCTTTGTTGTTGCGCTGTGAACAGTTGCATCATGATGATATCATCATCAGATGATGAAGATTCATCAAAATATCCATTCAATATGGCTTTAGTAGAATTATTCATTGCAGGTGGATGGGTGAGTGGGTGAATATTAAAATTGTAGAAAATCTTTTGGGTGGGTATAGAGAGTTTAGAAGATATGAAAATGATGGGTAGGTGAATATGAAAATTGTAGAAAGCTTTGTGTTATATGTGTAGAGAAAATTGTGGGTGGTTGAATGACGGGTGGGTGAATAATGGATGGTTGTTGGGTGGATGGATGAATAATGGACGGTTGTTGGGTGAATAGTTGTTAGAGAATGAATGCTGGGTTAATAATGGATAGTTGTTGGTGGTTGGTTGTTGGGGAATGAATAATGGTCGAATGATGGATGATTATTTACTTTTTATGTGTAGCTAAAAAAATTTGTTAAATATGTAGTGATATTTTTTTTGGTATGGTGAATTATGTTTAACTTCTTTTTTTTTTTTTTTCCAATTTTTCATTTTTTATATTTGTTATATTTGTCTAGTTGGAAAAAATATAAATATATAATTTTTTTTACAAACAGGTAAAAAAATGTCACAAAAAAAAAAAAAAAAAAAAAATCACAAAAAAACCTATATCCAAACAACACCTATAAATTTGAAAGAAAAATTCGTTGAGATTCGCCAAAATAGCAAATGACTATTGGAGTATCATTGCTATAATTTAGCAAAATAGCACTATTCATTGCTAAATTATAGCAATAGGAATAACATTATAACAACAATGGTTGGAAATGCTCTAAGATACTAACAAACAATGACCGCCTCATTAAAATATGCCTTCGGAAGTATTCTTCTAGATAGACAGGATTATCTGCAAAATAATCTCTATAAATTTGTTTGTCGCATTTGACCCTCTCACGATTAATGTATCAACAACCACTTGTGGAACCAACACGTTTGGTTTGTTGGTTTAGGCTTAACGTTTATATTCTTTGTTGTTGCGCTGTGAACACTTGCATCATGATGATATCATCATCAGATGATGAAGACTGATCAAAATCTCCATTCAATATGGCTTTAGTCAAATTATTCATTGTAGGTGGATGGGTAAGTGGGTGAATATGAAAATTATAGAAAATCTTCTAAGTGGGTACAGAGAGTTTAGAAGATATGAAAATGATTGGTAGGTGAATATGAAAATTGTAGAAAACCTTGTATTATATGTGTAGAGAAAATTGTGGGTGGGTGAATGATGGATGGTTATTGGGTAGGTGGATGAATAATGGATGGTTGTTGAGTAGATAGTTGTTAAAGAATGAATCCTAGGTTAATAATGGATGGTTGTTGATGGTTGGTTGTTGGTGAATGAATGATGGGCGAATGATGGATGATTGTTGATGGGTAATTGGTGATTTTTTATTTTTTATGTTTAATTAAAAAAATATATTAAATATGTAGTGATATTTTTTTTGGTAGGGTGAATTATATTTTATTTTATTTTTCCAATTTTTTGTTTATTTTTTATATTTGTCTAGTTTTGAAAAATATAAATATATAATTTTTTTTACAAACTGGTAAAAAAATGTCACAAAAGACAAAAAATAATATAAAATAAAATAAAATTATAAAAAAAATCTATATCCAAACAACACCCACAAACTTGGAGGGAAAGTTGGTTGAGATTTGCCAAAATAGCAAATGACCATTCGACCACCATTGCTATAATTTGACAAAATAGCACTATTCATTGCCAAATTATTGCAATTGCAATTGCATTATAGTAGTAATGGTTGGAGATGCTTTAAGATACTAACAAACAATGACCGCCTCATTCGAAAACGTTTTTTGATGTATTCTTCTGGATAGACAGGATTATCTGTAAAATAATCTCTATAAATTTTTTTGTCGTATTTGACCTTCTCACGATTAATGTATCAACAACCACTTGTGGAACCAACACGTTAGGTTTGTTGGTTTAGGCTTCACGTCGATATTCTTTGTTGTTGTGCTGTTAACAGTTGTATCATGATGATATCATCAGATGATGATGAAGATTCATCAAAATCTCCATTCAATATGGCTTTAGTCAAATTATTCATTGTAGGAGGATGAGTGAGTGGGTGAATATGAAAATTATAGAAAATCTTCTGGGTGGGTACAGAGAGTTTAGAAGATATGAAAAAGATGGTTAGGTGAATATAAAAATTGTAGAAAACTTTATGTTATATGTGTAGAGAAAATTGTGGGTGGGTGAATAACGGACGGTTGTTGGGTGGGTGGATGAATAACGGATGGTTGTTGAGTGGATAGTTGTTAGTGAATGAATGCTGGGTTAATAATGGATGGTTGTTGGTGGTTGGTTGTTGGGGAATGAATGATGGGCGAATGATGGATGATTGTTGGTGGATAATTGGTTATTGTTAATTTTTTATGTTTGGTTAAAAAAATTTATTAAATATGTAGTGATATTTTTTTTGGTAGGGTGAATTATATATTTTTTTTTCCAATTTTTCATTTTTTTTATTTTTTATATTTGTCTAAATTTGAAAAATATAAATATATAATTTTATTTACAAACAGGTAAAAAAATGTCACAAAAGACAAAAAATAAAATAAAATAAAATCACAAAAAAAATCTATATCCAAACAACACCTACAAACTTGGAGGGAAAGTTGGTTGAGATTTTCCAAAATAGCAAATGACCATTGGAGCAACATTGCTATAATTTGGCAAAATAGCACTATTCGTTGCCAAATTATAGCAATTGCAATAGCATTATAGTAGTAATGGTTAGAGATGCTCTGAGATACTAACAAACAATGACCGCCTCATTCGAAAATGTCTTTGGATGTATTCTTTTAGATAGATAGGAGTATATGCAAAATAATTTCTATAAATTTGTTTGCCGCATTTGACCCTCTCACGATTAATGTATCAACAACCACTTGTGGAACCAACACGTTTGGTTTGTTGGTTTAGGCTTAACGTCAATATTCTTTGTTGTTGCGTTGTGAACAGTTGCATCATGATGATATCATCATCAGATGATGAAGATTCATCAAAATCTCTATTCAATATGGCTTTAGTCAAATTATTCATTGTAGGTGGATGGGTGAGGGGGTGAATATGAAAATTGTAAAAAATCTTCTGGGTGGGTACAGAGAGTTTAGAAGATATAGCGATCCCGGTTTCCTTTTTTTTATTTGTTGTATCCGGACTTTGGTTCCATGGAGTTAGTAGTTGTATATCTTGTTGTCATCCTTTGATTCCATTTGATTGGGTTTTAGGATGTGTTGGGCATGTTTCGAGCAGGTGGATTGAGCCTTGGTCTAATTTCTTGTTGCCCAGTTTTTGGTCATTCCGCTCGAGCGGGTCTTCCTGCGCTCGAGCGGGGTTTACACCCTTCCAGCATTTTGTGCCCCTGCAAAACTTCTGCAGGTGTGATTTCTACGCTCGAGCGGGTTTCCTACGCTCGAGCGGGCTTTTTGGCGTTCGAGCAGATAGTACATCATTGGTGCAAGTTCTGGGATGGGATAATTCACGCTCGAGCGGACTGGTTTTTCACGCTCGAGCGGTTGTGTGTCACTCTTGTGTCTTGGCGCTCGAGCTGTCCTTATTGCGCTCGAGTGGACCCAGCTTTTTGTTCTTTACGCTTGAGCGTTGTGTTTTCCGCTCGAACGGACCTGTCGTATAACAGAGGGCACCTGGGCATTTTTGAATTTTTCCATTCACACACTCTCTCTTACTTTTCAAAAAGCCATTTTTGAGAGCTTCTCTCTCTAAAAACTCCCTTCTCTCTAGGGTTTGATCTAGTTAGAGTGTTCTCTCTTCCTTCGGCCTTTATAAAAGTTGTGTTGATCGTCGAGGGTGTCGTTTTGATCTGAAAAGTTTGGAGTTTGGAGCATTTTGGTTTTGGTCTCTTCTCCGTTTGAGCTCAATCTTCGAGGTAGGAATACCCTACTCCTCTTTATGAGTTTTGTCTTTAAACTTTAGTCTTTTGATATGTTGGGAGTTGTTGTGTAGTTTTGAGAAAGTTTGGGTCTTTGTGTAATTTTACAAAAGATGAGGTTTTATTTATAATAAACCTATATGCATGATTGGCATAGAGAAATGAGATTGATGATGGATTATGGAAGAAAATAGAACCTTAGGGTTGTTATGTAACTTATGGGAGAATGCCCAAATTACATAGTTTAATTAATTGGTATAATTAATTTGGAGAAATGAATAATTAAATTGAGAATGTAGGAATTGGGAATGTGTGGGATTTAAGAGTGTAGTTGGATTATTTATCACTCACCTAATTGAAATGTTGATAATTTATCCATTGGTGCATTTATTTTCTGTTTAGAAATAACTGTTTTGGGCTATCGGTGGAGGATAGTCTTGATTGTTGTAGACAATGCATGATGATTAGACAAACTAAAACTAATCAATTGAGTATGCTATCGAATATAGCGGTTGGATTAATACATTAACTTTATGTATTGATTGATTGTATATGATCTACGTTTATATACATGAGTTGTGTGGGAGGAGATAGGGGATGTATTCCACGGTTTAGGGGAAGATAGGGGATGGACCTCTAAACCGGATTATGTGTGACATTGATACAACACTACAATGTGTATCAAATGTTGATTATGGAAGTGTTCGAATTAATTTGATATAGCACTAAAATGTATATCGTTATCAATTGTGAAATATAGAAGTGATTCTATGTTATGTTGATACAGCACCGAAATGTGTATCTTTCGTAAAGTGTGGAAATGGTTTATGTGTTATTGATACAGCATTGAAATGTGTATCCACCCTGAATTTTGAAAGTGTTTTAAAGATGAGTCTAAATCTCATTAAGTTATTTGGCTAAGTGTTGAGCCTTGTTTTCAAACTCAAAGTTGAGAAAGAAATGGGAAATGAAATGTGACATGGACTTAATGTCATGAAACCAGAATGTGATATAAGTGGATGTATCTGTGTTGACCATCTATCAACTGCTAATCTTTTAGTCATTGTTCATAGCTAGTTTAGTATATTTCTACTGGGCGTTGGCTCACCCTATATGGGACATTATTTTCAGGTACAAGTAGCATGCCACCTCCAAGGACATAGCTTGGATGATGATGAGAGTTGAAGACTCTTTTTTTTGTTTATTTTGTTTGTATTACATGTATATCAATCCAAGGGCTTCTTTTGTATAGAGTTAGTACTCTTCTTTTGTGCAACCAAGTGTTAACTTGGAAAGCAGTAAGCCCGTAGGGCATTTGCTTTTGTTGTTAACATGTAATACTGTTGTAAGAATTACTCTGATGAATAGAAGAATATTTATCTTTTATATCAACGCATGTCTAAATTGATGGGTTCTAATGTTATTATTTTGAGGGCGTTACAGAAGATATGAAAATGATAGGTAGGTGAATGTGAAAATTGTAAAAAACTTTGTGTTATATGTGTAGAGAAAATTGTGGGTGAGTGAATGATGGGTGGGTGAATGATGGATGGTTCTTGGGTGGGTGGATGAACAATGGATGGTTGTTGGGTGGATAGTTGTTAGAGAATGAATGCTGGATTAATAATGGATGGTTGTTGGTGGTTGGTTGTTGAGGAATCAAAGATGGACGAATGATGGATGATTGTTGATGAGTAATTGGTGATTGTTTATTTTTTATGTGTAGTTAAAAAAAATTATTAAATATGTAGTGATATTTTTTTTGGTAGGGTGAATTATATTTAACTTTTTTTTTTTTCCAATTTCTCATTTTTTATATTTGTCTAATTAAAAATAATATAAATATATAATTTTTTTTACAAACAGGTAAAAAATATCACAAAAGATAAAAGAAATACAAAAAAATACAAAAGAACCTATATCCGAACAACACCTACAAGCTTAGAGGGAAAGTTGGTTGAGATTTGACAAAATAGCAAATGACCATTGGAGCACCATTGCTATAATTTGACAAAATAAAACTATTCATTACGAAATTATAGCAACAACAATAGCATTATAACAGTAATGGTTGGACATGCTCTAAGATACTATGAAACAATGACCACCTCATTCAAAAACGTCTTCAGAAGTATTCTTCTGGATAGACAGGATTATCTACAAAATAATCTTTATAAATTTGTTTGTCGCCTTTGACCCTCTCACGATTAATGTATCGATGACCATTTGTGGAACCAATACATCTAGTTTGTTGGTTTAGGGTTAACGTCTTTATTCTTTGTGGTTGCGCTGTGAGCAGTTACATCATGATGATATCATCATCAGATGATGAAGATTCATCAAAATCTCCATTCAATATAGCTTTAGACAAATTATTCATTGTAGGTGGATGGATAAGTGGGTGAATATGAAAATTATAGAAAATCTTCTGGGTGGGTACAGAGAGTTTAGAAGATATGAAAATGATGGGTAGATGAATATGAAAATTGCAGAAAACTTTATGTTATATTTATATAGAAAATTGTGGGTGGGCGAATGATGGATGGTTGTTGGGTGGATGGATGAATAATGGGTGATTGCTGGATGAGTAGATGAATAATGGATGGTTGTTAGATGGATAGTTGTTAGTGAATGAATGGTGGGTTAATAATGGATGGCTGTTAGTGGTTGTTTGTTGGTGAATGAATGATGGACGAATGATGGATAATTGTTAGTGGGTAATTGGTGATTGTTTATTTTTTTATGTGTAGTTAAAATTTTTTATTAAATATGTAGTGATATTTTTTTGATAGGGTGGATTATATTTAATTTTTTTTTCCAGTATTTCATTTATTTTATTTTTTATATTTGTCTAGTCGGAAATAATATAAATATATAATTTTTTTTTACAAACAAGTAAAAATGTGTCCCAAAAGAGAAAAAAAATAATAATAAAATAAAATAAAATTACAAAAAACCTATATCCAAACAACACTTACAAACTTGGAGGAAAGTTGGTTGATATTTGCCAAAATAGCAAATGTCCATTAGAGTACCATTACTATAATTTGGCAAAATAACACTATTTATTGCCAAATTATAGCAATAGCAATAGCATTATAGCAGCAATGGTTGAATATGCTCCAAGAAACTAACAAACAATGACCGCCTCATTCGAAAACGTCTTTGGAATTATTCTTCTGGATAGATAGGAATATTTGCAAAATAATCTCCATAAATTTGTTTCTCGACTTTGACCCCTTCACAATTAATGTATCAACGACCACTGGTGGAACCAACACATCTGACTTGTTAGTTTAGACTTAACGTTTGTATTATTTGTTGTTGCGCTGTGAACAGTTGTATCATGATTATATCTGTCACGCCCCAAGCTCCGTGACAACGCCGCACACTCATAAAAGTGAGCATGCAAGGCTAAGAATCCAATCACATAACCCACAATGTAAAATACTCAAAATAAATCCTCAAATTGTCATAATGCTAAAATCCACAAAAATTGATTATTCTTATCGTATGAAATTATCCACCAAGTCCACTAACAAAATCCATTAACAAAACAATAATCCAAGTACTTAAATCATAGTTATACTCTTGGCACATTATGATAATTTTCCACCAAATCTACTATTAAAATCCATTAACAAAATAATAATCCAAGTACTTAATCCATAGCCCTACTCTCGGCACTCCCATATGTAAAAATCCCGCGCAGCTCTACTCTTCAGAATCTGAAAAAAAATAAGGGTAAGCTAGATAGCCCAGTAAATAACCAACCATCACTGCTAGCTGGATCAAGTATACAAAAATAAATAAATAAATCGATAACTAATAAATATAATTTTTCTACAGTTCAATAAATGAACAATTATTTGTAAGATGGTTTCAAAGCTAAAAATAAACAATGTACAATACGTTCTAAATGAAAAGCCAATGTGATAATTCAAAGTAATTCGTTGTTCAAATCGATTGTTCGATATTCAGATAGTTCAATTATTCGATTCACAAAACCCAAGTCTTAATGACTACGGTCACTTAGCCCGTGACAAGGCCCAGAACCACACATAGGCCGGTGGTAAAGCCCCAAAAGAAACTAGTTTACGTTGCAATAAATAACCCCCATTGGCTAGGGTCCTAATCATAGTCGACTAGAGTGATGTTCAAAATTCAAACAATACACAAATTTTAAATAAAACATTCGATATTTTCGTAATAAACGTTTAGTACAATTTTCAGAATAGTTTCACCAAATATTCAAATAATTTTCATAATAATATTCGATGTTGTTTTATACTTGACCCATATTTTATTTTAAGAGAACAAAAAGGTATAAATAAATATTTACGATTTTAAACGATTCGATAGGAATAAAAATAAACCAACAGTGATAGAGGGTTACTTACCTCAAACAGCTAAAAAATATTTCCCAAGCTAATCTCAAATTACCAAGATCCACCTCAATCTCACAAACCTAATAAAATATTACACCGCATAAACAATTATTATGTGCACCCATCTATCTCTTCTTGTAACAACAATAAAATAAATTAACCCAATTGCCTATTAAGAACCCCCCACAATTTAGCATCAAAACAAAGCCATCACGGTTTCAGAAATTCTCAACCCATATTATTCTATTGTTGTTTATATACACGCAAAAATTTGTAATTGCTTGTAATCAATCCTATATCCCACAAACACACCACCATTAAACCTAACTTATCACATATTAATCTCAAAATATGAACCACCCAAATAGAATACAAAATACACTCTAAAATTGAGCAAAATCAAGAACCCCAACATAGACTACATCAATATAATTATTTAATCATATATGCCCATAAAATCATCTATTGATACATTAACACTAAAATCATAGATAGGAATACAATAAAATAAATCTTACCTAAGTGATGAAT
Organism: Camellia lanceoleosa; assembly: GCA_025200525.1. Taxonomy (NCBI): domain Eukaryota; kingdom Viridiplantae; phylum Streptophyta; class Magnoliopsida; order Ericales; family Theaceae; genus Camellia; species Camellia lanceoleosa. Next base: position 44,904,712 of record CM045772.1, read on the forward strand.
AAAGAAAAATCACCACTCTATAAATCCTCCTCCTTCACTTTGGTTTGTTTGATGTTTGTTTGTTTTGTTTTGTTTTGTTTTGTTTTTTTTTTTTTTGTTCTCCCACTTTTCAACCCTTGCGCAGCCTTCCTCCCAAGCCCTCTGTTTTTTTTTTTGTTTTCGTTTTCTTCTCCCAGAAAAGCCACGGCATGATGACTAATTGACCTAATATTCTTTCTTTTCCAAAATTACAAAATTATCCACCTATGTTATTGAAATAATAATGCCATCTCATAATTAAATCATTGATATTACTAAGTGACCCATATAAATTAATGTAATTACCAATCTATCCAAAATTAATAATATTCAAAACTTGGGTTTTACAATATCATCATCAGATGATGAAGATTCATCAAAATCTCCATTCAATATGGCTTTAGTAAAATTATTCATTATAGGTGGATGGGTGAGTGGGTGAATATAAAAATTGTAGAAAATCTTCTGGATGGGTCCAGAGAGTTTAGAAGATATGAAAATGATGGGTAGGTGAATATGAAAATTGTCGAAAACTTTATGTTATATGGGTAGTGAAAATTCTGCGCGGGTGAATGATGGATAGTTGTTGAAGGGATGGATGAATAATCGGTGGTTGTTAGATGAGTGGATGAATAATAGATTGTTATTGGATGGATAGTTGTTAGTGAATGAATGCTGGGTTGATAATGGATGGTTGTTGGTGAATAAATGATGGGCGAATGATAGATGATTGTTGGTGGGTAATTGGTGATTGTATATTTTTTATGTGTAGTTAAAAAAAATTATTAAATATGTAAGGATATTTTTTTTGATAGGTTGAATTATATTTATTTTTATTTTTTCTAGTTTTTCATTTTTTTTATTTTTTATATTTGTCTAGTTAGAAATAATATAAATATATAATTTTTTTTTACAAACAGGTAAAAAAATGTCTCAAAAGGTAAAAAAATAAAAATAAAATAATAAAATAAAATCACAAAAAAATCTATATCCAAACAACACTTACAAACTTAGAGAGAAAGTTGGTTGAGATTTGCCAAAATAGCAAATAACCATTGATGCACCATTGCTGTAATTTGGCAAAATAGTACTATTCATTGCCAAATTATAGCAATAGTAATAGCAATAGCATTTAGCAGCAATGGTTAGAGATGCTCTAAGATACTAACAAACAAAGACTGTCTCATTCAAAAGCGTCTTCGAAAGTATTTTTCTCGATATACAAGAATATCTGAAAAATAATATTTATAAATTTATTTGTCGCCTTTGACCCTCTCATGATTAACATATTGGCGACCACTTGTAGAACCAATACGTTTAGTTTGTTGGCTTAGGCTTAACGTCTGCATTTTTTGTTATTGCGCTGTGAACAGTTGCATCATGATGATATCATCATCAGATGATAAAGATTCATCAAAATCTCCTTTCAATATGGCTTTAGTAAAATTATTCATTGTAGGTGGACAGATGAGTGGGTGAATATGAAAATTGTAGAAAATCTTATGGGTGGATACAGAGAGTTTAAAAGATATGAAAATGATGGGTAGGTGAATATGAACATTGTAGAAAAAGTTGTGTTATATGTTTAGAGAAAATTGTGGTGGATGAATAATTGGTGGGTGAATGATGGATGGTTGTTGGGTAGGTGGATGAATAATGGATGGTTGTTGGGTGGATAGTTTTTACTGAATGAATGCTGGGTTAATAATGTATAGTTATTGGTGGTTGGTTGTTGATGAATGAATGATGGGCGCATGATGGATGATTTTTGATAGGTAATTGCTGATTGTTTATTTTTTATCTGTAGTTAAAAAAATTTATTAAATATGTAGAGATATTTTTTTTGGTAGGGTGAATTGTATTTAATTTTTTTTTCAATTTTCATTTTTTTTATTTTTTATATTTGTTTAGTTGGAAATAATATAAATATATAATTTTTTTTACAAACTGGTAAAAAAATGTCACCAATGACAACAAAAATTAAAAATAAAAAATAAAAAATCACAAAAAAATATATATCCAAACAACACCTAAAAATTTGAAGGAAAAGTTGGTGGAGATTTGCTAAAATAGCAAATGACCATTAGAGCACCATTGCTATAATTTGGTGAAATAACATTATTCATTGGCAAATTATAGCAATAGCAATAGCATTATAGTAGCAATGGTTGGAAATGTTTTAAGATACTAACAAACAATGATTGTCTCATTCAAAAACGTCTTCGGAAGTACTCTTCTGGATAGACAGGATTATCTGCAAAATAATCTCTACAAATTTGTTTGTCGCCTTTGACCCTCTTGCGATTAATGTATCGATGACCACTTGTGGAACCAATATGTCTAGTTTGTTGGTTTAGGCTTAACGTCTGTATTCTTTTTGTTGCGTTGTGAACAGTTGTATAATGATGATATCATCATTAGATGATAAATATTCATCAAAATCTCCATTCAATATGGCTTTAGTAAAATTATTCATTGTAGGTGGATGGATGAATGTGTGAATATGAAAATTGTAGAAAATCTTATGGGTGGGTACAGAAAGTTTAGAAGATATGAAAATGATGGGTAGGTGAATATGAAAATTATAAAAAACCTTGTGTTATATGTGTAGAGAAAATTATGGTGGGTGAATGATGGGTGGGTGAATGATGAATGGTTGTTGGGTGGGTGGATAAATAATGGATGGTTGTTGGGTGGATAGTTTTTACTAAATGAATGCTGGGTTAATAATGTATGGTTGTTAGTGGTTGGTTGTTGATGCATGAATGATGGGCACATGATAGATGATTTTTGGAAGGTGATTGGTGATTGTTTATTTTTTATCTGTAGTTAAAAAAATTTATTAAATGTGTAGTGATATTTTTTTTTTGGCAGGGTGAATTATATTTAATTTTTTTCTTTCCAGATTTTCATTTTTTATATTTTTTATATTTGTCTAGTTGGAAATAATATAAATATGTAATTTTTTTTTACAAAAAGGTAAAAAAAGTCCCAAAAGAGAAAAAAAAAAAATCACAAAAATACCTATATCCAAACAACAAACCTACAAATTTAGGGAAAGTTGGTTGAGATTTGACAAAATAGCAAATGATCATTGGCGCACCATTACTATAATTTGTCAAAATAGCACTATTAATTGCCAAATTATAGCAATAGCAATAGCATTATAGCAGGAATGGTTGGAGATGCTGTAAGATACTAACAAACAATGACCGCCTCATTCGGAAACGTCTTTGGAAGTGTTCTTCTGGATAGACAGAATTATCTGTAAAATAATCTCTATAAATTTGTTTGTCGCCTTTGACGCTTTCACAATTAATGTATCGATGACCACTTGTGGAACCAACACATCTGATTTGTTGGTTTAGATTTAGCGTCTGTATTCTTTATTGTTCTGCTGTGAACAGTTGCATCATGATGATATCATCATCAGATGATGAAGATTCATCAAAATCTCCATTCAATATGGTTTTAGAAAAATTATTCATTGTAGGTGGATGGGTGAGTGGGTGAATATGAGAATTGTAGAAAATCTTCTGGGTGGGTACAGAGAGTTTAGAAGATATGAAAATGATGGGTAGATGAATATAAAAATTGCAGAAAACTTTATGTTATATTTATAGAGAAAATTGTGGGTGGGTGAATGATGCATGGTTCTTGGGTGAATGAATGAATAATGAGTGATTGTTGGATGAGTGGATGAATAATGGATAGTTGTTAGATGAATAGTTGTTAGTGAATGAATGCTGGGTTAATAATGAATAGTTGTTGGTGAATGAATGATGGGTGAATGATGGATGAGTTTTTGTGTGTAATTGGTGATTGTTTATTTTTTATGTGTAGTTAAATTATTTTTTTTTAATATGTAGTGATATTTTTTTTGATAGGGCGAATTATATATATATATTTTTTTCCAGTTTTTCTTTTTTTTTTTTTTAATTTTTTATATTTGTCTAGTTGGAAATAATATAAATATAAAATCTTTTTTACAAACTGATAAAAAAATGTCACCAACGACAAAAAAAGTAAAAATAAAAATATAAAATATAAAATTACGAAAAAATATATATCCAAACAACACCTACAAATTTGGAGGGAAAGTTGGTGGAGATTTGCCAAAATAGCAAATAACCATTGGAGCACCATTCCTATAATTTGGCAAAATAACACTATTCATTGCCAACTTATGGCAATAGCAATAGCATTACAGCAGCAATGGTTGGAAATGCTCTAAATACTAACAAACAATGACCGCCTCATTCAAAAACGTCTTCGGAAGTATTCTTCTGGATAGACAGGATTATCTGCAAAATAATCTTTACAAATTTGTTTGTCGCCTTTGACCCTCTCACGATTAATGTATCGATAACTACTTGTGGAACCAATACGTCTAGTTTGCTGGTTTAGGCTTAACGTCTATATTCTTTGTTGTTGCGCTGTGAACAGTTGCATCATGATGATATCATCATCAGATGATAAAGATTCAACAAAATCTCTATTCAATATGGCTTTAGTCAAATTATTCATTGTAAGTGGATGGGTGAGTGGATGAATATGAAAATTGTAGAAAATCTTCTGGGTGGGTACAGAGAGTTTAGAAGATATGAAAATGATGGGTAGGTAAATATGAAAATTATAGAAAACTTTATGTTATATGTGTAGAGAAAATTGTGGGTGGGTGAATAATGGATGGTTGTTGGGTGGGTAGATGAATAATAAATGGTTGTTGAGTGGATAGTTGTTAGTGAATGAATGCTAGGTTAATTATGGTTGGTTGTTGGTGAATGAATGATGGGCTAATGATGGATAATTGTTGGTGGGTAATTGGTGATTTTTTTTTTATGTGTAGTTAAATTTTTTCTTGTTAAATATGTAGTGATATTTTTTTTTGATTGGGTGAATTATATTTAATTTATTTTTTCTAGTTTTTCATTTTTTATATTTTTTATATTTGTCTAGTTGGAAATAATATAAATATATAATTTTTTTTTTTACAAACAGGTAAAAAAAGTCTCAAAAGAGAAAAAAAAAATTTAAATCACAAAAATACCTATATCCAAACAACACATCTACAAATTTGGGGGAAAGTTGGTTGAGATTCGACAAAATAGCAAATGACCATTGGAGCACTATTGCTATAATTTGTCAAATAACACTATTAATTGTCAAATTATAGCAATAGCAATAACATTATAGTAGGAATGGTTGGAGATGCTGTAAGATACTAACAAACAATAACCGCCTCATTCGAAAACGTTTTTGGAAGTATTCTTCTGGATAGACAAGATTATCCGCAAGATAATCTCTATAAATTTGTTTGTCGCCTTTGACCCTTTCACAATTAATGTATCGACGACCACTTGTGGAACCAACACATCTGATTTGTTGGTTTAGACTTAGCGTCTGTATTCTTTGTTGTTCCGCTATGACCAGTTGCATCATGATGATATCATCATCAGATGATGAAGATTCATCAAAATCTCAATTCAATATGGTTTTAGACAAATTATGTATTGTAGGTGGATGGGTGAGTGGGTGAATATGAAAATTGTAGAAAATCTTCTAGGTAGGTACAGAGAGTTTAGAAGATATGAAAATGATGGGTAGATGGATATGAAAATTGCAGAAAACTTTATGTTATATTTATAGAGAAAATTGTGGGTGGATGAATGATGAATGGTTGTTGGGTGGATGGATGAATAATGAGTGATTGCTAGATGAGTGGATGAATAATGGATGGTTGTTATAATTTGGCAAAATTGTACTATTCATTGCAAAATTATAGCAATAGCAATAGCAATAACATTATAGCAGCAATGGTTGGAGAAGCTCTAAGATACTAACAAACAATGATCGCCTCATCAAAAACGTCTTCGGAAGTATTTTTCTGGATAGACAGGATTATCTGCAAAATAATCTCTATAAATTTGTTTGTCGCCTTTGACCCTCTTATGATTAACGTATCGACGACCACTTGTGGAACCAATAAGTCTAGTTTGTTGGTTTAGGCTTAACGTCTGTATTCTTTGTTGTTGCGCTGTGAACAGTTGCATCATGATAATATCATCATCAGATAATGAAGATTCATCAAAATCTCCATTCAATATGGCTTTAGTAAAATTATTCATTGTAGGTGGATGGGTGACTGAGTGAATATGAAAATTGTAGAAGATCTTTTGGGTGGTTACAGAGAGTTTAGAAGATATGAAAATGATGGGTAGATGAATATGAAAATTGTAGAAAACCTTGTATTATATGTGTAGAGAAAATTGTGGGTGGGTGAATGATGGATGGTTGTTGGGTGGGTGGATAAATAATGGATGGTTGTTGGGTGGATAGTTGTTAGTGAATGAATGCTGAGTTAATAATGGATGATTGTTGGTGAATGAATGATGGGTGAATGATGGATGATTGTTGGTGGGTAATTGGTGATTGTTTGTTTTTTATGTGTAGTTGAAAAAAATTATTAAATATTTAATGATATTTTTTTTGGTAGGGTGAATTATATTTAATTTTTTTATTCTAATTTTTCATTTTTTATATTTGTCTAGTTAGGAATAATATAAATATATAATTTTATTTACAAATAGGTAAAAAAATGTCACAAAAGACAAAAAATAAAATAAAATAAAATAAAATCACAAAAAAAACCTATATCCAAAAACATCTACAAACGTGGAGGGAAAGTTGGTTGAGATTTGCCAAAATAATAAATGACCATTGGAGATCCATTGTTTTAATTTGGCAAAATGGCACTATTCATTGCCAAATTATAGCAATAGCAATAGCATTATAGCATAAATGATTGGAATGCTTTAAGATACTAACAAACAATGACCGTCTCATTCAAAAACGTATTTGGAAGTATTCTTCTAGATAGACAGGATTATCTGCAAAATAATCCATATAAATTTGTTTGTCGCCTTTAACCATCTCACGATTAATGTATCGACGACCACTTGTGGAAGCAATACGTCTAGTCTGTTGCTTTAGGCTTAACATCTTTATTCTTTGTTGTTGCGCTGTGAACAGTTGCATTTAGATGATATCATCATCAGATGATGAAGATTCATCAAAATCTCTATTTAATATGACTTTAGTCAAATTATTCATTGTAGGTGGATAGGTGAGTGGGTGAATATGAAAATTGTAGAAAACTTTTAGGTGAGTACAGAGAGTTTAGAAGATATGAAAATGATGGGTAGATGAATATGAAAATTGTAGAAAACTTTATGTTATATGTGTAGAGAAAATTGTGGGTGGGTGAATGATGGATTGTTATTGGGTGAATGAATGAATAATGGGTGATTGTTGGATGAGTGGATGAATAATGGATGGTTGTTGGATGGATAGTTGTTAGTGAATGAATGCTGTGTTAATAATGGACGGTTGTGGGTGGTTGATTGTTTGTGAATGAATGATGGACGAATGATGGATGATTGTTGGTGGGTAATTAGTGATTGTTTATTTTTTATGTGTTGTTAAAATTTTTTATTAAATATGTAGTGATATTTTTTTTGATAGGGTGAATTATATTTATTTTTTTTTTCTAGTTTTTCAATTTTTTTTTTGTTTTTTTATATTTTTCTAGTTGGAAATAATATAAATATATAATTTTTTTTTAGAAACAGGTAAAAAAATATCCGAAAAGAGAAAAAATAATAATAATAAAAATAAAATAAAATCACAAAAAAACCTATATACAGACAACACTTACAAATTTGGAAGGAAAGTTGGTTGAGATTTGCCAAAATAGCAAATAACCATTGGAGCACCATTGCTATAATTTGGCAAAATAGTATTATTCATTGCCAAATTATAGCAATGGCAATAACATTATAGCTGCAATGGTTGGAGATGCTCCAAGATATTAACAAACAATGACTGCTTTATTCGAAAACGTCTTCGGAACTATTTTTCTAGATAGACAGGATTATCTGCAAAATAATCTCTATAAATTTTTTTGTCACCTTTGACCCTCTCACGATTAACGTATCGACGACCACTTGTGGAACCAATACGTCTAGTTTGTTGGTTTAGGCTTAACGTCTATATTCTTTGTTGCTGCACTGTGAACAGTTGTATCATGATGATATCATCATCAGATGATGAAGATTCATCAAACTCTTCATTGAATATGGCTTTAGTAAAACTATTCATTGTAGGTGGATAGGTGAATATAAAAATTGTAGAAAATCTTCTAGGTGGCTACAGAGAGTTTAGAAGATATGAAAATGATGGTCAGATGAATTTGAAAATTTAAAAAAACCTTGTGTTATATGTGTAGAGAAAATTGTGGGTGGGTGAATGATGGATGGTTGTTGGGTGGGTGGATGAATAATTGATGGTTGTTGGGTGGATAGTTGTTAGTGAATGAATGTTGGGTTAATAATGGATGATTGTTGGTGACTGAATGATGGGCAAATGATGGATGATTGTTGGCAGGTAATTGGTGATTGTTTATTTTTTATGTGTAGTTCAAAAAATTTATTAAATATGTAATGATATATTTTTTTGTAGGGTGAATTATATTTAATTTTTTTATTCCAATTTTTCAGTGTTTTTATTTTTTATATTTGTCTAGTTGGGAATAATATAAATATATAATTTTATTTACAAACAGGTAAAAAAATGTCACAAAACAGAAAAAAAAAAATTACAAAAAAAACCTATATCTAAACAATACCTAAAGACTTGGACGGAAAGTTGTTTGAGATTTGCCAAAATAGCAAATGTCCATTGGAGCACCGTTGCTATAATTTGACAAAATAACACTATTCATTGCCAAATTATAGCAATAGCAATTGCATTATAGTAGCAATGTTTGGAGATGCTCTGAGATACTAACAAACAATGACCGCCTCATTCAAAAACGTCTTTGGAAATATTATTTTGGATAGACAGGATTATCTGCAAAATAATGTCTATAAATTTGTTTGTCGACTTTGACCCTCCACGATTAACGTATCAACGACCACTTGTGGAACCAACACTTTTGGTTTGTTGGTTTAGGCTTAACGTCTATATTTTTTGTTGTTATGCTGTGAACAGTTGCATCATGATGATATCATCATCAGAAGATGAAGATTTATCAAAATCTCCATTCAATATGACTTTGGTCAAATTATTCATTGTAAGTGGATGGGTGAGTGGGTGAATATGAAAATTGTAAAAAAATTTCTGGGTGGGTACAGAGAGTTTTGAAGATATAAAAATGATTGGTAGGCGAATATGAAAATTGTAGAAAGCCTTGTGTTATATGTGTAGAGAAAATTGTAGGTAGGTGAATGATGGATAGTTGTTGGGTGGATTTTAGTTAGTGAATGAATGCTGGGTTAATAATGGAAGGTTGTTAGTGGTTGGTTGTTGGTGAATGAATGATGGGCGAATGATGGATGATTGTTGGTGGGTAATTGGTAATTGTTTATTTTTTATGTGTAGTTAAAAAAATTTGTTAAATATGTAGTGATATTTTTTTTGATAGGGTGAATTATATTTAACTTTTTTTTTTTCCAATTTTTCATTTTTTATATTTTTTATATTTGTCTAGTTGAAAATAATATAAATATATAATTTTTTTTACAAACAGGTAAAAAAATGTCACAAAAGCAAAAAAGAAGGAAAATTCACAAAAAAATTTATATCTAAACAACACCTATAAGCTTGGAGGGAAAGTTGGCTGAGATTTGCCAAAATAGCAAATGACCATTAGAGTACCATTGCTATAATTTGGCAAAATAGAATTATTCATTGCCAAATTATATTAATGACAATAGCATTATAGCAGCAATGGTTGGACATGCTCTATGATACTAACAAACAATAACCGCCACATTCAAAAACGTCTTCGAAAGAATTCTTCTGGATAGACAGGATTATCTGCAAAATAATCTCTGTAAATTTGTTTTTCGCCTTTGACCCTTTCCTGATTAATGTATCGACGACCACTTGCGGAACCAATACCTCTTGTTTGTTGGTTTAGGCTTCACATCTGTATTATTTGTTGTTGCGCTATGAGCAATTGCATCATGATGATATCATCATCAGATGATGAAGATTTATCAAAATCTCCATTCAACATGACTTTAGTAAAATTATTCATTACAGGTGAATGGGTGAGTGGGTGAATATGAAAATTGTCGAAAATCTTTTGAATGGGTACAGAGAGTTTAGAAGATATGAAAATGATGGGTAGGTGAATATGAAAATTGTAGAAAACCTTGTGTTATATGTGTAGAGAAAATTGTGGGTGGGTGAATGATGGGTGGATGGATGAATAATGGATGGTTGTTGGATGGATAGTTGTCAGTGAATGAATGCTGGGTTAATAATGGATGGTTGTTGGTGGTTAGGTTTTTTTGAATGAATGATAGGCGCAAGATGGATGATTTTTGGTAGGTAATTAGTGATTATTTATTTTTTGTCTGTAGTTAAAAAAATTTATTAAATATGTAGAGATATTTTTTTTGGTAGGGTGAATTATATATATATTTTTTTCCAATTTTTCATTTTTTATATTTGTCTAGTTGAAAATAATATAAATATATAATTTTTTTTACAAATTGGTAAAAAAATGTCACCAACGACAAAAAAAAAAAAAAAAATACAAAAAATATACATCCAAACAACACCTACAAATTTGGAGGGAAAGTTGATTGAGATTTGCCAAAATAGCAAATGTCCATTGGAGTACCGTTGCTATAATTTGGCAAAATAGCACTATTCATTGCCAAATTATAGCAATAGCAATAACATTATAACAACAATGGTTGGAAATGCTCTAAGATACTAACAAACAATGACCGCCTCATTAAAATATGTCTTCGGAATTATTCTTCTGGATAGACAGGATTATCTGCAAAATAATCTCTACAAATTTGTTTGTCACCTTTGACCCTCTCACGATTAATGTATCGATGACCACTTGTGGAACCAATACGTCTACTTTGTTGGTTTAGGCTTAACGTCTGTATTCTTTGTTATTGCGTTGTGAACAGTTGCATCATGATGATATCATCATCAGATGATGAATATTCATCAAAATCTCCATTCAATATGGCTTTAGTCAAATTATTCATTGTAGATGGATGGGTGAGTGGGTGAATATGAAAATTGTAGAAAATCTTCTGGGTGGGTATAGAGAGTTTAGAAGATATGAAAAGGATGGGTAGGTGAGTATGAAAATTGTAGAAAACCTTATGTTATATATAGCGACCCCGGTCTTTTCCCATTTGAGTATCGTATCCGGACTTATGTTCCGTGGATTCCGTTGCCATATTATTGTCGTTGTTGTCCTTGATTCCTTATTCTTTGGTTATAAGATGTTTTGGGGTGTTGATTCTGAGTTGGTTGAGTCTAGAAACCAATTCTTGATGTTCGCTTTTAGCTTGTCGCCGAGCGAGCTTCTCTTCCGAGCGAGATCCTTCTTTTGGTTCGCCGCCGAGCGAGCCTTTCTTGGATCGAGCGAGGTTGCGTCGAGGCTAGACCTGAGCGAGGTTTGTTGGCTCGGCGAAGCTTTCCTTCGCCGAGCGAGCCGGTTTGTCTTTGGCTCGGCGAGCTTCTTTTCGCTCGAAGCGAGTGCATTTCTTGTGTGCAGTCGCCGGCGACCAGTCTTCGCTTCAGCGAGCTTTGTCCGATATTTAAACGCAGCAGCAGTTTTAAAACGTCCTTTTTTCACAAATTTTGATCCAGAAACCCTAGTTTCGAGTCTTTTCTCTCTCAACTCACCTTTTCCTTGGGTTTGATCTATCTAGGGGGCGTTTCTAACCTAGTTCCTTCATTAAAAAGGTAGAAGAGAGTGAGGGCTTTCATTTAATCTGAGCATTGTTGGATTTGGAGCACTTTGAAATTTGGGCAAACATCTTCGTCTTCTTCTTTTGGGTTCATTGCTTTGAGGTAGGGATTTCCTACTCCATTTATACGCTTTAATCCTAAGTGTTAGTATTTTGGTATATGGGGGTAGTTTGGTAATTTTGGGAGAAACCTTAGGGTTTTGGCTTAGATTAATTTGTATAATTAATGTAAGGGAAAATTGTGGAATTGGGTTTAATTCTTGAAATTGGGGGAATTATGAGGTTAATGATGTAGTTGGGTAATTTAACCACTCATCTGTGATATTGAGATTATATGTGTTGTATTTATTTCTTGTTTAGAAATAACTGTTTTGGGCTATCGGTGGAGGATAGTCGTGATTGTTGTAGACCTTGCATGTGGCTTAGGTATAACTGAAACTGAGTCATATATATTGACTGTTGAATTAATACAGAACATTACTTGTATTGCTAATGTGTTGTATATGGCCATTGTGTGTTTCATTGCATATGCATGTTGTTTGGAGGAGATAGGGGATGAACTCCACGGTTTAGGGGAAGATAGGGGATGGACCTCTAAACCGGATTTGTTGGGAGGAGATAGGGGATGGACTCCAGTAGCATCACTTATGTGTGTGCTTATTGATAATAGAATCATTCCTATTCGTTGTTGATATGATACATCACCACCATGTGTGTCAGTTGGGAAGTATGGAAGTGAAGTTGATTGTGATTGATGTAACACCAAAGATGTGTGTTTATTATGTTGTAAGAAAGGTTTAACCCGATTTGTTACCCTTGTTGAGTTGTTTGGCGTGTTACGAGCCATGTGGTATAAATGGAAAGTGGATGGTGTCATAGACCATGTGTCATAGACAATGTAGGCATTCGTGTCTTAAAAATTGGGAATTTATTATCTTGTGTTAACCATGTATCGGATGCTAATACTTTAGTTAATTCTTATGCTTGGTTTAGTATGTTTCTCTTTGGTGTGGCTCACCCTATATAGAACTTCATTTTTCGTGTTCAAAGTGTTCACTACCTCCAAGGACTTAGCTTGTGAGGATTTGGACTTGAAGATTTGTTTTTAGTTTATTTGCTTTTATATGTAAAACACTCAAGCCTAGGGCTTTATTTGTTTTTGAGTTAGAACTCATGGATTTGTGTCCAAGTGTTGGCTTGGCAAGATGTAAGCCCGTGGGGCATTTATCTTGATGTTTTATTTCTTATTACTCTGATGAATGGAATTATATTCTTGCTTTAGTATATTGATGCATGTGAATATTATTTATTATGGGTTTAATTTTGAGGGCGTTACAACTTGGTATCAGAGCGTACCGGGTTCGAATACTTTGGGTACGTGGGAAGTGATTAGTATCACAATGGGTTCGTCTCGTTTGATAGAGACTTAGTGTAATGATTGCATGCTTATATGATAACATGTTTATGTGACTATGTGGGTATGGAATGTAGTTTCTAGGATGTTGATTGGACCCTTGAGTCTCTGAAAGTCTTGTTGGAAAGGCACTTGATCAATGTTGTTTCCAACCGGAACTTTGGTGACGCCTCGGGACTGTCATTATCCAGGAATGAAATTCGTAGGTGCTTATGTGATTATGTGCTTACGTGGTGTGATATATTGTTATCCAATGTATTAAGATGCAAGTGTTATAGTTTTGGCACATTATTTAGAGTGCTAATGTCTTTGTTTCTTTTATTAGGATGTCAGGACGAGGACGAGGTCGCGGTAGGCGCGAGCTAGGCAGAAGTGCCTATCTGGGAGATTCCGCGATTCAGGAGGTGTTGGCGAGCCAATGTGGCCGAGCCAAGAGATACAGCTTTATGGGCACTTTGGCCCAAGAGATAGCAGGGGCATTTCAGGCATCAGTGGACATTCTGAGGGCTGCGAATCCGGCCAGTAGTTCCAGCGATTCTTGCCGCAGATGTAGGCCTTCTTTTACGAAGAGGGAGTTTTTAGGTCTCAACCGGACGTGTTTGTAGGTGATCCTAGCGAGCCGCTTAAGGCGCATTTAATGGCTCGATGCAGACTAAAACGCTTTGAGATGCTTGGCATCGAAGACGAGGTTGAAGGTGACCTTGGCATCTTTCCAGCTGAAAAGGGATGCGGGTCAGTGGTGGAAGTTCACCAAGGGTCGTATTGGAGGTACTTGGAAGGAGTTTGTTGATGCTTTTCAGGAGAAGTACATCTCTCATTGCTCAGAGATGTTGAGATCGTTCCACCGGTGAAGCGAATAGTTCATCGATGGTGAGTTTGAGGCCTTATTTACTAGTTTGTCGTGTTCGCACTTTGAGTTAGTGGCATCCGAGGAGCGCCGGTGTATAGAGTTCGAGAAGAAGTTGAGACGGCCTCAAATTGAGAGTTGTGCCGACTATGATTAGGGATTTTGGGCGTTTGGTTGATGCAGCAGCCCATACTGAGATTGCGATGCGGGAGGAGGAGGAAGGCGAAAGGCTCCAAGAGTCGAGGATGGTCGTAGGCGATGGCGGAGGCAGAGAGGTTTCACTCCTCGCCAGCCTCGAGTAGCTTCTCTAGGTCTACTTTTCGATCGAGTGCCGATTCGGGAAGGGCGTCGAGAGACATTACCTATTTCAAGTGTGGCCAGCTGGGCCATAAGTCTCCAGTTTGTCCACAGAGGAGGAGTTCAGAGAGCAGCATCTTCTTCGGCTCGATCTCGAGCGAGTCGAGCGAGGCACCGCTCTCTTGTTTTCGATGTGGTCACCGGGCATATGAAGAGGTTTTGCCCACGCTTGGGTGGCACGTCAGTGCATCTGGTTCGGCGGACTCGAGTCACCGCTCGGTCGATTCGAGCCTCGAAGGCCAATCAGGGGGCTTCTTCGTCTCGATCTATGTGATCTTCTGCTCGAGTGGCGAGTTGATCGAGAGGTCTGCAGGCGTGTATCTTTATCAAGACAGATCTGGTGCCGGCCTCGTCGGTTGTGAGAGAGGTACCTTCTTGTTTTGCAATTCAGTTGTTAGTGTTTTGATCGTCTGGTGCATCTCATTCTTTTGTGTCTTGCATTCGCATCTATTTTGGAGTTGGAGTTAGCACAGTTAGCATCTCCTATTTGTGTAGTGTCACCACTTGGGCGCGAATTGACTTTGAAACAAGGTGTTAGGGGTTGTGATATAGAGGTTGATGATCATAGAATCCCTTTTTCTTTTGTGGTTATGCCCATGAAGGGCTTCGATGTTATTTTGGGTATGGTGGTTGTCGCCATAGGGCATTTATTGATTGCTACCGTCGAGAGTCACTTGTTGCAGTTAGCGGAGAACGTTTCCATTTTACGGGGGACAGGTTGGTAGTGTTTTGCCACTGTGGTACGATCCATGAGGGCGGAGTGAGCTTAGTGGTCTACTTGCTAGCTTTGAGAGTAGTGAGTGTGATGAGACCCAGTTGTGTTATGAGGGTGGTTTGTGAGTACTGACGTCTTCCCCGAGGATCTTGTTGGTTTGCCACCTCATCGAGAGATTGAGTTCTCTATTGATTTAGTGCCCGGCACGGCACCGATTTCTATGGCACCTTACCGTTTCGCCCCAGCCGAGTTAGTTGAGTTGAAGGTTCAACTCCAAGAGTTGCTAGATAAGGGCTACATTCGCCCTAGTGTTTCGCCGTGGGGAGCACCGGCCCTATTTGCTAAGAAGAAAGGTGGTGCTTTGAGACTGTGTATAGATTATCGAAAACTGAATCGGGCTACGGTTAAGAATAAGTACCCTATGCCTCGTATAGATGATTTGTTTGACCAGTTGAAGGGTTCCAGTTGTTTCTCTAAGATAGACTTGAGATCGGGTTATCATCAGTTGAGAGTCAGGGAGGAGGATATTCCAAAGACGGCATTCCGTACGCGGTATGGCCACTATGAGTTTCTGGTGATGCCGTTTGGGCTCACCAATGCACCGGCAGTGTTTATGGATTTGATGAACCGGATCTTCCGGGAATTCTTAGATCGTTTTGTGGTCGTCTTCGTGGACGACATTTTGATTTATTCACCTTCAGAGGAGGAGCACGAGGAACACTTGAGAGCAGTGCTTGAGTTACTTAGAACACATAAGCTGTATGCTAAGTTTGGGAAGTGTGAATTCTGGCTAGAAGAGGTGAAGTTTTTAGGCCACGTAGTCTCTGGAAAAGGGGTGTCTGTTGATACATCCAAGATTGAGGCAGTGCAAGATTGGGCACAGCCTAAGAGTGTGTTTGAGATCCGCAGTTTTCTGGGATTAGCCGGGTATTACCGTCGGTTTGTGAAGGATTTTTCCAGGTTAGCTTCACCGTTGACTAGATTGACTCGGAAAGGAGTCAAATTTGTATGGAGTGAGACTTGTGAAAAGTCGTTTCAGGAGTTGAAGGTTAGATTGACCACCGCTCCGGTCTTGATTATTCCGGAGAGAGGGTTGGGTTATGATTCTTGTGACGCCTCACGAGAGTGCAGGTTGTGTGTTGATGCAAGAAGGGAAAGTGGTTGCCTATGGCTCACGCCACCGAAAATTCATGAGAAGAATTACCCTACGCATGATCTAGAATTAGCAATGTAATTTTTGCCTTGAAGATTTGGAGGCATTATCTCGTATGGTGAAATTTGAAGTATTCTCCACCACAAGAGTCTCAAATATCTGTTCACACGTAAAGACTTGAATCTGAGGCGCAGGAGGTGGATGGAATTTATTGAGGACTATGATTTCGAGTTGCAATATCATCCGGAAAGGCCAATGTTGTGGCGATGCCCTTAGCAGAAATCTGTTGGTGACGTTGCTAGTATAGCCATCCGAGTGGGAGATGTTGGGTGCACTTGGGGAGTTTGATTTATACGGGTGAATCCGTTGAGGTCATGCCTTGTTTTTCTGTTGTTCAGCCCACACTTGTGACTCGAGTGTTAGAGGCTCGGAGGGGTGATCTTGAGGTAGAATCTCTCAGAGAAGATTTCGAAGGGTAAGGTTGAGAAGGGTTTGACGGTGTATCCGACCGAGTGTGAGATACCGAGACCGTCTGTTTGTGCCGAGTCGTGTCGAGAGGAGGTACTCGAGAGTTTCATCATTCGCGCCTTGCGGTGCATCCGGAGGCACTAAGATGTATCGATTTGGGTCGCCTTTGGTGGCGGGGTATGAAGAGAGATGTGGCGACAGAGCTAAGTGCCTTACTTGTCGCAAGTGAAGGCCGAGCATCGAGGCCGCCGGGTTTGTTGCAACCCTTGCTTATTGCCGAGTGGAAGTGGGAGCATGTCACTATGGACTTCGTTGTGGGTCTTCCTAGGACTCAGCGAGGTAATGATGCTATTTGGGTTGTTGTGGACCGGTTGACTAAATCAGCGCACTTTATTCCTATGTGCGTGAAAGATTCAGTAGATCATCTTGCTGATTTATATGTTCGGGAAATAGTAAAGTTGCACAGTGTCCCAGTGACGATCGTCTCAGATAGAGATCCTCGTTTCACTGCCAGGTTGTGGCAGAGTTTGCAGAGTGCTCTAGGCACTAAGTTGACCTTTAGCACGGCTTATCATCCTCAGACTGACGGTCAGTCTGAGCGTACCATTCAGATTCTGGAGGATATGCTTCGGGGTTGTGTTCTCGACTTTAGTGGGTCGTGGGAAAGGCACTTGCCATTAGTGGAGTTTGCCTACAACAACAGTTTTCAGTCTAGTATCGGTATGGCACCATTTGAGGCCTTGTATGGCCGACCGTGTAGATCTCCAGTTTGTTGGGCCGAGGTGGGTGATGCACCTTTGTTGGGTCCGGAGTTAGTGAGGGAAACGACGGAGAAAGTTGAGCTTATCCGTAGGAGACTTGTCTGACCCAGTCGTCAGAAATCTTATGCCGACCGTAGGAGGAGACCTTTGGTGTTTGAGGTAGGTGATCATGTCTTTCTGAAAATATCACCTAGGCGAGGTTTAATGAGGTTCGGGAAGAGTGGGAAGTTGTCCCCTCGATTTATTGGTCCCTTTGAGATTCTTGAGAGGATTGGCGAGGTTGCTTATCGTTTAGCTTTGCCACCGCAGTTGTCCGGAGTTCATGACGTGTTTCATATGAGTATGCTTCGGAAGTATGAGCCGGATCCATCGCATGTATTGGATTGGACCGACTTAGTTGTTGATGAGGATGTTTCGTATGAGGAGAGACCGATTCGGGTATTGGATAGGCGAGATCAAGTCCTGCGTGGCAAGACCATCCCTTTAGTGAAGGTTTTGTGGAAGCATCACGGAGTGGAGGAAGCCACTTGGGAACGTGAGTTGGAAGTCCGTGAGAAATATCCAGATTTATTTATTGATTTGTAATCTTGTATCTAGATTATATAATATTGTGGAACTTGAGAATTTTATATATGTCTTAAGTTGGAAAACATTGAGAATGTTTGAGTTTAATGTTAACATTTTGAAACTTGCTTCATAATGAAAGTAGAATATAACATTTATATATTGAATGTGTTGTTTATATCATGGAATTGAATATGTTATGGAAATTGTTAACATTGGAAAGAATAATGCATAATATTGATGCAAGTTGAAATATATGTTGATTTATACATACTGTGAGATGGCTCTTGATAAGAGATGAAGTGACCAGTTTTGGGTCGAGTCGTTGCTTATTATTGTGGTGTTTTGTATCATTGGGAATTGAGAAAACTCGTTTTTACAAACCTATGCTTAATTTCGGGGACGAAATTCTTTTAAGGGGGGAGGTTATAGCGACCCCGGTCTTTTCCCATTTGAGTATCGTATCCGGACTTATGTTCCGTGGATTCCGTTGCCATATTATTGTCGTTGTTGTCCTTGATTCCTTATTCTTTGGTTATAAGATGTTTTGGGCAGGTTGATTACAGGTTGGTTGAGTCTAGAAACCAATTCTTGATGTTCGATTTTAGCTTGGTCGCCGGCGAGCTTCTTCGCCGAGCGAGATCCTTCTTTGGTTCTCGCTCGAGCGAGCCTTTCTTGGATCGAGCGAGGGTTGCGTCCAGTGCTAGACCTGAAAGCAGTGTTTGTTGGCTCGAGCGAGCTTTCCTTCGCTCGAGCGAGCTGGTTTGTCTTTGGCTCGAGCGAGCTTCTTTTCGCTCGAGCGAGGTCTGTTTCTTGTGTCTGGTCGCTCGAGCGACCAGGTCTTCGCTCGAGCGAGCCTGTCCAGTATTTAAACGCAGCAGCAGTTTTAAAACGTCCTTTTTTCACAAATTTTGATCCAGAAACCCTAGTTTCGAGTCTTTTCTCTCTCAACTCACCTTTTCCTTGGGTTTGATCTATCTAGGGGGCGTTTCTAACCTAGTTCCTTCATTAAAAAGGTAGAAGAGAGTGAGGGCTTTCATTTAATCTGAGCATTGTTGGATTTGGAGCACTTTGAAATTTGGGCAAACATCTTCGTCTTCTTCTTTTGGGTTCATTGCTTTGAGGTAGGGATTTCCTACTCCATTTATACGCTTTAATCCTAAGTGTTAGTATTTTGGTATATGGGGGTAGTTTGGTAATTTTGGGAGAAACCTTAGGGTTTTGGCTTAGATTAATTTGTATAATTAATGTAAGGGAAAATTGTGGAATTGGGTTTAATTCTTGAAATTGGGGGAATTATGAGGTTAATGATGTAGTTGGGTAATTTAACCACTCATCTGTGATATTGAGATTATATGTGTTGTATTTATTTCTTGTTTAGAAATAACTGTTTTGGGCTATCGGTGGAGGATAGTCGTGATTGTTGTAGACCTTGCATGTGGCTTAGGTATAACTGAAACTGAGTCATATATATTGACTGTTGAATTAATACAGAACATTACTTGTATTGCTAATGTGTTGTATATGGCCATTGTGTGTTTCATTGCATATGCATGTTGTTTGGAGGAGATAGGGGATGAACTCCACGGTTTAGGGGAAGATAGGGGATGGACCTCTAAACCGGATTTGTTGGGAGGAGATAGGGGATGGACTCCAGTAGCATCACTTATGTGTGTGCTTATTGATAATAGAATCATTCCTATTCGTTGTTGATATGATACATCACCACCATGTGTGTCAGTTGGGAAGTATGGAAGTGAAGTTGATTGTGATTGATGTAACACCAGCATGTGTGTTTATTATGTTGTAAGAAAGGTTTAACCTGATTTGTTACCCTTGTTGAGTTGTTTGGCCAGGTTCTGAGCCATGTCGGTATAAATGGAAAGTGGATGGTGTCATAGACCATGTGTCATAGACAATGTAGGCATTCGTGTCTTAAAAATTGGGAATTTATTATCTTGTGTTAACCATGTATCGGATGCTAATACTTTAGTTAATTCTTATGCTTGGTTTAGTATGTTTCTACTGGGCTGTGGCTCACCCTATATGGGAACTTCATTTTTCAGGTTCAGGCGGTTCACTACCTCCAAGGACTTAGCTTGTGAGGATTTGGACTTGAAGATTTGTTTTTAGTTTATTTGCTTTTATATGTAAAACACTCAAGCCTAGGGCTTTATTTGTTTTTGAGTTAGAACTCATGGATTTGTGTCCAAGTGTTGGCTTGGCAAGATGTAAGCCCGTGGGGCATTTATCTTGATGTTTTATTTCTTATTACTCTGATGAATGGAATTATATTCTTGCTTTAGTATATTGATGCATGTGAATATTATTTATTATGGGTTTAATTTTGAGGGCGTTACATTATAGTTTTAGAGAAAATTTTGGTTGGAAGAATAGTAGATGGTTGTTGGGTGGGTGGATGAATAATGGGTGGTTGTTGGAAGAGTAGATTAATAATGGATGATTCTTGGATGGGTTGTTGTTAGTGAATGAATGTTAGTTAATAATGGATGGTTGTTGGTGAATGAATGATGTGCAAATGATGGATGATTGTTGGTGTGTAATTGGTGATTATTTATTTTTTATGTGTAGTTAAAAAAATTTATTAAATATGTTGTCAAATGTTTTTTTTTTGTAGGGTGAATTATATTCAATTTTTTTTTCCAATTTTTCATTTTTTATATTTTTTATATTTGTCTAGTTGGAAATAATATAAATATATAATTTTTTTTTACAAACAAGTAAAAAAATGTTACAATGGAGAAAAGAAAAGAAAAAAAATATCACAAAAAAACTTATATCCAAACGACACCTACAAACTTGGAGAGAAAGTTGGTTGAGATTTGCCAAAATAACAAATGACCATTGGAGCACCGTTGTTATAATTTGGCAAAATTGCACTATTCATTTCCAAATTATAGCAAGAGCAATAGCATTATAGCAACAATGGTTGGAGATGCTCTAAGATACTAATAAACAATGACCGTCTCATTCGAAAATGTCTTCTGAAGTATTCTTCTAGATAGATAGGATTATCTGCAAAATAATCTCTATAAATTTGTTCGTCGCTTTTGACCTTTTCACAATTAATGTATCAACGACCACTTGTGGAACCAACACATCTAATTTGTTGGTTTAGACTTAACGTCTGTATTCTTTTTTGTTGCGCTGTGAACAGTTGTATCATGGTGATATCATCATTAGATGATGAAGATTCATCAAAATCTCCATTCAATATGGTTTTAGTTAAATTGTTCATCGTAGATGGATGGGTGAGTGGGTGAATATGAAAATTGTAGAAAATCTTCTGGGTGGGTATAAAGAGTTTAGAAGATATGAAAATGATGGGTAGGTGAATATGAAAATTTTAGAAAACCTTATGTTATATTTATAGAGAAAATTATGGTTGGGTGAATAATGGATGGTTGTTGGGTGGGTGGATGAATGATTGATAGTTGTTAGGTGCGTGGGTGAATGATGGATGATTGTTGGGTGGATAGTTGTTAGTGAATGAATGCTGGGTTAATAATGGATGATTCTTGGAAGTTGGTTGTTGGTGAATGAATGATGGGTGAATGATGGATGATTGTTGGTGGGTAATAGGTGATTGTTTATTTTTTATGTATAGTTAAAACAATTTATTAAATATGTATTGATATGTTTTTTGGTGGGGTGAATTATATTTAATTTTTTTTTCCAATTTTTCATTTTTTATATTTTTTTGTATTTGTCTAGTTGGGAATAATATAAATATATAACTTTTTTTTTGAAAACAGATAAAAAAATGTCACTAAAGACAAAAAATAAATATAAATAAAATCACAAAAAAACTTGTACCAAACAATACCTACAAACTTAGATGGAAAGTTGGTTGAGATTTACCAAAATAGCAAATGACCATTGGAGTACCATTGTTATAGCTTGACAAAATAGCACGATTCATTGCTAAATTATAGAAATAGCAATAGCATTATAGGAACAATGGTTGGAGATACTCTTATATAGGCATATATGGCAAACCACGTGTAACATATGGTTAGGCCACATTATGTGTACTACATGTCCAAGACCATGTGTCTCTCTAATGATTTCCAAGACTATGTTTCCCTTATGGTTGGGTCATGTGTAGATGGACCATGTGTACTATGTGGCCTTCAAGGTTAGGCCACCACGTGTACTGTGAGGTCACATTATCTATATTTACCACATAGTTTTCCACCGAAAACAATGAAAATAGTAAAACTTCATTGTCTTGTGATAGTGAAATTTATTGTCTTCACGGTTATTATGAAAAATAATAAAATTTGACATTTTGAAGATATTGAAATTTCCCATCCCCCCCCTCTCCCCCCCCCCCCTAAAAAAGAAGAAGAAGAAGAAGAAGAAGATATTGAAAGTTGTATTGCCTTCACTATTATTACACCATTGAAATTTGACTTTATAAAGACACTGAAATTTCTTCAAAACAGATAAATTTCTTTAAGGACTAAAAATACATAATTGATGACCAAAAATCATTAATTTATGAAATATTGACTGCTTTGAAACTGGTCAGTGACTTAGTTATGTTTGAAATGCACTTAAAGTGTAGTTTTTGAAGCATGTTCAAACTATTGGAAAAATTGGTTTTATAAGGCTTATTTTGAGCCAACTTTGAGCCTAAAATTGAGTGGGTTCCAAACGTTTTTTGGAGTGGATCCGAAGAAGTCACGTGTTCTTTGTTGCATGGCAAGTCACACGGTGAAGATGGTTCATCAAAACCATTTATGAGTGAATGGGAACTTGATGTCGTTTTCGGGTTCGTAGAATGAACATTTATAGAAGTAAAATGTGGGTTTTCTTGAAATGGTTATCCCACATTGAAACTTTATGAGAGCTTGTGTATGTATATAAGCTCTAGATTGCAACACTTGGGTTGGGCCTTAAGGAGCACCCCAAGTTTTTAGAAGGGTGACGTTATGGACAAATGGAACCTTGGTTCAAACCACTACACACGCGCGCGCGGTAGGCCAAGCCATGCCGGGCGCATGTGTGGGTCAGGTGGGTTCTAATATTAATTTTTTGGACAAATATTTATTTGAATTTTTCCAAAAATTCTTAATGAAATTAAATTCCAATTTTGAGCCAAAATTGAAATTAATTTTCTATCCAAAATTTTACCAACTTCAGTTCGAAATTGCACACAGGTTCAAACTGCTTTTCTGATTATAAATCGCCATATAAGCGCCAGCCAGCTTCAGCAGTTTCTTGTTGAATCTGCCTCCAGATCTGTTTGAATTCAAACAATATCTGTTCAAATTCAAAAGTACACTTGTTCACTTCCTTGGTACCTGTTCGGGTCAGATTGGTTGCCTATAAATACCATCCCTATTCCAGCAGATTAGACATCCGAAAATTGACTGAAAATTTCATTTTGCTATCCTATTTTTCTCCTTTGCATTATTTATTCTTCATTCTAGTTTTAGAGAAAATTAAAGAGAGTATAAAACACAAGGTTCTAGTTCGCCGGACAAATTTGTTTGGAGTGCTACTACAAATTTGTGAAGATCACTGTATCCTGGGAGATAGACGCCACTTAACTGTAAGCACCGTAGCAGGGCGAATCTGTTTTAAGGACAGAGTGTCACACACTTGATTTGGTCTTTAAATATTTATTCGGTTTGGTAAAATAATTTCGGTACGTTATTTATTTTATTTTTTTGATTTAGTTTCAATTTATTTTTAGTACACAGAAGATTATTCCAACAATCTTAAGACAGATTCGAATTATTCTGTTTATAGAATTTTTCGTTTGTTTCCCTTTCTCTTTCTTCTTCTTACAGAAATTATTTTCTGTGATTTTACAAAAATAATATTCTGGTTGGAAAACAAATATTAGTAATATACTGTCTATTTTCTTTGACAACTAGTAGTAATATACTGGTGTCATTAACAATTTAGAATATTTATTTGTGGAATTTTGTTAGAAATTAATTTTGGTTTTTAGAAATTATTTCTGAGTGTTTATTAATTAAAATTCTATTTCAGTATTTTAATTATTGAAGTGTTACAGAAATTTAATTTTCTGTGTGGAATTAATTTGGTTAAATAAAATTTTATTTTATTTTCAAATTAATTGGAAATAAAAGTTACAATTCTTGTTTCTTTTATTTTACAGAATTTAAAACTCTGTGGATTTGGATTAATTTTCTGTGTAGTATAAAATTCTAATTATAATTTTGTTTTATAATTTAGAGTTTATGGCTAGTGAAATAAATTTTCAAACGAGTACTGGTATAGTGGTTGCAATTGCGCTAACCCCTTTCATGTTGTGACAGTATCGGTAAATCATGGTGAGAAGCCAGAGAAGTTCTCTGGAATTGATTTTAAAAGATGACAGTAGAAAATGCTGTTCTATCTTACAACTCTGAATCTGGCTCGTTTCCTTCGTGAGAATGCTCCTACTCTGAACGAGGATGAAATTGACCGGCAAGTGGTTGTTGCGGTCGATGCTTGGAAACATGCTGACTTCCTTTGCTGGAACTACATCTTGAACGGACTTGACAACACATTATATAACGTTTATAGTCCTATCAAGACAGCAAAGGAACTTTGGGAGTCTTTGGAGAAAAAGTACAAAACGGAAGATGCCAGCTCAAAGAAATTTGTGGTTGGCAAATTCCTAAACTTTGTGATGGTTGATTCTAAGACTGTGATCAGCCAAGTTCAAGATCTCCAACTCATTCTGCATGACATTCACGCAGAAGGCATGTCTTTTAGTGAATCCTTCCAAGTTGCAGCCTTAATTGAGAAATTACCACAAGGCTGGAAGGAATTCAAGAACTATCTCAAACACAAGCGCAAAGAAATGTCTTTGGAAGAATTGATTGTGCGTTTGAGGATTGAGGAGGACAACCGCAATTCAGAGAAGCGGGCTGGTAAGCATCTAATGGAGTCAAAGGCAAGTATGGTGAAACATGCTCCAAAAGCCAAGAAATGAAAGTTTTCTGGAGATAGTTCATCACAAGGCTCTAAAGGAGGGAAAACTAAAAGTACAAGTTTAATAGCAAGTGTTATATTTGTGACAAAGAGGGACATCGGGTCAAGATTGTCGTGGCAAAGGCAAAAGCAAAAGAAGAACAAGTAAGAAGCCTGCTCAAGCCCATATGACCGAAGTGGACAATATTTCTAATGGTGTACATGACATCAATCTTTCTGCAGTTGTTTCCGAGGCAAATCTTGTCAGAAATCCTAAAGAATAGTGGGTGGACACTGGTGCTACTCGTCACATTTGTGCCGACAAAAAGATGTTCACATCTTATTCTACAGTGGACAATGGTGAACAACTTTTTATAGGCAACTCCTCAACTTCCAAAGTTAAAGGACAAGGGAAGATTGTTCTAAGATGACATTTGGAAAGGAACTCATTCTCAACAATGTGCTGCATGTATCGGACATTCGCAAGAATCTTGTTTCTGGATCTTTGTTGAGTAAGAATGAGTTTAGGCTAGTGTTTGAGAGTGATAAATTTGTATTTACTAAGAATGTGATGTATGTAGGAAAATGTTACATGTCTGATGGCCTTTTCAAGATGAATGTAATGACCGTTGTACCATCAATTATTAATAAAAATACATCTTCTTCTTACTTGCTTGAGTCTTCAAATTTATGGCATGGTAAACTTGGACATGTTAATTATGGATCTTTGCGTAGATTAATTAATATGAAATGTTTGTCTAAATTTGACATTGATTCAAATCATAAATGTGAAATTTGCGTTGAGACAAAATTATCCAAAACTCCGTTTCATTCAATTGAAAGAAGTACGGAACCACTTGAATTAATTCATAGTGATATTTTTTTATTTTAAATCAGTTCAAACTAGAGGTGGGAAAAAAATATTTTATCACTTTTATAAATGACTATAATAGATATAGTTATATTTATTTAATTCGAACCAAGAATGAAGTTTTGGAAACTTTCATTCAATATAAGAATGAAATTGAAAATCAACTTGGTAAAAAAATCAAAAAACTAAGAAGTGATAGAGGTGGTGAATATGAATCACCTTTTGGTGAGTCTTGTAAAGAATATGGAATAATTCATCAAACCATCGCTCCTTACTCACCTTAGCAAAAGGGAATTGCTGAAAGAAAAAATAGGACTTTAAAAGAAATTATGAATGTCATGTTAATAAGTTATGGATTACCGTCGAACTTGTGAGTGGAAGTAATACTTTCTGCTAATTATATTCTTAATAAAGTACCCCAGAAAAAGTGGATCAAACACCTTATGAATTGTGGCATGGGAGAGTACCATCCTACAAATACTTGAAAGTGTGGGGAATGTTTGACTAAAGTGGTTATTCCTAGTCCTAAAAAGACTAAGATAGGTCCTAAAACCATTGATTGTATTTTCATTGGTTATGTCAAGAATAGTAGTGCATATCAGTTTTTGATTCATAAATCAGAACATTTTGAAATGTATGTAAATATTATTATTGAATCTCGGAATGCATCTTTTTCTGAACATGTGTTTCTAAATAAAACTGGACAAGAAACTAGTAATAATAAAAGATTTTTTGATGCTATTACTAGTAATGATCAAGAATAAGATCAAGAGCAAGAGATAGATCAAGATGAGGAAGAGGAACTTAGGCGTAGTAAACGTGCTAGAACCTCCAAATCTTTTGGTCCAGATTTTTTAACTTTTTTGTTAGAAAATGAGCCTTTATCTTTTAAAGAGGCTATGTCTAGTCCTGAAGCTCCTTTATGGAAAGAAGCTATCAATAGTGAAGTTGAATCCATCTTGCAAAATCACACTTGGGAATTGGTGGATTTTCCACCAGGTTGTAAACCTCTTGGATATAAGTTGATTTGAAAAAGAAAATGAAAACAGATGGATCAATTGACAAATACAATGTAAGACTTGTGGTCAAAGGGTATAGACAAAAAGAAGGTCTACATTTCTTTGACACATACTCATCGGTTACTAGAATAACATCTATTAGATGCTAATTACTATTGCATCTTTGAACAATTTAGAAATTCATCAAATGAATGTGAAAATCGTTTCTTAAATGGTGAGTTAGATAAAGAAATTTACATGGAACAACTGCAAGGTTTTTTTGTTCTAGGAAAAGAAAAGAAAGTGTATAAATTGATTAAATCATTATATGGTTTAAAACAAATGCCAAAACAATGGCATGAAAAATTTGACAAGGCAATGATGTCAAATGGATTTAAAATTAATGAGTGTGACAAATGTGTTTATATTAAAAACACAGACAAAGGTTATTGTGTGAGTGAATTTCCGATCACACTGCCCTCTTTAGTAATCCAGCTGTAGAACACAGGCAGAATAGATGGCACCCTATAATCTGCACAGAAAGAAAAGGCTCCGGCGGTGGTTCTTCCACCCGGGGGCACTCCGACGAACAAGTCAGTATCTCTCAAAGATAATACAAGTGCTTAAATTACTGCTCAAGACTCAAAATTGCGTACCTTAGACCCGGCCGGGGGTGCCTTTCTTTTATAGTTTTTCTGTATCCCAGTCCCACTAGAAGTCTTACTTCCATGGACTCCAATTCCGGATTTACCTTGGACTCTTTCAAGAGATAATGATAGATCCCCTGAGAGTATCACCTGTATCCATCTTGTAGTCTTTCTTCATTCTAGGACTCCTGTCCCTTATCCGTTTATCCTGGATTCCTGTATTCTCGTAGATAACCTCGGCAACTCCGAGATAACCTCGGCGTAACTACCACGACACGTGGCACCTCGGCTGACACTTCGGTGTCACCTCGGCCACGTGCTGGTACTCAGAAAATACATCCCCACAACTGCCCCCTAGGTTCTATTACCTCGGTATTCTGAGATGATGGAACCTATATTTGAACTTCTTTCTCGTACGTCGGCTTAGGAACTTTCTAGCCGATGTCACTCACTTCAGGCCGATATATCCTCTTTTCAAGAACAAGAATTTACATAAACTTACGTGTTTTACCCTTATTGGCCCGTGTCTGCGACGCGCCTGTAAGCCACGTTTTTTCCTACATGCGCCGTCTGACGCATGCGTTAACCCAGGCGCATTAAATGCTCTTGTTTTTGCCGCCGTTTCACTTTTTTAACAAAACTGTTGCCTCTCTCCTCATTCTTTATTTTTGCATTCGTCTACTTTACATTTTCTCTCTCTAAAGCTCTTTTCTCCTTCGAATCTGCCATTGCTCCAAGCTTTGAACTCTGCATCTATCTTTCATCTGTCATTCCTGCGAAGCTTTCGCCACTGTTGCATCCGTCGTCTGACCTTGGCGAAGCTCATTCCGGCTCTATTTCTCTGGTAAGCCACCGTTCCCTTCGCTTTCATTTCTGTCGATATTATTTGCTCTCATTTTTCTTTCAAATCTTGTGAGTCATATATTTGAAAGTATTCAAGTGAATTTGATTTCTGCCCACACACTGTTCACCACTTTCTTGCACTTCTTGTCGCTGTTCTCCATGTATTCTTTATGCTTTTGATAGCCCTACCTCTGTTCTTGACTCTGAAACTTCGCTCTTGCTTTTCTGTTTTCCAGATTTCTGCCCTCCATACTTGTTCTTCGTAGATTTAGGTTTGGGATTTGTCTGTAGGACCTTCATTTTTTAGGAAAAACTGAAACAAACTTTACCAATACATACCTAGGTTTAAGCTGAGGTACCAAGAACCCTTTAAGAGTACCTTGTTTCTACAGTCAAGTACCCTTACACCAAAATCATGGGTATGTAGAGAAATAGGGTTAACACCCCAACCAAACTAGAATTTTTTAGGCAAGAATTCTCAATCCCAGATGATGTCCATCTGAGACTAGCTGGGGAGAACGACTCCATTATGCCCGAAGATGATACCATGCCTTTTCCCATAGTAGCTTTCACTGAGTGTGGACTTCGGCTGCCACTTATTACCCTTTTTCGTGAGGTTCTTCATTTCTATAAGTTGAACCCTATGCAACTTACCATTAACTCTTATCGAATAATAAACGGTATCATAGCCTTAGCCAAGCAGGAAGATGTTAGAATCACTTTAGCCGACATTCAGTACTGTTATACCATGTGTGCCCTGAATCAGAAAGAAAAAGGCTATGTGTACTACCTTAAGCCGAGGTCCACCGAATTCAAAATTGTAGCCGACCTTCCAAACTCCAACAAGGGAGCTGGAGAGGACTATGTCATTGCTTCAGGAAACTGGGAGTTTGCCCCTGATGAGGATGCCCATCTCTTTCCTCTTCCTCGAACAATTAAAGAGGGCAAGGGTAAGAGTCCAGTGTCAATATTTAGTTGTTTCCTTTCAGGTCTTCAATACTTTGCCCGTCTCTAATGTTTTGCTCTTTTTTGCAGATGTTCGTAAGCTACCAAAGGATTTTCGCCAATCCTTTGTTGTTAGCAAGGACTTGAAGAAACTCCTGGACCTGCCAATTCATAAGCGCAAAGCTCCGCTCCTGCTGAACTTCATCCCGACGTATAAATCCACTCTTCCTGACGTCCCAAGGAAGAAGAAAAAGAGCCTCTCTCCATCTACCACCACAACTCAAGTTGCTTCCTCATCCCGAACAGACCAAGGATCCACATCTGACCCAACCAATCAACCTTCTACCTCGGCACCATTCTTGGTACCAATTCCTGAAAGGAAATGCCGACGTAGACTCGTTAAAACAGCCGAAATGGTTCGCCCAAGGCCAGTCGCCCAAGACCTCTTGGCCGACCTACCCACTGATGTTGATGCCATTCCAGCTCAAACAGTGCCTCCGCCAAAACCAAAAAGAACTAAGAACACTCAGCCCAAGGACAAAGCAACTGAGGCCGAGGCTGAGGATGTCGTTCCTATCTCCCAGTTGGCTGAAAGCAAGAAGACCGCTTCTACTTCGGTTAAAAGGTCTGCTGAGATTCAACCCTCAGAGTCCCAAAAATCGAAAAAGCCAAGGTCTTCTTCTGCGAAAACTTCAAAGTCTAAGATACCAAGTGTCCCTTGGGCCCCCCAATTTACTTTGGAAGACAGGCCAATAATGGCGAATGAGAGTGCCGACGACATAAATGTTGGCGTGGCTCTCAGTACTGCACTGTTTTTGCCTGGTGATTTGGAGCGAAATACTGGGAATAGTGAGTATGAGAACTACGCGTTAATGCTCCAACACTCAGTTCAAGTAAGTGCTTCAGTTTTAGTACTCGTCCTTTCTTTTTGTTCCATACTTTGAATCTTTTCCTAACACTTCTATTTCCTGTCAGGCTGTCCAATACGCCTATTCCTTTTCAATGCAGTCATTTGAAAATCAGGAAAAGTTGGCCGAGATGAATAAGGAGTTTTCTGCTCTTCAGAAAATTAATAAGGGCCTTCAAGCCAAAATGAAAAAGTTAGAAGATCAAGCTGAGGCTGCTACCAAGGCCCAAACCTTGGCCGAAGAAAAAGCTAGAGCTGCCGAGGGAAAAGTGGCCCAGGCCGAGAAGGAACTTCAGGAAGCCTTGGCTACAAAAGAAGCCGAAATCAAGGAAGCTGACGAAAAGGCTTACGCCCAGGGTGTAGCCGATGTCATTGAAGATTACAAACTTCAAGTCAGGCAGGCATGCAATAGGGGATTTTCCCTGGGTTGGATGTCCTTAGCCAAAAAACTCGATCTTCCTGCTGACTCACCCTGGCGCAAGGCTGAAGCTATTCCTCTTCCGTTCCCTCCTCCTCCACCTCTACCTCCAAGTCAGGCTGAGAAAAAAGCTGAATCTGAATCTGAGGCTGGAGATGAGGATGAAGGCAATGACGAGGCCCTAATAAGGAAGCCCAAGGATGCCAGTGAGGCCAAGTCTCCTCCTGGAGTGATCAAGTCCTGGACTTAACCCAGGATGAGGACATTGAGCAAGTGCCCAAGGAAGCTGACATCGGCAGGCTATCCTCTGACCTTCTTTTGGCTGAGAGAAGTGTTGAAACGACTCTTGCTGAGATTGATGCCGAGATTGCGGCAGATAAAGAAGCTGAGGTTGTGGAAGGAAAGGATGCAGAGGCTGAGGCGGGAAAAGATGCCGAGGTGGTTCGTCTAGAGCCCTCCGAGGTTTCAGCCCAACCATCTGTTGAAGAAGTTTGAATGTCTTTTGTTTTTTTTTTTTGTACTTTGTTTCTTTTCTTTGTTCTTGTGAACGATTTACTTTTGTTAGGCCATGGTGCCTTTATTTACTGCAACTGTTTTTATCTGAATGCTTCAATCTTTAATTTTTCTTGACTGCCCTTGCATGATTCTATACTTAGAACATTTTGTGAGTCTCTTAGTTTGTACAATCTCCTCGGGGAAAAATACCTCGGGTATGTTTATCTGAAGGTTTATCTCGGCTAGGACTTCACCTGTAAATTTTCCATAAACTTCAAAAAAGTATAAAGCATATACAATTTTAACTAACAAACTTTTCTCAAGTTTTCAACAAAGGACTGAATCAATAAACTTAATTTAACTTTAACTTGTAAATTGCTACAAATTTCAACAAGTGAAGATAAACAATTATATCGGTTTAACTTGTAAATTGCTACAAATTTCAACAAGTAAAGATAAGGAATTTATCTCAGCTTAACTTTAACTTGTAAATTGCTACAAATTTCAACAAGTAAAGATAAGGAATTTATCTCAGCTTAACTTTAACTTGTAAATTGCTACAAATTTCAACAAGTAAAGATAAGGAATTTATCTCGGCTTAACTTTAACTTGTAAATTGCTACAAATTTCAACAAGTAAAGATAAGGAATTTATCTCGGCTTAACTTCGGTTAAGTATTATCTCGGATTAACTACGGTTAAACATAATCTCGGCTTAACTTTGGCTAAGCTTTACTGTCTTCTCTCTGCCCCCAATGTGAACCTAAGTTCCACTTGGATTCTCATTATTCAAAAAACAACATTGTGCATAGTTTCATAAGTTGTTGAAAATTATGCTAAGATTTTATTGATCATATCGGCAAAAAATCAAACAGGCATCTAATGATAGAAAAACTTTAAATTACAAGTGTTCCATGGTCTAGGCAATGCTTTGCCTTCATTATCTTCGAGCCGATATGCCCCATTTCCTAACACCGAAGTAATTCTGTAAGGTCCTTCCCAGTTTGGGCCAAGCTTGCCCTCTCTGGGATCCTTCTTATTGCCGACGACTTTTCTCAAGACTAGGTCGTTGACTTGAAAATCCCTTGGATTGACCTTCTTGTTGTAAGCTTTGGCAAGCTGTTGCTGGTATGCCGCAAGCTGGATTGCAGCTTTCTCTCTTCTTTCTTCTAGTAGATCCAGATCTCGGGCTAAGAGCACATCATTAGACCCGTTCTCAACTCCCTGTGTTCTGATCCCTGGGATGCCGATCTCCAATGGAATGACTGCTTCTGTGCCATAAGCCATGGCAAAGGGGGATTCCCCTGTTGATCTTCTCGGCGTAGTGCGATATGCCCAGAGCACGTTAAGCAATTCGTCTACCCACTTTCCTTTTGCTGCCTGCAGCCTCTTCTTTATCCCATCCAGAATTACTTTGTTGGATGCTTCGGCTTGCCCATTACTTTGGGGAAAGCTTGGTGTTGAAAAGTAATTCTTTATCTTGAACTTTGCACAAAAATTCTTGATGAGTTCTTTGTCAAAGCGTGTTCGTTGTCGGCGACTATTGCTCTTGGAATCCCAAATCTGGTGATGATGTTTTTCCAGATGAAGTTCTTCACATCCACATCTCGGATTTTGGCAAGAGGCTCTGCTTCTATCCACTTTGTGAAGTAGTCTGTTGCTACCAGTAGGTACTTCCGCTGCCCAGTTGCTTGGGGCAATTGTCCAACGAGATCCATGCCCCATTGGGCAAATGGCCAAGGGCTGGAAACTGGGTTCAGGTCAGCAGCTGGCTGATGTATCAAAGGTGCAAACCTCTGGCATTGTTCACACTTCTTCACATAGGCTTCTGCATCTTTTTGCATATAGGGCCACCAATACCCCTGGGTAATGGCCCTGTGAGCTAACGATCTGCCCCCTGCGTGGCTTCCACAAACTCCTTCATGAATTTCATATAAAAAGTCTTCGACCTGAAGAGGGTGTACACACCTTAAAAGAGGTCCAGTGAAGGATCTTCTGTAGAGATGTCCTTCTGCTGTTAGACTGAATCTTGCCGACTTCAATCTGACCTTGTGTGCTTCCTTTCGATCTTCTGGCAGCTTTCCTTCTTTTAGGAATGCAATAATTGCATCCATCCAGCTTGGTCCTATGTCCATACATAATGCCTCTTGCATTGTGTTTGGTGGCTCTATGCTCGGGCCTGATAGGTAATCGATCATTATTGTCCTCGTCTTTCCAGTTTGCATTGAGCTTGCTAAATTGGCCAACGCATCGGCGTGGTTGTTATTGTCTCGGCTAACCTGAAGAAGTCGGCAGTTTTGAAACATGTCTGCCAGCCTGATGACTTCTTTTGCGTACGCCGACATCCTTTCATCTCGGACAGCAAACTCTCCTGTAGTTTGATTCACTATAAGTTGTGAGTCACAAAAAACTAATACTTCATCTGCCTCTGCCATCGCCAAATCCAAGAATCAATGCTTCATATTCCGCCTCATTGTTCGAGGCTTTGAACCCCAGTCGAATGGACTGCTCCAATATCTCTCCATCGGGGGAAATTAACACTACTCATGCCCTTGCCCCCTGCCGGTTTGAGCTCCCATCAACAAAAAGTTGAAAGGAGTCGCCGATGTAAATCTTTGCGGTCAGTTTTTCCTTCCTTGGTTCTTTAGCCTTTGGCTGGGCTTCTTCTTCCTTGTTTGGACATCGTTCATCTCGGCTCAGCGGAGCCCGATGTTCGATGTATTCTGGCGAGAACTCGGCCACAAAGTCGGCCAAGACTTGCCCCTTAATTGCTGTTCTCGGCCTGAACTCCATATCATATTGGCCCAAAACTACGGCCCATCTTGCTATTCTTCCAGTTAAGTCTCCTTGTTGCAACAAGGATTTTAGTGGGTGCTCTGTTAGAACCACTATCTTGTGAGCCTGAAAATAATGGTTTAGCTTCTTTGAGGCCATTACCAAGGCCAGCATTAATTTCTCCAGTGGTAGATACCTTGTTTCTGCATCGGCCAAGGTTTTACTTACATAGTAAACAGCCTTCTGCTCTCCCTTCTCTTCTCGGATTATCACAGCACTTACTGCGTGCTCTGAAACTGCCAAGTATAAAAACAGTTCCTCCCCAAGTTAAGGTGTTGAGAGGACTGGAGCCGTGGTAAGATATTTCTTCAGGTCGGCTAAAGCAGCCTCACATTCCTCTGTCCATAGAAAATCCGTGGCCTTTTTCACCAGATTGAAAAAAGGTTTACATTTGTCCGAACTTCGGCTTATGAACCTGTTTAGGGCTGCGGCCCTTCCAGTAAGCATTTGAACCTGTTTCGCCGATGTCGGACTCTGTAATTCCAAAATGGCCTTGATCTGATATGGGCTGGCTTCAATGCCCCTTCTAGTCACTAGGTATCCCAAGAACTTACCGGATCCGACTCCAAACGCGCATTTCGATGCGTTTAGTCGGAGCCGATATGTTTTGAGTATGTCAAAGACCTCTTTTAGGTCAGCAAGATGATCCTCTGGTTCCTTGGTCTTCACGACCATGTCATCAATGTAGACTTCTACTGTTCGGCCAATCAAGTGTTTGAGCATCTTGGTTACTAGCCTTTGGTAAGTTGCTCCTGCGTTCTTCAACCCAAAAGGCATGACTCTGTAACAATACAGACCTTTGGGAATGATAAACGCTGTCTTCTCCTCATCCGGGGGTACATGGCTATCTGGTGATACCCCCTATATGCGTCCAAGAAGCTCATCCTTCCATGTCCAGATGTGGCGTCCACCAACTGGTCGATCTTTGGCAGAGGGAAGCTGTCTTTGGGGCAAGTTTTGTTCAAGTTTGTAAAATCTACGTAGACCCTCCACTTGCCATTCTTCTTCTTTACTACCACGGTGTTTGATAACCATGTCGGATAATTGGCTTCTCTGATGGCCCTGGCCTCCAGAAGTCTGTCTACTTCCTCCTCCACTGCTTCGACGTGCATCAACGTCGGTCTTGAACTCGTTGTATTACTGTGTTTGGCCGACATCGCGTTAGTCTGTGACATGTGACCTCGGGGTCAATGCCAGGCATTTCATAAGGTGTCCAGGCGAACACCTCAATATTTTTCCTTAGAAAGGCTTCCAACTCCCTTTCTTCTTCTTCGGCTAATCCTGTGCCGAGAAGAAAGAAGCGTTCCTCATCGCCCTCTTGGACGAAGATTTTCTTCAATGCTTCTTCACTTTTCTCGGTCGGCTCTTTGCCGACATCATCTAGGATCTTCATGTCCTCTTCTTCGACTTTTGCCTCCTCTGGTTCCCGAATGCTGCAGGTTAATTTCATTGCTGCCATGGAGCAATTTTTTGCCTGCAACTGATCTCCTCTAACTTCCCCAATCCCATGTTTTGTTGGGAACCGTAGCAGTTGATGCAGTGTTGAGGGAACCGCCCCTATTGCATGCAATCACGGCCTCCCTAAGATAATGTTGTAAGGCGAGGGCGTGTCAATCACAATGAATTCTGTCTTGATCTTCTTCGTGCCAGCCTGTATCTCCAAGCTTGTTGCGCCTAATGTCCATGTCGGCGTTCCATTGAAGCCGACCATCGGGCCATTTGACTGCTCCATGTCATCAGGGTGAAGGCCAAACTCCTTGTAACATCTGACATACATGATGTCGTAGGAGCTGCCTTGATCAATCAGAATACGTTTCACCTGGCACTCCCCAACCTGGAGGGATACTACCAAGGCGTCATTATGCGGGTGCTGGATCATATCAAGGTCGGCCTCTGTGAAGGCTATCGTTGGTCCTTGGCTCTCTTCAGGCCGAGGTCTTTTCAGTCCGACCTGGTTGACGTGCTGCAGGTGTTTTACCCTCTGTGTCTCCCCCCGTATGTCGTTTTCATTCACCTTTGAGTGGATCACATTAACCACCCGAGGTCCACCTGCCTGTGGTTGCTGCGCTGGGGGAGGCGGGGCTGCTAGTGCTTGAGGCAATCGTTCCTGTTCTTCTCTTGTTTTGGCCTCATCCACAAGGTCTCTCAGATGGCCTTGCCTCACCAAATCTTCTAAGTGTGCTTTAAGGGCTCTGCAACCCTGAGTTGGGTGTCCCTCCTCATTGTGGTAAGCACAACGCCTACTAAGGTTTCTTCCTATAAATTCTCCTGGTGCCCTTGCCGGCGCCCTGAAGTAGGGCTAATTTCGAATTTGATCAAGGACTTTGTGGACCGAAATTCAGAACACCGTCGTCACTGCCTGCTTTGTTCTCAACTCTGTCTCTTGTTTGTTGGGTCCATTGTTACCTCAGCCTCGCTTCGGCGAGCCGTTGCCTTTTTCTGGCTTCGTCTCCTTATTCCCCGACGTGTCTTCCTCGGCTCTTGCATACTTCTCGATTCTCACCATGAGCTCTTCCATGCTCTTTGGCAAGGTTTTTGCCAAAGACTTCCGCAGTGGACAGTCATCCTTCAGGCCATTCTTGAAAGACACGACCGCCACCTCCTGGTTGCATTCAGGTATTCGATTGAACACCTCATAGTACCTCTTTGCATAGGCCCTAAGGCTTTCATCTTTGCCGATCTTCAGAGCCATCAATGCATCCACCCTCAATGGTCATAGTTTGTTTGTTATGAACGGCCACAAATATCTCGGCCAGCCTTCCCAAGTCTTCACGCCCTTTGGTAATTTGTGGAACCAATCGATGCAATCTCCCGAAGGATGAAGGAACACTTTGCGAGCAACGGCTCGTTCCCTTCAGTATAATGCCATTGAATTCAAAAATAATCCAACATGGAAGTTAGGGTCGACTTACCATCATATATCTAGAACCTCGGCATCTTGAATCTTTTTTTCTACGACGAATTTGTCCAATTCCATCGAGAATGGCGTCCTCGGCTTAACCGGGGAGGTTACTTCGGTTCCGGCATTCTCCTGCTTCCTCTTGAGGTAATCTCTCAAGTCTTCTTTTCTTCTCCCCTCGCAGTACTGTCTTTGGACTTCAAATTTTTCAAGACTACTCTCGGCCTCATGGTGGCCCCTTTTTGATCATTCCCTGCAGAATGCATCGAAACACAACACCCGCCCCTGAACATGCTGATGTTCTTTGGGGTCTGCCTCCTTCTCGTGACATGTCCTTCGGGACTCTTCTCTTCTCGGCTCTTCTCGGCCGACTTCCCTGGAGGGTCGGTGAGAGTGCCTTCCACTCCTCGTGTGCTGAGGGGCTTCGGGGATTTCTTTCTGCCCCTTCTTCTGGGCGTTTGCTGCTGGCATTGGCGTGTCCTGTAGCGGGTATGGCGGCTGCATGACATTATTTTGCATCATGAAGTTGACGACCGATTGAAGGTCTGCCAACTTGTTTGCCATCTCCTTTACTTCTTCATCCCTCCTCAGACATCTGTCTTTCCAGGTCTGGAGGTCGTCCTCGTTATAGTATTTGCCCTGGTCCGCTTTCTTTGATGTGTCGCCATCTTGGCCGACGCCTTTCTCTGCGTGATTCTGATCACGAGTTTCTTCGTTGTGGT
The DNA here is from genome assembly GCA_025200525.1 of Camellia lanceoleosa. Taxonomy (NCBI): domain Eukaryota; kingdom Viridiplantae; phylum Streptophyta; class Magnoliopsida; order Ericales; family Theaceae; genus Camellia; species Camellia lanceoleosa. The sequence continues at coordinate 44,942,337 of CM045772.1, forward strand.
CTCCTCTTTCAGCGTTAGGGTCGACGGGTCTTCCACTCCCAGCAGGAGTGTTGTCCCCAATCTTTTCCTTCTGCGTGTTACTGGCCATCTACTCTTCTTTCGTTCCCACAGACGGCGCCAAATTGTGTGAGTGAATTTCCGATCACACTGCCCTCCTTAGTAATCCAGCTGTAGAACACAGGCAGAATAGATGGCACCCTGTAATCTGCACAGAAAGAAAAGGCTCCGGCGGTGGTTCTTCCACCCGAGGGCACTCCGACGAACAAGTCAGTATCTCTCAAAGATAATACAAGTGCTTAAATTACTGCTCAAGACTCAAAATTGCGTACCTTAGACCCGCCGGGGGTGCTCTTCTTTTATAGTTTTTCTCTATCCCAGTCCCACTAGAAGTCTTACTTCCATGGACTCCAATTCCGGATTTACCTTGGACTCTTTCAAGAGATAAGGATAGATCCCCTGAGAGTATCACCTGTATCCATCTTGTAGTCTTTCTTCATTCTAGGACTCCTGTCCCTTATCCGTTTATCCCGGATTCTTGTATTCTCGTAGATAACCTCGGCAACTCCGAGATAACCTCGGAGTAACTACCACGACACGTGGCACCTCGGCTGACACTTCAGTGTCACTTCGGCCATGTGTTGGTACTCAGAAAATACATCCCCACAGTTATGTTATTGTATGTTTTTATGTAGATGATATGCTCATCATAGGTAGTAATAATGAAATGATTAAAACTACCAAGAAGATATTGAATAAACATTTTGACATAAAAACATGGGCATTGCTGATATAATTCTTGGTATGAAAATTACCAAAAACATCAGAAGGTTATGTTTTGTCACAATCTCATTACATTGAGAAAATACTTGACAAATTTAGCAAAGATGATGATCATCTTGCTAGAACACCTGTAGATGTTAATTTGTTTCTTTCCAAGAATGTACAGGAGAGTATTTCTCAATTAGAGTATGCCTAAATTATTAGAAGCTTAATGCATTTGATAAACTGTACTTGCCTGAATATAACTTATGTAGTAAGTAAACTAAGTAGATATACAAGTAACCCAGGAGTAGAACACTGGAAAGCAATTATAAGGGTTCAAAGATACCTCAGATTTACTCGTAACATTGAGCTGAATTATACTAGATATCCAGCAGTACTTGAAGGATACTGCGATGCAAATTGGATATTGGATACTAGAGACTCAAAGTCCACCAGTGGGTATGTTTTTACTCTTGGTGGTGTAGTTGTATCTTGGAAATCTTCCAAACTGACTTACATTGCTAGGTCTACTATGAAATCAGAATTCATAGCTTTAGACAAAGCTAGGGAAGAAGCAGAATGGCTTCGCCACTTTTTTGAAGATATTTCAATATGGCCAAAATCAGTGCCTGCTATTTGCATACACTGTGATAGTCAATCAGCAATTGGTAGAGCACAGAGTCATATGTAGTCGCAACACATTCGTCATCGACACAACACCGTAAGACAACTACTCTCTAATAAAATTATTTCTATTGAATATGTGAAGTCTAAAGACAATATAGCGGATCCACTAACCAAAGGGTTAGCAAGAGAGTTAGTTGAGAATTCATCGAGGGGAATGGGACTTAAGCCTATTAAATAAGAGTTACCATAATGACAACCCAACCTAGTTGACTGAAGATCCCAAGATCTAGGTTCAAAGGGACAACCGAGTTGTGTATGACTCCGAAGGATCCCTGGGGAGTCTAACTCCTACCCATTTCTATAACGAAATAGTGATGTCTGCAGCATTTTAGGTTAAATAAAATTTTAATGATTCTTGTATCTAGGTAAATCTAGTAGAGTATGGCAGGATATTCTTCATAAGAATCACCTATGTAAGTGTGAACTGGGCCGGTTTTATGAGATTTGTGAAGGGCTACAATTTTCTAGAGCACTCATGAAAGACCAGGCTGCTCAGGGCCAAAATGAACATAATAGTGAGAACTAAATTGTATCTGGTGATATATTGTGTGAGTTCTATTGTCTTGGTTTACACAAACGGCTGAACATTTCAAAACATCATGTTCACTGGTTAGCTAGTAAACCCGATAGTGTCTCACAAGGAAAGGTTCAAAGTCAAAAGCTACCTATCCTTTGCAAATTTGTACTCTTTGTAATTAGATCATGTTGTTGCATTTTCTCTCTGCCAAATTCCATTCATATGGGGGATTGTTGGAAAAATTGGTTTTATAAGACTTATTTTGGGCCAACTTTGAGCCCAAAATTGAGTGGGCTCCAAACGTCTTTTGGGATGGGTCCGAAGAGGTGACATGTTCCTTGCCGCATGGTAAGTCACACGATGAAGACGGTTTGTCAAAACCATTTATGAGTGAATGGGAACTTGACGTCGTTTTCGGGTTCGTGGAATGGACATTTAAAGAAGTAAAATGTGAGTTTCCTTGAAATGGTTATCTCACATTGAAACTTTAAGAGAGCTTGTATATGTATATAAGTTCTAGATTGTAACACTTGGATTGGGCCCCAAGGGGCACCCCAAGTTTGTAGAAGGAAGAAGTTATGGACAAATGGAACCTTGGCTCAAACCACCACACATGCACGCGCGCGCTGCCGCCGCCGTCGTCCGACCAGGCCGGTTGTGGGTTGAGTCGGTTCTAATATTAATTTTTTGGACAAAATTTTATTTAAATTTTTCTAGAAATTCTTAATGAAATTAAATTCCAATTTTGAGCCAAAATTGAATTTAATTTTCTATCCAAAATTTTACCACCTTCAGTTCAAAATTCCACACAGGTTCAAACTAATTTACAATTATAAAACAGCCATATAACTGCCCAGTAGTTTCTAGCAGCAGTTTCTAGTTGAATTTGCCTCCAGATCTGTTTGAATTCAAATAGTATTTGCTCAAATTCAAAAGTACACATGTTCACTTCCTTAGTACCTGTTTGGGTCAGATTGGTTGCCCATAAATACCAGCCCTATTCTAGGAGATTAGACATCCGAAAATTCACTAAAAATTTCATTTTGCTATCCTATTTTTCTACTTTGCATTATTTATTCTTCATTCTAGTTTTAGAGAAAATTAAAGAGAGTTTAGAACACAAGGTTCTAGTTTGTCGGACAAATTTGTTTGGAGTGCTACTACAAATTTGTGAAGATTATTGTATCCTGAGAGATAGACGCCACTTAACCGTAAGCATTGTGGCGAGGCGAATTTGTCTTAAGGACAGAGTGTCACACACTCGACTTGGTCTTTAAATATTCATTCGGTTAGGTTAAATAATTTCGCTATGTTATTTATTTTATTTGTTTGATTTAGTTTCAATTTATTTTTTGTATACAAAAGATTGTTCCAATACAAACAATCGTTGATAATTTACCACATCATAGAACAATTGACATTGTTCTTAGATAATAGAAATCGTTGCTAGATTTTTAATTAATTAATTAATTATTTTAAAAAACACAGTAGACAAGTAAAATAATAACCATACTAAAATTGGGCAATTTCAATCATTACTATTTGGGAGGGTTACCTTTATATTAAAATGGTTCATACCAATATCAAAGGTAGAGATAGAATGGAAAATTGTTCTATAAAATATGGATGCATGAAAGAACGACTAAGAAGAAAATATGGATATATCTTTACAAGAATTGTCAAAGGAGTCTAATTTTCAAGCTAATGGAGTAGACTTTATATAGAAGGAAACAACATCTTCCTTGAAGATGTTGAGAAGTTGAAGAACAAAATATGGATATTATATATATGATATATCTTTATAAGAATTGTCAAAAGAATCTAATTTTCAAGCTAATGAAGTAGAATTTGTGTGGAAGGAAACAAACATCTTCGTTGTAGATGCTGAGAAGTCTGGCATGCATTCCTTGAAGAAGCTAGGAAGTTGCCAAAATTTTATGAAGGATCATATGATAATCGATATTATTATATAAAGTGTATAGTTCAAAACGCGAATATGTAATAGTAAATATAACAGTAATGATAGAGACCACTAACATTGGTGCTCTAAACTAGCACTAATGAGTAGGCATCCATTTAAAAAAGAAAAAGAAAAAGAAGCACAACAACACTGTGATAGTAGGTGGGACCCACTGCCACATTATTAGTGATAGCACTAATTAGTGATCTCACTCATTTTCTTAAATATAAAAGCAAATATGATGGCACCATCCACTACTTTGTTGGTTTGAACTCAAAAATAATTCATGAAAACTTAGAAAAGGTTCAACTATTAGACCATTTAGATTGTGACCTAAAGCTCACAAAAAAAACTTCAAAAAATTCTTATTGTTCAAGGCTCAACTTTCAAAGGCTCAACTAGATAAAATTTTATTTTAATATTTAGTCTTACACCTCCAAAATTCTCGGACCATTCCTGCAAAAACCATTATGTTGATTTGATCACATAAAAGTGAAAGGTTCCCCAAAAAAAAAAATCCAAAGTTTAAAAAACAAGAACTAAGTTAGAAAGCACTCGCAAGTAAAACTCTAACTCAGATAGATTTTTGTTCAAGAATTTATATATCTATTGTTCTCTGGTATACTGTTCTGATTAAAAGTGGCAGAGTCAAAAGTTTAATATAAGAAGGGCATCTATTAATATTAAGTTTAAAATTTTTCTTCCTCAATCAATAATAATAACATAATAATAATTTTTTGAGCTAATATTAAACACAAAAAATTAATATTCATAATTTTAGCACAAATCAAGTCCTCAATTTTAACATAAACAACAACAAACTAAAGTCTTTAATTTTAATATAAATTACCACTAATTAAGATTCATAATTTTAACATATGAAAATCTCTTATTTTAATATAAATAATAACAAATCAAAATTTTTTACAAATAACTTAACAAATAACTATAAATAATACTCATAATTTTTATTTAAAAGTAAAAAATAATAAATAAAATTACTTGTAAACAATGAAGAGAAAACACCAAGATTGTAGTGTGCTTCCAAATTTGTGTTATGTGATCCCAATCTAATGAATTGTGAGTTGGTAAATTACAAAGTAATAAAGGGAGACAAAAAAAATAAAAAAAAATATAAAAATATTTAACAAGTGTTGTGAATAAATAAAAAATAAAAAAATTCATACACTTTTAAAGTGTTAGAGGTCCCACTGGCTACCACTAAAAATCTTGCCCAACGATTTTTTTTTTTTTTTTTTTAATTTTTAGGTTGACCTTTGCTGAGCAAGTTAACAATTTAATATATATATATATATACATATAAATAAAAGTCGAGACTTCGGAAATTGTTTTGGGAGGGTGGGGGGCTATGCACGTGGTTGCGGCGGTGTTAGTGTTTGGTTGAGAGTTGTGCTGTGTGTGCCAGTGTTTAGCTAAGATAAAATAAAAATAAAAATAAAAATAAAAATTGAAAAGTTAGGACGTGATTAGGGATTGTGTTAGTGTTTAGTTGAGAGTTATGTGTTAGTGTTTAGCTAAGACCAAAGAAAAAAAAAGAAGAAAAAGAAGTCAGGGAAATTTACCTCCGCCTCTGCTGATTAATATATATATATATAACGGTTCTTCTTGTGCTTTTTTATATCCGTTTGGGATACACATTTGAGCTAAAATAGTCATATAAGACAAAATATACTACTTTAGTCAAATAGGATAAATTGTCACATCTAACTCATAATTATTTTATTTTTTTCTCACAAAAATCAAAAAAGTCAAAAAATTTATTACAAACAAGACTTTTTAATTTCAGGTTAAAATAGTCAAAAATTCAAAAAGCTAAAAAACCAATTCACATTCCAAACGAACTCATATATATTGTTCTCCAATTGTGTTTTTCAGTCTGTTAAATTCAACCTACTAAATAACAATTTTCTTTTGTTTTTCTTTCCTCATTGTTGATGACTTATAAAAAAAAAATAAGTGGGAGCTCTAATTAGAGCTACCATTAATGATGTGACAGTGAATCCCACTCATTACCACAATATATGTTGTGTCTGTTTGTTTTATTTATTTATTTATTTATTTTTCTACCTCATTAATAGTGGGTTTAAAATCACCAAATTAATAGTCTCAACCATGATTACTTATAAAAATAGATAGTAACTTATCCCCGGCCCAAAAAAAAATGGTAATATCTGCCTCTCCTTTTCCAAAGTGTGCAGTAATCATCCCAGTGGAGCATCAAATTTGTCTTCCATATTTGTTTACTTGGACTTAGGGGTTGTTTGGGATGTTCTAAATAAGTGTACTTTTTGACTTTTTATGAAATATGGGTTGGGTTTGAAGTGATGTGGTAGAGGGGTGATTTGACTTAAATAAGATGATGTAACTTAAATAGGATAGTGACTTTTTGACTTTTATTAAAAATGCCAAACTTGACCTTAATTACACGAGATTATTAGTTTTGAAATTATCAATCGTTTAGGATTTATATTTTATCTTATGTTTGGCATGTTTAGATTACGAGGGGATTAGTGAAATCCTATCTTATTCCATTTTGTTTGGAATCACTAATGACCATAATTTGAAAACAATTTTGATTGGTAGCTCGAAATCACCTCCCCCGAATCCCCCTAATTTCCATTTTCAGTAAACTGTTTTTTTTTTTTTTTTTTTAACTTGCCTTGCTTTTTTTTTTTGTTGCCAAAAATGGCATTTCGGGGGATTCGGGGACACCCTCCCTCGAGCTCCCCCGCTTTTCCCATTTGAAAATATTTGTATCTTGTAAATCTCTTAATCTATCTCTCATTATATATCCCACTCTTATAATAAGACTTGATAGTTTCACCATATAGGGGACATAAATTGTCAAAATATGAAATTTTACTTTTGTATCCGAACATGAGATTTCAAATTAATCAAAATAGATAGTCTAATCTCATGACGTAATCCTTGTTTCACCTAATAGAATAGAGGTATCTCTTGTTATTGGATAATTGGCATATCATATGTTCAGAAAAATGAAAATGGATACATATGCAAGTAATTCTTCTAAACAAGCCCTTTCATGATTGATAGTGAGTGAGGGAGTACCTCATCTAGAAATTTGGGTTACGTTTGATAGAGTTTTATAAATATGATTTGAGAGTATGAGTTATATTTTGAGTTTGTGAGTTGTGAAATTATGATTTGATTGTAGAAAATTTGTTTGGTTATAGTTTTTGAATTGAGTGTTGAATTGAGTGTGAAATTGAGTTTTGAAAGTTTGATTTGACATGTGAAGTAAGAAAATTTGTTTGGTTATGAGTTTTGGAAAGAGCTTTTAAAACTTAATTCAAATTGTTATAACTCATAACAAAACACATTGTTATAACTTGTAACAAAACACACTACTTTCACACTCATAATCAAATTCTTTTTAAAATTCAATTAAAAAAATTTATTATTAATAGAAAATAACATTAATCAATTTTTTAATTGAAAATACTACAAAGGAAATAATTTTTTCCAAAATAAATATTCAAAAAATTTAAATTATAAATATTTAAATAATCTAAAAAATTTAATAAGTAAAAAATTAAAATAAATATTCAAAAAATTTAAATCATAAAAATTTAAATAATTTAAATATTAGAAAAATTTAAATAATTTAAAATGTTAATATTTTAAATTCAAAAACAACTCTACACTCAAATCGTAACCAAACACATAAAACAAAACTCAATTAAGAAATTATTTTTAAAATTCATAACCAAACACATAACTCGAAACTCCATACTACTTTCACAACTCTACACTCAAATTGTAACCAAATACATAACAAAAAAAATTAAAATTTTAAATTTTTTTTTTATAAAATAGAGTTTGAATTTATTTTTATAAAATATTTTAAAATTTAAAAAATTAAAATCGTAATATTTTGAAATTAAAATATTTAAAATATTCAAAAAATTAAAAAATTAAAAGAATCGTAACATATTAAAATATTAAAATATTTAAAATCTTAACAAAATTAAAATATTAAAATATTTTAAATATTTTAAAAAATAAAATATTAATTTGAATTGAGTTTTGAAAAGAGTTTTGAATTATGTGTTTAGTTATGAGTTTTAAAAAGTAATGGTTATATTTTGAATTAAGTTTTGAGAAATGAGTGTAAAATTCTGATTTGAAAGATCAAAACAAATAACATACTCAAATCAATGAGTAGCATTACATTTTGAGAGGTTCACTAAATGGAGCCTTGGAATCTGTACTCAGTAGTCCAGTGATTTTGACATGGGGAATTTCAATTTATGTTGTGAATAATTATTATAAGGGTCCTGTTATAGTGTGCAACCCTTTAAGGTTGCACACCATATGCAACCAACACAAAAGGTGTAAGTGTAAGGTATAAACATCAAACAGGACGGCAAACAGAAAAGATGTAAATATAAGGTGTAAGTTGCACACTTAAGAAAAGTTCTTATTATAAATAGGACTTTTCTTAAGTGTGCAACCCTAAGTGAAAAGTGAAAACAAAAGCAGGACTGCAAATAGAAAAGGCATAAGTGTAAGGCGTAAGTTGCACACCATAACAGTACCCAAATAAATAAGTAATAAATTTTATAAAAGGAAAACGATATATACTATATGCACCATATCACAAATTGACGTAATTTTATCACAATATTTCATAACATTAATTACAAATTAGATTAACAAAATGTTTAAAATTCTATAATTAATGTTATAAAAGTTTGTTGGGTTACGGCATTTTTTGTTATATTAATTTGTGACGAGGTAATACATTTTGTGATCGATATTATAAAATTTTATGGTAAAGTTACGTTAATTTATGGTAGGGTGCATATGCACACCATAGGCTTTCCCATAAAAAATATTAATAATGAAAATCATAAATTTTTTCTTTAATTTATAATAAGTTTTTTAAATTGTCACTAAAACACAAATTCCCCTTTTGTTACTTTTACACGAAGCCTATTTTAGGAAGTGTATGTTTTTGTTAAAAACAAAAAAAAAAATTAAAAAGTCATTACAAAAAAGTTAATTATTTATTTATACAAATTTTTTCTCTAATGTCTTTTCATAAAAAGTGAAAAATTCAGTTAAAAAAAATCAATTTCCGAAACAATCCTAATTTGAGAATTTCCAAAACAGGGGTTTTGGGAATTACCAACCCTATTTTGCCAATTTTCAAAACAACCTTAAAAAAGCTCATATATATACTTAAAATAATACTATAATTTGGCAACCATACTTTCAAATTTTGGCCAATAGTCCCTTGAGCCTTTTTTTTTTTTTTTTTCTTTTTTGATAATGGAAAGGACATCTATGTAAACTTCTTCAAAATTGATTTTGACTTCTTTAATATTTTAATTAATATAACACTTAACTTATTCTTTTATTAATAATTTATTAGTCATATTGATTTAAAAAAATGATCATTTTATATCTTTTATATTGAAATGTATATTTTTTTTTTCTTTTTGTTTTTCCTTATATTTTCACATCATCTATATTAATTTTTATCTTTTTAATCTTACTAAAAAGGTCAGTAAAATAGTGTCATTTTTTTTTTAAAAATCTTACTGGGGATTTCTGTATGCAACAAGGACACAAATACCATGTCTTTTGGGAAGAATTACGTATTTTGAGTCACATCACCTCTCACATTTTTTACCCACAAAAAAACAAAATAAACTAAAAAATTTAAAAAATTAACTTTTTACCAACTTTTCAGAACAATTATAACCCTTTGATGTGGATGGGTTGTGCTAATCGATTATGCTTCTTCAATTGGGTAGATGAGATTTGATGAGGAAATTGGCTAAAAACAATACAAACGAAGGAAAATATATGTTTCACGGTAAAAGCATGGTGAAATTTCATTATGTGGGGACATTTTTTTAATTTATTTTTTTTCTAATCAATGATATTGAAATTTTGAAGTTAGACATATATTTAGGAATATTTACAATTAATTTCATAATTTTTCGAGCAAGTTTATTTTTCAATTAAATTTGTTCTTGTTTATTTAATTTTTATGTTTAAGAACATGAGAAATTTTATACGAAAATTAGGAAGTGATGTGATCATTGTGGTAGTTAGTAAAAGGTTAGTGGAAGCATTTTTATAATTAAACATAGTGAAATTTCTCTACACATAGATATGTATATATATATATTTAATCTAGTTATTGGAAATGATTTTTTTAAAACTATTTTATGTGCATTTAAACATATATTGAGGAACATCCAAAATTAATTTCATGATTTTTGAAGAAAAACAATTTTTTTATTTATCAATTTTGGGATTTATTTTATTTTATTTTATTTTATATTATATTTAAAACAATAAGAAAATTGATATGAAAACTCGGAAGTGTTGTGATTATTATGGAAACATTTTTATATTTGCGGTGAAATTCACTGCATGAAGCTTTTTATTATTATTATTATTATTATTTTTAAATCTAATTAATGGAATTTAAATTTTAAAATTTGTTTCATATGCATGATTGACATGTTTAAGAACATTTAGAATTTCATGATTTTTTTAACCAATTTTTTTTTTTTCCTTCTTAATATTATTATCAATTCTATATCTTGTTTATTTAGTTTTTATATATAAAATCATAAAGAACTTGGTATGAAAATTGGAAAGTGGTGATCATTATGGTGGTTAGTAGGGGGTGTTTGGAAACTTGGGTTGGGAGGTATTTTTGGGTTAAAATAGTCAATTAAAACAAAATATGCTAAAATAATTAATAAGACAAAATGTCACATTCAAATTACAGTCATTTTACTTTTTCTCTCATAAATTGTAGTGGTAAAATTTTATTGCCCAAACTAATGGTAACATTGTAAAATTTTACTCTGTTAATGTTAGCTCTGACAATGAAATTTCACAATGTTTGTTTTCTTCAAACTTTATCATCAACATAAATATTGTTCCTGAGATGATTTTAAAAATATTAATTCTATCACAAACAAAATTATACAACAAAACTTGTGGAATTGCAAATTTTTAAAAAAAAAAAAAAAAAATGAAATTATGCAGCTGAGGTATTTTGGGTAAAAGAAGTGTGCAAATGTCCTCAGTGCATCAAAACTTCACGTCCTTTTGGCAATAAAATTTTACAATGAGGGGATTACAAAAAAAAAGATAAAAAAAAAAAAGAAAAAAAAGGTGCTAATCTAATTGTGTAAATCCCATTTCTTCTATTTATTTGACAAAATGCCAAATAAAAATATCATTCGTGGACACTAGAGAGAGAGAGAGAGAGAGAGAACTATAAAATTTTAGCAATGCTATAATTTAGCAGTGGGAATGACATTCCATTAAAAAGCTTAAAAGTTGCGCTTTTTCGTCAAATTTTAACAATGACATCTCAAGTGATAGACTATTGACAGGGCCGGCCTGAGATTTGTAGGGCCTAAGGCGAACTATGAAAATAGAATTCTTTTAATATATATATATATTTTTAATAAAAAATTTATGATTAAAATGATAAGTATTCACAAATTTTTTATTTAAGTATACGTGCACATATAATCATTAAAATTATAAACTAAAATTTACTTTCATATATTAAGTGAACAATATTGTATATTGTATGTATGATTTGGGTTGGGCCCAAACATTTTATTTTATTTTTTTTATTTTTTGTTTTTTTATATATTTTTATTTTAATAAAAATGGGCCAAACCACATAAATATGAACTAAACCAAATATGGGCCCAATAAAACATTTTGGGACCCTTTAAATTGATCCTAAAACAAAAAACAAAATGGGCTGAACAAATAACAATTTATTAAGTTTAGGAGTCCTTTTTTTAGGCCAAAATTATGAGGCCTAAGGCACAAGCCTTATTCGCCTTTGGCCAGGCCGGCCCTGACTATTGAAGAAGTTCTTATGGTCTTCTCCTAAAAGATGTTGTAAGAGCAACTTCATCGATCATTATGATAGCAATACTAAAGTTCGCATACTATAGGACTGAAATGTCAAATTTTAAGAATGTTAAAATAACTATAATTTGGCATGCTACTTTTCCAAAATATTAAATTTTAACAGTATTACTCCATTAGTGTAAATAGAGCTTACAATTGGAGAATTTTTTTGTTGACAAGAAATATCAATTTATTACCTGACTGGTAGCAGGCATATCATTGTTTGGGAAGGGTTAAAGTGGCTATTTTAGTCACAAAAGATAAAATAGGTTATTTTAATCACAAAAAATAAAATATCATATCTAACTCATAATCATTATACTATTTTCTCACAAAAAAAGTTAAAAAAGCCAAAAAGTCAAAAAACTCTTTTCAAACCATGGCTTTTAGTCCAGGTTAAAATAACCAAAAAAATTAAAAGTCAATCCATTTTTCAAACGGAGGCATAATGATATGACTTAATGTGTATTTTTCATTTTAAAATAAAATATTCATAAAGATGAATTCATCTATAAGAATAATATCGGTACATCATTCTTATAACTTGTAAAATTTTTTTGTATAAATGAAATGTAATGATAGGAACCAATGGTAAGCAATATATGGGGAAGTATTAAACAAGCAAAAAATCAACACCCAAATAATGACATAATAATGTAATAATGCAAAGAGCAATAGCATGCAATTTCATTCCAAAAAGGCCACAAGTTCTGTCCAGTCATAGTGCCTCACCATCCTCATCTAGATATTTGGAATCAGTACCCTCTATCCTATTCCATTCCTTTCCAGATTGATCTTCTATAATAAAGTTGAGGTCGAAAACCGACAATTTTTTCTTTTGTGAAAACAAAATGAATAGGCATGGAAGTTTAGATTGTTTAATTATGTTTGGCCACCCCTATTTCAAGATAATTTTATTTAGATACTATATTTAAACATACAGGATTCCTTTGAAGATATATATATATATAGTAGTTAATTATTATCCATTCCCTTGTTTCTCTTATTTAGGTCTCATTTGTCAATTATATATTTTAGTTAAAAAATTACTCTAAGTTGTCATATCACTATTTATATTTTTCTGCACATCTTTTCGTAAAAAGTTAAAAAGTTACTAAAATAGTCTGTTTCCAAATGAGGCCTTAGTGGACAGAGAATTTTTTTTTTCTTTTCCCTCTTTTACTTAAGGAAAAACTTACGGTACACACTCTTTTACAATTAGAAAAGTTATCATTTTTGTGGTGTTAGTAACGAACCATTATAGTTATGTTATGAAAGGACACACCATAAGAAAGTCTTAATTATGAATCATTGTGGTCATGTCATGTATGGGGGAAAATATGCTTTGCTTATGTACTTTTCGTCCAAGTTTTGCTTTGCTCCAAACTATGTCGTATAGCCTGAAAGCACAACTTCGGACAGTTCTGAGGATAGCTTTGTCTAAGGAAAGATTGCAAACCTTTGACATGGAGCTGCCGCAAGGCATATATAGTTTGTGCGCGCACTACCTTGTTCGTCCTTTTTTGGACATGTGTACGTACTATTCTCTCTTTGCCTTACACATGTTCACGCTAAAACTGCAAAACATTATTAACCAAACCTCCAAATGGTATTGACGCATATGGATAGCGGGTTTTCCTCCTCACACTTGGATTGGGCTACGTAGCTCACACCTACTGAGATAACTCTTGCTCAATTCGCTACGGGCATAAACCAGACCAAACTGGTTGTGGTCAAACTATCACACACCACTTTCCCAACTTGGTCTGCTTGACTGGCACCTCGGTCAAGCTGTGGGTAACTCATCCCAGCCAAAACTTGCAACTCGGTAGAAGTCTTATTACCTCGACCTCTCCTTGGTCTGGCATAGGGGTTTAACCAACACGTTCAGCCCGGTCGTGGGCAGAGATGCCCACTTCAGCCACTTCATTAGCCTGGTTAAAACCTTGCTCACCTTCTAAGGAAAATCTTGCTTAACTCCAGAGTTTGGCCAAAGTCGTTGGACACCAACCCTTAGCCTTGTTGAAAACAAGGCCGCTATTTAGCCGAGCTTGCCCCTTGTCCTAGCCTGACTAGACATCTCGATCCTATACTTGGGCGCCTTTCCAGCTTGGTTGAGAGATCTTAGAACATAGCCTGAATCTGACTTTGCTAGGCCCATTTGTTCGACACAAATCCCTTCTCAATTGCCCCTGAATCCTGTCTACTTTAACATGACTGGGATCACTTCTCGTGGCCAAGGTAACCTTGTCTAGTTTCTAAAGCTAGCCCAATGGAAGTTCACTTCAGCCTGACCTTTTCACTTACCACACTAACACCACGTCGCTTCAATTCCATGTGGCACACCCCCAATGGATTCGTGCAACCCTTTATCTGTCACGCACGGGTTTCCGAAATTTGAATTGTGGCACCTTTTCACTTTTCGATATATATAGGTGGGACATACACAAACCTCCCCCACCGACACTGTTCATCTTCCCCAATAGAAAAGTTTGGGAACCATAGCAGCCATCCTTGATTTCTTGCATCTCATATCCAAATCAAAGCATTCCTTTTGCGAATAGTGCACCGTCACCGTCGTCGTAGCATTCCTCACTGATCAAAGTGTAGATTGGAGCCCTAACCCATAAGTTTTTCATGTCCTTTATGTTTTTCCTTTTATAATTCATGGTGTTCTTGATGTTCCTGAGCCCTAGTTGTGATACCCGCATTCAAAACATAATAATATCACCCAAAACTATTGAAAACTTGGTTAAACAAGGGTTTCAAACCATTTTGAGTGTTAATTGGCCCCTTGATTCTTCATCCTTCAACACACTATTCATCTTCTAAGATGAAGACGGAAGGACTTGCGCCAAACTGGGCAAAAATCCACTTTTTGATCCAAAATCATAACTCAACGGGGCAAATATCATGTTCGTAACATTTAGGATGGGGACCGAGTTGCAGCTCAACCAAGTCACCTAGTGCAATGCACGACCAAGCTAATATCTAGTTCATTTGTGCGACCGAGGTAAAACAAAGCCATCCATGCGATCAAGCTAAAAGCGTATGTATGTTATGCGACCATGTTGGAATCTAGCTCGCCTGTGTGACCGAGCTAAAACCTAGCTCATTTGTGTGATCAAGCTAAAATCCAGCTCATTTGCGTGACCGAGCTAAAATCCAACTCATCATCGCGACCGCGTTGCCACTTGCACTTAATTTGGATTTTCCACTATGCAAAATCCTAGAAGACCAAGCACACTAACACAAGCGCTCTCAAAGGCCGAGCAGTCGTTGTACATAATTTGACCGACACATTCTGCCGATCAGATTACGCCAAGCTCCATGGAGCGCTATCGCTTCCTTGTAAACACCCGCATGAGGATTAGCCGAGTTTTGTAAGGATTACGGCATTCCAGCAGACGTTCATTTTGAACTAGGCAAAGAAAACATTTTTCCTTAGGGTAGAACAGATGCTTGCCTCTTTACCATGTTGTCGATAGTAGAAGGGGGGCTCAGTTTTTCGGTTCAACCCTTAATCTGTGAGTTCCTGAGACAAATCGGGTTATGCCCCACACAAGTGTCCACCAACATATTCAAAATAATAAACGGAGTTGTCAAGCTGAATCCGCTGCTTGATTTGAACTTAGGTCTAGTCGAGATATTGCTCCAATCCACCCTTGGCCATATAACTGATGGTTTTAATTGGTACTTAAAAATAAGATTGGGTCGCGAACGCTTGGTGACTAGCACATCAAACAAAGACTTGCATGATGATGATTTCTTTTGGGTGACCGGCAACTACGAGACTGCTGATGTGCTGGTACATAAGCAAAAAGAAAGGTTTAACAAGTAAGCTAAATTCAACTGGTCAAATTGTTTGGATTTTTTATTCTGAGCTAACTAATTTTTCTTTCGCAGATATCGCTGAGCTACAAGCACTGTATCCTTATCCCAATGAATAGGTAGTGAGAATCGTGCTAAGATACAAAAAGTGTAGTTGCCATGATTTTCTCGGTTACGTACCGACTTACCAGTATTCAACAAAACTAAAAAGCAAAGTCACCAACTTCTTAGCAGAACCTTCTCCTCTTCCAGATCTAAATCTTCCAGACGTTTCACTTATTTGTTTAACTGAGAATGAAAATATGACGAAAAGAAACCAGATCAAGAACCTTATCCTGTTACCTCCTCTGATCCACTGACCAGCTCATCATCGTCCGCGCCGCTAGCTGGTCAAAATTCAGGAACCGTGCTGGCCTTGGCTTCCACAACTATTCAAGCAAGCTCGCACAATTGATTCTTCGACCAAGCTGGTCGCTGAGCTAAGCACTGAACAGTTGTTGAGGAGGTTGAACCAACGCCTACCTGGTAGCCCGAGCCAAAGCACCAGAGGAAGCACATCCCAGTGAATGCTTCCATTACTGGGGACAAAGAGCACTTTCTTGCCTTTGATCTAACTAAAGCATTACTACTGTCAGTTGACGTAATGGGGAGCCACTATGTTCCAAATACCCAGATGGTCAAGTCCATGATAAAATCCATGGCTAATTTAAGTGTCTTTACGAAAATCATTTAATTGTTTACTCAACCTTCCCTTCTAACATTTTCGTCTTGCAGGCAATTTAAAAGACCCACCTTGTGATGGATTGAGTTGTTAAGCTGTGACAGAAAGTGGCTGACAGTATCGCGCAAGGGAAGTAATTTAAAACCCAGCTGGGTGCAAGCTAATGCCTCGTAGGAGATTGCCAATGATGATAATGTCAAGATTTTCCGCCAACTCACTAAAGCCGAGCAAGAGAAGGATACGGTGTATGCCGAGCTGGAGAAGCTGAGGAAAGAGAAGTCTAACACCAAAAAGAAAACTGAGGACAAGGGCTTCAAAAAGGCCGATGAAAGTTATACCAAGTAGGTCGACGCCACCAAGGACATCTTCTTCAAGTCTAGCTGAGAAGCTCAAGTGTAATGACTCGGATTCTAATTCACATTGGATTGATGTAAAATGGTGCCCGTCACCTTAAAACTTGTATGGTTGTCGGACTCTTGGTATTGATGGGTTGGCAAGTGAACTTTAAATATTATAATTGAGGACTCTTAGGTGATGTTTGGAACCTTGATTGAAGCTTTAACAAGATATTTAGGTAAGATTAGATCAAAAGCCCTAAGTTTGAGTTTTCGTTTTTAACCAACCTTCACTTTTTTCCCTTTTCTCCTTCCGTACTTTGAATTTGAATGTGAGGCCAGAACCATTGGAAAGCTTGTTTCCGAGGCTTCAATTTGGACACAAGAACAACCTAAAACGGAGTCCAAACGAGAGAGTTACACTTGTTTGAATTTTGAATTTCTGTGCTGGAAGTATGCTTGTTCGAGCGAACTGCGCGATTTTCAGAGATTCTGGGAGCGTGTTTTCTAGGCTCAAGCCAAGCTTCCTTTGCTCAAGCGACCAGGTCGCTAACATACATTATAAAGTGACTTTTTGGCCCCAAAACTTTACTTTTCTCCCTCTATTCTCCTCCCATCTTCCAAACTCGAAAATCTAACATTCCAAACTTTTGATTTCTCTACTTTTTACCAAAGATTCACCCCAAATCTTTCAACAAGGTTAAAGAACAAGCATGGATCAAGACTTTTACAGATTATTTTGCGATTTCATTAAAGTTTGAAGATAGGTCTTCACCCTTAGCTTCCAATCTTGAGGTAGGAGTCTTAGTTCTTCTTCAATACTTGCATTAATAGATAAATTTATGGTATTTTGGTTATATAAATACAAAATCTACATTTTTGAGCATATACTGTTACATCATGAGATTTGGGGGCTTAGGGTTTGAAGTGTTGGGGTTCAACTGTTAGGTTAAGATTGTGGATTATGAACCTTAGGTGTATAATCAATGGGAAAATTGGAATAAAGAGTAATGGTGAGAGAAGTTTTAATTTTTCTTGAAAGTTTTGATTTTTTTTGAAAACCCTAAGTTGATTCATGATGATAATTAATGATTTTGCCTAAATTGAAAGTAGAATCATGAAATTGAGGGGTTGAATTAAATATATACAAGTTTAATTGAATTTTGAAAGTGTTTGAAAATTATGTAAAAATTAGCAATTGAACCTTTATTATGGACATTATAAATCATGCTATAATATGAAATGAAATTTGGGGGAAAAGATTTGTTAATGATATGGATGACATAAACTTGGTTATGGAATGTTGAAATGGGATTTAAGAATTTATCTTGAATTATGTTGATTTGCATTTAGTGTTGTTGAATTAAGTTGTGTTGACTTATATTGAATTAAGTAGTGTTGACTTATGTTGAATGGAATTGTGTTGAATCATGTTAGGATGTGTTGAATTGTGTTGTGTTGGGTTGTGTTGAGTCGGGTTGAGTTGTGTTGGTACCTGTGCGGGAAGTTAAAAATGTTTTTGGGGGCCCACGTCCCACTATATAGTAGCCGGCAAATGTGGGGGTGATTATGAATTAAAGGTACCTAATTGCCTTGTCTAGGCTTATCGCTGGACGAATATGCGAAAAATGATTTTTGGGTGTCCACACAGTCCCGCCGTATAGTAGCCAGCAAAAGTGGAAAAATGATTTTTGGGTGTCCACACAATCCTGCCGTATAATAGCCGGCAAAAGTGGAAAAATGATTTTTAGGTGTCCACACAGTCCTGCCGTATAATAGCTGGCAAAAGTGGAAAAACGGACGGTTTTCGAAAATGTTTTGGGTGCCCACGTCCCATCGTATAGTAACTGGCAAATGTGGGAGATGGTTTTAAAAAGTTGAAAAATGGTTTTTGGGAGTTCACGTCCCGTTGTATAATAGTTGGCAATAGGTGGAAAGTGTTATGGATTGGGTGCCCGTTATCTCGCCGTAGTAAGTTGGCAAAAGGTGGATTGTGTTGAGATAAGTGTTAAGAAGTGCGTTGAGTTGAGGATGTTATTTGTGACTTGTGATGAATTGGTGAAATTGCAAATTGATGTGTTATTTGGTATAAAGAGGAAATGTACATAGACATTATTTGTAAAGAATGGAACCCAAAAATGGGTAAGGGAATTATGGATTGGTGATGGTGGACATAATGAATTAGTGTGACAATAAAGGTAAATTATGAGTGTTGTTCTGTAAATATAATGAGAGATTGAATTGAAAGGGGTTTATTAATCTTCTGTTATCTTGAAATGAAATTTGAGAGTGTAATTAACGATGTGAATTGAGTATAGGAGAATTGTTAATGAATAAAAGAGGGAACTTGAAGTTGAAGTTATGGAGTTCTAAATAAATATAATGAGTAGAAAAGAAGAATGAAATAAAAAAAGGAATATTAAAACTGGAAATTAAATGAGAAATATTTTGGGAATTGGTTAATAATTTTTAAACAATGTTGTTTCTCAAGTATGTTTGTTTCACAAGGATCTATGGTTATCTAATGTTAAGAGATAATTTTTAATGGGTGAAGGTTTTTCTTAAAGCATTTAAATAATTTTTTAAAGAAAATGGTACCTTACTTATGATACTTTGAAATTATAAAATGTCACCCTACTATATGGTATCACCCTCCATGCATGATCATTTCTATCTGCGTGTTAGTTATTGATTCAAAACTATGAGATTCCTACTGGGCATTAGTGCTCACCCCTTATTGTTTTATCTTTTTACAGGAAGAAAGTTTGGATTCTTTGATTGAAGAATTATGGAGTCCTTGAGTCCTTTTGTATAAATTCATAGTAGATGTAAAGGAAATGGATCTTGTATTTGTATTTATTTATTTGTAGCTTCACAGTAGGAGATTGGCATGTATTGTTGTCATTATAATACTCATTGAGAGAGAGAGAACTTGTATGATTGTATTTCTATTACTCAAGAGTAATAGATATTTGTAAAAAAAAAAAAAAAAGACCTAAATTACAGGCTTTTAGTAATGTTTCCAAGTAATTAAAAAGTTGGGGCGTGACATCGGGCACGGGCCTTTGACCGATGTGTTCACCGCTCAAGAGGAGCTCAGTGGGAGCAAAGAGGATACTGCTAATGAACAAGAGAATACTACAACCGCGGAGGATTTTGCTGATGACCTATCTTTTGTTAATTTGATTTTGTTTTGATTTTCTTTCTTTTTTCTTCTGTTTTTGAACCGTGTAACTAGGCTGTTTGCCCCTACTTATGTACTTGAATTATTTAATCAATGAAAACTTTGCGACTTTTTGTCATCTATGATTCCAAATTAATGTATGAGCCAACAATAACACCTTGAGAGAAAACTTTGAACAAAACACCAACTCAACTTGTTGAGCAAAAATTAGCTCGACAAGGAGTTCTCTGTTGAATAAAACATCAACTTCAACTTGCCGAGCAAAATCAACTCTGCAAAAAGCTTTAAGTGGAACATCAACTTATCTTGCTGAGCAAAATCAGCTCGGCAAGGAATTTTGAGTCGAACAAAACATCAATTCAACTTGTCAGGCAAAATTAGTTCAATGAAAAGCTTTAAGTTGAACAAAACATCAACTCGTCTTGAGCAAGATCAGCTTAGCAAGAAACTTTGAGTTGAACAAAACATCAACTTAACTTGTCGGGTAAAATCAGCTTGGCAAAAAGCTTTAAGTTGAACAAAACATCAACTTGTCTTGCCGAACAAAATTAGCTCAGCAAGGAACTTTGAGTTAAACAAAACATCAACTCAATTAGCTGGGCAAAATCAGCTCGGCAAAAAGTTTCAAGCTGAACAAAACATCAATTCATCTTGCCGAGCAAAATCAGCTAGGCAAGGAACTTTGAGTTAAATAAAACATCAACTCAACTTGCTAGGGAAAATCAATTCGACAAAAAGCATTAAGTTGAACAAAACATCAACTCATCTTGCCAAGCAAATTCAACTCACAAGGAACTTTGAGTTGAACAAAACATTAACTCAACTCGTTGGACAAAATCAACTCGGCGAAAGTTTTAAGTTGAACAAAACATCAACTCATCTTGCAAAGCAAAATCAACTCGGTAAGGAAATTTGAGTTGAACAAAACATCAACTCAACTTGCTGGGCAAAATCAGCTCGGCGGCTTGTTGCCCCTTGTCACGACAATACATTAGAAGAGAGTGAAAAAAAAATACAACTTTCATGTGAAGTAAATTACTGTTTCCATTACATTAACAAATTTACAACAAAGATTGGAAAAATTACATCATGAAATGATAGGGTCACATTGAAAGCATAACTAGAAGTAAAATAACTTCAGATTTGATGTGTTTGGCCATCTACACCTTCCAAGTAATACGCCTTTTTGCATGCCAAACCAGTTATCTTGTAAGGTCCTTCCTAGTTTGCTCTCAATTTTCCTGTGCGTGATACTAGGATGTTGCCCATCACTTTGTGCAAGACCCAATCCCTAATCTTGAACTGCTTGGGATGGACGGTCTTGTTGTACTTCTTGGACATCTCCTATTGGTATGTCGCGACGTGGATGAGCGTTTTTTCCCTCCGCTCTTTTACATGATCCAACTCTAAAGCAATGATTTCTACATTTAAGTCCGGTTCAAAATTTTCACTACAAATGGTTGGCATGCCGATCTCAAGTGGCATGACTAGTTCCATGCCATATGCCAAGGCAAAAGGCGTCTCCCCGGTCGAACCTCTTGGCGTTGTTTAAGTAAGCCCAGAGGATATCAGGAAGTTCCTCGGTCTATTTTTCCTTTGCTTTCTCCATCATTTTCTTCAATCCATCAAGAATGGTCTTGTTTGACTCTTCGGCTTGGCCATTCGATTGAGGATAGGCCAATGTTGAATTGTAGAATTCTATCTTTAACTCCTCACAGAATCCTATAAACAGATTTCCATCAAATTAGGTGTCATTGTCAAAGATCAAGGCCTTAGGGATTCCGAACAGCGTTATTATGTTCTGCCAGACAAATTTCTTCATATCCTTCTCCTTAATAGTTGCCAGAGGTTCAGCTTTGACCCATTCGGTGAAGTAATCTATTGTTGTGATGAAGAGCTTGCGGCTGCCTGGCGCGGTTAGGAGTGATCCCACTATGTCTAGCTCTCATATTGCAAATGACCAAGGACTTGTAAGAGGAAGGAGTTCTCTGGTTGGTTGATGAATCTGGTGTGCAAACTTCTAGCCTTTTTCATATTTTCTCACGTATTTCTGCCCGTAGGCTTGTATGCACGACCACCAATACCCTTGTGAAATAGCTCGGTAAGCCAGAGATCTTCTGTCGATGTGGCTTCCACACATACCTTCATGGATTTTAAAAAGAAAGGTTCGACTTTGCTTGGATGGACGCATTTCAAGTATGGCCCTGTGAAGGATTTCTTGTACAAGGCACCAGACGGGGAAAGCCAAAACCGCTCAGACTTAACCTGTATTTTGTTTGTTTCTTTCTTGTCAGTCGACAAAACTCTGTCCTTCAGAAAGATTATGATAGGGTTCAGCCAAGTTGGCCTTAGCTCGGCACAAAGGGCTTATGTTGCTTTTGGTTCTTTAATGGTAGGCCTTGGAAGGTATTCAATCAATAGAGGGTTAGGTGTTGATTTGTCGACCATAGAAGCCAAATCGGCTAGCTCATCTGCCCGGCTATTCCTTTCACGGACAATTTGTTCAACTCTAATCGCTTGAAACTTCTTCAGTTCCTTCCTTACTAGGGTCTGGTATTTAGCCATTCTACTGTCCTTGGCCTCGTATTCTCTAGATACTTGGTTGACAATGAGTTAGGAGTCACTGTAAACCATTAGCTTGGATGTTTTTAGCCGGAATGCACTTTTTGTCCCAGCTAGCAATGCCTCATACTCAGCCTCATTGTTTGATGCTGGGAACCCAAGTGTGATTGAATGTTCTATGGTCAAACCATCTGACGAGATCAAAACAATTCCCAATCTAGCAGCATGTTTGTTTGAAGTGCTATAGACGAAAAGTTTCCACATTTCTTCGGCGATCAACTTCCAACATTCTGAAGGATCTTGAGATTTTTGAAGAGCCAAGTGTTCTCTGTCTTTATTGCTTAGCTTAACTGTTTGCAGGAAAATATCTTTGCTTAGTGGCTCAATTATTTCTACTTTAAGCGCGCCATCGTTGATTGCAACTTGCATAACCTATTCCTCCTATGGCGATGCATTGTTAGGTCCAATAGGTTATCTTGTTATTTCCAAACATACCAGTGCATTGCTAGATCCTGGTTGCTCTTTAATTGGTAGGTTAACGGTCTCTCGTGCAACTTCTACAACATTTTTCCCGCTTTGTTCGACTAGTGGGTGGGGATCAATTGGAGACGGTGTAGGCTGTACAATTTCCGCGGTGTCCACTCCGCTTTGTCCAATTGCGTCGGGTGAGTCCCCAATGAGAACTCTACAATGAAGTTAGCCAATGCTTGGGCTTTGATGGCCGTTCTAGGCTAGAACTTGATGTCGAATTGCCCCAATTCGGCTGCCCACTTCAGAATCTGACCAGAGAAGTCTGCCATCTCAAAAAAGGCCTTCAATGGAAATTTCGTTAGCATGACGATTGTATAGGCATGAAAATAATGCGCCAATTTCCTAGAAGCTATCATTAGTGCCAAGACAAGTTTTTCCAACGGTAAGTATCTTGACTCTGCTAGGAGAAAGGTTTTGCTCACATAGAAGATTGGGAAGTGATGTATGCCTTCGATCTTAATGAGCACCGCACTAATGGCATGCTAGGAGACGGCCAAATTAATGAAGAGTTCTTCACCTAGCTTCGGTGTAACAAGGAGTGGCGTGGATGACAAATATGACTTCAACTCTGCTTTTTCACATCCTCATCATAACTTCGACTTTTGATCTTGAAAAAAAGGACGGCAACGATCTGATGACTGGCTTATGAATATATTAAGCGTGGCCGCCATTCAGGTAAGATGTTGTACGTCATTTGTCGAGTTTGGCCGTTTCAACTCTTGTATGGCCTTGATTTAGGAGGGATCCGCATCAATTCCTCAGCTAGTCACCAAGAACCCAAGAACTTTCCAGACCCCACGTCGAAGGCGCACTTAGACCCATTGAGGCGCAATTTATGTCGTTTAAGGATTACAAACATCTCAGCTAGGTTGGTCAAGTAATCGGCCTCACATTTGCTTTTCACCACCATATCGTCAATGTATGCCTCCATTATTTGGTAATCATTCTCTGAAAGGTGGCCCTAACGTTTTTTAGCTTGAAAGGCATAACTTTGTAGCAAAATAACCCCATTGGGGTCGTAGAAAATGTGATTTCTCGGTCTAGCTCATACATGACGAGCTGGTGGTAGCTGCTATAAATATCGAGGAAACTGAGCCTATTGTGTCCGGCCATGAGGTCCACCAATTGGTTGATTTGGGGCAATGGGAAGTCATTTTTGGGGCAGGCTCTATAGATCGTCTTGTAGTCGACGCAGATTCGCCACTTCTCATTCTTCTTGAGCACCATGACTGTGTTGAAAAATCCATTGAAGGTAATGCACTTCTTGGATTACCCCTGCTTCTATCAAGTTTTTAACTTCCTTTGCCACTTCCTGGGCATGATGAAGTGCTGATCGTCGCCTTCGTTATATGACGGTCGAGCATTGGGGAAAATATTTAGCTGATGGAAAATAAAGTTCAAATCGACACCAGGCATGTCGTAAGGCATCTATACGAATACTTCAATGTGAGCTACCAGAAAATTTACAATCTCCAGCTGCTCTTGAGAGGATAAAGACAAGCTAAGCAAAAAGAATTTACTTGGGTTGTTTTCATCAATTCGCACTTTCACCAAGTCTTCAACGACTTTGTCTTCGATTTTTTTGCCAACATTATCTAGGACCTTCTGATCTTACGGTTCTTTGATCATTTGCATGAAGTCTTTGGCAGCTCGGCTTCCATTTACGGCCATTAAACACTGTTTGGCCATGACTTGATCACCCCATACTTTCTCTATCATCTCGGTGGCATAGGGGAACCTCATTACTTGGTGGTAAGTTGACGCCACTGCTTGCATGGCACGAAGCCATCCTTTACCTAGGATCAGGTTATCAATCGAAGGTACCTTCAACACCTAAAACTCCACTTGCTTGACGATAGACCCCGCTTTGACCAGTAGGATAATCTTCCTAATTGGCCATTTTGGTTATGAGTTGAAGCTAACCAATGTCGCTGGGGCTAGGTCTTTGTCTTCCAGCTTAAGCTGCTTGAAAGTGTTATAATACATTATTTCGATTGAGCTGCCTTAGTCAATCAAAATACATTTGATGTCGAAGTCTTTGACGTGTAGTGTGATAACTAATGCATCGTTGTGTGGGGTTTGAATTTGCTCCAGATCTCTACTAGAGAAGGTGAGGACATCTTTCATTTTGGTCATACCCGTGCTGGCTCGATGATCCCATGGATTATATTGATCACACCTTGGGGAGGGGCGTCTAAGGCGGCTAAGTCGTTAGGCTCAGCTTAGCCTTGAGGTACAGCTTTGACTCCTCCGTCGATGTAACGGTCCAAATGCCTAACTGCTACCAATTCTTCTAAGTGTTGTTTCAAAGGCACGTAGTTTTCTATGGGTGCCCTCGTTCCTTATGATAGGTGCAGTGGTACCTTAGATTAGAACCTTGTGGGGAAGTGGTTTGGAAATACTCTTCCGATCCTGGGGGACGCTTGTGATCCTCAACTAGCCACCTGAAAAGGAATGAACACTCCGGTCGGGGCTGCTAGAATTAGCACTCCGATGGATAAGTCAGTGTAAACTCTCTTGATTGCTTGTATTTTAAGTTAAGCATACTAGTTCTCACATACCTCTTTTTGGTTGATGTTCTTCTATTTATATCTTTTCTTTCTTGGGCCTCGGGATTGGGCCCACTTTCAATTCGCCATTCGGCTTCTTTTGTAGCAAATCGCTTTTCACTCGGCCCCTTACTCAACTAGTTATTTGGCCGAATAGGGTAGGATCTGAACGTGCGAGACGGGGCCGAGTGCTATACATATTTCGACTCTTCAAGTTCAACTCTTCGGCCTCTTTACGACTCCCAATATTCGGCCCCCACAATTGCCCCCCAAGGACTCCACTAACGACAGTTGGCTGGAGTGTTTGGTTTCGAACTTGAAAAGTCAGAGTCGAAATTCGGCGGCTGACCTCATTCCAGTGCAAATGTCTGAGCACACGCTTCTCGGTTATCATTTCAACTTCCCGCCCCTTCGTACATTTCTATTTATTGTGATTTAAAATTTTGACGTCTTTTCAAATACATACACATTTTTAGGTGCTCGTCGCTGGACTGCCTTCCGAATTACCTCTGCAACTTCCTTTCCTTCACTATCCTCTTCATCTCTTGTAAGTTCTCTCTCTCTCTCTGCTTTGAATCCTTTTCCCTGGTTTGTTTTTTGGTTTAGCATATTCCTATAGGCTGAAGGAAATGGCAAAACATTTGAAAGATCTCCTCTCCTCGAATCAAATTTCTGGCTTCCGATGCCATTTTTCCACTCCTGATGACGTCTGTCTGTCACTCGTGACAGACGGCACCCTCGATATGGAGAGGGCTAATGAAACCACGATCATCTTCCCTCTCCGACCAATCACAGAGGGTGGAGTCCGTTTCTCTCTTCACCTATTTCTTAGGGCTGTGCTTTGCCATTGGGGTCTAATCCCTTTCCAACCCAATATCAACTTTTTTAGAATCATAATGGGGATTATAGAGCTAAACCGTTGCCTTAGGATTAACCTCGGCATTCCTGCTATTCGGCATTGTTATGCCTTGGCCAAGTCTTCTGGTCGGCACGAACGTTATTTCCTTAGGGCCAAGGACACCGACCATCAATTAGTGACTATGCTTTCCAGTTCTAAGAAGCAAGTCGATGATGTTGTGGTCGTTGTCCAAGGTAACTGGGAATTCGACGAAGGCAAGGATCGCCTCGATCCTATTCCTAGACGGAGAGGCGAACCAGGTGGCTGTATAGCTTCTTGTGTTTATTTTTTTTTGTTATATTTACAAAGCTTCGTTTTTGAAACCTCATGGTTTTGCTTGTGCAAGAAACGATTTGAAAAAAGTCCTGACCTTAGCCGACGACGCCGTTCTTTCGGAAATCAAAGTCGCGCTTAAATATTTCGGCCGTCCGAGTCTTCAGAAATAGGGGAAGGCGGCCCACGTTCTGCTTCGCTACGAGTCGACATATACGAGCTTCTCGGCGGCAGAAAACATCCCAATTCCGAAGGGTGAAGAGTTTCTTACCACTCTTATTTTAACCAACTTCAAGAACTTGCGGCAAGTTGGTTTCGAGGGGTTCGATTTGGAGCGGGCAGAAGTAGCTGAGGTCGCCGAGTCAGATCAGTCCAAAGCGGAAGTAGACGAGGCTTTGAAGTTGGCCTTTGAAGAAGCCGCCCTCAATTTAGCCGACCCTCTGTCCACTTCGGGCCGAAGGGACCTTCCATTTGACGAAGTTTTTAACGGTTTAGAGGACCTTCCCAGGGCATACCCCGAAGACATGGCTAGGTGTAGCACGTCCGCGGGGGACCTCGGCTACAATTCTGACTCCCTTTTGTGTCGCGGTTCTAAATCTTGAACCAAAGAGTCCAAATCCGGCAAATCGTTTGAGAAAACAGATTTTTTTTGAAAAGTAGTGCCAAACATGGACTGCTTTGCCAGATTACAGAGTCGCCACCTAAATATTTTAAAATGGGAAATTTAGGAAACCCTGACTCGGTGCCGAAGGCCACATGTCCATCATCACCAAAGTGGTCTTGGCTCGGGAGCTGCACGATCGGGAAGGTCATTTATGAGCACTTTCGCCTTATCCAAGACCGGCCTCTACTAACCGTGATATCCGTTTTTGAAAACTTTATGCGTTCTTATTTCGGTTATTAACCTAGGATTACTATGTGATGCGCACAACACAAAAGTATAGACTAGATTGCCTAACTTGGAAATAAACATTGCATATCCGTTTTGTCTCGAAAAACGTGTCAAATTTTGCTACTCGCAAGTAGGCTAAAATACGAATTTCAATGAATTGTACCAACTCAGGCAATCCAACCTCCACCCACAGGCATTCAAACAGTTTATCTCACATAAGCACTTAGCCGCATGGTAAGCATACTGTCATGGCAACATTCATACGCATGTGGTATGCTAAAGCATAAATACTTACATCGTACTCCGTGCCGAAAACAAAAACCCGGTTAGCAAACATGCATGACCTAGTTCATGTTAAGTGGCTAATGTGCCGCATACAGGGATGTAATCTAGAGTAGGCTCGGCTAACCCTAAACATGACATGTGAAATGTGCGAGTAGCATGTATTCAATTTGGAATTGAAAATTGCAATGCAGTTTGTATGATGTACCGAGCCCGGTGCATGTCGACAAATGCATGAATGCACGCATGCATTGCATAAGGTATGCTAAAATAAGTGTGCCCTAATCTACCATCATAAGCAAGTAAATAAAAGGGAGAAAGAAGTGGGGATTGGAAGACATACACCCACTCACACATACTTATTACAAATTTGCCCTCGCTCGGAGGAACCGAATAATAATACAGTCCAAAGAATAAATGAATAAATATTACAAATTCTAGTTACTGAATAAATAAATGTGAAATAGAAGGGGGCCACAGCCCCTCGCCTCGGAATGCACGAATGATGCATGTTCGATGTCCGCCTTGCCCGAGAACCCGCACCATGCCTCTGTTGACTCTGCTCCTGCTGCCCTGCCTCTCCAAAAATTCCCAAAGTAACCAGAGAACCTTCATTGCATGCTGATGAGTACCACCGGCCGGAAGAAATTACCACCGGCTGTTTATGGTGGACACCGGCTGCAAAATAGTATACCGGCCAGAAATAAAGTGCTTGTCGGCACAAAAATTCTCGCAGAAGACAGGTTTTGACAAAGAAGAAGAGGAAGCAATGCATGCCATGGGTTTCTAGGCATATTTATGCACGGCCATTGCCTCCTATCATGTTTGGGAGCTCAAGGAAGTATGACTCTTGGTTCTTGGGCCATCAATTATGCATATTGATGCATGATGGCCTAAGGAACCAAGTTTGCATTTTAATGGTAATGCATGCAACACACAAATGAGACCAAAACCTTATCATGCATAGATCAAAGGTCTTGGTGACCAAGAGTTGAAACAAGTTGCACCACTTGTAGTGTGAACTTCCCTCAACCCTTATGCTTGGTTTGACCACCCCAAACCAAGTAATGCAATGCATGTTATGCGAACATGACTCCATAACACAATCCAATGCTAAAATGCCAACATGCTAAATGTAATGCAACATGCAAAGTGCAAATGCAATGTAAGCGTGGACAAATCAAACATAGGCTCATCATGCTATAACACTTAATGAAACAAGTACGCAACAAACATGACGCAAGCATACAATGGTGGATTTGACTACAATGGGGCAGCCCTCAGATCTCCCCAAAACAGTGGCAAAAGGTGCCCCAAAACATGAGCAAAATGCTATACAAGCATGCAAGTAAATAGGCCCAAAACCAAGGGCACCAAAGAGAGCACCTAACTACCATCAATATGACCACCCATGGCACATGTTAGACAACCAAAAACAGTTTCTTAGCATGCAAAATTACGCCTAATCCCCTTATATGGCAATCCCAAAATGCCTTGAAACATGGAAGCATGCAAATGGCCTATTCCTAGGCATAACATTACAACATTTCAAAGCATGAATGAGACGGTAAATGGAAACTTATAGGCATGATATAAGGACTGAAAGGTGGTCTAAAATGACGCCAAATCATGAGATCAAGGTAGGCTAAACATGCTAGGGGGCTTACACATCCAAGGCTTACAAGCCAATCAAGCAAGACAACAATACCAAACATGCCAAACATGGCAAAACAGTGGCCAACAGCCCTTATACATAGCAATATGATGCTAATGTCCTCATGGAACTATGCTAAAACATGCAAAGAACATGGCTTAGATGCATGGCATACTTTTAAGCATAAGAGAGCATTTCAAAGCAAGTATGAGAGACATGCTAAGGGTCATAAATCCGACCAAAAACAGAGGTTAAACATGCTCCAAAACACTCAAAAAAACTCTGAAACAAAGCTAAAACCGACCATGCACACATGCTACTTTTTAGGTCATAAAAACAAGGCAAACAAGGGACAAAGGGGAGAGGGGTGTCTCTCCCCTATATGAGACTTGAAACCATCTTCCTCACCACTGAAAACCCACTGGTTTT
Source organism: Camellia lanceoleosa (assembly GCA_025200525.1). Classification (NCBI taxonomy): domain Eukaryota; kingdom Viridiplantae; phylum Streptophyta; class Magnoliopsida; order Ericales; family Theaceae; genus Camellia; species Camellia lanceoleosa. The sequence goes on from CM045772.1 coordinate 44,972,354, forward strand.
CAGTGGTGAGAAGACCAAAACACTAAGTAAACAAAGCCTTAAGAAAAGAGGGCTAAAATGGCCAAAGCCAAGCCTAAGAAGGTGAGTTTTCACTCAAATCAAAAGGTGACCTTAATGAATGTTCTTGAGCAAGTAAAAACAAGATTTTTTTTATGTTATGCACAAAGCTTAAATCACAAAACAAAAGGGGTAGAAACTAGTTGCAAGAATGGGGAATCTAAAGTAATGTTCTTACCCTTGAAGATCCTTTGAAGAATGAAAGGTCCAGCCCTCTTTTAGTGATCAAAACCAGTCCAAGATCACACAAAACAACCCTCCAAGCTTCCCAATCTCGGATTAAGGTGTAGTAGTGTGTGTAATGGTGCAAAAGTAAGGTGAAATCACACTTTTTGGTCCAAAAATACACACACAAGAGGAGAGAGAAGGAGATATAGATATATATGTATGTATAAGCTCTGGTTTTGCCCTTTCAATCTCTAACCTTGATCCAAGAGGAGAAGCCTTGCTTATATAAGCAAGCAAAGCTTACAAGCTAAGCCAACTAAAGGCTCATCCCTCCATACACGTGTATGGAGGGGAGAAAAAGGTGATAAAGCTGTCTGAAAATATCTCAGAAAGCAGCTGTAAAGTGGTCGGCAGGGCAAAATGGTAATTTTGCCAAAAAGAGTGCCGACCGGCACAAAATGGTGCCGACCGGCACAATATAGTGCCGGTGGAAACACCGACCGCCGGTGGCCTCTAGCCACCGGTGGTATGTGGGGATGCCTCGAAGGCATTCCCTCGCCTCAAAAGGCAAAACACAAGTGTTTGGTGTAAAACCAAACACAAAAGCATCAAGTTCGGAGGTCCCGAGGCAAAGGCGCCACAGCCGAGAACTCCAGAACTCTGAACAAACACAAACATGGATAATCACCGAGTGTTCCAACGGTGACGTCCAAGTCTTGAGGACGGTCAAAAATGGGGTGTCTCTGATTTGCCCTCTTTGTGAACTTCGAAGTCATAACAATGACGGGAGTGAGTGCCAAAGCCCAGAGACGACCCATTTTTGACAAGGCCGAAGACTTGGACAAACATGCAAGACAAAGCAAGGTATGCGCCCGGCGAGGGCAAATACTGGCGAAAATGCAAGAAGCGGGCATAACTTATGATCATGCAAAGAAAGTCAGAATGAAGCACACATGCAGCTTATAAGCGTAATATGCCAATCTACACTACGATCACGAAGGATGTAAGAGAATTATGCAATTCTCAAAACGTCTCACGCGGAGGATACAATACCTGTGCGGCTCGTCCGGTCGCGCCGGCCTCAAATGAGCCGTACATACAATATCGTGCCTGCAAAGAAAGTAAACTTAATAGGTACAATATTGTTAGTGACATGTATATCATGTAATCGAAAGTCTTGTGACGCGCAAGTCGAGAGAGGTGCCTAACAATGCTGTGAAGGTACAGACACATGTAAGTAAAGCATGCAGTCTATGCAAACAATGTGTATAGGCAGTTATAATTGAACACATGTGAGTAAAGCAGTACACGCATGTAAGCAATGTGTATAAAGGAACTTGAACACATATCAGTAAAGCAAAGCACGCATACAATGCAATGTGTATAATAGAAGGAGCTTGATCGCATGTAAGTAAAGCAAAGCACGCATACAATGCAATGTGTATAATAGAAGGAACTTGAACACATGTAAGTAAAGCAAAGCACGCATACAATGCAATGTGTATAATAGAAACTTGAACACATGTGAGTAAAGCAAAGCACGCATACAATGCAATGTGTATAATAGAAACTTGAACACATATCAGTAAAGCAAAGCACGCATACAATGCAATGTGTATAATAGAAGGAACTTGAACACATGTAAGTAAAGCAAAGCACGCATACAATGCAATGTGTATAATAGAAGGAACTTGAACACATGTGAGTAAAGCAAAGCACGCATACAATGCAATGTGTATAATAGAAACTTGAACACATGTGAGTAAAGCAAAGCACGCATACAATGCAATGTGTATAATAGAAACTTGAACACATATCAGTAAAGCAAAGCACGCATACAATGCAATGTGTATAGAGAAACTTGAACACATATCAGTAAAGCAAAGCACGCATACAATGCAATGTGTATAGAGGGGAACTTGAACACATATCAGTAAAGCAAAGCACGCATACAATGCAATGTGTATAGAGAAACTTGAAATTGAACATGGTAAAACATGATGTTTGAGATACAATGTATTGCAACACAGTATAATTGAAATTGATTTATGGAATTCACAAAATATAAAAGGATATGGGAAGGTACTCCCTTCGCATACATCGAGCATCGCTCACAAAAGTCATGGCTTGAAATCAACTCGAAGATTCATTAACATTCCAGAAGTGTATTTTCCCGCACTGTTCTTGGATGATGAAGGTGTCAGACCGCATAGCCGACCCAGGCACGGGCGCGGGAGGTATTCTGATTACAAAGGGGAGGTTCCTGGTATTCAATCCAGCACTCTGCTACCCTGCTATTTTCCTGCTTTACTTTCCTTTTTTTCTAGGAGTTTAAGCACATTGCACTGCCTCAGGCGGGTTTTATATTCTTTTGAAATTGCGGGTTTTTACAGAAACACATGACGGAAATGAAACAGCTATTTGCTTGAAAAGATGTTGCACTTGTGTGCATCGCATCGCAAGGCATCACATAAAAATGTGAATGAAATTGAAACTGTTTTTTTTTGGAAAATAAAGCATCGCATCGTAATTACCAGGTAGTGAACCGACTTACAACTCGATAAGCAAAACAAAGACTCGACAGACTAGCCAAGTGCAAGTACAATTTGATAGACAAAGCAAAGACTTAAAGAGAGTTTTACAACTCGATAAGTAAATTTACAACAACTCGATAAACAAATACGCGCGACTCGGCGGGAACCAATCACCGGAGAGTGCTGGAAGTGGTGGAATTCCCCAATATTTAGCATAAACAGCTTAGAAAACACAGGGGGAAGACCATCGGCTAGACACAAAGGTCATCGGCCGAGGAGAATGGTCATCGGCACATAATTTGGTCGGTCGGCACAAAATTATGGCCGGTCGGCACTATTTAATGTCGGTCGGCTGTAGACTGTCTGCACCAGCAGAATGTTGACACGTGTCTTCCACTCAACCCTATCCTCTTCAAAAGAGTCTCAACTTCGGGGTTTCCTTCATTTCCACACTGATTTGCTCCAAATGGAAGAATTTCTTGCCCAAAATCTCGCAACTTGGATTAACAACTTGGATGGCTCGGAAAAGCTGAATTTCCGGGCTTTCGGCATAAACGCACTATTCACTTTGCGCCGTACCCCGCTGCATTTTCCATTCCTCCATGCCGCGGCAAGATTTTGGAACCCGGCAACACATGTCTTCAGCTTCGCCGGGCAAGAGGTATGTCCTACCTTTGAGGATTTCCAAGCTCTAATGGAATTTGGGCGTAATGAGGAGATCCTGCCCCAACTTCGTTTTGGCCATGCTCGAGCCTTGGGACGAATGTGTGGGCTCCCGATGCCCGATGCTCGTTCTCTGATTTGTGACGGGACACTAGATGTTCCGAGCTTGGTTTGTCGTTTTTCCGAGACTGGTGATCGCGGCGACCATCACTGGCAAGGTTTTCGGCGACACGCCCTCTGTCTATACCTGCTATCTCATTTTCTGTTCGTCTCCGGTTCTGGAGGGCCTAGCGTCCGGTTGATTGAAGTTGCCCAAGGCTTGAAAGAGGGCAAAAGCTGCATTGCCATGATCCTGGCTGAGACACTACTGGGCTTAGACGCCTTTTATCGTCGAGAGACGATCAGATTAGCAGGGAGTCCACTATTACTGCAGGTAATATTTCCCACCCAATCTCACATTTATGTTTGCTCACATCACTCGGCCCTCAGGCTCGGTTTTTCTCACAAAACCTTTTCTCACTTTTTCTCTCATCGTACATCTCTCTATTCTTTATTTTCTCATTTTTCATCCCTCCCCAGGTGTGGTTAATGGACAAACTGAAGGTTGTGGACTCTTGCCCAGCATATTCAGCTCGTGGCTACTTCTTCAGACAACGCCTAGTTGACGCCCTTGATGACGGTTGGTGGTTTGAATGGATGTGCAGTTTGTCCGCAGATCGCATTGCTTGGCGGTGCCCTTGGCTCAATCTCCCAATGATGAGTTATAGCATGACCCGTCAACCCGGGATCCAATTGATTGGTTTGACTCACTGCGTCTTCTACTTTCCATTTCGTATTCTGCGCCAGTTTGGTCATAATCAGACTTGTCCGCCGGAAGGGATAGAGTATCCGGTTACATTCCCGATTCGAGGCGCACAGCTGGCCCGGTATGCCACAGCATGGAGGACGAGAGAACTCTTGGCCCCCGCTCCTGCTTTCAGTTGCACTTTGTCTGATGAGTGCTTGGATTGGCTTAACGAAGAAGCGCAGGAGGGGTCCACTTTGGCATCAGAGGCTTCGACCAGCTCTAGAAGGGGGGCGCAGGGACATTTGACTTGACCATGCCCCGGATTTATTGCTTTATTAGTACTTTCAAGTTTTCTTTATGAATGTAATAAAAGCAACTTCGATTGTATGCAAGAGCAAGAGAACTCTATTTGAAATCAATGAAATTGAAGGTTGTGGTACTGAAAATTTTCCGTTTTGGTCCAGAAATGGTCTTAGTTGTAAAAAGATTTATTTGAACAAAGTCATCTTTTATCAAAACTTTTCAAAACCATTTTCGACATGGATCAGAATTGGACACGCCTGAAATTTGTCACTGAGATGCACAACCCCAGATTCCTGCAATTGGAAAATTGCCCCTAGTTTGAATAGTACCGCGACACTGCACGGCAACGGAAAGTTGCCCCTAGTCTAAATAGCACTGCACCGGAGATTGCGATGAATGCTGATGGACAAAGATGATCAAGATGATCAAATGGACAAAGCTGATCGGGAAAAATGTTTATGGCTGAACTTCAGGATGAAGCTGCCTACGTATCCCAAGGATGGGAATCAAGCCTTACGTAGTTCAGGCCTGGGTTCACTCGAGTATTTTCACTCTCCTTTTGCGCTCTAACTTTTGCCAAGGCCGCTCTTTGCGGGTTTTCAACCTTGCGAGCTCAGCTTTTATATTTTCTAATTTTTTTGTGCTCTGAATTTTGCCTAGGTCGCCCTTCCGGGTTTTCGGCCTAGCGAGCCTCTCAGGGATAATATTTCTTCAGCTTGTCCATGTTGATCGGTTGGGAGAACTCTAGGCCATCTAGGTCCATCAGAACCACAGCTCCACCCGACCATATAGACTTGATGATATAGGGACCAGTCCAATTGGGTCTGAACTTGCCCCTTGGGTCATGGATGGGAGCTCGGTTGTCTTTGAGCACCAAATCTCCTTCCTTCAAATTCCTGGACTTAACCTTCTTGTTGAAAGCCCGGGCGATTCTGCGCTGATAACCTTGGACATGGTACAGTGCTTTCAATCTCCTTTCATCGAAGAGCATGAGTTCCTCGAATCTGCTCTGCTGCCAATCTGCCTCAGCTATCTGACACTCGGCTAATACTCGTAGAGATGGGACCTCAATCTCTATGGGTAGAACAGCCTCCATCCCATATACCAAGGAATACGGAGTCGCCCCGGTAGAAGTTCTAATTGAAGTTCGGTAGCCCCACAGAGCGAACGGCAACTTATCTGGCCAGTCCCGATAGGTTTCCACCATCTTCTGCAGTATGTGTTTGATGTTTTTGTTGGCGGCCTCAACTGCTCCGTTGGTCTGCGGCCGATACGTGGATGACTTATGAAAAGCCACATTATACTTCTCCAGCAAATCAATCACCTCTTTCTTGAAGTGAGAACCATTGTCTGAAATGATCTCGTTCGAGACTCCATAACGGCAGATAATGTTGTTTCTGATAAACTTTGCGACTTGCGAAGCCTTCAACACGGCATAAGATTGGGCCTCGACCCACTTTGTAAAGTAATCTATTGCTACTAAGATATACTCATGCCTATTCGACCCTTCTGAATGTACTCAATCACGTCGATTCCCCATACTGAGAACGGCCATGGTGATGTCATGTTGTATAACTTGGACGGCGGGATGTTCATGCGGTTTGCGTGAATCTGGCATTTGTGGCATCGCCGAACAAAGCCGATACAATCTTCCTCCATGGTAGACCAGTAGTAGCCTTGTCTGAGGATCTTTCGTGCCAGCATCACCCCATTCATATGTGCACCACATTCTCCTCCATGGATGGCCTCCATCAGGCGCTTCGACTCTTCAGATTCCACACACAGCTTGTGCATTCCCAGATGACCTCTTTTGTACAACTTACCCCTGCAGATGATAAACTGAACAGCTATTCTTCTGATTGCCCTCTTGTCTTTGGCGTTTGCCTCGTGGCACGTCTCCTTCTCTAAGAAGTTCCATATGTCGTAATACCAAGGGTTGTTATCCTGCACTTCATCTATGGCAGAGATTGACTCGTAGGCGGGTGCAAATTTCTGGTCAATAATGACTGGTCGCATCCGGACTCCAGATGGGATGTCTATCATAGAAGATAGAGTTGCTAGCGAATCTGCAAACCTGTTGTTCTCTCTCACTAGGTGAGTGAAATTTAGCTTTTCGAACCGAGGAATTAACAAATCCAAGGTCTGGTGGTAAGTCATCATCTTTTCCTCTTTTACTTTCCAGTCTCCTTTCGCTTGAGAGACTACTAGGTTCGAATCTCCAATGACGTCCAATCGCCTTGCCCCTAGTTCTAGGGCAGCTTCTAAACCAAGCAATACAAGCCTCATACTCGCCTCATTGTTCGAGACTTTGAACCGAGCTTAAATGCTAAAGGGATACGGAATCGTCAGCGCTTATCGGAACACCCTATCCCATACCCGTATTGATTCGACGCTCCGTCAAAGTACATCGTCCAAGTTTCATCCTCGATGTGCAGAATATCTTCATCTGGGAATAGGTACTCAACCGCTTCATCCCCTTCAACCGGGTGGTCGGCAAGGAACTCTGCCACTGCTCTCCCTTTTACGGACTTACGCGTCACATACTTGAGGTCGAATTCGAAGAGCAACAGCAGCCAACGAGCTAGCCTACCCGTAAGTGCTGGTTTCTCGAAAAGATATTTGATGGGATCAAGTCGTGAAACCAACATTACAGAGTGAGCTAACAGGTAGTGCCGCAGCTTCCTAGTAGCCCATACTAAGGCCAAACAAGCCTTCTCCAATGGAGTGTAGCGGGTCTCGTAATCCAAAGATCTTTTGCTCGAGATAGTAGATGGCCCTTTCCACTTTATCTTCCGACTCTTCGCGAGCATACTGACCCATTGTAGTTTCAATCATCGACAGATACAATATCAACGGCTTCCGGCTTTGGTGGTGACAACAGGCGGATTCTCAGAGATACTCTTTAATCTGCTCAAACGCACTTGGCATCGGCCGTCCCAATGGAACTTCTTTCCTTTCTGCAAAAGACCAAAAAGTGGTTCACAAGTTAAGGTTAGTTTTGAGATAAACCGCCTTATGAATTGCACTTTACCCAGAAAGCCTCGCACCTCCTTTTCGGTCATTGGTGGTGGCATTTCTAAGATGGCCTTGATTTTAGAAGGGTCGACTTCGATCCCCCTTTGCGTAATCAGAAATCCCAACATTTTTCCCGCTGTAACACCAAACGGACATTTTTGAGGATTCAAATGACCTAAATTCCACGATCCTTTGGAAAAACTTTTGCAAAGGCGGTGTAGTGGCCCTCTCTTTCTTTGGACTTGACAATCATGTCGCCCACATACACCTCAACCTCTTTATGGATCATGTCATGTAATATTGTGGTTGCGGCTGTTGATACGTAGTCTCCCAAAGTTCTTTAGCCCAAATGGCATCACTCAGAGCAATATGTACTTACGGTGGTAAAAGCGATCTTCTCCGGTCTTGGTGCCATTACTATCGATTATAGCACGAAAAGCCATCCATGAACGAAAGCAAAGCATGCCTGCCAGAAAATCTACCAACTCGCCGATATGCGGCAAGGAAAGTCATCCTTGGATCGCTCTGTTCAAATCCGAAGTCTACACATAGCCGATTCGCCATCCTTCTTCGCACCGAACAATGTTGGCCACCAGTCGGGTATTCGGATACCAAAGGAAGCCCGCTCGTCAATTTGCTTGGTGACCTCTTCCTTGATTTTAATGGCCCGGTCAGGCGGATCCTTCGAAGTTTCGTTTGATGTCGGGCCTCGTGGTCAAGAAGGATCCGGTCAGTACAATCTCGGGATCGATTCGTGCATGTCTTCGTAGGACCACGCGAAAACATCTTTGAAATCTTTTAATAAAGCGACTAAGCGCCGCGTTCCGAAGACAACGTGGACCCGATCTGGACCACCGGGTCCTTCTCAAGACTAACATTCACGGTAGTGATTTCATCCATCAAGGGTTTAACAAACCTCTTGCTCTTGCTCAATTAGTCGCTGCAAAACCGGAGGAATTTCGCCCTTGTCGCTTTCATCAAAATTTTGAAAGTCCCGATGGCAATAAACCAAAGGCACAGAAAAGTACTTTAAACCACAGCATTCTCATTCTCATTATGTACTTCCAAACCGCCCAATTCTTCTCATAACAGACTCAAGGAGAAAGAAAAAGACGACCGACAGATCAGGCATCCGGTTATCACCCCAGAATACGGACTCAGACTGACGATTGGAACCCGATTCGACTCACAAGATTCTGGAATCAGATTCGGCCACTACCCGACCTTGTCGCTTGACAAAAATCCTCCTCAGATCGCCAGTGAGGGAGGGTGCGATGGATGCATCCAAAATAGCCGATGGTAGGCCCGCACCGTTTCATCTCCGATCATGGACACCAAGAGTCGCCCCCAAGCACACCTGTTGATCAAAGGATCTGAAAGTAGACAGCCTACCCCATTTCAAACTCAGGTCCGCAGACTCCAATTCCTTGCTATATTCAAATTTCAACTCGGGTTCTGCTCGCTTTTCAAGAACATCATCCCTGATAAGCGCAAGTCGAAGAAAATTTCAAATCCCAGATGCTTTTTCTTTATTTAGCCATGGCTCCTAAAACCACGTATGGGAAGTCCTCCCCCTCCCGGACGAAACGTCCGTTCAGGGTTCCCCGGATGGGCCGATGCATCAATTCAAAAGGTTTCCCCATCTGTTTTGCTTTGGCCCTTCTTGCCATCTCTCTTCCTTTTCTTACCCAATCTTCCTTAGTGGGCAGATAACCCAAGCCGAAGGTATGAGGATTGTGCGGCACTTCGGCCAACGCTGCAATGCCCTTACGGCCGCTCTTCCCTAATCCCATCCCGGGGATGTATTGGAGTTTGTTCATGAGGTACACTGCTTGGGCACTAACATATATCCCTTCATTAGCGGCCATGACATTCTGTACGACCTGAGCCTCAGCTAAGGTAAACCCTGATATGAATACGTCCTCTATGCCATGCTCGATTTCCAGAACAGGCGTGGATACCTCGGGTGGTGGGTGGATCGACGAATTCCCGAAGACGATGGCTACTCCTTTTCCGTAGGGGTATTTCACCATTTGATGCAAAGTGGATGACACTGCCTTTACCTGATGCAGCCACGGCCGCCCCAAAAGCAAATTAAAAGTCGCGGGAACTTCTAGGACGTGGAAATCTATCTCGTGCCGCCCTACCAACCTTTGTCTGCACTTTAACTGCTCCCATTACTTCTCTACTTGTATTGTCGTATGCTTGATAACTTGGGTCATGGTATGAAATCTGCAGCTTCAAGCCAATTGCATACGCCGCCCTTGTCAAGTGACGTTGATGGCGCATCAGATCGACGAGTACCACCCAGATCCATTTATCTCTACATTCCACGGAGATGTAGAGGGGTTTATTGTGATTTCGCCTCAGCGGAAGTTCTTTATCCGAAAAGGTCAACGCCGGGAACCTCCTCCCGAAGACCACCCAACTAGTCGCTCGCGTAGTCTCTATGGAGAGTTTGGCTTTATCCATGGTCACAAAACAACAATGTATTCGTGAGGCCATGAGCTTCCCCAAATGGAAATATCTGCTTGTATCTTTTTCACCGTTTGAGTACGGCTTCCTCTTCGAGCCGCTTCTCCTTTGCTTCTCAAATCTCTGTCCTTCCCCGAGGCCTCCGTTGATCCAAGTGTGGGGTTTGAAATATCGCCCACTCAGGTGTCATGTGGTCAACCTCTCCAAGGTACCAGTGTTATCGGGTTGGTTATTCCCCAATCTTCATCCGTGTGGGCAAGACACAGTCCTCATCTGCCCACCACATTCCATCACGCCGACGACACACCGTCCCCTGTATGATTGTTCTCGTGCTCGCAAGACCTTCCATCCACATGCCCGCAAAGATTCTTGCCTCGTGCACACGCAGCTTCCGCTCCCACATGGGCCTTCGCTCTCCGATTCTCTCTAATCCTCAAAACTTGCTTGTTCTCGACATAGTTGACTGTTCATTCATTTCCAGACTAAAATGTTCCAATCTTGGGCGAATTCTTAACACCGACGCCCCTAAGAATATGCTCGCTCTTGACCTTCCGCCGTCCGCCGATATTCTCATTCCCGCCGAGCTCGCTGCTCAAATTCTCCTACCACATCGGGTCGCCGTCCAACCATCCCGTAGCTTCTATGAATCCTCATAATTGAACCACGAATCGCCGCCCTTCCGGGTATTGGTCGTCAGAAATTGGAGATTGGCCAGTCCTCCCTACGGTTGTTACATCATCGATTCCTCGTCCCTGCACTATCCCCTGATCATGCACAATTCTTCCCTGTTGGCGTTCCATCCCGGGCCTATCTTGGCCTATCAACGATGTAGTCACTGGATCAGATGTCTTCCCATCAGAACTCCCAGATTCCGCAGACTCTGATTCAACAACCCTTTTTCCCTTCGGGGTCTCTTCTCTCCTGTTCTCGGCGGTCACCACTGCTGGCTTAGGTTGGGTTACGGAGATGCCCATCATGCACAAGTCAGTGCAATCGGGGAGGAACACCTCTGGTTTAGGCAAGTGGGTGGGTGTGATATAGACACTAGGGTCATAAGACACGGCCCCAGTATGGGTGAAATTATGTCTTTTAGGTGGAGCTTGGTTATGTGCGGGGAGGATTTGTAGTAACATTGGGCTTCTCGAGGCAAAATCACCCGTTATCAATGAGATCTTGAATCTCATGACGAACCGAAGCACCGACGTATCGTGACCGTCTTTGCTGGTGAAATGCACAATATTTGGCCGTTATGGGTAGGGGAGTTTTTCGGTAGGGCTCCAGGGCCTCAGTGCCCTTTTCTGATCAACACCCCAGAGCTTTGGATAGGGGCATATAGAGTGGAGCGAAAGTTCTGGAGTTTCTGGGTGGGTATTTGGTTGTTTGTGGGTTGCTTCCGGACGCACCGGAGAATGGCGAAGCTGCCGTATTTCTTTGTGGGGGGTTAGTGGTGACCATGCTCACTTCGGAGGTTCTCGTAGCAGATGTACCACTCGGGCCTGCATTAGTGTTGCGGTTGAAGGTCCTTCGGGGTTGCTCCCGATCATTATCAATCCAGCCTTGTTTTAAGGCATCTTCAATCTGCACCCCCATTTCATGTAGGTCAGAAAAAGTGGGAAATGGGACTACTATCATCTTTTGCATCAATTTCTCAGAGATTGCACAATCATCCGAATCTGTCTTTGTCCGAGGCCTCAAGGTCATCATCAAGCCTTGGCCCTCCATCCGTTACGAACTCGAAAAACTCTCCTTAGGCTCTGTTTGTTGTCTCGAGATCACTGGTAGTGATCTCAATCTGTGTGTTGTATGAATACTGCGCGATGAAGGCCTTAGCCATTTCGTCCCAATTTCTCTTAACGTTATCATCTAGCTTAGCATACCATGCGGACGCCACACCTGACAGGGTCCGACCAAATAGAGACAACTTCTGGAGCCTACTGAGGCCCATTGGCCTTAGAACGTCCGAAAACAGTCTTAAGTGTACCATGGGGTCCCTGCACCCATCAAATCGATCAATATGAGGCATTTTGAATTGGCGGCAACACACACAAGGCCAAGGTAACCATCTTCAATATCGGGATAGTCTTGACCCCTTGGGATCTCTTGAATAACTTTTCAAGCTTGCTCAATTTGAGTGCAGGATCACCTCGAACTCAAAGGAGAGTCCCAGATTGGTGGGTGTTTTGATAGGCGAGGTTGAATTTGAGGTAGGGTTGGAGGTGGGGGTGGTCCCGTGGGCAGCTCAGACGCTCAACATTGGTTGTCTCCCGACGCTGGGGAACTCCCGGGGAAGGAGCTTGATGCGGCAGATGTCTTTGGTTGCTCCACCGCAATGGTCTTCGCCGTTCTCTCACAATCAGGCTCTGTTCTGGCGAATCTGACCGACGGACATCCTGCTGATTGCTTATGCTCTCTTGAAGGTGGCGCACCATCTCCTCCAAACTAGCCATATTATCCTCGCTCGTTGGATTATCGTATATATTCCTCTTCACAGGACACAAAACCCCGATCTACCGAGCATGTGGGTAGACAAAGCCCTCTCGAATCGATCATTGTCTTGATGTCCTTCGCCTTCGACCTCGCTTAGTAACCGGGGTAGTGAGTAGTACACTAGTTGTCCGCTCATCGATCCTCGGATCAAGGAGTCGACGGCCTCGACCCAGGTGCTTGGGGATATCTATCGCCGGTAGCAATCGTGCTCAAATACCCTAATATAAAAGATAAATAAAGCGATAAATAAACAGACAATCGACAAGATAACGGCGTAAAATAAATAAACACACAACACACGATTGGGATTATAATATATAGCCAAACCCGTACACTGCTTTCAAACACCGTCATCGCTTTCAATCTTCGCTTCAAAGTCTGAATCGGATACCCACAGATAACTGATTCTCAACAACACTGTTGTCGGTGCCCTCAGGCTTGATGCCTAATCTTGCAAACTGATACACGTATTTCCCTGTAGAGACACACTCCAAAAGCACATAGCATGTAAAAGAGAGCCAATACACCCCTATGTTGGGGTAGGGTTTCCCTGTCCTATTTTGTCAGGAGCTAGGGTTTCACTATGCACGTAGCGGTTTTAAACAACCTATAATCGGGTAAGCAACCTGTCCTAGTTTGGAATGGTCACTATGGATTCAAATATGCACTAGGTCGAATGGTCGAAAAGGGTGCCCCGGTAAAACCGGAGTTTGTGTTCTCATACTGGCAGAGCCCGCAACCGGTCAGCCTTATGGTCATGCCTTGACAAGACAAGCCTCCGACAAACCGCTCAGGAATAGCAGATGGCCAACACGGTGTCCTAGGCGCACCAATGCACATGCAATGCAAAGAAACACATATGTGTAGTCAAAACAGGATATCACGAGTTCGAGTCAAGCTCTCCAAACTCCCCAGCAGAGTCGCCAGAAACTGTAGCACATCCGCGGGGGACCTCGGCTACAGTTCTGAGTCCCTTTTGTGTCGCGGTTCTAAATCTTGAACCAAAGAGTCCAAATCCGGCAAATCGTTTGAGAAAACAGATTTTTTTTGAAAATTAGTGCCAAACATGGACTGCTTTGCCAGATTACAGAGTCGCCACCTAAATATTTTAAAATGGGAAATTTAGGAAACCCTGACTCGGTGCCGAAGGCCACATGTCCGTCATCACCAAAGTGGTCTTGGCTCGGGAGCTCGGGTACGATCGGGGAAGGTCATTTATGAGCACTTTCGCCCATTCAAGACCGGCCTCTACTAACCGTGATATCCGTTTTTGAAAACTTTATGCGTTCTTATTCCGGTTATTAACCTAGGATTGCTATGTGATGCGCACAACACAAAAGTATAGACTAGATTGCCTAACTTGGAAATAAACATTGCATATCCGTTTTGTCTCGAAAAACGTGTCAAATTTTGCTACTCGCAAGTAGGCTAAAATACGGATTTCAATGAATTGTACCAACTCAGGCAATCCAACCTCCACCCACAGGCATTCAAACAGTTTATCTCACATAAGCACTTAGCCGCATGGTAAGCATACTGTCATGGCAACATTCACACGCATGTGGTATGCTAAAGCATAAATACTTACATCGTACTCCGTGCCGAAAACAAAAACCCGGTTAGCAAACATGCATGACCTAGTTCATGTTAAGTGGCTAATGCGCCGCATACAGGGATGTAATCTAGAGTAGGCTCGGCTAACCCTAAACATGACATGTGAAATGTGCGAGTAGCATGTATTCAATTTGGAATTGAAAATTGCAATGCAGTTTGTATGATGTACCGAGCCCGGTGCATGTCGACAAATGCATGAATGCACGCATGCATTGCATAAGGTATGCTAAAATAAGTGTGCCCTAATCTACCATCATAAGCAAGTAAATAAAAGGGAGAAAGAAGTGGGGATTGGAAGACATACACCCACTCACACACACTTATTACAAATTTGCCCTCGCTCGGAGGGACCGAATAATAATACAGTCCAAAGAATAAATGAATAAATATTACAAATTCTAGTTACTGAATAAATAAATGTGAAATAAAAGGGGGCCACAGCCCCTCGCCTCGGAATGCACGAATGATGCATGTTCGATGTCCGCCTTGCCCGAGAACCCGCACCATGCCTCTGTTGACTCTGCTCCTGCTGCCCTGCCTCTCCAAAAATTCCCAAAGTAACCAGAGAACCTTCCTTGCATGCTGATGAGTACCACCGGCCGGAAGAAATTACCACCGGCTGTTTATGGTGGACACCGGCTGCAAAATAGTATACCGGCCAGAAATAAAGTGCCGGTCGGCACAAAATTCCTGCAGAAGACAGTTTGACAGCAGCAGCAGGAAGCAATGCATGGCATGGGTTTTTAGGCATATTTATGCACGGCCATTGCCTCCTATCATGTTTGGGAGCTCAAGGAAGTATGACTCTTGGTTCTTGGGCCATCAATTATGCATATTGATGCATGATGGCCTAAGGAACCAAGTTTGCATTTTAATGGTAATGCATGCAACACACAAATGAGACCAAAACCTTATCATGCATAGATCAAAGGTCTTGGTGACCAAGAGTTGAAACAAGTTGCACCACTTGTAGTGTGAACTTCCCTCAACCCTTATGCTTGGTTTGACCACCCCAAACCAAGTAATGCAATGCATGTTATGCGAACATGACTCCATAACACAATCCAATGCTAAAATGCCAACATGCTAAATGTAATGCAACATGCAAAGTGCAAATGCAATGTAAGCGTGGACAAATCAAACATAGGCTCATCATGCTATAACACTTAATGAAACAAGTACGCAACAAACATGACGCAAGCATACAATGGTGGATTTTACTACAATGGGGCGGCCCTCAGATCTCCCCAAAACAGTGGCAAAAGGTGCCCCAAAACATGAGCAAAATGCTATACAAGCATGCAAGTAAATAGGCCCAAAACCAAGGGCACCAAAGAGAGCACCTAACTACCATCAATATGACCACCCATGGCACATGTTAGACAACCAAAAACAGTTTCTTAGCATGAAAAATTACGCTAATCCTTATATGGCAATCCCAAAATGCCTTGAAACATGGAAGCATGCAAATGGCCTATTCCTAGGCATAACATTACAACATTTCAAAGCATGAATGAGACGGTAAATGGAAACTTATAGGCATGATATAAGGACTGAAAGGTGGTCTAAAATGACGCCAAATCATGAGATCAAGGTAGGCTAAACATGCTAGGGGGCTTACACATCCAAGGCTTACAAGCCAATCAAGCAAGACAACAATACCAAACATGCCAAACATGGCAAAACAGTGGCCAACAGCCCTTATACATAGCAATATGATGCTAATGTCCTCATGGAACTATGCTAAAACATGCAAAGAACATGGCTTAGATGCATGGCATACTTTTAAGCATAAGAGAGCATTTCAAAGCAAGTATGAGAGACATGCTAAGGGTCATAAATCCGACCAAAAACAGAGGTTAAACATGCTCCAAAACACTAAAAAAAAACTCTGAAACAAAGCTAAAACCAACCATGCACACATGCTACTTTTTAGGTCATAAAAACAAGGCAAACAAGGGACAAAGGGGAGAGGGGTGTCTCTCCCCTATATGAGACTTGAAACCATCTTCCTCACCACTGAAAACCCACTGGTTTTCAGTGGTGAGAAGACCAAAACACCAAGTAAACAAAGCCTTAAGAAAAGAGGGCTAAAATGGCCAAAGCCAAGCCTAAGAAGGTGAGTTTTCACTCAAATCAAAAGGTGACCTTAATGAATGTTCTTGAGCAAGTAAAAACAAGATTTTTTTTATGTTATGCACAAAGCTTAAATCACAAAACAAAAGGGGTAGAAACTAGTTGCAAGAATGGGGAATCTAAAGTAATGTTCTTACCCTTGAAGATCCTTTGAAGAATGAAAGGTCCAGCCCTCTTTTAGTGATCAAAACCAGTCCAAGATCACACAAAACAACCCTCCAAGCTTCCCAATCTCGGATTAAGGTGTAGTAGTGTGTGTAATGGTGCAAAAGTAAGGTGAAATCACACTTTTTGGTCCAAAAATACACACACAAGAGGAGAGAGAAGGAGATATAGATATATATGTATGTATAAGCTCTGGTTTTGCCCTTTCAATCTCTAACCTTGATCCAAGAGGAGAAGCCTTGCTTATATAAGCAAGCAAAGCTTACAAGCTAAGCCAACTAAAGGCTCATCCCTCCATACACGTGTATGGAGGGGAGAAAAAGGTGATAAAGCTGTTTGAAAATATCTCAGAAAGCAGCTGTAAAGTGGTCGGCAGGGCAAAATGGTAATTTTGCCAAAAAGAGTGCTGACCGGCACAAAATGGTGCCGACCGGCACAATATAGTGCCGGTGGCCTCTAGCCACAGCCGGTGGTATGTGGGGATGCCTCAGAAGGCATTCCCTGCCCCTCAAAGGCAAAACACAAGTGTTTGGTGTAAAACCAAACACAAAACAGTCAAGTTCGGAGGTCCTGAGGCAAGGCGCGCGAGCCGAGAACTCCGGGAACTCCGAACAAACACAAACATGGATAATCACCGAGTGTTCCAACGGTGACGTCCAAGTCTTGAGGACGGTCAAAAATGGGGTGTCTACACTAGGTTAAACCTAATATAACTTGCCAAAAAGAAAAACGCGGAAAGGATTGCCGCGCGGCGAAGAGCAGAGGCCATTCGATCTAAAGTGCCACCTGCCACCAAATCTCAGCCCTCCCTGCCTGTTGTTGAATCTCAACCTTCCTTGCCTATTATTGAGGAGGAAACGGCAAAAAATTGAAGTGCCGAGTTCGAGGTGGTTGTGCAGGCCGATCAAAAGGTTGAGCAAAGGGCAAAGAAGCGTTCTGCTGAGGTCGAAGCCAGCTCAGAAGAAAACCGTGCCGAAAAACGGCCTCATTTAGAGGAATCGGATGTGATTGTACCTTTTGTCATTCAACCGAAGATAAAAAACACGCCGATCTCCTCTGATGCTTCAGCAATTAAAGACCCAGCCGTCGCACTCAGCATGGCTATGTCCGTCTCATTGCCGGCTGACAAGGTGGCTTTCCGAACGGAGCCGGATCTGCTGGCAATAGCGCTAGCCGCTCAATCGGCTCTCCTGGTATATACCTTGACTTTGTCTTTCCCTTTTATACAAATATTGTTTTGTTTTTAATTTCCTGTTTTGCAGATGGTCGAGAGAATAGCCGAGATAGGCCGTCGCCAGCATGACACCGTCGAACGACTCGGACGTTTACAATCGGAGGTAGAGGAAGCAGGGTCGATTTCGAAGCGGCGAGGGCAAAAATGAAAGCCACGAGGGCCAAGGCCGAGATGGAGAGGGCACAAAATGCGGACCAGTTGAGATCGGCCGCCAAGAAGAGGGCAGACGTGAGCGAAGACGCGCTCAAGTTAGCCCAAGGGGCGATATCCAAACTGAAGACTGAATTGGAAGAATTGAAGAAGGCAAAGGAAGAAGCCAACTCCAAGGCTTCCAAAGCATACGAGGCCGAGCAAAGCGCCACTCTAGACAATTATGTGGAAAAAGTCCCTAAATTTGAAAATTGGGGATTCAAACACGGCTGACTCAAAGCCCTTGCTGTTGCTGATGTGACATTGGCTATGCCAATTCTATATGAGCAAGTGGATGTTGAGCCGCTAGAGTCTGACTCCGAGAATTAATTAGGGCGACACTTTTTGTTACAGCTTTTTGTTTCAGTAGTTTTTATGTATTGCTACAGTTTAAGTTTTTTGTTAGGTATTTTCATGCAAACTTGTAGTTTTTTATTTAGTAGTTTTCACATGTAAAATGACTACAATTTGTGCCCAATTTACTAATGAAAATGTTCTTTGTACTTTGCTATTATTTGTACTTAATTTTGCTATTGATGAATGGTATTGTTTTTTGCTATTTTGGATAAAACGTTCATGTATACTTGCCGATTAGATAACTAGGTGTAGACACCCCATTTTGACCGGCCCTAAGACTTGAGCGCTTTCTTTTGATTACCCGATGATGACAATTAGAATGTGTTTCTCACAGAATTCTCAGTAAAAGAAATGGAATTTGAACTTTAATCCCAACCTTCACCATTATGCCCAAATTATTTTAAAATATTGAATATTTCATTAATTTAGTATTTTTGTAATTTTTCATAATTTTATGTGTTTGTTCATATTTTTAGTGTATTTTATATAAAAGAAAATAATAAAACAAATTATGTTATGTGTTTAAAATTATTATATTATATATTTAGTATGTTATATAAAAATATATTAGTATATTATATGTTTAGTATTTTGGTATAAATTATATATTTTAGATATTTTATATATATATATTATATTATATATATTATAAAATAAAAATAATAAAAAAATATGTCGGCAGCCGACATCAATTAGGCAGCGCACATATATATATATATTATTATATTTATATTATTATATTATTATTATTATTATATTATTATATTAGTATTATTTTATTATTCTTTTATGCCTATATAAAGGCTAATCAGGGAGAGTTTTGGGAGGATTGGGGAGGAGAGGAATTCTGGGATGATTCAAAGAGAGAAAATTCTGTGAGGGAGTTTTGGAGGAGGACGATTCTGGAGAGGCAAAATTCTGAGGGAGGGAATTCGGAAAGAGAGCATTCTATGAGAAGAATTTTGAGGGAGAGAAAGAGTCTGAAGAGTGATATTTTTATTTTATCAATACGCCATTCAAAAATCAATCACTAAAGTTATAATTCCAAATTTTGGATTGAGAATTGAGAAACACATTCCACAGACTTGAGAGTAGTCAAAAGAAAGTTTGTGACTCAGAAAAGTCATCATTTCCCCAAAAGGTGAATTTTCGTAAATTTTCATTTAATTTAAAAATGTGATATAATTTGTTTAAATACTTTATTTACCTCGTTTTACATCGCCTTAATGGGATGGCTGCACCACTGCACCACCTACATATCTGCTGTAATTTAAATATGGTATATAAATTGTTGTAATTTATTACTTTAATTAAATATCCCGGCGGTGAATAGTAACCTCCGGTGAATAATAGCACCTCCGGTGAATAGTAACCTCCGGCGGTGAATAGTACCTAATTTGTTTAAATACTTTATTTACCTCGTTTTATATCGCTTTAATGGGATGGCTGCACCACTGCACCACCTACATATCTGCTGTAATTTAAATATGGTATATAAATTGTTGTAATTTATTACTTTAATTAAATATCCCGGCGGTGAATAGCAACCTCCGGCAGTGAATAGCACCTCCGGCGGTGAATAGTAACCCCGGCGGTGCATAGTACCTAATTTGTTTAAATACTTTATTTACCTCGTTTTATATCGCTTTAATGGGATGGCTGCACCACTGCACCACCTACATATTTGCTGTAATTTAAATATTGTATATAAATTGTTGTAATTTATTACTTTAAATAATCTATCCCGGCGGTGAATAGTAACCTCCGGCGGTGAATAGTAACCCCGACAATGAATAGTACCTTCGGCGGTGAATAGTAACCCCGGCGATGAATAGTACTTCCGGCGGTGAATAGTAACCCCGGCTATTTAATTTTGCTCGCTTTATTATATGCTATTTAGGGGGCTGTTTAATTTATTTCAACGATTTATGTTTTAAATATCAAGTTTGTTTGTACTAACCAATTAATCAATTTCACATAATCATCTCTGCAACATCCCTCAATTCTTTGCTTATTTCGATTAAAAAGTTATGAAAAATTAAGATTGTGATTCAAGTATAAGAAAGGAACTCTTCCATGCTTAATGGTTTAATCTCTTAGGAGGTTCATTACCAAAGGTATAAAACGCTCTATACTTAATGGTTTAATCTCTTTGGAGATTCATTACCAACGGCATAAAACGTTTTATACTTAAGAGATTCATTACCAAAAGTATACAACGTTCTATGCTTACTGATTTAATCTCTTAGGGGATTTACCACCAAAAGCATAAAACGTTCTATACTTAACGGTTTAAATTCTTTGGAGGTTCACTACCCCAAATGTATACATGTTCTTATACTAAAGCACAATCTTTCATTTTTCATTTCTCTTTATTCATCAGTGTGTTGACTTTTAAGGGACTAATTGACCCTTGGAAATCACTAAGGAAAGTGTCATTATCACTTATCATCAAGTTTGGATTTTAAGTCATTATCACTCAAGTTTGGGTTTTTCTAAGTCATTATTACTCTTTTGAGTTTGACTAGTCCTTGTTGCACATCTTGAGTTTGATTTGAAATCCCTAACTTGTAAATAAGTTTGACTCTTCCTTTGTGATTTCCTCTTAAGAAAATAAGGTTTATTCGGGTTAAGTCGACACTGATTTTCCTTTATTGCATTTCAGACTTAGTGGATGTAAATATCACTTTTGCACAAACAGGAGAAAATATAAAGAAATGGACAGGTAATAAAAAAGGCTAATAAAATTGGTTAAAATTGGATTACAACCAACATAAAGAACCAATATGATTAATTGAATTCGGTCGGACGTTATACCGAATTTATTGTGTCAAGGCTTGCCTTACATTAATTATTGTAATAAATTAGACAGCCCCTTTCATTTATTATTCATTCGGTTTTGTACTAATTATTTATTCGGATACTTGGACATTCGGACCCTCCTGCGTGAGGGCGCATTTGGACATTCAGACCCTCCTTCGCGAGGACAAATTTGTAATAATGTGTATGTCTTCCAACCCCACGTCTTTCTCCCTTTTATTTACTAGCTTATGATGGTTAGATTCGGGACATCATGTTTAATTTAGCATTTTCCATGATTTGCATTCATCCGTTTGCATGCATAAAAGTTCGGCTCATCATATTATTCAAATGTCAAATTCAAACTCTTTACTTGAATACATGCTCTATCACGCCTTGAATTGACTCGCATGCCATGCTAGTAGCCGAGCTTATTACTTGCACGTTGTATGTGTTGCATTAGCCATATCGCATTAATTAGGATCATGCATGTTTTTCTAACTATTTACTTTCTTTTGACTCGCCTTCGAACATAAGGTAAGTTTTTATGCTTTAGCATATTGCATAAGTGTAATTGCTGTCATATCAAACATACTACCATGAGGCTAAATGCTTACTTGATATACCTGTTTGAATGCCTGTGGATGAAGGCTAATCACTTAAATTGGGATACTTTGATTCATGTATATATGAGATCACCATTTTCAGTGATACATATTCAAAACATTTTTTAAAACAAACATGGAATCAAACGTTCCAACTTTTTGTGAAATTAGTCTATACTTGTATGTTACATATAGAACAAGAGCATATATTGTACATAAAAATCACATCATGATTAGTAGAGGCCGATCTTTGATCGGGTGAGTGGGGTGTTCAATTATTGACCTTCCCCTCTCATACCTAAGTTCCCGAACCAAGACACTTTGGTAACGACGGACTAATGGCCTTTGGCACGAGTCATGGGTTTCCTAAATTTCCCAAAATAAATATTTAGGTGGCGACTCTGAAATCTGGCAAAGCAGTCCATTTTTGGCATTTGATTCAAACATCGATTTTTCAAAAACAATTGCCGGATTTGGACTCTTTTTGTGTTTCCACTGTTTCACATTGCACTTGTGAAATCAGATTCAGAACCAACACACAAGTAGAGTCCGAACTGTACGGGCTATTTCATTCTTCAGAAAGGGGGCGCGAAAAGCCGAGCTACACTAGGCAATCTAATTTATCCTCGTTGAATAGCCGATCAGATTACTGAATCTGCCCTTGCCCCAGCCAATGCATGAACTGCAAAGAGCCGAATACTAATGGTTCATGGAGTGGCTATGCACAGATCGATCGGCTTCGGGCTTAGATGCTTGGTCGATCAGATTAATAAATCTGCCTTTACCCCAGCCAATGCATGAAGTCCAAAAAGCCGAATACTAATGGTTCATAGAGTGGCTGTGGCACAGATCGATCGGCATTAGGCTTAGATGCTTGGCCGATCAGATTGATAAATCTGCCCTTGCCCCAGCCAATGCATGAACTCCAAAGAGCTGAATACTAATGGTTCATGGAGTGGCTGCGGCACAGATCGATCGGCTTCGAGCTTAGATGCTTGGTCGATCAGATTAATAAATCTGCCCTTGCCCCAGCCAATGCATGAACTCCAAAGATCCGAATACTAATGGTTCATGGCCTGGTTGCGGCGCACGTCGATCGACATCAGTCTTTTGGAGTTTAGCGTTAATGAAATAGCCTCGGGGGCGCTGCAAGCACTAGAAATAAATGGGGTAGACTCTTCGCGCCAGTGACTCCACTTATTGTATCCAGACTGAATTTAAAACAATTTGTTGCGTAAGGTTAGATAAGGGCGAATGTCAAATAAACTGTTCTTCAACAGCAGAGGAGAAGCGCGAACATTGGCTAAGCTTGTCATTGAAATAAATAGCAGCAGCGAACCCACCCGTGCAAGAGGTAGGACGTCCAAGGAACGGGAAAAACGTCAGCCTCCAAGTCGTCGAAGTAGATCACCCCGAAAGGAAAAACAGCAACAAGGAAGCTCCCCACGACCGCGACCGAGAAATGAGGCCGACGCGACGCCGCGACCGTTGAGTTTTGTGGTTTTTGTGGGGAATAAACCGATGACAGAGGCGGACTCCATTGTCAACGACGCAGGTGTAGCGGTCGAGTTCGCTCGACAGATTTTTCCACCAGAAATCCAGCATCCGATGGTTAGTTGATAAGATTTTGAAGTATTTCGAGAGGGCATCTACGGAGCGGTGAAAGGGCTATATACCTCTTATGAAGTCGGCATGCGCCTGCGCACCGCGCGACGAGAAATAGAGAAAAAGGACGAACGAATTTGAACCTTGGAGGCTCGTGCGGAGAAGGCCGAGCATGAGCTTAGGGAACTTAGGAAGGCTCAAACCACCGAGCCGCGTGCGCCAGGTCAATCTAACCCGATCGTCAAGGAGAGAGTGACCTAATGGATATTAAGTCACGCGATCGCTGATCGGGATAAGGCAAGCATGCTTGCCGTGGAAAATGCAAGGACCATGGGTTATGAGAAAGGCTTCCATGACGGACGAAGAGTCAGGATAGACAAGACCAAGGAGAAACTCGCAGAGGAGGTGTGCCGATGCGAGAATCGGGGCTTTAAGCACGGGTGGATTAAGGCTCTCCAAGCCTCAGAGGCACTCCAAGGAGCAGGTATCAAATCGGTGTCGCCATTATATCATCGTCACGACTTTCCTTTTGACGCTTTCGAAGTTGAGAAGAGCGATGACAAAGGCGATGCCGAATAGAACTAAACATATATTGTAAACGTTCCAACACAGATTGGGCGTTAGCTATGTATCTATTGGATAGTTTAATAAAATATTTATTTTAAATGTTTGTGTTTGATTTTGAATGTTTACATGCCTAATTAGGCATCTCGTTTCGAATGTTTGCATATTTTAATTGTTTATACAGTTGCGCCGGTCCAACTTATTCAAGCATTTCATTTTCAATGTTTGTATGCTTTTAAAGCGTAAACGATTTTTGCCAACTCAGCTTAACAAAACATTCCACTTTGAATATGTACATGCTTTAACCTTCGTCGTGAAGGGCGCTCCGAATCCGGAGCCGTATTCGGCCCAGACGTGTGATGCACAACTGGGGCTCCGGATTCGAAGGCTCTTTGTGATATCTTTGAAGGGCACTCTGAATCCGGAATATTAATTGGCCCAAATGAGTTATGCATGACTGATGCTTCGAATTCGGAGGCTTAATCGGCTCAAAGGTGTCATACAGCGATGGGGCTCCAAATCCGAAGACTTAATTTGGCCAATCGTGATATCCATGAAGGGCGCTCCAAATCTGGAGGCTTTATCAGCTCAAAGGCGTCTTGCGCCGATGAGGCTCCGAATCCGGAGACTGGCCAATCGTGATATCCACGAAGGGCGCTTCGAATCCGGAGGCTTTAATCGACTCAAAGGCGTTATGCGCCGATGGGGCTCCGAATCCGAAGACTAGCCAATCGTAATGTCCACGAAGGGCGCTCCGAATCCGGAGACTTTATAGGCTCAAAGGCATCTTGCACTGATGAGGCTCTGAATCCGGAGACTGGCCAATCGTGATATCCATGAAGGGAGCTCTGAATCTGGAGACTTTATCGACTCAAAGACGTCTTGCGCCGAAGAGGCTCTGAATCTGGAGACTTTGGCCAATCGTGATATCCACGAAGGGGGCTCTGAATCAGGAGGCTTTATCCGCTCAAAGACGTCTTGCGCCGATGAGGCTCCGAATCTGGAGACTTTGTTTGGCCAATCGTGATATCCACGAAAGGCGCTCTGAATCTAGAGGCTTTATCGGCTCAAAGGCGTCTTGTGCCGATGAGGTTCCGAATCCGGAGACTTTGGCCAATCATGATATCCACGAAGGGCGCTCTGAATCCGGAGGCTTTATCAACTCAAAGGCGTCTTGCGCCGATGAGGCTCCGAATCCGGAGACTATGGCCAATCGTGATATCCACGAAGGGCGCTCCAAATTCGGAGGCTTTATCCGCTCAAAGGTGTCTTGCGCCGATGAGGCTCTAAATCCGGAGACTTTGTTTGGCCAATCGTGATATCCACGAAGGGCGCTTCGAATCCGGAGGCTTTATTCGCTCAAGGCGTCTTGCGCCGATGAGGCTCCGAATCCGGAGACTTTGTTTGGCCAATCGTGATATCCACGAAGGGCGCTCCGAATCCGGAGACTTTGGCCAATCGTGATATCCACGAAGGGCACTCTGAATCTGGAGGCTTTATCCGCTCAAAGGCGTCTTGCGCCGATGAGGCTCCGAATCCGAAGACTTTGTTTGGCCAATCGTGATATCCACGAAGGACGCTCCGAATCCGGAGGCTTTATCGGCTCAAAGGCGTCTTGCGCCGATGAGGCTCCGAATCCAGAGACTTTGTTTGGCCAATCGTGATATCCACGAAAGGCGCTCTGAATCCGAAGGCTTTATCGAAACACTTTTGAACTGGATTTTGTAGTGAGTAAACAGGAATCTTTACATTACAAAAGTGGAATGTGTACATGGTGAACCATTCAAAACTAGTATCATTCGCCACAGGCCGAGTTCAATGATAGAATTTACGCAAGTGCGTTGAATTCCAAGGCTGTGGCAGACTCCTTCCGGACATGTCTTTGAGCCGATATGCCCCTACTCCTACGATTGAATCGACCTGATAGGGGCCGTCCCAATTAGGACTCAATTTTCCATCAGCCGGTTTTCTGGCAGCTGTAAGTACTTTCTTCAAGACCAACTCTCCTGGTGTGTAGCGACGCAGATGAACACGTTGATTGTACGACTTAGCAAGCTGTTGCTGGTATCGTGCCATGGACGCAAGGGCACGGTCTCTTCGTTCTTCGATTAGAATCAAATCCAAAGCCAGCATCATGTCATTTCGACCTA
Source organism: Camellia lanceoleosa (assembly GCA_025200525.1). NCBI lineage: Eukaryota > Viridiplantae > Streptophyta > Magnoliopsida > Ericales > Theaceae > Camellia > Camellia lanceoleosa. Next base: position 44,998,261 of record CM045772.1, read on the forward strand.
TATCAAAAACTTGCGATTTCAGGGTTGGTGGCCGATCTCCAGGGGTATGATCGCCTGCGTTCCAAAGCATAAAGCAAACGGCATTTCTCTAGTAGATCGCCTCGGCATAGTTCGATGAGCCCACAATACACTCGGCAATTCTTCGACCCATTTGCCTTTAGCTTTCTCCAGCCTCTTCTTGATGCCGTCCAAGATAGATTTGTTAGAGGCTTTGGCTTGACCATTGCTTTGGGGGTAAGCCGGCATGGAAAAGTAAGGTCGGATAACATACTTGCTGCACAGTTCTCGATAGACGCCACAATCAAATTGGGTGTCGTTGTCTGAGATAAGAGCTATTGGAATGCCGAATCGTGTTATAATATTTCTCCATACAAAGCGCTTAACATCATCATCTCGAATGTGCATTAATGCCTCCGCTTCGACCCATTTTGTGAAGTAATCTGTTGTGACGATCAAGTATCGCTTGTTCCCTGGGGCCCTCAGAATTGGTCCTACGATATCAAGTCCCCACTAGGCGAGCGGCCAGGGACTGGTGATAGAGCTTAAGTCTTCAGCAGACAGATGGGTTAACGGGGAGAACTTCTAGCACTGTTCGCATTTTTTCACATAACATTCGGTATCAGTTCTCATTATCTGCCAATAATACCCCTGGGTTATAGCTCGATGGGCCAAAGAGCGCCCGCCAGAATAGGCACTACAACTGTCTTCATGTATTTCAGTCAGAAGCTCTTCGAGTTTGTCCGAGTGTACACATTCCAGGTATGGACCAGAAAGGGATTTTTTATAAAGCTTTCCTTGCGGATCCAAGTAGTATCGCAGGGCTTTGTTTCGCAGCTTGTGCGTTTCTCTCTTGTCCACTGGGAGCTGTTCGGAAGACAGGAATGTAGCAATGGGGTCCATCCAACTCGGTCCTGACTCTATGACATTGACCTAGATTTCCTCCGAAGGGCCAATGCTTGGCTCCGGGATGAAACCTACTTTGATGGTCCGTTTAATCTCTGAGTTAATGGCGGAGACTAGGCAAGTTAGGGCGTCAGTATGTGTGTTCTGATCACATGTTATCTGATTCAATTCATGATGGTCAAATTTTGCCAGCAAGGCGCTAGCCGATTTCATGTAAGCCGCCATACGGTCATTTTTGGCCACGTACTCCCCCTTTAGCTGATTGATCACTAGTTTTGAATCGCAAAATACCAGCAAACGCCGAGCACCCAGAAGATGTGCATTCTGTAAACCAGCCAGAAGGGCTTCGTATTCGGCCTCGTTATTTGATGCTTCGAAGCCGAGTTTTACGGCCTGCTTAATTATTGCGCCGTCTAGAGCCATGATTACTACTCCGGCTCCACTTCCCCGTTGATTGGATGATCCATCACAATACAATTTCCAAATGTCCCCAACATAAATTCTCTAGTTCGGCTTAGGCCGAATTTCAACAGACGTGAAGTCAGCAAGACCCCTAGTGAATTTGGCCACAAAGTCGACAAGCACCTGTCCCTTGATGGAGGTTCTAGGCAGAAACTGAATATCGTACTGGCCGAGTTCAAGAGCCCACTTTGAAACGCGCCCTGATGCTTCTACACTACAGAGTACCGACCAGAGGGGGTGGTCCTTTAGCACCCTGATGGTATGCCCCTGAAAGTAATGCATCAGCTTTCTCGCTACCATGACGAGGGCTAGAATGAGTTTTTCCAACGGAAGGTAGCATGTTTCGGTGTCAACCATTGCCTTGCTCACATAATACACTAGTCGCTACTCCCCCAGCTCTTCCTTTATTAATACGGTGCTGACGACCCGGTCAAAAACTGCCAGATACAAAATGAGCGGGTCACCTGCCGAAGGCGTTGTCAAGAGTGGAACTGATCAAAGGTAGGTCTTGAGGCCGTTGAAAGCGGCTTCACACTCGGCGGACCATTCAAAAGCCTTGCCTTGCTGCAGCGTATGAAAGAATTGTCGGCAACGGTCCGTGGAACGACTGATGAACCTGTTGAGTGCGGCGGCCATCCCCATTAACTTCTGAACTTCCTTGACCGATCAAGGGGAGCCAAGTTCCAGGATTGCTGTGATTTGCCTTGGGTTGGCTTCGATTCCTTGGTGGTTGACAATGTAACCCAAGAATTTTCCAGAGCCGATCCCAACTACACATTTGGAAGCGTTCAGCTTCATTCCATATTTGCATAGAATGCTGAATGTCTCTTCCAGATCGGCTATATGATTCTTCTCTTCTTTGGACTTGACCACCACATCGTCAATGTACACTTTCATAGTGTGGCCGAGTTGCTCCTTGAACATGGTGGTGACTAGTCTTTGGTAAGTTGCCCCTGCATTCTTCAGTTCAAAAGGCATAACCTTATAGCAATAGGTTCTTCTTGGGGTGAGGAATGCAGTTTTGTCTTGGTCCTCCGGATGCATGGCAATTTGATGGTAGCCTCTGTAGGCATCGAGGAAGCTCATACGTTGATGACGTACTGTAACATCTACAAGTTGGTTTATCCTAGGGAGAGGAAAACAATCTTTGGGGCAGGCTTTATTTAGGTCCATGAAATCAACGCAGACTCGTCAAGTCCCATTTTTCTTCTTCACAACCACAGTATTAGAGAACCATGTAGGGTAGGTCACTTCCCTGATTGCCCCGTCGTCAAGCAACCGGTCAACCTCTTTAACAACGGCGGCAGTGTGCTCTGCGGCTGATCGCCGGTTTTTCTGAATGATCGGCTTGCATTTAGGGTCAACATTTAAACGGTGCTGCGAAACAAACGGATCTACACCCGGCATCTCATATGGAATCCACGCAAATACATCAAGGTTGTCGAGCATGAAGGAAATTAGCTGCTGTTTGTCGGCTTGATTCAGGGAGGCGTCGACCATGAAGAACCTGTCTGGGTTTCCTTCGATTTCAACTCGATCTAGGGCTTTCGTGGCCTTTTCATTTGGGAGCCGCCCAATATCGTCGAGGCTTTCCCGATCCGTCAGCTCAATAGAGTTCACTTGCAACTCTTTTGGCATTTTTTCAGTAAGGAGATAACATGCTTGTGCCGATTTCTGCAAGCCACAGATTTGCTCAATGTCGCGTTCTGTCGGGAAGCGTAGCAGCTGATGATAGGTGCTTGGCACAGCCTGCATAGTATACAACCAAGATCGCTCCATGATGAGATTATACGGCGATGGCAGCTTGACGACCAAGAATTCCATATCCACTGTTCGAGAGCCTGCTCGAACGGGTAGTGTGATTTTCCTCAACGGGTATTCTGGATTGGCGTTGAAGCCGAATAGTGGATAAGGAGCCAGAGAGAGATCCGATTCGGAGAAGCCGAGTTTGGTGAATGTCTTGTAATACATAACCTCCGATGTGCTCCCTGGATCAATGAGTACGTGCTCAACGGTGAATCGGTTTACGCGTAACTCAATTCCCAAGGGATCGATGTGGAGAAGTGTCACTCCGGCCAAATTTGAATCATCAAAAGAAATGCTCCCAGCTTCATGGGGCTGTTTTGTTGGAGTGAGTTGATTTTGAAGATCGGGATTCGACTGAATCGTATGCACCGCAGATGACATTGGCAGGCTGTATATCATGTAGATTATGCCGAGTAGAGGGGAATCCTGTCTTAAGGCTATTGCTTTGGTTGAGTTGCCTTTTCGAACGTACTGTTGTAACCTACCATCTTGTACCAATTCCTCCAGGTGATCCTTCAATGCATAACAACTCTCAGTACCATGGCCATGGTCCTTGTGATACTCGCACCGTCCATCCTGTCTTCTCGTGTCGGGAGGTCCCATCATTTTGAACGGCCATTTGAAGAACAGAAGGTGTTAGACTTTAGGCATAACCGCGTTGAGCAGCTCTGTCAACTCCGTATATTTCTTATCGGCGCGCCTTGTGCCCCTGCTATCAACTTGTAGTTGTTCATTTGCTCGGTGGGAGCATTGGTCGCTTGATCAGCGAGAATCTCGTCTCTTGTCTCGTTTAGCCCGATGCCGTGGTTCAGGGCTCTGAGGTGGTACAGAATTTAACGGCTGAGCAATTTCAGAAGGAGTCGTCTTGTTGGCCATGTTTTCGGCTTTAACCCGCAAGGCGTCATCCTCCACTTTGTAGTATTCCTCAACTCTCTTCATCAACGACCAGACTATTTTGGGGGGTCTTCTAGTCAAGGAGCTGCGGAGAGCACTGTCCGAATGCAAACCTATTTTAAAGGTGGTGATGGCTATGGAGTCGTTGCAAGCGTCATCAACAAGATTAAAACACTCCCAATAGTGCGCCGAATACGCTCTTAGTGTTTCTCCTGGCTGGATCTGCATTGCCCAGAGAGAGTCGGCTTGTTTCGGCTGGACCTCGTTGGTGATGAATCTGGCCCTAAAGGATTTCTGTAATTGATGGAAGCTTTTGATCGAAGCCGGCTCCAATTTATAATACCACTTGACAGCCATGTATTCCAAACTGCTGGGGAATATTCGGCACATGAGGGCCTCGTCGTCTGCATGCAATGTCATGGCTTGTTTGTAGTGACGGATGTGATCTGTGGGGTCTGATTTTCCATCATAAAGAGTGAACAACGGAGCTTTGAACTTTTTGGACAGAACCGCCCTTGCGATCCGTCGCACAAAGAGATCATGCTGGTCTTCTTCATTTGAACTGTTTCTTCTTCGCTTATGCCTTACACGTGGACTCTCTTCAGAGGAATTGGAAGTTTCGGGTCGTCCCTTCTTCTTAGGCTCCAGGGATAATGAGTCGGAGTCGCTATCAGTGTCTTGTTGTCGGGCTCGAGGTCGTCAACCACCTGCCCTCAGAGGTCGTTCCGGATCTTGGCGTACAGCTTGTTTAGACTTTGCCACTTCCAAGGCCAAATCCTGACGGAGATGTTCATTCTCAGCGATCATGTTCTCCAACCTCTGTTCGTTTTGCTTTGCTTGTTCCATGATCGCTTGCATTGTCTCATGCTCCGAAGTCGAGGGTGAGGCGAAGTTCAAAGCGCGTCTCACGGCGATAGTCTCCGGTCCAAGCATGTTTGTTGGAGTGAGGTCGTCTCTCTGTGTGGTTTCGTCAGTGACTATCGGAGGGTCTTCCGTTACGCCCGCCATGGATGTTTTTGAGTATTCCCACAGACGGCGCCAATTGTGGAGAAGTGGTTTGGAAATACTCTTCCGATCCTGGGGGACGCTCGTGATCCTCAGCTAGCCACCTGAAAAGGAATGAACACTCCGGTCGGGGGTGCAGGAATTAGCACTCCGACGGATAAGTCAGTGTATACTCTCTTGATTGCTTGTATTTTAAGTTAAGCATACTAGTTCTCACATACCTCTTTCTGGCTGATGTTCTTCTATTTATATCTTTTCTTTCTTGGGCCTCGGGATTGGGCCCACTTTCAATTCGCCATTTGGCTTCTTTTGTAGCAAACTGCTTTTCACTCGGCCTCTTGCTCAACCGACTATTTGGCCGAATAGGATAGGATCTGAACGTGCGAGATGGGGCCGAGTGCTATATATATTTCGACTCTCCAAGTTTAACTCTTCGGCCTCTTTACGACTCCCAATATTCGGCCTCCACAAACCTCTTTGGATATCGCCTAGCTTAGCCAGCCACCAAACGTATGCCTCGTCTCGGATCTCGCTAAGGAGATAATAAATTAGGATTTTAAACACTGTGGCGATGCTAGTTCAGGCGTTTGACTTTCTCTTAGCATCGTCCGTGGCATCATGGGGATAGTTTGCCCGATCGGTGTTGCGATTCTTGCCATTGCGACTGTTTTTGCGGTTCTACTCTCTTCCATGATTACTCAGACAATTATCCTCTTGTCTGACTACGTGAACCTTTCCCGCTACTCTCTTGTCTACCACTACCAGATTTGCCTTCCCAATAGCTATGGCTACATCATCTTCAACATAGTTGTGCTCATTGATAAGTTGTCTGAGTAACTCTATGGTCGACAACTAGTTCATGGTAAGCGAGTCTCCGAATCTATGTCCAACTTGAAGACCACGCTTATATTGAGTGATTGCTAGGTTAGCCGGGCAATCAAGGATCTCGTTGAATATCTCCCAATACTTGGCGTTGTACGCCTTCAAAAAGTCACCTCGGTTTTATCTTGATTCCCAAAAGATAGCCAACTTCATTGGGCGTTTTAGTGTTTGTCTTAAATCTGGTGACAAACACCTCTACCAACTGCTGCCACCTTTCGATACGCTCTTCCAGCAACCTCTTGAACCATTTTAGGCCCAATTCGCCTAAACTTAATGGGAAAATAAGGCACATTAATGTGTCGTCCTTCCTTTGTCCAACCATAACTTATTGAAAGTGACTTATGTACATGTACGAATGAGTTTTTTCATCATAGAGCATGAATTTTAGCTAGTGAATACCAATGGAGAGTGGGTGTTCTCTATCTCGAGGGAAAAAGGGGTGGCACTTAGCCTTGCCAAATTCCTATCTAGTGGTGCATGCATTGCCAAACGCGACTGTAGCATTATGACCTTCTCACTAGCACTAGCACTAGCACTAGCACAACCTTTGGGGGTCAACCACTGCAGTGTCAACAACCTTTGAGCCTCCCGTTAGCACGTTCGCTCCTTCAATACACCCCTTAGATCTCTAGATCGATCAGAATACGAGTATCTTGATGTCATCGACGGGCATAAAGGACGATAACTGCTATCTCTAGTGTGAGACACCTTTGTTGGTGCAACGAAGTCATCAGCTTTGAAACTCCCCGAAATGGAAAGTGAAGGAGTTGGCCGCCTACTACGACTGCTAGAATGACAAGGCTAGACGCGCTTACTGTGGTTTTCTATTCCAATAACATCCTTTCCTTTCACTTGTCGCTTCATAGCCTCCATCTCTGTTGCCATCTTTCTAATGATGGCGTCGTGGTCCCTTAGCTTGCTCTCCAGGTCTGGAGTGTGCAACTCTCGCTGTTGGCAGCGTCCTTTTGGGCTCAATGAGTGCCCAGAACTCCTTGTACATTTACCTCGCGCATCTCTAAGGGGGCCTTGTATGGTGGTCTCCAAACCAGCCATCGTCGAAACAGCGGGAAAGTCATCGCATCGTTAGACTGACTATGGCATAATGCCGTTGATGACAGACATCAGAATGTCATCGTTGTTCGCCATGTGATCAGAAAAGCTTGGAGGTCAAGATTTTATCTATCAGATTTCCACAAACAGCGCCAATTATACGGAGGGCAAAAATTCTTTGCTTTCGTACTCCTTTCATCCAAGCTTTGCGTTGCTCCGAACTATGTTGTACAGCTTGAAAGCACAACATTGGTGAGCTACCCGGTGGGTGTATTGCTAGAAAACCTCTCCGACAGTCAAGTTAGCACCCTTAAAAAAGAGATAACAAAATTAAGGATAGCTCTTTGTAAGGAAAATTTGCAGACTTTTTGCATGGAGGTGCCACAGGACTTATATAGTTTGTGTGCACACTACCTTGCTCGTCCTTTTTTGGACGCATGGACGTATTATCCTCTCTTTGCCTTATACGTGTTCACGCCAAAACTGCTAAACACTATTAACCAAACTTTCAAATGGAATTGATGCGTACGAACGGCAGGTTTTCCTCTCCACAATTGGATTAGGCCACGTAGGTCACACCAACCGAGCTAACTCTTGCTCAGTTCACTTTGGACATACACCAGACTAGACTAGTTGTGGCCAAGCTACCACGCACCACTTTTCCAGCTCGGTCTACTTGACTGGCACCTTGGTCAAGCTATGGGTAACTCATCTCGGATCTTGCAGCTTGGTAGAAGTTTTATTACATCGACCTCTTCTCAGTCTGGTATAGGGGTTTAACCAACACGTTCAGCTTGGTCGCAAGAGAAGATGCCTACCTCGGCCACTTTATTAGCCCGGTTAAAACCCTACTCACATTCCAAGGCAAATCTCGCTTAACTTTAGAGTTCGGCCAAAGTCATTAGACACCAACCCTTAGACCGATCGAAAGCAAGGCAGCCATTTGGCCAAGTTTGCCCCTTGGCGTAGGCCGACCAGATATCTTGGTCCTATACCTGGGCACCCTTCTAGTTCGTCGAGAGATCTAGGAGCATAGCCCGAATCTGACTTTGCTCAACCCATTTGTTCAGCACAAATTCCCCTCTCATGTCATAAACATTAAAACTATTTCAATGAGAAAAGTCATAAGCCATTGTAATTTTGTTACAAACCATTGTGCTGTAATTACGAAGGAATATACATATTTTAAGAGTATGTACTATAATTGTTTTTGTTCACTTAATTATTTTCCTCTCACACTCGTTAGTGTAAGATAACTTCAAAAACCTATAAATCATTACCATTCATATACTGAATTAATTATGAAATACTTCTTTTAATTTGTAACTTTTTAGCGATGAGTCATTGAAGTTCAAGTTATTGAAACAAGTTTAGAACATTCTCATTATTTATTAATTCATTTTAAATAATAATTTATTTATTTTAATAATTATTTAAACTATTTAGCCTGTCCTAATCCTATCACTTGAACTTTGCCTAATACCTTACTTTCGACCCCCCTTCAATCATCAAATCCTAACTCCGCCCCTAAAAGTAGTAGTTTGCTTGGCATCTTGGACTTGGAGTGGAGAAACTTGAGGAAAATACAAAAATGGACTGCATATGTATTTGTATTATTATAAAATGTGCCAAACCGAGTCAAGACAAGATGAAGTTTTTCTACATTGAAAAATCTGATAAGTACCCATAAGTAGAATTGCAATCAACCCATAAAGTAGAATTTTTTGATAGGTGTTTCTCAAATTTGCATAATAAACCAAAAAAAAAAAAAGTTCAGTTGATTTTAGTTTTGGAATTGTTTCTATAGGGGGTGAGAGTCCAACCCAACAAGAATATAGGCTCAAATAGGCCCAATTAACACAAACGAACAAAGCCCAAAAACCAAGGAGGGATTCTATTTATTTACATCAAAAAAATTATTAAGTACTCTCAATTTCTTAGTACATTTTGTTTAATTATTTAGGATTTTATGTTACTCTTACTATACTCTATAATTTTCCCCAAATTACTCTTTAAGGTACATTCAAATAAAAACAAAGTCAACTTTTTCGAACTTACAATGCCGAACAATATTATTTCATTTTGACTTTCAGATCCAAACATTTGACTTTATTCAGATCTAAAAGTCCAAACAATAATGACGTTGAACAAGCTAAATATTTGTTTTTACGTTAAAAATAAAAAACAAAAATCAAGAAGTGTACTTTGATAGTTATGTGAATGCTTACTCTTCTTTGATGGGTTGTTTCACAAAAAAACAATTTTCATTATTATTCTCATTCATTGTTTGATTTCGTTTAAACTTTCTTCTATTCGCAAGGATAAGAAATAAGGATGTTGATGTTGTTGGAACAATCTTCTGTGTAAAACAAATAAGTTGAAACAAATCAAACAAATAAAAATAAATTACTTATCGAATTTATTTTACGGAACCGAATAAATAATTAAAAGATCAAGTCGAGTGTGTGACACTCTGTCCTTAAGACATATTCGTCCCGCTGCGGTGCTTACGGATAAAAGGCGTCTATCTTCCAGTATACAATGATCTTCACAAATTATAGTAGCACTCCAAACAATTTGTACGGCGAACCAAACCTGTGATCTTAACTCTCTGAATTTTATTCTAAAAGTAATATAAAGAATAATGATGCAAGAAAGCAAAATAAAGCCAACAAAATGAATTTTTTTCGGATATTTTTCAACCCCAACGATTGAAAAATGCTAGATTTTATAGACCAAAAGATCTGTCGAACAGGTACAGATTTTGAATGAACAAGTATACACTGTTTTGAACAGATATAGATTCAAAATTTGAACAGATCTAGTCACATATTAATCTGTAAACTGCTCTGCAGTTTCTGGCAGTTATAAACCTGTCAAAAAAAAGTTTTAAATCTGTTCAAAATTTTATTCTGTTAAGGAATCAAACGAACAAGTACAACCCAAACTTAGACCTATTAAAACCCAGTTTTCAATCTGTTCAAATCTGCCTGGGCAAATTTAAATCTGTTTGGGAAAACAAAATTTGTTCGGGTGCAAAAAACTATTTGGACAATTTTAATCTTGTTCGAAAAAAATAGACTGGAGGAGTTTAACATTGGACAGGAAAATAAATTCAAGTTTGAATTAATTTCGGTTCAGAAAATTAAATTATCCCGCAAGAATTTTATCCAAAAAATTAACATTAGACCCGACCCTGGCATAGATGGACGGTGGCGGCGCGCACGCGCGCGTGCATGTGTGTATGGTGGTTTAGGCTAAGGTTCACTTTGTCTATAACTCCTCCCTTCTACAAACTTGGCGTACCCCTTGGGGCCCAACCCAAGTGTTGCCACCTAGAACTTATATACATACATAAGTTCTCTTAAGTTTCCAATGTGGGACAAGTCTTACAAGAAAACATACATTTAATTCTTGAATTATCCATTCCACAAACTCGAAAACAACGTCAAGTTTCCATTCACTCATAAATGGTTTTGACAAATCATCTTCACCATGTGACTTAGTGTGCAGTAAGGAACACGTCACCTCTTCGGACCCACCCCAAAAGACGTTTGGGGCCCACTCCATTTTGGGCTCAAAGTTGGCCCAAAATAATCCTACAAAAACCAAATTTTTCAACAATCCCCCACATGAATGGAATTTAACGGAGAGAAAATGCAATAACATGATCTAATTACAGAGAGTACAAAAATTGAAAATATTCTACAAAGGATAGGTAGCTTTTGGCTTTGAACCTTCCCTTGTGAGACACTATCGGATTTACTAGCTAACCAGTAAATATGATTTCTCGAACTGTTCAGCCGTTTATGTAAACCAAGACAATAGAAATCACATAGTATATTCCAAGACACAATTTAGTTCTTACTATTGTGTTCATTTTAGCCCTAAACAACCTGGTCTTTCATGAGTGCTCTAGAGAATTGTAGCCTTCACAAATCTCATAGAACCACCCCAGTTCACACTCATATAGGTGATCCTTATTTTGAGTCTCTTAAAAACTCCTCTTGAAAGATAACCCTCAAAGTTTTTTGTTTTTGTTTTTGTTTTTTTTTTTTTTTTTCAAGATATAAGTGATCATTAAAAGCATAACTTACCCTAAGTCCCCTGCATACAACACATGTTTGCAGATATCACTCTCATTATAGGAATGGATAGGAGATTGACTCCTTTAGTGATTTCTGGCGAGCCATACATAACTTAGTTGTCCCTTTGAACTTAGTTCTTGGGATCTCCAGTCATCTAAGTAGGGTTACCATTATGATGACTCTGATGTAATAGGCTTTAATCACATTCTCCTCAATGAACTTTCCCTTATTTGCTCTCTAATCAAAACTTTTTGTTTAGCAAATCCATTATATTATCTTTCGATAATATTCACAATTGAAGGCAAATGTCCTACGGTGTTAAGTCTTTGATTACATCAAGACTTACCGTTAGTCGATGTCACTCCCATTTTCAAATGTAGATAATAAACATAGAGTAGTTCCTTAGGAGTTAATGAAACCACTTTTGCTTCTATTCCAACTTTGTCCTACAGAAAGAATTGAGATTCTTTGTGGACCTATTATCGGAACTGTTACTTCTCCAAGCACCCCTGCATTTTAAGCATTCTAAGAAACTTAATTTCTTTTGCTAGTGTATAATTTCACAAAAATATTAATACACCCCCACAATTCTAAGGTAAACCAGAATATATTAATTGGTGTGCTTGAACTAAATAACAAGATGTAAATTGCTTTGTGAATATAATCACAATACTAATTTGTCTAAAATACAATTAGACTTCATAACTTTCTTTTTGCAGTACAAAGCACAACACTATCAAGAAACATTTCTTCAGCCATGCATTATTTCTTTTTGGTTAACTGCAACCCTTAATTCCAATCTCAACATGAAATAAACATATCACTGTATTATGACATTTACATCTTGTTTGTCTTATCCAGTATTGGTGACTACGATGACAATTACCAAATCGTCTATCACCCATGAAATATTTTAACTTCATATAATATTTCATTATGGAGTTATTAGTCTCCACATCAATACTTGTATGAGTATTAGTTTTTGTAGCCATCAATTAGGATTTATTTATTTTACACAGAAAATTAAACCAAAATCACAGAATTAAATTCTGTAAAATAAAAGAAACAAGAATTGTAACTTTTATTTCCAATTAATTTGAAAATAAAATAAAATTTTATTTAACTAAATTAATTCCACACAGAAAATTAAATTTCTATAACACTTCAATAATTAAAATACTGAAACAGAATTTTAATTAATGAATACTCAGAAATTATTTCTGAAAACCAAAATTAATTTCTGACAAACTTCCACAAATAAATATTTTGAATTGTTAATGACACCAGTATGTTACTACTAATTGTTAAAGAAAATAGACAGTATATTACTACTATCTGTTAAACAGTATATTACTACTATTTGTTTTCCAACTAGAACATCATTTTTGTAAAATCACAGAAAATAATTTCTGTAAGAAGAAAAAAAAAGAAAGGAAACAAACGAAAAATTCTGTATAAACAAAATAATTAGAATCTGTCTTAAGATTGTTGGAACAATCTTCTGTGTAAAACAAATAAGTTGAAATAAGTCAAACAAATAAAAATAAATTACTTACCGAATTTATTTTACCGAACCGAATAAATAATTAAAAGATCAAGTCGAGTGTGTGACACTATGTCCTTAAGACAAATTCGCCCCGCTATGGTGCTTACGGATAAAAGGCGTCTATCTTCCATGATGCAATGATCTTCACAAATTGTAATAGCACTCCAAACAATTTGTACGGCAAACCAAACCTGTGATCTTAACTCTCCGAATTTTATTCTAAAACTAGTATGAAGAATAATGATGCAAGAAAGCAAAATAAAGCCAACAAAATGAATTTTTTCTGGATATTTTGCAACCCCTAAATTGCTGGAAAATGCTAGATTTTATAGGCCAAAAGATCTGTCCGAACAGTTACAGATTTGAATGAACAGGTATACATTGTTTTGAATAGATACAGATTCAAAATTTGAACAGATCTGGTCACAGATTAATCTGTAAACTACTGGGAACTGCTGGTCAGTTTCTGGCAGTTATAAACCTATCAAAAAACAGTTTTAAATCTGTTCAAAATTTTAATCTGTTAAGGAATCAAATGAACAGGTACAACCCAAACTCAGACCTGTTAAAACCTAGTTTTCAATCTATTCAAATCTGCCTAGGCAAATTTAAATCTGTTTGGGATAACAGAATCTGTCCGGGTGCAAAAAACTATTTGGACAGTTTTAATCTTGTTTGGAAAAAATGGACTGGGGGAGTTTAACATTGGATAGAAAAATAAATTCAAGTTTGAATTAATTTTGGTTCAGAAAATTAAATTTTCCCGTAAGAATTTTGAAAAAATTCAAATGAATTTTGTTTAAAAAATTAACATTAGAACTGACCCAACCCATAACTCAGCACGGCTCGGTCAGTGGCGGCCGTGCGCGCGTGTGTGGTGGTTTGGGCTAAGACTCACTTTGTCCATAACTCCTCTCTTCTACAAAATTGGGGTGCCCCTTGGGGCCCAACCCAAGTGTTGCCACCTAGAATTAATATACACACATAAGTTCTCTTAAGTTTGCAATGTAGGACAAGCCTTACAAGGAAACCCACATTAAATTCTTGAATTGTGCATTCCACGAATCCGAAAACGACGTCAAGTTCTCATTCACTCATAAATGGTTTTGACGAACCGTCTTCACCGTGTGACTTACTATGCGGCAAGGAACATATCACCTCTTCGGACCCACCCCAAAAGACGTTTGGGGGCCCACTCCATTTTGGGCTCAAAGTTGGCCCAAAATAAGCCTATAAAAACAAAATTTTCCAACAGATGTTAATGGTGAGTTTTAATGGGATGGTTTAGAGTTTTGGTATGAGGAAGAAGAATAAGAAGAAGAAAAAAAAAAACAATTGAAACTTGGGAAAGAAGACAAAGAATACATATATGTGATTAGGTGTATCATGAGAAAAAAATAATATTTTATTTTAGGGTTTAATATGTATTGTCCTTATTAGTAGATTTACATTAGGGTACAATAGGAATTAAAACTTTAAAATTTTATTCGAGCGTATTTAATGATTTTTTTGGTGTAAATAGAATCCCTCAAAGCCAACGGTGTTGACTAGCATGATCGGGCATATCAGACATAATCAGGCTCAAATCACAGACTGACCTCTGACAAAAGGCTGACCGCCCAATTAAGAGAGATCTGACAACCAACAACAATTGCAACTTGGCCACTAGCAAAGTGACCCTTAACAAAAGGTTGATCATCCGATCAAAGGAGATCCAACGGTCAACAATGATTGCAAGTTGGCTAGTACAGAAGTGACCCCTGACAAAAGGCCGATCGTCCAATCTAAGGAGATTTGACGACCAACAACGATTGCTAGTTGGCCACTACCAAAGTGACTCTTGACAAAAGTTTTATCATCTTATCAAATGGGATCTGATAGCCAACAACTATTACAAGTTGGCCATAGCCAAAGCAATACTTGATAAAAGGCCGACTGCCCAATCTAAAGAGATCCAATGGCCAATAATGAGATATCAATGGACTATAAAAGGAAATCAAACAAACTGGTAACAAACCTTAGTCGCACGAAACGGGAGCGGGAGCGGGAGCGTGAGCATGAGCATGAGCATGGCCACTTAAAGTCATAGATTGGGAGCATTTATATATTATTTTTATTGATAATATTTTTAATTTATTTATATATATATATTTTTAATTTTTAATTGACATATATATTATAAATAAATAAATAAAGGTATAACAAATAAGGAATAAAAAATTATGTTCAAAGAAATAAAAATTAAAAATTATTTTAGGCATAAAATAAATTATATTATGATTTTATCAGATTTATTTTTAAAAAATAAATGATTTTTTTTATTTTTTCTTAAAAATATAAAATAAAATAGTTTTATTATCCGTTAAAGAGAAGATAAAAAGGAGAGAGAAAGAGAGAGAGAGATGATTAACAAAGAGAGAGAAGGTAGACGACAATCGATAAAGAGAGAAAAAGAAGATGAGACGAGATCAAGATCACAATAGAGGAGATCGAAGACAGGTTTAGATTGCATTTCTCTCTCATCAGAAGCGTGATTCTTCTCCGATTCTTCTTCCTTAAAAGGGCAAAATCGAGCTTCTTTCTCAGATTCATAATGAACTTCGACGATTCCTACTACTAAGTAATGAACACAACAAAATAGACAATATATAATAACTATCACATACACACTTTTACATAATATTACTCTACACAGTCATGTTGGATCAAAGTGTTGACTGTGGGTGTTTAGGAAGTGGATTTTTATGTAGGTTTTTTTAGTTGTAGGATATTATTGGAGAAAAAAAATTTTATATTTGGAAAGATAGTTGGGTTTTTTTTGTAGTTGGATGTGATGTTTGTGAGAGAAAAAGTAAAATGATTATGAGATTGGATGTGATATTTTGTTTGGATATATTTTTTTTTTTATTTTACAAAAAATTTGTCTTTTTGTGAAACAAATAAAAAAAAAAAAAACCCAAGTCTTCAACTTCTCAAACACCACCTTAACCGTCGGAGGGTCCTCCCAACCTACTTAAATTGGGGGTAATCTGTAACATTGGGTTTCTCTTGCAAGTCTAGGATAAGACGTACCGTCTCGCTGATCACTTGTGGAGACAAATTTATCATGCACAATTTCCAAACTTTCAACCAAAAAAAAAACATTAATAATAATATTTTGAAATCGTCAAGACATCTTTCAAACACAACTAATGATGAATATGAAATTATAAAATAAATGACAAAAATTAACTATCTTCACTGTTTGAAGACAATGAAAATAGTAAAACTTCATTGTCTTGTGATAGTGAAATTTATTGTCTTCATGGTTATTATGAAAACCAATAAAATTTGACTTTCTGAACATATTGAAATTCCTATCGCATTCACCCGAAATTCCTATCGCATTCACCATTGTGAAACTATTGAAATTTGACTTTTTGAGAACACTGAAATTTCCTCAAAACAGAGAAATTTCCATAACGACTAAAAATGCATACAAAGAAATTTCTATAAGGACAAAAAATGCATAATTGATGACCAAAAAAATTAATTTATGAAATAGTGACTGCTTTGAAAAGGTAATTGACTCGGTTATGCTTGAAATGCAATTCAAGTACAGTTTCTGAAGAGCAATCAAACAATCTTGGATAATTTAGCACATCATACAACAGTTGACATTTTGCTTGGATAACAGAAATAGTTGCTAGATTTATTTATTTTTAATAACACAGTAAACAAGTAAAACAATAACCATACGAAAATCAAGCAATTTCAAACATTATTATTTGGGAGGGTTATCTTCATATTAAAATGGTTCATACCAATATCAATGGTAGAGATAGAATGGAAAATTGTTCTATAAAATATGGATGCACGAAAGAACGACGAAGGATCAAATATGGTTATATATCTTTACAAGAATTGTCGAAAGATTCTAATTTTCAAGCTAATGAACTAGAATTTGTATAGAAGGAAACAAACATCTTCCTTGAAGATGCTGAGAAGTTGAATAAGAAAATATGGATATTATATATATGATATATCTTTATAAGAATTGTCAAAAGAGTCTAATTTTCAAGCTAATGAAGTAGAATTTGTGTGGAAGGAAACAGACATCTTCCTTGTAGATGCTGAGAAGTCTGGCATGCATTCCTTGAAGAAGCTAGGAAGTTGCCAAAATTTCATGAAAGATTATATCATAATCGATATTATTATATAAAGTGTATAGTTCAAAATGCAAGTGTCATGATTTGTCCAACTATTTCATTTACATGTAATAGTAAATGTACAAGCAAACACGATGGCACCATCTGCTACTTTGTTGGTTTGATCTCATAAAGTTCATGAAAAAATCAAAAGAGATTCAACCATTAGGTCATTTAGGCTGTAACTTAAAATTTATAAAAAATTTAAGAAGTTTTCAAAAAATAATTTATTGTTGAAGGCCCAACTTTTCGAAGGCTTAGTTAGACAAATTCTTATTTTGATAAGAGTGCTGCTGTTAGCTTAGGATCTTCATTTCTTTTGACCCCACTCTTTTTCTATGGATCCCACCATAATTTTCAAAGTACCCCTTTCTTTGGATCTCCACCCTTATCACGACTTTTCTTCTGGCAAATCCCCACTCCCTCAACCCCCAAGGTCAACTCCCACTACAAAATAAAAATTAAAGTTTTGAAAACTAAAATTTACAGATAAAATTATTTTTTAAGGATTAAATAATTTTATTATAAAAAATATAATTATATTTTTAGCAATAAAAATCAGACATTAGTGATAAATTATTATCTTTTTGGGAATAAATTTTATGTCTCAAAAAATAAACTATTTTGAGACCAAATTATTTTGTCCCTAAAAGTCTATTTATTAGTGACATTTTCAAAATTTTGTTGCTAAAAGTCCTATTTTTTATTTTTCGGAACGATCTTTTAGCGACTATCCTTGTAGCGATGGAAATTGATCTCTAAATATTTTTTATAATAAAATTTTTATTTTTAGAGACTAAAATATTTGGTCACTAAAACTCTTATATGTTATAGTGTCCACCCCCACCTCTGGTGGTCTTTCTTGCCACCCAACCCCCTTTCGCACCTCCTCTATCGCCCCAGTAGTAGCCCTTCCTCAGTCCAAGAACTATTTTTGAACATTTTTTCTGTGTTTGATTTTTGTTAGGATAACAAGGGCCGGACATAATTATTGATTTGTTGTTTGGTCGAACAAATACGGCTAGAAACAACTCAAAAAACCAAGACCCTGTTTAATACAGTTCTGAAACGTTAGTTTCAGGACTTATTTTATATATGATGTTTGTTTACAAGTTTTAAAAATTAATTTCTCACTTACTTTTGAAATTTTTGTCTAATGCGAAAAAATTTAGGCTAATCAGTCGTCCAGCCGGTTGACCGGAACAGTGAATTTTTTATTTTTATTTTTATTTTTTTACAATTGACACATGTTAATTTTAATATATTCAACAAAAATATTTTTCGAATTTTTTAAATTTTTTTATGAGTTTTAATAGAATTTTGAGTTGTGTGTTTGGTTATGAGTTGTAAGTTTTTGTATCAAATATCATATGTCACATCAAAAATTTATCACTTAATTCAAAACTCTTTTCAAAACTCATTCACCAAACAAATTTTTCACATTCAAATCATAATTCTAAAACTCATAAACTAAAAATACAATTTCTATTCTTAAATTATATTTAAAAAACTCTACCAAATGCTACCTAAGTCCGTCTGGTATAGCCAACGGAATAAAACAATTAGTGAAATTGATCACGTTTGACCTTACTAGTCTAAACAATCTTAAAATGTTCAACTGCCATAGGTCGAACAATCTCAGACATTCAAAAAATTTAGGCAGTTACTGTGAAAACCATTATGTCGATTTGATCACATAATGGTGAAAGGAGCATGCACACAGACAAAAAGGACCAAAAAAAAATAAAAAACAATAATATTTCCAGAGCTTAAAAATACAAGAACCTCACTTAGAAAACACTTTCAAGTAGAACTCCCAACTCAGTGAGACTTTTGTTCAAGAAAGTATCACAAATTTTTACATCTAAATTTGGTTCTCACTTTTTTTACTAGCTTTTAATTTTGTCTTAAACTGGCATTATTATTATTATTATTATTATTATTATTATGCAAAAATATCAATCGAACAAGTATCCATAAAAAAAAAAAAAAAAAAAATCCCATTCAAAAATAAAACACAGCATCCACGCTTAGTGGAGGCCTTTTTTTATCACAAAATTTGAAGAGTACCACTTTTGATGGTAAGCAGGTGCCGGGGGACTATGCCCTAAGAACGAAGACATTAAAACAAACAACCTAGTTAAAATTTCATTTGAATTTAACCTATTAGGAACTCAATTTGATTAAAATGTATTTGAGATGGATTCAAAAAATAAACAAATCAAACTTTACACATAAAATAGAAACACATAATGGAACGAAAGTGTATTGGCATGCTAATATTTATTTTAAGGGTAAATTACAGTAAATCGACTTATGACACATTGAATTTTAAAATTCAATAGGTAACTTTTTTAAAGTAATATTTTGTTACGCTCAACCTTTTTTGCTAGGATTATACGAGGAATTTACGCAAATTCAGGTCATTTGTAAAACACATGATACACTTATTGAATTTTTAAGATAATGATATACCCTTATCTTGTAATCCCATTTTTGTTTTGCCACTAAGATAAGGAAAGAAACATGTAATTAAAAAAATTAATAAGTGTATCATGTGTATCACACATGACTTGATTTCATTTAAATCCTTAATATAATCTTAACGGAAAATTTTAAATATAACAGGATAATATTTTAAAGTAATTAACTGTTTGAGTTTTGAAATTCAAAGGAGCAAAACTCATGAGTTAATAATTTAAGATAATTTATCCATATTTTGAATGTAAACCCCACCATAACGTTTAATCCCAACCGTCGATGATTTTTTTCACTGCCAATGTCCATTTTGTGTGCTTAACATTTCTTGTTCTTCACTTAAACACAGTTTTTAACTAAATTTAAGCAATAATGCTAGTTGCACAGCTAGAACACAGAAAATATCTCTATTTGGTTTGATTTTTTAAATAAATAAATAAAATTCCTTTTTGTCTTTAGGAGTGCATTTTCTGTGGGCTTACTGTACTATCGACCACTTAACTTGTTTAATAACTCAAAAAGTTATTCAAGACCAAAAATTAAATTTGATTTTCAAACTCAATAATATGACAATCAATTAACATATTAAAAGTAACACTCTCTCTCTCTCTCATATTTTCACTAATCATCAACTAATCATATCACTTACGCATCATTAGACCTAGAAAATATAACTAAAAGTAGATTTATATATCATTTTCCTAACTCAAAAGTTTTAACTAGCAAAAGGCTCTTCAATGTCAAATTTTTCACCATGGGGAGTATGTAAACCAATAATATATAGCAACCATGTGAGTCAAAATCAAAGCCATAAATGCACCCCCACAACCATACAAACAACACCCATATCCTTTGCTCATTAAGAACCTGGATAACATATCCATCCCACAATCCACACCTTAAAGCCCTACCACTAACAGCAGTTCCCACCATCATTTTGTGAGGGCCCAATTCCAATCCACTATCATAGAAAGAAGAAGGCAACAAAATTAATATCATATCTTCATACAAAGAAAAACAATGACAATCAATACCCACCAGTCACCCCACATTTGATATTTCTCCCACTTGAAGCTATGAAATGAAAACCACTAGAATCAAACCCCACCCCAGATCAGCAGCAAGGCCATAGGGGTACTATTGCTTTCAGATTTGTTCGACTACATAGAAAAACAGACAAATAAACAAGAATCTAACATAGGGTAGCATAAAACAACAGAGTACAACAAGGCATCACATTGTTTTGGTCTGTACAAAATCACAAAGGACCGATTCTAGTCAAACTAATTACCTTTCTCTAATTACGAATCTTATCTTCTTTTTTAATTTTTTGGGGTCTTTTTTGTGGTGATATCATTCTCATGCAACACTGATAATGCTATCCCCATTGTTGAAGCTTGACGTCACCCGAAATGCGGAATGCCTTGAAAACTGATTCTGATCGGACGATAGTGACAGATTGAGAGACAGTGGCACTGGATCTTCCATGGATTTCTGATTTAAGTTAAGATCCACCATTGTCGTTGCATTGGGGATGGGAAGAACTGGAATTGGACGGATGAGCATTGCCGACTCACGATGTAGATGATCCATTTGTCCAAGGGTTAGTTTTTCCATTGGATTCTCAATCTGTCCCGGCACTAAAACAGGATGGACTGTGATGGGGAAGGGAAGCACTTGCGATCCACTGGTATTAGAAGTTTCTGGTGAAGGTAGTTGGGTTGGTGCCTGAAGTGGCTGAGCTTTGCCTTCTTGATGAACTTTCACTTCTTCCATTGGGATTGCATTAACCTAGTAATTATCAAACACACATGTTTAGGGGGACAAAAAACCTAACAATGAGTAAGAATGACCAATATCATCAAATCTTAGAGCATCTCCAATCATTGCTTCTTCTTTTCTTTTCTTTTTTTCATATCCTAATAACCTATTTTAACCATTTTTTATGGAAAAAAACCCATCTCCAATCCTTGCCTTTTTTTAAATTTCATCAAATTTGACTAAAAATATGACTCTTCAAAATTTAGTGAAGAATTATCTCTCTTGATTTCATACAAATATGATGAAATAGTTAGAGTATGCCTTTTAGCTATTATGTCATCAAATGCAGGATTGGAGATGCTCTTAGACAATATTTGATCAGCATATTAAGAAGTACTTTGATCACTTTTGAAATATGAAATTGTTGAATTTTTCCCTGTGAAAAGTAATGTGTGAAACAGTATCAAACTAGTATAAGAGTAAAAATGATGTTATTCGATGAAATTGAAGACATATTGATATCAGAATCCAATTACCGATTCGGTGGTGATGTCGAAGAGGCTAGATCGACGGCGACGGCGATTGAGGTTGCTCCGCCGGAGAAAGTATTTCTGAGCGTGGCTGGCGACTTGTGTGGGAGTGCGAGTCTTCACGAAATTCCTTGAAATTCCTCTCCAGTCTCCTTTGCCTACTTTTTTAAGTCCTAAGAGGAACAACTTGTGCTCTTCCTCTGTCCATGGAACTCCTAATCAATTTCCAAAATCAACTCAAATCAGTCATTTTCGGATAAAAATTTCCACAACAAATTCAATTTCTATTTAATTTCGCCTCGGGACGGTCCAAGCAAATAAACTAGAAGATTAATAACATTCCGATGAAAATCCACAATATTTACCTAAAATATCAATAATTGTTGGTTCAAAAAAATTGAATTAACAAACATATCACATATATACGCATAGACATAGATTAATTACCGACAACATGAAAAATAACTTGCAGCGAACAAATCAATAAACTTCAAATTACCGTAATTAATGAAAAAAGTAGAAAAATCAAGGAGAGAAGAGATGATCGGAGAAGTAACCTCGTTTGCGCTCGCGATTCCCGGAGGAGTGGTGGTGAACGGCCTCGTCAGCGGAGGCGTAACCTGCGGCGGCGGCGGCGGCAACAGTGGAGGACTCCTGCGGCTGCTCGTACTGCGAGAGATTGTTCATGCTGACGCTCTTCCTCATCGGATCGACCTTGACTCGGACTCCAAAAAGCATGATCTCGGTGTGGGAATTGTGGCCGTTGGTGGCGGACTCCGAGCAGAAGCTTGACATCTTCAACAAACGATGTTTCTCCGATTGAGGAATCTTTTGAGGCGGTGAATGAAGAATGAGAAATTAGAAAAAAGAGTGGAGTGTGAATTTGTTTGTGTGGAGTGTATATAAATAGAATAGAGATGGACAGGTGTGACTTGCGAGTGACAGGGCATCATGTGGCAATGGATTTTTTTTTTTTTTTTTTCTTTTTTAATTTAACTTTTTTTTAATAGCATAAGTATTTCAATTTAAAAAATTAATTTTTTAAAATTACTTTTAATAGTATATTTTTAAAAAAAATATCAATTGTTATAATTTCACTGTTTATGTTGTTGATGAATTGGATCAATTACAAATACATCCCTTAAGATTTGATTAAAATACAAATCGCTTCTTATGATTTTAGAAATTACATTCCACCTCCTGAAATTTTTAATTTCATAATAAATCGTTCTTTTTATTAATAAATTATCAAGTCAATTAACAGTTTTTAATAATGTTAGAAATATGTTTTGATTAATAATTTAAGTAATTTTATTATTATATAGAAAAATAATTATGAATTTTATTTTTTTAATTAATTCTGTTAAATAAAAAATACTAACAATGAGATATTTGTAATTTTTCAAACCGCAGGGGCAATCTGTATTTTAAGCAAATCTCATGAAGTGTATTTGTAGTTTACCCTAATGAACTTAAAAGAAGGAAAAAATAAAAAATTTATATTATTTTTGTCCTTAATTTTTGAAAAGTGACTAATATTTTGAAATAATAAATAATAAAATAAGGGACTAATATTTTGAAACGAATAGAGTAATTGTTTCTTGAAAGACTAGGGTTACACCCGTAGGGTAAACATCGTGTCATATTAGATCCTATTCTTATCGTATTATTTTGAGTTTGTGTTAAAGTTACTTTAACACTAACTTAACTAATTTATTATTTTGTGTTATCGTATTGTGTCATTTTCTATCCATATTTGATTTGTGTCGTGTTAACGTATCATGTTAAAAAAATTCACTATTAACTAAAAATATCAAATGTATGAAAAAAATTAAAAAATTTCTTCACAAGTTAAATTTAATTAAACTAATTTATATTAAATGAAATTATTTATAAAAATATTTGATTTCAACTTAATTTTAATTTCTTAATTTATAAAAATTATATTTTATTATTATATTTTTTACTAGATTAACTCAAATAATAGACAAAAAAATATATTAAATTCAATTAAAAGAAAAAAAAAACAATACCTATATTAAATTTAAAATTGTATTTTATATACTTTTTAATAAATTAGATGTAATTATGTAGCAGATTAAAAAATGTCATTATACTTTTTAGTAGAAATAATGTAGCACTCCGTACTTATTGGTATAATGGAATTATATTTAACTCTTTGATTATCATAATTGGAAACCTTCTTAGTCAATATTTGAGTCTTGGTTGAGATGTTACCACAATGGTTGGACGAGATTGGATCAAAAAACTAAATTTGAATAGTTGTTCTTGAATAATTTTCACTATTTTATCATTTTTTTTCTCTACACTTTGATTCTTGATGTGAGGCTAGAACTATTGAGAAACTTATATATGGGGCTTTGATTTAGATACAAGAACGACCTAAAATGGAGTCCGGATAAGAGAGTTATGCCCATTTGAAATTTGTGGACTTGAGTTGTGTGCATAGTCAGCTCAAGTGAAGTTTTAACCGCTCGAGCAGTCTGTTCGAGATTTAGAAATTCTAAGAGCCTAATTTCACCGTTCATTCGAACTTTTGATTGTTTGAGCAGTCCGTTCGAAGTCAGCCACTTTAAAAGTCACTTTTGGCCCACTTTTCCTTACTTTTTCAAATCTCTCTCTCTCTCTCTCTCTCTCTCTCTCTCTCTCTCTGTTATTCTTTAGTTTCCAATGTCACAACCCAAACTAGCCCCTATAAGTTTAACGTTGTAACCTGTCAATAATCCTGGAATTACTAAAGGCCTCTGAACAAATAATTAACATACAGGGGCTAGTGGAAGCAAATACAAACATAATAAAATCCATAAAGCTGTGTAGACATACAAAGGACTGAAAATTTAAAAACTCAATCTACATAATCAAGACGGCATACCTATGTCACCATTCATACATACAGACAAACAAAAGGCTTGTTCAACTAACAAAAGAAATACAAAATATCTTTAACATGATCCACAAAAACTTGACCACTACAAACGGGAATCTCCTCGAGAAACACTATGGCTGGCTGACAAAACGGAACTCCATGCCATCAACTCTGAGCCTGGTCACAAGCCTAGTCACCTACATACATACATAATAATACGATGAGCTGGAGCCTGGTGAATAACAACAGAGTAAAGAATTTATGAAAGATGTCTAAATAGCTTCAAGAATCAGGGTTCATATTAGAGACAGATTCAGATTCATATACGTAACCAGAAGTCATAAGCAGTTATATATGGTACATCCATTAGCTATCATATCATCTTAGTCTTAGAACCCATATGCATAGTCGGTACTGACGACCCAAAAGGTCCATATCTTGTGCACAAGTAGCCATGATATTATTTTCCCCAGACAAGAGCCATATAATTATAAGCCACATTATTGTTTCCCCCAGCGAGGGCTATATAAACATATGCCACAATATTGTTTCCCCCGGACGAGAGCCTTGTGAACTAAAGATGCCAAAAATACATTTCAGAAAATTAGACACTCATTCACTATTCATAAAATAGTATTTCATAAAACAGATCATATCTTAACATTCTAAAAATACTTGTAATCAAACATAACTTTACAGGGTCGTTACTCATAGATAGTTTCGATAGCAAAATAGACAGAGCAAACCAATCGAATAGACTATGGCGCATGACCTACACAAACACATAACAAATGCACATTGAACTCACGCTCGAAAAACACATAACTCATTCCTTTTTTATCTTGGTGTGTTTCTAATCCTTATCCTTATTATTATGTGTTAGTTAAGGCATAGGAATGCCTAAGATGCAATGAGGATGCCAAAATGTAAATTAAACACTTAGTCAAATTTTCAAAAACAGGGCAGTCTGCTCAAGCGCAACTTCGGTCACTCGAGTGGTCTACAAAGTCTGCAAAAGTACTGGTTGTTTGATTTTTCCGCTCGACGGATGCTCGACGGACGCTTGAGCCAAAGACTGAGTAAAGGGGTCTTCGCTCGAGCGCAACTTCGATCGCTCGAGCGGTTTACAAAAATTTGTAAAACTTCTGAGAGCATGAATTTTACACTAGACCTTAGACTTCTTCGCTCGAGTGCAAGCACAAAACAAAAGGTGGTCGCTTGAGCACAACATCTGTCGCTTGAGCGGTGATCCGAATTCTAGAATTTCCATATTTGCTTCCCAAATTCAAAACTCAATTTCAAAGCTTCAAAACACATCATTTTAGGGGTAAAACATTGAGAAACTCATAGTATGTGAAGAATTACAAACCATTTCACAAAATCAAGCCCAAAAGCTTTGTCAATTATACAAAACAAAACTCAAAACTTTGAAACATAACATGCATGTATAGAATTGAAATCTCTTCTTCTCAAAACATAAATTCATGGAGTGAAAAGTGTAAAAACATGAAAAATTCTTCAAGTCCTTCTACAAAAACCTCATGCATGTGAGAGTTAGTTGAAATTCAAACTCAAAATGGGATTACAATGCATGTATGCATGATATGATTTTCCTTTCTATTCCATCAACTCAATTCTTGCATTACTCAACTTAATTCTTTGAATTCATGTGCTAAGTGACTCAATTACAAGGATAAAAAGTTGAATTCTTACCTTAAATAATCAATTATGCTTAGATGCTAAGTTGGTTAAGGTCACAAGTCAAATGCTTCAAATTTCTTCTCAATTCCACCTCCCTTTCTCTTGAACTCAAGCTCCTACACTTAAACTCTCTCTCTCTTTCTCCCACATTTTGCTCTTAAAGAAATGAAGATGAATGTTATTGAGTCATCAATAGCCTTATACAGGCCTAATTAGAAAGCTCTAATTAATTCTTAATTAAGCTAAGCAATTCATAATTACTTTATTCTAATTATTTTGGTTCCGAATCGAATTTTAATTAAACCTATCATAATTTTTTAAAATTTTCAAATAACACATAAACCAAGTCAATTTCGTGATCAGATATCGATAAAGCCTTCAATTCACACAACGAAACAGAAACACAAACAGATCTTCCTATGCCAAATAGATATAAACACATATAACACAATACACATGCAATTAATGTAGAATTTCCTCTTAATTATTTATTAGGCATACTTAATCATGGTTTAACAGTTAATCACAGATCGTGGTTACTACAGCATTTCCCTTATAAAAGAGTTTGGCCCTCCAAACTCGGATTATCTTCATTTTGAAAGAATATCGGGTCCAAAGGAAATAAATCAGGGTATCTCTTCATCATATCCTCTTCTGTTTCTTATGTTGCATAAGTCCCTCCATGATTTTTCCAATCAACCGTCACCAATGGAATTTCCTTATTTCTCAATCTTTTAATCTTGTGGTTTACAATTTGGATTGGTTGTTCTTCATATGTATAGTCATTCTTCAGAAACACATGTGTTGGTTCAATAGCATGGTGCGGATCTTATAAATATTTCCGATGTATCGAAACATAAAAAACATTATGCATGTTCTCCATAATCGAAGGCAAAGCCATTCGGTACGTCACAAAATTGATTTTCTCAATAATTTCAAACAGCCCAATGTATTGTGGTGCCAACTTTCCTTTAACCCCAAATCAAGTTTGCCCTTTCATTGGAGTCACTTTGAGAAACACATGGCCATCGACTTCATATTTTTCTCTCTCCTCCAAACATCCGCCTAACTCTTTTAGCGACTTTGGGCAGTTTTCAAATGTTTTTGAATCAGTTTCATTTTTCCAGTTGTTTCTTGCACAAGCTCTGGTCCCAACAACGGTCTATCGCCTACTTCGGCCTAGCAAATCAGAGATCGACATTTTCTACCATACAGAGTTTCATAAGGAGCCATCCTAATACTCAAGTGATAACTGGTATTATACACAAACTTGGCCAGAGGAAAATAAATCTTCCAATTCCATTGGAAATCCAACACACTCAATCTCAACATATCTTCCAAAGTTTCAATGGTCCATTCAGATTGGCCATTTGTCTGTGGGTAATAAGCACTACTCAGTCTTAACTCAATTCCCAAAGCTTGTTGTAGACTCTGCCAGAATCTTGAAATGAACTTAGGATCTCTGTCAGATACAATAGACACTAGCACTTCATGTAATCTCACAATCTCATTCACATAAATATTAACCACTTTATCCGTATTATAAAAAATTTTGACAGATAAGAAATGTGCAAATTTAGTGAAATGATCAACAATGACCCAGATAGAATCCATACCTCTAGAAAAGCAAGGTAGACAAACAATAAAGTCCATAGTGATATGCTCCTATTTCCATTTTGGGATCTAAAGCGGCTGAAGTAATCCAACGGTCGTTGATGTTCGACTTTCACTTGTTGGCAATGCAAACATTTAGCTACAAAGTTAGTAATATGCTTTTTTATTCAGGCCACCAGAAATTTTGTTTCAAATCCTTATACATTTTCGTGTTTCCTGAATGCATAGCAAATTTGGAATTACAAGCTTCAGTCATAATGCGCTTTCTTAATTCTGAACAATTTGGTGCACACAGTCTACCCTGAAATTTCAACACGTTGTTTTCATACACAAATCCAAGCCTCGGTTTTGAACCAATTTCATTAACAATCTTTTTTCAAGAATCCATCTTGTAATTGATTTTCTTTAACTTCCTCAAATATGGTTTGTTGTGCAGAAATGGCGGCTAGAACTCCACCATGTTCACACAAAACTACTTCAATTTCATTTCTTTCTAGATCACACAACAATTCTTTCTGGCCAGTGAGAAAACACGATAAATTCCCAATCGACTTTCTATTCAAAGCATCTACAACGGTATTTGCCTTTCCCGGATGATACAGAATTTGCAAGTCATAATCTTTTATCAACTCAAGCCATCGTATCTATCTCATGTTTAATTTCCTTTGAGTAAAGAAATATTTGAGGCTTTTATGATCAATGTGTATTTCGCAAGTCATACCATACAGACAGTATTGCCAAATTTTCAAAGCAAACACTACGGCTACGAGTTGAAGGTCATAAGTTGGGTAGTTCTTTTCATGAGATCAGAGTTAGCGTAGGCAATCACTTTCCCATTTTGCATAAGCACACACCCTAGACCTTTGTATGAAACATCACTATAAATTTGGAATCCATCTATACCATTAGGTAGAGTCAGAATTGGTGCAGTTACTAACCTGGTTTTCAACTCTTGAAAAGCTGACTCCCGTTGATCAATCCAATCAAATGGTATATTTTTCTACGTTAACTATGTCAATGGCATGGCAAGTTTGGAGAAATCTTTCACAAATCTTCTGTAATAACCAGCAAGCCCCAGAAAGCTTCTAACTTCTGCACATTTGTTGGTCTTGGCCAATATACAATAGCTTCAATTTTCTGCGTGTCAACCAATATGCCATCCTTGTTGATTATATGTCCTAGAAAGGTCACACAATCGAGCCAGAACTCACATTTGGAGAGTTTCGCATACAATTTCCTTTCTCTCAAAATCTGTAACATGGTTCTCAAATGATTTTCATGATCTTCCCTACTTTTGGAGTAAATCAAAATATCATCAATAAATACAACAACAAATTCATCCATAAATTGTTTAAACTCTCTATTTATTAGGTCCATGAAGGCAACAGGTGCATTTGTTACTCCAAATGGCATTACCAGGAATTCATAATGTCTGTATCTAGTTCGAAAGGCAGTTTTCTTGACATCTTCTGTCTTAACCTTCAACTGATGGTATCCGAATCTAAGATCTATCTTTGAAAACACTTGGGCTCCTTGAAGTTAGTCAAAGAAGTCATCTATTCGGGGCAATGGATATTTATTCTTGACAATTACTCTGTTCAATTCCTGATAATCTATACATAACCTCAATGACTCATTTTTCTTCTTAACAAACAGAACTAAAGCACCCCAAGGTGAAGTACTCAGACGAATAAATTTCTTATCTAACAATTTCTGAAGTTGGACTTTCAATTCTTTCAATTCTGAGGTTGACATTTTGTAAGGGGTTTTAGAAATAGGTTGTGTTCTAGGTACTACATCAATAGTAGACTCAATTTCCCTATCAATTAGATCTCCGGGCAATTCACTTGGAAAGACATTAAGGAATTCAAAAACTACGGGAATAGCTTCCACATCAAGACTTTCAGAAGTCACATTTAGAACACTGCACAAATAACCCCTACATTCCTTCCTAAGCAATTTGACATCTTCCAAAGGAGAAATCATATCCGGAGGTGGAACTATTCCATTCCCAGCAAATACAAATTTAGATAAGCCAGGTGACCGGAAGACAACATATTTATTTACATAATCAATAATTGCACAGTACTTAGTCAACCAATCCATACCCAATATGCAATCAAAATGAATAATGTCCAATGGTAGCAAATCAACATATAATAACACATCCCCAGTCACGATGTCACATGCAAGATACACATAAGCACACATCATAGAACCCCCAGAAGGTGTAGTTACAAATAACCAATAATTCATAGATTCTAGTGGTCTAGTCAATTTTTGAGAAAAAACATGTGACACGAATGAATGTGTAGAACCAGAATCTATCAGTAGCATTTTGAGCACAAATATGGAGTATACCTGACACCACGGATTTAGTGTTCTAGACGTCACCAGACACAAGTGAAAAAACTCTACCTTGCCTCAAGGGTTCTCTCCCAACATTAGTTCTTACATTTGATCTTGGTGCAGAAACGAATCCTGCCAAACTTGCCGCAGAACGGTTGTCATTTTCAGCTGTGAGTGGGCAATCTTTCGTCATGTGGCCAACCTTGCCACACCAAAAGCAAGCACCAGATGCACGATAACAGACACCCTTTTGTTTCCTTCTACATTTAGTACAAACAGGCATAGATTCACTACTCTGACTTGAGCTGCTAGTAGATTCCATGTTTTTTTTTTGTTCGTAACAAATGAACGGCCCTTTTAGAGCTTATACCCAGATCTCTTGCTTTTCCATTCAATTATTGGAGCGTTTGTTTGTTTCATTACAGCCAAGTTGGCTTCAGCCATTAGACTATATCAAGTACATCCACATATTTGGGTAGTTTTAAGACACCTACCCAATCAAACACATCTAGATCCAATCCTTCAAATTTTTAAGCTTTCTTATAATTTGTATCTACCATGTGTGGGGCAAAATGGGCTAATTCAGTGAACTTGGCATCATACTCGGCCATTGACATGCTGTCTTGCTTAAGCTCTTGAAATTCAGACACTTTTCTATCTCGAAAACACTAAGGGAAGTATTTCTCAAAGAAAATCTCTTTGAATTGATCCCAAGTCAAAGTTCCATTACTATCAGAGACAAGCATCCACCAACGTCGAGTTTCGTCATTTAAGGTGTAAGTGGCCAACAAAACTTTATGAGTCTCAGTACATAGAAAGACTTCAAATAATTTTTCAGTTTCTAGCATCCACGTTTCAGCCTTTAGCGGTTCAATACCACCCAGAAAATTCGGTGGCTTCATCTTGTTAAATTTCTAAATCAAACTGAGAATGTCATTGCTGACTGGCTCTACTTGGACCGAAAGGGCCGGAGGAGGCAAAGGTTGTTGTCTTTGTTGTTGCATCATTGCTTCTATCAAAGCTTCAAGCATTCGTTCTATTCAATTCATTCTAGTCTTAGAGGACTCGACTGTACCATCGCTTCTTGGATTTTCTATTTGCTATAAATAAACAGAGCATTAAAAAACACAAGCAAATAATTCTTTGCAGGTCCTCAATGTTCATGTTCAATTCAGAGATGTCCATGTCATTTCACTTTAGTTTAAATATGTCCAGATAATTCACACACACACACTCACATATATAGATGCAATGTCCCTAGTCTTACTAGGACATCTTATAGCTCATATGGACTCATGTGTGCGATAGAACACATGTTTTGATACCACTCTATCACGACCTAAACCCGTCCCTATAGGTTTAGTGTCATAACCGGCCAATAATCCTAGGATTACCAAAGGCCTCTGAACAAATAATTAACATACATGGACTAGCGGAAGCAAATACAAACATAATAATATCCATAGAGCTATGTAAACATACATAGGACTGAAAATTTAAAAACTTAATCTACATAATCAAGACGTCATACCTATGTCACCATTCATACATACAGACAAACAAAAGGCTTGTTCAACTAACAAAAGAAATACAAAAGATCTTCAACATGATTCACAAAAACTTGACCACTGCAAACGGAAACATCCTCTGGAGGTATTATGGCTGGCTGACAAAACGGAACTCCAGGCCATCAACTCTGAGCCTGGTCACGAGCCTAGTCACCTACATACATACATAATAATATGGTGAGCTGGAGCCTGGTGAATAACAACAGAGTAAATAATTTATGAATGATGTCCAAATAGTTTCAAGAATCAGAGTTCATATCAAAGACAGATTCAAACTCATATACGTAACCAAAAGTCATAAGCAGTTATATGTGGTACATCCATTAGCTATCATATCATCTTAGTCCTGAAACCCATATGCATAGTTGGTACCAATGACTCCAAAGGTCATACCTTGTGCACAAGTAGCCATGGTATTGTTTTTCCCAAGCAAGGGCCATATGATCATAAGCCACGGTATTGTTACCTCCGGGTCAGGGCCTTGTGAACTAAGGATGCCACAAATACATTTCAAAAAACTGGACACTCATTCACTATTCATAAAATAGCATTTCATAAAACAAATCATATCTTAACATTCTGAAAATACTTATAATCAAACATAGCTTTATAGAGTCGTTACTCACAGATAGCTCCGATAGCAAAATGGACAGAGCAAACAGATCGGATAGCCTATAGCGCGTAACCTACACAAACACATAACAAATGCCCATTGAACTCATGCCCAGAAAACACATAACTCATTCCTTTTCTATCTTGGTGTGTTTCTAATCCTTATCCTCATTATTATGTCTTAATTAAGGCTTAAAAATGCCTAAGATGCAATGAGGATGCCAAAATGTAAATTGAAACACTTAGTCAAATTTTCAAAAATAGGCAGTTCGCTCGAGCGCAACTTCGGTCGCTCGAGCAATCTGCAAAGTCTGCAAAAGTACTAGTTACTTGATTTTTCCGCTCGATGGTCGCTTGAGCCAAAAACTAAATAAAAGCATCTCCACTCGAGCCCAACTTCGGTCACTCAAGCGGTCTGCGAAAATTTGTAAAACTTCTGAGAGTATAAATTTTATGCTCGAGCTTAGACTTCTTCACTCTAGCCAAAGCACAAAACAAAGGGTGGTCGCTCGAGCACAACATTTGTCACTCGAGCGGTTATGCCAAATTCTGGAATTTCCAGATTTGTTTCCCAAGTTCAAAAATCAATTTTAAAGCTTCAAAACACATCATTTTGGGCCAAAACTTGGTAAAATATTAAGAAACTCATAATATGTGAAGAATTACAAACCATTTCGCAAAATCAAGCCCAAAAGCTTTGCCAATTGTACAAAACAAAACTCAAAACTTTGAAACATAACATGCATGTATAGAATTGAAATCTCTTCTTTTCAAAACATAAATTCATGGAGTGAAAAGTGTAAAAACATGAAAAATCCTTCAAGTCCTTCTACAAAAACTTCTACAAAAACCTCATGCATGTAAGAGTTAGTTGAAATTCAAACTCAAAATGGGATTAAAATGCATGCATGCATGATATGATCTTCCTTTCTATTCTATCAACTCAATTCTTGCATTACTCATCTTAATTCTTTGAATTCTTGTGCTAAGTGACTCAATTACAAGGCTAAAAGGTTGAATTCTTACCTTAAATGATCAATTATGCTTAGATGCTAAGTTGGTTAAGGTCACAAGTCAAATGCTCCAAATTTCTTCTCAATTCAGCCTCCCTTTCTCTTGAACTTAAGCTCCTACACTTAAACTCTCTCTCTCTCCCACGTTTTGCTCTTAAAGAAATGAAGATGAATGTTATTGAGTCATCAATAGCCTTATATAGGCCTAATTAGAAAACTCTAATTAGTTTTTAATTAAGCTAAGCAATTCATAATTACTTTATTCAAATTATTTTGGTTCTGAATCGAATTTCAATTAAACCTACCATAATTTTCTAAAAATTTCAAATAACATATAAACCAAGTCAATTTTGTGATCAAATGCCGATAAGGCCTTCAATTCACATAATGAAACAGAAACACAAACATATCTTTCTACACCAAACAGATATAAACACATATAACACAATACACATGTAATTAATGTAGAACTTTCTCTTAATTATTTATTAGGTATGTTTAATCATGGTTTAACAGTTAATCACAGATTAGGATTGTTACATCCAAGCTCTTTAACCCTTGATTTCATCTATTTCTAAATATGTTTGACCCCTAGTTCCATATATATATATATAAAGCTTAGCGAGAGCTTCCTTTTGATCTGAGTTGATCGTCATTTCATTGCCAGTGGATTTTGGAGATTTATTCTTTTCTCTTCCAGAGGTAGGGCTTTCTTTCACTTCTCTTCACTACCTTGTTATTGATAGACTTGTGGCATTTTCTATTGCATAAAATCATAGTTTGAAAAGATATTTGTGAAAAGCATGTAGATATGGGTTAGGGTTTTGAATTTAGGGAATGAATCTTACGTTTTTATATTGATTTTAATAAAATGATAATGATAGGGCATGGTTGTGAATGAAAAATTCTAACTTTCTTTATTTAAATCATGATTAAGAAATAAGATGATTAGCTAAAATTCATGGATTTGAACTATATTAATTATTATGGAATGTGATATGAGACGAGAAAATAGAAATGAATTATGTTATGGGATTAACATGATGGTGGTTAATGTCTATATTTGTTGAGTAATTGAATAATGGTTATGAGATTGGGTAAACTATAAATGTGATCAATAATAGATATGTGATGATGTGTTGTTAAAAGTTTAAGTCATGTGATGATGCTATAGTTGTGAGAATTTTATGAGACTTTACTTGTTTCATTTCATGATAATTATGCTAGATATTGTTAGTCTTGTCCTTAGCCATCAGTGGATGATGGTGCTGGTTGTTGTTGAATAAGTTATATGTGTATTTTCCTCGTTATTGATTTAGTTGTGAAACTTAGAATGTCGTGATGACATATGAGAGATGTGAATGGTTCGTTTCTTTTCGGCTTGTGACCAGTAAAGCATGGCATATTGACAGAGGCTCCGCATTCAATCCGGTTTGTGCTCGGTAAAGCGTGGTTGAAGGTTCCACATTCCTTCCGGATAATGACCGGTAAAGTGTGGCGCATGGAGATAGGGTTTGCTTACCTTCTGGTTTGCGTCTGGTAAAGCATTTAAATTATTGGGGTCATATGGAAGTTCGGCTTTCCTTCCAGTTAGCCACCAGTAAAGCATGGCACGTTGAGATAGGTTACAATACTTTCCAGTTAGCGCTCGGTAAATCGTGTTTCAATTTTGATGACTCATACAGTCAATGTTGTGGTATTAGATTCATAGGTGCCCAATTGCCCTTCCATGTCAAGGCCAGTAAATATAAGAGTAATTTATGATGTTTATTATTGTGTTGTATGACTCATGCAATAATGATAGTTATATGAAGAGTATCGATGGGCATAATTGTATGTTATAAATTGTCAATGATAATAAAATTGTTTTGTGAAACTAAATGGGGATTAAGGAACTGGTCTCTTTTGAAAATATTATAAATGACTTGTAAGGATAAGGAAAAAGAAATGATATTTCTTGGTTATTAAAAATGGAACATTTTTGAAAGATATATATATATATATATATGTATATTTTTGTATTAAATGACACCCTATGTATACACCTATAACATTGAGCATCATGATCATTTTTATCTATGAAATGTTATTGTTTAAATCATTGTGAATCCCTACTAGACCTTTGTGTTTCCCTCATTGCTAAACCATTTTTAGGTGCAGAGTAGGTTGCTTCCTTTAAGGATTAAGAAGTGTTTTCAATTAAGGACTAATTCTTGATGGTGGTGGGTAAAGAGTTTATTTGTTATAGAAATGATATTTTTCATGCCTTGTAATTATTGATTTTGTAATATCCGATGTAAGTCTAAAGTCATGGATTGTAACTTGTGATATTGTAAGTTCCATCATTTATATTTTTCGAGAGAGAACATTTTCTATTTATTCATTTATACCTTTATTTCTATATTTGTGTTATGAAGTTGGACTGTAATAAGGAATTTAGTAATGCATCCGAGTAATAAAATTAGGGCGTTACAAATAATATTAAAATGTATAACTAAGTTTTCATTATACAAGTTATCCGTGTCAATTTCGTGTTATGCAGATTTGACAGTAACCCGACCTGTTTAATATTCATATTATCGAATCATGTCATATACGTGTTCGCGTCAGGAAATAGTCAACCACAATCTGCTAACTTCGTACGGTTCGAGTCGTGGTATTGTGTTGTGTCGCAAATTTACACCCTTACGTGCATCATATGTACCTCATAATTAAGGGGAAAAAATTATATAACTTTATATTTTCTTAGTCATAACTAAAAAAAAAAGAAGTCATAATTAAACATTACATGAGGTATAATCAACTATCTGAAAATAATATCATAATTAAATAAGAAAAAGGGCATAACTAAAGAAAAAAATGACATAATTAAAAATGCATATGATATGAGATGTGTATGATAGATTTACAATTCATAATCTGGACTAGAAGTTGTTATTGGGTCCGTAAAACTCATCACAAATTTTATTTTAATGATTTAAACTATTTATTTCATTGAGCATTTTGTATATATTATGCACACACAAAATTAAGTCAATCCGATAATAATAACATATTCTATTTATTGCATCTATGACCCAAAAAAATAAAATAAATGACAATTATATTTTTTAAAATATATCATTCATTTTTTGGTAACAAATGTAATAATTTAAATATGTTACAATTATCAAATCGATTATAAATGATATACACAAAGTGTTCGATAAAATAAACGATCAAAAGCGAGATTCCTAAAAGATCCCCACTAATCCCGATAAAATGGGCTTGTATTTGAGGATAAAAGAAAAATAAATTCTATATGATTATTTTAGTGAAATTATTATTCAATAAATTCTATGATAATTAATGACATTTCTTATCATACACTATTAAAAAATGTCACTAATTGTTTATTTTCAGCGACAGTTTAAAAATTTTGTCACAAAAAAGTCACTAATTATAAATTTTAGCAACAATTTAAAAAAATCGTCATGGAAAAAATGTTACTAATTTTCAATTTTCAGCGACAGTTTAAAAAATTCATCACAAAAAAATTTCAATAATTATAAGTTTTAATGACAATTTATAAAAAACCATGACCCAAAAAAAAAAAATCACTAATTGTCAATTTTTAGTTATATATAAAAAATTATTATAAAAAATTATTTTTAGTGAGGATTGTACTAGAACTTATTTTCAATAGGATTTAATGGAAATTAAATTTAACTATTAAGATCTATTGATAATTTACCATAAATGGTTGGAGAGAATGAGAAATCTTCCCATGTAGAGAAAGTTCAAGTTTTGTTTGACAACATTTTAGTAAATGATGAAGAACATTTTAGTAAATGATGAAGTAAGTTGTGATTGTGATTTTATTTTTTTGAAGTTACACATTTTATTTTTATTTTTATTTTTGGGTTAAGAACCAAAAGTGAGAAAATATTTTTTTTTCCTTAAGGACCAAATCAAGAAAAGACCTATAGTTTAGGAGTAAAAGTGTTACTCTCTATTTCTATAAATCAATTAAATCCCTGTGGCATTTTTTTTGTCACAAAAGTAACTTTTATTAAAATTTGGAGCAAAAAAAAGAGCTTGATAGAATAGAGATCTCCACAAAAAAATAAAAAAAATAAAAACACTAAAAATATTTCCAACCGTATATAAAAGATAACTTGAGAATTTAAATGTCACAACTAAATAAATATTGAATGCAATGATGGCTAATTTAACTATAAAAACACATATCATTAACAATATTATTACTAATGTATTACCAATTAAAAGGTTTAGAGTGTGACAGTGGGATGCTTGTGCAAAGATCTTTGATGTTCAGCCACAGTTGTCTATGATTATTCCCTGTATTAATTATATGTATACATAATGGATTTTTGTCAATAAAAAATAAAAAATTTCAAAATATTTATAATTTTAATATATTTTTAAATATTTTAAAATATTTTTATATATTTTAATATACCTTTTACATAATTTTTTAGAGAGACGATGCCACCTCTATGTTGATGGGTCCCATCCCCCATCCAACAAACAAAACTTTAAAAAAAAAAAATTATGTTATTAATATTTTATTATATAGTTTTGGTCTTTTAAAAAATTAAAAGATCCTATCAAATAAGGAAAAATATTTAATATATTATTGGTATCATCATCTGATAACATCTTATCATTTACTTTCTCAAATATCGGTATATGTGGCTGTGGCACGCAGTTGGGTTCCCCCTCCGCATGTAAGTTTGTTGTTGGCTCACCCTCCGCATGTGTCACTGATGACATGGTATCACTGTGATATTAAATTTTTATTTTCTTTGGTAAACAGTTTTCAAAAATAATTTTTAAATTTTTATTTTTGTATTGCTTGTCTTTGGTGAAGTTTTTTTTAAGGGTAAATTACAAACACCCCCTCGAGGTTTAGTAAAAATACAGATTTCCCCTTGAGGTTTGAAAAATTACAAATTCCCCCCTGAGGGTCAAATTTTCATAATAAATTAGGAAAAATTAGGGGGGAATCTGTATGAAAATAAAAACCCTAGGGGGCAATTTGTTATGAAAATGTAAACCTCAGGGGGCGGGATGTAATTTTTCAAACCTCAAGAGGGAATCTGTATTTTCACCAAACCTCGAGGGGGGTGTTTGTAATTTGCCCTTTATTTAAATATTTTGAGTCTATTTGTTTTACATTTTAGATTCATTTAGTCCAGATACACTTAAAAAGTAAGATATTTGTGATTTTTTTTTTAAAAAAAATTATGAAATATAAAATACAAAAATTCAGTATATTTTTCACAAATATTTTATTTTTTTAAGTTTATCTAAGAAAATGACTAAAATTTAAAAAATAAAAATCTAATAAAAACAACAAAACACAAAAAATTAAAAAAAAAAGAAACTCAAAAATTATTTTTAAAAATTCAAAATCAAACACAATAAATAGTAGAATAGTCTTGTTATGATGGTGTGTTTTACGTCTTACTTACATTTACGCCTTCGCTTTTCCTTCCACTTACACTTTTTGTCTAAGTGACACATGATTGAGGGTTACACACTTAAGAAAAGTTCTAAATAGTATTCAAGTTAAAAGTTTGATGTTTTAAAAATCTGTAATCAAAATTATGACTCATCTATAAAAATTCTTGAAGTCGCTGCTAGTTTTTTCAATAATTTTAGATATAATAATAGTCAAAGAGGCAACTTAGGGGCATTTTGGGAACATATTAAAAAAAGTCAGTTTTTTAATTTTTTTTACATAAAAAAATCACAAAAAAAACTATAAAAAAAACTAATTTTTTAACTAAAAAAATTAAAAAATTAATTTTTCACAACTTTTCAAAACACCACTTAAAGTGGATGGCAAAAAAGGAATCGAAATAGGATAGTGGTTTCGGTGATTAAATTATCTGACAATCTTCCTATCTGAATTTTGTCAAGTTGTAAAAAGATAAGATATTTAAGATCTTTCAGATTTATGGTACAATAACAATAGGAAAAATGCCGCAATGCTAGGGCCTTGAATGGTCGAGTCTCTCGAATGCTTTGACAATTTATTTTATTTTTCTTTTTTTTTTTTTTGGGTTTTGGGTGGGTTTTTTTTTTTTTTTTTTTTTTTTTTTTTTTTTAAGAAGAGTGATTATGTATTGGGATGAGTCAAAAAATTAGATATCTCGTACTAATTTAGCCTAAGTTGAACTGATCAGATGATAAAATTGACTGATTAGTTAAACTGCTGGTTATATAAAATTTATTAATTCTATATCATTTTGTACGAGTCTCTGGTAATTGAAATAAAAATATAACAGGTACTCATACAAAATTATATGAAATTAACAAATTTTAACGAACAGCCTAACTGATCAGTCAATTTTATCATCCAACTAGTCTAACCTAACTCACTCACCTTATCAAATTACATAGACTGAGTTGGTGCAAGATATCTAATTTTTTGACATACCCTTAAAGATAACCACTCTTCAAAAAAACAAAAAAGAAAAAAGAAAAAGGAAAAAAAGAAATAACCACTCTTCAAAAAAAAAAAAAAGAAAAAAAAAAAGAAGTCGAGATATTCGAGCCTCACAATTCGAGACCCCAAACGTTTCCCATAATCATAATACCCTTATGGACAGCTCTAATCATTCTTCTTTTGAGGCATAGGTTTTTTCAGTTATTTTAGTCCAAAAAAAAAAGGCAAAACAGATTGAAAAATTAATAAAATAAAATGCCACATCTAAATCATAATTATTTTATTTTTTTCTCTCATAAAAGTTAAAGTCAAAAAACATATTTCAAATGAGACTTTTTAGGCTTAGGTCAAAATAGTCAAAAAAGCACCTCACATCCAAAAGAAGGGGAAATTCTATTTCCACCATCCTGATAAACTCAGTCAACACACTTAATGAAAAATTAGATTAATGACAATTATATCCTACTTTAAATTTACTATAATAACCATTGATCAACACACTTAATATTATATATACAAATTCTCAATACACATCTTTTTAACATAAAAATATCTCAATATACATTGTTTGAAACAAAAGGTGAGTTCAAATTTTGCAGGGAAATCAACTAATAACAAGTATCAACCAAATGCTACTCTCTTCTCTTTTCTTTTCTTTCTTTCTTTTTTTATTTTTTATTTTGATTTGTTTTGCAATCTGTTTCTCTTCTTCTTTCTTTTTATCTTCATCTTTCTTTCCCTCATCTTTTTTACCCTCATCTTTCTTCTTTTCGGGTTCTTTTGCCCAACTGTCAAGATTTCGTACCATTTATTCCTCAATTTGCCCACTACACAAACCGGATCGACTCCTCCGATCCTTGTCAATTTCTTCTCCTTCATGTCCATTGCAATCGATTCAACTCCTACATAAAATTGAAAAATTAAAAACAGAGTAATAAATAATAATAATAATAAGTTTTATTTATTTATTTCATATATGAACAAGAAAGTTTGGCAAACCAATTCAATAATCAATACCGAAATGCTAGAAAGTCGCTTTCATGGCCTTTTGCTTGTCTCTTTCATCATGTAAATCCAATTTCAATACAAGTTTACGCAACAAAGAGAGCAAGAACAAAGAACAACTAAATAGCAAAGAACAGTGACGGAAAAAGCAGTACAAGACTATAACCCACTTTAGAATGTTTAGGAAAAGCAAAAACATCACAGAGAAGCCGACATCGTGGAGGAAAATACACTTTTAAGATTCTTAGGAAGGAAAATTCAGGATTTATATTCTGATTTGCGAATGGAAAAACCTCCAAGAGATGGGTTTGAAAATTCAGAGCTTATAAAGGGGGGGAAAAAAAAAAGAGAAGATAATATGAGATTCGTGCAAAATTCACAGGCTTGCTCTTCACGGGAGTGGGTATTCAAGGGTGTATTTTGAGGATAAAGTGTGTGTGCAAGGGGTTATTTGTAATTTTAATGATGTAGGTTGAGATAATTATTTACTAATTAAATTAGTAGGGATGTGTATTGAGAAAAGATTTGCACTGAGTTTATTAAGGTGGTGGAAATAGAATTTCCCCAAAAGAAGGTTTTGTTAATGAAAATAAACTTTCTCCCAAATGAAACCCCCAAAATACCCTTGAATTATGTCATCCACGTCCACCACTGTGGAAAATAATGCCCCTAAAATAGTTTGATTAATTCTGATAACTTCTATAATGAAAAGATTGTGTGTTGAGACATTATTTTTTTGTCAATATGGAAAAATAAAAAAAAAAGGTGTGATGGGGAAGGTGGTCAACTTCAGGATTAGGATTAGGAATGTGAGGTGACCGATTATGGAAAGGTGCATATAAAGGTGGAGAGAATGAGAAATCTTCCCATGCAGTAAAAGTTCAAGTTCTGTAAGACAACATGTAAGGTCTTGTTTGACATAAATTAAAAAATTTAAAAAGTTAAAAAGTTACTATTTTATTTAAGTCACATCATCTTATTTAAGTCATATCACTTATTTACCACATCACTTCAAACCCAACCTATATTTCATAAAAAGTCAAAAAGTACACTTATTTAAGACACCTCTAACCACCCCTTAGTAAATGATGAAGCAAGTCGGGATTGTGATTTTATTTTAATTTTTTTTGGAGTTACACATTTTATTTTATTTTAGTTTTGGATTAAGAATTGTAACATCCCCAAATAAAAACAACAAATAAACCTATAAGGAACTCTAATCATGCGGAAACTAGCAATGTTTCGTTCTTTCATTAATTCATTTAATAATTTTTACAAAAGATATTGTAACGCCCTCAAAATATAACACATTAAATATAAAACATGACATGCATTATTTAAAAGAAAACAATATATTATACCAACCATCAGAGTATTACGAAATAAAACATAATAATAAGTGCCCTACGGGCTTACATCTTGCCAAGCCAACACTTGGACACAAATCCATGAGTTCTAACTCGAAACAAATAAAGCCCTAGGCTTGAATGTTTACATAGTTCAAATAAAGCAAATAAAGCAAATAAAGAAAATCTTCAAGTCCAAATCCTCACAAGCTAAGCCTTTGGAGGTAATGAACCACCTGATCCTGAAAAATGAAGTTCCCATAAAGGGTGAGCCACAGCCCAATAGAGAAATACTAAACCAGGCATAAGAATTAACTAAAGCATTAGCATCCGATACATGGTTAATACAAGATAATCAATTTCCAATTCCATGACACGAATGTCTACATTGTCTATGACATATTGTCTATGACACCTTTCACTTTTCAATATTTATTCAACTTTCCAACTATATCATTATGGCTCAGAACCTGGCCAACTACAATAGTGATCCAGATGTCACTAAAATAAATGCGACTAAAGCTCAAACCACAACACTTCCATACTTCCAACTGATACACATTATAATGATGTATCATATCAACAACAAATAGCAATATTGCTATTATCAATAAGCATACATATGAGTGATGCTACTGGAGTCCATCCCCTATCTCCTCCCAACAAATCCGGTTTAGAGGTACATCCCCTATCTTCCCCTAAACCGTGGAGTTCATCCCCTATCTCCTCCAAACAACATGCATATGCAATGAAACACACAATTGCCATATACACACATAATCAATACAAGTAATGTTCTGTATTAATTCAACAGTCAACATAAGTGACTTAA
Organism: Camellia lanceoleosa; assembly: GCA_025200525.1. Taxonomy (NCBI): domain Eukaryota; kingdom Viridiplantae; phylum Streptophyta; class Magnoliopsida; order Ericales; family Theaceae; genus Camellia; species Camellia lanceoleosa. Next base: position 45,041,237 of record CM045772.1, read on the forward strand.
TTCCAGTTATACCTAGGCCACATGCAAGGTCTACAACAATCACGACTATCCTCCACCGATAGCCCAAAACAGTTATTTCTAAACAAGAAATAAATACAACAATGAATGAAAAATCACATTCTCATAGGTAAGTATTTACACTACCCAACTATATCATTAATCTCATAATTTCCCCAACTTCATGAATTAAACCCAAATCCACGTTTTCCCTTTAAATTAATTATGCAAATTAATCTAAGCCAAAACCCTAAGGTTTCTCCCAAAATTATCAAACTACCCCCATATACCAAAACACCAACACTTAGGATTAAAGCGTATAAATGGAGTAGGAAATCCCTACCTCGAAGCAAGAACCCAAAAAGAAGAAGATGAAGATGATGCCCAAATTCCAAAGTGCTCCAAATCCAAAACTGTTCAAATTACATGAAAGCCCTCGATTCACTCTACCTTTTTAATGAAGAAACTAGGTTAGAAACGCCCTCTAGATAGATCAATCCTAAGAGAAGTTGAGTTGGGAGAGAGAACTCGTAATCTAGGGTTTGGAATCAAAAGAGGATGAAAAATCGCTTTAAAAGCGTCAAAACACGATTTTATACTCGGGCGCCGCCGAAGCGGACAAACCCCGCCGGCGGACACTCATGAACTCGCCGAAGCGGCCCAACTCGCCGGCGTACAACCTCAGCGAAGAAATCTTGGATGGGTGTTTTTCCTCGGCGCCAAAACCCTTTCGGCGGACAAGGAACAACAAGTCCTCGCCGGCGTTAAACTCCGCCGAGCGGACAAGCGAATATCAACACTTGGTTTCTAAACTCAACCAACTCGCAATCAACACGCCCAAAACATCCTATAACTCAAGAATAAGGAATTAAAGGACAACAACAAATAATAATAAGACCATAGGATCTACTGACATAAGTCCGAATATAATAATCAAAGGGAAAAAGACCGGAATTCGCTATAACCTCCCCTTAAAAGAATTTCGTCCCAAATTAAGTATGAGTTTGTAAAAATAAGTTTTTCTCAATTCCCAATGATATTATAAAATAATAAACAATAACTTGATTCAATACGTCCACTTCATCTCTTATCAAGAGGCATCTCATAATATATATAAAACAACATATATTTCAACCTGCATCAAGATTATGCATTATTCCCTTCAATGTTAACAATGTCCATATCATATTCAATCTCATGATATAAACAACACATTCAATATAAAAATGTTATATTTCACTTCCATAAAAAGGCAAGTTCAGATGTTAACATTAAATCCAGAACATTCTCAATGTTTTCCAACTTAAGACATATATAAAATTCTCAAGTTCCACAATATTATATAATCTAAATACAAGATTACAAATCAATAAACATATCCGGATATTTCTCACGGACTTCCAACTCACGTTCCCAAGTGGCCTCCTCCACTCCGTGATGCTTCCACAAAACTTTCACTAAAGGGATGGTCTTGCCACGCAAAACTTGATCCCGCCTATCCAAAACCCGAACCGGTCTCTCCTCATACGAGACATCCTCATCAACAACTAAATCAGTCCAATCCAACACATGTGACGGATCTGGCTCATACTTCCGAAGCATACTCACATGAAACACGTCATGAACTCCGGATAATTGCGGTGGCAAAGCTAAACGATAGGCAGCCTCACCAATTCTCTCAAGGATCTCAAAAGGACCAATAAACCGAGGGGATAACTTCCCACTCTTCTCAAACCTCATCAAACCTCGTTTGGGTGATATCTTCAGAAAGACATGATCACCCACCTCAAATACCAAAGGTCTCCTCCTACGGTCAGCATAAGATTTCTGACGACTCAGGTCGTAACAAGCCTCTTCGGATAAGCTCAACTTTCTCCGTCGTTTCTCACCAACTCAGGACCCAGAGTGCATCACCCACCTCGCCCAACAAGCAGAGATCTACACGGCGGCCATACAAGGCCTCAAGCGGTGCCATACCGATACTAGATGAAAGCTATTGTTGTAGGCAAACTCCACTAATGGTAAGTGCCTCTCCCACGACCCACTAAAGTCGAGAACACAACCCCGAAGCATATCCTCAAGGATCTGAATAGTACGCTCGGACTGCCCGTCAGTCTGAGGATGATAAGCCGTGCTAAAAGTCAACTTAGTGCCTAAAGCACTCTGCAAACTCGCCACAACCTAGCAGAAAGCGAGGATCTCATCACGAGGCGATCGTCACGGACCCGTGCAACCTCACTATGTCCGTATATATAAGTCGGCAAGATGATCTCTCAATCTTTAACACGCGTAGGAATGAAGTCTTGCCGACTTCGTCAATCGGTCTACAACCACCCAAATAGCATCACTACCCGCGAGTCCTCGGAAGACCCACAACGAAGTCCATAGTGACATGCTCCCACTTCCACTCGGCAATAGGCAAGGGTTGCAACAAACCCGCTGGCCTCTGATGCTCGGCCTTCACTTGCTGACAAGTAAGGCACTTAGATACGAAAGCTGCCACATCTTTCTTCATACCCCGCCACCAAAACTGGCGACCCAAATCCCGATACATCTTAGTGCCTCCTGGATGCACCGCAAGGCGTGAATGATGAAACTCTCGGAGTACCTCCTCTCGGCAAGACTCCGGCACAAACAGACGGTCTTGGTATCTCACACTCAGGTCGGGAAACACCGTCAAACCCTTCTCAACCTTCCCAATGGAAATCTTTTCTCGGAGAGATTCTACTTCAAGATCACCCCTCTGAGCCTCTATCACTCGAGTCACAAGTATAGGCTGTGCAACAACAGAAAACAAGGCCGCAGCCCCAACGGATTCACCCAGAAGCAAATCAAACTCCCCAAGTGCACCCAACATCTCCCACTCTCGGATGGCTATACTAGCTACGTCACCAACAGATTTCCTGCTAAGGGCATCAGCCACAACATTGGCCTTTCCCGGATGATAGTGCAACTCAAAGTCATAATCCTCAATGAACTCCATCCACCTCCTCTGCCTCAAATTCAGTCTTTACGTAAACAGATACTTGAGACTCTTATGATCGAGAATACCTCGAACTTCTCACCATAAAGATAATGCCTCCAAATCTTCAAGGCAAAAATCACAGCTGCTAATTCTAAATCGTGCGTAGGGTAATTCTTCTCATGAATTTTCAACTGACGTGAGCCATAGGCAACCACTTTTCCCTCTTGCATCAACACACAACCCAGACCCTCTCGTGAGGCGTCGCAATAGACTGCATAACCCAACCCTCTCTCCGGAATAATCAAGACCGAGCGGTGGTCAACCTAACCTTCAACTGAAACGACTTTTCACAAGTCTCACTCCATACAAATTTGACTCCCTTCCGAGTCAATCTAGTCAACGGTGAAGCTAACTTGGAGAAATCCTTCACAAACCGACGATAATACCCTGCCAATCCCAGAAAACTGCGGATCTCAAACACACTCTTAGGCTGTGCCCAATCTTGCACTGCCTCAGTCTTGGATGTATCAACAGACACCCCTTCCCCAGAAACTACATGGCCTAAGAATTTCACCTCATCTAGCCAGAACTCACACTTCCCGAACTTAGCATAAAGCTTATGGGCTCTAAGTAACTCAAGCACCACTCTCAAGTGTTCCTCGTGCTCCTCCCTCGAAGGTGAATAAATTAGAATGTCGTCCCAAGACGACCACAAAAGCGATCCAAGAATTCCGGAAGATCCGGTTCATCAAATCCATAAACATCGCCGGTGCATTGGTGAGCCCAAACGGCATCACCAGAAACTCATAATGACCATACCGCAGCGGAATGCCGTCTTAGGAATATCCTCCTCCCTGACTCTCAACTGATGATAGCCCGATCTCAAATCTATCTTAGAAAAACAACGAGAACCCTTTAACTGATCAAACAAATCATCTATACGAGGCATAGGATCCTTATTCTTAACCGTAACCCGATTCAATTTACGGTAATCTATACGATCTCAAAGCACCACCTTTCTTTTTTAACAAAAAATTTGGCGCTCCACGGCGAACACTAGGGCGGATATAACCCTTATCTAACAATTCTTGGAGTCAATCTTTAACTCAACTAACTCGGTGGGGCAAAAGCGGTAAGGTGCCATAGAAATCGGCGCCGTCGCACTAAATCAATGGAGAACTCAATCTCTCGAGGTGGCAAACTAACAAGATCATCGAAAAACGTCCAATACTCACAAACCACCCTCGGCAACACAATGGGTCTCATCACCCTCACTAATCGAAAGACTAGCAAGTAGACCACTAAGCTCACTCCGCCGTCGCGGATCATAACCCGGTGGCAAAACACTACCAACTCGGTCCCCCAGAAAACGGAAACACTCCCCGATCACGGTACAACAAGTGACCCTCTGACGGTAGCAATCAATAACTGCCCGGTATGACGACAACCAGTCCATACCCAAAATAACATCAAAGCCCTTCATGGGCATAACTACAAAAGAGAAAGGGATTCTATGATCATCGACCTCTATGTCACAACCCCTAACACCTTGTTTCAAAATCAATTCACCCCCAAGAGGTGACACTACACAAATAGGAGACGCTAACTGTGCTAACTCCAACTCCAAAACAGATGCAAATGCAGCAGACACAAATTTTAGATGCATTATATATTTACAAATTTTAGATTCTGAATCTATTACATGTGAAACAAGGTGATACATAGAAAATGAAAGGAAATTGAGAGAAGTCTATGCCTTAATGGCTATATATTTTCAAGACGATACTTTACAACAAAAGTGGATTAAGCTCCAAAATAGATAAAAAGAGATATTTACAATAAAGAAAAACAAAATGAGTCTTCAGTTACACAATCCTCCTAGGCTAAGTCTTTAGTAGAGGCATACCGTCAACATCTAAAAGTTGAATTATACATAGGGTGAGCTAAGACTTAGTAGAAAATACTTGAACACACTGTATGATGCTTAACAAAATTACATGGTGAATGCATATGCATGCTATTTACTAAAACGTTATACTTCCTCTTTCAAAACAATGCAATGCCAAAATTATAAATCAATTCGTAAAATAATATTTTTAAATCAAAAAATAGGATAGTGGATACACAACGCTAGAAATCTTTAGATACGTGTCTACCAGTAGGTTATATTTGTACTACCAAAGCCATTTTAACAGTACTAACTGGAAGGATCGGCACCTAACTGCACGAGTTTCTGCACTTTCACCAAGAACACACAGGTCAACATAATTAATACTACAACCACACTCTCTAACCAAATTTACCAAGGTATTCACTCATTTTTCTCAAAATAATACTTTTCAGTATGTAAATATGAAACAATATTCAATGCAAGATGTATGAGTAGTTAGTTTCAATTAACTTAATCGTCATACAATTTCTACAACAATCAAAACTATCTTCCACTGATAGTCCAAACAAATGTATCTACACAAAAGATAAATCTCCAACAACAATTATAGTTTCATAATCTCAATATAGGAGTAATAATATATATCCAACTTCACTCTCATCATCAATAGATACATCTATTTTATCTTTTCAAAAACTAAACATCTTTCCATTTATTTTTAGTTCAAAATCAATGATTTCTAACAAAACATCTATTCCTTTTAAAAACACATTAAAGGATAAATTTTCAATATTTCAACATAACCTATCAATATACTCATTCTCACAATATTTTCCATGAACCTATTTGAAAATCTTTCTTTTATATTCCTCAAAACCAAATCCTAAATCAAACCCACTACTTCAAAATCACTACCCTTCTCAAGGAATACATAAGGAGGCTAAAAATCATATAATGACGTTGAAGAAATTTCTACCTCAAGAGTAGAAAGAAAGAAGAACAAGACCCAACTTTTGACAAAGTTGAAAATAAAAACATTTCCAATTAGAATGTTTACCTTCATGATCTCTACACTTTTCTCCAGAGCACTACAACGGCGAGATCAACGGATTTGAGTGTATAAGGGTGTTGAGACAAAAACTAGAGAGAGAGAGTGAAGAAATTTGGTAAAGTTACCTTTTAGAGAGAGAGAAAGAGAAAGAGAGATCAAAAAGTGAAAGAAAAGACCTTTTTTCTGTACTGATATACGCACAGATCGCTCAAGCAACCAAACACCGCTTGAGCGTCAAACACAATGTACTGCTCAAGCGACAAACTTAAGGCTTGAGTGCATAATGACCCCCTCCCAATATATCAGACTTGCAAAAAGACCGCTTGACCAAAATAAAGACCGCTCGAGCGTCAAACACAAAATACCGCTCGAGCAACTAATCCATGGCTCGAGCGAAAAATACTCCACTCCCAGAGGTTCAAACTGGAAACAAAGATACTAGAAAGAACCAAAGACTGCTCGAGCGAAAGACATATCGCTTGAGCAAACCTAAAGAGAAACATACAGAAACTCTTTTGAAAAACTAAGGGCTAGTTTGGCATGTACTAAATAAGCCAAAAAGTCACTATCTTATTTAAGTCACATCATCTTATTTAAATCACATCACCTCTCTAACACATCACATCAAACCCAACCCAAACCCACCAATAAGTGCCATTTTGGGAACATGGTAAAAAAATGTCCAAAAACGTGGCTGCCAAAAAGGCCAGAAAAGCCATTTGGCAAATGCCAAAAACGCAGTCGTAAAATTACAAATTAGGGCCTATGAAAAAAAATAAAAAAATAAATCTCTTATGTTGGGTAAAGGTATTTTGGTCATTTTAATTTAATTTGACACCATAAATAAATATTAAACTAAAAAGCAAAAAGTCAGTTTTTTACCAACTTCCCAAATCACTTCTAAAAAAGCCAAAAAACTTGATAAAAAGTCAAAAACCAACTTTTTATCAACTTTCCAAAACAACTCTAAGTCAAAAAATACATCTTTTTAAGACATCCCAAACCAACCCTAAATTCCAACCTATTCAAAATAAAATAGACAACTCCAACCAATCAATCCCGCATTTCAACAAAACAACAAGAAGTATAAAAAACAACCACAAGTTTTGGGTTTCAATTCAAAGAATACAGAAGGGTTGAATTTTAACTCGAGTCCCTATAAGAACCAAAAGTGAGAAAATAATTTTTTCTTTCTTAAGGACCAAATCAAGAAACGGCCTATAATTTAGGAGTAAAATTGTTACTCTCTATTTCTGTAAATTTTACTTAGATATGGGCCAAGTCTAAGTCAATTTGGGTGCAATTCGGGCGGGCTCAACCCGAACAACTTGAGTCCAGTCCGAGTATTTTTAAGGCTTGGGCAACTATATCTTGTAATCTGGACGGGCCTGGGCAGATTTTTGATGCCCGAATTGTAATTCGGGCCGGGCTTGGGCAGAACCAATGGCCAACCCGAGCAACCCGAACCCGAATTAAATTTAATATATTATATAAATTATATAATATATATAAATTAAGTAAAAGAGTTAGTCTTAATTTTTAATTTTTATTTTTTGGTGACCAGAAAATAACTTTGAATAATTCTCAATTCTTTGTTAATTATCAATTCTACCCACAGGTTTCAAAACAAATCTACCTACAAGTTTCTGGGCAATTCGAGTAATTCGGGCAATTCGAGCTAACCCGAGTTAAAAATACAAAGCTTGGGCCGGGCTTGAGCAGCAAAGCTCGGGTTCATGTTCGGGCTTGGGCACTGCTCTGGACAATTCGGGTCGGGCTTAGGTAGACCCCCAACCCGACCGAACCCACCCGAGTTGCACCCCTAAAATCAATTAGAACCCCATGGCATTTTGTTGTCACAAAGTAACTGTTATTAAAATTTGGAGCAAAGTAAAGAGAATAGAGATCAAAATAAGATGCTTTAAGGGAGGAGGAAAAAATCCATAAAATATTTTTAACTATATATAAAAGATAACTTGAGGATTTAAATGCCACAACTAAACAAATATTGAATATAATGATGACTAATTCAACCATAAAAACACATATCATTAACAACATTATTACTAATATATTACCAATTAAAAGGTTTAGAGTACAATAGTGCTTGTGCAATATCTTTGATGTTCAGCCACAATAGGGATGTAATTTTGGTCCGGCCCAGCCCATTCGGGCTCGGGCCGGGCCGATGTTGGGCCTTACAAGCTTCCACCAAAAAATCGGGCCGGGCCTAGGCCCTAGACTCGGGCTTTGAACGAGCTTAAACAATTTTTTTTTATTTTTTTCACAAAAATTTTATTATTTTCCATTAAAAATAACACTGGGCATCGGGTGGGTTGCGCGGGCTAGGCCTTGGGCCGAGTTTCAAAATGATGGCCCACGCCCTGGCCCAAGGCCTTGGGCTAGGCTCGGGCTCGAGCTCGTGCCTAAACAGGCCGGACCCACCTCGAATCACGGGTAGACTTCGGATGGCCCGCGAGTCACGGGCTAAAATTACACCCCTAAGCCACAGTTGTCTAATATTATTCCCTATATTAATTATATGTATATATAATGGATTTGCTATTCAGAGGATTCTCAAGGTTGTCAATAAAAAATATAAAATTTCAAAATATGTATAATTTTAATATTACATAATTTTTTACAGGGCGACGCCACCTTTATGTTGATGGGTCCCATCCCTATCAAAAAAGAAAAACTTTAAAATAAAAATTATATTGTTAATATTTTATTTTATATAATTATGTTCAGGATCTCATCAAATAATAAAAAATGTTTAATGTGACGGTGATACTATATTAATGGTATCATATATCTTCTCATATATCAGTATTTGTGGCAAGGTAGCAGTTGGGTTCACCCTCCACATGTGTTAATGATGATATGGTATTATCATGACATTGAATTTTTATTTTGTTTGGTAAACAATTTTTAAAAATAATTTTTTATTTTTTATTTTTTGTATTGCTTATTGTTGGTGAATTTTTTAAATATTTTGAGCGTATTTTTTTACATTTTAAATTCATTTAGTTTAGATACACTTAAAAAGTAAGATATTCGTGATTTTTTCAAAAAAAAAATGCTAAATATAAAATACAAAAATTTAGTATATTTTTTTAAGTGCATCAAAGAAAATGACTAAAATTTAATAAATAAATAAATAAATAATCTAATAAAGATAACAAAAAAAACACACACACACACAAAAAAAACTCAAAAGCTATTTTTAAAATTTTAGAACCAAACAGAATAAATATTATTCAAGTTAAAAATTTGATGTTTTAAAATTTTGTATTTAAAATTATGAAATGACCCATTATTTATAATAATTCCTGAAATCGTCGCTAATTTTTTTTTAATGATATTAAGGTTTCAATTGACAAATGATGATTTCAGTTAAAAAGTTAAAGTAATTAAAAAAATCAAAATTCAACAACTTATATTAAAAAGTCAAAAAAAAATTTCTCTCTACTTTTTTCACATTTTTTTATAAAAAATTAAAAAATTATTCCAAATATATTAAGTTTTTTATCTTATATTTTAATTAAATAATTAAAAAATTATTAAAATATTAAAAAATTATTAAAATAATAAATTCTCAAACGATGATTAAGGCCTCGTTTGGGAAGCATAATTTTTAGCCAAAAAGTTACTAAATTAGCCAAAAAGCCAACAACCCATACCAAAAAGTCAAAGATTCTCTTTTCTCTCTACTTTTTGCACATCTTTTCGTAAAAAGCCAAAAAGTCATCCCAAACATACTAGTTTTTTTGAGTGACTATTTTAGTCAAATAACTAAAAAATTACTAAATTAGCCTGTTCTCAAACGATGCCTAAATATATATAGCACTAGTCAAAAGTGGATGGCAAAAAAGGAATAAAAATAGGATAGTGGTTTTGGTGATTAAATTATCTGACAATCTTCCTATCTGAATTTTAGGCAAGTTGTGATAAGATAAGATATTTTAGATCTGTCAGATTTATGGTACAATAATAACAATGGTAGTACACTTATGGAACCTACGTAAAATATCAATGATTCATCCCATTAAAAACATCACCACTAATAGTATTAATGTATTAAAAAATATATATATATATAATTCTAAGATTAAAACATCACATCATTACTGGCAGAACCTACTGCCACCTAATTAGTGGGAGCACTAATTAGTGCTCCCAAACATTTTTCCTAAAATATATATATACACATTTATGAATATAAAATTTTATTTTTACACACCTATTTATATCTATATATATATTTAATAAAATTTTATTTTAATGACAATTGTGTCTTAAAACAAAATTATTACAATAGATATCAAAACACACTCACAATATTATATTAAAATTTTTTCTATATACATCTTTTTAAAACAAAAAAATCTCAAAGCATAAGGAACTTCAAAGAATTTAACTTTAAATTTCAAAATCAAACCTTTTGATAAATTTGTGGCCTGGCTTGTTAATTTAGGCCTTGTTTGGGGTGTGTTAATAAGTACATACTTTTTATCTTTTTATCTTTTTTCCATCACATCACCTCTCTACTTTTCTGCATATTTTTTCATAAAAAATCAAAAAATATACTTAGTTAGATCATCCCAAACCACCCCTTAGTCATGTATGTTATAATGTTATTGTTTTGCAGGCACAACTTCTCTTCAAAGATAGAAGGATGTTTAAATTAATGGCCGATCCAAAACTAGAAGGCAACTACCCTACAGAGGGTCTGTATCAAGCTCTTGCAATAGCGGCAGTGTGTCCCCAAGAGGATGCTAGTACTCGACCGTTGATCAGTGATGTTGTAACTGCTCTTGAGTTCTTATCAACAGGAAAGGCAGTAAACATTACAACAAAAAAGGTTTTTACGGCGCGCAATGCACACCGTAAAAGCCTTTCTACGACGTTCAGCGCACGTCGTATTATGACCAGTCATGGAAAGTCATTAACTTTTAATAACATGTTTCGTACACTGTTAAGGAGTAGAAGAGAAGACAAAACCAATGTCTTCTGGCAAAAACATAGTGTTGGAAATGGTTATAAATTCTAGGTAAAACCAGAATTTTATCCTAAGTTTGGTCTAATATTTAGGTGGGCCCCGTGCATCGATTTATACGGGTCAAAGTGGTAACGCATTCTATGCTGCGTTATGATTCACGTGGTATATTTGGTTGCTCAAAACCATTACCAAGTGAATGGGAAATTGAAACCAAAGTATACTCCATGGAAATGGAGTTTTGGTAGAAATTCCTTAAAGGTTTGAATAAGGCTTGTCCCACATTGATTTGGTGGGAAGTTTTGAAAAGGTTTATAATGCATGAGTTTGGTACTTGGGGTGTGCCCCAAGGGGTACCCAAGTGTTTTAGAGGGAGAGGTTATGGGCAAAATGAACTAGACCCATTGGACCCAAAAATCACCACCCGCCGCTGTCCGGGCGGCCTGGGCCTGAGTGCGTGGTGTGAGGTTGAGTTAGGCTTGTTTGGCCCAATACTAATCTTTTTAGGCCAAAAACGTTTGAATTTTATTTTATTTTTTGGTAAAATAAAATCCAGAATTCAAATTAAACTTGTTTGGATTTACTGTACATCCAAATAGAGCCCTTCCCGTTTTTGTATCTGTTTGATATATAACTCAATAGATTCAAATCTGTTTGAATTCAAAAACCAACAGGTTTCATACATGTTCAATTCAAAACCAAGAGCCACCTTTACATCTATAAATAGACCAGCCTCCCATTTGGATTTTATTCTAATTTTCGTACTCCATCCTCTGCTATGAATCTCTCTGCATTTTGCTGCATTTAATTTCTGAAAGAAAGAGTGTAAACACTTAGTGTGTTCGTAAGGCAAACAATTTTGTAGTGTTGCTATTGTTTGTAGAAAATCATTTCATCCTAGGAGATAGACGTCCAAATTCTGAAAGCACCGTGGAGAGAACGAATCTGTTTTAAGGACACAGTGTCAAACACTGGACTTGATCAGTTTATAATTCGAACAAATTAAATCAAGTAAGTTATTTAATTTATTTTCAGTGTTATTATTATTTGTTTAAATCAGATTTTAATTTTGTTTTTGTAACAAAATAAAATCTGTTTTTATTTTTATTTTTTTATTTTGAGTTTGATTTTTGTAATCAAACAAATTCTCTCATTTTCTTTATTTCTTTAAATTCTAATTGTTGTTTTGTACACAATAGAATTAAAATCTTTTAAATACAGTGAAAATTGTTCCAACAATCTTAAGATAGATTTTTTTTTTTTTTTTTGGTATCTTCATTGTATTTAATTTTCTGATTTCATAAAGACATATTCTGGTTGGAAAAACAAATAGTGTTTATGCTATTTGACAGATAGTAGTAATATACTATCTCTTTTCTTTGACAACTAGTAGTAATATACTGGTGTCATTAACAATTGCAGAATATTAATTGTATTACAGAAAATTATTGTGCTATTTTATTTTTCAAGTTTGAGTAACAAGGAAAATAAAATTATTTTGTATTATAATTTATTTTCTGGTTTTAGTAACTAGAAAATTAATTTGTGTTTTAATTTTTTCTGGTTTTTGTAATCAGAGATTATGGCTACTACAACTGAAACTACATCTGGTAATTGTACTCCGATTGTTACACCAACATCGGTCCCTATCCAGAACCATGTTCATGTACCAATTAATCATGGAGAAAAATCGAAAAAATTTAACAGTACCGAGTTTAAGAGATGGCAGCAGAAGATGCTGTTCTATCTTACAATTCTTAATTTGGCCCGGTTTCTCCATGAAGAGGCTCCAGCACTTAAAGAGGATGAAAGTGATCGGCAAGTTGTTGCGTTGTAGATGTTTAGAAACATTCAGATTTCCTATGCAGAAACTACATCCTCAATGGCCTTGACAATATGTTGTATAATGTTTACAGTCCTCTGAAGTCAGCAAAAGAATTATGGGATTCTTTGGAGAAGAAATACAAGACAGAAGATGCCGGCACGAAGAAATTTGTCGTCAGTAAATTTCTAGATTTTGTTATGGTAGACTCCCAAACGGTAATATCTCAAGTTCAAAGTTTTCAGATAATTTTGCATGATATTCATTCAGAAGGTATGTCTCTTAGCGAATCTTTCCAAGTCGCTGCTTTGGTAGAAAAGTTACCACCGACTTAGAAAGATTTCAAAAATTATTTAAAACATAAACGCAAAGAGATGACCATGGATGAGTTGATTGTAAGATTAAGAATTGAGGAAGATAACTGAAAGGCTGAAAAGAGGAATGGGAAAAATCCTATTGAGTCCAAGGCTAATGTGATTGAACAAGTTCATAAACCACATAACAAAAAGAGGAAGTTTACTGGAGATGGTCCTAAACAAGGCAACAACAATGGCAACAAGAAGTTCAAAGGAAAATGCTATAACTGTGGCAAGACTGGACATCGAGCTTCTGACTGCCGCCATCCTAAGAAGGATCATGGAAGTACAAGTAAGAAGACCACCAATCAGGCCAATGTAACAGAATTGGATTACATCTCTGACGGAGTGAATGACATCAAGCTCTCTGTTGTGGTGTCTGAGGCTAACTTGGTTGGAAATCCCAAAGAGTAGTGGGTTGACACTGGAGCAACTCGTCACATATGTGCGGACAAGAAGATGTTCACTACCTACAAAGAGGCTGCAAATGGTGAACAACTTTACATGGAAATTCTTCTACTTCTACTGTGGCTGGACAAGGGAAAGTGATCTTGAAGATGACATCAGGGAAAGAACTGATCCTCAACAATGTACTGCATGTACCTGACATCCGGAAGAATTTAGTTTCTGGTTCTTTGTTAAGTAAAAATGGTTTTAGGCTTGTTTTTTAGTCTGATAAGTTTGTATTAACAAAGAGTGGTATGTATGTTGGTAAATGATACATGAGTGATAGTCTCTTTAATTAAATATAATGACAGTTGTATCAAAAGTTGCTATGAATGAGAATAACACATCTTTTGCTTATATTCTTGAGTCGAATTTATGGCATGGTAGATTAGGTCATGTAAATTATGATGCTTTGCGTAGATTAATTGGATTGGATTATATACCAAAGTTTGAAATTAATCCTAATCATAAATGTGAAGTTTGTGTAGAAGCAAAACTAACTAAGGCTCCATTTAAATCAATTGAAAGGAAAACTGAATCTCTAGAATTAATTCATACTGATGTATGTGATCTAAAATTTATTCAAACTAGAAGAGGCAAAAAGTATTTCATAACATTTATCGATGATTGCACAAGATATTGTTATGTTTATTTACTTAGAAGTAAAGATGAAACCTTAGAAATGTTTAAACTCTACAAAACAGAAGTTGAAAATCAACTTGGTAAAACCATTAAAATGGTTAGAAGTGATAGGAGTGGTGAATATAATGCACCATTAAATGAATTTTGTGCACAACATGGCATTATTCACCAAACTACAGCCCCTTATTCTTCACAGAAAAATGGAATTGCTGAAAGAAAGGATAGAACCCTAAAAAAAATGATGAATGCCATGTTACTAAGTTCAGGTTTACCACAGAACTTGTGGGGGGAAGCAATATTGTCTGCTAATTATGTTCTTAATAGAATACCCCACAAGAAAACCAACAACACTCCTTATGAATTGTGGAAAGGTCGACCACCTTCCTACAAATACTTAAAAGTGTGGGAGTGTTTGGCAAAAGTGAAAGTTCCTATTCCTAAAAAGACTAAGATTGGACCAAAACCAGTAGATTGTGTGGTTATTGGTTATGCTCAGAATAGTAGTGCATATCGGTTTCTGACTTATAAATCAGAAATACCTGATATAAATGTGAATACTATTATAGAGTCAAGGAATGCTGTATTTTTTGAACATGTTTTTTCTTACAAGAAAGGAAAGAATTAAGTTCACAAAAAAAAAAATTATGATTGTACACAAAGTCAAGAGACTAATGACAATCAAACACAAGAGACTAGTAATGGTCTCAACCAACAGGATTTAACTGATGATGAACCAAGAAGAAGTAAGAGAGCAAGAACATCTAAATCCTTTGGTCCAGATTTTCTGACATACTTGTTAGAAAATGAACCTCAAAACTTTAAGGCAGCAATGACAGGTCTTGAAGCACCTTTGTGGAAAGAGGCTGTTAATAATGAAATTGAATCCATTATGCAAAATCATACTTGGGAATTGGTGGATCTTCCACCAGGTTCTAAACCTCTTGGATATAAATGGATATTCAAGAGAAAAATGAAAGCAGATGGTTCAATTGACAAGTATAAAGCAAGACTTGTAGTTAAAGGTTACAGACAAAAGGAAGGTCTGGACTATTTTGACACATATTTCCTTGTGACAAGAATAACATCCATTCGCATACTTATTGTTATAGCAGCGTTGTTTAATTTAGAAATACATCAAATGGATGTTAAAACAGCTTTCTTAAACAGTGATCTATATTAAGAGATCTATATGGAGCAACCTGAAGGGTTTGTAGTATCAGGGCAAGAAAAAAAAGTTTGTCGACTTGTAAAATCCCTTTATGGATTAAAACAAGCACCTAAGCAATGGCATGAAAAATTTGATCATGCAATGTTTACTAATGGTTTTAAGATAAACGAATGTGACAAATGCGTCTATGTTAAAAACACTGACCAAGGATATGTCATAGTTTGTCTTTATGTGGATGACATGCTTATCATTGGAAGCAATCAAAACATGATCAAATCAACTAAGCAAATGCTTAACAAAAGATTTGATATGAAAGATATGGGCTCGCAGATGTTATATTAGGAATGAAAATTATTAAAACATCTGACGGATATGCATTATCTCAATCTCATTATATTGAGAAAATTCTTGATAAATTTATCAAGAATGATTTGAATTCAATAAGAACACTTGTCGACATCAGTCTTTATTTATCGAAAAATAAAGGTGATGTAGTGTCTCAGTTAAAATACTCCCAAATCATTGGAAGCCTAATGTACCTAATGAATTGTATTCGTCCTGATATAGCTTATGCTATCAGCAAATTGAGTAGGTACACTACTAACCCTGGAGAAGACCATTGGAAAGCGATCATTCGGGTTTTTAGATATCTAAGATTTACTCGTGATCATGGTTTGAACTTTACTCGATATCTAGTAGTACTCGAAGGTTATTGTGATGCCAATTGGATATCGGATACTAAAGATTCAAAATCCACTAGTGGATATGTCTTTACTCTAGGAGGCGCTGCTATTTCTTGGAAGTCCACGAAACAAACTTGCATCGCACGATCCACAATGGAATCCGAGTTCATTGCTTTAGAAAAGTAGGTGAAGAAGCAGAATGGCTTCATCACTTCTTAGAAGACATTCCAATGTGGCCAAAACCTGTGCCAGCTATTTGCATTCATTATGATAGTCAATCTGCAATAGGCAGGGTACAGAATCATATGTATAATGGTAAGTCACGACATATTCGTCGTCGACATAATACCGTTAGGCAGTTGTTGTCAAATGGAATAATCTCAATAGATTATATAAAATCTAAAGAGAATATTGCAGATCCGTTAACAAAAGGTTTGACAAAAGAGCTAGTGTATAGTTCATTGAAGGGGATGGGATTAAAGCCTATTACATAAGAGTCGTCATAATGGTAACCCTACTTATATGACTGGAGATCCCAAGAACTAAGTTCAAAGGGACAACTAAGTTATGTATGGCTCGTCAGAAATCACCAAGGGATTAAAATTCCTACCCATTCCTATGGTGAGAGTGATATCTGCAACATATGTTGTCTGCAGGGGTATAAGGATAAGCTTTGCTTTTAATGATTACTTATATCTTGATTAAGGCATAAAATCAAGACGAGTATAAAGAGATACTCACAATAAGAATCACCTATATGAGTGTTGAACTGGGGCCGGTTCTATGAGAATGAATAAGGCTACATTCTCTAGAAACACTCATGAAAACCAGGAGCGTTCAAGGCCAAAATGAACACTACAGTGAGAACCACGATGTGTTAGAAGATATTTTGTATGAAATCTATTGTCTTGGCTTACACAAACGGCTGAACAATTCAAGGCATCGCGTCCATTGGTTAGCCAGTAAGTCCGATAGGTTATCACTAGAGAAGGTTCAAGGCCGAAAACTACCTATCCTGATGCAAGATATTTTCGACTTATACTCTTTCGATAAAGTCTGCATATTGTTGCATTTCCGTTGTCATCAAATTCCATTCATGTGGCGGATTGCTGGAAATGATTATAAATTCTGTGTAAAACCAGAATTTTATCCTAAGTTTGGTCTAATATTTAGGTGGGCCTCGTGCATCGATTTACATGGGTCAAAGTGGTAATGCGTTCTATGTCGCGTTATGATTCACGTGGTATATTTGGTTGCTCAAAACCATTACCGAGTGAATGGGAAATTGAAGCCAAAGTATACTCTATGGAAATGGAGTTTTGGTGAAAATTCCTTAAAGGTTTGAATGAGGCTTGTCCCACATTGATTTGGTGGGAGGTTTTGAAAGGATTTATAAGGCATGGGTTTGGTACTTGGGGTGTGCCCCAAGGGGTACCCAAGTGTTTTAGAGGGAGAGGTTATAGGCAAAATGGGTTAAACCCATTGGACCCAAAAATCACCACACGTGCGCGCGCGCCGCCGCCGCCGTCCGTCAGGTCGGTCGGGCGGGTTGGGCCTGGGCTTGGGTGCGTGGTGTGAGGTTGGGTTGGGCTTGTTCGGCCCAATATTAATCTTTTTGAGCCAAAAACATTTGAATTTTATTTTATTTTTTGGTAAAATAAAATTCAGAATTCAAATTAAACTGGTTTGGATTTACTGTACATCCAAATAGAGCCCTTCCCGTTTTCAAACAGAAATAAATTAGTTTGGTATTATTGCACACCCAAACAGGGCCCTTCCCGTTTTTGTATCTGTTTGATATATAACCCAATAGATTCAAATCTGTTTGAATTCAAAAACCAACATGTTTCATACCTGTTCAATTCAAAACCAAGAGCCACCTTTACATCTATAAATAGACCAGCCTCCCATTTGGATTTTACTCAAATTTTCGTACTTCATCCTCTACTATAAATCTCTCTGCATTTTGCTGCATTTAATTTCTGAAAGAAAGAATGTAAACACTTAATGTGTTCGTAAGGCAAACAATTTTGTAGTGCTGCTATTGTTTGTAGAAGATCATTTCATCCTGGGAGATAGACGTCCAAATTTTGAAAGCACTGTTGAAAGGACGAATCTGTCTTAAGGACACAGTGTCAAACACTGGACTTGATCAGTTTATAATTCGAACAAATTAAATCAAGTAAGTTATTTAATTTATTTTCAGTGTTATTATTATTTGTTTAAATCGGATTTTAATTTTATTTTTGTAACAAAATAAAATCTGTTTTTATTTTTATTTTTTTATTTCGAGTTTGATTTTTGTAATCAAACAAATTCTCTCCTTTTTCTTTATTTCTTTAAATTCTAATTGTTGTTTTGTACACAATAGAATTAAAATCTTTTAAATACAGTGAAAATTATTCCAACACATAGTTCTAGAAATCAAAATAGACACATCAAGTGGTGCTTAGGAAATAAACTGATGAAAAGGTGTTAAAAAAGCTATATCGACTGTGATTGCGACACCAAACTCCTTGTTGTTTCAACTATCTTTTTTCACACACACACACACACACACACACACACACACTCTCTCTCTCTCTCTCTCTCTCTCTCTCTCTCTCTCTCTCTCTCTCTCTCTCTGAGTTGGTTTTTTGTTGAGATCTTATAGATTCTTGTGGAGTCAAAGGAAATTGAAATCAAAGTCATTTCAATTTCTTTAAAATCTTTTTAATTTGAAATAAAAATATAGTAGCGACTCGTACAAAATTATATAAAATTAACAAATTTTAACCAGCAACCTAACTGATCTGTCAATTTTATCATCCAATCAGTCCAACCCAACTCGCTCACCTTATCAAGCTACATAAGCTGAGGAGTTTTTTTTTTTCTTTTCTTTTATTTGTTGGGCCGTGTTCAGTGGCAGAGAGAAAGAAGGACCAGGGGGGATCACATGCCCCTCTCCAGTTTTGAGATGATTTTTTTTTTTTTTTTTGTGTGTGTCTTGTTGTCATATACAAAATGTATTTTTTTTTCTTAACATATTTTTTGGTCAAGGATTTATTGTATTATTCACAACAAGTAATTATTTGATATTTTGAGGACACTATATGGTTGTATTTATGCAATAGTTTAAAGCAATAGTATAGTGAAAAATCTTATAGATTGGATATAATGAACTCATTATTTCCAAGCAGTCAACAGACTGCTTAGTATAATTTGTGATTTCTCATGCTTTGAGCATCACGTAGGCAATATTATATGGTATTTTAAGACTATTTAATAATTTTCATTCAAAACACATCATTTAAGTAATGTCTTCTCTTTAATATTTTTCTAAAAAATAAAAATTAATTACATCACCATCTCGAACCGAGCTATTCTAAACTATTATAGAATTTTAATTTGTTTCTATTAATAATGAATATGTAATTTTTTTTATGCTTAAATTTAGTTCATAAAATTATTAATCTTAATGTTCATCATGATTTTTTTTAAATAAAAAATTATAATTAATAATGCCCCCTCTAACTCAATTTCCTGGCTCCACCACTGGCTGTGTTGGTTTTTTTTTTTTAATTTAATTTAATTTTATTTGTTGGGCTATGTTGGTTTGTTTGTTTTTTTTTTTTTTTTAAAAAAAAAAAGTGATTATGTGTAGGGATGTGCAAAAAAATTAGACAATCTCGCACCAACTCATCGTACAAAATTATATAGAATTAACAAATTTTAACCAGCAATTTAATTGACTGATCAGTTAGGTTGTTAGTTAAATTTTGTTAATTTTATATAATTTTGTACGATAAGTTGGTGCGAAATGTTTAATTTTTTGATATATTCTTACATATAACCACCCTTAAAATAAATAAATAAATAAATAAAAAAGGAGGAATTCGAGGCAAATCGGCGTCTAGCACTGCCTTTTTTTATAGGGTAATGCTATAGTGTGCAACTTACACCTTACACCTTTTTGTATTCACTTACACCTTACACTTACACCTTTTTTACCTTGCACTTACACCTTTTGTGTAAGTGGCACATGGTGTGCAACTTATACATTTCATTTATACCTTCCACTTACACTTACAACTTATACTTACACCTTACACCTTACACTTACACCTTTTGTGTTAGTGGCACATGATGTGCAACCCACTTACACCTTTTGTGGGTTGCACACCTAAGAAAACTCCTTTTTTTATATACAATATTACCTTTCACGGCCTGGGTGAAGGAGACGATGAATGCTAACATAAAAAAAAATTATTTGGAGGTCCGGGGTAAAATACAAGTGGTGTCCAACATGGTTTTAATTGGTTGAAATAATAAGATCAGTATTTTTTGTTGGGTAATATTAGAGATATTAAATTTTTTATTAAATAAATAATTAAATATATCACATAAGTGTAGGGTTCACAAAAGTATAGACCCTACACTCATATGAGATATTTGATAAAAAAATTTAAGACTTAAAGTATTTTTCTTTTCTGATAATTTTTAAATTAACAAGTGTCATCTTATTAATGGAGCAGACAATATCCAAGACCACCAAGTAGCTTCTCATCTAAAATCCAGGTGATGTGACCACGATGATGTGTAAAATAAGATTAATTTTTGTTTTATAAATTTTAAAATGCCATAACTTTTTGGAGAAATTACTTAACAGTGACACTACAACAAAATGATAAAAACAAAAAATTATGATTTTAATTATTAATATATATAAAATTTATCATTTATCTGTAATTTTCTTCAAAAACATACACTACATTGAAATTTTTTTTGAACTTTTATTTGTCTCTTTTTCATTTTTAGCAATGGGAGAAGTTCACAATATTATTTTGTAATGTCTAAGATCCCCACTCACTCCAATATCTCACCTATCCTCTTTCTCTCTCTATCTCTCTCATCTTTGTCAATGCTTCTCTCGCCGTCACCACCTTTTCATTGCTACCTTTAACGTCTCGTCCCTCTCTCTCTCTCTCAGTTCCGAACGCTGCTCAACACCGCCACACCAGATCTATAAGTCTCATTTACAAGTCTCTCTCTCTCTCTCTCAGATCTCTCTTTCTATTTCTCTACCCCCTCAAATCTCCTCCGATCTAAGATCTGAGGCCTCTGTAAATGAGAATCGGCCGGATTTAACCGTTTTGGTATCGCCATTGTTGGAGTGAAGGTCTAGTTTATAGAGAGAGAGAGAGAGAATCTCAGTGGTGTGGATGTTTCTTCAGCGACAGCTGAAAGCTTCAATTTTGTCGGTCCGCTATTGAATTTGAGCTCAGAGATCCTCAAACATTTAGATCCTTTTGATGTGTTGATATTCTACTCTGAATTGCAAATTGTATCTAAAAAGAGACATACAGAAAATAGCTACAAGATTTTACTGAGACAGATTATGGAATCAAAATTAATAGGCATAAACAAGTCTTGATGTTTGATATTTCACAATGAGGGTGCAATTGTCCCAAATATGCAGTGCTGAGAGTTGGGTGATCACTGATAAAAAAAAAAAGGCACGTACGAGTTTAAAATGGTTAAGAATCCAAAGATCTGTGCCAAAGATATGGAAGATGTGAAGCTTGAAATCATCATGAACACAATACTCTTACAGCTGTAAATAGGCCAGTAAATTGAACAAGTCAGACCAAAATGTTGCGCATTATGTGAGCTGATGAGGACTTTACAATGCTGACTTGGAGGATTACCGCATATATGTCCTTGGTAAGATCTCTCTCCCTCAAAATCCTTATTGATACATATTGTATATACCTTTAACAGTATCAATTTTCTCTGGATTTTTCTAGTTTGAACTTAAAGAAATTTTAATTTTTTTTAGTTTGAATCCAGAAAAGCAAAAGAAATTCTTTGTGAACAAAGCTAGAGAAATTTCAATTTTCTTTGAATTTTCCTGATTTGAACCCAAAGAAATTCTTCTTTCAGTCAGTCAGTCTCTCCCTATATATATATATATTGGTTATTGTTGCTACTTATTTAAGTGATCGATTTGGTGTATTGCACATCATGATTGGGAAGGCAGAGAAATTTTCTAGTTTGAATCTAGAGAAATTTTTGCGAAAACCAGAGAAATTCTCTGGCCTTTCCAGAATTTCTCTGGAGAGAAATTCTCTGGGAAGAAATTTTCTAGAAAGTCCAGAGAAATTCTCTGGATTGAATTTTCTCTAAATCAATGTTAAGGGACCTTAGACATTATGAAAATATTGGATGTCTTTTATGCTATAAAATCTTAATATTAGGGATCTTAAAAAAAAATCTCCTTTATTTTATACATTTGATTTAATATATATATATATTTAGAATATATTTGTTGAGATCTATTAAATAAGATCAATATTGATTATAAAATTATATAAAAATAAAAAATAATTTTTTAGCCAAACAATTGTATGGAACATTATTGGGATTTTGGGTGAGACCCACGCTTTTGAGACTTTTTTTAAGATAAAGGACAACTCAATAAA
Source organism: Camellia lanceoleosa (assembly GCA_025200525.1). NCBI lineage: Eukaryota > Viridiplantae > Streptophyta > Magnoliopsida > Ericales > Theaceae > Camellia > Camellia lanceoleosa. The sequence goes on from CM045772.1 coordinate 45,063,719, forward strand.
TTCTCCTTCAAAAAACCCCCTGAGCAAGAGAAGCCCAGCTCAATACGGACATTCTATAATTTGTATTTTTTTGGACCATATTGCCCTCATATATACATATATATATATATATATCATATATTTGAACAATCTCAACTCATGCATACACTAATCTTGAAGACGATCTACAAAGTGAAGATGATCTGCGAAATCCATGAAGACGATCTCAAAATCTGAAGATCTCATGGCTGACGATTTCGCATTTGGTCAACAATACACGATCTTGCCATCGAAGATCAACACTCTTAATTAAATGAAAGATTGCGTTTCAAATTTGTACAAATTTGTATTAGATTTAGAGAGTTTCATCGAGATTTGTGAGTGTTGATGAAGCTTTAGAGGTTTTGTTTTAATCACGTGTTTGATTATTGTTCAAGTTCAATCAGCTATGTTGATTAGTTTTTTTTTTTGTTTTTGTTTTATTCTTGTTGATTTGCCGAATTCAATTAGGTGTGTGCTATATTTTTGTTTGATAGAATAAGAGTAAAATTTTACCTTGGTTTGTGCCCTATTTTTGTTTAACATAATGAGAGTAAAATTTTACTCTGGTTTGTGCTCTATTTTTGTTTGACAGAATGAGAGTAAAATTTTACTTTGGTATGTGCTCTGCTTTTTGTTTGATAAAACTAGCGGCGGCGCACACGCGATGCGTGTGCAAATTCCTTTGGAATTATAATATGAAATTTACATTAAATTTTTTAATAATGCACATATAAATCATGTATAACTATGTGTAATGTAACATTTGATATTAAGATATTTGATAAACGAAATAGATGTACGTTAAAACTTGTTCAATTTTTTTTTAAGAAAATATAATATTTACTAATCTTAATTAAAGAAAACTCTACAACAAAAATTCATATAAAATTTCAATTTGGTATGATAAGACTGAAGATCTTACAAATCTTACAAAAAATATATAAGATACAAGTAAAAATTAATTTACAAATAATGTACATTGATTAAATTAGAAATTTACGTTGTTAAAGTGAGCCACAATTGTTCCCATGCGTACTTTGACTAATAGATTACAATAATAATTTTGATTTTGTAATTGGCTTATTATATATAAAGGCACAAAATGTAAATATTATTGAAGTTTTTTATAAATGAAACTAAAAAATTTTAAAAATACATTTTGACATCGATTAACATAGTCCAAATCAAATGGAAAAAAAATTCTAAACTTTTTAAGTCTAAGTCTAAATAATTACACACATTTTATGCTTCACAGTTTTTTAAATATATATATAAAAAAATGAATATAAACTTACAAACACAGATGTTGATATAAACCAAGAAAAATAATAATTGATTTTTTTTAACCTAATAACACAATGAAACATTTTATTTTGTAAATTTTTTTTTATAGAAAGTATAACTAACAGTATTACACGAAAAATAAAAAAATTTAAAAATACAAACTCAAGACACTCATTTTATATGATTTTTTTAAGACCACTGGATTTAATTTTAAATAACATACAAACAAAATTAAGTGAACAAATATATTTGTTTTTTAAAAACTGAATTTATACACAAAAAAACAAAACAGAACCAAAAAAAAAAAATCTTAAAAGAGTTAACTGTGAGGAAAAAAAAAAACCAAACTTTTTAAATGTAATCTAAGTCTAAATAATTGCACACATTTTATACTTCACAATTTTATATATATATATATATATATATTTGAATATAAACTTATACTATATGTTTTTTTTTCCAAAGGAACTTGGTTTGGAAACATTTCACAGAAATATAGAGAGATAAAATTATACTTTTTTTTTAGAGAGAGAAGCAAAAATCACCCATACCCATAACTCAGCAATCAATGGTTTTGATGTCCACCGGTGTCGCCACCACCGCCAACGCCAGTCCCGGACTACACACCGCCGCCCATCACCGCCGCGTCAGAGATTTCATGGATTGCGAGAAATCATCAGATTGTTATTTGTTAAACGGAGTAGATTACGAATACGATTACGATTACGATTAGATATAAATGAAGGACAATAAGAAAAAACTAAATGAAAATAAAAAATTACATGTAAATAAAACTAAAAATAAAAATAGAATTAAAAAAACTACATATTTTATTTTTTCAAGCATATATATAAAAATAAAAATAAATTACATATTTGATTTTTTCAAGTATAGAAAAAGAAATTATATATTTGAAGCATTACAAACTGAAGCAATAGAATACTTACAGTCAGAGCAATTAGGTGTCAATAGAGAATAATCCGAAAAGTTTCTTCTGAACAACAGAAAGTTATAAAGCAACCTGCCAAAAATATAAACGAAGGAAAATAATAGTCAGTTTTTCTCTCCAACAAATCGGTTAACATACTTTTTTTTCTTTTACTTTTTAATGAAGAAAATAAAAAGTGTAAGTAATAATAGTACACACACAATAACAAAATAGGAACTCATATTCTTGGAACAGTTGCAGTAAAAAATAAATAATAAACCCAAAAAAAAAAAGGACTACTATTTTTAAAAAAAATGGCTTTTGTGCCAATTAATTGGGTGGAGGAATGAAAACCCCACAACAGACGAACGAACCCAGAAATTGTTTTACTTCAATTGAACAGTGTTTGCATGGAAGAAGCCACAGAGTGTGAATCAAAGATACACAAAAGCACTTCAACAGAACAAGTATTTTTTCATAATATCAAAATTGCCTCTTTCAATATAGATAGAAGAAATTAAAAAAACACATAAAAATGTTATTTTGATACTATAAACCAAATAAGATAGGCGAGAAATGTTTCTCTTCTATTTAATTTGTATTTATCCAAACAAAAGGCCAAAGAGAGAGAAAACATAAACTTTTATTTTACATCACATACAAAGTGTAAAACAAAGTAGAAACCAGCAGAGCTAAATGTAGGAATCAACCACTATGTCTAAAAATATAGATAGAAGGAATTAAAAACAAACACCTAAAAATGTTATTTTGATAATATAAACCAAATAAGATAGGCGAGAAATGTTTCTCTTCTATTTCATTTCTATACAAAAGGCCAAAGAGAGAGAAAACATAAACTTTTCTTTTCCACTCACATGCAAAGTGTAAAACAGAGTAGAAACCAGCAGAGTATAAACCAACAAAAAGAGCATAGTTTTCGGATATAGAAATGCTTACCAATTTAAAAAGGGAAGATCACATACACACTGCAACTGCAACAAACCGTGCCTATGTATACCATCCAAAACAAAACTACATCATCCTGTTGTGGAGAGGTTGATAATGTGGGTGGTTGTTGTTGTTGTTGCGGCGACAATGGTGGTGGAGGTGTGCTAGTGTTGGGGAGAGGAAGCGAGGCAGAGGAACACTGCAGAGATCATGATATTTACAGAAGATGCTGAGGAGGATAGGGCCGATTCTTGGGGTGATTGGACCGTTGGAAAGTCATCCCCATGAGCAAGCTCCTTCAATATATATTACTGTTTGAAATTTTCAAAAGAGAAGTTACCAAATACAGTGAACTTTGAAAAGAGAACTTTCAGAAGAGAACTTACCAAGGAAGATGCAAAATGCAATTGAAGGAAGAAGGTGTAACTGCTTCAGACGTGAACTTTGAGAACAGAACTTTCAGAAGACAACTTACCAAGAAAGATGCAAAATGCAATTGAAGGAAGATGGTGTAACTGCTTCAGACGTGGAGAGTGGGAAGTGGGAGGTGGAATTAGTGTTTGAATTTATCATTTTAACCTTAATTAAAATTGATTTAAGTGTAAGAAGTTAAGGTCATTTTAGGGAGAATTGAGAAAAGTTTTTTAGGAATGGCTTCAAGACACCAAAGTTGGTGTTGGCTTTTAATAATAGAATAGATGATAGTAAAATTTTACTCTGGCATGTGCTCTATTTTTGTTTGATAAAATGTTGCTGTGTTTTGGTAGATAAAATAAGAGTAAACTTTTACTTTGATGTTATCTGTCCTTTTTTTATTATTTTTTTTTATACAATGATAGTAAAATTTTACTCTGTTATTATGTACTTCTGTTATCTGTTTTTGGACTCCTAGTGACAGTAAAATTTTATTTTGATTGACAATAAAATTTTACTGTCAATTAATTATAGATTTGAAAAATGGTTCCATCTCTTATGTCGTTATGCAAGTATGGTGATCGTACCATTGTGTTCAAAGTTGCGTCAAACTGCACGTTAAAAGACTTAACTGATTTCTTAAGTTGTAAATTGAAGAAGTTTGACAGTAATGGTTCCATACTATTATTGTACTGTTTACTTGGACATTCGCATTGCATAATTGATGATGATTCTGATTTTCAGAATATGTTGTCGTTTGTTTATCTCCTTAGTGTTGACCAGGTTGATGTGACTGTTACTGAAATGGGCATTTCAAATGAAAAACATGGAGTTAAAGAAATGAGTGAGACTAGTGGATCCAGCGTTATTGATGATGAAATGGATTTACTCCCTATGTTTTGTCAACATGAAGAAAGAACTTTGTTGTCTTCTAGATGGGTGAATGGAATTGCTCATGTAGATCAAAGATTTATTAGAGGTGCAAAGGATTTCCGGACTGTATTATGTAAATCTGCCATTGAGATAGGATTTGAGTTTGTGTATCTGAAGAATGAGAAGTGTCGGATCACTACTGTGTGTTCAATATGAGAGTCTAAAGGTTGTTTATGGCGAGTACATACATCTCTAGAGAGTGCTAACAAATTTTTCTACATTAGGACTCTACATGATGAGCATAGTTGTGGAGCTACAGTTCGTACTTCTAAAAACTCAAGGATGAGTTCAAATTTGGTTGTAAGTTTGACTATTAATGAAGTTCGTGCGAATCACCAAACTCGTCCAATTGATGTTGTGCGTCAATTTACAGATGGGCTCACCATTATGTACAATCATGCTTGGTTGGGAGTTGAGAAAGCTAGGACTACTACTTTTGGAGATTTTTCTATGTCTTATGATGAGATTCGATGGCATATGGATATTGTGATGAGCACAAATCCTAGTAGCTATTTGCAACTTGATTATAACCATCAAAGTGGACAGTTCAAGAGGTTTTTTGTTGCAATTAATGCTTCTATTCAAGAATTTAGGCATTGTCGTCCTCTATTGTTTATCAATGGTACTTTTCTGAAAGAGAAGTATAAGGGCACCTTGTTAACAGCTACAGCGAAGGATGGGAATCGAGGTACATATTACTATAGTTTATTGAAAAGTAACAAGTTACTTATTCTTGGAGTAACATGTTACTTATTTTTAGAGTAACATGTTACTGTTATTCAGAGTAAAAATTTACTATATTTGCCCTTTTTGTTTAATATACTTACTAATTGTAAAATGTTATTTTTCAGGTTTTTTTCCCTTTTGTAATGGCAATTGTTGATACAGAGACTACAAACAATTAGAAATGATTTTTTATGCATTTGTCAAATATATTGTTGGATGAAAGACCAATTACCTTCCTATCTGATCGGAACATTGGACTTTTGGAAGCTTTACCCAAGGTTTTACCTACTGCTTACCACTATTTTTGTCTCCAACACTTAAAGGCCAATTTGAGGGATAAGTTCTCCAGTCCAAGTTTCAGCAATACTTTCAGGAGTAGAATAGTTTTTTTGTTTTCTTCATGTGTTTATGCTCCGACAGTGGGATGTTTTAATCAGTGTTTGAAAGAATTACAAGATGAGAGAAAATGCATCATTTGTAGGTTTCTATCCAATTTGCCCTATGACAAGTGGACTAATGCATATTTTAAAGGACAAAAATACGGTGAAATGCACTCAAATGTGACAAAGTCTTTCAATTTATGGATCCGTCAAGCTCATCATTTGCCCACTATGAAGATGATTGATTCAATTAGGTTGAAGATCATGGATTTGATGTCAAGAAGAAGAGAACAAGCTAAGAAATGGAATACATTTCTTTGTTCGGAGATGGATTCAACATTAGTAAATACTCTTAAAAATGGAAGAACTTGGTTGATTAGTCATTCAAGTGATCATGTTTTTGAGGTTCAATTCCGGCTATCGGTTAGCATTGACCTCTTGAATAGAACTTGCTCGTGTTACCAATGGAAATTGAATGGATTTCTTTGTGCTCACGCGGCGACCGCTATCCAAAAGAGCGGAGGTGATTTGTATGCACATGTGGAACCATTTTATTACACTAACAAGTTCAAAGCTTCCTATGCTGAGTCTATTTATCCAATACCCATTGTTGAGAAACCTCCTGTAGCTATGGATGATCCTGTTGTCCTTCCTTCAATTTGTAAGAAGCCACCTAGTATGCCAAGGAAGAATAGGATTCCATCTAGGGGTGAGAAAATAAAACGAGTAGATGCGAGAAGTATGGTCATAATAAGAAGACTTGTAAGGAGACATTGCCATGAAAGACATTATTGCTTTGTAATAAAAGTATGAAAATAATGCAGTTCTTCTGCAATAAATAGTCCATAGCAATAAAAGTCTAGTCTTTTAGACTAGACTTGTAAGGAGACATTGCAATGAAAGATATTTTTACTATGCTTTCAAATGGTTGTCTATCCAAGTTTCTGATTTGCTTTGTGGTAAAATTTGACATTTTAATATAATTTTTTTAATATAGTTGAATAAGTTTTATGTAAAGGAACTTATAGTGGAGTTTGTCCAGTAAGTGTGAAGGATTAAAGTAAAATTCTAGTCTAAAATGAAGTAAACATGAAATTAAAACTTTACCGCCTTTTCAAGTAAAATTTTACTATCTTGTTGAATAGTTGTCTATGGTTGTGCTCTGCCTGTGCTTCCATAGTACAATTTTGCTGTACTTTAGAGTAAACTTTTACTTTATTGCGACATAAAATTTTACTTTTTTCAGAGTAAAACATTACATTCATTCACATGAAAGTAAAACTTTACTGTCTTTCAGAGTAAAATTTTACAATCTTTTAGAGAAATTTACTTTGCAATGAAAGTAAAATTTTACTATACTGTTGAATGGTTGTCTATGAGCCTGTGGTTTCAGAATAAAATTTTACTTTATTTTAGAGTAAAATTGTACTTTATTTCAAAGTAAAATATTTCTTTAGTTCAGAACAAAATTTTACTTTATTGCATAATAAATTTTACTTTATTGCAGAGTAAAATTTTACTTTATTCAGAATAAAACATTAACTTCATTCACATGAAAGTAAAACTTTACTGCTTTCAAAGTAAAATTTTACTATCTTGTAGAGAAATTTACTCTAAAATAAAAGTAAAATTTTACTATATTGTTGATTGGTTGTTTATGAGCTTGTGGTTTTAGAGTAAAATTTTACTTTATTTAAGAGTAAAATTTTACTATATCGTTGAATAGTTGTCTATGAGCCTCTAGTTTTAGAGTAAAATTTTACTTTATTTCAGAGTAAAATTTTACTGTCAGACAATATGTATGTCCCATTGAAAAACATTTCTAACCTGCATCAAAATTTACCATGATACACAAACTCCCTTGATGCTTATTATGCAATCTTTGTGCAAAAATAATCTAACAAAACAACCACAGATATTATCAAGACACACAAGTATAACCTGCATCATTGTATTCTATGCATAACAACATTCATTCCTAGTTAAAACAATATCCTATTATAATAATGTATTAATCATCAAATCACAGTAAAATTTACTAGAATAATAGACATGGTATGTACTATCTATTACTCTTTTAGCATTCTTTCACTTACAATTACTTTTTCAGCATTCTTTCATTTACAAAAAGTAAAATTGCATACATCATTCACAGTAATTTCCAAAAGTTGTCCATATCGTCATCCTCGAGGTCTTATCTCTTAGCTATTTTTCTTTTGAGGTTGAATTGTTCCTCACTCCATGCTTCTAGATAATCATTCAAAAATTGATATATTATTGATACTCGAAAATTGTTAATTTCATTATCTTCTATAGAATTTGCAATAGGCTCATCTTGTATGATTTGGCACATGATATAACATAAAATAATTCAGCAATTAACACTATTAATAAAAATGAAGATCTTGTTAGATTTACTCAAACTTGAAACTACCAATTCAAGCATGTAATAGTAGCGTGAAATACTTACGATGTTGGGCGTTGTTGTGAACTATCTTTCACCAAAACCAAGTTTGCAAACTTTCTTGTACCTCTCTTCCTTTTGTTGCCCAACTTGTTCTCCACATATGTTATCTAATATCATTGCATAATTGTTTGGTCACAATTAAATACAAGAATAAAACACAGTAAAAATTTACTGTTAATATGATACAGAGCACTTGCAATCTGTTTTGCATCCTTAAGGTAATGATCATCTTTGTTGTCTCTTGGCCTTAAAGAATTGTAATGCCTCCACTCATCAAATTCAATGTCCAATACAAGGAACATCTAGTGATAGGTTTTTTTTTTTTCCTTCTTGTCCCCTTTGGAATTCATGCAAAAATGAAGAAATCTGTATCCACTCAAATTTTGCTCAAGCACTTCGTCAACTAAATGATTTCTTAAATCTCCATAACCTTATTTCACTAATGATTGCATTCAATCATATAAGCGTGTCATGTGTCAAGTTGTGTTGGTGACACACTGTATGAGTTATCAATATTTGGCAAACCAAATAGTAAACATTAACTCTAAAATATAGTACAATGTTACACTAAACCACAATAAAAGTTTATCAATTCAAAATAAACACAAATTGATGGCTTACCCAACAAAGGCTTCAGAAAAAGAATGACTTATTCTTTTCTGGCTTCTTTGCTTGTTGCTCAATCTGAAGTATTTGTACAAAACTGTCAATGACCTATAAAAACAAAAATAAATTAAATATATGTTAATAAAATAAACTATTTTTAGTTATTGAAGTGAAAATTTTATGGCCACTTAAATTATTTGCAGTCTCACCATCTCTCATAATTACATCCACATCATGCAATGTAACATATACTCTATTTTCTATGCCGAACCATATGATTGCACTAGTCATAAGGTTAAAAAAAATGTTGATTAACACGGTGCAATTTGATAACAGTAAAAATCTGTTGTTTGATCAAATTAAAATGGTCTTACTCTGTGGTTTCCAAATTATAAATCTTGCTCAGTAGACGCTTGTCATTCTCATCAAGCAATTTGCATATTGCGGCCTTATCTGGAAACAAAACCTTTTCAATTGATTTTGGTTGGCTTAGAGACAAGTTGTCAACACAAATCACTTCTTTTCATATCACTTCAATTGCTTGTTTTATGGTTTTTTTTTCTCTACCTCTCTTGTCTCACATTCAAAATCAGATATTTATTTTTTCTTCATCACCTTCATTTTGATTTTCTTGACCATGGATGTTTGCAATGGCTCTATGACTACAAGTGTTTCTTTCAATGTAGCCTAAATCCCAATGTTTTACTCTTCTTATACTCCTTTAGCATGTAGCATTTCTTTAGAAGCAAAAGCTTGGATAACCATATGAACTTCATGTTCTTCAATTTGTCCAACCAATTCTTTATTTTCATAGTTGAGTACTTCAAACTCCTTTCTTAGTTTCTCTATTTCTTTCTTTGTGTTGCTCATCTTTTCTGTCATATCTTTTGTTTTCGCCTCTTGATCCTCTTATATTTTTTGCATTATTTCCCTCATTTTCTTTAGTTCTTCAACTAATGCCATATTCTCACTTTTCAGCTTGTTGTTTTCTTTTTGAACTCGTTCTAATCTCCCAAGATCAATGAAGTCCTTCAAAGGTTGATCATCTTCTATAGCTTCAGCTACATGATCTTCATCTTCTTTAATCTCTAAATTTTTCTCTATGTCCATTGCATCTTCTTCCGCATGATTGCGAATGAGATTCGTTTCTTCTCTGGAAATGGGGTTCAATTGATTGTGATTCACCTATATTTGAAAATTAGAAAAAGAAAAGAAGTCAACAATGAAGCAAACTTTAACCAACAAAGTAAAATTTTACTCTGTTTGAAAGTAAAACTTTACTCTGATTGTAAGTAAACTTTTACTCTGAATTTAAGTAAAATTTTACTCTGTCCAAGAGTAACATTTTATTATGTAACTATAATTTTAAGCAAAGCGAACCAATAAGGCTGAGCTTGAAAAGATGATACCTCTTCAGGCTTTAGATTTTACAATGACCTCTTCATTAGCTTTTTCCTCCACTTTGGTAAATCCCATCGAAAGAGCCTTGGACACAAATTTTTGCCTTTAGGTTGAATAAGGATAGTGTGCTCGCATAACTAGTACTGTAAAATAAAAAATCGAAATTAGTTAATTCTCTAAAGATGGATTGTGTAATATTTCAAGTAGTTCAATTTACTTACCAAAAGAAGAAGTACACATCCAGTCACATTTTCAAGACTTTCTAATGAAGAGTGGATTGAAGTAGTCAATGTATGTAACAGCGCTTGACTATGGATATGAGTTCATTATTTCCAAATATTCTATAAGGGCGACAAAAGCCCATCCAACTGTTAGACCGGTTGTTGGGAATAAGAAAGTTGCCACAAATAAACACATTATTCGTGCAACATCCTAAACATCAACTGTCGTTGTGCCTTCCAATGTATCTCCTAATGCCTCTCGCAAAATCTTTACAGATACTCTTGACATATTATGAAACCTTTTTCTGGACAAAATGTGTTTCTTGTTTCTTCCCATATGAGACATCTACTTTTTTTGCTCCCGACTTTATCCCAAAAATCAAAGTAACATCACTGTCCCATATGTCACATGTTTCCCCCCCTAAGCTTGAATCCCTTTGCATGAAAATCATAACACTTGATCACATCCATGACATTATCATTAACTTTCTTAAACTTTTTCAACACCACATCTTCTTTCTTCCAAAAAAAATTTGAATAACATCCCAAAAGATGTTCTCTCGAGGGCAGTAATGTGCCTTTCAATGAACTTTGTGACGGCCAGGTTACTTCCCTCTCTCTTTTTTTCCTTCTTCACTTCGTCCTCTATTTGCCTTCATTGGATTTGAAATGTCCGAGATGGTTCCCTAGTTTGGAGTTCTAGTGTTTTTCTTTTTGGTGTTAAATTTCGCTTGTTCCGGAGGGCGTGCAGGTGAGTCCGGAGTGCTAGAAGCGAAGTAGAATTTCTGGGCTGCTGGGCCAGGGCTGCACGTGCGGAGAAGGGCCGCTCGAGCGGTGGGCTAGGCCGCTCGAGCCGTGAAGGCTGAACCACCTGGGCAAGCTTACTGAAATCAATGCACGAGCAGGAGGAATTGGGCCGCTCGAGCGGAAGGGGGAGGCCGCAAGAACGGGCCTGGGCAGTCAGAAAAACCCTGTTTTTATATCTTTTGGACCCAAATGTATCTCATATTTTGTTCTTCTCTCTCTCACTCTAAAACCTATTTTTCCCCCATTTCTCTCTAGAAAACCCCCTCAATCATCTAACACACTTAGATCCTTGCAAACCTTGGGTTAAGATCTCCATTATCTACCTCCAAATCTTGAAGATCTAAGGTTGGGGCTTGTAACAAGCCGGCGAGGGACCTCGGCTACAATTCGGACTCCCTTTTTTTTGTTTGTTGCGGTTCATAATCTGAACCAAAGAGTCCAACTCTGGCAAATCGTTTTAAGAAAAAAATAGATTTTGAAAAGAAGTGCCAAATATGGACTGCTTTGGCAGATACAAAGTCGCCACCTAAATATTTTTTATGGGGAAATTTAGGAAACCCTGACTCGGTGCCGAAGGCCACGTGTCCGTCATCACCAAAGTTGTCTTGGCTCGGGAGCTTGGGTACGATCGGGGAAGGTCAGCTATGAGCACCCCCTCTCGCCCGGTCCGAAGACCGACCTCTACTAACCATGATATCCGATTTTGAAAACGTTATGTGTTCTTATTCCGGTTATTAGCCTAGAATTACTATGTTATGCGCACAGCAAACAAGTATAGACTAGATTGCCTAATTTGGAAACAAGCATTGCATATCCGTTTGTTTTGAAAAATGCTTCGGAATTTGCTACTCGCAAGTAGGCTAAAACACGGATTTCAACGAGTTTTTCCAACTCAAACAATCCAACCTTCACCCACAGGCATTCAAACAGTTTATCTCATATAAGCACTTGGCCACATGGTAAGCATACTGTCATGGCAACATTCACACGCATGCGATATGCTAAAGCATAAATACTTACATCGTACTCCGTGCCAAAACAATAAACTAGTTAGCAAACATGCATGTCCTAGTTCATGTTAAAGTGACTAATGCAACACATGCAGAATATGATTAGGATAGGCTCGGCTAATCTACGATGACATGTGAAATGCTACAACTAACACGTATTCAACTTGGAAATTGAAATACAGATGCAGTTAGAATGATGCGCCGAGCCCGGTGCATGTAAGACAAATGAATGGATGCACGCATGCATTGCATGAGGTATGCTAATTTAAACGTGCCCTAATACTAACCATCAAAGCAGGTAAGTAAAAGGGAAGAAAGAAGTGGGGGTTGGAAGACATGCACACCACTCACCCACACTTATTACAGATTTGCCCTTGCCCGGAGGGACCAAATAAATAATACAAATTAACTAACTACGCAAGCTAATTAAATATTACAAATTGCCTAATTAATTAACAACTAACTAGACTAGGAAAGACAGTAAGCCACCTCGGGAGGAGAACCTGATGCAACGCATGCTCGGGTCCTGCTCGGAATTGCACTGCCATGCAAAGATTGCCTCTGTTTTCCCTGCTCTGCCTCCCTGAAGACTGCCAAAGGCTCAAGGATGCCTCTCTGGATACTGGAAATCACCACCGGCTGAGTAGAATTACCACCGGCAGTGAATTGTGGTCGCCGGCACAAAATGAATCCATCGGCTGGTGATTTCTTGGCTTGACCTTTATCTTGCCGGTAGGCAAAGAATGCTCTTGCAGAACACCGCAACTCATGTACAGAGGCGAGAACTTACATGGCAATACAACTTAAGCAATGTATGCACCAATCATGCCCCTATCATGTTTGTGACTCAAAGGGCATGTGCCTCGATTCTCGACCATCAATCACGCATTTCCATGCATGATGGCCCAAAGAACCAAGTTGTGCACATTGATTTCAAATGCAATGCAAACAATCAAACCAAGACCCAATCCTATCACTAAATCAAGGGACAAGGTATGCATGCAAAGTACAATGCATCCTAGGCATGTTAGCTAATATGCAACATGATCATGAGGGCAAGCATGCAAGCATGAACATGGACGATGTACAAACATGTAAGGTAAGCATGCAACCAAGCAAATGATGGTCTTAAACATGACTTGGGCAGCCCTAATTAGGCCCAAAACAGTGGCCAAAACCATGGAAGTGAAGGCCAAAATGCAAACAAACATGCAAGCACTCATGATCCAACACTTAGGCATATAAAGGCAACTCTTAAGCACACTTAAAGAGACCAAACAATAGACAATTAGCATGCAATATTAGCTTTGAAAATCATGTCAAAATGTGGTGCCAAACCAACTCAAATGAGACAAGCATAAGCATGCAAGCATGGTCCAAGTACTTAAGGCAAGTCATGGAGGCTTGAACCAAGGTCAATTCCACCAAGCCTCACAAGGCTAAGGAGGCTTAAAACAGGTCAAAAGAAGGCTTAAATAAAGCCAAGGGTGCACCTAGATGGCATCTAAGTGGCTCAAATCCAAAGGCATACGTAATGACCAAAACATGGAGCATACAACACAAGCTTTCAAAGCAACAATGAAGCCTCTAAGGCAAGTATGCAAACATGTTAAATGGACTGAAATTTCATGCTAAGTGGTTCTAAACCACTGAAATAATGCAAGCAATGCATGCTGTACACTTATGCACTTAAGGCCAACAAGCCAAATACACAAAGGGGCTACACAATGCATGCTAGGGTCGACCCAAACAACCTAGGACAGACCTTATACATGGCAAAACAAGCACAAAAGCTTCACAAGACTAAGCCTAAAACATGCTAGAATAATAGTTTACAACTTAAGGCATGTTAAGGCAACAACAAGGCATTACAAGGTAGGTATGCAAGGCATGCATGGTGTACCAAAACCAACTTAAAATCATGTTACATTATGACTATATAAGCATGAAAAATAGCCAAGACATGATCAACAAAAGCCTAAGCTAGATGCTCCCTTAAGAGGTCAAAAATGGTCCTTTTCAAGGGCAACAAGGAGAGGGGGTGGCCCTCCCCTTCTTGAGACTTCAAGGCACCATCTCCACCACTGAAATCCCTCAAGATTTCAGTGGTGAAGAGGCCCAAACACCAAAGTCTCGAAACTTGCACAAAAATAGCACAAAAAGGAGCCTTACAAGGCTTAGGAGGGGTCAAACAAACCCAAACCACAAAACACTCTTAATAAACAATCAAAAGGGCTAAAAAACAAAACTTTTTTTGTATTATACACTAAGCACAAAAACAGCTCTAAGATAGGTAGAAAAGCAATGCAAAAATGGGGAATAAAAGGGAAGTTTCTCACCCTTATAGACCACCTTCACAAATGATGCTCCAACAGCCCTCCTTGGCTTGAATCCAGCTCCAAAATACCAAAATCAGCCCCTTAGAACCTCAGTAGCCAAAGGAAGGTGAAGTACTAGGTGTTTGTGTGCAATAGTATGGACTAAAACACCTAGAACACAAAGAGAGAAAAAGAGAGATAGGAGATATGTATGAACCCTAACCCTAAAACCAGAGCTTCTCTCTGTGTTTTTCTCTCCAAAATTCTCTAACCTCTTGCCAAGAGAAGAGACCCTTCTCTTATAGGCAACAAACTTGTAAAGCTTATACAACAAGCTTACAAGGAGAGCATCCCTCCATACACGTGTATGGAGGGGAACCAAATGCCACACAGCTGTCCTAAAATATCTGCAAAAGTAGATGAACAGTAGTCGGCTGGCCAAAAATGTCATTTTGACAAAAATGACTGCCGACCGGCAACAAAGAGTGCCGGCCGGCCACATACATTGCCGGTGGCAATAAAAACAAGTCGGTGGCCTCTAGCCACTGCCGGTGGTGTGTGGCGATGTCTCACAAGGCATTCCCTGCCCCTCCAAGGCAAAACACAAGTGTTTGGTGCAAAACCAGACACAAAACGGTCGAGTTCGAAGACCACGAGGTATGCGTGAGTCGAGACCTCCGAACTCCAAACGAACACAAACATGGATAATCACCGAGTGTTCAAGCGGTGGCGCCCAAGTCTTGAGGATCAAAATGGGGTGTCTATTACCCCTCTTGATGAACTCGAAAGTCATAACAATGACGGGAGTGAATGTCAAAGCCCAGAGACGACCCATTTTTGACAAGGCCGAAGACTTGGACAAACATGCAAGACAAACAAGGTATGCGCCCGAAGGCAGGGGCAAAATGCAACTGAAAATGCAAGAAGCCGAGCATAACTTATGATCATGCAAAGAAAGCTGTAACGAAGCACACATGCAACAGTTTTAAGCTAGCATACACCAGACTACACTACAATGCAGAAAGGATGTAAGAGAATTATGTAATTCTCTGTACGTCTCACGCGGAGGATACAATACCTGTGCGGCTCGTCCGGTTGCACCGGCCTCAAATGAACCATACATACAATATCGTGCCTGTAAAGAAAACAAACTTAACAGGGACAATGTCGTTAGCAACATGCATGACAATGCAAATGAAAGCAAGACAACGCAGGTCGCAAGGAATGTAAGACAATGCGAATGAGGCACGCATGCTAATGCAAATGACGACACGCATGCCAACGAAAATGTGACACGCATGCCAATGGAAATGAGGCACACATGCCGATGAAGAAGATGGGGCACACCTGCCAATGGAAATGAGATACGCATGCAGATAAAGATGGGGCACACATGCCAATGGAAATGAGACACGCATGCCGATGAAAGTGAGGCACACATGCCGATGAAAATGAGGCACACGTGCCGACGCAAATGAGGCACACGTGCCGACGCAAATGAGGCACACGTGCCGACGCAAATCAGGCACACGTGCCAATGAAAATGAGGCACACGTGCCAATGGGAATGAGGCACACGTGCCAATGCAAATGAGGCACACGTGCCGATGAGAATAAGGCACACGTGCCAATGCAAATGAGGCACACGTGCCAATGAAAATGAGGCACACGTGCCAATGAGGATGAGGCACACGTGCCAATGCAAATGAGGCACACGTGCCAATGCAAAATGAGGCACACGTGCCAATGCAAAATGAGGCACACGTGCCAATGAAAATGAGGCACACGTGTCAATGCAAATGAGGCACACGTGCCAATACAAATGAGGCACACGTGCCAATGCAAAATGAGGCACACGTGCCAATGAAAATGAGGCACACGTGCCTATGAGAATGAGGCACACGTGCCAATGCAAATGAGGCACACGTGCCAATGAGAATGAGGCACACGTGCCAATGAGAATGAGGCACACGTGCCAATGGGAATGAGGCACACGTGCCAATGGGAATGAGGCACACGTGCCAATGCAAATGAGGAATGATGCAAGTGTGACACGCATGCCTCATAAGATGCAAAATAATACAAATGAGACACGCATGCCTCATAAGATGCAAAATAATACAAATGAGACATGCATGCCTCATAAGATGCAAAATGATACCAATGAGACACGCATGCCTCATAGGAATGGAAAATGATACGAGTGTGACACGCATGCCACACGGAATATAAAATGTAAATGAGACACGCATGCCTCATAAGATGCAAAGTGATGCAAGTGTGACACGCATGCCTCATGGAATGTAAAATGATGCAAACGGACTTAAATGCGTAACAACGCACATGTTTCGGAATGCATGACAATGCATGGTAAGGGAATGCACGATAACACGAACGATGCGTGAGGCGACGTATGTATTGAAATACATGACAATGCTTGTAATAAAAATGCAATGACAATGCATGAGAGATGTGCATGACAATGCAAGGGGTGCGTGTTACAACGCATGTAGTATGTGCATAACAATGCAAGCGTAGGCGATGATAATGCGATGTAATGCACGAAATAGTCACGATGAACGCGGCGTAACGCACACGGGGCAACTTTTGAATCTTGTAAAAGGCAAAAAGGATACCAAAGGATACAACATTGTATGAGTTGGAGTGCTACGCACAGAAGACGCGGTCCGAGGTCAAAACGGAGGGCGGTTGAGCGTCGGAGATACACTTTCTTGCACTTTTTTTAGCTATGAAGACCAAAAACTACTCATATGGCCTAAACAAGGTTTTGGGAACACCACCGGCCGGAAGGGGAAGCCACCGACTGTCCACCGGCTGCAAAATAATTTCATCGGCACAATATTCTGCCGGCCGGCACAAAATGTTGCCGACCGGCAAAAAGTTCCTGAGTTGGGGCAGATTCGACATTTCACCATGGGTGTTTTAAAATAGGGTTTCTAAACCCTATTTCTCACTTCCTCCTTCGCCGAAATTCCACACCCTCTCTCTCCAGAGTGTTTTCCTCTCCTCTTTTCTCCGTTTCTTTGCATTCTCGCGCCCTTTTCATCTTTCGATTCAGATACCTCAGCTTTGAATACTTTGGACCGAACAAATCTTTATTTCGGTGCCTCTTTTGCCATTTCCACCTTTTTGGGGTTTGTTTCCCTCGATTTCCTCTTGATTTCCGTGTCTTTTCATATCCCGCCTTTTTCGGTCATTTTCCACCCTCCCGGGGGTTGACTTTTCGGTTGACTTTCCATATTCTAGCCCGATTTTCATTCTCCGACCATTTTATCATCATTCTCGACATGGCGGACGACATTTCACGCGGTAGGACTCCCCCGGATCACCAGATGGATCCCGGGGTCGAGCTCCTACCTTTGAGCGAGTGCCCGTTCGACCCGGCGACCTACCGGCCGGCGATTCATGTTCTGCCCCCTGACGGACTACGCCAGTTCAGGAGTTTCGACATGGCGTTGGATCCCAAGCTTCTGCTACGTGAGCCTGCCTCTCACCTATCCTTCGGCGCTTCCGAGCTAACATTTTTTCTCTGCTTTATTTTCTGCAATGTAGAACTTTTTAACTATCAACTGCCATAGCTGATTACATTCTTTAATTGCTTTAGCTCAGATACTCTGATACACTGTGTACTGTAGTTGATCACAAACACACTAGCAACTGATATCTGTTTAAGAACGATACATGCACACACACTGCACTAGCCTTAATTACCCAAACACATGGCACACACCGTATTTCACTGCAAACTCACCAACACCCAACATCTGCTTGAATATGAAAAACTTGCATGCATGCCAGATTTGCATCGAATCACACAAACATGCTGACGCGTCATACGTTGTAGTTCACTATAAGCACACTGGCACCCGGCATCTGTTTGAATTTGAAAAACTCGCACGCATGCCAAATTTGCACTGATTTTGACTGTTTCTTCAAAACTGTACATTTTATATTGCTTCGCAACTACTTTTTTGAAAACAGGGAGATTCCCATACCATCCGTGGGTATGGGAACACTGTCGCTCGTGAGTAGTACGCCAAGCTTCCCGACGCAGTTCACCACATCGTGGACCAGGCCGGCTTTGGCGCATTCTGTAGGGGACTCTCTAGGCTCACTACATGCAGACCTCTCCTTGCCGCTCTGGTGGAGAGGTGGTGGGACGCCACCGATTCATTCCATTTCTCTACGGCAGGGGACATGACGATGACCCCTTATGATTTCTCGATGCTCACAGGCATTGGGGTAGGGGGTGATCCGATTCCCTTCGACATTGATATGGACGAGTGGACCGCGGCTCTCAGTCTACTTTTTCGGCCTGGCACCGCCTCTTCTTGGCGTCGGCCGTCGATACTCACGGTTTGAGGTGCGATTCAAGGTCAGCCCTTCTTTGTCGATGATCCGATGACTCAGAGGCCGTGGAGAGATACGCCGCGCTTTCATGTTCTGTTTGGGGCGACCATTTTCGCCGACCGGGCGAACACAAAGGTTTCTGCCGCCAACAGACCGGTGGACGTCGTGACATCTTACATTATGATCGGGTGGCGCTCGCCACTCTCTATGGATATATGAGCTCGGCTTCATGGCGGTGAGCGATTGCTTTCGGGAGACTCTTGGCGTGTTTGGGAGGTACATTTTTTTTTACGCCTTTCATTTCGTTCTATATTTTCAGACTTTACACACGCACAATCGTAGTCTGCTTTACACTTGTCGATAATCGTATCATACACGGCACACACATACTCGCTTTACATCGACTGTACATCGCTTAATCGCACACTGCACAATACAATCGCACAACACATGGCTCGCTTATTTGCTTTTACTCTATATTCTGCTTTATCTGATAAATGCACTGGTATTTACCTTGCAGTTGTGGGTTTATGCCTACTTTCCTAGGCTCGCTCCCGTACCGGAGACGGAGACTCCTCTGGTCGTCCCTTTTTCGCGTCGCTTTGACGGGAGATGCACCCGGAGGCCGCGAGAGACATTTAGCTTCTTCCGCCGCTTCTTCGACACCATCACCCCCGCAGAGGTATGTTTTACTTGCAGTTCATTTAAGCTTCGCCTTTCCACTGCATATTTCAATAACAGTAGATAACAAACTGTATTGCATTTTCAGATCACCTGGCAGCCTTGGGCTCCTTTGCCAGCCATGATGCGGGATCGGTTTGCCGGTGCCGATGAGACCTCGCGTTTCCGGATTCTGCTGGAGGGTCCGGTCTGTCGGGCTTGGTACCTGGGTGAGCATTTCTTACGTCAGACACTGGGTTTACCGGAGCAGATAGTCCCGGTGCACCCTCCTGAGCATATGAGGGATACCGAGAGATTCACCGCCGAGCAGATGGTGGACTACACCATTGGCTGGGAGGCAGACGATTTCAGAGGCGAGGGCGATTACTCGGAGTACGTTCGGACTTTCATCATGCGACCTCTGAGTGGCGGCCGCCGAGCAGAGAGAAAGAAACCTGCGGCGCTAGTGGCTGGAGCAGGAGCTGGAGGGGGAGTGTCGAAGAAGGCTCGAGTCTGTGGCAGGGGCGGAGTTCAGCGAGGGCAGGGGATCGGTTGGCCTGCTCTGTCCGCTTCATTGACTTTCCGAGGGCAGGGTGGGGCGACCTATCAGATCCCCTTCGCCCCTCCGCCGGCTGATCACGAGTTTGTCGGTGTCCCCGACTTGCCTCCGGTATGTATTACTGCATTTTTGTACAGTCATTTCATTTCAGTTTATTTGATATTCCACAGAATATTGATGCATCTGATACTTTTGCAGGCTTCTTCTGAGTACACCCGGCAGTCATTGGAGATGAATGCCTCCATGATGGGGATGCTACAGCGGACCTTCGACCTCCTAGCCCTTCTGACAAAGATTCCGATGTTCTTTCGACCCTGACCTCAAACTATACACAAATTGCCGCATGTCGATGCTCAACACAACATCGATAAAGCGCTCGGCATCGATACCACGGTATACACACATCATCTGCCTCGATTCACTGCTCCGACATTCACAACTACTCATCTGCTGCATTACTGTCTTGATTCACTGCTCACGGCACTCACACACTGTACTCATACACTGTATTCTGCACTGATAAACTGCTCACAGCATTCACACACTGTACTCATACACTGCATTCTGTACTGATAAACTGCTCACAGTATTCACACACTGTACTCATACACTGCATTCTGTACTGATTCACTGCTCACGGCACTCACACACTGTACTCATACATTGCATTCTATAATGATTCGCTGTTCACAGTATTCTGATGCATTCGCCTTTCATGCTTTTTCAGCCTCCCTTCCAGATTCCTCCGGTGGGTGGCGCTCCGGCCGGACCTCCCATTTCTACCCGGGATGGCAGAGTATATCCCCGCACCAGAGGGGCGCACGCTCACGTCGGGAGCAGCTCGCGAGCTCTAGTTCCAGATGACGAGTCTGAGGCAGAGACAGAGGCGGAGACGGGGTCGTCAAAGGAGGAGACCGGGGACAGCTCGGGCTTAGGCTCAGACGGTGATGTTCCTGGTGGTGCTTCTGATGATGATGCTCCTGGACCTTCGTCCAGGAAGAGGACTAGGACAGACTGACAGCCCCGGAGTCATCTTTGACATTTGATACAGATTTTGCTGTTTTTCTTCTTTTCTGCATTTTCCTCTTTTGTTAGTGGTTAGGGTACTTTGTACTGTCGCAGGCAGATTTTGTTTCCAAACCTATATGTACTTGAAAAGATTATGAAATGAACAAACTTTTTGTCTGAAAGAGTGTTTACATTTGCGCATTTCATACCTTGCACTGTATTGCATCATATTACACCTCAAATGTAAATGATATTGATCTGTTGTCTAAAAATTGAGCACTTGCATTGGATAATCGGATAACCAACCAACTAACAGCAAACAACTCATACAAACCACTACTCAAACTAAATAATACAGCCCATACTCTCATCGGTATTGATCCGTATCTGACACAAGACTTTCGGTTTATTCGCATGACACAAGAAACCCTGAACAAACAGCCCCAATCTGACAAGACGGACCACAAAAGCTGACACGGTCGTAGTTGAAACACACTCGGATGTCCCAAATTTTTCCTTTCCTTCTCTTGCTTCGCACGAATGTAGAGAATGGCACAGCATTCTGAGCACACACAATTTTTTGAAGTAAAGAAGGGTTTTCAACCGGGGTATCGAGCCTACCACAGAACACAACGGAGGGACTCAAACAAAGAAACAAAAGGCACACGACCTGAACACAACGAGACACACTCGGAAAAGACTCAAAGCCAAAATCGAGACCGACAAATCAAAAGACACGACACACGGACGTGTTTACACAAGGAGAGACCTCAAACCTCGGGAAGCCAGTTCCCCCGGGTACTTCCCACCCTTTCTGATTTGTGATACTCACATCACTCGGCCCTCAGGCTCGGTTTTTCTCTCAAAACCCTCTTGCTCACTTTTCTCTCTGCTTACACCTCTCTATTCTTTATTCTCTCTTTTTTTATCCGTCCCCAGGGTGATTAATGGATGAATAGGAAGTCACAGGTTCACGCCCAACACTGTTAGCTCACGGCTATTCCTTCCGGTGGATAGAGTGCCCTTCTAGCGAGTATGTTGACGGGGGGGGAGACAGAAAACTCGACTCAACTGTGCCCCTAGTTCGTCATTTTGACCATTTTTTGTTTTCTCCTTAAAATAGTTTTGACCAAAATGCGAGTCGGATTAACACACTTGTTCGATTTTTGATTTGAAAAACATGCAAGTCAGGCTGTGAGCACTGAAAATTTTCCTTTTTGGGTCCAAACATGGTCCAATTTTGGGAAATGAAATAGTTTTCGAGAAAACAAGTCAACCTCAGTAAAAATTTTCAAAAACTATTTTTGCAAACAGTCAATGCTCAACAAGCACGGAACCAACTCTTGAGATGCACAACCTCGGATCGGGGACAATGGAAAATTGCCCCTGGCTTAAAAGGGGATAAGGCAACGGAAAGTTGCCCCTGGTTTGGACGGCATCTCAGGGCAACTTATGGCACTGTATGGCAACGGAAAGTTGCCCCTTGTTTGGATGATGCCACGGCACGTTGTAAGCCAGTCCTCGTTGATGACGATCAGACCCTCGGACGCAGAGGAGACGAAGACGGTTTGAATCAATATATGGACACAGTCACCTGGAAGGTGTTGGTGGTTGGATTTCAAGAGGAAGCTAATCACATAGTTCCAGGTTGCTGCAATCGAGACATCAGATTCGGAGGAGGCACAAGTGATCAAAACCATGACATGGATTGAGACGCTATGGAAGCGTTGGGGGCTGGACTTCAGGATGAAGTTGCCTACGTATCCCAAACATGGGAATCAAGCCTTACGTAGTTCCGGTTAAGATACACTCGGGTATTTTAACCTTCACTGTTTAGGCTCTAACTTTTGCCAAGGTGCCCAATGCGGGTTTTCGACCTTGCGAGCTATGTTTTTCTTTTTCTTTTCTTTTCTTTTGCATTTTCATTTTTTATTTCTTTTGCTATTTTATTATTATTTTTTTTTTTTTGTTCTTTTTCCTCTCTTGCTTCTTTTTTGTCTCTTTTTTATTTCTTTTTTTCTTTGCTATAACTTTTGCCTGGGTCGCCCTTCTGGGTTTTCGGCCCAGGGAGCCTCTCAAAGGGTAAAAGTGTAGCAAGCCCATGCCAAATGGTTTTGAGATTGAAGCCTCTCTGTGTCCAGGAGAATGACTGTTGTGTTGATTTGCAGAAAAGTCCATCACGGTTGCTTCACGAGCCTTGCCTGGTGGGATCTGATCTCCCTGATCTGACTTTGATGCCTCTTGCTCGAGGGCTGCCTCAAAATGGGCCACACAGGCGTTTCATGGCACTGTTGAACGTTTTGAACGGATTCCAGTTTGCAACAGATAAATTGAATCTTGAGGCTGAGAGCGATCCTGGACTGCACAATCTCAAGAGCAATTCCACACAGGTCTTCGCAAGACTGCGCAAAACATTTCGTTTTTGAAAGTTTTTAAGAAAGCGACAAATCGCTCGCGCAGAAGATAGTGTGGAACCAGTCTGGATCAAACCAGGATCCTTCTTAGTACTCACGCCGACAAGCATGATTTCCTTCATTAAAAGCTTAGCATGCCTCTCTTTCCCTCAAAATGATCAAAATTTTACAAAACCCAAGGAATTACTTCCTCTTCGTTTTCATCACCGCAGTGTTCGAAAAGGGGTTTTATGAAAAGCTTAGGTCATTACAACGATGTTTAAGGCACAAGAGAGTAGGTGGTATGTAATGTCGTTCCATTCACATCCTCTGGCGCGGCTGACTCAAATAGCAACAAGTACGGAACGTGATAGCCACAGCTATTTCATTCAGATTTGTTGGTATAACTGGCTCTTCGGCAGAAACAGACTAAAAAAAAAAACTAATTACAAGACAAAACGGTGTTTGAGACAACAACCCCGAAATCACCTGGTATACTATACAAGAGGGACTGACTTATTACAACAAGACAGACCCTGTAAGCAAAAAGACTGACTCAATACAGATAGACAGGCTCAAAACAAAACAAAAGACTGACTCGACACCCAAGTCAGAATTTACAAAACTAGCATTGGCAGATGCTCAAAAATACGTGCCAAACGCCACATCCAAAAATGCACCAGGCACTGCCCGCAGGCGGTTCACCTTCTGATTACATACTCGTAGTATCTGTGTCCTCAAAATCCAACAACTGGGTGGTGACGGACTTTGCTGAGGTGGGGGAGAGGATAACCTCGTTGTCAATCAAATCATGTACCTCATGACGGAAGCGGAAGCAATTATCAGTGGCATGGCCGGTTTGCTGGTGGTACGCCTGACTGAGCAAAGATCATGTGGCGAGGAGATTCTTCGTAGGGTCGAGGCTCCAAGGGTTTAAGATGCCCATTTTTGGCCAAAATCAAAAGTGCCCTAGACAAAGGCATATAGAGAGGATGGAAGACCCTGTGCCCTCGAGGCAGGTACTTTGGAGCCTGAGCACTCTTGCCAGATGCACTAGCAAACGGGTCGGCAGGTGCGGTCTTCATTTTCTGATCTTTCCCGGGTACAGGGTTGGGAGCGGGAAGACCTGTTTTGGCATGACGGGGCCTATCCCGGTTTTCTGATTGACTAGAACTGCCCTCAGGCGGAGTGGGGAAAGCGTCCTCCACAGCTTTTGTCATGACTGCAGATATCTATTGCTTGTTCATCCCCCCGGCTTTCATAGCCTCGACTGCCCACAGCAGCTGTTCGATAGGGTCGGCATCTGTCTTCATTTTATCTTTACCTTTGGCCTCGGCCTGATTGAGGGTTTGGGTTGATGTTGACACGTCATTGTTATAACTGGAGGCCATCTCCGGTTGACTAAGTTCAATAACAATTCGGCCCAACAGCGGGGGCTCCTGGGGAACAGCGGGGGCTCCTGGGGTACAAAGCTCCCGGCGTACGGTGCAGCTGACGGTGAAGCTGACATCCCATAGGTGAGATCCGCCACAGACCTCTAGAGATCACCTATCATCCCCATTAGTTCAAATGTAGTAGGCTCACGATTCTAATATAGCTGAGGGGCCCAGACTGGGTGTGCAACCGGCGATCTAGGTGGATGTGGCATATCAACAGTAGTCTTGCTGTGTAGGGTGATTCCTTGATTCAGCGCGGCCGTCATGACCACGATCTCTTCTGAATTCTGTGTCATGCTAAGTCCTGCCTCAGTGAGGAGAAGGCACTAGCTGATTAATTCTCTGAATCTCTGAACTGAAACCGAAAATAAGCAGTATTTCAGCCCTAAACAGATCAAACACAGGTGTAGCCGAACAACTGCACTCTACTACTGATCACTGTTCCCCAGAATCACTGTTTGAAACTGAACTGATACCCGCAGACATAACTGATTCTTGACAACATTGATACTGGTGCCCTCAGGCCGGATACCCAATCTTGCAAACTGACATGCGCATTCCCTGTAGAGATACACTCTAAAAGGCATATAGCAGGTAAAAGAGAGCCAAAACACCCCTATGCTAGGGTAGGGTTTCCCTGTCCTATTTTGTCAGGAGCTAGGGTTTCACTACGCGCACAGCGGCTTCAAACAACCTATATCGGGTAAGCAACCTGTCCTAGTTTGGAATAGTCACTATGGATTCCGATATGCACTAGGTTGAATGGTCAAAAAGGATGCCCTGGTAAAACCGGGGTTTGTGTTCCCATACTGGCAGAGCCCGCAACCGGTCAGCCTTATGGTCATGCTTTGACAAGACAGGCCTCCAGCAAACCGCTCAGGAATAGCAGATGGCCAACACAGTGTCCTAGGCGCACCAATGCACATGCAATGCAAAGAGACACATAAATGGAATCAAAACAGGATATCACGAGTTCGAGTCAAGCTCTCTAAAGTCCCCAGCAGAGTCGCCAGAAACTGTAACAAGCCCGCGAGGGACCTCGACTACAGTTCGGATTCCTCTTTTTTTGTTTGTTGCGGTTCGTAATCTGAACCAAAGAGTCCAACTCTGGCAAATCATTTTGAGAAAAAAACAGATTTTGAAAAGAAGTGCCAAACATGGACTGCTTTGCGGAATCTGAGTCGCCACCTAAATATTTTTATGGGAAAATTTAGGAAACCGACTTCGGTCAAGGCCACGTGTCCGTCATCACCAAAGTTGTCTTGGCTCGAGCTTGGGTACGATCGGAAGGTCGACTATGAGCACCCCTCGCCGGTCAAAAACCGCCTCTACTAACCATGATATCCGATTTTGAAAACGTTATGTGTTCTTATTCCTGATTAGCCTAGAATTACTATGTTATGCGCCAAAGAAACAAGTATAGACTAGATTGCCTAATTTGGAAACAAGCATTGCATATCCGTTTGTTTTGAAAACGCTTCGAATTTGCTACTACAAGTAGGCTAAAACACGGATTTCAACGAGTTTTTCCAACTCAAACAATCCAACCTTCACCCACAGCATTCAAACGGTTTATCTCATATAAGCACTTAGCCACATAGTAAGCATATCGTCATGGCAACATTCACACGCATGCGATATACTAAAGCATAAATACTTACATCAGACTCGTACCAAAACAATAAACTAGTTAGCAAACATGCATGTCCTAGTTCATGTTAAAGTGACTAATGCAACACATGCAGAATGTGATTAGGATAGGCTCGCTAATCTCGATAACATGTGAAATGCTAACTAACACGTATTCAATTTGGAAATTGAAATACTGATGCAGATTAGAATGATGCGCAAGGTGCATGTAAGACAAATGAATGGATGCACGCATGCATTGCATGAGGTATGCTAATTTAAACGTGCCCTAATACTAACCATCAAAGCAGGTAAGTAAAAGGGAAGAAAGAAGTGGGGGTTGGAAGACATGCACACCACTCACCCATACTTATTACAGATTTGCCCTTGCCCGGAGGGACCAAATAAATAATACAAATTAATTAACTACGCAAGCTAATTAAATATTACAAATTGCCTAATTAATTAACAACTAACTAGACTAGGAAAGACAATAAACCGCCTCAGGAGGAGAGCCTGATGCAACGCATGCTCGGGTCCTGCTCAGAATTGCACTGCCATGCAAAGATTGCCTCTGTTTTCCCTGCTCTGCCTCCCTGAAGACTGCCAAAGGCTCAAGGATGCCTCTCTGGATACTGGAAATCACCACCGGCAGTGAATTGTGGTCACTGGCACAAAATGAATCCATCGGCTGGTGATTTACTGCCGGTCGGCACTGAATACTGCCGGCCGGCAAAGAATGCCTGCAGAACCTACAACTCACAGCAGCAGAGGGCAGAACTTGCATGGCAATACAACTTAAGCAATGTATGCACCAATCATGCCCCCTATCATGTTTGTGACTCAAAAGGGCATGTGCCTCGATTCTCGGACCATCAATCACGTATTTCCATGCATGATGGCTCAAAGAACCAAGTTGTGCACATTGATTTCAAATGCAATGCAAACAATCAAATCAAGACCCAATCCCTATCACTAAATCAAGGGATAAGGTATGCATGCAAAATACAATGCATCCTAGGCATGTTAGCTAATATGCAACATGATCATGAGGGCAAGCATGCAAGCATGAACATGGACGATGTACAAACATGTAAGGTAAGCATGCAACCAAGCAAATGATGGTCTTAAACATGACTTGGGCAGCCCTAATTAGGCCCAAAACAGTGGCCAAAACCATGGAAGCGAAGGCCAAAATGCAAACAAATATGCAAGAACTCATGATCCAACACTTAGGCATATAAAGGCAACTCTTAAACACACTTAAAGAGACCAAACAATAGACAATTAGCATGCAATATTAGCTCTGAAAATCATGTCAAAATGTGGTGCCAAACCAACTCAAATGAGACAAGCATAAGCATGCAAGCATGGTCCAAGTACTTAAGGCAAGTCATGGAGGCTTGAACCAAGGTCAATTCCACCAAGCCTCACAAGGCTAAGGAGGCTTAAAACAGGTCAAAAGAAGGCTTAAACAAAGCCAATGGTGCACCTAGATGGCATCTAAGTGGCTCAAATCCAAAGGCATATGTAATGACCAAAACACGGAGCATACAACACAAGCTTTCAAAGCAACAATGAAGCCTCTAAGGCAAGTATGCAAACATGTTAAATGGACTGAAATTTCATGCTAAGTGGTTCCAAACCACTGAAATAATGCAAGCAATGCATGCTATACACTTATGCACTTAAGGCCAACAAGCCAAATACACAAAAGGGCTACACAATGCATGCTAGGGTTGACCCAAACAACCTAGGACAGACCTTATACATGGAAAAACAAGCACAAAAGCTTCACAAGACTAAGTCTAAAACATGCTAGAATAATGGTTTACAACTTAAGACATTTTAAGGCAACAACAAGGCATTACAAGATAGGTATGCAAGGCATGCATGGTGTACCAAAACCAACTTAAAATCATGTTACATTATGACTATATAAGCATGAAAAACAGCCAAGACATGATCAACAAAAGCCTAAGCTAGATGCTCCCTTAAGAGGTCAAAAATGGTCCTTTTCAAGGGCAACAAGGAGAGGGGGTGGCCCTCCCCTTCTTGAGACTTCAAGGCACCATCTCCACCACTGAAATCCCTCAAGATTTCAGTGGTGAAGAGGCCCAAACACCAAAGTCTCGAAACTTGCACAAAAATAGCACAAAAAGGAGCCTTACAAGGGTTAGGAGGGGTCAAAAAAACTCAAACCACAAAACACTCTTAATAAACAATCAAGAGGGCTAAAAAATAGAACTTTTTTGTATTATACACTAATCACAAAAACAGCTCTAAGATAGGTAGAAAAGCAATGCAAAAATGGGGAATAAAAGGGAAGTTTCTCACCCTTGTAGACCACCTTCACCAATGATGCTCCAACAGTCCTCCTTGGCTTGAATCCAGCTCCAAAACACCAAAACCAGCCCCTTAGAACCTCAGTAGCCAAAGAAAGGTGAAGCACTAGGTGTTTGTGTGCAATAGTATGGACTAAAACACCTAGAACACAAAGAGAGAAAAAGAGAGATAGGAGATATGTATGAACCCTAACCCTAAAACCAGAGCTTCTCTCTGTGTTTTTCTCTCCAAAATTCTCTAACCTCTTGCCAAGAGAAGAGACCCTTCTCTTATAGGCAACAAACTTGTAAAGCTTATACAACAAGCTTACAAGGAGAGCATCCCTCCATACACGTGTATGGAGGGGAACCAAATGCCACACAGCTGTTCTAAAATATCTGCAAAAGCATGAACAAAGAGTCGATCGCCAAAAATGTCATTTTACAAAAATGATCACGACCGGCAACAAAGAGTGCCGACCGGCCACATACATTGCCGGTGGCAACAAAAACCAGCCGGTGGCCTCTAGCCACTGCCGGTGGTGTGTGGGGATGCCTCACAAGGCATTCCCTGCCCCTCCAAGGCAAAACACAAGTGTTTGGTACAAAACCAGACACAAAACGGTCGTGTTCGAAGATCCTGAGGCAGGGCGCATAGCCGAGACCTCCGGGAACTCCAAACGAACACAAACATGGATAATCACCGAGTGTTCAAACGGTGACGTCCAAGTCTTGAGGACGGTCAAAAATGGGGTGTCTACAGGGCTTCACTTGGGTGATGGAAATCCGAGATTCTCTCTCATTCTAGGGGCTAGGGTTTCACCATTTTCTTCATCAAACATTGAGGTAGGGATATCCTTGAGTTATATATACATGTTTTGCAAGTTAAATGTTGATTTTGTATTTCTATTGAATTTGTTTTGAGAGTTTTGGTTTTGGTTCAAAGATGATGAGATTTCTCAAAAGAGGGTTTAAAGGTTTGAATCTTTCTAAGTTGATCCTTGTAACTTCTTATTTATTGTTTAAGAAGGATGATTTTGATAATGCTTTCATCTTGAAGTGAAGAAATGTGGAGTTTTTGATAAAAACCCTAGAAATTGGGGATTTTACAAAAAAATAAAAATGTCTTTGAAATTATTTACTTTCTTGTGTTAAGAGGTTGTATGAGAGTAAGTTCCACCAAATGTTTATTATAATAACAACATACTTGACACATCGGATATGAGATGGTATTTTAACATTGTTGCTAGCCCTTGAACTTGTAATGAGGTAAGATGATTATTGTTGAGCACCATAGGTAGTGAAAATTGAAATCTTGGAGGATGATGTTTGAAAATTTCATATAATCTTGTAATGTTGTAAGATGGTAAGTTGTTGAGTGCCACTGATGAGGTGAAATGCTTAATTATAATGTAATAGGGAAATGAAATGAGAGATGATATGTTGGCCATGTTGAAAGGTTTGGTTATGACGGGTTGGTGTTGAGAACTTGTGTTGATGTCTTGAAGATACATGATTATTTGCGAAATGAGAAACGTAATTGTGAAAGTGGGAAGGTATTTGTTTATTATTGTTGTTAAGACATTTCGGAAATAGAGAAATGTTATGAGATATTAATTATTGCATCTCATTTCCATTTGACTTTATATCATCAATGTGCATGAAGTGAATTGTTACCATTGTTGCATTCTCATCATGATTACTTGGGAAAGATCATTGTAATGAGAACTAATGGAAATGTGAATGGGGTATATACGTTGGTAAGTCCGGATAGGGGATGTAGATGAATTTGATAAGTTGGCCTGAGTGTCCAGGGTGAAAGACCCGAAAGCCGCGCGAATAGGTGTCGAGCCTTCTAGTTAATACCGATAAAAATGATAGTTTGGTAGTGCTCGTAGAGACTACTTGCAGACACCAGCCTAGGAATTACCAGTGTTGTATTTACCGCCCTTGTTGATTTAAATATTGAAAGTTTGAAATTGATGAGATTGCATAACATTATTGAGAACATGGTGATTTTGAAATAGTGCATTGAAATGAAATTTTCCTTCAATATTGGCACTTGCATGGCATTACATATGCATTTTTTAATGTTGATGGAATTGGCATAACTGTATATACTTTGTGAGGAATCTCTACTGGGCTTTATGCTCGCACTATGGGAATTGATGCAGGTAAAGATGTAGTGACCCCGCCAAGCTAAAGGCGTGGAATGTTGAAGAAGAGTAGTTTGACTCTTATTTTGTTGTGATATTTGTTGTAAGCCAAGGGCAAATGTGTTTGGGTCCGAGAGACCATTATGTGTAACCGGGCTATTGCCTTGGAACTTGTAAGCCCTTGAGGGCCTTATTTGTTGTGATTTAATGTTTCCTTTCACATGCTATCGGTTCATGTACTAGTTTGTAAATAAATGTATAATGGCATGTGTGAATACATTAGTAAAGCATTTGGAACCATGTAAATGATTTTGGTTAATATCTCATTTTAGAAGTGGGTTGATGTAATAGTTATGTGGGATTATTTTTTTGGGGCGTGACAAACTTCATGTCTTGCATTAGGTTTATCAATGAAACAATATTTGACTTATATTATTTCACGTAATTCTCCCTTTCCCGTACTCCATGTACAATATTCGACTTTGAAGGTTTTTTTGTTGAAGGCATTGGATTGCTTTCATGAGAGCTTTCATCCTCACTAGGGGAGCGCTTTCTCAGTCTCGTTGATGCAAGCACAAAATCATCATTACATGCATCATCCACATTACTCATGGATTTTTTGTTGCGCTTTTTGGGGAGTTTCTTTTTTTCTATAACTATTGGTGGAACTTCAAAATCATCGTCATCATCACCATCCTTACGCTTGCTTCTAGAAACAACCATTTTTTAACACTAAAAAGTTTCCCTGTATCAACAGTGTTACATTTTACTTTAAACAACAAAGTAACAAAACAATAAGCACTAAAGAAAATGGAGAATAATGCAAAAAAATTAAAATGCAAAAACATTGTAATGAAACAGTAAAGTTTTACTGTGAAAATAAAATTTTACTCTGATTAGAAGTAAAATTTTACTCTGAACAATATACCCTAGGAAATAAATAAAAACACCTACAAAAATTCTACAACCAATAATATTGACAAAGGTACATCGCCAGATTCAAGAAATGATGGCGAAGAAACAAAGATAGTTCTAGCGAAGTATAGAAATTACATATAAAGACCACAAAAAGATATATTCAACAAAATACACTACAATCATATTCACATACTTAAATAGATAAATATATATACAAATATATTCATATACAAATTAATACACACGTTTATATAATAAGCAAAGGCTAGAGAACACATAAAGCAAGAAATTAAGAGGCATTGATGAAATCATAAAAATGCACAAACATTGTAATGAAACAGTAAAGTTGTAAAGTAAAATTTTACTTTATTTATAAGTAACACTTTACTTTCATTGAAAGTAAAATTTTACTCTGAACAATATATATTAGAAAATAAACAAACAAAATAAATAAATAAATAACACACATTGAACAATATAAACTACAATCACATTCACATACATAAATAGATACATATATACACACATATATTGATATACACATTTATATAATAAGCAAAGGCTGAAGAACACATACAATAAGAAATTAAGAGGCATTGATGAAAACATAAAAATGCACAAATATTATGATGAAACAGTAAAGTTTTCAAGTAAAACTTTAACATTGAAAGTAAAATTTTATTTTGAACAATATACACTAGAAAATAAACACACAAAAAATACATATATTGAACAATATACACTACAATCACATTCACATACATAAATAGATACATATATACACACATGTTTTCATATACAAATTGATATACACATTTATATAATAAACAAATGTTAGAGAACACATACAGCAAGAAATCAGAAGGCATTGATGAAAGATCTGCAATGTCGTTGGCACCATCGCTCACGGTGGTGGTGGAATGAGGGTTTCGGATACTACTGCAGTGGTTGAAGTAGGGTTTCAAATACTCACGGCAGTTGTGGAATGAGGGTTTCGAATGCTACTGCGATGGTGGAAGTAAGGTTTCGGATGCTAGGGTTTGTGAATCATGCTTTTCAGAGCAACAAGTTAATCGATGAAACAGAGTGAGGGTGAGGGAGACAAACAGTTCATATTTGCCCATTTATATAGAAGGGTATTTATGTCTTTTCACCATATTTTTTTTATTTTAGGAACTTTTGGAATCATTATTTTATTCCATGGGTTTCACACAAAAAAAAGCCCAATAGAAGGGACTTTTGACCAAATTTCCCAACATTATTATGCAAACTGAGAAATTCTTAGTCTCGTACAGTTGAAAATTTTCTCAACTCATTTTGTGAAATTTTTTTAATTTGAAAATTTTCTCAAATTTTTAGTTTGTGAAAAAAGATAAAGTTCAGAAAAAATACTATTAACCTTGTTTGGTTATCTCTGTTGTTTTGAAAATTGAGTTTTTTTAATTTTTTTTAATATTTTGCATAATTTTTTATTTTTTAAATACACCTAATCTCAATACACTTAAAAAATATAATTTTTTTTGAATTTTTTTTAAAAAATTACCAAACACAAAAAATATTTTTAAAAAAATACTAAAATTCAATACTTTTTTTTTTAATTTTGAAAATCAATTAGCTTGTTTGGTTTGGATTTTTAGAAAATTGAATTTTTTTTTTTTTGTTTTTTATTTTCACTGAATTTTTTTACTATTCTACACAAATTTTTTTTAATTTTTAGATACATCTAACATAAATGCACTTAAAAGTGTAATATTTGTGAAAAAAATTCTTTTAAAAATTTACTAAATACCAAAAATTTATAATAAAAAAAATTGAGAATTCAATATATTTTTCATATTCTTGTGTATTTATTGATTTTTTAAAATATTTTTTTACAAATAACTTACTTTTTAGATATATCTCAGTAAGGTGGATCTAAAAAAATTGCTAAAAAAATTTAAAAACCAAAATTAAAAAACTCAATTTTCAAAAAAATTGAGTGCAGAAAATTAAAACCAAATGTATTGAATGATTTTTTTAAAAAAAATTGTACAAATTTTATAATTTTTAAGTATATCAAGATTAAGTGCGTCTAAAAATTAAAAAATAAATGATTAAAATATTTTTAAAAATCACTAAAAATATAAAAATACTACTATTTTTGAAAGCTCCAAATCAGACAGAGTGATTAAGATTGGTCCACATTATTGTAACTTCATTCAATCTCGTTGTGTAGATTTCAAATATATAAATTTTAGTATAGTAAAAAAAAAATAGTATAACAAAAATTATAATGCTTTAAAGTTTCAAACACTAAAAGAAAAAAAGAAGGAAAAAAAAGAGTAAATATCACATCAACAAAGTAAAAATGAAGATGTAAGCATAACTCTTGCCCAAAATTCACATACATGCATTTGAGGATTTTTGGGGAAAAAAAGGTACTAGTAGGAGTTATTGGGTTAAAACTTTTTAAAGAGAATCTAATCTCAAATAAATATACAAAATGGTACTTGCTAGTAAATGTCTCAAAAATTAATTCTAATAGCCAAATTTAATAGAAATATAGAACAAGAAATAAGAATCTAGCTACGGACACACCATTTTTTTATTGCATATTCTGCACCCATTGTAAATTGGACGTAGAATATGCACTAAAAAATAGTATTTTTAGGGTTGGTTTGGGGTGTCCTAAAAAAGTGCACTTTTTGTCTTTTTACGAAAAGATGTGCAGAAAAGTAGAGAGGTGATGTGATGGAAAAAAGATAAAAAGATAAAAAGATGGATTATATAGGTTATGCCAAACAAGGCCTTAATCTTTCTCAAGAAATAAATTAGATTTAAGCATGGTAAAGCATTTGCAAAATTTTACCCAAAGCTTTTAACCTAAAATTCTGATTTTTATTTTTTATTCAGGTCCATTTTATGTCGAACAAAATCAATCTATATTTATGAACATTTTCCTGTGATTTGGTTTTTAGTCCACAAACTTGTAAGCATTATATCTATTAGTACTAGCCATGCCCAAACGTCAAATTTCGTTCAAGGCCATATTATAGTTTTTTTTTTTTTTTTTAATTCTACAATTTGTTTAAGTACTTAATAATTATCTTCAAATAAGGAAATCGATTAAGATTATCCATACAAGAAGTAATATAAAACGGTGATAAAAAAACCGATAATATTGTGACGTTTGATAATATTTACGTTTTTTTGTTTATGTTTATAAAAAAAATTATAAATTCGTTTTTATTTATTTTTAAAAAAACAAACTGCAAACACTTTTAGTTTGAAGAAAATATTTTAAAAAATTTAAAAACAAAAACTCAAAAACATATTTGTTAATTTTAATGCATAAAATGTTTATTTATGACAATGCAAATCATACAAATCATAATTTCTGTGTTTTTGGGTTTTCAAATCTGATTTAACATCTTTTTTGTGTTTATGTTTTTCAGCCTTATTTATAAACTGAGACTAACTATTTATAAATCAAAAAAATTATCAAACAAATTTTTATGTTAATTTTTTAAAATTTTATAAATATTTACAAAAATTAAAAAAAAAATAGTTACCAAACAGACCATTTTAATAATCTCTCTTAAAATTATTAAGAAGTCTATTTCAAGCTAAGCATACCGAAAGCTAGAAATGTTTATCCCACAAAAATTTCATTTACGGAACCACCATCATACTTTGTTTTATTTTCATTTATTTATTTTTTTGGTACATGGGTGTTCTCTCTCTAGAGTTGAGAACCAGCATCATACAATCCAAGAAAAAATATTACTTTCTATTAAGAAACACACACACATATAGATAGATAGATTCCTCAGTAGTTTGGGAGTACAGTCACGTGATATTTCATAATAATATGATTGATAAAGAAAGTGAAATATTAATTATTTGTGTGAATGAATGAGAAATATAAAAAGGTATAATAAATAATAATTAAGGACAAAAGGACAAAAAAAATTTAAAAAGTCAAAAAATTAATTTTTAACCAACTTCCTAAATTACCTAATAATATTATGAAAGTACCCAATAATTTTTCAGATAGATAATAAAATTATGATTCCTTTTGGCTTGAGCACACAACTAGTGGTTAAAAAAGTGGATATTGAAAGAGGACCCTCAGCTAAGCATATTCTCTTTTTGTCCATTGAGTTGTGAGATCTTTTATCAATATATTTTTTTTTAAAATGTAATAAAATAACTTACTCAAGAGCTTAGCCACCATATCGATGGATCTGATATAACAAAAAAATAAAAATAAATGCCCACCAACCAATTTGGAGTAAGTATTTCTATTATAATAAATCAATAAATAAATAATTTTCCTTGTACCACATTTACATTATTGCTTTTTATTGGTGGGGTGCTACTGGGAAAGATAAGCCAAGACAGATAAGATGTTGTCTGGCCCATGCTCTAGAGAGAGAGAGAGAGAGAGAGAGAGAGAGAGAAGAGAGAGAGTGAATTGATCCATGTCTAAGCTTAATTTTTCAAGTCATTTTTGGATTATCTTCTTAAGGCTGCATATGTATATACACCTTTTTATTTTTTATTTTTATATATATCAGCTTTTACATGTTCATTAAACCTTTGGTTTGCCTTAACTTTTTACTGTGACATTGATATTTATTCTTCTCTTTCATTCTCTGTATGTGTAGCATTCTGTCTTTTGAGCATGTGATCTTCAAACTTTTTCATTGAGTGATCTTTAACCTTTTTCTTCTTTTGAATCTTAGATATCATGTCATCAATTGAGTGTTTTCTTAGGGCTGAAGAAAACCAACTTATCCTGCATGTTACATGTGGATATTGAGATTTTTCAAAGCCAAATTTCATTTTTACCCTTGTGGTTTGTTTTGATTTGTACATTAAAGTGCATTGCTAAACTCATTAACAGTAAACCATGTTGAGGCATACCACGTACACTTCTGTCGTTTTCTTGGAATGTAAAATTAACATTAACCCCTTACGATCTAACTTACGTGTGGTTTACCTTTTAACATTTAGAAATAAACGCATAATCACCCTATTGTTGGTACATGTTTCACATTTACTATTAACTTATTGGACAAAATTCTTAACAAACCACTTCAGTTCATAAAGAGCAAAGAGTTATATGCTTAATGACATAGGGCGAATCGCATACAATGGTGAAGTATGCCCATTTTGCAATGTCTTGGGTTTACACATTAAGGTTGTATTTAGATTTTAAATTTGCAAAGAGCAAAGAGGAAAAAAATAATTGTATAAGTTAGTTTATTTATTTATTTGTTTTTTACAACCAATCCAATATTCAAATAGAGATTTAACTTCTATTCCATTCATTTTTCTCTTTATTTTTGTTTCTTCTCATCACAAATCCCTCCCTCAAATTATTGATCCAAACAGTGCCTCTCCATGGCCAAAGCATAAATAACTGTTCAATAGGGAATGGAAACAATAGCATAAACAACTAGTCAGTCAGGATGTACTCCTCTGGAAATTAAAACCCAAAAATGATATATCCATCTAATTTGAAAATTCTAAAAGAGCACTAATGATATAGAAAATCAAAATAAAAATAATAAAAAAATAAGAACAAAACATCACATCACATCACATAAAACTCACACATCAATTAGAATTATTAGTGTGTTTGGTTTGAGTTTTTTCAATTAAGTTTTTTGAAAATTGAGTTTTTTAATTTTCATGTTTTCTTGTTTTTAGTGAATATTTTAAAATTTTAAACATTTTTTTACTTTTTTAGATGCACCTTACTTAGATGTATCTAAAAAATAAAAAATTTGTAAAAAAATATTTTTAAAAATTAATAAATACATAAAAATACAAAAAATATCTGAAATTCTCGTATTTCTTTTTATATTTTTGGTGTTTAGTGAATTTTAAAAGATTTTTTTCAATTTTTTTTACTTTTTAGGTATATTTATGTTAGGTATGTCTAAAAAATAAAAATAAAAATTGTTCAAAATATTAAAAAAATTCAATAAAAACAAAAAAACACGAAAAATAAGAAAATAGAATTTTTTAAAAAATAATAACCAAACATAATGATAAGAACTCTTAATTTAGAACTCCCTATCTTTTTTCATTAAAACCAGCCCACACTACTTTGACAATAACAAATTATTCTATCCGATGAAACATACATCTTATTTGATGTGAACATTGTCACGCTTTCGTTTTCTAAGTATGCCCTTCAAATATAATGATTGTCACATTCAATAATTATTAAATAATTTTTTTTATTTATTAAATTGTCCAAAATTGCTAAACGATTTCCCGATCCCAAAAAAAAAAAAAAAAAATCATATATTTCACAATTAACAATAAAGACTAGGCTTGGTTTGGTATAAACCAAAAAAATCAAAAAATTATTACAAAAGTCAAAAAGTCCACATTATTTGGAAAAAGCTTATGGGAAAAGTCTAGAGGTTTTTAATTATTATTTTGGAAGCTTATGATTATTTTGCTCTTTGAATTTAATAATCCAAAAGTTAAAAAGTCAAAAGTCAAAAGTCAAAAAGTCAATAAGTCAATAAGGCCAAGTTTGAAAACACTCCAAAAAGTCAAAAAGTCAAAAAGTTACTTAAAAAGTTAAAAAGTTATCACTATTCACCAAAAGTCAACAATTACGACTGCACAATTCCCAATTATAATTTTTCTCTACAAACTAATTTTTACAATTTTTTATTACACATTTTTTCATAAAAAGTCAACAAATTAATCCAAACATTCATATTTTCAACCTCAATTTTTTGGCTTATTTAGGACACCCCAAACAACCCCTAAAGGTAGAATGGTCATTTCGGTTTTACTATAATATTTTATTATATATCTTTTTATAAAAAGTCAAAAAATTATTCTAAACATATATTTTTTTTCTCTACTTTTTTAATAAAAAAAAAAAATACTTATTCAAAACATCCCTAAATTGTCAAGCTTCCTCAATGGTTGAAAATTGGAATTAAAAAGCATCATGAAATTACCTTCCTCCCTTGGCAGCCCAGGCCATTATTGGGATTTTGAAGCCAGACTCCTAAGCCTCCGTTTGGGAAGTAGGCTGGCTCTTTGGCTTTTTGGCTTTTTTGGCTATATGAGCCTGGGCTCAAAAGTTTGGTTTGAGAAGGGCTCTTGACTTTTTGAATTTTTTGACTTTTTTTGTGAGAGAAGAGTGTAATGATTATGGGGTTGGATGTGATATTTTGTTTTTTATGGCTCATGAGCCTGTTTTGTTTTTTGTGGCTCATGAGCCACTTGAGCCCTTCCCAAACGGAGCACAGCCCTTGAGTCAGGAGTAGCATCATGCATTGTTGAAGATCTGGGAGCATTAACAGAAGGCTGTGATTGGACACCTGGAAGAGGAAATGCCCATAAATTGTGGATAGCTAAAATTATTTGTTAAGATGTGTATTATATGACAAAAAAATAATAAAAGTGAGGCTTAAAAATATGTGTTAAGATGTGTTAAGAGTTTGGTGTAATGGATATGTTAATGTGTGTGTTAAGTGTATATATATATAAATAATAAATAATATGTGTATTATATATATAAATAATATGTGTTAAAAGTGTGTATTTTATATATATAAATAATATGTGTTAAGATGCAATGAATGAAGACAGGAAAGTTGGGCAGGACATTCGACGGGTCAACCGGCCGGTTGACCAGTCAAAGGCAATTTTTTTTTTTTTTGTGTGTGTAAAGGGTCAGGACATCTGGGAGAATAACCAACCGGACATCCGATCGGATGACCCCAAGGCACTTTTCCACATCTCCTCTCTCTTTCCACTCTCTCTCGCTAGCTAAAACGCTAGTCACAGTTAACAAAGAAGTTAACAACTAACACTAACCAAACTCATTAACACACTACTGAACACTTCCATTGTGAGATCTAAACGTTACTGTAACTAGTTAAAATTTAGTCATTGACAATAACACAATCATTAACACGTCTATTGTAGATGCTCTAACCCCCTCAACTCCAATGGAAACAATCCTAGTACAATTATTGAGTTTTTTTTTATCCACATACTAATAATGACATAAGTACAAAATCAATCCTATGATATCTTCTTCAACGGAGGCTAGAGATAACACCGTGTAAAATATCATACAATTATGAATTTATATTAATTCATATCCTTCTATTTATTAATCTCAATTTAAATTTTAAATTTTATAATTCATTTTAAAATCGTTCCTTTCCGTTATAATTAATATATATATATATATATTTTAATTTATAATAAAATATCAAAATAAAAATAAATGTGAGACAAATTTAAGATATGAAATTTATTACAAATTAGTAGTCATATTTATGAAAAATAACATGTAAAATTAGTTTGTATTATATATATATAAAAATATTATACGAATTAGTGTTATATATTATGAAAAAACTTAATAATTTATTAAAATATTTTTGAATCTATCAATCTGTTCAAAATTATTTAAATTGTAATTTGTCAATCCTTCAATCTATCAATCCGTCATTCAATTTATAATTTTATTTTCAAATCGTCCAAATTACACGACACACCCCTAACTAAGGATTACGGTTACCTTTACTAATTTGGCCAAAAAATATTGAGAAAATTACTTAACAATGACAAGTGAGAAAAATAATTACAAAAAGGTGGTAAGTGTAACTTTTTCATAAAAATTTAGGAGAAAAGTTGTACTCCCAATACTTGAGTTTTGGTCTTATAGCCTGAACAGTAATTTTCTCCAAAGTATAAATAAATCAAGACTAGGAGGAGTTGAAAAACATGAATTTGGAAACTGATTTATAAATCATTTCAGACTTAGGACTTATTTGAAAATAAGTTATTTTAGTAATTTTTTAATTTTTTATTAAAAAATATGTAAAAAAAATAGAAAAAATAATATGATAATTTATAATAACTTTTTAATCAAAATATATAATTGTCAAACGAAATTTTAGATAGCTGACAATTCCACTTTATTTATTCTATATGTTTACTTCTTTATGACATAATAAATAATTGTCTGTCCAATAAAAAGCTCAAAATTATCTTTCAGCCTAATTCATCAATGGTTCCTGTATCACCAACTTTGTGCACATTGGATTGTAAATACTTAAAAGGTCCATTTGGATGGATCTGAATTTCAAATTAAGGGATTCGGCCTTATCATTTAAGGATAATAACTCAAATTTAGATATGGTATTTTACTTATGAATTTTAAGATTAAGTTAAATAATTTTATTATGATGAATTTAAAATGACTATATAAAAGTGATTATTTGAAATCATACTTAGGCTTGGTTTGGGAAGTGGGTTGACTTTTTTCTTTTTTTGGCTATTTTAACGCAGGGCTAAAAAGCCTAATTTAGAAAGGACTTTTAATTTTTTTAGTTTTTTTGTGAGAGAAATAATGTAATAATTATGAGTTGAATGTGATATTTTATCTTATTAGAACTAAAAAGTCTATTTTACTTTTTGTCACTACTTTAGCCCCAAAACCCAAACAACCCATAGAAGTATTCTCTTTTTAGCTACAATAATCCTACTAAAGTACATATTTTCTGCGAACTTATCTTTTTCCTTTTTTTTTTTTTTTTCTATCCATTTAACCTCAAATCCTTTGATTTGAAATTCATATCCATCCAAATAGATTCTAAGTGGTGTTTTGAGAAGTTGGTAAAAAAAATTGACGTTTTAGGCTTTTTAGTCTATTTTGTCTTTTTGAGAGTAAAAAATATGAGAGATGATGTGATCTAAAATGGGTAAAAAACTAAAAGTCGGGTTTTTTTTGGCTTCCCAAAAGACCCCTAAAACTGTGTTTCGTTGAAAGATTTAAAAAGGAATTTGAAAAGAAAAACGAAAAATGACGGTGAAATATAAATAAAATACACTTATATTTTATCTAATTTCACATATCTTTTCTTTTTGCCTTTTCAAATCCCTCCCAAATCTTTTAACCAAATACAACCTAACGGAATTTATTATAAATTCGTTCAGGAGCTAGACGAAGTAATTGATTGAGGATTTTGTTTTAACGGCTGGGTTTCGCCCAAACCAAATAGTCTTCCGTCTCACCCATACTAAATAATTACTGGGCAAAATCCCTAATATAACCTCAAAAGCAAAGTGGGGAATGGAACGTAAGACCCCTTTCTTTTGCTTTTTTTTTTTTTAATTTTTTTAATTTTTTATTCCTACTAACACTTTTTTCCTGTATTTTCTTATCTTTGATTAGACCTCGAGTAAATGTTGACCCTACAAAGTGCTGCACTTATAACATTTCTAAAAATGTAACAAACACAGTGATCAATCAACTCTTCATACAAGGTGAATAAAGATAAAAGCCAGTTGGAGTAGCAATAAAGAGACTTTTCAAATAAGGTACAACAAAAGGCACAAAATGGCAAGCACAGTGTACATATATAGGCACAGGTTTGTCAAGAATTGCATGCTTAAGCACATATGTGAAGTGCAATCTAACCTTTTATCAAATCAAAGTGGATTTAAAAGAAAGAAGACAAATTGGCCACTCAAATGTCATTAACTCAAAAGTCATCACATAGAAATCAAGAGCAAATAAGGTTAAGGTAATCTCAAAATGTTTTGCATCTATGATATTGGTAGAACTTCTTGCAATATTAGGTGTACATAAAAAACAAT
Organism: Camellia lanceoleosa; assembly: GCA_025200525.1. Classification (NCBI taxonomy): domain Eukaryota; kingdom Viridiplantae; phylum Streptophyta; class Magnoliopsida; order Ericales; family Theaceae; genus Camellia; species Camellia lanceoleosa. The sequence continues at coordinate 45,106,277 of CM045772.1, forward strand.
CCCTATATTTTTTTTGATGATGAGTTGTTAAATAGCTGTTTAAATAATAATAAACCTTTGTAATCTTAACATAATACTTGGGTTGGTTTGAAATGTTCTAAATAAATGTACTTTTTGACTTTTTGATTAAAAAGTTATGAAAAAATATATATATTTGAGATAACTTTTTAACTTTTTACGAAGATGTGTGTTACAAAATATTATAACAAATAGCAAAATTATATTTCTACCCTTGAGTGGACCTCCGACATAGCTGCAGTGCCTGGCAGCTTTTGCATTTCAATTTTTTTTTTTTTTAACTTCTTTTACATACTGTTGCAAATTTTGCATGGCCCAATGCGTGCCATGTGTTTATAGATAAGGTGATGGGATGCCACAATTGGAAGGGGGAAATTTGTCTTTTTACTGTCTGAATTTTCAGGCATACATTCCCCGTCCAAACAAGGTAAAAAGATGAATTTTTTAACTTTTTAAGTAATTTTTTTAATTTTTTTATCTTTTTTAAAGTATACCAAACATGCAATAAGACTAAAACAAACCCAATCATTTTCACTACCTAGGTTCTAGACTACAATTATCATTACTCATGTGTTTAATAAGTATAATATCTAGCCTTGGTGGGATGCAAATGAGACTTTTTCTTCTTTCTAGCCTACTTTGTGTGTATATTATGTAAAGGAAGGAGGCTAAAATCCTGTAAAGTTGGTTAGGATATCCATAAAAAATAATAATAATAACAATAATAAGTTATGTACTAGTATAAGAGATGCTCTGCAAGTTGTAGATTTTTAATGGCCACAGCTTTTCTCTTGTTCAAATCTGAATTGGATGGTGCTGTCCGGCCTTTTGGGACTCACTACGGGTCGTGTTTCGATAATCTAAACCGTTCAATGTGTAGAACTCGTCGAGTACTACATGCTTATAAAAAATCACGTTGTAAAAAATCACATTGATCTGATATCGATAGCTATATGATCAAATCAGTTTTTTATAAAAAAAATAGACAGCGAAAAATAAACGGCTTACAAAAAAACTGATTTGATCATACAGCTATTGATATCCGATCAACGTGATTTTTTACCGGCATATAGTACTCGACGAGTTCTACACATTAAATGGTTTAGATTATCGAAACACGACCCGTAGTGGATCCCAAAGGGTCGGACAGCACCGTCCAGTCCAGATTTGGACTGGAGAGAAGCTGGGCCCATTTTTAATAATGTTTTCTCCCCTGTGATTACATATTCTACAACTTAGCTCATCTACACTTCTACACTTTCAGTGGAAATATGATCTTTTGAAATCCATTTAAGTGCCAGTAGAAGGGGAAAAAAATCCATCTTTTCTTGTTCATTCCCACTAGTGCTAACTCCACAATTGAATCTACCCAATCACCATGGAACAAGATTTATTTATGAAAAGAACCTCCCTCTCCCTCAAATGGAACCTTTAACCTCCATCAATGGGGGCATGTATGTAACACAAACTATTCCAAATATATGAATTTCCTGTGTAGGACACTCAACATTTGAATAAGAGTATATGAATAATGCTTGAGACCCCTTTTTGGGGGTCACCCCCTCACCCCCTTTTGTTACGTGGCGGGTGGTGATTGGAGGAGCAGGAAAAAAAAGAAAAAGAAAAAAAAAAGGTAACCAATGAGAGAGAGAGGGTCAAAGGGGGTGAAGGGAAAAGGGGAGATGAATCATTGCTCATATATATGTGTAATTGGACAATCACCTAACAAGAGGATATTTAGTAATTCGAGTTTACGTAAAACTATGCATAAAATTTCCATATTATGTATGAAATGTTCCATTTTACTCTAAAAAATACGTAGGTAAAATAATAAAATAAGTAATATTAAGAAATATGATTACTTTGTCATGTCCTAGTATTCTTGGACATGAATGAATTGAATATTTAGACACATTTGGACGGCCACACCTGAATCTAGTCCATGTAAAATAGACTCTATCTGCTCGATTGATGATCAGCTCATGTTTATAACACAGCCAATTTATTGGCAATTTGGGATTCCATATCAGAAAATTTATTCTACAATAATTCTTGACATTTTCTCCATCATATAGCCATTTAGATACTTTCCACATGCTCAAACTAAAGGAAATTTAGTCAAAATCTCTCCATTGGATTTTTGTTTGGTAAAAAAAATAATCCAATTTATTTTGCTTCATAAACCTCTTAAGAAGGAAGCGCATAATTGAGTAAGGACAAAATATATTTTTTTTCTTAGACAATATTGCCAGAGTAATATGTTAGTGCAAACCAAAGTAACATGTTACTGCGAACCAAAGTAATATGTTACTGTGAGATAGAGTAATATGTTAACATGTTACTGTTTACATCAATTTCGATGGTAACAATTTATTTTTTTTTTAATAATTTCATAATCAACATAAATCTTACTTGATAAATATTGATGAGAGAAAAATATTAATTTTATTAAAAATTGACATCTGGATGAAAAGTTATATTATTTTAAAATTTAATATTTTGATAACAGTGATATTTATTAGACTTTTTAAAGAAAATTTTTTATGTTTGTCTTTAATACATTAAAATTTTATTAAGAGAGAATTTTAACTAAATCTTCCAAATTATAATGCCAATCTGTTCTTAAATTTAAGGAATGAGAATTGGGAGAGAATTTAGGATTCTACATTGCTTTCTGGAAGTCCAGGAGTTTAATTACCCCAAATAGCGTTGAAGCAACTACCTAGCTGATGTTTTGGCACAAAAATTGCTATGAGGAAATATTAATATATTCTTTTATGTTTTTATTTTTTTCAGGTAATTATTTACATAGAAAAAAAATGGTAAATTTCAAATACACCATTAGAGGTTTGCTTTAAATACAAATTGCCTCCTACAATTTGAAAAATTACAAATACTCCTGTCAAAATTTTTTATTTAATAGAATTAAATAAAATTTTTAACTGCTCTCCTATACAATAATAAAATTACTTAAATTATTAATTGACATAGATTTTTAATATCATTAAAAACTATTAATTAACTTGATAATTTACAAATAAAAAGAACTATTTATTATGAAATTAAAAATCTCGGGAGACGAGATGTAATTTTCAAAACTATATGAAATAATTCATATAAATTTCAGAATTTTAAACCCACCCCCCCCCCCCCCCCAAAAAAAAAAAAAAAAAAACTAAACCTCCAACTGTTGTCATGATTGAGAGACCAACTGGGTAGCACTTGACAGTCTTGCCTTACAAGACCAGTGGTCACTAAAATACCTGCAAATTCGCAAGTAGCTCAAGGAAAACAATACATAAGGGACCCTCTAACCCCACTTCACCCAGCAGAAATATATATATATATATATATATTCTCAATTTTAAAAAGGCAAGCATGTATATTTCATTCACATTATGAAATATGAAGCAGATCTACCAATTAACATTTCTCAATAAATTAGTAAAAAATGTTGAAAACAAGATATACATGTACATTTGATTTTTAAAAAAATCAACCATTTTGGGAAGGGAAAACATATAAAATTCCTCACCTCTGCTCAACTCCCTATTGGTAAAGCCAGAGAACAAAATTGGCTTCAACCAAACTAGTAGGCAACTGCCTCAACTGGGCATTATATCTGCTACTTGGCTATCTTTAACATATTGGCAGACTGGAAGCCAACTGAATGCAATCCTTCAATCCACAGTTCCTTTCAATTAAATTGCCATGATCTCCTAGCCAGAACAGCCAGCCCTGAAAGCTGCTCTATAGGTTTTGTTTAATCTATTATTAAACCATGCTTGTCATAAGCTCTGTAGTCATTCTAATTCTTGATTCACTATCAGTACTTCCATGTTGATCTCCACTAACATCACTTGGGGGTGTTCTTGTCCCCAAAAGGGGAAAGGGAGAGTTAATTAAAGTTATTAACTCATCATTTTCGGACCCTTCTGAAGATCGTTCTGTAGCTGACAAAATCCTCTTAAGCTGAGGCCGCTGACAGATGATTCGCCCCTTGTTCCACCCAGGGAAGCAAAAGGATGATGATACATTATCTTTCAGAAAAGGATAGGTAGCCTTTGCAATAGGGAAGTCCCTTGTTATTGAGCTCTTCTCCATCTGCCCTCGTCTGGTTAACAGACAAATATATCATTGTTATTCGTAAACCAAACCAAGTATCTTCAAATTGATTTGAGAAGTTTTTGAGGGAATAATTAAAACAACCATTCCCATACAGTGGCATTCTGACATAGTAATCTATTAGCACGGTGCAATTGCGATGGATAGGGTTTCACATTTAGACAATCAACATTACTAGACAAGAGAGAGTTGAAGGAAGAATAATAATTAGGAAGAATGAACTTACACTACAACAACAGTTGCCAATTGAGGAAGATCCTCCCCATTTTTGAACATTGCATACATGTTGTTGAGCCAAATAGATATTGCTGTGCATGCACCACCTGCCCACATCCTGCAGAATCATCAACACCAATACAACAATAAAATTAATTGCACAAAACATGGGGACATATATATATATTTTTTCCCTTCTTTATGGTAAGAGCAATGGATGATTGAAAAATGCTCATCATACCTGTGTACATCTACAGCCCACACAAGTTTGTTCTTACGAAACAACTCCGGAAAAAGCCCCCGCTTTGTTGCTTCATTGAGAACTCTGGCACCCCGTTCCTTCTGCCCCAGCCACCAAAGTGCTTCTAGTAGTGTGTTGTAGAACCTTATCCCCAAACCACACCCTTCAGACTTGAGTTTGTCAAACACATACTCTACCATCTGCCAGTTCGAGTCATCATCATAATCTCCCTTGATCATCTTCCCAACCACTTGATGAATATTGGATGCCCTATTTGTCAACATCTCATCCAGCAATTTATAGGCATCATCCCACCTGAAAATAAGGATGCCAGGATATGGGGTGAATTCCTGGATATGGGGTGAATTCACAAACAGGCAGATGATAAAAGAGAAACTATCTTAAAATCCACAAAACTCCAATTCATTCCACAACTAGAGCAACCAACATGCAACCAAAGTTGAATATTTAGACCTTTTCAAAATCTAATTCATGTTTTGGTTCTAAAGAGCCAAAAAGTTCTGCTCAGTGTTTAAAGCTCACAAATCTATGCAGTAAAACAACAATAGTCCATCAAACTACCAGAGATGGCTCCATTTCAACTCCAAACTACACTGCATTTACTCCAACATCTGGATTTGTTCCAAACACTATATTGATGGAACTATTGCAGTAAAAAGTAAAGTGAATGAGGACTGCTCTATTGAAGTTGTCAAGAAAGAAGCCATGATTTTAATTTCAGTCAGTCATGTGCAGAGGGGGAAATTAAGTACAACAAATATTCTCACACTGTTATATATCTAGAAATTTCGCAACTTGAATAGAAAATTTCAGCACTGTTATGTCAACAAATACTACCTATTCTTGTAAAAGAAACTACTCGCCCAGGCAACTCATTTATTCTCGTTAGGAGCAAAATTTTAATCATGAAGCTCCTGCACCTTTGGCCAAGTGCAGAAGTCTCTGCCAAGCCAACTGGCATTTGGCTAGACAAACTCTCTATCCTCATACAATACAATACCACAGGTTTTATGAAGTTACATAAATTATAATCATTTTCCCAGCCTGAAACATCGTCTTGACCATACATGTTAAGAAAGAAAACGAAAGGGGGAAAGGACAAAAGGAAGAAAAAAAAAAAAAAAAACATCTTCTTAGCCATCATCTCCTCCTAGCACACCTTCAAAAGCAATAGCTTTTCCCTCAAGAAGTGTTTCACTGTCTCTCACTACTCGTAACTGCCAATCTCAACAAAATTCTTACTAACAACCTTAGGAAACTCAAAAACACCGCAAATCTGAACTACTTGGGACCAGCTCATCACATGAGGGAAATTCTAACAATGAACACTGCATTTGTCTTCAATAGACCTTGTGACTCATTCATCAAAATCTATTGTTCTATAAACATCTAAGTCTAAAACCTTAAAAGCTTTGTTATCAGTCTTACGATTCGCGATTTGATTCGCAATTTTTACAAAATCGATACGAATCTATAGGTGAATCTATTTTCAAAGTGAATCTCTAGTGAATCGCAACATTCACAATCGATTCATGATTCGATTCACTTACGATTCATGTAATTTTTGAAACTATTGTGTTCAACATATTTTAGACTCTTTTTTCTCCATTTTTTTAGTGAAAACGACATAATACAACTTCTAATAGCGTTTAATACAAAAAAAACAATATATATACATGATTTGTTGTTATTTTAGTGATCATGGAATTTTTAATAGGATCCAATTAAATTCAGTCAGACTCAATATGTTTTTAACTTTTCTTCTCATTTTTTTCTTTTAAAAAATCAAAATATATCTTCTAAAAATGTTTAAAATTAAAGTAACTTACATCATAAATTATCTATTGCTATTATATTAAATTAAATATAGTTAAATATTTCATGGGTGAAGTCAATTATACATTTTAAAATATTTTAGGCTTTAAAATAAAATATTCTAAATAATTCTTTCTTATTATTTAATCATTGTTTTTAGGAAAAGTATGTACACTTATTGTCCAAATTTTAATATGGTCAAAATATTGTTACTTTGAAAACTGAGAGTTCGTTTTTGTTTACTGTCTTTATTAAGAATGGTTAATAAGAAATATATAAAAATAAAAAAAATAAAATGGTGATCTTACATAGGAATCTTTATTAATTTGTTACTTACTAAATTAAGTGATCATCATTCAGAACAACAATCTCATTGATTTAAGTCTAAATATTTTATATTCATAAGATATGTTTAACATCCAAATGTGTAGATATATTTATCTAAGTAATTTAGAATAAGTGACCGAATTTTTATGATTCACGATTCAATTTGCAATTTGGTATGAGGCCATTTCGTTTCACGATTCGAATCTCGACTTGACAACTATTCTTAAAAGCCAAAGAAATTTCGTATCTTGAAAGGAATTGTGTTGAGATCAAGGTGTTGGCTTAGTGGGAGAAGCGCTTCCTTACTGGGCATGATGCCCAAGTTCGAGGCTCACCATTGCATGATACAGTTTACCCTTCCCATAAAAGAAATATATTAAAAGAAATGCTACCAACCTCCTAAGACTCTTTTCTCATAGTGCATCAACAGAAGTGAGGTGCATTAGCGAGCGACTTCCTTCCCTGCTATCATGCGCAAAGCAAAGCTTAATTGATCTGTCTCAAGGCTCTCAATGAAAGAAATGTAGATCTAGTTGCTAAGATATTCTGCAGTTTTTAAAGAACTTAAGAAATGCTGTGGTCTTCTAGAGATTCGTCCTATGTAAGTGGAGTCTGGTGGCGTAGAGGAAAAACTAAAATCTTCAACTTGACAAATAAAATTCATGTGGTGAAGAGTTTTTGTAGACAGATGGAAATGGTTAGCCAAAAACACAAAATTTCTCAAGTAGGTAATCGAGTCTTGAATCTTGATCTTATCCACACAACATTAATAAATTCACATTGATACATGCAAAACATCAACATATAAAAATAATGATTTCCTCTTAGATAGAATAGCATTGGACACATGAGATGGTAGTGTTTGCGAAGCACGGGCAAAAGATCTAGATGGAACACTCATCAAAATTTAGAAGTATGACAATTTTTTTTGTCTTTCAAGAGATTCAATTGTGTTACCTCTTAGTGTGGTTATTGTTTGTGGGATAACACCTAATTGCAAAAAGTCCAAAGAAACAGTTCACCAATGTTGAAAAAGCTGCAAGTGGATTTACAAGATCGAACATAAAGCAGATGGCTTGGTAGAGAGATACAAAGCTAGATTAATAGCTAAAGGATTCCTTCAAGAATATTGGGTAGAACCCATTTAGACATAGGGGGTATGGATATGTCATGCTCATTAGTCTGACCCATTGCTCAAATACAAGTGTAACACTCAATTTTCAGTAGCTGGTCTTTTTTAGGTCAGTACCAATAGAAGCACCTTCAACATGCACAACAAAAGCAAGCAAAACAGAGCACCTGGTGACTTGACAAGATGAAATACAGAAGTTACAAGTTTAAAGTGTTTCAAAATCGAACCAATCAAAGTGTTTCAAAATTCTGTCAACCTAAATATTAAAGATTGCTTGATGGATATTTTGGAGGATTCAGACCCAATAATGCTTAGTTCTGACATCTATTCAAATGATTGCAATGGGTTTAGTTATATATCAAAGATGATTTAACCTTTTATGCAGCTTTACAGCCTTACAAATAATCTTCTAAAATTGCACCAAAAAAGTAAACCGAGGCTTACATTAACTGGTACAATGATAGGACAGCATGGGAATCTGGTATAGGCTTATATTATATAGATCTCATAGTTGGGATGTGTTAAGGTATCTCTAGATGGCCAGTCAAATCTATAAATAATCAATGATTGTATGTAAGATATATATACTTTCATACTCAAGGATGCATGCTAGACTTTCAACTTTAGGAAATATGTTATATTTGGAAGAAATATTATAAAACATAAAACTTGGTGTATCTAGTGTAAGTTGAGCCATAAGTGAACTATGATATGACCCTTTTGTTAGATATTTTTTTATAAAAACTCTTTTAGAATTCAATTTTTTTTTTTTTACCCCAAAGTAAATTGATATAAAGAAGACTACTGGAAAAATTGTGCAAGATTGATTTACATTTACACCAAGCAATTAATGATTTTTTTTTTTTTTTTTTTTTTTTTTTTTTTTTTTTTTTTTTGATAAATCAAGCAATTAATGATTATTGATAAATAATTGTGGGTATTTGAGGTTACAGGTGGTCGTTCTGGACCTCTGGGAAGATAGTAGACACTTCAATGGCTTGAGATCACCAGAGGTGAAAAAAGAGAAGACAAAGGTAAGCTTAGAGATAGAGAGGGTGGCATTGAGAGACATTGAACACTTAGGGTTTGTGTATTGTGATCTTTGTTATTAGAATCTTATAATTTGCGATTCAATTCACAATTTTTGCAAAATCAATACGAATTTATGAGTGAATCTATTTTGAAAGTGAATCTCTAGTGAATCGCATGATTCACAATTAATTCATGATTCGATTCACTTTTTAGGATTCATGCAATTTTTGAAATTATTGTGTTCAACATATTTTCGGCTCTTTTTTTCTCCATCTTTCTAGTGAAAATAACATTATACAACTTCTAATAGCGTTTAATACCAAAACAACCAACATATATACATGATTTGTTGTTATTTTAATAATCATAGAGTTTTTAATAGGATCCAATCAAATTTAGTCAGACCCAAAATATTTTTAACCTTTCTTCTCATTTTTTTTTCTTTAAAAAATCATAATATATCTTGTAAAGATGTTTAAGATTAAAGTTATACTATAAATTATCTATTGCTATTTTATTAAATTGAATACAATTGAATATTACATGTGTGAGGTCAATTATACTTTTTAAAATACTTTAAGCTTTAAAATAAAAGATTCTAAATAATTCTTTCTTATTATTTGCTCACTGTTACTTTAAAAAGTATGTATGCTTATTGTCCAAATATCAATATCGTTATTAATTATTGTCACTTTGGAAATTGATAATTTGTCTATTTAGTTATTATATATATTAAGAATGGTTGATATGAAATATCTATAAAAAAAAAAAAAAAGGTTAGATGGTGATCTTATGTAGGAACCTTTGTTAACTTTTTACCTATTAAACTATGTGATTATCATTCAAAATAACATTTTCATTGATTTAAGTCTAAATATTTCATATTCACCAGACATATTTAACATCTAAATATGTAGATATATGTTTTTCAGTAATTTAAAAAATGTGGCAGAATCTTTACGATTCACGATTTGATTCGATTCGCGATTCGGTATGAAACCATTTCGATTCACAATATGAATCTGATTTGACAACTATGATTGTAATAGATGTGTTGTTATTATTAGCTATCGTACTCATACGTTATATAGACTCCTGAAGTATTGAAGTCCAAGCAACTTGTTAGATAGGTGGCGAGCTCTCCTCAACTCAACAAGGAGCTGATATCAGCCCCACTGCCATTTGTGATTCAGGATGGTAGGTATGATTCTTAGGCAGCATATCATGCATGCAAAGGCGTGAGTGTAAGAGCTCTTCTCAACTCAACAAGGAGTTGATATCAGCCCCACTGACATTTGTAATTTAGGCTAGAAGGTATGATATCTTGGGCAACGTATCATGCATGGAAAGACATGAGTTTAAGGTCAACATCGCCTCTCTTTAAGCCTGTTCAAAGTGGCGCTATCATAGCAGCAAGATAGCCAAGCAAACCTTGAGGCCATGTTTGTTTTAAGAGATGAAGGACGGGATTGAATTAGTAATAAGGTGGGTTCACAAAAATCATGTTTGTTTTGGAAAATTCCTATAGGATTAAGAGTCCCATGGGACCATGAAACCCCTCCAAAGAGGGGATTAGCAATCCCATGGGAGAGGTGGTATCGAAATCTAATCCCATGAGATTGGAGGTAAAAATATTATCTTTCCCATCACTTTACAAAAATAACAAAGTCACCTTCTATATATCAAGAACTTTCACATAATTTCATAAATTTAATCCCAACAAACTAATATCACTATATAATTCACAAACAAACACAATTTATTTTACACATCCAACTTAATATCACCACACTAGTAATCCCCTCAGTCAATCCTACCACACTAATAATCCCCTCACTCAAACAAACAGGGCCTGACAATCTCATGGCCTTAGCCTCCAATCCACAATCTTCCAATTATCCCCAGTTGGATGCTTGGGTCCTACTCCCAACCCAAGGTGATAAAATGAGCAAGCACATGAGCAAGCCAAAGGCTCAACCTATGCAGCCCAGTGAACATAGGCAAGCCATGGGCCTAGTTATGCTGCTGTTGGGCATGTAATGAGTAAGGAGGCAATCATGTCATGCATTCCCTCAAGAATAACGTATGAAGAACCATGGTCTCCGAGCGAACCATGGTGCTGCCAGGTGAGCCTAGCTCCGCTGTCCACTCTTCACACTTGACTCATTTGCTCTTGGGCTCCTGCCCATTGGGGTTGCAATCATGCTAGTGAGCTAAGTATTCTACATTTGGTGGTGCATATGTCCCTGCTTAGGTTAGGCATACAACCCTATTAATCCTGTATGAGGACATCGGGATGCCTTGTAGGTCTACCATGCAGGTAAGGCAATGATGATGTGGCGCCTAAGGGGCTCACCATATGTCGGGCGTGGTACAAGTACGCCCAAATTTTGTACTCATAAAGAAGAAAACTAGTGTAGGGTATTAGTGTTTTCTAGCTGCCAAGATCCTGGGTTGAAGTTATATCAAAGTCAAGGAATTGACGATTTTTCTAATATAGTGAATCACAAACAAAACGACAGAACAGAACCACAAGTATAAAAACAAATTCGCCGATTAAGAAAGGATGACCAACTGTTAATAACTGAATTAATCCTGACCTGTCACCCCTTGCATAAACTGCCAGCATCATACAGTAGCACATGACACTGGGCAATATGCCCAATGCTTTAATTTCCTGAAACTGTTCCTCACTCTCATCAATAAGATCTGCAAAGCAGTAAACACTCAACACTGCCTCAAGGGTACGCTCATCAGGATCACATCTGGCCTTTTCCATCTCAACATAAGCTTTTATAGCTTCTTCAAATTGGCCCCCTTGTCTAAATCCTTCAATGATACCATTGAACGAATCACTGTTCTGCGTGATACCACACTCACCCATTCTCCAGAATATTGCTTCAGACTCCTTGTAAAGCCCCCCTCTTGCAAATGTGTGAATCAAAGAGTTGAAAGTTTCTACGGTTGGCTTGCTCCCCACTTCATTCATTGTATTAAAGGCAACAAGAGCTTCCTCATACAATGCAGCCTGTCCAAATGCTTCTATAACCCCCGTGTATGCCTTTGAACTTGGCACTAACCTTTTCTCGTTTATATGAAGTAAAATTTTCTTTGCATCCTCGTGAAGCCCTCCCTTTCCGCAAGCAAATATCAACCCCTCATAAGTCTCCATATTTGGTTCAATACTCTCCTCAACCATGTCATTGAACAAAGTCACTACCTCCTTAAAATACCCACCTTCCCCAAAAACCTGTATGAGAATATTGTAAGTAGCAGCATCGGGCTCTGTATTACTCACTTTCATCTCAAGAAAAAGTTCACGAACATCATCATACCTCCCGTGCTTCCCATACAAATTCAACAAAATACTATAAGTAGATGCATTTGGCGTGCAACCCGCTTCTTGCATTTGCCTAAACACTCCCATTGCCTCTTTAATCGATCCCGAATGCGCATAAGCCTCTAATAACACATTATAAGAAGATATCTCCGGCAAATTCCCACCGGACTCCATCTCACGTAGAAGCTCAGAAACCTTCTCTAGCCTACCCAAGGACCCAAATGTCTGAACCAAATAACTATAAGTAGTAATATCAGGCAAAACACCACCCTCATTCATAGTCCTAAAAACCTTCTCTGCCTCATCAGCTAAACCCCTATTCGCACAAGCATTAAGCAGTGTATTATAAGTGACAAGATCGGGTTGTATACCTTCGTGTCGCATTTCAGCAAACAAACCCAACAAGCCTTCCCAATCATATCCACCTCTCGCACAAGCATTGATCACTGTATTGTAAGTCAAAATACTGGGCGAAACTCTCTCCTTCTTCATCCTCCCCAGAAGCTCCAAAGAAGTCTCGAACTGACCGTTTCGGCCATAGGCATTGATTATAGCTGTGAAAGAGAAGACACTGCGAGGCACTCCTTGGCTAGGCATTTCGTCGAACACCTCAGAGCATTTCTCGAGCAAGCCTTCACGCCCAAGCACACCAATCATGATAGTGTAGATGTGTTCGTTAGGTTTACACCAAATTTGGCGCTGCATATACTTGAAGAGTCGGAGCGATCGTTGCCAATCGCCGCGAGATGCGAATTCTTTAAAGACGAGAGCGAAATCGCTGAGGCTGAGCTTGTTCTTGAAGGAATCGAGGCAGCGAGCGATGCTTCCTCGAGGAGGCAAGCTCGAGAGCTTGTTGATTAGGGTTTCGACATCGTAGCTGTATTTTCCCTTTTCGACTGTGACCGAGGGGTTTCCGAGGACGAGATCTTTGGCTTTGGCTCGGACTCTTCCGGTGCCGGAGCTGAGGAGTCTCCTCGGGCCCCGGCCGGAGAATTCGAGTTTTTTGGGGAATTGGTGGTTTGGGTTTGGAGGGAGTATTGGGGGAGAGAGAGTGGGAGGGTTGGGAATGGAGATTAAGTGTGATGATGAGCTCATTTTTGTTTGGGTGTTAGGTTCGCATCAGAGAGAGGATTGTGATTGAATTGGTTGAATTTTGGAGGTGAATAAAAGATGAGTTTTTTTTGGTTGTTTCAGTGGAATGGAATGGAATGGTCACTCTGAGAGTGAGATGAGAGGGAGCTTGGATTGGAGTGTGAAATTGGTGAAGCTGTGTTTGAATGAAGAAGGACACGTGGAGCTTGGGGGCGTTGTGGTTGTGGATAAAACAACCTTGGTCGGGACGGGTTAACCATTCGACCCGGCCCACCCGCCATTTTTCTCTTACAAAAATGCTTTCTAGATTTTTTTTTTTTTTTTGGGTTAAATTATTTGTCTTGATTTGGTGATGGTGTGAGACAACGATGGAAGTACAAGTAGAGATATGTGCCTATTTGGCATAGTTTATAAATAGTTTATTTAAGCTTTTAATTTACATTAAGTTATTTTAGAGTATTTGACACAGCTTATCAAAATAACTTATAACTTAAGTCTTCATTTGAGAAATGGGTTACCTTTTTGACTTTTTTGGTTATTTTAGTCTGGACTAAAAAGTTTGGTTTGTAAATGATTTTTTTGCTATTTTAACCTTTTTTTTTTTAAGAAAAGAGTGTAATGATTATAGGTTTGATGTAATATTTTGTTTGTTGTGGTTAAAATAACCTCTTTTGTCTTTTGTAGCTATTTTAGCCACAAATCAACTTGTCAAACAACGTCTAAGTGAAGCTATTTTCAGATTATTTTCCAAAGCAGCTTGGGGGATGCTTAACCAAATTCAACTTAAGCAAGCAGCTGGTAAAGGGGGGCTAAAATTACTTAAAAACCCTTGTCAATACCCAACTATTACCAAAACCTAACTATATAAATTCTATTTCGCAAAACACTGTTTATTGCTCACTTGAGAGAGAGAGAGAGGTGATTTTCTGGCAGATATTTCCGGCGAGAGTGATTTCCAGGGAAGGCAAACTAGAGTTCTCTTTCACTATCTCTTCTCTCTTTTTTCGCGATCTCTTTCTCTCTTCTCTTTCTCTTTCACGATCTGAAACTATCTCTCTGTCGCCACCGCCATTGCGATCTGAAACCCTAACTGGAGCGTCACGATCTGGTCGAAGAACCAGAGTTCTCCCTCCCTTCTTCTCTATTTCTCTCTCTCTCTTCGCGATCTAGTCGGACAACCAAGCTAGAGTTTTGGTCACGATCTGGTCAAACCAGAGCTCTCTCTCTCTTCTCTTCTCTCTTCGTGATCTCTCTCTCTCTCTCTCGCATCTCGGACGTTGTTTCGACGGTAGCTAGGTCAGCGACGGTGACGGCGAGCCATCTCCGACCTGTACCCAACAATTTATTGACACTAATAGCGATATAAGTTTATTTCAATAAAGAAATAAATTGTACAATTTATTTCAATTTATTGACACTAATATTGACACAATTTAAATAAAGAAATAAATTGCTCAATTTATTTCAATTAATATTGATATAAATTTATTTCAATTAAATAACTTCTAATAAAAGAATTTTATATTGATACAAAAAATTTTGGTATCGTTAAAAAAAATTTAAAAAAAATTTGATATTAATCCAAAAAAATGAAATAAATTTAGCCATTAATGAAATAAATTTTATATTAATTGATACTAATTAATAATTTTAGTATTAATTGATGCTAATTAAGCCATTAATTGACAATAATTAATTTATAATTAAAAATGAAATAATTTTATACGAATTCATACTATTAATGAAAATAATAATTTTTGTAATACTAATTATATTAACTTTTATCAATGAGATAATTTATTTAAAATTAAAACTGAAAAAATACAAAATAATCATTTTTATCATATAAGGGTAAAAAGGACAATTAAACAGTAAAAAGTTATTTTACAACTTATCAATCAAACACTACTCTACTACTCAAATCTATATTTTCACAATTGTACCAAACAGGTTAACAACTTATATTCACAGCTATAAGTTAAAATCTGTTAAGGTATAATATATAATCATTTTTTTACAATTCTATCAAACGGGGCCATGGAGGTAACGTTGGTGGGTTGGTAGTGGAGGTGATAGTATTTTTTAAAAAATATTTTTATATGTTTGGTGATAATAGTAATAGTGGTAATAGTAGTTATGGTGACATTAATATGATTTTAATTTTAAAATATTTTTTTATCTTTTAAAAATAAAAAATATATTTTTTATTTAAACAGTCTAATTGTTTGTTGAATATAAAAATATTTTCTATCTAAACAAATGGTGTGTTTGTTTATTTAATTTTAATTTCTTTTGACAAATGATACTTGTATTTATTATCCCTTACCTTTTATCATTTTATTTTGTGACATTTATCGACAAGTCCCATGTTAGAGAATCAGTGCAACGTAAGTCTTTTATAATAGTTTTTGAGTTGTGATTTGTGGTACTAATTTTTTGAGCATTAATAGTACTAATTTATATATCAAAAAAAAAAAAAAAAAAAAAAAAAAAAAAATTAAATTTTAGTAATTAGTTATTTTTTTTTTTTTACAAATTTTTTTTTTTTTTTCAATAGTTTTTAACCTAATAATAAGAGTGTTTGGCAAGAAAGTTTTTAATCTTTTTTAAATTAAAATTCACAAAAAAATAAAATAAATTAAAATAATTAATAAGATAAAATATTATATTAAATTTATAATTATTTTATTTTTTCTTTTATAAATATCATATTCAATTATAAAAAAATTCAATCATCTTCTCAAACATAAAAATTTTAATTTATTAAAATAATAATTTCTCAAACACCCACTTTATATTCTTCAAATACCCTTTTACTTTTGAAGTCATTTGGTCCATTATCATTTTCTTTAATCTTTGTTTTCTCTCCGTTGCAACATTCACTCTGGGCAGAAATATAAAGGTGGTTTGAGATGATCTAAATAAGTATACTTTTTATATAGGTGGAATATGAATTGAGTTTGAAGTGATATGATAAAGAGATAGTGTGACTTAAATAAAATTATGTGTTTTAAATAAAATAGTAACCTTTTAACTTTTTAATTTTTTTAAATTATAACAAATAAGACCATAGTCGTCCAATCCCTTTTTTTTTTCTCAATCATCTTCTTTAGTTGTCTAATCTATTTCGCTTTCAATCATTTTGTTTTTGTCTTCATTGGTGTCCTCTATTTTCTTTGTAACAGATGAATATTCGCTCTGTTTGTTCTTTCATTTATGGGGAAATTACATTAACGTTTAGAAAATTATACTAACCTCTCTGTTATTATAATTATTTAGACAGAATAAAAATATTGAACTCATGCACTCTCTCTTTTTTGGCTTTGCTTTGCTTTACTTTCTTTTTTTTCTTTTTTTTTTCCTTTCCTTTACTTTTTTTAATGTAATTTCTTATGTTTTTTTATTAGGAGTTGTTACCTTTTATATAAGCGGGGGGTCTATGAAATGAAATTATTAACTACAGAAGGTGAGAATGTAATTTTCAAAACGTCAAAAGATATATAGTAATTGGACTAAACCTCAAGAAGTGTCAATATAATTTGCCCTTCATTTATTTAGTTGCTCCTTTTCAACCTTCCTATTCGTTGATCTCTCCATTTTTGCAAAGATATTAAGGTGAGATAGTCTTCTTCTAAATTTAGATTTCGTTTGAGAATAGACTTTTTTAATATTTTTTAATTTTTTAGTTAAAATATGATGTAAAAAAAATTAATATATTTGGGATGATTATTTGATTTTTTACAAAAAAAAAAATGTGCAAAAAGTAAAGAGAAAATAATTTTTTTGACTTTTTGGTATATATTATTGGTTTTTTGATTTTTTTAATGATTTTTTAGCTTTTAAGTTAAAAAATTATGTTACCAAACAAGGCCTTATTCAACCCAAAGTAGAAGGAGAAGAGATTGTACCAATTCTAAATCTTTAATTAATTTCCTTCTTAGACTCATTATCCATTTTGGTTGATATCTCAACATATTCTAATAGTGTTTCAATTGAAATGTAGATTTCATGAGTTCCTTGTACATAGATTTCGCCTTATTAATATGAAAATATTTAAATAAATAATCTTTAACAACTTCATGAATAATAATAATTGTAAATGTAAAAATTTTAATATGTTGTCCTCCTCATTTATGTCACTTTGATGTAAGCAAGTTGAATTGTTGACCGACTGATTTATTAGAGGACTTTTATTTCGATTAGACTCAAAGTTTTTGTACACAAAAATAAACACCTACATTCTTTTCCAATCTGTACACCGTTCTTGCTCATTCTCTTGTACTACGTACAAAGTACTATTAAGCCACGTCAATGGGAGTTTGTCATTTTTTTATCATGAAGTTTCCTCACGTTGAGATTTCTTTAAAAAAATTCAATTTCACTAGGAAATTGAGGCTTGGTTTTGGGAACGTTTTTTTTTATTTATTTTTTTTTTTTTTTTAAAAGATGCAGAAAAAAAGAAAAGAAATGATGATGATTTTTTTTTTTTTTTTTTTTTTTTTTTTTTTTATTTTAACCACTTCCCAAACATAGCTTGAGACTCTTGGGTGAATACGCGAGTATTTTGCTTCAACTAATGAGACTCCATTAGATAATCATCAAGGTCAGGCATTTCTTGTAAAAGATTGGTGAAATAGTCATCTTGTTGCGAATCCATCTCTACGATTCAATAATATATATAAATTAAATTTTTTTTTTAAAAAAAATTACGGAAACTGTAGCAATTTTAACATTTTAAAATCTTGCAACAGCTTCGTATGACTAATTTTGTTGACAGGCAGCTTGCTACTGTTGCTATTTGCAATTTGTCAAATTGAAACAAAATTTGGAAGTGTTAACAAGATTGGCAAAAAAACTTATTTTTGAATTATTTGTCAACATGGAGCATAATTTCAAAATGTTAATAACATCATATAAACATAATAGAATTGGTAACAACATATACGAACTTTGGGCAAGGGTCACTACAAGAAATTACAGCTTTGGAGACTAATTTTGCCGACTAAACTAAATTTGGTTGCCAAAGGTGTACACATTAGCTACTAAAAAATTTTTGGTCGCCAATGGTACACACATTAGCTACCAAACATTATTTGGTCGCCAAATAAAGACGTATTAGGTACTACACTGTTTTGGTCGGTAAATGTGACCTACTTCGCTACTAATGTCATATGTTGTCGGAATAGTCTTCACTAATGGCGACTAATTACATGTTAGTCGTTAAATATAAACTTTTGGCCGACTAAATATCACAATGGTCGCTAATTGTATAGTATTTATACATTATTATTTTTTATTTTCGTATTTATTTAATTTTTTGCTACTAATCATGTGTTAGTCGTGGAAATAATTGGGTTTCGGCGACTAATTAAATTTTGGTCGCCAAATAATAAAGTTTCACCGACTATGTTTTTGGTAGCCAAACGTGCCACGAAATTGTGGAGGGAATATTAATTTTTCATAATATATATTAGCGACGAAAATGATTTTTGTCGGTAATAAATATTTTGTTCTTTTATTTTCATTGCAAAAGTATTCCATTTCCCTCCCTCTCGCACTCCCGCCTCTATCACTGCTCTGTCTCCATCGCAAGAGTTGCTGTATCATCCTCCGAACTCCCTCCCAGGTATCTCTCTCTCTCTCTCTCTGTATCTCCCTCTCGATTTCTTAAACATCTCACAGAGGCCTCTCGGTTTCCCTCTCTCTCTCTCTCTCTCTCTCTCTGTTTGCACGCACACACATACATACATATATATATATACATACACACAAATCATATATTCACAACCTTGATTCCATATATACTCGATTATATACACAAATCATATGTACACTCACACATCTGCCCTCTTCTCTACAGGAATAGTCTCTATCACCATCGCCATCACCGCAAGGATTGCTAGATCATCCCTCGAACTCCCTCGCAGGTATGTCCTTCATTTTGCATCTGTCTCTCCCTCTCTCTGTATCTCCTTCTCAATTTCCCTCTATTTCTCTCTGTCTCTGTTTACACACACACACACACATATATATATATATATATGTATATATATATAGGTGTGTGAAAACACACAGAATATGAAGTAGAAAATGCCCTCAATTAGGGCATTGTTATTGAAATGTGATTCAAATTAAAAATTAGGACAATGCTTGGGGTGAATCAAATAATTTGGTTTTTGTCCAAATCTGGAAATCACCTTGGTCTGTATCTGCAAATCTGAAAATCTGGAAATCACTCTGAAATGGAAATCTGAAAAATTTTTAAATCTGAAAATTCTATAGCTATAATAAGAAAATTTGGTGCTCATCAAATAATTTGGTTTTTCTCCAAATCTGGAAATCACCTTGGTCTGTATCTGCAAATCTGCAAATCTGGAAATCACTTTGAAATCTGGAAATCTGAGAAATGTGGAAATCTGAAAATTCTATGAAATTTCTATAGTTATAATAACAAAATCTGGTGCTCATCAAATAATTTGTTTTTTGTCCAAATCTGGAAATCACCTTGGTCTGTAATCACACATAGAAACCACTTTGGTCTGTATCTGATAATCTGGAAACAACTTCAGTAATATTAAATTGGAGTAACATATTCCATTTGAGCATGAATATAGAATTTGTTGGTATGTGTACCATTTCAAATGCTATGGTAAGGCCACCATATAGAATTGAATTTTTTTGGGGTTCCATTTGAAGAAATCATCAGCTTTCAAACCATATGTGTTAGTAGTACATAGTTGGGATATACATAAATTTCTTTTGGAGTGCAGGGTGCCATGGCACTGATTGGTGCAAACATGGTTTTGCCCCTAGCAATGGTGACATAGTGATTTTGATCTGCTGCATGTTGGCTAAGTCCTTATAGTCTGCTTATTTGCTTAGTGCAGGGTGTCATGTATGGTTTTGATCTGCTGCAAACATGGTTTCTTGTGCTGTTTATTTGTTTGTTATTTTTCACCACATGGCTTCTTTTTCTTTGTAAAAGATGGAGTTCTTATGCTAGGTTCTATTTTCTTGTAGGCTGACAGTGCAATTACTACTTTGAACTGTAGTGGTGTGGTTTTGGGATCACTGCCTATAAGGTTAGTTTTGTGAATTGTGCACTTTACATACTTTGACTATATTTTTTTGGTAGATAATAAAAAAAAATTACGGAGATATATAGCAGGATACGTAATTAGCTTAGCTTAGCAAGCTATAAGCAACTATAAGCTGTATGCTAAGGGCAAGTACATGTGGTGCCACTTCAACTTTTTGACTTTTTGGCTTTTATAATTTATGCCAAACTAGAGTTGTTAGGGCAAGTACATGTGGTGCCACTGCAACAACCCCCTCTTCACTGCCACTACCCAACACCTTCACACCAACATCATCATAACCATATCCACTGCCAGCCTTGTGAGAGGATTGTGTTTGACTCTATAAATCGAATTCTGTTCATCTGGAAGAAATGTCAATATATATCATTTGGGTTGAGACATGAATTAGAAATATATATCAGTTAAAGTTTTAAACCATTTTGCCGTGCATTTGGTTTCTTATCCCATGGATTCAGCACAGTTGATCTGCTGCTGTGATGATAGTTTCTATTGTTGGTAATTTGGTAAAACGATTTTTTAAGGATTTTATTTCTTTTTTTCTACAATTGTGATACTGTTCAAGGATATATGCAGAACATAATTTGCTTTTGTGGTCTAGAAAGTGGGGTTCAGTCAGTACATAATTTGCTTTTTTAAGGATATATATATTCAACACTCGATTGAAGTTTTCTTCTTCGTCTACTTTCTATTGAAGTCTTCATTTCAATTTTCTAAGGAAAAAAATATGGTCCAGTCCATAGGTTGGATGGGTATTTAGCTTCGAAGTTTCAATCAATATGGTATTCACACACATGATGTGTATAAGAGGACCATCTGGTCCAAGCGCTTAGAAGTATAGATAACTAAGGAAAAAAATAATCAGACCACTGAGCAACATAATTATGATGCCTGAAATTATTACATTCCCCCTTGTCAGAAGTCATGTACTAGGGAGTTCCATAAGAACTCCTGTACCATAGGTCCATAGGTAACAAATAGTAGCAAGTGCAACAAGTACCTGTCCTTCTGCTTTGTACTCATCATATAGTCGAAGCAAACTATCACCACTAATTACACGTGGTAGCCCCCTGCGGAGCAGTTGATCTTCTGAAGTAATAGCAGATGCTATCTTCATTCTCATAGCATTGGCACCTTCAGTTGTTTTTGACAAAAGATCCAGAACCGCACTCACAGGTTGTGCAGCTGCACCTATTATTCCTTTTCCAACACCCTGAACAAAACCCTCAACACCAGAAGCTTTTGCACCTTCAAGAGGCTTTCTCAAAATTTCAATAACTCCTCTGAATAGGCCTTTTGCTAATGCTTCTCCTCCCTCTTTGATAACATCACCAAAGTCCCCTACACCTTTATTTTCCTGCATGAGAAAGGATATGTAAAAGAAAATAAATATATCCCAAAACATATATATATATATTCAACCGATGGACTGGACTACACTGGACCATATATATATATATTTATTGGGCATTAAGTTTTCAATCTGATATTGGCATGGTTATTGTCAAAATTTCTTTTTTGATGCTTCTAGGACCATCCAAAACACTGGATTAGATGTTATGCTTCTAAGTTTGTCACTATACCCTTATCTTATATTCTCTACATCACTGGTATTTTAAAATTTCATTGGGATAGCCCGAATGATATTTCTTTCTCAGAGTTGATTAGAATGCTATGCATAAATGGCGGCAATCAATAGCGAAGATAAAAAAAAAACCTATGTTGAATAGTCTTGCTCATTTTTGGCCTCCTTTTGTAATTTTCTAACATTAGTTATGGTTTGAATTTGTGCAGGAAGATGCTAATATTCTGTCAGCTTCGGGTGATCACAGTGTAAGTGACAATGTTTGAATTTATCATTTGCCTAAATGGCATTTTACTCGGTACATGATAGAACATGATTAGTGCATGCTAACTTAATCTAAATTCTAGTAATTGTTGTTTGCTCAGATCAATATTACTTTTGAACAATGCCATTGCTATGTTTTCGAGTACTTGTATTCATGTCTAATTATATGACCAAATCAAACCCTAGTACTGGTTACATTAAGAAACCAAATTATGCCAAATTAAATTAGCCTGTGTTTGTTCAAAAAAAAAAAAAAAAAAAAAAAAACAATCTCGTGTCCAAGGACTATAGTATAAGGCTTCATGTTATTCAAAACGAAAACACATCAGTAAAATCAGCAAGAAGCTAAAATTATAATCCGCAAACAACTTGCATTTAGTTTATAATCATTCCATACTTATTGGTCAATTACATATTTCTTTTGCTTGTGGACAGATAAAGGTGTGGGACGCACAAGAAAAGAAATGTATTGCAACACTGTTAGGGCACAGAGGAAGTGTGAAATCCATCCGTTCTCATCCAACAAACCCTGGTAAGTTGCTGATTTTATTTTCTTGTTTTTGGTATCCTTATGAGTTTGTTTTTTACTGTTTCTTGCTTGCCATCAAACAGACCTTGTTGTTTCTGGTGCAAGAGATAGATCATTTATGCTTTGGGACTTGAGATGCTCTAGAGGTAGAAATGGGAAGTTATTTGTAACGTAAGTTTTGTATTCCTTTACCTGCTTGAGTATACGAGGATTTTTTTGCATAGTAGTTTATTTATTTATTATACTAAGCAATATATGACAGAGTTATACATCTTTCATCCATGTATGTAGACTACATTTAAGCACATTTAGCATGGAACAAAGTTTCTGCATACCTTTACATCTGTTGAATGTTCAATGGAATTATGTAAAAGCATTCCTTATTGCATGACGAGATCTTCAATTTTTTTATTTATTTATATTTTCTCTCACTAAATTTGCATGTAAATTAGTGAAGCCCTTGAAAAAATTACGGTGCATTATCCCATCTTTTCTTGGAAAGTAGATGAAAATGAAAACTTCAATCGAGTGTTGAATATATATATATATATATATATGTAGCATTCCTGTACTGTATTGTTGCTTTGTTAAGAGTAGAAAAAGTAGAATTTTTGGAAGGAGAGTGCTAAGAGCAGAATTTTGTTAAGAGCAGAATTTGCATGTAAACCACAAACAGCAGAATTTTTGCTTTGTTAAGAGCACAATCACAAAGAGCTTCTTTTCCTTATTTTCTTTTATTAAAACAGTTTTCAATAGCCCTTCTCAATTTAGTTCTTGCTTTTGTTGGAGCTTACAAGAATATTATGTAAGTTGATGAGTAAAATAGGTGTTAATAACCTTGTATACTATGTTGTTTGATGCATAATTTGATCTTGTCTTTGTAATAGTTGATCATATTGCAATTTTCATTCAGATTTTTTAGTTCTGGTTTGCTAATAGTTATGGGTGAATATGTATATTTATCAGTTAATTCATGTGACACAAAACAGATCCAGAACTAAAAACAGATCCAACGTCAGGCATCAGGCAGATCACTAAAACTGATCCAGCCCACAAAAACATATCCAGCCCACAAAAACATATCCAGCATCAGGCAGATCAAAGCTCTCCTATGACACACCATTCCACAAATAGTAGCTGGCAAGAAAACATCAAAAGTCAACAAATAGCAGTAGAAAATACTCATCAATAGCAGCAAACATATCAGCTTAAACAGATTAGCAAACAGTTCAAGGTCGGTTTTAACTTATTCCTTCTGTCCCATATTCACATAAGAGTTAGATGCCCTGATGTGATCCATTCCTTATTCTTCTAGCTTGAAAGTGCAATAATCAAGCATTATTTGGGTGTACTTTTTTTCTGTGATGAAGTTTTATTTATTTTTATTGTTGTTGTGTAATTTAGTTCATGTATATCATGCTAAATCATGTAATTAAGCATGTATTAGTTGAGTTAGTTCATGCTTTCTAATTTATTTTTGTTTAATTTATTTTAAAGCAGGCATATCATGCTTTATAGTGTTACTTGTGTTATTGCAGATTGGAAAATGGTTCCTAGCTTAAAGATTGGTCGGCTTCGAAAGAAGACACTCACGCAGCCAGAAACAGACTCGCCAGCTGCTATTCCTTTAGGATCACCCGTTGCTCCATCTCCTGTTCTCCCCGTCCGATCAAATGTGGGACCATCTCATCATGTCACTAGCCAACCAATGGTTGATTCTGATGAGACACAAGCCCCATCCGAAATGCAGCCGAGTGGCGTAGGTGAGATTAAAGTGTATCAAATTTGTCAATTACCACTTGCCATTGCCATTGTTTTTTTGTAGCCAATTTGTAACCAATTTTCGTGTTGTTATTTTGTTAACAGGGACTTTGAAGCCCCTATGTGTACGCGGACTGACACTTGGCAAAGGCATACAAAAAATAATTAGAGCCAAGAAAGGGGAAAAATATTATGTTCACATCGATTGTGAGTTGAATGCAATGACTGGCAAGTATGCCACTCCAATAACTAACGAGTTAGGAATTCAAATTAGAACCTTGTGCCCTTTGAAAGATGTGAACTCATGGCTGGATCTTGATGAGACTACAAAACTGCCGTCATCCAAGCTGTTCTTATAACTAATATTACTTGTCCACAAGATGTAATTGTATTATGTATGCTAATAAGAAAGACTATTATTTAATGATTACAATTTCAATTTGTTATGCTTGTAGGACAAGTTTCAAATTGGAGACGATTTCCACAATGACTTACAAGCACAAAAGATTGTGAATAAGAAGGCCTATGAGTTGTACAAAGATTGGAGGTACACCTTGAAGCAAGAATTCGAATTGTTAGAGGGACTTCCACGTGATGAGATCTATGATCATCCGCTCGTAGGGGTGAGTTTAGATGATTGGAAGCATTTGATCGATGTGGCATGGCAAGATGCATCTCACCAGGTAAAATAATAGACTACATAGATTACATACATCTATGTGAAAATGTGAAATGCCTTAATATTTACCAAAAAATTGTTTATCTGCTTGTCTTATTTTTAGAAACGGTCAAAAGCTGGGAAAAGTAATAGGAGTCAATTGTCGTACAATCATACCAATGGGTCTCGCTCACTTCCTATCGCAATGGCTGCTATGGTAAGTTTGATTTTTTTTAAACTTGAATCCATTATATTTGTTTGGATATGAAAATGTTATGTTGTGATACATATATATATGTTGAACTATGTTACTAAACATCCACTGTCTGCAAAAAAAACTATATGGAAAAAATCTATTAATGATACCCTTGCCACATGTTTGCATTCAAAATTTGTCCAAGGACTATACTCTGTTTTTCATTCGAAATCTGTCTCGCAAAATCTGTTTCAATTCTGTTTGAAAAAATCTGCAAAAAATCTGTTTGACAAAATCTGTTTGAAAAAATCTGACGTACAATCTATTTGCAAAAATCTGTTTGACCAAATCTGAAAAAGTCTATTTGTAAAAATCTGTTTTAATTCTGTTTCAATTGTGTTTGAAAAATTCTGTTAGTGATACTCTGATTAAAAAATTCTAAATCTTAACCGATGATGTATACATTTCTATTGGAAGCAATATGTGACTTATATGTAATATTTTTACAGTACTGCTAAGCACACATAGATCAAACAGAGACTGGGACACAGATGTTATGTTAGAGTGAAATGCTTGGCATGGACTGTTTGTTATGTTGATTTATCTGCATTGGTATTGGTTTAGGTACTTGTTTTGCTGCCTTGAACCTAATGCTTAGCATGGACTACCCTGTTGTTAATAGGATTATCAAATGTGAACAAATGATATTTATAGTTAGACCAGAGTAGAAACAAAAAATGGCTATGAGTAGAAACAAAAAAAATCTGTGCTAGTCATCTTGGTATCCACACCAAATAAGAGATGTTGGTTGTATATGCATGTATTAGTCTTGTAGCTCTATTTGTTTTAGATTTAAGTAAATACATTCACAAAAAACAGATATTCCTGTACACACATGTTAGAATACACATAATCTCAAGTGATTATAAGTGGCTATCTGCGAAAATCTATTTGCAAAAATTTGTTAGACAGAATTTGTTTGACAAAATCTAAAAAATGTGTTCGCAAAAATCTGTTAGAACAAAATTTTCAATTCTTAATTTAAAATCTGTTTGAATTCTGGTACAAATGTGTTTGAAAAAATATGTTAATGATGATATATTTGAAAAAATCTACAAAAGATCTGTCTAAAAAATATAAATCTGTTAATGGTAATCTCTTTGAATTCGAACTCTGTATAAACTACAAATCTGTCTGCAACAGATTTCCAAATCTGGCTGCAAATCTGTCTGAAAATATGGCTGCAAATCTGTCTCCAAATCTGTCCAGAAATTTGTTTAAAAATCTGTTAATGAAAATTTGTTTATACAAATCTGTCTGCAAAGAAATATATCTAAACTACTAATCTGTCTGCAAAAACTCTGTTATCATACAAATCTGTCTGCAACTAATCTGTCTGCAAAAATCTGCTTAAAGTGTCATTGATTTATACGTTGATGTGTTAACAGGTAGTAAAAAATGGAGAGTTGGATATCCCAAAGTTCTATGAGGACAACCACACTTCAAAGAAAACGAATGACTGGATCCATCCGAAATGCCGTGAGCTACATGTAAGTATGTGACAAGGAAATATATGTATTCAATATTTTCTTGTACTTAGTACCCAATAATACATATATATTGCCAAAGTTTTTTTCGTCTTATTTATTTGCAATGATAGCAAGAGATGGTCAATGTACAAGCGGCTGCCATCGAGTCAGGGATGCCATTCACACAGAAGAAGATTTCAAGGCAAGTGCTTGGACAAAAGAAAAGGTATTTGCTTGGATTTGGGAGTGGCCCACAACCCTCTACCATATTTGCATCACGAGCACACGATAAGGACATAGAGGCAATGCGAACTGAGGTAGAGGCACTTCGTGAGGAGCGGCAAAAAGATTATGACGAGTTAATGAAAGAGCGAGAGGAGCGCGAGAGATGTTACAATGAGCTGTTGAAAGAGCGAGAGGAGCGCATTCAATTATCCAATGAGATGTTGAAAGAGCGGGAGGAGGGACAAAAGGCAAGGGAGGAGACAAATACAAAGGTCGAGCATCTTAATAACGTAGTCGCCAAACTGTCACAACTTTTGGGAATCTAGGTTGGGCATTCGACGTTTGCTTTTTGGTAAGAACAATTTCATTAATGTCACACTTACTTTATTTAAATATGTTCGCTTTAAGAGTTGAAAATGTCATCAATTTGGGAGTTAATCTGCCTCACAAATTCAATGGGAGTTGTTTAAATATGTTCGCTTTAACTTTTGTTCATAAGTTTCTGAGCTGATTCTTTATACTTATTCCTAGATTACAAAACCAAGACCGTCATTCACTGAAACCTTTGTTTATACCCACCAACCATCAACAAAAACCTTTGCATTTTCAACTATAATTTACATTGTATCATTACCACCCAAGACCCTCATTCACTGAACAGCCACAAGTCAAAAAGAATACTTCAAATAAGAAGTTGTAAAGGAAGAGCACTGCTAAGTGACAATTAGGAGACATTTATGATGCCTTGACAATTCATTGAACACTCTACTAACCAAGTTTAAAGTTTCATAAAACGGTCTACTACCTAGAAGTTTAAAGCTTATTTATGAGTTTTTATAAATTAATAAAAACTCAAATCTCCTAAACTACCAAATGTTATTTGTGCAATTGATTTCTTGTGTAGTTACTAGAGTTTGGTATTGAGTTTTCTTAACAATGAACTTGTATTTAAAATATGTACTTGATTAAGATTAACTATAGTAGCAACATGTTAAAAAAACATAGCGAATTTCAATCTTCGTTTAAAGTAACATGTAAACTTCAATAGTGGTATTTTGAATAGTAACTCGAACCACTGTTTTAACGTAATGGTAAACTTCCCGGTGACAAATGTGACATGTAGGGATAGACGGTACGTAAATAGGACACATACGTTGGGAGTTAAAGTTGAAAATGTCATAAACTTAGTCGAAAAAAGGGGTTCGGAGGGCGAAAATGCAAAACAGCCCCCGAAACACTGTTTTTTCATAACGAGAAGCTTCCCGGTGACAAATGTGTCATGTAGGGACAGACGGTACGTAAGTATGACACGTACGTTGGGAGTTAGGGTTGAAAATGTCACAAACTTAGTCGAAAAAAGGGATTCGGGGGCCGAAAATGCAAAACAGCCCCCGAGCCACTGTTTTTTCGTAACGAGAAGCTTCCCGGTGATAAATGTGACATGTAAGGACAAACGGTATGTAAGTAGGACACGTAAGTTGGGGTAGGGTTGATAATGTCATAAACTTAGCTGAAAAAAGGGGTACGGAGGGCGAAAATGCAAAAATGCCCCCGAGCCACTATTTTTTCGTAACGGGAAGCTTCCCGGTGACAAATGTGTCATGTAGGGACAGATGGTACGTAAATAGGACACCTACGTTGGGAGTTAGAGTTGAAAATGTCATAAACTTAGTCGAAAAAAGGGGTTCGGGGGGCGAAAATGCAAAACAGCTCCCAAACCATTGTTTTTACGTAACGGGAAGCTTCCCAGTGACAAATACGATATGTAGGGCCAGACGGTACGTAAGTATGACACGTACATTGGGAGTTAGGGTTGAAAATGTCATAAACTTAGTCGAAAAAAGGGGTTCGGGGGGCGAAAATGGAAAACAGCCCCTGAGCCACTATTTTTTCGTAATGGGAAGCTTCCCGGTGATAAGTGTGACATGTAAGGATAAATGGTACGTAAATAGGACACCTACGTTGGGAGTTAGAGTTGAAAATGTCATAAACTTAGTCAAAAAAAGGAGTTCGGGGTGGGAAATGCAAAACAAGCCGCGAACCATTGTTTTTTTGTAACGGAAAGCTTCCCGGTAACAAATGTGTTATGTATAGATAGACGGTATGTAAGTAGTACACGTACGTTGGGATTTAGGGTTAAAAATGTCATAAACTTAGTCGAAAAAAGAGGTTCAGGGGGCGAAAATGCAAAACAACCCCCGAGCCACTGTTTTTTCGTAACGGGAAGCTTCCCGGTGACAAATATGGCATGTAGGGATAGACGGTACGTAAATAGGACACCTACGTTGGGAGTTAGATTTGAAAATGTCATAAACTTAGTCGAAAAAAGGGGTTCGGGGTGGGAAAATGCAAAACAAGCCCCGAACCATTGTTTTTTTGTAACGGGAAGCTTCCCGGTGACAAATGTGTCATGTACGGATAGACGGTACGTAAGTATGACACGTACGTTGGGAGTTAGGGTTGAAAATGTCATAAACTTAGTCGAAAACAGGGGTTCGGGGTGGGAAAATGCAAAATAAGCTTCCTGGTGATAAATGTGACATGTAGGGACAGACAGTACGTAAATAGGACACCTACGTTGGGAGTTAGAGTTGGAAATTTCATAAACTTAGTCGAAAAAAGGGGTTCAGGGTGGGAAAATGCAAAACAAGCCCCAAACCATTGTTTTTTTGTAAGGGGAAGCTTCCCGGCGACAAATGTGTCATGTACGGACAGACGGTACGTAAGTATGACACGTACGTTGGGAGTTAGGGTTGAAAATGTCACAAACTTAGTCGAAAACAGGGGTTCGGGGGGCGAAAATGCAAAACAGCCCTCGAGCCACTATTTTTTCGTAACGGAAAGCTTCCCGGTGATAAATGTGACATGTAGGGACAGACGGTATGTAAATAGGACACCTACATTGGGAGTTAGAGTTGAAAATGTCATAAACTTAGTCGAAAAAAGGGGTTCGGGGTGGGAAAATGCAAAACAAGCCCCGAACCATTGTTTTTTTTGTAACGGGAAGCTTCCCGGTGACAAATGTGTCATGTGCAGACAGACGGTACGTAAGTATGACATGTATGTTGGGAGTTAGGGTTGAAAATGTCACAAACTTAGTCAAAAACAGGGGTTCGGGGGGCGAAAATGCAAAACAGCCCCCGAGTCACTGTTTTTTCATAATGGGAAGCTTCCCGGTGATAAATGTGACATGTAGGGATAGACGGTACATAAGTAGGACAAGTACGCTGGGAGTTAGAGTTGAAAATATCATAAACTTAGTCGAAAAAGGGGGTTCGGGGGGCACCATTTTGCAAGAACTCAATGTGACGAAGGATATATCCTGTTGACCTAATCGGTTGGAAATTCGAATAATGGATTTGTAAAGTTCAGCTAAGGTTTAGGCGCAATTGTGTATTTGATTAGTCTAACTATTACCACTACAAAATTTGCAACAACAGTTGAATAGTAGGCAGTTCATACATATAACATGGCCTCAAAATTTGGCTAATAGAAGGATAATTCCTCAGCAACAGATCAGGGAACTTAGGACTAAAGAAGCTAAGTATTGAAGATACCTACCAAAATTAGATGGTGTTATGGAAGAATAGTTAAACATAATCTGTTTTAGCTCATTCCCATAAGCCTGTAAAGAACCCAAGGCATTACTCATTCACAAATAGAAGTATATCTACATCTATAAACCCACTAATTAGTTAAATAGAAATGAACAATATTATGATTTCATTACATTGTTCACTTAGTTTCTTCTTTAAGGAAAGCGTTTCCAAACTTTCTATGGTTATATTGAATAAATTAGAATCTTTTATGAAGAAAAAGTACACACCAATTTCCATCCATGGAGGTCAGGAAAGCACTGTTTTAACCTAAATGGAAGCTTCATGGAGGTCACAAAACCATAAGCATAGCGAGTTTTATGGATACCAGACAAACTCTAATGATGGGTCCTCTTACATTTTTATAACAAATAATTTTTGGATGAAATAGTAAGTACACCCATTATTTCTGTAATTTGGTAATACCTACACAGTTTAGTTTCACATTTAACTACTAAAATTTACTTAGATAGATTTAGAGATTAAAAAACTAAAACAAGAACTCATGATGAGTCCATGTTTGGATGTCTTTCATTAGTTAATAGATATTACTCTCCTTGTGTTTTAATGTTTGAAATTATTACGATATATATATGTCGTCCAGAAGTGCCTCTACACGCACCAAACTAATGATTTTTTTTCCTCTTTTTTGCAGATGTTTTTGGACATACAAATGACCTTGTGTTTTTGTTGACAAGTACGGGAGGGCATTGTTTTTATATTTGTATCCGTATATATAGTGGTTTGTACAAATTACTTTTTTGGTGTGGTAAATATCATCTAATTTGGCATGGTAGAAATGAACATAGCACGTGGTACAAAATAGTTTTGGGGCAGTACAGAATATAATTTTTGTTGTGGTACAGAAGTTGTAGGTGTACAATTAATTTGGTTATTCTTGTATTATGTATGAAATTAAATTATTGACATTGGATTAGACTTGGTTCTTATGGGATTTGTAATATATATATATATATAATTGGACGTTCAATATTAAATTTTTGGATGGTTGGAACTGAAATGTGCGCACGTTGTTGAATGCTTGATAACATATTTAGCGTTGATGGATCATATTGTTTATACAAGGTACAGGTTGTTTAGAAATTTTTTTTTAAAAAAAAAAACACGTTAAAGTATTTGGCCACCAAATATTTTGGTAGCCAAATACGTAATCAAATGTTTTGGTGACAAAAAATTTAGTACCAAAAACATAACCCAAAAAGTTTTTACGACCAAATAATTAGTAGCTAAAACAATTGAGAATGAGAGAAAGAAACTATTGGCCACTAATTTTTTTAGTCACGGAAAAAAATGGTATCATTTGGCGACTAAAACATTTGGTGGCAAAAAGAGAAGAAGTAAATGTGAGGAGGCTTTTGGCTACGAAACTTTTAGTGGGCAAAAGTAACAACGACAAAAATTACTTAGTTGGTCAAAATATGTATTTTATTGGTGACAAAAATGTTTGGTCTATAATAGTCAATCTCAAATTATGGTAGCACTTTTGGTGACTAACACTTTAGTCGCTGAATTCACCTTTTGCCGACTAAATAATGTTTCGTAGCCAAATGTGTACTTTCAGTGACGAATTATTTAGTAGCTAAAAGTGACACCTTCCCCGACCACAACAACTTAGTAGCCAAAAAGCCTCATTCGGCGACTAAAGGTTTTAGTGGCGGAAACATAACATTTGCCGACTAAACTAAATTTAGTAGCCAAATGTAGTCACTTTCGGCGACCAAACAAAGTGTAGTCGCCAATACTATCGCCGACAGGGTAAAGGCGACGAGCTTGGCGACAAAATATTTTAGTCGCTAAATCGTTTCAGTGACTAAATATTGGACTTTTGGCGACCAATATTTTGGTAGCCAAAAGTGACATTTCTTGTAGTGGGTTGAGTGTCACCGCCTAACGACACAACTCAATGCCCTCCTTGTAGCTTTGGTATGCCTCCCTCATGTCGCGGTCTAGGTCTGACATAGGTGTAAGGTGCCACCAAATGTTAGGCCACCAACTTTTGAATGTCAAAGTGCTAACTGTTGGATTTGTGTTTTGGTGTGACCCAATAACCTACATATTTTTTACATGTTTTATTTTATTTGGACTGCACAATTAGATAAAACGAGTATTTGAGAAAAAAAATAAGTAATTAGAATTTTAATATAATTACTCTTCTAAGATAAGAATAAAACCTTGATTGATAAGAATTCTTCTAATATAGTTTATTTGGCCTTTTTCTCTCCTCTATATAAGGATGGGTGACTCCCCTTTGTTGAGATAAGTATTTTTCCATCACTCTAAGTTCTATAGTCATCCTAATTAAGAGAGATAGAGAGAAGAAACTGAGCCAAGAATTCAAGATTCAATTATTAGGGGTATTTTCTCAACTTGTCTAATTCTATGGCTGACAAAGGTATATTCGTTTTATTCTTGAGATGTATTGAATTCAAGATTCTGCAAGGTTCAATTTCACATTATTATTATGGTTACATGTATTTTAATTACTTACATGTGGTATCAAAGCCTTAGTTTTGTGAATCAATACCCCTTGGAATATTAAATATCTAATATTTATAATTATTATTATCATCAATTGTATATATTGTTGATGAAAATTCCGTAGTAAAACTTTTATGTTAATCGTGAGTCGTTATTCCATTATGTTTGTTGCTTCTTGGTTACCTGTAAAGGAAGTTTTCAAATATTTTAAACTAATTTGAATTTCTGATCTCATACACCACCGCATCGCAATCCTCGAATATTTTGTTAAATAATGATATTTTATGAGATTTGATTTAAATTAAAGCAGTCTCTTCTTATATAAACATAGGAGACTTCAAAATTTCTAGAACGTTTGACATTGTGGACCATCATGTGATCAGTAACTGTTATTCATAAGTAAGGTGATTACCAATAAACTTTGTTGTATGTATATATTTTATAATCGTTGAAAATTTTATATGACATTAAATATTAAATATTGAAGTGGTTAATTCAGATTAGGTGTAATTCTTATTGACCATTATATGAGATATTCATGATTGTCCTATTGCATAATTTGATATATATATATATATATTCATGTTCATTTAGAGTTATAATCATTATCATATTGGTAATTGCAATCACATAAAAGAAATTCTAGAAATCATAAAATAGTGATTTTATTAAAATAGTGATTGAATTAATGATAATTAAATAACTCAAATTAATAGAGAATATTGTTAGTTGGTTCCGTATTCATAGGGTTTACTGATTTAGTAGCTGCCAAAGTGGCATAGATTTATAAAACTTATGAATATAGAACTACATAAAAGAATTGTTAAAATGGTAACATTAAGGTCGATAATATTCTCAATTGCAGTTATAATTAGGAGATTGAGACTAGCCCAAAGGAGAGTCATTTTCAAATAATTATGAACTGAGTAGGGTAATGTAACTAATGTAATTTGACAGATTAGAATTGAATACCCAAAGGTAACATGACTAGCTAAAAAGTTGCGTAAATTACTTTAGACCTACATAAGTGATTTTTGACGAGTGAACAATAGATATACCTAGG
Organism: Camellia lanceoleosa; assembly: GCA_025200525.1. Classification (NCBI taxonomy): domain Eukaryota; kingdom Viridiplantae; phylum Streptophyta; class Magnoliopsida; order Ericales; family Theaceae; genus Camellia; species Camellia lanceoleosa. Next base: position 45,140,638 of record CM045772.1, read on the forward strand.
TTTTGCCCAAAGGAAAGACTTATGTGACATCAATAGCTCATCATTATAATTCTCAAAGTTTTAATATGTATATTGTTTATGCCTATTTCTGAGTTACTTATGAGACCTTGTGTTAATATCTCTTAAGATCTGTCAAAAAGATAGCTTACTATCTAAGGTTGTTGGACTTAGAAGGGAGGCTGGGATCTTACTTGGTTATTGACCAAAGGACTTTTTAGTGACGTTACCCTAACCCTTAGAGTAAAATTTGGAGTGTCATATGTTCTATCTTATTTCAGTGACAGTTTCCACCTCATTGCACTCTCTTGCATCAGGCGTCCTTCTACTTACTGGCTCGAATTTTTTGGAATGGTATGAACATGTTCAGTTTACACTAGGTTTGTTGGACCTCGATATGGCATTGCTTGAAGATAAACTTCCAGACATTACTAAAGATAATCTTGCAGAACAAGTTGCCCTTTCTGAATCTTGGAAAAGGTCTAATAGACTTAATTTGATGTTCATGAAAATGACCATTGCAAATAACATCAAGACCTCCCTACCTCAAACTGTTAATGCATTGGAATGCTTAAAGGCTATTGAAGATCGATTTAGATCTGTTGACAAGTCACTTGTTGACACTATTATGGCTGAATTGACAACAATGAAATATGATGGCAACCGAGGAGTTCAGGATCATATCCTCAATATGGCTGACAAAGCTGCAAAGCTTAAAACTTTAGGGATACAAGTTGATGAAACTTTCCTCGTGCATTTTATTCTTAATTCACTTCTATCATAGTTCGGCACATTTAAAATTCACTATAACACCAATAAAGATAAGTGGAGTTTGAATGAGCTGACTAATATGTGTATTCAGGAAGAAGTGAGGTTGAGGGAGGAAGGACGTCAAACTGCATTGGCTGTAACTCATGGAGCTCTAAAGAAAAATAAGGGTAAGTTTGTAAAATTAAAGAAAAATCAACCTAAGAAAAAGAATGGGCCGCCTGGGGAAGAAAATCAGACTCAAAATGGTTTTACTATCAAGTGCTACTTTTGTGGCAAGAAGGGACATGTGAAGAAAGACTGCAGCAAGTAAAAGGCTTGGTTCGAAAAGAAATGTAAGAAATTTTCTTTTGTTTGTTATGAATCAAATTTTGCTAAAGTACCTTCTAATACTTGGTGGATTGATTTTGGGGCCATGACCCACATTACAAATTCCATGCAAGGATACCTCTCAACTAGGAAATTAAAGGAAAGTGAAAGATTTGTCTATATAGGGAACCGTCTTAAAGTCAATGTTATAGTTGTAAGAACCCATCGACTGATCTTAGAGACAGGTCATCAGATGGATCTAGAAGAGACTTTTTATGTTCCTTCAATTTCTAGGAATTTAGTTTTGTTATCCAAATCAGATCGTGTTGGATATTCAATTTGATTTAGTTGTGGAAAACTCAATTTAATGTTTTATTCAACAATGATTGGTTCTAGTAATTTATGTAATGGTTTATATAAAATTGCCTTAAAACATGAGTTTGCACAATCATTAGTAACTCTGCATTCGAATATTGGTTTAAAACGTGGTCTAATTAATGAAAAACTCTCAATCTTGTGGCATAGATGATTAGAGTATATCTCTAGAAATAGAATTGAAAAATTGGTGAAGAATGGGATTTTGAAAAAACTAGACTTTACTGATTTTGAAATATGTGTGCATTGCGTTAAAGGAAAACAAACCAAACACACCAAGAAAGATGCCACAAAAAGTAATGAGCTTCTTGAGATAATTCATACAGATATTTGCGAGCCACTCAATATCCCATGTCTTGGTGGTGAAAAATATTTCATCACGTTTATAGATGATTTCTCACGTTATGGATATGTGTATCTAATTCGTGAAAAGACTCAAGCTGTTGACATCCTTAAGGTATACATAACTGAAGTCGAGAGACAATTAGATAGAAAGGTTAAAATAGTGAGAACAGACAGAAATGGTGAATATTATGGTAAATATGATGAGTTAGGCCAAAATCTTGGCCCATTTGCTAAATTCTTAGAAAAGAAAGACATTCGTACTCAATATACAATGCCTGGTATGCTACAGCAGAATGGAGTTGCTGAAAGGCATAATCTTACACTTAAAGATATGGTTAGGAGTATGTTAAGTTACTCAATTGTGCCCATTTCACTGTGGGGTGAAGCTTTAAAGACTACAATGTATATTTTAAATAGGGTTCCTAGTAAGGCGGTCCCAACAACTCCTTTTGAGTTGTGGATTGGTAGGAAACTTAGTTTGAGACACTTACATATTTGGGGTTATCCAGCACAGGCAAGAATCTTCAATCTACAAGAGAAAAAGTTGGTCTCAAGAACAGTATCTGGATATTTTATTGGTTATCCAGACAAGTCTAAAGGCTACAAATTTTATTTTCCTAATCACAGTACGAGGATAATGGACACTGGTAATGCTAGATTACTAGAGAATGGTGAAATTAGTGGGAGTGAGAAAAAACGAGTGGTGAATTTCGAGGAAATTAGGGTGGATATGCCAATATTTGACCCTTATTAAAAAATTGTTGTTCCTCATACTATTCCACAGGTTGAGGGAAACAAGCAACATAATGAAAATCCTTCATCACCTCATGTTTCACCACTTCATAAAGATACCACCATTGAAAATAGTATAGAACCACCACAACCGGCAGTTTTGAGAAGATATCAAAGGGAGAGAGAGCCTGCCATTCCAGATGATTACATGGTGTATCTACAGGAATCTGATTTTGATATTAGAATTAACAAAGATCCAATCTCATTTTCATAAGCCATGAATAGTGATGATTCTACTAAATGGGTCAATGCTATAAATGAAGAGTTAAAATCCATGGAACAGAATGGTGTTTGGGATCTTGTCAAATTGCCTAATAATTGTAAAAAGGTTGGGTGTGAATGGGTCTTCAAGACCAATCGTGACACAAAAGGCAATATTGAACGATTTAAAGCCACACTTATTGTCAAGGGTTTTACTCAAAAAGAAGGCATAGACTATAACGAGACCTTCTCTCCAGTATCTAAGAAGGATTTGCTTAGAATCATCCTAGCATTGGTAGCTCATTATGACTTAGAGTTGCATTAAATGGATATGAAAACTGCTTTTCTAAATTGGAATTTGGATAAAGAAATTTATATGGAGCAGCCAGAAAGATTTGCAAAGAAAGATAAAAAACATTTAGCTTGCAAATTAAAAAAATCTATATATGGCCTTAAACAAGCTTCCAGGCAATGGTATTTAAGGTTTAATGATACCATTACCTCATTCGGATTTAAGGAAAATGCAGTTGATCAGTGCATATATCTGAAGGTTAGTGGGAGTAAGTTCATTATTTTGGTGCTATATATGGATGACATTTTGTTAGCTAGTAATGACCTTGGCTTATTGTATGAAACTAAGGAAAATCTCTCAAAGAACTTTAAAATGGTCGATATGGGTGAGGCAAACTATGGTATTGGCATATAAATCTTTAGGGATCAATCTTAAGGATTGCTAAGACTATCTCATAATAGATATATTGATTGTGTTTTGGAGAGATTCAATATGCAGTTTTGTTCAGCCGGTGATGCACCCATCATGAAGGGTGATAAATTAAGTGAAAAACAGTGTCCAAGGAATGACTTGGAAAAAAAACAAATGAAAGACATTCCATATGCATCAACAGTAGGGAGCTTGATGTATGCCCATACATATACCAAGCCAGATATTAGTTTTGCAGTTGGAATGTTGGGAAGATTCTAAAGTAATCCTGGAATGGAACATTGGAAAGCAGTGAAGAAGGTTATGAGATATCTTCAGGGAACAAAGGACTATATGCTCACCTATAGGAGATTAGAACAGTTGGAAATGATCGGATACTCAAACTCAGATTTTGCTAGTTGCCTTGATAGTAGAAAATCTGCATCAAGTTTTGTTTTTCTATTAGTAAGTGGGGCAATTTCATGAAAGAGTGTGAAGCAGTCCACTATTGCTTCATCTACTATGAAGGTTGAGTTTGTGGCATGCTTTGAGGCTATAAATCATGCTTTATAGTTGCGAAATTTCATCTCAGGACTTGGTATTGTTAATTTAATTGCCAAGCCACTAAAGATATATTGTGACAATACCACAACAATTTTCTTCTCTAAGAATGGAAACAACTCCAATGGTTCCAAACACATGGAAGTAAAGTACTTAGTTGTTAGATAAAGAGTCCAGAAACAACAAGTGTTAATTGAAAACTTAAGAACCTCTTATGATTGCTGATCCATTCACAAAGGGATTGTCATCAAAGACATACAAAAAGCATGTTATTAAGATGGGTCTTTTAAACAACCCATGATGTGTATGGTTAATCTTGAGTGCTTATTTTTTATTTGACACTATTTGCGCAATAATAATTGTCATGACCCAAACCCGCCCCTATAGGTTTAGTGTCGTAACCGGCCAATTACCAAAGGCCTCCGAATAGAATAACACATAATTAGGGGCTGCGGAAGCAAATATAGAAACATACATAGTCCATTGAGCTGTGCAGACATATATGGGACATAATTTTTTTTAAAACTTTTATACACATATACCTGACGTTATATTGTCACATTCATTATAGATAGAACCAAAAAGGACTTAGCCCAATATATAGTTAACAGAAAATTTGTTCATAATTCAAAAGAAAACAAAGCCTTAACATTCACAAACATGACCATATGGAACCTCTTCAGGAGGCGCAAAGGTTGGCTAACCAAAAACTCTCCAGGCGATCATCACTGAGCCTGGCCACACACCCGATCACCTACATACATAAATAATAGAGCGAGCGGAAGCCTAGTGAATTATAACAAGGTAAAGAGTTTAATGAATGATGTCCATCTTAGAGTTAGAAAACAGAGTTTATATCAGAAATAGATTCTTATACATATTCAAATCTCGAATCAGAAACAGAATCAGATTCACATACTTATCTGGAAATCGTTACAGTTATAGGTGGTACATCCATTAGCTATCATATCAACTTAGTCATGAGACTAGGAATGGCAACGGGGCGGGGCGGGGCCGGGGATCGCACTCCCCGTTCCCGATCCCCGATGGTAGAGAGCCTCTGGCCCTGCCCCCCCGACCGACTATCCTATATTGCTTGCCCCCCCTATCCAGGATCAGGTTCCGGACTACTCCTCAAAAAAAATAAAAAATAAAAAAAAATCAGAAAATAACACTCATCAACAACAACAACATTATCTAAAAGCGAGATCGAAACAACATCATCCAAAAAAATACAACAACAACAATCGAAAATACACACAACATCATCAACATCATCAAAAAAACAAACAACAAAATAGAAAAAAAAAAAAAAAAAAAAAAAAAAAAAAAAAAAATTGTGAATCGGATCTGATAGATCTAAAAAAAAAAAAAAAAAAAAAAAAAAAAAAATCAAATGGGTGGTCGCTGAGGAGAGGCGGAGGCTCAGAGAGAGAGAGAGAGAGGTGGAGCGGTGGTGGTGAGAGGGGGCGGTGCGGTGGCGGTGGAGGGTGGGGGGTGGAGGCGGTGGTGGTGTGGTGGCGTGGTGGAGGCGGGCGGTGCGTGGTGGTGCGAGGGCGGTGGTGGTAGAGAGAGAGAGAAGAGAGAGAGAGGAAGAGAGAGAAGGAGAGAGGAGAGAGAGCCGAGAGAGGAAGAGATATATATATATTATATATATATATATATTATAATATATATATAAAAATAAATACCCGGGGATCGGGAGGGAATCGGGGATCGGGGGGGGCCGGGATCGGGGCTGAGTATCTCATCGAAATCCAGATCATCGTCCATCTCTATATCATCTATTTTTAAATTAAATCGGCAATCAAATCCCAACCACCCATTTCTAGATCAATTCCACGGGTTTTCGGGGGGGGGAGGTCACGGTCCCGTCCGCCATCTCCCCCCGCTGCCATCTCTACATGAGACCCACATAAATAGTTGGTACTGACGACCATAAAGATCTATATTTTGCGTGCAAGTAGCCATGGTATTGTTACCCCCAGGCGAGGGCCACGTGAATATAGGCCTCGGTATTGTTACCCCAAGACGAGGGCTGCATGAATATAAGCCTCGGTATTGTTACCCTTGGGCAAAGGTCACGTGCATATTAGCCACGGTATTGTTACCCCTAGGTGAAAGCCATGTGAACTAGGGATGCCATAAATACATTTTAGAAAAATGGACATTCATTCACGTTTCATAAAATAGCATTTAAGAGAATAGATCATATCATATCAGTTAGAAAATACTTATAATTAAACATAGCTATACAAAGTTATTACTCACAATTAATAGATGGCTTCAAGGCAAGCAAACAGAATGGGCAAATCAAACGTCTTGTGGCGCGTGACCTAGGCTACCCAATTGAGCTTCAAGTAGTCAAAATCTTGAGTAATTCTCCAAATCTCCTAGCAATACCCTTCTTTACCTCAAGTTTGGTCCCAAGTTCCTTAGTCTCTCACTCTCTCTCACGTTTTGGTCTCACTAGTGCAAATTAAGTGATGAAGAAGTGAATTTAAGAGATGTATTGGCCTTATATAGGCTTACCTAATGGTAGTTTAAGTAAAGCTAATCAAATGGCCATCAAATTAATCTAATTAATCACTTCGAATCGAATTTCAATTGAACCTAACATAAATTCCTAAAAATTCCAAATAACACATAACTGTAGTCAATTTTGTAATCGGATGCCGATAAAGCTTTCAATTCGCAGAACAAAACATAGACATGAACAGATCTTTCTACGATTGTAGACACCCCATTTTTGACCGACCTTAAGACTCAGACATCATCGATTGAGCGCTCGGTGATGGTGCATGTTGTGCTCGTTCTGAGGTTTCGGAGTTTTGGCTAAGAGCCTTACCCTCAGACCTCGGGACCCTTTTGTGCCTTACCTCGATTTGCGAACCAGGTCTTGTTTTCTCTTCTCGAAGGAAAGGAGAGGACTTGTAGACCATCTCTCAGTGGCCGTAGGCTACTTTTCGTGGTCGTAGGCCACTTTTCCTGTTTGGAGACCAGTTTCCGGTTTTCGGAGCCGTCAGTCGTGCGCCTCGGTTCGGGACCGCTTAACTTTCTCTGTTTGGCACAGTTTTTGGAGAGCTTGAACATTTTGAACTTTCGTTTTAGCTTCTTGAGGAAGCTTGAACCTTTTGAACCCTTGTTTTAGCTTCTTGAGGAAGCTTGAACCTTCTAAACCTTCGTTTTAGCTTCTTGAGGAAGCTTGAATCTTTTGAACCGTCGTTTTAGTTTCTTGAGAAAGCTTGAACCTTTTGAACCTTCATTTTAGCTTCTTGAGGAAGCTTGAACCTTTTGAACTCTTGTTTTAGCTTCTTGAGGAAGCTTGAACCTTTTGAACTTTTGTTTTAGCTTCTTAAGGAAGCTTGAATCTTTTGAACCCTTATTTTAGCTTCTTGAGGAAGTTTGAACCTCTTGAACCTTTGCTCTAGCTTCTCCAAGAAGCTTGAACTCTCTTGTTTCTCTATAAGAGAGGGCCTCCCTCTCCTTTAGAGAGGTTGAAAAAAATTTGTCTAAGGAAAAGCACATATATCTCTCTATATCTCTACATTATAGGCTTAGAAAAGGTGTTTGTTCTTGGCCTTCAACACCTCACCTCATAGCCACACACCTCCACCATTGATCTAAGGTTCTTGGAGGGTCTTGAGAGGTCTCAAAGAGCTGGTTTTTGGTCCAAGAAGTTGCTGGTTTTGCTGAAACTACAAGGGTAACACACTATTCCCTCTTTTAACCTTTATTTTGCTCCATCTTTTAGCCATACTTGCAAGCATATTTGAGCTTTGGTGTAAACTGAAAAAAGTCTTGTTTTGAGGTCCTTTTCATGTTTGTTTAAGGTCACTTTTTTGTTGGGGGTCCTCTACCTCCTTGCATGCTTCGTTTTGCCTTGTTTTGAGCCATACATGAAGGCCTTTGTATTGATCTTTGTTTGGCCTTTTGACCACTGAAATCCAGTGGATTTTCAGTGGTTAATATGCTATTTTGAGAGCCAAAATCAGAGAGGGGTGACCCACTCTCTCCTTATCTTGTTTTCTAGCATATTTGACCTAACAAAGGAGCCTATACTTGCATGCCTCCAAGCCTTATTTTAGGCCTTTTTTGGTGGTTTTTAGGACCTGCATAAGCTCTGTCTAGAGCTGATTTTGTCATATTGGATGTCTACCTTACATGTGTAGAGCAATCCCATTCATAGCTTATCAAAGGAGCATGTTATTCTTGCATGTATTGACCATGTTTCAGTGGGTTTTTGGTCATATTTTGGCATGCCATGATTCTTTTTTTGGCTGGTTTGGTGGCCCCTCACATGATTCATAGGCTTGTAGTGTAAATCATGCTTACTAGCTCACATTGCATGTTATTTTGGCCCTCTATTCTAGCACCTTTTGGCCACACTCCAAACATGTTTTGTTCATATTTTGGGCTGCCTTAGCTCTGTTTTTAGGCCTCTTGGTCGATTGGTGCTTTCCATGCATGGTTGTAGTGTAATAGCCTTACTTACCTTTGAGTTTTGAAGCCTATTGCATGCTTATTTTGAGGTGTTTCCATGTTTTGGCATCATTGTGAATCATATTTCAGAGCTTATATGTATGCCATATTCCCATGTTTTCCACTCTTTAAATGTGTTTGAGAGTTATGTATGAATACCTCATTTTTGGACCATTGCATGAGCTTCATTTCTATGCTTTGCGAGCCATCATTTTAGTCCATATTTGCTACTATTTTGGCCTGCATAGGGACTGTTTGGGGCTGGTTTGGCCATTTGAGTATTGCTTTGCATGCTTATAGTGTAATCCATTCACTAGTTTCGGTATTTAGGCCATCTAGCATGCATTGTATGAGGTGTTTGCATGATTCGGGATCACCTTGCATGTCATTTCAGAGCTGGAAAATATGTGATTGTATGCCATATTTCATGCTTACCATGCTTTGGTGGAGTTGCACTTTGTGCCTTACGTTTGGTCCCTCGCATTTGTGCATGTTTGCATGTGTGTTGTTGCTTCATTTTCATCATGTTTGGCCACTGATTTGAGTGTGGCTGAGGCCCATTCATTTTAGTTTAAGTTCATCTTGCATTGTGTATGCCATGTCCATGTTGTCGCATGCTTGCTAGTTGCATTGTGTATGCCTTGATCATTTCACCGTTAGTCTCCATGTATGCATTGCGCATGCCATGTAGTTTTTATGTGCATTGAGTATGCCATTGATTATTTCATAGCATTGTGTATGCTAGTAGCATGTTTGCATATCATCATTTGTATGTTTGCATCATTTAGTGGCATTATGTTTAGGTTGTATGTTAGAGTTGCATTCATGCATGCCATGTGCATTGCATTGTATTTGGAACAGGGTTTAGTCCAAACACGGGAAACGTGGTACATTTTGTACTCCAAGTGATGAAATGTGCCTCGATTCTCGGTCGCTGACACTCCGAACTACCCATGATGGAGTTTAGGCCTTGTTGTGTTTATATGCGCATTCATTTTACATCGAGTCATGCAATCTGACTCCTCGGCCATCATGCATCAAGATGCGTGATTTGTGACACGAGGATCGAGGACTACACTCCCTTGAGCTTGTGCAGTGATGGGGAGAGTGGTCATGCACACATATGTTGAAAATACTTTGTCATGTCTCTTTCTCGCTCTCAGTAAAGGAACTGAAACCGGCTGACAAAAAGCGGTCAAGACCTTCTAAAGCTTTGTACAGTGTTCTGGGACCATGTCACGACCCAAACCCGGCCCTATGGGTTTAGTATCAGAATCGCCAAGAATCCGAGATTACCAAAGGCCTCTGAGCGATGTCTGATCAAAGCAGTAGTCTGTGGCCTGGCGGAAGCCAATACAGTAAATAACTAGTGTCCATTGAGCTGTGAAAATCTGAATGTCAAAAACATTTTTTATGCATTCATACAGTTCAAAACAGTACAATCCATATACAGTCTATACATTGGTACACAGTCAGTCAGTACAGGGATCAAGTCCCTAGACAACAGTACAGTAAAACAGTAAACGGTCTATACAAAAGTACAATACAGTAAAGAGACCGATAGGGGACACAAAAACACCCCAAGCCATAACATGGCAACTCGGAACCTCGCAGTGAGGCACATAGGCTGGCTTGACAAAACTGGGGATCAATCCCACGCTCCTAGCTCCGGTCTGGTTGCTGAGAACCTACATATATATATAAACAGTGAGCTAAAGCCCAGTGAATAACATAACGTGTAAAGAGGTTATGAATGAATGTCCCTCACAGTAATGAAATCAATTCATTATACAGTATTTCAATCTTTCAGTATTTCAGTCAATCAGTATTTCAATCAATCAGTCATATGTGGTACATCCGTTAGCCTATAAACAGTAGGTCCAAAAGGACCAGGCCTTACTGCAACCCAACAATAATGATGGCCATCAACAAGATGGTTCCACAAGGAAACCGACAGAGCTCAGAATAAATAATAACGATGGGTGCTAAGGATGCCACACAGATTCGAAATACAGGACATACATTCATTCAATAAACAATATCGATTCGATAAAGTTCAATTCAAGATTCAAAATATAACCATTTGAACATATCTTTACACAACTGTTACTCACAGAGATTGGGCTATAGCGACTAAATGGCGTCCCCGGGAGCCAACCCTAAACAGTTAACAAATAGAACACACACTAAGTTCACAATCGGAAAGGATGATAATTAAATCCCTAAATTTTCTCGGTGTGGTTCTATGCCTAAATCCTCATTAAGATGTCTTAAACTAGGCTTAAGAATGCCTAGGATGCGATGAGGATGCAAAAATACAGTTGGAAGGCATTTTTCAAAAGTTGCTGAAAACAGGGGTCTCGCTCGAGCGAGCCTTCCTTCGCTCGAGCGAGGTTGCAAAAACAAAGGATTCGCTCGAGCGAACAATCCTTCGCTCGAGCGATCTGATGAAACAGTAAAAGTACTGGATGCTCAATTTTTACGCGCGATACTCGCTCGATGCTCGCTCGAGCGAGCTTCCAAAATCAAAGGGTTCGCTCGAGCGAGCCTTCCTTCGCTCGAGCGGTCTGATGAAACAGTGAAAGTACTGGATGTTCGATTTTTACGCTCGAGCCACCAATCCTTCGCTCGAGCGTGGCTCAGAGGAAAACATTGGTCGCTCGAGCGAGGAATCCTTCGCTCGAGCGAAGAAGCCAAATCTGGAATTTCCAGATTTGCCTTCCAAGCTCAAACCAAGCATTCTCAACTCAATTCTCGACCTCTTGGGCTCAAATTCTGGAAAATACATCCCAAAACAATATATAACAAGTTTCAAAAGCCAATTTATGGATTCAAGCCCCAAAGGTGAGTCAATTAAAACCATTTTTCAAACCCAATTTCAAGAACAATTTCAAACATGCAATGCATGAGTTTTAATCCAAAATCAACCTTCAAATCTTGCTCTAATGAGCTCAATAGTTGGAAAATGAAGTGAAAACATGGACTATAATATAAACATGGACATGCATGTATGATTCTCCAAGAATTTAACTTCAAAATACATCAATTCAAGCATGCATGTAACATTTGAGCTTCAATTCACCATTTATGAACAAATTCATGACTTACTCTCTAATTAAACATGGAGCATGCAAGAATGAAGTTCAATGATACAATTAGGGAGATAAATGATTTACCTTAGTCTTGTAGCTTAAGCCTAGAAGCTCAATCTAGCAATCTATGCCTCAAATCTTCAAGTTCTTCTAGCAAATCACCAAAATGAACTCAACTCTCTCCCTCTCCTCTCTTGGTCGGCTAGAGCTCAAGAATAGGGGCTGATGATATGTTTTGATTAAGTGTAAACAAGGCTTCACATGGCAAGAATAAACTAGGCCACTCAATGGCATTTCTGTAATTAAGTCCAACTCTTCAATTAATTCATTTAAATCTAATTTAATCATTCCTAATCAATTTTCAGATAAATATACCATAAAATCAGAAATATTCTACCGATTCTAAAACATCAAACGGTTTCTAAATCGGCCGCCGATAAGGCCTTCAATTAACAGTTTAAACACATAAACTCAAACAGATAATCAATCAATTAAACAGATAGAAATGCAATATAACCGATAACTTTTCCAATTTCAGTTCCAGTTTCAATCAGTCTATCCAATACTTCAGTTAATCCGGTTATCAGTCATTAGCGGTCCAGTTTAGCAATAATCAGTATTTAATTCAGTGGTTATTCAGTAATCGGTACGAGGGTTGTTACAGACCAGTTGCAAACAGAGACAAATCGGGACATCGCGATGGATTTCCCGACAAGGCGACTTGAGCATATATGCATTCCTTATCATTCAAGACCGAGCTGAGGCAGTCCATTTCATATGTTTTGCATGCTAGCCTATTTATCTTAGTTAATTTGTTAATTAATTAGGGTTGTGTAACAATTAACTGTAATTCGTTATTCATTCAGTTGTGTATTATTTATTCGGACCCTCCGAGAGAGGGCAATGTTGTAATAAGTGTGTGTGCGTGCGATGTATGTCTTCCAACCCCACGTCTCTCTCCCTTTTATTTACTAGCTTATGATGGTTAGTTTAGGATATGTTTCAATTAGCATACTTATGCTCGCATGTTTGCATCCACTCATTTGTCTTGCATGCACCGGGTTCGGTGCATCATGCTAACTGCATTGTATTTCAATTCCAAGTTGAATACATGTATCGATTGTTGCATCTCATATGCCATTTAGAATAGTTGAGCCCATCTTAGTTGCATTTCTGCATGTGTTGCATTAGGCATCTCAGCATAGTTAGGATTCATGCATGTTTTCTAATCAGCTTCTTTCTTTGGCTCGGAGTACTCGGTGAGTGTTTATGCTTTAGCATCCTTGCATGTGTGTGAGTGACTTCCATGATAGCATGCTTACCATGATGTTATGTGCATATGTGATATAACTGCCTGAATGCCTGTAGGTGAAGGTCGGGTTGCTTGAGTTGGAATAATTCGTCGAAACTTTTGTTTTAACCTATTTGCGAGTAGCAAACTTCAATCCATTTTCGAAACAAACGGATATGCGATACTTTGTTCCAACTTAGGCAATCCAGTCTATACTTGTATGCTGTGTGTATCACATAATAATCCTAGGTTAATAAACCGGAATAAGAGCGCATGTGTTTTCAAAAACTCGATATCATGTTTAGTAGTGGCCGATCTTTGATCGAGCGAGCGAGGGTGTTTATGAAATGACCTTCCCCAATCGTACCCAAGTTCCTAAGCCGATGCGACTTTGGTGATGACAGACACGTGGCCTTAGGCACGAGTCAGGGTTTCCTAAATTCCCCCGAAATAAAATATTTAGGTGGTGACTCTGTATCTGACAAAGTAGTCCATGTTTGGCACTTCTTTCTAAAAATCTATTTTTCAAAACGATTTGTCAGATTTGGACTCTTTGGTGATTTATCGGTCTCGCATTGCACTTTGCAGGATTAGATTCAGAACCGTGACATTTGAGTCCGAATCAGTAGTGAGCACCGTGGGCTTCACTCTCTGATTCGGACTCGATTTGTCAGCGGTTCTAAATCAACTAAAGAGTCCAAATCCGCGAATCGTTGGAGAAAAGGGATTTTTGAAAAAGTAGTGCCAAACATGGATCGCTTTGCCGGACATGAGTCGCCACCTAAATATTTTTTTAAAACGGAAATTTAGGAAACCCCGACTGGTCTTAAGGCCACGTGTCCGTCATAACCAAAGTTGACTTGGCTCGGAGCTTGGTACGATCGGGAAGGTCATTATGAGCACTCTCTCGCCCGGTCCGAAGACCGCCTCTACTAACCGTGATATCCGATTTTGAAAACATTACGTGTTCTTATCCGGTTATTAGCCTAGATTTACTATGTTATGCAAAGAAACAAGTATAGACCAAATCGCCTAAGTTGGAACAAAACATTACTTGTTTGTTTTGAAAAATGATTTGCTACTCATAAGTAGGCTAAAATGCAGTTTTGCCGCTCTCAGCGGGCTTTTTAGAAAAGACGGTTTTGCCACTATCGATGGGCTTTAAAACTCACTTTTAATGTGTTGTCCCAATTTAGGTAATTCAACCTCCATCCACGAGCATTCATGCGGTTATATCACATAAGCACTTAGCCATGGTAAGCATACTATCATGGCAACATTCACACACATGCGATATGCTAAAGCATAAAAGCTCACCTAGTACTCCAAGTCAAAATAGAAGCTTATTAGAAATCCATGCATGGACCTAAGCATACTGAGATGTCTAATGCAACACATGCAAAGATGTAATCTAGGCAGGCTCGGCTGTCCTAAACATGGCATATGGAATGATACAAATAACACGTATTCAATTTCGAATTGAAAGTGCGATGCGATTTGTATGATGTCGATCGATGCATGTAAACAAATGAATGCAAACATGCTTTCATACTGTTATGCTAATTTAAATATGCCCTAATCTACCGTCATAAGCAGGTAAATAAAAGGGAAGAAAGAAATGGGGATTGGAAGACATACATCCACTCACACACACTTATTACATTTTCGCCTCGCCGGGACCGAATAAATAAATATCTGATCAAGAATAAATGAATAAATAAATTATTACAAATTTATATGTCTTGAAATTAAAGCATCTAAGTGAAATGAAATGGGGCCTCGGCCTGCCTTGAGATCTTGTGAATGATGTATGCTGATGCCGCCTTGCGAAAAGCCCGCACCTTGGCACTCATCTCTGTTTTCTTTTCTGCCTCTCCAAAAATTCTCAAAACTTGAATACCTTCCCGAGGCTGGAATGATCCACCATTTGGGCGGTGTAGTCATCGGCTTCTTCCAGGGCCACCGTGCACTTAGTAATTATCGGCACAAATCTGATGCGGTCGGCGATATTTTATGCGGTCGGCATAAAGTTCTGCACAGACGGATGACAAAGACAAAGAATGACAAAGAATGTATAGGCATGGTTTTGGGCAAATGTGAGCATGTCCAACATCTCCTATCATGTTTAGGGACTCAAGGGGGTGTGGCTCTTGGTTCTAGGGCTATCAATTGTGCATTTGATGCATGATAGCCTAAGGAACCAAGATTGCTCATTTTAATGTAAATATGCATGCAACACAACAAATGAATACTAAGTCCCTATCATGTGGGAATCAAGGGCCTTAGTGACCAAGGATTGAGGTGAGGTACACCACTTGAAATGTGAACTCCTCAAACCTAGGCTTGACAACCCCAAACCAAGCTATGAGATGCAAGTATGCAAGCAAGGCTCAAATGCAATGCAAGGTATCATGTTAAACATGCAAAGAGCTAGAGTATGTAGGAGACAAATGGCATGCAAGATGGGCCAATTAACATGGAACTAACAAGCATACGTTCAAGGCTATATTGACCAAGCAAGCAACAATCATGAAATAAGCATGCAACAATGGACTTAAGCCATAGAGGACAGCCCTCAAAACTCCCTAAAACAGTAGCAAAACAAGCCTAAAATAGTGACCAATGAGCATGCCAATATGCGAACCAAATAAGGCCAAGTTTAAGGCACCAAAAGGAGCACACCTTGCTACCCTTAACAAGACCAAGCATGGTATATATCAAGCAAGCAAGAACAGATTTCTAGCATGCAAAATGAGCCCGAATCCCCCCTATGGCATCCCCAAAATGCACTAAACATGTAAGCATGCAAAGGCCTACTCTAAAGCATACAAGAGCACACCTTTAAGACATGAACTAAGCCACATATGCCAACATACAAACATGACTAATGGACTGAAATAGGGGCTAATATGATGCCAAATCATGAGATAAAGACAAGTTAAGCATGCTAGCACCCCATACAAGTAAGGCCTACAAGCCGATATGCAAGACAACCACTTCAAGCATACCAAACATGACAAGATCATGGCTCAGCCCTCTAACATGGCAAAACAATGCTAGTATCTTCATGAAACTAAGCCAAAACATGCAAAAATCACGGCCTCAAAACATGGCATTCTTTTAGGCACAAGAGAGCATTTCAAAGGAGGTATGAGAGGCATGTTAGGGGCTACAATTCCAACCAAAAACAGAGATCAAACATGACCTAAAACAGCCCAAAAAGTCTTAAAATGAAGCCAAATGCGAACATGCACACATGCTATGCTATGAGCCCAAAACAAAGGCAAACAAAGGACCAAAGGGAGAGGGGTGTCTCTCCCCTAAATGAGGCTCGAAAATATCATCCTCACCACTGAAAACCCACTGGTTTTCAGTGGTGAGAAAACTAAAGAACACCAAAACAAGAAGGCCTAAGAAAAGGCACCAAAAAAGGCCAAACAAGGCTTAAAGTAATGAGGCTTAACTCAAACCATAAAATGACCTTAAAGAAGGTTCAAGAACAAGTAAAAGCAAGACTTTTTTATGTTGAACACAAACTCAAAAACTCAAAGCAAAGAGGGTAAAAAGTAGTTGCAAGAATGGGGAAACCAAAGTGAAAAGCTCACCCTTGAAGATCCAATGAAGAACAGATGGTCCAGCCCTCCTCAAGTGATCAAAACCAGTCCAAAATCACTCAAAACAAACCTCCAAGTCTCCCAATCTCGGAGCTAGGTGTAGTAGTGTGTGTAATGGTGCAAAAGTGAGGTAAAACACACTATTTGGGGCCTAAAACACACACACAAGAGGAGAGAGAGGGAGATATAGATATATATGGATGTATATCAGAGAATGTATGTATAAACTCTGGTTTTGACCTAATATTGCTAACCTCTAACCAAGGAGATGAATACAAGCTTAAATAGGCCACCAAAAGGGCTCTAAGCTTAATGACTAAGTAAGAGCCAAGGGGTCAAAGGGTTCCTAGCTCCTAAGGGAAGCCAAGACAGCTGGCCAAGCTTCTTGGAGAAGCTTGGCCAGAGAATCACCCTTAGAAGCTTTAAGGGTGCAAAGGTGCAAAGGGTGCAATGCTATGCACGGGAGTGGTGATGGTGTAATCCAGTGGCACGGTGGCATGCACCATCCTCAGAGGGGTTCAGAAGGGTCACCGGCCGGCCAAAACAGTCACCGGCACAAAAATGTGTCGGCCGGCATAATACAGTGCCGATCGGCCAAGGATTTGAATAAAATAGTGCCGATGGCTACAAGGGAGAGCCGATGGAGGTATGAGGCAGCCGGTGGGTTCTAGGGATGGCTAACAAGCCTTCCCCTACCCTCAAATGCAAACACACACAAGTCTTGGTGGAAAACCAAGCACAGAACAAACCGGTTAAGAGATCCTGAGGCACGGCGATGGACCTCCGGAACTCAAACGAACACAAACATGGATAATCACCGGTGTTCAAGCGGTGATGTCCAAGTCTCGAGGACGGTCAAAAATGGGGTGTCTCTGATTGCCCTCTTTGTGAACTCGGAAGTCATAACAATGTGAGTGAATGTCAAAGCCAGGAGACGACCCATCTTTGACAAGGTCAAGACTTGGACACGCATACAAGGCAAACAAGATATGCTTGGCGAGGGGCAAAATGCAACCTAAAAATGCAAGAAGCCTAGCATAACTTTATGAAAATGCAAAGAAAGTCGTAATGAAGCACACATGCGCAGCTTATAAGCTAACATGCAACGATCTACACTACAATGCGAGAAAGGGTGTAAGAGGATTATGGCATTCTCAATACGTCTCAACTCGGAGATACAATACCTATCGGCTCGTCCGGTTTCAAACCTCAAATGAGTCAGTACATACAATATCGTGCTGAAAAGAAAACAAACTTAACTGGTATGACATCATAGCAATATTCATGATAATGCAATCGAAAGTCGTGACAACGCATTCAAATGTCTGAAAATTTGTAATTGAACACATGTCAGTAAAGCAAAGCACGCATACAATGCAATGTGTATAGAAGAGGTAATTGAACACATGTAAGTAAAGCATAGCACGCATACAATGCAATGTGTATAAAAGATAATTGAACACATGTAAGTAAAGCAAAGCACGCATACAATGCAATGTGTATAAAAGATAATTGAACACATGTAAGTAAAGCATAGCACGCATACGATGCAATGTGTATAAAAGAGGTAATTGAACACATATCAGTAAAGCAAAGCACGCATACAATGCAATGTGTATAAAAGAGGTGTTTGAACACATGTAAGTAAAGCAAAGCACGCATACAATGCAATGTGTATAAAAGAGGTAATTGAACACATGTAAGTAAAGCAAAGCACGCATACAATGCAATGTGTATAAAAGAGGTAATTGAACACATATCAGTAAAGCATAGCACGCATACAATGCAATGTGTATAGAGGAAATTGAACACATATCAGTAAAGTATAGCACGCATACAATGCAATGTGTATAGAAGAAATTGAAATTGAACATAGTAAAACATGGTGTTGAAATGCGACGTACTGCAACACAGCATAATTGAAACAATTTCTTTTGAAATTTACGAAACGTAAAAGGATACGGGAAGGGACATCCTTCGCGCGTTCTGAGCATCGCTCACCGAAGTTGTAGTACGAGGCCAACTCGAAATCCTGCTTATATTCTGAGGGTGCCAGTTCTTGGACTGCCCTGAGCGATGAAGATACCCAATCACATGACTATCTCGAACAAGGGCGTAAAAGGTGCAATGGCCGAAAGGAGGAGGTTACCAATGTCAAACTCAGCACCCCACTACCCTATTATTTTCTTGCTTTACTTCCCTTTTTACTAGGAGTTTAAGCACATTGCACTGCCTCAGGCAGGTTTTATCGTGTGTTTTTTGCAAAACATATGATGGAGATGAAACAACTATTTATTCAAAAGGTATTGCATTTGCATGTTCTATGCATCGCATCGCAAGGTTTCACACCACAATGTAACTGAAACCGAAACTTGTGTTTATGAAAACAAAGCATCGCATCGTAATAACCAGGTAGCGAACCGACTTACAACTCGATAAGCAAAACAAAGACTCGACAGACTAGCCAAGTGCAAGTACAACACGATAGACAAAGCAGAGACTTAAAGAGAGTGACATACAACTCGATAAGCAAATATACAACAACTCGATAAACAAATACGCGCGACTCAACAGGAATCAATCACCGAAGAGTGTTGGGAGGGGTGGAATTCCCAAATATTCAGCATGGAAAGCTTAGAAATCATAGAAGGAAGACCATCGGCTGGACACAAAGGTCGTCGGCCGAAGATAATTGTCATCGGCATAATACCTGGTCGGCCGGCACAAAATTGTGGCCGGTCGGCACTTTTTACTGCCGGTTTGGTATGTCTGCACCAAAGAATGTTGACATGTGTCCTCCACTCAACCTTATCTTCTACAAAAGATCTTAGCCTCGTGGTCTTCTTCATTTCCACACTGATTGACTCCAAATGGAGGAATTTCTTGCTCAAAATTTCGCAACTTGGATTAACAACTTGGACGGCTCGGCAAAGCTGAGTTTCCGAGCTTTCGGCATAAACGCACTATTCACTTTGCGCCTCACCCCGCTGCATTTTCCGTTCCTCCATGCCGCGGCAAGGTTCTGGAACCCGGTAACACATGTCTTTAGTTTTAGCGGGCAAGAAGTGTGTCCCACTTTCGAAGATTTCCAAGCTCTAATGGAATCTGGGCGCAATGAGGAAATTCTGCCCCAATTTCGTTTTGGCCATACTCAAGCCTTAGGACAAATGTGTGGGCTCTCCATACCCGATGCTCGTTCTCTGATTTGAGACGGGACACTAGATGTTCGAGTCCGGTTTATCGTTTTTAGGCCGGTGATCGTGGCGACCATCACTTGCAAGGCTTTTGGCGGCAAGCCCTCTGTCTATGCATCTTTGTCTCATTTTACATTCATCTCCGGTTCTGGAGGACCTAGTGTCCGGCTGATTGAGATTGCCCAAGGCTTGAAGGAGGGCAAAAACTGCATTGCCATGGTTCTGGCTGAGACATTGCTGGGCTTAGACGCCTTTTACCGTCGAGAGACAACCAGATTAGCGGGGAGCCCACTATTACTGCAGGTAATGTTTCCCACCCAATCTCATATTTATGTTTGCTCACATCACTTGGCCCTCAAGCTCGGTTTTTTCTCACAAAACCTTTTTCTCACTTTTTCTCTCACCGTACATCTCTCTATTCTTTAATCTCTCGTTTTTCATCCCTCCCCAGGTATGGTTGATGGATAAGCTGCAAGTTGTGGACTCTTGCCCAGCATATTCAGCGCGCGGCTATTTCTTCAGGCAACGCCTGGTTGACGCCCTTGATGAGGGTTGGTGGTTTGAGTGGATGTGCAGTTTGTCTGCAGATCGCATCGCTTGGCGGTGCCCATGGCTCAATCTCCCAATGATGAGTTATAGTATGACCCGTCAGCTGGGGATCCAATTGATTGGCTTGACTCCTTTGTGTTTCTACTTCCATTCCGTATCTGCGCCCGGTTTGGTCATGATCGGACTGTCATTGGAAGGATAGAGTATGCCGCTACATTTAGGTTGGCGCCTGGTGGCCGTATGCTGACATGGAGGACGAGAGAACTCCTGGCCCCCGCTCCTACTTTCAGTTGCACTTTGTCTGATGAGTGCTTGGATTGGCTTAATGAAGAGGCACAGGAAGGGCCCACTTTGGCGTCAGAGGCTTCGACCAGCTCTGGGAGGGGGCGCAGGGACATTTGACTTAACCATGCCCCGGATTTATTGCTTTATTAGTACTTTCAAGTTTTCTTAATGGATGTAATAAAAAGCAACTTCAACTGTATGCAAGAGCAAAAGAACTCTGTTTGAAATCAATGAAATTGAAGGTTGTGGTACTGAAAAATTTCCGTTTTTGGTCTGGAAATGGTCTTAGTTGTAAAAAGATTTATTTGAACAAAGTCATCTTTATTAAAACTTCTCAAAACCATTTTCGATATGGATCAGAACTGGACACGCCTGAGATCTGTCACTGAGATGCACAACCTCGGATTCCTGCAATTGGAAAATTGCCCCTAGTTTGGATAGTGCCGCGGCGCTGCATGGCAACGGAAAGTTGCCCCTAGTCTGAATAGCACTGCACCGGAGATCGCGATGAATGCTGATGGACACAGATGACCAAGATGATCAAATAGACAAAGCTGATCGGGAAAATGTTTATGGCTGAACTTCAGGATGAAGCTGCCTACGTATCCCAAGGATGGGAATCAAGCCTTACGTAGTTCAGGCTTGGGTTCACTCGAGTATTTTCACTCTCCTTTTACGCTCTAACTTTTGCCAAGGCCGCCCTTTGCGGGTTTTCAACCTTGCGAGCTCGGTTTTTATATTTTCTAATTTTTCGTGCTCTGAATTTTGCCTAGGTCGCCCTTAGGGTTTTCGCCTAGCGAGCCTCTCGGGGTGATATTTCTTGACTTATCCATGTTGATCGGTTGGGAGAACTCTAGGCCATCTAGGTCCATCGTAACCACAGCTCCACGACCATATAGACTTGATGATATAGGACCCGGTCAATTAGGTCGAACTTGCCGCTTGGGTCGTGGATGGGAGCTCGGTTGTCTTTGAGCACCAAATCTCCTTCCTTCAAATTCCTGGACTTAACCTTCTTGTTGAAAGCCCGGGCGATTCTACGCTGATAACCTTGGACATGGTACAGTGCTTTCAACCTCCTTTCATCAAAGAGCATAAGTTCCTCGAACCTACTCTGCTGCCAATCTGCCTCAGCTATCTGACACTCAGCCAGCACTCGCAATGATGGAACCTCAATCTCAATCGGTAAAACGGCTTCCATCCCATAGACCAGCGAATAAGGAGTTGCTCCAGTTGAAGTTCTAATTGAAGTCCGGTAGCCCCACAGAGCGAATGGCAACTTGTCTGGCCAGTCCCGATAGGTTTCTACCATCTTCTGCGGATGTGTTTGATGTTCTTGTTGGCGGCCTCAAGCGCCCTGGTTGATGCGGCCGATATGTGGATGACTTATGAAAAGCCACATTATACTTCTCCGACAAATCAATCACTTCTTTCTTGAAGTGAGAACCATTGTCGAAATGATCTCATTCGGACTCCATAACGGCGAGATAATGTTGTTTCGATAAACTTTGCGACTTGCGAAGCCTTCAACCTGGCGTAGATTGGGCCTCGACCCACTTTGTGAAATAGTCTATTGCTACCAAGATATACTCATGCCCATTCGACCCCTTGAGAATATGACTCGATCACATCGATTCCCCACCGAGAATGGCCATGGTGATGTCATGTTGTATAACTTTGATGGCGGGATGTTCATACGGTTCGCGTGAATCTGGCATTTGTGGCATCGCCGAACAAAACCGATACAATCTTCCTCCATGGTAGACCAGTAGTAGCCTTGTCTGAGAATTTTTCGTGCCAACATCACTCCGTTCATATGTGCTCCACATTCTCCTCCATGGATGGCCTCCATCAGGCGCTTCGATTCTTCAGCTTCCACACACAGCTTGTGCATTCCCAGATGACCTCTTTTGTACAATTTTCCCCCGCAGATGATAAACTGAACAGCCATTCTTCTAATTGCCCTTTTATCTTTGGCATTTGCCCCTAGTGGATATGTCTCCTTTTCCAAGAAGTTCCATATGTCGTAATACCAAGGGTTGTCGTCCTGCACTTTATCTATGACAGAGATTGACTCATATGCTGGCGCAAACTTTTGATCAATGATTACTGGGCGCATCCGGACTCCTGACGGGATGTCTATCATGGAAGATAGAGTTGCTAGTGAATCTGCGAACCTGTTGTTCTCTCTTACTAGGTGAGTGAAACTTAGTTTTTCAAACCGAGGAATTAACAAATCCAGGGTCTGGTGGTATATTATCATCTTTTCCTCCTTCACTTTCCAATCTCCTTTTGCTTGAGACACAACTAGGTTCGAGTCTCCAATGACATCCAACCGCCTTGCCCCTAGTTCTAGGGCAGCTTCTAAACCGGCAATACACGCCTCGTACTCTGCCTCATTGTTCGAGACTTTGAACCGGAGCTTGAATGCTAAGGGGATACGGAGTCGTCGGTATCGCTATCAAGACTCCTATCCGTGCAGTATTGATTTGGCCTCCGTCAAAGTACATCGTCGAGTTTCATCTTCGACGTGCGAATAGCTTCATCTGGGAATAGGTACTCAACCGCTTCATCCCCTTCAACCGGGTGGTCGGCAAGGAACTCTGCCACTGCTCTCCCTTTTACGGACTTGCGCGTTACATACTTGAGATCAAATTCGGAAAGCAACAGCAACCAACGAGCTAGCCTACCCGTAAGTGCTGGTTTCTCGAAAAGATATTTAATGGGATCAAGTCGTGAAACCAACATTACAGAGTGAGCTAACAGGTAGTGCCGCAGCTTCCTAGTAGCCCATACCAAGGCTAGACAAGCCTTCTCCAGTGGAGTGTAGCGGGTCTCGTAATCCAGCATCTTCTTGCTCAGATAGTAGATGGCCCTTTCCACTTTATCTTCCGATTCTTGTGCGAGCATACAGCCCATTGTAGCCTCAGTCACTGATAGATACAATATCAACGGCTTCCCCGGCTTTGGTGGTGATAATACGGGCGGATTCTGTAGATACTCTTTAATCTGTTCAAACGCAGCTTGGCATCGGCCGTCCCAATGGAACTTCGTTCCTTTCTTCAAGAGACCAAAAAGTGGTTCACAAGTCAAGGTTAGTTTAGAGATAAACCGTCTTATGAATTGCACTTTACCCAGAAAGCCTCGCACCTCCTTTTCAGTCATTGGTGGTGGCATTTCTAAGATGGCCTTGATTTTGGAAGGGTCGACTTGATGCCTTTGTGTAATCAGAATCGAGATTTTTCCGCCAGTAACACCAAATGTACACTTCTGAGGATTCAACCGCAGCCGAAATTCTCTGATCCTTTGAAAAAACTTTTGCAAGGCGGTGTAGTGGCCCTCTCTTTCTTTGGACTTGACAATCATGTCGTCCACGTACACCTCAACCTCTTTGTGGATCATATCATGTAATATCGTGGGTGGAGGGCGTTGATATGTAGCCCGGATTCTTCAACCCAAAGCGGCATTACTCTATAACAATATGTACTTACGGGTGGTAAAGATCTTCTCCGGTCTTGGTGCCATTACTATCTGATTATAACCTGAAAAGCCATCCATGAACGAGAGCAAAGCATGCCCCGCTGTGAAATCTACCAATTCGTCAATATGCGGCAAGGGAAAGTCATCCTTCGGACTGGCTCGGTTCAAATCCCTGAAGTCCACACATACCCGGATTCTGCCATCCTTCTTCGGCACTGGAACAATGTTGGCTAACCAAGTCGGGTATTCAGATACGGCAGGAAGCTGCGTCAATTTGTGGTGACCTCTTCCTTAATCTTAATGGCCCGGGGCAAATCTTCCGAGTTTCGTTTTGGGGTTGGGCCTCGGGGTCAAGAGGATCGGTCTTTGTACAATCTCGGGATCGATTCGAGCATGTCTTCATAGGACCACGCGAAAACATCTTTGAAATCTTTTAACAAAGCGACTAAGCGCTCGCGTTCCTCGAAGACAACGTGGACCCGATCTGGACCACCATGGTCCTTCTCGGTACTAACGTTCACGATGGTGATTTCATCCATTAAGGGTTTAACAAACCTCTCTTGCTCTTGTTCAATTAATCGTTGCAAAAGCGGAGAATTTCGTCCTCGCTGCTTTCATCAAAATTTTGAAAGTCCTGATTTAGCGATAAACCAAAGGCATGAAAAGTACTAAAACCACAGTTACCTCATTCTCATTAGATACTTCCAAACCGTCCAACTCTTCATTACAACAGACTCAAAAGAAAAAAAAAACGACCGACAAGATCTTGTGGCATCCGGGTTATCATCCCCGAATCTGGGACTCGAGACTCGACGAGTGGAACTGATTCGACTCACAAGACTTCGGTGGAATCAGTTCCGGCTCACTACTGACGGTCTTTGCTTGATAAAAATCCCTCCTCGTCTTGCCGGATGAGGGAGGTGCGATGGATGCATCAAAATAGCTTGTTGGTTGGCCCATGCCGTTTCATCTCTAATCATGGACACCGAGGAGTCATCCCTGCACAACCGGTCGATCAAAGGATCTGAAAGTAGACAGGCCGATTGCTACCCCATTTCAAACTCAGTGTCCGCAGACTCCAATTCCTTGCTATGTCGGCCTCAGTCGGGTGCATGCTCTTGAGAACATCATCCCCGAGATAAGCGCAAGTCGAAGAAAATCTCAAATCCGGCATGCGTTTCTTCTCTTTATTCACCATGGCTCAGGAAAACCACGAATGGAAATCTTCCCCCTCCGGACGAACGTCCGTTCAAAATTACCAGATGGGCGGTGTATCAATTGAAAGGTTTCCCCATTTGTTTTACTTTGGCTCTTCCGCCATCTCCTTTCCTCTTCTTACCCAATCTTCCTTGGTGGGCATGTAACCCAAGCGAAGGTGTGAGGGTTGTGTGGCACTTGCCAACGCTATGATGCCCTTACGGCCACTCTTCCCTAATCCCATCGAGGATGTATTGGAGTTTGTTCATGAGGTACCTCGCTTGGGCACTAACATATATCCCTTCGTTAGCGGCCATGACGTTACATGCGACTGAGCCTCGGCAAGGTAAAACCCGATATGAACACATCTTCCAGGCCATGCTCTATCTCCAGAACAGGTGTGGATACTTCCGGTGGCGGATGAATCGATGAATTCCCGAAGACGATGGCTACTCCCTTCCCGTAGGGGTATTTCACCATTTGGTGTAAAGTAGATGATACTGCCTTCACTTGATGCAGCCACGGCCGCCCCAATAACAAATTGAAAGTTGCAGGTACTTCCAAGACATGAAAATCTATTTCTTGTTGTCCCGGCCCGACCTTGGTCTGGATTTTAACGGTCCCCATCACTTCTCGGCTTGTATTGTCATATGCCCTGATAACCTGGATTGTTGGTACAAAGTCTGCGACTTTCAGACCGATCGCGTAAGCTGTCCTCGCGGGGCAGACGTTGATGGCGGACCCTGTATCAACAAGGACTACCGGTATCCATTTATCCCTGCACTCCACAGAGATGTAGAGTGGCTTGTTGTGATTCGTGCCCTCAGGCGGTAATTCCTTATCGTAAGCGTCAACATCGGCGACCCCTCCGGAAAGACTAGCCCCACTAGTCATTACGGTGTTGTTTCTATTGAAAGCTTTGCCTTATCCATGGTCGATAAAACAACCTCCTGTGACTCGAGAAGCCATAGCGATTCCCCAAATAGAGATATCTGCTTGTATCTTTTTCAGCTGTTTGAGCACGGCTTCCTCTTCGAGCTGCTTTTCCTTCTGCTTCTCAGCCTCTCTGTCTTTCCCTGAGGCCTCTAGTTGATCCAAGTGTGGAGGTTTGAAATACCGCCCACTCCGTGTCATGTGGTCAATTTCCCCTAGGTACGAATCTGCGTCAGTTGATCATTTCTGACCTTAAATGCTGTATGGGCAAGACAAAGGTCCTCATCTTCCCACCACATCCCATCAGCAACTGGCAAACATCTGTCGGGCTCTAGCATGGACGTTCTCGTACTTACGGCACTTTCCATTCTCGTACTCGTAGCATTATCCGTTTCTGCGCACACAGCGGTTTCAGTCCCCACATGGGCCTTTGCCTTCCTGGCTCTCTCAGATTCCTCAAACCTTTCCTGTTACATTTGTGCCAATATATCCATTGCTCAACAATTCCTGTGGTCAAGATGCTCCAATCCCGAGCGAAATTCTCCGTGCCGGCGCTCTCCGGCAATACACTCTGTTTTTCAACCTTTCCATTTATTCTTGATGTTCTTGCCCTCTTTGGCTCCTTTGAAACTCTTCTATCACATCTGGGTGATCATCCAACCACCCAATGGCCTCTGCTGTTTCCCCATAATCGAACCAGGCAACTGCTGCGTCCTCTGGATATTGGTCACTGTAGAGTTGTAGATTGGCCAGGTCCTCTTCTACGGTTGTTACCTCATCGATTCCTTGTCCGGACTATCCCCTCGGATCATGCACAATTCTTCCCCTATTGGCAGTTCCATCTTGGGCCTATCTTGGCTTATCAACGAGATGTAGTCACTCGGATCAGATGTCTTCCCACAGTAACTCCAGATTCCGAGACTGATTCAACAACCCTTTTCTCCTTCGGGGTCCCTTCTCTCCTGTTCTCGGTGGTCACCACTGACGGCTTAGGTTGGGTGATGGAGGTGCCTATCATGCACAAGTTGGTGCAATCGGGAAGAGACACCTCTGGTTTGGGCAGATGGGTAGGTGTGATGTAGATACTAGGGTCGTAAGACACGCCCCCAGTGTGGATGAAGTTGAGTCTTTTGGGCGGTGGAGCTTGGTTGTATGTGGGGAGGGGATTTGTAGTAACGTTGGGTCTCTCAGGGGGTAAAATCACCCCATTATCAATGAGATCCTGGATTTCGTGGCGTATCGATAACACCGGCTCTGTCGTGACCGTGTTGTTGGTGGAAACCGATAAGACTTGCGGGTTATGGTTAGGGAAGTTTTTTACGGTAGGGGCAGCTCCAGGCCTCAGTGCCCTTTCTTGATTAATACCCTAGAGCTTTGGATAGGGGCATATAAGCGGAGCGAAAGTTCTGAATTTTGGGTGGGTATTTGGTTGTTTGTGGGTTGCTTGGACATAGGAGAATGGCGGTTAGCATTTCTTTGTGGGGGTTTGTGGTGACCATGCTCACTTCGGAGGTTACAGTAGCAGATGTGCCACTCGGGCTGTATTAGTGTTGCGGTTGAAGGTCCTTGAGGTTGATCCGATCTTGGTCAAACAGACCTGTTTCAACGCATCCTCTATTTGCATCCCCATATCATGCGGTCTGCGAAAGTGGGGAAGGAACTACAATCATCTTTTTCATTAACGCTTGGCCGGAGATTGCGCACAATCATCCGTATTTGGTCTCTGTCTGTTGGCCTTAAGGTCATCATCGATGCCTTCGCCCTCCGGGTTACAAAATCAGAGAAACTCTCTTTAGGATCTTGTCTGGTTGTCTCGAGATCACGGGTAGTGATCTCGATCTGTGTGTTGTATGAATACTGCGCGATGAAGGCCTCAGCCATTTCGTCCCAATTTTTCTTCACGTCATCATCTAGCTTAGCATACCATGCAGACGCTACACCCGACAGGGTTCGACCAAACAGAGACAACTTCTGGAGCCTACTGAGGCCCATTGGCCTTAGAACGTCCGAAAACAGTCTTAAATGTACCATAGGGTCCTCGGATCCATCGAACCGATCAATATGAGGCATTTTGAACCGATCTGGCAGCGTCACGGCTGCGTCTGTGTATCCATCTTCAATGTCAGGGATGGTCTTGGCTCCCTGGGATCTCTTGAACAGCTTCTCAAGCTTGCTCAACTTTAATGCGGTGGGATCAGTCTCGAACTCAAAGGGAGAGTCCGGTAAATTGGTGGGTGTCTTTGATTGCTGGGGTTGGGTTTGGGGTGGAGCTGGAGGCGGAGGTGGTCCTGTGGGAAGTTCTGTATCAGCCTGAGTATTGGTTGTTTCCCCGGCATTAGGAACTCCTGGCGGGGGAGGAATTTGATGTGAAGCAGATGCTCCAGTTTGCTGCTCCAATCTGGCAATTGTCTCTGCCTGTTCTCTTACAACTGTGGCCTGTTGCCTGGCGAAGTCTGCCTGACGGACGGCATCCTGTTGCATCGCTTTCATGCTTTCTTGAAGGTGGCGCACCATCTCCTCCAAACTAGCCATATTATCTTGTTCTGGTTGAATTACTGGTATATTTTCCCTCTCTGTTGGTGACACAGAATCCGGATCCCTACTGAACACAGGTGGGGTAGACAAAGCTCTCTGAACTGTCTGCTGTACTGATGCTTTCTGCCTTACTGACCTCCGTTTAGCAACTGGGGGTAGCGAGTAGTACACTGGTTGTCCGTCTATCAGATCCTCAGATCGAAGGAGTCGACGACCTCGACTCGTGGTGCTTGGGGAATATCTATCGGATCGGTGGCAATTGTGCTCAACTACCTAATAAAAAGATAAATAAAGCGTATAAATAAACAGACAATCGGACAGCATAACGGCGCAAAGTAAATAAACACACAACACACGGTCGGGTATTTTAAAGTAAACGGTTGAATCTTTGGATGCCTTTCTCAAACGATCAGCGATTCATGAACCATTGCCCTAGGCACGAATCGATATCCACGGACAACTTCCCAAAACATCGATCTTTGATGCCCTCGGGCCTGATACTTAAACTTGCAAACTGATCTGTATGTTCCCTGCAGAGTTATACTCTAAAGCACATAGCAAGTAAATGAGAACCAAAACACCCCTATGTTGGGGTAGGGTTTCCCTGTCCTATTTTGTCAGGAGCTAGGGTTTCACTACGCACGCAGCGGTTTCAAACAACCTATGATCGGGTAAGCAACTTTGTCCTAGTTTGGAATGGTCACTATGGATCCGAATATGCACTAGGTCGAATGGTCAAAGGGTGCCCGGTAAAACCGGGGTTTGTGTTCTATCTTGGCAGAGCCATAGCCGGTCGACCTTATGGTCATGCCTTGACAAGACAAGCCTCCGTGAACCGCCGAGAATAGCAGATGGCCAACACGGTGTCCTAGGTGCACCAATGCACATGCAATGCAAAGAGACACATAAATGAAATCAAAGCAGATATCACGAGTTCGAGTCAAGCTCTCTAAACTCCCCGGTGTCGCCAGAAGCTGTAACGCGCCTGTGGGCTTCACTCTCTGATTCGGACTCGATTTGTGTCGCGGTTCATCTGAACCAAAGAGTCCAAATCCGCAAATCGTTTGAAAAGCGATTTTTGAAAAAGTAGTGCCAAACATGGATCTTTGCGGATTCTGAGTCGCCACCTAAATATTTTTTTTAAAACGGGAAATTTAGGAAACCACGACTCGGTCTTGAAAACGTGTCCGTCATAACCAAAGTTGACTTGGCTCGGAGCTTGGGTACGATCGGGAAGGTCATTATGAGCACCCCTCTCGCCCGGTCGAAGACCGCCTCTACTAACCGTGATATCCGATTTTGAAAACATTACGTGTTCTTATCCGGTTATTAGCCTAGATTTACTATGTTATGCGCCTGACAAACAAGTATAGACCAAATCGCCTAAGTTGGAACAAAACATTACTTGTTTGTTTTGAAAAATGATTTGCTACTCATAAGTAGGCTAAAATCACGAGTTTTGCCGCTCTCAAGCGGGCTTTTTAGAAAAGACGGTTTTGCCACTATCGATTGGGCTTTAAAACTCACAGTTTTAATGTGTTGTCCCAATTTAGGTAATTCAACCTCCATCCACAGGCATTCATGCAGTTATATCACATAAGCACTTAGCCGCATGGTAAGCATACTATCATGGCAACATTCACACACATGCGATATGCTAAAGCATAAAAGCTCACCTAGTACTCCAAGTCAAAATAGAAGCTTATTAGAAATCCATGCATGGACCTAAGCATACTGAGATGTCTAATGCAACACATGCAAAGATGTAATCTAGGCAGGCTCGGCTGTCCTAAACATGGCATATGGAATGATACAAATAACACGTATTCAATTTGGAATTGAAAGTACGATGCGATTTGTATGATGTGCCGATCCCGATGCATGTAAACAAATGAATGCAAACATGCTTTCATACTGTTATGCTAATTTAAATATGCCCTAATCTACCGTCATAAGCAGGTAAATAAAAGGGAAGAAAGAAATGGGGATTGGAAGACATACATCCACTCACACACACTTATTACATTTTCGCCCTCGCTCGGGGACCGAATAAATAAATAATACAGACCGAAGAATAAATGAATAAATAAATTATTACAAATTTATATGTACTGAAATTAAAGCATCTAAGTGAAATGAAATGGGGCCTCGGCCCTGCCTTGAGATCTTGTGAATGATGTATGCTGATGCCGCCTTGCAAAAAGCCCGCACCTTGGCACTACTGTCTCTGTTTTTACTGCTCTGCCTCTCCAAAAATTCTCAAAACTTCAGAATACCTTCCCAGAGGCCTGGAATGATCCACCGGCTGGGCAGTGTAGTCATCGGCTTCTTCCAGATGTACCGATCGCACTTGGTAATTATCGGCACAAATCTGATCTTGGGTCGGCGATATTTTATGCCGGTCGGCATAAAGTTCCTGCACCAGACAGATGACAGCAACAGCAACAGACAGCAATGTATAGGCATGGTTTTTGGGCAAATGTGAGCATGTCCAACATCTCCTATCATGTTTAGGGACTCAAGGGGGTGTGGCTCTTGGTTCTAGGGCTATCAATTGTGCATTTGATGCATGATAGCCTAAGGAACCAAGATTGCTCATTTTAATGTAAATATGCATGCAACACAACAAATGAATACTAAGTCCCTATCATGTGGGAATCAAGGGCCTTAGTGACCAAGGATTGAGGTGAGTTACACCACTTGAAATGTGAACTCCCCTCAAACCTAGGCTTGGCTTGACAACCCCAAACCAAGCTATGAGATGCAAGTATGCAAGCAAGGCTCAAATGCAATGCAAGGTATCATGTTAAACATGCAAAGAGCTAGAGTATGTAGGAGACAAATGGCATGCAAGATGGGCCAATTAACATGGAACTAACAAGCATACGTTCAAGGCTATATTGACCAAGCAAGCAACAATCATGAAATAAGCATGCAACAATGGACTTAAGCCATAGAGGACAGCCCTCAAAACTCCCTAAAACAATGACAAAACAAGCCTAAAATAGTGACCAATGAGCATGCCAATATGCAACCAAATCAGGCCAAGTTTAAGGCACCAAAAGGAGCACACCTTCCTACCCCTAAGAAGACCAAGCATGGTATTTATCAAGCAAGCAAGAACAGATTTCTAGCATGCAAAATGAGCCCGAATCCCCCCTATGGCATCCCCAAAATGCACTAAACATGTAAGCATGCAAAGGCCTACTCTAAAGCATACAAGAGCACACCTTTAAGACATGAACTAAGCCACATATGCCAACATACAAACATGACTAATGGACTGAAATAGGGCTAATATGATGCCAAATCATGAGATAAAGACAAGTTAAGCATGCTAGCACCCCATACAAGTAAGGCCTACAAGCCGATATGCAAGACAACCACTTCAAGCATACCAAACATGACAAGATCGGTGGCTCAGCCTCTAACATGGCAAAACAATGCTAGTATCTTCATGAAACTAAGCCAAAACATGCAAAAATCACTACTCAAAACATGGCATTCTTTTAGGCACAAGAGAGCATTTCAAAGGAGGTATGAGAGGCATGTTAGGGGCTACAATTCCAACCAAAAACAGAGATCAAACATGACCTAAAACAGCCCAAAAAGTCTTAAAATGAAGCCAAATGCGAACATGCACACATGCTATGCTATGAGCCCAAAACAAAGGCAAACAAAGGACCAAAGGGAGAGGGGTGTCTCTCCCCTAAATGAGGCTCGGAAATATCATCCTCACCATCGAAAACCCACTGGTTTTCAGGTGAGAAAACTAAAGAACACCAAAACAAGAAGGCCTAAGAAAAGGCACCAACAAAGGCCAAACAAGGCTTAAAGTAATGAGGCTTAACTCAACTCATAAAATGACCCTAAAGAAGGTTCAAGAACAAGTAAAAGCAAGTCTTTTTTATGTTGAACACAAACTCAAAAACTCAAAGCAAAGAGGGTAAAAAGTAGTTGCAAGAATGGGGAAACCAAAGTGAAAAGCTCACCCTTGAAGATCCAATGAAGAACAGATGGTCCAGCCTCCTCAAGTGATCAAAACCACCAAAATCACTCAAAACAAACCTCCAAGTCTCCCAATCTGAGCTAGGTGTAGTAGTGTGTGTAATGGTGCAAAAGTGAGGTAAAACACACTATTTGGGGCCTAAAACACACACACAAGAGGAGAGAGAGGAGATATAGATATATATGGATGTATATCGAGAATGTATGTATAAACTCGGTTTTTGACCTAAAATTGCTAACCTCTAACCAAGGAGATGAATACAAGCTTAAATAGGTTGACCAAAAGGGCTCTAAGCTTAATGACTAAGTAAGAGCCAAGGGGTCAAGGGTTCCTAGCTTCTAAGGAAGCCAAGATACCGCCAAGCTTCTCCAAGAAGCTTGGCCAAGAGGGTCACCCTTCTAGAAGCTTTAAGGGTGCAAAGGTGCAAAGGGTGCAATGCTATGCACGGGAGTGGTGATGGTGTAATCCACCGCACAAATGGCATGCACCATCCTCGAGGGGTTCGAAGGGTCACCGGCCGCCAAAACAAATACCGGCACAAAAATGTGTCGCAAGGCATAATACAGTGCCGATCGGCCAAGGATTTGAATAAAATAGTGCCGATGGCTACAAGGGAGAGCCGGTGGAGGTATGAGGCAGCCGGTGGGTTCTAGGGATGGCTAACAAGCCTTCCCCTACCCTCAAATGCAAACACACACAAGTCTTGGTGGAAAACCAAGCACAGAAC
Source organism: Camellia lanceoleosa (assembly GCA_025200525.1). NCBI lineage: Eukaryota > Viridiplantae > Streptophyta > Magnoliopsida > Ericales > Theaceae > Camellia > Camellia lanceoleosa. Next base: position 45,174,074 of record CM045772.1, read on the forward strand.
AAACCGGTTAAGAGATCCTGAGGCACGGCGCGCAGTCGGGACCTCCGGGAACTCAAAACGAACACAAATATGGATAATCACCGGGTGTTCAAGCGGTGATGTCCAAGTCTCGAGGACGGTCAAAAATGGGGTGTCTACAGAGCCCAATGAACAAAACAGGATTTTCTCTCAGGACGTTCGGGGACATCTACAACGATAAACAGATATAAATACAAATAATGCAACACACAGGCAATTAATGCAAAATTTTCCTTTAATTACTTATTAAGCCTTCTCAATCATAGATTATACGTTAATCATGGGTCGGGATTGTTACAATAATTTTGTTTCTATTTTTCTTGTTTCTAAACGTGTGTGTACACATTAATTTGAATATTGATAAATATGAAATGTCTTAACAAGACAAATTACAGGGGACTTTCAAACAAATAATTACATATCCTGATAATGGACTGAGTTAGTGAAGGTTATCGATGGTGTGGTGCATAGAAGGAAATATGACATAAATGTTATATAACCGCTATGACTCACATTGGTGATCTGAAGTAATCATAGTATTATAGTCTCTAATATATCTGAACTTATTGGCTATTTTTAAAATTTCGTGATTACGTGTCAAAGTTTTTTTAGTGTGAAATCCAATGAGTCAAAATTTTTATAAATTGCATACTTTGAAAAAAAAATAAAAAAATAAAAAAATAAACAAACTCATAGTTACATCATAATCGGCTTAATGGGCCAAGTGGAAAAATGTTGGATTTATTTTCTGGTGTGGCCCAATAGCCTACATATTTTTTACACGTTTTATTTTATTTGGACTTCACAATTAGATAAAGTCAATATTTGAGATAAAGTTTAGTAATTAGAATTTTAATATAATTATTCTTCTAAGACAAAAAGGAAACCTTGATGGATAAGAATTTTTCTAATAGAGTTTATCTGATCCTCTTCTCTCCTCTATATAAGGATGGATGACTCCCCTTTGTTGAGATGAGTATTTTTCCATCACTCTAAGTTCTATAGTCATCCTAATTAAAAGAGATAGAGAGAAGAAGGTGAGTCAAGAATTCAAGGTTAAACTATTAGGGGTATTTTCTTAACTTGTCTAATTCAATGGTTGACAAAAATATGTTTGTTTTATTCTTGAGATGCATTAAATTCAAGATCCTGCAAGGTTCAATTCTGTATTATTATTATGGTTACATGTATTTTAATTACTTACACTGACAGCTAGCTACTTTGAAAATAGTGACAGAAACTTACTACAACTAGCGAGCAATATTTTATATTAATAATTTAAAAGTAAATAATTAAAGTAAAGAGTGTTACTGGAATGTATACTAAAAAAGTGACTAGATAAAGTAATAAAGTGCAATTTTGGATAACTATTTTGGTTGATATTGTTAAGTTTAGATCCTCTATAGTGCTTGTGTAGTACACCAAAACAACATCGTTTTAGTGCCAAAAAAAGAAGAAGAAGCAAAACTATATTCCGCCATTGCTACTAACACCACCTCCGATGACCCCCTACAACAACCAACTTACCCCCTTCCTCTGTTCTCTTCTTCTTTCTCATCTTCATTATCACAAACCATAAACCTTAACCCCATCTCCCTTGTTGTTCACATCTTTTGCAAATTTTTTTCTTAATCTATGTACTTTTCTCTATTGACAAGTCTGTCAATGATATACACATCGAATATTCTCTTTATCTCATTTTTTTTCTTATAGGTGTAACATGTAAATTGTTTATTTGATTTTGATTTGATTAGTTGATTGATCAGATATCGAAACCCTACTTTGATTCCCTTTTTTTTGGTTTGTTTGTATGCGCATGTGTTTGAATGGGTTGATTAGTTGAATTAGGTTGATCTGTGAGGTTTTGAGTTTTGTTGTGGCTTCAATTGAAGATAGAGAAGTTGTTGTCGAGTAGAGAACTGGTTTTTCTAGATACATTTAGGTTCTTAGATAAGAATATGTTCAAGGATATAGTTCCCAAGTAAGGGATTTTTGTACTCTATTTTTTTTCCTGTTTACTTGGGTATGATTGATTTATAGTTTTGTGCATAAAGAAAGAGTACAAGCAAATAAAAAAATAAAAAAAATTATCTCAAAACAACGTTGCTTTGAATGCATTTTAAATTGTACTGTAGACAATCACTAGAGATAATTTGAACTCAACATTGTTAGAGATGCTTTAACATCCCCAAGTACAAGCTAACTCAAGAAAGAGAGTAAAAGGGGGACATTTTTACCACCATTTTGAGGATTGTTCATCTACATTTAAATTCAACCAATGCAAGACTTATACGTGTTAATCATTATTTTAAAAAATGGTAAATTTTATTTTCTTTCAATGCGGTTTGGCCCTTGTGTGAATTTTCTCCCCCTCATTTGAAAATAATCACATAACCCCATTGTGATTTGTGGACTGAACTATATCATTATGTCGTGAACTATTTAATGTGTAAGAGTAAAATACCTATATCTATAAGTAATATAAGTGTAAACTAAGAATATTTTCGTCATTTGTTTGGAAGACAAAATGTACTTTAATCACCTGTGCTTTATTGTATGTGCAATTTACCCTATTGAAATTTGTAAATAAATGTATAACCATTTATATCTGGCACGTGTTTTACATTGCTGTTAAGTTTGATAAAATGTTTAACAGTGCATTTCAATTCATAAATTACAAAAGGGTTATGTAATAATTACTTCTAAACAAAAATACTAGAGACTCCAAATAAATTATCAAATATTTTACTAAATACTCATATAGATATATGTCCCATATTATGGACTCCACAACCATGTGAGTATTGTGTAAAGGGAATGGTTTCTCTCTAGTTCAAATCGAACTGAAGGGTGCTATTGGGCCTTTATGTGTTTTTCACGGAACACCCATCAATGATACAAATCATTCAATGTGTATGACTTATTGAGTGTTTTATCCTTGCAATATTTAGGCGACGTTTGGTAACGTTTACGTTTATAAAAATTCTGTAAACTAATTTTTGTTTATCTATAGAAAAATAAAAATTGAAAACACGTTTGCTTTGAACAAAATATTTGAAAATTTTTCAAAAACAAAAAAACTTTCAGGAGCTGTCTCCATGGTTTGTTCAACTAAGAGCATCTCCTATAGTTTTCCATTGGAGTTGCTAAAGCTATATTATAATAGTTTTGAGGAAAAAAGGTTCTCTAATGGTCACAAATAGCAATTGTTAAAAATGGCAAATGCCAAAGTTGTTGCCAAGTTTGACAACAACTTTGGCAAATAGAAAATCTACCAGCTCACCCAAAAACTAACTGATTTTCTTCCTTTCCTCTCTCCATTTCTCATCCTTTTTAAGAAAAAAACTCAAACAAAATAGATTAATAATTTCATTTTGCAAAATTCAAGAATTTTTTTTTAAACAAAACTCACCAATTTGTTTAAACAGTGTTGGCAATTGACATTTGAAAAAAAAAATAAAAGATAAAAAATTCAACAATTTATTTTTTTAACAAAATTTCAAACAATCTCAACGTATTCAATTTATTTTTTTATTTTTTAAATTGTAAATTGAAACAGTGAATTAGCATAACCAATCGAACCAACCTTCAGCGAAGAAAACCCTTTAATTGCAGAGCAACAAGATCTCTGTCTCCATACAGAGTTTTCCAAGTACCCATGAGAAGAGAAACAACAGCTTTGGTCGCAACGGATAAAGATCCTCTGAAGAAACACGCAGCTTTGGTCATGGAAAAGCAGATCGACCCGACTTCGCATACTCTGCTACGATCTTCAACGACGCCATTGAAGAAAACTCCAATCAGATTATGAACCAAGGGTTTTTCGAGACGACGAATAGGGTTAAAAGGATAGAGCTATGATGGTACGTACGAAGATTGGAGATGATTAGCATGAGCGATTCATTAGACATTGATGGGAAATTTTGAGAGAGAGAGACAGCGAAGTGGAGTATGATTCCAGAGAGATAGAGATGAAGTCAGTGTGAGAAAGGGAAACAAAGGCAATGAAGAGAGACATAGAGATATATTTTGAGAGAGAGCCAAGGGTTCATCTCTATCCAAACATTTTGAGAGATAGATACTTTGAGAGAGAGCCCAAATATTTTGAGTATTTAAATTTATTTTTTCAAATTTTCAATTTCTTTTTCATTTTTTATATTTGTCTAGTCAAGTGTAATATAAATATATAATTTTTTTTACAAACAGATAAAAACAAAGTCACAAAAGACAAAAAAATAAACCAAAAAAAATTACTAAAAAACTTATATTACAAACTTGGAGAGAAAGTTGGTTGATATTTGTCAAAATAGCATGTGTACCATTGGAGCACCATTACTATAATTTGACAAATTACTACTATTCATTGCCAAATTATGATAATAACATAGTATTATAACAACAACAATTGGAGACACTTTAACTTTGTACAAAGTCAGCCACCTTTCTTCCGTTTTGTTATTCTGTGTTCTTCATTCATTTTTTTAGTTTTTAAACTTTCGTACGTTAAAAATAATTATAAAAAATATATATTTTTTGTGAATGTTGCTCCTGTGGTTCAAACAATTGACCTTGTGCACCACAAGGTCCTCCATGATCCTTCCATGTGTTTTTTTAGTTTTTAAATTTTTGTAATTTTTTTTTCTTTTTATAATTTTTAATTTGAGAGATTGGTTTATAAACTTAAAAATTTACTAAACGAATTTATATGACAATTTTTTTTAATGAAAATGGAATAATTATCAAATAGGCATTCGTAATCCATTTAGAGTTCCTAATATATCTTTATTTCTAGATAAGAAAGGGGGTAAAGCACAACAAACAAAAGTACAAGGGTAAAGTGAAATATGTTCATTAAAAAATATAAGAACTTGTCAAGTAAATTTTGAATTTTGAATTTAAATTTTTACAAATTTGAATAAGTTTGACGGTTTAAATTTTTACAAATTTTGAATTTAATATAATAACTTGTCAACATTTTTTGTGGGATAACAATTCAACTCAACAGAATCAAAAGATTATCAAGTAAATTGTCAAATACCAATAATAAATACATATAAGAAAATTATACATTATCAAAACTATTTTATTACTTTTTTTATTCATAAACTATTTAATTTGATTTTTAAAAAGGAAAAATTAGTCTAGGGTCCCTCTCTCACTTTCCGTAATGGAAGAGATCCACAAAATTATTTTTTGATGTTTAAGGTCCCTAAACATATATCAGATAAATTTGACTCTGTCTGTCTGTCTGTCTATCTGTCTCTCTCTTCTCTGCTCTTCCACCCTCCTCTACGACTTCTTCCTCAACACATTCTCCTCCGATTCCTCATTTCGCTTCGCCACTGTCGCAGACCTCCGTGCCCCCCGGATCCGCGACTCGGCCTGCCTTTCTGTAAATTTCTGATTGAAGAGCTGAACGCAGAGTTCATCCGCGACACCTTCGATGGCAACCAAGTCTTAGAGCTCAGATACGAAGCTTACGTGCCAATGGCGATTTGCTGCACCAAATCCATATGTTCATCGGCTCGTTCCTCTTGGAATCTCCACTCTATCGCCATCGCTCATCGCCTCGGCCTCGTCCTCGTTCCAGTCGGCTACACCAGTGTCTTCAAAAGTAAAAATTGTTTGACTTGCAGCAGAAGTATGAGCATCATGTACTTTTGGCTACTGTTATATATATATATATTTTTTTCTGTCCTTGTTTGCGTGTGGTTTTTAACTCTCTTCCAATTTATTGCTTTCCATTCCAAGTTTTTTATGTAATAGGTGGGTTTGGCTGAAAAAGAGAAAATACTATCATCTTCAGATTTGTATTGTGATATGGCATATTCATTGCCACACTTTTCGTTTACAACTCTAGAGACAGCCATAGGTTAGTGTGTTTTCCCAGGGATTACGATCATTATTTTTTTCCTGCATAAAAATCAAGAAATAACCCATTTAGTAACCACTTGATTAGAATGCTATGAAATGTGGCGTGCCACTGTAAGAGTGACTAATGTTAACTGAATTAATTCCTGAGCTGAATTTCTCTGGGTTGAAACTAGAGAAATTTTTTGGTTTTTGAACTGAATTTTTTCTGGATTGGTCTAGAGAAACTCTTTGGTTTCGAGCTGGAACCTGAAATGCTTAATTTGTATAAATCCCATTGCATTTTTCCCCTCTGTATTTATCTTCTTGATGTATACAAAGTTGCCCATGATGTTAAAGTAGAGAAATTTGCCTCCATCTCTGGCATCTCAATCGCAGAAATTTGAATTTCTCTGGATTGGAAAAGAAGAATTTCTCTGGTTTGGGTTAGAAAGGGAGAATTTCTCTAGGTTAAGTGATTTTTCTGGATTGGAGATGAGAATTTCTCTGGTTTTCAGTGAATTTCTTTGAGTTAGAGAGGGAAATTTCTCTGGGTTGAAGTGAATTTCTCTGGAAAATCCAGAGAAATGTAAGATTTTTTCTGTGCAGTCCAGATTTTCTCTGGAAAAAATTTCTTCGGGCTGAAATTTCTCTGGGCTAGAATTTCTTTGGACTGAAATTTCTCTGGATCAATGTTGAGGGACCTTAGACATTATGATAATATTAGATATCCTTTATACTATAAAGTCTTAATACTAGGGACCCTAAAAAAAAAAAACCCCCTTTTAAAAATGACAAAATTAAACCTTATATTTTCAATACAAAAATATCAAATATCAACACTTATTTGATAAAATGATTTCCAAATTAAAAACATAAAAGAATATCTAAACTTTTTTTCAATTGAAAATAGAAAAAGAATATCTAAACATATTGAAAATATAAAATTTTACAAATTACTAGGAGTATTCGAGATTTGACGGTTCGATTGCGGCCAAAAGAATTTCAAATCCGCCATCTGTTGAAAACTAGGCAGATTGAAAAAAATCAATTTACAACCGTCCACTCATCATCGCGTATTCGTTTAGAATGCGACGAATTAATTCAATTCGATCGATTTAAGCTACTCAAAAATATCTATTGTTCATCTCTAATATACATATCTACGTACAAAAATTATTTCCACATTGTCCATCCGTCACCAACACTATCATCATAGCTAGGGATGTAATCAGTGCGGTATGATCGGTATTTAGCTAAAAAATTAAACCGAACCGATGATGTCGGTTTTATTATTTTGAATACTGATACAGACCACTTCTCCCATCAAACCGCACCGAACTGAACCGATTGAAACGGTTCGATTTAGTGTGGTTTAATCGGTTTAGGATTTTTCAAACTTGAGCCACTTTTAAATATAATCATTAATCTATATAAAAATATTAAATTAGTTATTTGTCTACCATTTTAAACATATTCAATCCATCCATTTAATACATATTTTTTAATAGGGGTGGGCGCGGGTCGGTTGCGGCCACAGAACCTCCAATCCGCCATCCATCCACCATATTGGCGGATTGAAGAAAATCAATCCGCATCCGTCCGCCATCATGTCGCGGATGTGATTGCGGATTAGCGGTTGTGGATGGATGCGAATCGGTTTGGCGGTTTAAAATTTTATAAATTTTCAACATAATTCAACTTATGCACTTCCTCAAAAAGAAAAAAGAAAAAAAAGAAAAAGAAAGTATTACAGTCAATGACTTAAAAAAGTATTACAATCACTGTATGCCTCATCCAAAGAAAGAAAGTTTGAAATTTTAAAATATTACGATCACTGCATGCCTCATCCACATATTACAATCACAGCATAATTCATCCACATAAAGTATTACAATCTATGATTCTTAAAATATAATAACAATTCAAATCACCAAAACCATGAACAGAGCAGTAGTAGAGATTGTATGTCTCTGTATTGTTACATCTACATATGTTTTTGAAAATAAAAAATCAACCAGCATATATCATATTTTCTATTTATTATTTTTAGAGCTAGATTTAAAAACCAAAAAATATAGATAAATAATACGTTTATTTTTTTCAATTCAAAAAATATATTCAAGTTGAAAATTTTTTTTCAACAGAATATTTAAACTCTTTTTCAATTGAAAATACAAACATAATATTTAAACAAATTGAAAATACAAAGTCTTATAAATTACTAGGGGTGCTCATGATTTGGCGGTTTGGCGGTTCGGTTGCGGCCAAAGAAATCTCAAATCCGCCATCCGTCCGCCAAATTGGCGGATTGGAAAAAAAATCAATCCGCAACCGTCCGCTCGTCATCACGCATCCGTCCAAAATGCGGCGGATCGGTTCGGTTCGGTCGGTTTTGGCGGATCGGTATATCCGCTGCTCACCCCTACTTTTTAATTCCTAAATTATCAAAAATAAAAACAAAAAAGGTTTAAAAATACTAAAATTTCAAGAATAATGAGTTAAAGTTAGGATTATATATAATAATAGTTTACAAATTTAGGTTATAAAGGTGATAAGATTAATAATGTTAATAATTTATTATATTTATTAATATCATTATATTATTAAATTATATATATATTATATATAATATATGTTGAAGCGGTCGATTTTAATTTAAATCAATACACAATGTGCTTAAACTGATACCGATATCGAATTAAAAATTTAAAAAATTCAAATTTAAAAATTATACAAATTAATTCTTATTAAGAAACAGATTAAATATAATTGATTTAGTCGAGTTGATGGATTTTTAAAATTTTTCTTACCTCGCGAATCATATAGCCGCATCGGTGGTGATAGAGACCCCCTTTTCACGACCCCCTTTGGACCCCCTCTTACTCTCATAGTCCCCAAATTGTTATGTTCTAATACATGATACATTTTCAAACATAAATAATTGTATTTAGTGTATTTGGTTTGAGTTTTTTAAATTAAATTTTTTGAAAATTGAGTTTTTTAATTTTTGTATTCTTTTATTTTTAGTGAATATTTTTTAAATTTTAAACTTTTTTTTTTACTTTTTTAGATGCACCTTAGTTAGATGTATCTAAAAAGTAAAATATTTGTGAAAAAATATTTTAAAAAATTAATAAATACATAAAAATATAAAAAATGTACTGAATTCTTGTATTTTTTTTTATATTTTTGGTATTTAGTGAATTTTTAAAAGATTTTTTTTATAATTTTTTTACTTTTTAGGTATATTTATGTTAAGTGTGTCTAAAAAATTAAAAAAATTATTTAAAATATTAAAAAAATTCAATAAAAATAAAAAAATACGAAAAATAAAAATATAAAAATTTTTAAAAAATATTTTCTGAAAAATGAAAACAAGAAAGCTGATTGTTTCTGTGATCATTACCGTACTCTTTCATTTTACATCAATTCTACCACGTGCTCTCAATTTGTGCTCTCAATTCAACGATAAAAAATAATTATTTAAATTTTAGGAACAATTGTAAAAAAAATTTAAAGATTTGACTCTTATAATAAAATAAATTTTTTATTTTTTATTTTATCAATTTAAATTTTAATATTTTAATTTCTTTTCAATTTAAATCATTTACTTATTTTTATTAAGTAAAATCAATATAAAAAAAAATTTAGTCATTAAACTCAATCTAGATATATATAAAATATCTAAAATATAATTGATTTAGTCGAGTTGATGGATTTTTAAAATTTTTCTTACCTCGCGAATCATATAGCCGCATAGCCCAAGCCTTCACAGGGTCATCCCACACATTAACCCACGTGCCTCATTCCACGTGGAATCTCATTATACGCCGTGTCACCCAAGTAACGGGCCCACTACTTTATATACTGCCACGTCACCAAGAAAAAGGGTTTGGTAGGGCCCCCATCCATGACGCTGCGCGGACACCGGGTCGTCTAATGACCTTAGTTTACTTTTTCGTAATAATCACGGTTTTACGAGGGCAATATGGTAACAACGTTAACAGAAGTTTCATTCAGTTCATAACAGACAGCAGTGAGCAACGAAAGCGAAAAACAACCTCTCTCTCTCTCTCTCTCTCTCTCCTCACTTTCTCTCTCTACTCTTCGGTCCTAAAAACCAGAGAAATGGACGCTGACGAGGTAAAGAATCTCATCCATCACTCGCCGGAATCTGACACACACAACCACAACCACAACCACAACCACAACCACAACCACCGCCACCAACCGCTTACTTGATTTCCGATTTCTTCAGAGATCGATTTTGATCTCCTTTTAACCTTTTTTTTTATATAAGATTTTTGATGGGTTTTATTTTTATAATTTTTTTGTGTGCAGAGATTGACGGCATTGAAGAAAGCATACGCCGATATAATCTTGAATACAGCGAAAGAGGCGGCGGCTCGGATTATGGTTTCGGAGCGAAAAGCTCTTAGGTTTCAGCAGGAGCTGAATGTCACCAAACAACAGGGGCTTCAGATGTTGCTTCGACTCAAACAAATGTTGGATTCTAAGGTTATACTGTTTTTTCCCAAATGGGTTTGCCTTTTTTTTAAAATTTTTTTTTTTTTTTTAAATTTTTTTTTTGGGTTTTGAATTTTGGTTTATTTAATGTGCTTAATTTGTTTGTATTTTTGTCTCTGTGGTTCAATGTGGTTCGTGTTTTGTAATCTAGGTTTGCTTTGAAGGGCTTGAATTGATTTGGTTGGGAGATTTTGAGTGTGAATTTGGTGCAAAATCTTTTAAGAATCCATAATGATTTATTTATTTAGTTATTTATTTATTTGCTTATGCTAATTGTTTTTACAAGTGGAATGAACTTCTTTTTATGTAAAACAGGTGAGGATACAATGCATTTATATTCTTTTATTTCTTTGCAACTTTCGACCAATTCAGAAATTTAAATCCCTTTCTTATGTGTACAATTTTGAGTATGTGAGTGCTTTTTTCTTCGAAATTGATGTCAATTTGAATTTATAGAAGGTGATGCATCTAAGACATTGTTTGTTGCTTATTCTGTTAATTGAATTTTGTTCTTCAACTTGGTGGATGTCAAGAATGTTGTAGGACCTTAGAATAACTTATTTTCCTCGCTAGGCAAGTAAAATTCTCTACTGATATGACAGAGGATTACTTTTTTTTGTCCGTTTGTCTTGGCCATTATTTATGGTTATGTGATTCTTGTAGCCATTATAACTTCTATTTACTTTGTCCACTGTCTGTAGTATGTCTTCAATATGTGCCCCGTTGGGATTGATATGAGAAAATATCATTAATTTGAAAATTGTTACTAATGATGAAAAATGATATGCATTCATTAAATTTGTATACTCTTTTGTCTCTCATTATCACTACACGTACACACACACACACACACGTGCATATGTGACACTTGCTGACTCATTACATATTGTTGGGCTTTGCAGATTGGTGCTTGCTATATTTATCGCAGTTTGGTGCTTCTTAGGAAATTTGCCTATAAAAAAAAATTACTACAGTTGTTCTGGTTATCTGGAGTCATACTAATTCTCGTGCTTAATGCTTGAGTTGATGTTGTTGTATGGACTTCAAGTTGGTTTCAATCTGAAAGTTTTTGGAAAGGAAAGGACTTATCTAGGTTGAGCATTGTTTGCTCTGATATCTGAATAAATTTGAATTTACAAAACTTTAAAATGTTGTTCTTATAGGGATCCCAAACACAAAAAGGAAATTGGGTTCATGGACCAGTTGCTAAACTAATGTGTAGAAAGGCTTTTGCTTTCTAGATCAATCACATAGTATCACAGTAGTTTACCGGATAAACTGTTTCATTAAATGACTCAAATGTTTGACATTTTGGTACATCTTGGGACTGATGTGCATATCATTTGAAGTTATATCAACTGAGTTAGTCAAAGTTTATTTCACATTTTTTAAAACTATTTTGCTCTGTGTTGCTTTACTTTCTTTGTTTAACTTCTGCTTAACAACCCTGGCACTGACATACCAGACCAAATTTGTAGGCCAATGAAGCAGAGATGACCTATTTGAGTCAGCAGAGAAAGATTGGAGAGCTTGAAGGACAACTTCAGGGCGCTGAGGATAGAGTAAGAAATTTAGTTATCTCATCATATTATTAACAAAATGGCAGAAGTTTCTTAATTTTTTTTTAACTAGATCTTCTTAAGCCTCTTTGTTTGTTTGGAAATGGAATTACAATCTTCAGAAAAAGAAGAAGATGCAGAATTGGTTGACAAAAGAACAATATATGCTTTCTAGAAATATATAGTTCCATTCAAGAAAACTCTAATTGGAATTCACTTACCTCTAGTAATGCAAAGATAATTGTGTCTCTACTTGCACCCTCAAGTTGTGCCTTAGAGAGTAATGTGGCCCAATCTTATACATCTGTCATGAGATGAAATATGCTAGTGATCATGCAAAGTGTCATGAATTGAAGTCTTTGGCACACACTAAACCAAAACAAACTAAGCATTGCATCCCACACACTGTTTATTTCATTTTTTGTTCCTTCAAATTCAAATATCAATAACATCTCTATTGGTCCAGTTAGGCCATTTCTGTATCATTATCTTGTGTGAGATTTGTAATATTTACCATTGTAGAAAGTTTTGAACAAGTGTCAAGTGTTCACTGGAGAGTGGAAACACATGTCAAGGACACCAGAGATAGTGGGAGTGAGAGACTAATTAGACCATGAGAGAGAGAGAGAGAGAGAGAGAAAGAGAGGTACCGGAGACCTCCAGTACATGGCTTAAAATTCGGAGAGTAGAGGGATGACATTTAGTTATGATGTATGCTTTCTATTTGTTGAGGGTTGGTCATGCGATCCTTAACAAACTCTCTCAAATATACAAGATTTTTAAATCTTCAAGAGTACGTGCATGAACCCAATGATATGATCTCTCTCTCAGTAAGATTGGCCTAAGACAATGACACCTGTGGGAGGTCATGTTGATCGAAGCCTACTGTCTCTAGGCACTAAGCCATAGGACTCTAGAGTTCCATGGTGCATGCTAATAACACAGCCATACGCAAGGAATCTGAAAGTGACACTGTCGCGTGGTATAACATCCACTGAGGTGAACTAAGGTCGATAGTGAAACGCTGAGATGCACAGTATAACTGTCTCAGTATGATCTCCTGTGGTAGGACTTGGGCACATACAAGATGCTAGCAAGTCCTAAAGCGCTTAGTCCTATGCCGAACATGTCAAACTGACACATGTCCCCTAACGGCTAACACATGTGGGTTCTTATGTCAATGTGTAAGCTACACGTTGTTGTTCACGTGAATATAAAATGTGGTGGTTCAGGAGATAATCCACAACCATTTGGTAAAATCTTAGCTAAGATTTGAATCCCTCTATAAAATCAAACAATCAGAGGTCTTCATTTTCCCCATTTCTGTTTCATTCTTAGATGATAAGTGAAACAGAGGTAGAATGTATCTTGCTTAATTATGCTTTAGGAAAAAAGTCCATCCTTCTAAACACCTTGGATTAATCGGATGAATCCTAGTAAATGAAATTTCAGTTTCATGAGTCTCTTCAATTTACTAGCATGCTTTGAGCCCTCAAACTACAAATTCAGTCCAGACGAGACTAAACAGTGTGTAGACTCTTCTATTTCCCCCAAGGCACCCATATCCACTTGATATGACAAGGGTATGGGCGTGGGAAATGTGTCCGACACCCTACTTAATATAGACACTTGGATGCTTTAATTCATTATGATATATGAAGAAAAAGAAACTCACATTTTCTAACCTCCCACATGGACGAGAGATAGGAATTTTTATTTTTTTTCTAAATTCTATTTAATTTTAAATATACTTCTACATAATCTACAATATTTTGTTTAAGAATTTTATACAATATGCAGTATATATCTATAATGGCCCCTACACCCATATCCAACTTTTGGATACATATCCCAATACCTAAGATTTAGGTTTTTGAAGGTCTAACGCTTGGGCATGCACCAGCACCCGATACTTGTACTCGAGTCTATGTAACATAGCCGGGCAGACATATGTGCAATGACCAGCTATCTCCCATGCAATGTATGATTCTATACTGACAGCAAAAAAAATTCAGTGATGATCGAGTTGGTTAGCTGCTAATCAAATGTGTGGAAAGCTGCTTACTTTTTATTTTAGATCAGTCACATAGTAGTAATTAACAAACTAAACCATTCCATCACATGTCAACATTATAAGTTTGCCTCATGACCCGTGCACACTATTGGAGCACTTCACCTCTTTTACATATACTGAAAACATTAGTATAATTTGATAACCATTCAATCAAACTGAATGATGACAACGGATCCAGAGTTTATGTTCCGTTCTTTAAATCTATTTTGCTTTCTCTTGATTTGTTACAGCTTCAGCTTAACAACTATGATACTGAAATACTGGTTTGAATTCATAGATCAATGAAGCAGAGATGACGACCTTGAGTCAACAGAGAAAGATTGACGAGCTCAAGCACAACTTCATGAAGCTGAGGATATAGTCAAAGACCTCAGAGAAGAGTTGAGAGAAGTGCAGGCTCAACTGGAGAGGGTGAGAAGCAACAAGTTGCAGCATACTAGTGAATGTGATACAGCTACTCAGGAACAAACATCACAGGAGAATGGATTCAATACTTCTCAGTCTTTTATATTCCCTCCTCCAGCATCGCGACTTGAATCTTTCACAACTTCTGACATGAAGAATTCAGCTTTCAGTCAAAAGAATGAGGTTTACAAGTCCTACAATGGGAATGATTTTCGTAATGGGAATTCTTATATTGGTAGACCTGATCTTCCCTCTACATCAGAGGATAACAGACTAAATACATCTCAGTCTATTATATTGCCTCCTCCAGAATCACAGCTTGAATCTTTCACAGCTTCTGACATGAAGAGTTCAACATTCAATAAAAAACATGAGGTCTATAAATGCCATAGTACAAATGATTTTCATATGGGGAATTCCCATGTTAGTAAACCTAATCTCCCCTCCATAATACTGAGAAGCAAGGAACCTGAACTCTACAGAAATCGACGCACTCAGAGAATTCGTGCATTCGAAGAGAAACTGATGGCGGGAGAATTGTCCTTTTCTCAAACAATAGATGATGTGAATTACGAAACAAGTAATAGAGAAGATGGTGAACGTGAAGGGATCTGTAAGACACCAACTCACAAGGCTGATAACATTTGTAGTACAGAAAAGAAAGATGTAGCGCAGGCCGATAGCAGTTGGCACCAAGTTAAAGTCAAGTCTTTCCGAAAAAGGAGAAGAGCTACTCGATATACAAGAAACAAAACTCCCTCGTCTAGGTATCTCTCCAATCAGGTCCTGAAAAGGGTCCAAAATTATGATGGCACAGAGGCAAATTTTGTCAATAACAATGTTCAATCTGGTGGAGACCCTTCTAACATGGCCCCAAGATTATCAGCTGATACAACAGAGAATGGCACACTGTTGGGATGTACGGAAATTACTGAAAGCGATGCAGAGTTTGTTGAAGTGGGTAGTGTCCAGAACACTATGAACAAGGACGAGGTGTCAACAGATAAATTATTGCTGTTGAGATCAGAAAGTGGATCTGCAGAGAGTTCAGGGGTTCCAATTTGTGGAATGGGCATTGAGAAAGTGGATGTGCCGGTAGTAAACTCAGAGACAAAGACACCTGGCACACCCAGTGGGATTCCTTACAATCATGTAGCTGATAGGGTTATCAAGTACACATTCCAAAGGAAGCGGAAGAAAGAGTCTCTGAGCAGCTCTGATGGGAATGCTGCTCTTGAAGAGTGCATTTTGAAGAAAAAGACAGCAGATAAACAAAATGGTTCACTGGAGATGGAGAAGTCTAGCTCAATAACTGAGTCATCTCGAGACAGTCGGCGTCTAGCCCAGGTTGCTCGTCAGGTTGGTGATATATTATATATATGTGATGTTTTATTTATTTATTTTCTTTTCGTTTGCCTGTTTGTCTACATATTTAAGTAGATATCTATGCACGGTAGAATTTCTTTTGATAAGCTCCAAGTCTTGGAGAATTCTTGTGAGGTTTGGTAGGAGTGGCATAAGTTCTGCTGGATTGGCATCACCAGTATAGGTACTAGCCCAGCTGGTCTTTTCAAACCATTGCCAACTAAATTCAAATATGTTTCTTGTCTGACCTTGCTTGTATTTTTGAAGACTGTTTGCAACTTCGTCCACTTGCTGAATGACTCGGAGACTTCTAGGGGTGTAAATTTAGCCTTGCCCGGCCCGGTCCACTGTCAGGCCATGTGGGCTCCAGCTGAAACTTGGGCCAACCCGGCCCACATGGCAAAAATCTAGGCCCAGGCCCAAGCTCAAGCCTAAGCCTAAGCCTAAGCCTACTCAAAATAGGGCTAGGGTTTGGGCTCGAGCGGCAGGCTGGGCTTGGCGGGCCTTTTTTTAGTTTATTTATGAGGGATAAAAGCCAAAAGAAAAATTGTACTAAAATATTTTAGTTAAGATTAATGAGATGTTTGGTTATGTTTTATGTGATATTTAGTTATTATGACTTGTCGTTTTTTAGTTATGACTAAAAGAAGTATGAAATTATGTAATTTTCTTTTGTTATGTCATTATTTTAGTTTTGATTCATGAGAGCTATTTGGTCATGTCTTGTGTGGTATTTAGTTATGACTTTTTTATTTTTTATTTTTTAAGTTATGACTAAGTATCAAGTTATGTCATTTTTCACTTTAGTTATGATTAGTTTTCTTCTGAAGTTATGACATTATTTTAGTTATGATTAGTGAGATATTTGGTTATGTTATGTTTTGTAGTTATGACTAAAAAACATTTAAAATTATGTTATTTTTTTATTTAGTTATAAGGTGCGTACATAGTCTTTCCCAAAAAAAAAAAAAAAAAATGAAATGAATAATTTTATATTATCAAAATGAAACAAAATATTACAATAATTAAATTAAATAGATAACATTTAATGAATAATTTTTATTTCAAAATAAAATAAAATATTACAAAAATTAATATCATTAAATAAAATAGATAAATATTACAAAAAATTATTTTTTGGGCTCATGGGCTGGTGGGCTAAATTTACACCCCTAGTTACTTCGCTATCAAGTTTCAATATGACTTTATGTCACCTATGGGACAGGATATCATTAATCACCTTAACAGATAACAGATGGAATTATATTATATATTCTTAAATTTCCAATATTTCACCCTCTCAACCTAGATTATAGTCTTCAAGAATGATTAATTTTTTCTGTACAACATTTATGATGTGGGAGTTTTCCTATCTCTGAGGGCATTGCCAGTTTTCATGTAACTTTGCAATGCATATCTAGCAATAAAAACACCCTCTACAGTTCACCTTTGAGATTGGCTTTGTTATTAGTGGACTATACCATTGAATATTGATCTGCTTGATGCAGTTCATGAGACACGCAAGGCTAACTAAAATTAAATAATAAACTTTGGAAACCGGAATGAGTTCAAGGGGAGAGCTATTGACACTATGTTAATCATACTAGAGTCTATGCTATGTCTATTTAGCTGAAGTATGAATCTGGTTAGTTTTTCATGTGGGGGGGAGGAATTTTTGTAAATCCTAGTTTTCTAGTCATGTGTGCTAGGGGTTGTCCATGGGTCATATTACGGGTCATGCCATTGGGTTTGTAATGTGTCTTTTTAGAATGTTTTGGATAGGCTTTACAAGTCCAAATTGTTAGCTTCTAAATTTGGAGTCATTGTCCTTGCAAGTTTGTAATGGTATGTAATTCTTCTTATTCAATGTAGAGCAGAAGTTTAGTTAATTTTCTCGAGCTTTGAAGCTTTTGGGGCTGTGTGATGCAAGTTGCAACCCTAACCCTGTGTGTGATGCCCAGACATAGACTCATCTCCACTTTATGACCCACAGTAAGATCTTATTACTCAGTCTTGTTTGGGCATTAAGTCCCATTTAATTAGCCCAATTATGATCGCCATCAATGAAAACCCTACCAGCCAAAATTGCAAAAGAAATTCCAACTTACTGCTCTTGGGGTACTGCGCACAGCATCAGAGCAGCTTTCAAAGTCCCAAAGTGATCTTCAAACATAGATTAATTTTGAGCTAAACCACACACTTCCGAAGAGCTCAGGCTTTACTAGTTAGTTCAAACCTCTTAAAGTCAATTACAAACGTCTGAACACATTAGGAATGTAATACCCAAAGCCAAAACAACTAGGCATTGCAATAGCAAATGATGCATAAATACTCTCCTCATAGTAGGAAAAATGAAGATAAAACAGAGAGAAGAAAACTAATACAAATCGTTCGGGCTGCTTATAAAAAGTTTAAGCCACTCATTTAGGGGAGTGTAGTATTAAAATCCTTTTATGGCAAGAATTCCTGCTGTATTTACATAACGACTTTTTATCACTACAAAGAAAATTATGTTCAATAGGTCTTACATGTGGGTGCACGGCCTACCCTAAGCGATAATATTATGTTTGTATGTATATATTTTAGCACACATGATCCAATGGTGAAAATCTGTATGTGCATGTGTTTTGTGTTAACAACTTCCTAGCACTTTGAACAAAAGATATCTACAGAGGTTTCTCAGGGCTAACCTCATTTTCTCTTGAGAATAGCTAATTGGTTATATGTACCTTTTATTGTGCTCTTTCATTGTAAGTTTTCTTTTGTGCATTCTCTCTCACATCTAACCTTAATTTCTTCCCGCATGTTCTTTTGCACAGCTTATATCTTTGTCTGAGAAAAAATGGTGGCAGTAAATCTGGTTGTCCATGCATCCAAAGGTGAGGGCGTTGAACTCGAGGGGAAAGAAAACAGTTCTTCGCCAACATCGATGTGAAAGCATTTTGTCAAAGAATCCTGTCAAATTGCCTGCTACTTTACGAAGATGAGAGTGTACATCCTCGCGTTACTAATTTTATGGGCGTAATTCCCAATAAATGGTTACAATTATTGTATTTCTTGCATCGTTCTATTTTCATTAATACCATAGGTTATCATCAACTTCTCTTTTCCTTTTTTGGCAATGGTTTCATCTTTGATTTAGCATATTAATTTATATAGCAATTTACATGTTTCAATCTCAGTTTTCTTACTATCTTGGTAACTGATAATCAATTGCTGTATTTTTATCTTATTGTCCTTTGACACTTGGAACAGATGAGAGAGAACTTGTTGGATCTTCATGTTGTTTCAGTTTTGGAGGTCTATCTGGCCTCACTTTCATTTGCAGGTAGGTGTCTGACCATCATTACAGACAACAGATTCTTTTTTCCTTTCTTTTCTTTTTGTTGTTTCTTGTGCATAGTAATGTTATGCCTTCGGATTTAACCACCTGTTCTTTGTTGAATGTGTTGCACGATGGGGAATTAACGGAGAAAAAGAGAAGGATTTGAGTTAGGGTGTGGTTCAAGCTTTTATGAGGATGATTTTTCAATCTGAATCTATCTTAGGCCCTGTTAATGGAGGGGATGGATAGTGAGAGAATTAAGGCCAAGTTTGGAAAGATAAGAAAAAGTTAAAAAGTTTAAAAGTTACTCAAAAAGTTAAAAAGTTAACACTATTCACCAAAAGTTAACAATTACAGCTGTAAAACTCCCAATCTTAATTTTTCCCTGCAAATTAATTTTTACAATTTTTTAATATACATTTTTTCATAAAAAGTCAAAAAGTTAACCTAAACATCTATATTTTTTCTTTCAATTTTTTAGTCCAAAAAGATAAAAAGTGTACTCATTTAGGATACTCTAAACTATCTCTTAAAATTATGTTGTTTTGATGATAGTTGGTGTAAAGATTGTTAAATTATTTTTATATAAAATGAATATAAAATAATAAAACAAATAAAAAAATACAAAAACATTAAATATTAATGTTAAAAAAAAAATGACCAACGTATAAAACATAAAAAAATAAAAAATTTCCAAAAAAAATAAAATAATAATTTTTATTTAACAAAAAAATATAAAAAATTCAATATTAATGTTAAAAAAAATAAAAATTACCCAACATGTAAAAAAAAAAAAAAAATTCGGCGGACTATGTTTTTAATACAATCTCTATCTCTTCCATTCCAATCTCTCTTTCAAGGCCTATCTTAATACCAAGGGATTAGGAGTTCCTTTCTCGTCTTTCAAAACAAACATAACATATAGTGGGTTTCACTTTACTATTAATTTCAATCCCCTCTCTATAACTTTAAATAAACGGGACCTTATTGTTAAAGGATGTTAGCTGCAAAAGTAGTATTACTTGTATTTGCTCAGTGTACCATATATAAGTTATGACATTTGTGTTGTTGATTAACACAAATGTCATAATCAAATCAAACACATAAGGTATAATTGAATTTTTTTTTATCATAATTAAAATAATAATTATAATAGGTCATAATTAATATTGTAATGAGTTATAATTAAGTCACAACTAATCTCACAAATGTTATATGTCATGACCCGAAATAGGGGCTAATCGGAAATCGCGATCGGCCAGCGCCTTATCTCGCACCCTAGGCCTACCACTAACTAGTTAGAGAACAAATAAATAAATCATCGCAAATACTAGGTGATTACATTTAACTAGAGCGTTGCTATATAAGTCATACAAGTGATAAAAGAAAGTCAAGTTACAACAATAACTTGGCCCTATGCCAACAAAAGAGATAAGACATAACTTATATAAAACTATAGCTCTAGAATCCATCCTAGGCCACGAGACACCACAAAAATAGGCCTTTGGTTATCCACTAAGCATTCTCCTTACCTGAAATGGGTTAGTAACACACCCGTGAGCTATAAAGCTTGTGAGAACATATTTACACAATTTACAAGTTTGCCACGGTTCAAACATAAATATTTCAAATTTCAAGCATAACTGTTCATGTTCAAAAGCCCAATGGTTGAAAAGACAAAATAAATACTCTCATATATATATATATATATATCAAAATATACATACATATGTCCATTTGACTGGATATGTTGCCAGTGAAGTAGGGAGCTACCTATACTAATATCAAGTGGTCATGATCATGCCAAGAGACGATGGCCGCGTCCAACAACCACCCTTAAAACGCCTCACCCGTTGGTATTTTTAATTTCCCCCAACGTCCGGGATGTTTCGTTCGAATGTACGTTATTGCATTTGCAAGAGTTTTATAACAATGTCTTAACCATGGCTTCATAAAAACAATATGTATATAAGCAATATGCGTGAGTCGGCTTATCCCGTTAGCTCACGTTTTCTAAAACATAACATGATTTTCAAAATGTATTCAAGGTACTTTTTCAATCATAGGCATACTTGCTAAAGTTCAAAATCGTATGTTTATTCAGTTATTCATAAATCAATGCAATCTCATGCTCCAAAATAATTCATCAATTAAAGTATGTCATTATATTGAAATACATGTAAAAAGCGTAAGCATAAATTCACCTAAATGTACATGAAGTTTGGTAAAATCAACCGGAACCGAGATCTAAACACAACGTATGAAAAACTACATTATAGTAGGTCTAGGAATTAATTCTAAGCAGGAAATAAATATTCAAACCATAATCCGAAAGTGTACAATTTAAAAGGGGTCCTTCTCTTATGGTCCAGAAATTCTTAGTTTGCAGCACTTTAGATCAGAGGCTAAAATCCTAATAAAAACACTTTAAAATATTCTGAAATTTTACAGGGTTATCAATCAAGATGTTATGAAACTTTTTCATGAAGGACTCGTCTCCCAAAAATACTTATGAACAGGGTAAAATGGCAGTAAAACAAAGCTGGTCCAGATCCATTGCAGTTTCTAAAAAATCATTTCCATAACAATCTAGCCGTTGGATCGAGTTGAAACAAATTGGGTTGGAAAGATAACACTCTAATTTAATTCTGGTCCAAAGTGGCCTAAATATTTTTCGACGAATTTTCAAAGTAGATTGTCTATTCAGGGAAAAAAGACTGTTCGTTGGGTAAAATCTTTGTTTTGAGCTTTAGCCTCATGGTTCATTGCAACATGATATCAATGGGAGGAAATAAAGTCTAAAAATCTGTATTTTAGGATTTAGATTCATGGTTCATTGTAACATGAAATCAAAGGAAAGAAATGAAGGCTTTAACTTATGGAAATAAAGTAGATATAGAGAGGAATTTATCTAGACTTGAAGCGTGAAGAACAAAGATGAAAGTGTTTGATTTTCTTTCTTAAATCTACAGATTTTCAGCAAGAAGATGAAGTTTCTGCACATATAGGATATATATAGGAAGGAAGGGGTAGGTAAGATCAATGGCTAGGATTGAATGGTGAAGTATGTGGTAAAAAGGGGAGTGAGGTGGATATATCTTTCACCTTACCAAGTAATTATAGCCATGGTGGCTGATTTTACCACCACAAATTGCACTACTCAGATAAAACGCAGTGCGCGGACATCTGAGCTGTCCAGAAATCGGTTCAAGAAAAATTCCTTTTAATCATTGTTGACTAATTTCGACATTCTGAGTTCGATGGTGTGATCCGTTTTACCTAAAGAAAAAAATATACATCTTTACGAGTTTCATTTTTGACACAATTGAAGAGGATTATCAATTATTGTTCTGTTATAGGTCCGCCCCGGATGGCGAAGTATAGATAATATTTATTAACATGACTTGATGAACTTATTAAATATGAGATGTGACCTCTGTTCATTGACGGTATCAAACAAAAGGCGAAAAGTTGGGTCGGGCCTTCACATTATAACTAGGTCAGATAGTACAAATCCCATTATAGAATTTCCATTAAAATATAATAAAATTATATTTACTCGTGAAATAGTTTGAAGTTGTTATCAAATATAAATTTACAAAATTATTAATTTAATTTTGTTTTTTTAAAAACACATATTTTTCATTTTTCGCAATATTTACAAATTCTAAATATATACAAATGGAATATTGCACATATAGGATTTGGTTATAACATAACTTCA
The DNA here is from genome assembly GCA_025200525.1 of Camellia lanceoleosa. Taxonomy (NCBI): domain Eukaryota; kingdom Viridiplantae; phylum Streptophyta; class Magnoliopsida; order Ericales; family Theaceae; genus Camellia; species Camellia lanceoleosa. Next base: position 45,196,924 of record CM045772.1, read on the forward strand.
ATATTTCTTTTTGGGTTTGGCTTTGTTCTAGTCCACCATCGGACTGGACCGTGCTGTTAGGCCTGTGGGGCTTACTACGGGTCTCGTTTTGAAAATTTGAACCGTTCAATGTGTAGAATTCTTTGAGTACTATATGCTTATAAAAAATCACGTTGATCGGATATCGATAGCTATGTGATCAAAACAATTTTGTATTAAAAAAATTGGACGGTGAAAAAATTAACGGTTAACAAAAAACTAATTTAATCACATAGCTATCGATATCCGATCAACGTGATTTTTTATAGGCATATAATACTCGAAGGTTCAGATTTTCAAAACGGGACTCATGGTGGGCCTCCATGAATCCAACAGTATAGTCCAGTCCGATGGTGGACTGGACCAAAGCCAGACCCTTTTTTTCTTTTACACGATCACAATAGTTGAAAGCATTTGCTGCTGGTTCACTCTACAATATATATCATAATGAGAAATTTTGTTATTAGTTCACTTACAGTTAGTTTGAGAAGTTACTTTTTTAGTAATTTTTTTAATTTTTGGCTAAAATATGAGACGAAAAAAATCAATAATTATATTGAGAAAATTAGTGAAAAGTTCAATTTAAAGAAGGCATGAGACATTAGATCCAAATTGAAATCTTATTTGGTGATAAGGATATATCGGAAAAGTCGTTGGCGCTAGAAAAGTCGCCAAAAAATTGGCTAGAAAATCGGCTACTGGTGGCAGTAGGTAGTGGTGATGAGGTAGAGAAATGTGTAATATTCAACAAATAGGGTGTTAAATGAGTAATATGTGTCGTTTCAACAGATAGGTAGTTTAATAAATTTCAATATATGGACAAATTTGGTGATTTTATGAGATAAGATGATTTTAAGATATAAAAAAGATAGGTTGATTTCAATATATGTAGCTATCTTTTTGGACAAATTGTATCTTTTGGCTAAATGAGATTAGAGTTTGGGTTTAATGACCTAAAAGATTAAGAAATAGACTTATGGCTCGAGTGTCTTAATATATTTTAAAAGAATTTTTTGATTTCTTATGAAAAAAAGTACAAAAAGTAAAACTTTAAAAAATTAAGAAATAAACTCATGCCTATTTTATAAAATAGTCATTTTTTCAAAAGTAGAACTTTGTTTCTCATTGACTTTTTTTTTTTTTAAATTTCTTTTTGAAGATATGAATTGATTTTTTTTTTTAATTTTTTGATTTTTTTAATGATTAAAAAAAAAAATGGTTAAAATTGTCTCTTCTCAAAAATGACTTGCTATTAAATTGCTTTTATGACTACTATATATGTAAATGCTTATTTTATAATTAATTATGGCAATATATCAAAAAGTGAAAAGTTAAAAAAATAATTACAAACTCATGAAAGTACAACTCTTATTTGCACCAATTTAATGCATAAATTACTTGTGCTTTCATGAGTTTGTAATTATTTTTTGAACTTTCCATATTTTTGAAATTCTACCATTAATTATGAGTGGTGCTATTAGCACCTCATGAATTACTTTGGATCCCCCATTTCTTTAGACTCTCACTTATAAATTTTGAAATTCTTAAAATTTCTTTTCCTCTCCAAATAATACCAAAATTACTCTTGTAAAAACATTCAACCCATTGAATGCACACCTTCCACACTCCCAAACCCCAAAAAAATTCTACTTCCAAAAAAATCCTAACAAAGCCCACGAAGAAGAGAAAGAAGAAGAAGAAGAGGCAATGTGATTACTGTCTTTGCTATCTCATCTACCATTGTCACAGTTGATATGCTATCCCCCCTCTCTCTCTGTCTCTCTCTTTATATATATATATATATACATAATTCCTTACTTTTCTCATAATAATTTCTTCTCTTGTAGAAAAAAATTATAATAATTGGTTTAGTTTTCTCAGTAAAACAGGTCCGAACTTATAAATAATGTTCGGTTACTTGTTTCCGAACAAATAATAAATATTCGGTTACCGGTTCTTGAACAAAAAAACAATGTTCAGCCTTGTGTTTCCGAATTTCAGTCATATGTTTGGGAGTTCAGTCCTGAAAAAAATGACGAACATATTTTATTATTTTTGTCATTTTTTACAAGAAACTTACCTTTACAAGGCCAATCTTCTAAGCTAAGAACAACATCAAAGATATGACCCTCCTCTGAGCTTTTATTATTGTATTCCTTATGTCTTATGGAGTTATGGTTGCCAAAAAAACTCACTCATTGTCATTGCTGGAGAAGTGTAGGTAATCAAATGGTTGCCACCATTATCGTCGGAATATTACCACCAAAGGCTTTTCAAGGTTTTGAGGGTAGGTAGGTTTTGAAGGTGAGATTTGGGAAAGATGAATGGGTGGTGATGGAGGTAGGTACTCTCATAAACCATAATTCATGATGTAGTAGGTGTGTAGGTTTAATTGCGAGATCGGGTGTCTCAAAATTAATGCCGTATTTTGTAGTAATTTTATTTGAGGTTGTTATTGTAATAAATAAATAAAAAAAAATGCTAAAAATTGAGAGATCCAAAATAATTTATGGAGTGTTAATGGCAGTACTCTTAATTATTTGTATTACCAAAAAATTATGGAATAATCACCAGCAGGTCTTGATTAGGGGATTTATTTTCTCACAAGCCCTAGGTAAATTTTTTTTTATTGATTTTCCCTTTGTTTGGATAATGAATTTTTTTAAAAGATTTTTTATGTGTTTCGTGCTTGTGAAATGAATATTTGGAATTGATAATCATACTGATAAATTTATTAAAATGATAAATAATTTTGATATATTGACTTTTGTTTGTAAATTTTAATTTATTTGTGTTAATTTATATTAAAATATGATAAGTAGTTGAATTGTATTTTTTTTTTATAAAAATTACAATAATAAAATTTTCACTAAAAAATAAATTAGGACCTTTTAATAAATAAGTCCAGTTCACGAACACTATGCATGCCGCCACGTCACTAGTACAAAATAGAAGGGTAAAAATATAATTTTATTTGAAACTTCCTGCATCTCTTCTTGTATGTTAATTGTCCAAAAATTCCACCGACAATAATTGGAAGCTGATAAAAAGGGGTATTATAGGGAAAAAAAGAAGAAGACAAAATAGAAGCCATAGGAGTTTCTATTTTCGCCCACCAATTAATTTATGTCCATACATTTAATGAAAGTTTTTTTTATTACCATTTTATCTGAAAATAAAATCACAATAATATTCTTATGTTCTACATCTCAAATCCTAATTATGCAACTATCAATCACAATACCATCACCCTCATTGCCAATGTTGCCTCTTCCATCCGCTATCCTCTCTCGTCGTCTCTTCTCCACACAATTGTGATCTATCTCTCTACTATGAATCACCCACTCTTGTGAAACCACTCCGCCACAAGTTCCCTCCACTGCAAGCAACCACCACCACGAACGCACATCCCCAATAACTCTCTTTTGTCACAAGCGTTCTTTTTATAACACAACCTTCCACTTTGACAAAGTTTTATCGCCTTCATCACTACAAAAATGAAAAAAAGCTGCTTGAGGGTTACAAGATAGAGAGATCGTGATCATGAAAAGAAAGAAAGAAAGAAAGAAAGAAAAAGACTACAGTGGTTGAGTGGTAACCGCAAAATGAGAGAAGGACAAGAGATTTGGAAGGCTATGGAGGTGGCAAGAAGAGTCGCTGGAGTAAAAGGGCTAATGAGGCAAAAGTGGCAAGAATGAGGTATGGGAATGATGGCAAGGACTGTGGTGGAGGCGACAACTGTGGGTGGTGGTTAGAGTTACGGTTAGGTTTCAAAAAGTTATTTTTTACATAAATAGACATGTACGGATAAAAATTTAATGTTACAAAATAAGTGCGTCTATGAAGATAAGATGTGTACAGAGAGTTTGTAGTGTGAAAATAGAAACCCCACCATATAAAATACAGTGAAAACACGTTTTAAAATGGCACAATTCTCTCATATTATAGTGGATACATATATAAAAAGTTCTTTGGATCGGAACTGATAAAATCCAAACAGACTGAATCCGCCATTGTCATATCCCACATCAAATCATCCGGGTTCAATAATTTTCAAATATGCAATCCGATAACTCAACCCGATCCAGTAACTTTCCCATTATTGTTTACATGAAAATACTTTGTTGTATAATTTCATGTCCATAATAATCATGCAGATTCATTTTGAGAGTGAAAACTTAACCAGACCCAGATTATCTGTGTATATAGGTCAATGCAAATATATATATGATACAGAATCATTGTCTGAAAACAAACATGATATTTAGCAATGGCAATAAAATGAAAAATAATGAGAATGCATTGTCAAACAATGAAATGGGTCCACAAGAAGCTGTAAAGTTCATCTTTTCATACCAACCAAAAGAAAATAACAGTATCAGGCCCACTTGCTATCCTTTTCATATTTTCGTATCTTATAAATTGATGTCTGGCAAAACTTTTTCTGAAAATAATTTGCAAAAACAACCTTCGCGTTGCTCATGGTAATCCAGTGTTTTGAACAAAATCAACAGGTAATTTTTCTTCTAGTCATAAACACATGTTTAATCAACCATCTCATAACAAGCCTTCGGTATCATATCATATCAAATCAATTAATATTCGAACCAACAAAGAATGAAAAAAAGGAATTCCCAGCCAAAAAATGAAATGAAAGAAAGAAATGTTCTTCGCTATACATGGCGATGCTTCATATTTATGACTGCGATAATGGTAGTGAGTCTAGTGACCTTCTGTCCGTTCTTGCAGTTGAAAAAACTGAAAGAGATCGGAGTCTGAACCCAAAATAACAGGTTACTGAATGAATTGGCTGGGTGGTATATATGCAAAGAGCAATTACTACTTCAGTAGATAATATAATAAAAGAACTGCTTCCTTTGTGTACTCCATAAGCACGTAGTTAATAGATAATAAGATTATATATCCAGCACCATACAGCTAAATGAGTATTGCAACTCAAACTTCATTCAATCTCAGCAGCTCATCTGATGGATAAAACAAAATAAAATTAAAATTTAGAAGGTCAATAGAAGTGTCAAAATCCAGCCACAATTTATTAAACTTGCAGAATTTTAATCTATTTAATGGAAAAAAAGGATGTAACTCCTGCTTACAACGGGGTGGGGAGAGGTTGTGAAGACGGTGATTGCTGTGACTCAAAGCCGTGCCACAGCAATGGGTGAATAGAATTTGCCATCTCTCCTAATTTATTTATGCAGGAAAAACACTTCTGAGGATGGCTGATAAGAAACAGTTATTGTGCAAGTAGTGCCTGTGATACTCTACATATAAGTAATACAAGTTTCAGGGTACACCCTATGTTACCTACAACGCAGATTGTTCTGGTACAAGGAATAGAAATAGGAATATGATACACTACATGCTCTAAAATGTGATACAATAGGGGTAAAGTTCTTAATTTGATATCCAATATACTACTGTGTATTTTTCTTCAAATTAATCATTCATCAACACAAATGTTTAAGCATTATGACCCATTGTTTTACATTTTGTCAATCTAAAACTTCACTTCATCTAGATTTTAGTTCATTATATCATACTTTTTCCCTATTAAGAACTTTTAATGAAAAAGATAGAAAAAAAATTTAGAATCTCTTTGGATTGCTAAATTTACCATTTTGAGATGAAAGTGTACTATGTTTCGGAATATACATTCCAAAACATAAATCGCTAGGGTGTTAGCATTTTCAGGTAAACAGGGAGGTCAAAACGGACCCTAAATATCCATCCTCAAACCTCAACTAAATCCTACCTTCCAGGGTTTCCAGATGTCTGCCTGGATGCATTACACAAGCATTAGGTGAGCATTCCGTAGTGTGTATCAGTGCATGTGTATAAAGATTCAAGTAGTCCCGTAATTTTGAAGTCACAAAGTGAGATTGAAACACAGAAAATGAGGGCCACAAATGAAATTTGCTATACAATACCTGCTGATGATTTATCATATGTCATCTTGAACATTCCTTCAGACTCTATTTGAAGAGACCTCAGATATCCCATGGGGGTCACTATGAATCTGAGCCAAAGGATTCACAATAAACCCACCAGCACTTTGAAGCCGAAATCTTCTGTTCTCCAGATTAAATGTTTCAGCATTGCCATTGTTATTGCCTATGTTACGGATGGCAGCCAATGGTGGTGTGCCTCCAGAAGAAGAGAACCGAGAGGTTGAATGCCGGGGTTCAGTTCTCCTCCAGAACTTCGGACTCAAAAAATCTGCACCAGGTAATTTACAACATGTGGTTCCTTCAGAATCAATATTTGACATCCTGCCAGTTGTCACAGCCAAATCATATGAGATCTCATCCAGTGCTAGCTCTAACCCGTGCACCCGTGTCTCCAGAGAACGCATTCCATTTTGTGAGCTCCCAATGAATGTCTGAATTAAGAAGAGGAGTAAAATGTGTGAACAAGGTTTCATAGCAGTCAAAAGGCACAACAAATCAGCAGAAGACCACAAAGTACCAAGAATGCCATGTAACATGGAACAGATGTATTTGGTTATTCAGCTTCAGGAATAAAAGAATATGCATACGTTGCAGGCGAAAAGGGAAAAATTCAAAACCATGAAATCTTATAAAATATGCAAGATGCTTGCTTAAAAAGAAATTCACAGTCACGAGTTCCAACATAGTTTCTCCGATATATCACACTGAGAGTATGTTAAGAGAACATGGATTCTAAAGCTATAAAAGGATGGATTGCGGTTTCATTCACATTATGCTGTGGGACATAAGAATAATTCAGGTTTTGGTGATGGTAATCATAATGAATATTAGATGATGCCATGCCATCCATTGTTTGGTACGCTCAAAGCTTCAACCATAAGGAAGCTAATATCAACAAATCTATCATAGTCAAATTGGAAAGAGATTGCCCAACATCTTTATTGCTTTCAGTTTGCAAAAATAAAATTTTGTACGCAACGTGATCAAAATCAAACTAAAATTTACGTTTCAGCTGTCAAAAAACATTTGAGTGTATCTCATTCCATGCTCAAAAAGCAGTGTGTATCAACTTATATCTGCAAGTGCATGTAACCTTAATTCTGACTTCTAAATGTTAGATCAAAGTTAAAATCAAAATTTAGATCTTCTAATAATTAGCAAAAGTTATGTAGTACAGATAGAAAAGAGGATATCCAAAGCCAAAGGAACAATCTCTCAACATTGAATATCACAAGAAAAGAACAGAGATAAAACACAACTTATTGGCACCGAAAATCATGTTAAATTCATGACTTGCGTAGTAATTTCCAGCAAAATCTTGTTATTATCAGGAGATAATTCATGATTGTATACCTTGAAGGTATATGAAGTAATTATGAGGATAACAAGGACGACAACACATTTTTTTCAGTGACAATAAGTTGAGGGAACCTTGGCTGATGTAAATTCTCAATCCAGTAAACTAATGTTTATATCAAAGTAAAACCATACATATGAAAAGCAATTCACTTAGCATAGATAGAAAAATTATTTCTGAAATATGTTCATATCATAAGATGGCAAAAATCAATTACTTCAACGAGGAAGGGAAATGGTAAAATGTAAGAGAATTACCTGGAGGAGATCTAATAAACTGGATTGCTGATTTTCAATATGAACGAGCTGCTTCCGGATCAAAGATAGATCCTCACTCTCTTTCTGGTTCTTATGGATATCCTCAGTAATGTTACCAACTGCAATGGCAGATTCTGAGCTGTCATCATGACACGGAACTACACGAGATCCAGCTTTGACACCACCAAATTTGAGCATTTTGTGATCATCATTCTTATGGAAGAGAGCCCGTCTTATTTCCGGCTTAAAAAATCTACTTTTCAGTTTCTCACCTTTCTCATCTCTACTCCTAGGATCATCCTCACAAACCACTGTAGCGGAGGGAGTACGAGGGGTAGAAATTTCTATTTTCCAATCAGTGGGCTTTTTACGGTCCAGCTTTCGAAACATAGCTGGACCTGATTTCTTCTCACCACTATCTAGAGGACTTCTTTTCTGCAAAGTAGTTGCAAGTGATCCATCAGGTAAAGCAGACCTGTTTCCTAGGATGCTTTTCTTCCTCATTTGAGGAGCTCCAGAAGTAACAGTGCAGGATGTTTTGGACCCAGGTGGATATCGTCCATCACTAGCATCCTCTGTCAAAATTTTTAGAAACAAGATAAAATTTAGCTGTAAACAATACCTAGAAATGTTAAAAATGGGGGCCAATCTATTCATGAAAAGAAAAATAAGAGCGTCAATTATACAAAAAAGGAATGCAAAGAAAATAAGAGGATTGGCACTTCATTTGTCATGGAATTCAAGAAAACCAAGAAGATTGTGAAAACCCAGAAGTCTAAACTAATTACAAGTTTAAACATATCAAATTGAAATTACATACGGAATCACTGATCACAAGATGTGAAAATTCATTATATTTGGTTGTGAAAATTCATATATCATAATGTTATATTTTCCAAGAACAAAATATGAATTTGAACAACCAGATCGGACCATCAATATTAAAGAAAATCCAATATATAAATGTTCGCAAGAGGAAATCTTGTACCTTTGGAAGAAGATTGTGGTTCAAGAGGCGGCGAAACCTCATCTGAAACATTGGGAATTTCTTTCCAAGCCTCCACCAATTGAATCATGGTCTCCCTCGCCATTTTCACCTACACAAACAACATCAAGCAAAACACACTCAATTTCAATCCACAATTACAAATAACCAAATCCACAATCTAAAAACTTAAAAATCGATTCAAACCTTATCAAATTTTCTAGCCTCAAAAGTCTTCAAACACGACACCTTAAACTCCATCAACAAATCTCTCTCCACCAATGCCAACTTCAGCAGCGCCTCCGCCGCAGCCTTCCTCGCCGCCCAATCTTCAGAACCTATAAACTCAACCAAACACGGCACTAAATTCTTCACAATTTGGTGACTCGAAGCAGCTCCAGATCCGATCACACTTCCGATCAGTGTCAACAGCGCAGGCTTGGCCTTAAAGCTATCACACTTCAACAACCTCTCGAGTTTCGGCAACAATTTCCTCAAATACATAGCATCCGGATCTGAAGCAGCATCGATCGCCGACGCGAGGCACAACGCGGCTCCGATCTGAGAATTCTGATCTTGTTCGGTGACCAGAGATTCAACGAAGGGCTTGACGATGGAAGTGAACGGAGGTTTGGTGAGGTGAGAGGAGATAGAGGCGGTGGCGGTGATGCAGGCGGAGCGGACGGAGGAGTCGGGGTCGCGGAGGCGGCGGAGGACGGCGGAGAGGAGTTTGGAGAGGTGAGGAGATAGAGAGTCGCCGTGAGATTGGGAGAGGAGGGAGATGAGGCGGAGGCATTGTTTACGGACGGGGGACTTGTCGGAGGAGTCGGTGGCGGAGATGGAGGAGATGAACGGAGGAATGGAGTCGTGAGTTAGGGTTTTGGCTATGGATTCGAGCTCTGTTGCGGCGGCGGAGTGGGTGTCGCGGTCGGAGAGCTTGTGAAGGCATGTTAGGACTCGGTGTTTCAGCTCTCGAGTCGAGGCTGCTTGGGACTTTGCTAGAGCCATTGTGGTGGTGATGGTGGTGGTTTTAGGGTTGAGGTCGTTGTGGTGGTGGTTGTGGTGTTTCCGGCGACATTGCCAGGGAAGAGAAGGAAATGTCGGTGGCGTTAAGCCAGTTTATGGGCTCAGCTTTTTAATAAGCACTTTCTGTTAGTCCTTCCTTCTTCTCTCTTTTTATAAAGAGGAAGCATGAGGGACTGTAAAAGGAAGTTGCTTTTCACTTGTTTACTGATGTATAATACGACGTCGTCTCTTTAACGAAAGAAAGAGTCCACCAGATCACCACATTGCATCCTGAGCATAGCTGGATATTTTTAATTTATTTCTTCAAAACAAACATTTATTTGGTAAATCCGGAAGATATGTGATTGGATATACCTCAACAACAATGCTTCCGACCCAGTGCACCCCACTAACGTATCAGCCTCTTATTGGCTAAAAATAAAAAAATAATAAAAAAAAAAAATTAATTTTTTTGGACCAATCACAGCCGACCCCTAGCACCCCCACTGGGGGTCCGAAGCATTATTCTATAGCTCAAAGTTCATTATGTAGTTTATAGGGGGATTTGGGGATAGCCCCCTCACTATCTAATTTGTCTTTTAAAAGGACAAGAATTATATATGTACTTTCAAAACCCCCTGATATTTTAAAACTTGTTTCTTTTACCATATTACCCTCATACAATTTTACTCTGTATGAAAGTAAAATTTTACTCTGTATGAAAGTAAAATTTTACTCCGTATGAAAGTAAAATTTTACACTCTGAAACTTAAAGTAAAATTTTATTCTGTATAAGAGTAAAATTTTACTCTGTATAAGAGTAAAATTTTGCACTCTGAAACTAAAAGTAAAATTTTACTCTGAAAAACAAGTAAACTGTGAGACTCTGAAGCTAAAAGTAAAATTTTACTCTGTATAAAAGTAAAATTTTACTCTGGTTCTGTCAAATGAAAAAAGCGAGAATAGAGCAGAGTAAAATTTTACTCTGGTTCTATCAAATGAAAATTGATGTTTACTCTGAAAAATCGATGGAATTTTGAGCTTTGAGCTTTGAATCAGGCCTATAATCCTTGAATCAATCGATGTTTACTCTGAAAAACATTGAATCAGGCCTATAATCCTTGAATCAGGCCTATAATCTTGAGATTTTTCATACACACAGATTTTTCAGATTTTACTTTAAATCTTTGAGCTTTTGAGTTCGAATCAAATGATCGTCAAGACCGATCTATGCTATGATCTATGGTGGCGGTGATAAAATCAGCAACGACGATATCTTTGGTCCGTGGATATATAAATTTTAATAAATCTCTTACTGTATCTATGGATACCACCACTGTTACATTTTTAAACCCCTCCGTGAATATACTCATTGAAATTCCATGGATATATCACAAAGCTTCAAAACCTTTGGTTCAATCTTGGAGACGACAGCGACAAATTACTCAGATCTAGAGAGAGAAAGTAGATCTAGAGAGAGAAAATAGAGAGAAATTGGTGTGGACTTCGATCAGTCTTCCTTGGAGTTCCAACGCAAGATCTTGGACAAATTAATCTTGTTCAAAACTCAAATATATATATATATACACACAACTATATATATACATATATTCAAAACTCAAATCATCATCTTTTCCATTGTTCGCCAATTATAGCTTCACCTTCAGTACAAGACCATCTATGGCGGCTACGAGAGAGAAGGCCGAGATGGGTATAATAGTAATATAAAATATTTAAATAATAAATTTGTCCTTTATGCAAGACTTTATAATTATGAGGGGGTTTAGAAAGTATAATTTTTTTCTTAGTCCTTTTAACAATGAAAGGAAGATAAAGGGGGTTTATAGCCAAAATTCCCTAGTTTATAAGATGAAAAATGGTTGGCCCACTGAAACAGAGGAAGTTCAATTCTGCCGAATGGTGTGATTGGACGGCCGGTCGGACAATTTTTCGATAACTTTTCAAATAACAGGAGTCACCCTTGTCAGCCTGCGTTTGCTAGGATGATTTGCAAGACTACTTCTTAAATGACTGATGTATCTACAGACTTGCACAAATTCAATCAATTCCGATGAGCCCAAATTCAACTAATATAGCATTATTGTTATATGAATTTTAAAATTTTATTACATTTCCTGTCTCAAGTCTTTCAATGGGTACTCTAGGATTATTAAATGGGTTTGGAATGTTATTCATCTCAACTTAAGAGAGCGTTTAAATTTGGTAGGTTTATTTTGATTTTAGGACTCATTAAATAGAATAGTTATACAAAAAATCAATATGACCAAACATCAGTAGCTATATATTTGAATTAAATTTGTATTACAAAATTAGATGATTATTTTTGAAATTATATTTATCGTCTATTTTTTAAAAATAAATATGATTCAAATATATAACTATCAATATACAATCATCTTGATTTTTTGTATGAATATTACTTAACAAATCCTAAAAGCTGAACAGTTTGAATGATCAAAATTGTTACAAAATGGACCTACCAAGCCCAAACGCTCTCTCAAGTTGAAATGACGATTTCAAAGAAACCAAACCCTTAAAAAGATTATAAGAAAACTATGTGAAATTATTTATATAATATTCTTAGTTAATAAGAAATTGTAACACATTAAATAAGTAATTATTTATCTTTACTTAATAAAGATGAATTAGTATATTTTACCTTCAAAAAATTTTATTATACAGACAATATTATATAGTGTTTCATACTATTATAAGTAATAATGTAAATTATAAATAGAAATGTAACTATTGTACCACATCACTATAATTACAGTTAGACAATAAAAACTGTCGGCATAGCATGCTGACTGTCGGCATAAGCATGCTGAATACATTTTATTTTTTATTTTTATTTGAATACTATTACTAATAACCTCCAGATAAATATGAAAACTGTTTTTTTTTTTTTGTTATTTATTTATTTTTTATGTTTTTTTATTTGTTATTTATTTATTTATTATTTATTTTTATGTTATTTATTATTTTTTTTAATTTTTTTATGGGATGAAAAGTGTGTTTGAAACTATTAAAATTTTTAAATGAGATAATAGTTTCCAACTGTAAACACAAGGCTCGGATTTTATGCTGCTAAATGCAGCATTAGTATCATACCCTGTCCAAAAACTAGAGCTAATTAAAAATGATAAGATTTGAACCCACATTATTACAAAATAAAGAAAGAATTAAAAAAAAAAGAAAAAGAAAAAAAAAGAGAGATTATTGTAATTAAGGCTGCAAACGAACTGAGTTTTCATGAACAGCTCGAGGTCAGCTTGTTTAAAACTCGTTTATTAAATGAACGAGTTTGAACTTGATATTTAGGCTCGTTTATTAATCGAGCCGAGCTTGAGTAGCTCTAAGCTTGGCTCGATAAGGCTCGTGAATATAAAAATAAATAAATAAATGTTTATTTTTAATAAAATATTAAATAAATTTTCAATAATCTATTTTATTTTTTATCTATGTTTAGTATTTGTATAAATTTACATATTTGATTGATGAAATTTAATATTAATATAAGTATTATTTTAAATTTTACTTATAATTTTTTGTTTTTTTTTTAATCTTAATAAGTAAATTAATTTTAATTTTTTTTTTTTTTTTTTCAAGTTGGAGCTCGAACTCGAACTCGAACTCGGCTCGTTTATGTAATTGAATGAGCTTGAGTTCAATAAATATTTGACGAGCCGAGCTCGAACTTGATTTTAAAGTTCGACTAGAGCTCGGTCTGAACTTAAGTTCGACTAATTTTTAATAAACAAACTTAAATATTTAAAAATTTAACTCGATTCTACTCAACTCGTTCGCAACGCCAATTGTAATGGAAATTGGAGTGGTTCAAAGTAACGTGAATTGGGATTTGAAAGGGTCAAAAAGGCTGGTAATTTGAGAGCCAGAGTGGTCCCAAAAGTGAGGATTGGCAAGGTTATTAAAGAAATATTAATTATAATATGGAACATTCTATTAGCACACTACAAGAAATATCCGATTATACCATTTGTTTTGTTTGGATACAAATTTTTAAGTGAAAGACAAATATTCAGACATAAATTAACAAACAAATATAAATTGTTGAAATATATATTATGTTCAACGGTTTATTTTCGAACAATTATTTTTTAGTCAAGAATTTATATTCAAACGTTTGACTTTTGTTCAAAAATTTATATCTAAACAATATAATGGTATGTGGTGAGATTTTTTGTGATGTATAAATTGAGACCTCGTTTGAAAAGTTGGATTTATAGTCAAAAAGTCACTATAAATTGACATATTATTCTTTTTACTTTTTACACGTTATTTATAAAAAGTCAAAAATTTAACTATAATAGTCAATTTTCAAACGGGTCTAAATTATCCTTCCGATATATATAAAGGAAGGGATTTTCAATTTACGTAAACAATTTTCTTTGAATAAATTTACTTATTTGGATATCAATTTCCAAATAAAATTACATAATATCAACTTTCAAATAAAATTATATTATATCCAAATAAAAGTTGTTATAAACGAATTTCTTTTTTTATGCCTAGTTATAAGGAGAAAAAAAATGATATTTAAATATAATTTTTATATAGAAATTAAAAAAAATGATGTGACGATAACACTTTTATAATTATAAATTATAAATTATAGACATTTTAATTTTTGATAAATAAATATAAATGCTGACTGTCGGCATAAGCATGCTGAATACATTTTATTTTTTATTTTTATTTGAATACTATTACTAATAACCTCCAGATAAATATGAAAACTGTTTTTTTTTTTTTTTGTTATTTATTTATTTTTTATATTTTTTTATTTGTTATTTATTTATTTATTATTTATTTTTATGTTATTTATTATTTTTTAAAATTTTTTTATGGGATGAAAAGTGTGTTTAAAACTATTAAAATTTTTAAATGAGATAATAGTTTCCAACTGTAAATACAAGGCTCGGATTTTATGCTGCTAAATGCAGCATTAGTATCATACCATGTCCAAAAACTAGAGCTAATTAAAAATGATAAGATTTGAACCCACATTATTACAAAATAAAGAAAGAATTAAAAAAAAAAAAGAAAAAAAAAGAGGAGAGAGTATTGTAATTAAGGCTGCAAACGAACTGAGTTTTTCATGAACAACTCGAGGTCAACTTGTTTAAAACTCGTTTATTAATTGAACGAGTTTGAACTTAATTTTTAGGCTCGTTTATTAATCGAGCCGAGCTTGAGTAGCTCTAAGCTTAGCTCGATAAGGCTCATGAATATAAAAATAAATAAATATTTATTTATTTTTAATAAAATATTAAATAAATTTTCAATAATCTATTTTATTTTTTATCTATGTTTAGTACTTGTGTAAATTTACATATTTGATTGATGAAATTTAATATTAATATAAGTATTATTTTAAATTTTACTTATAATTTTTAGTTTTTTTTTAATCTTAATAAGTAAATTAATTTAATTTAATTTAATTTAATTTAATTTATTTTTTTTTTATTTTTTTTTTTTAAAAAGTTGGAGCTCGAACTTGAACTCGGCTCGTTTATGTAATCGAATGAGCTTGAGTTCAACAAATATTTGACGAGCCGAACTCGAACTTGATTTTAAAGTTCGACTAGAGCTCGGTTCGAACTTGAGTTCGACTAATTCTTAATAAACAAACTTAAATATTTAAAAATTTAACTCGATTCTGCTCAACTCGTTCGCAACGCCAATTGTAATGGAAATTGGAGTGGTTCAAAGTAACGTGAATTGGGATTTGAAAGGGTCAAAAAGGCTGGTAATTTGAGAGCCAGAGTGGTCCCAAAAGTGAGGATTGGCAAGGTTATTAAAGAAATATTAATTATAATATGGAACATTCTATTAGCACACTACAAGAAATATCCGATTATACCATTTGTTTTGTTTGGATACAAATTTTTAAGTGAAAGACAAATATTCAAACATAAATTAATAAACAAATATAAATTGTTGAAATATATATTATGTTCAACTGTTTATTTTCGAACAATTATTTTTTAGTCAAGAATTTATATTCAAACGTTTGACTTTTGTTCAAAAATTTATATCTAAACAATATAATGGTATGTGGTGAGATTTTTTGTGATGTATAAATTGAGACCTCGTTTGAAAAGTTGGATTTATAGTCAAAAAGTCACTATAAATTGACATATTATTCTTTTTACTTTTTACACGTTATTTATAAAAAGTCAAAAATTTAATTATAATAATCAATTTTCAAACGGGTCTAAATTTTCCTTCCGATATATATAAAGGAAGGGATTTTCAATTTCCGTAAACAATTTTCTTTGAATAAATTTACTTATTTGGATATCAATTTCCAAATAAAATTACATAATATCAACTTTCAAATAAAATTATATTATATCCAAACAAAAGTTGTTATAAACGAATTTCTTTTTTTATGCCTAGTTATAAGGAGATAAAAATGATATTTAAATATAATTTTTATATAGAAATTAAAAAAAAAATAATGTGACGATAACACTTTTATAATTATAAATTATAAATTATAGACATTTTAATTTTTGATAAATAAATATAAATGCGAGCCATTATTCTGTATAATTTTATATATATAATTTTTATTTATACATCATTATCTATGTAAAAATCTAATAAAAAATATATTTATATATAAAGTTAAAAGTGAGTAATTTGCTCCAACTTTCAAGTAATCCAGTGAGTGAGAGTGGTGGGGGAGTAGGATGCAAGTAAACATATGGTCATATAATCAAGTTGCTTTTAACTACTTTAACTCTAATTATTGCTTGCTCATTATTAAAGTTTGTGTTTGTTGAGCTTCCAATCTTCTATACCTTTCTCATTTTTATTTTTTATCTTTTATTTTTTTAATTTGGCAACATGTCAACAAAATGGGTCATGCGACAGTGGAAGGAACAAGACTAGGGATAAAGTATTAGTACTGTGTTTGATTTTTTATTGCAGTTTTTTATGCATGTAAAAATTAATTATAAAATAAGATACAATTTTTTCATATGAGTGTGAAATTCATAAAAGGAGAGACTTATTTGTCGTGAGAGAGCTGTGTGAATCAATTTTCTGTTTTCGTAAATTTTTTCTCTCCATTGAAGCAAAAGTAACTTGATTGTTGTACTCATCAATGACTTCATCAAACTAAAACATGGTTTTGGAGCCCAAGTTTAACGGCATGTTTGGTATTACAGTTTGATACCTAGGTTTGAAGTGAAATCTGGCCTACCCTTTTGCTTCTCTAGAGTTGTAATCCATGACAATATAAGATAAATAATGCTATATACTTATCACCTTTTAATAAGTAATATTATAATGATGTGTTTGTATGTCATATTTGGGTTAACAAGAGATGTGTTATTATTGTATTGGTAATATATATGGTTGGTGAAATTCATTCAATTAATATAATAAATCTCGGGCAGAGCTCATGAGTGTGGCTTTAAAGAGTTGATAGCACCTAGTGGGAGTTGGATTTTAGATCTGGAGAGAGCATATTCCCAAGTCCCAAGCTGCATCCATTAGGTTCAATTATATGGTTATCATTTTGGTTATGACTTAAAGAGTTTTTTAATTATACCTTAGATGATGTTTGGTTATGACCCGTTGTATTTGTGGTGTTGTTGATGACTTAATTATGATTATTGTAATTGTCATTTTGGTTATATCTAAGTAGTGTTCGGTTATAATCTATTATAAGTCATTTAGTAATAATTGAAAGTAATTTAATTAATATCTTATGGTATGAACACTATCAAATGTTATAATTTGAATATGATACACCCTTTTGGGAGGTGTATTGTAGGATCCTGAATAAGAAATATAACGTTAACACTATTTTTGAGATGATACACAAATGTTATACAGGCTTTGTTTGGGAAGTGGGTTAATTTTTATGACTTTTTGACTTTTTTTAACTATTTTATCCTGGGGCTAAAAAACTTGATTTGAGAAGGGCTTTTAACTTTTTTGATTTTTTGTGAAAGAAAGAATATAATGATTATGAATTGGATGTGATATTTTATCTTATTAGACTAAAAAGCCTACTTTATTTATCGTGGTTAATAACTTGGATTTAGGGTATTTGGAAGTGAACTTTTTTTTTTTTTTTGCTGCAAATGAAAGCAATACTTGAAATTAGCACTGAATTGGACTTGGCATATTCTTCTGAATAGTTCAATGTCTAAAATCATCACATCTAACAGTTCGTGAAACTATATTCTAAGTAAAATGAATTAAGTCAAAAGGGGAAAAAAAAAAAATACAATTGATTAACTTTTATTTTTGTTTGTTAATCATCCAGAAATTTATGTATAAAAATAATTGAGCTTGTTCGTACTTACAAGAAAACAGTCATGGCGAGACTCACATTTTCTTGTTAGAAAGGAAAACAACTTTTTATTTCTTATTTTTTATTTTTACGTCATTTGAATGCAACCTTTAAGTAGATTTTTATATTTCAGCTTCAAAAGAAATTGTCTTACAATATTAAGTTGTCAAGAATATTGTGCGGGCCTATTCAAAAAAATATATTTCTTAAAAAAAAAATAAATTAAAAGAAAAGAAAAAAAAAAAACAAATGATGATTTATCTATCCGTTCAATTCACAAGAAAGTCTATGTACAAAAATAATTTTAAATTTCCAATTATGAAAAACATTACTTCTAGAAAATAGTTATGATAAGACTCAAAATTTTCTACGAATAACTAAACATATACCTTAAAAATAAAGAGGACTATTATTTATTTTTTTCACCATTTTATATCACAACCTATATTGAAAATTATTATTTGCTTTCATCAATGATTTAATACTTACCTTCAGACAAGAAAATCAATTATTTGTATCTAAATAGACAACAATACAAAATGATAATAAAAAAAAAAAGATAAATTATACTTATCTCCTTTAAAATTTGAAAAAAATTACAAATAATCTCACATTTTTGACATAATAATTCTAACCTCCATTTGAGTAAGGCTAAATGACCAACTAATGCATATAATAAGAACACAATGAAAAAATCTAGTAGAAAAAAGATGACAATATTATTATTTTTTTATTCATACGATTACAAATTATTGATTAAGAATGTGTTAACTTTTATATGAATTAAAAATTCAAAGGAGTGTAAAACTCATTATATACTTTTTTTTTTAAATCTCCATAGATGTGAGTGTAATTTACACTAAAAAAAATCGATAATATATAATATGTCTCTAAAAAATATTAATTTAATTTATTCTATCCTTTCCCGTAAATTGAAGGCAAGAGGATACAAATAAAAATGGATCAACACGGCACGCAATCCATGCAAGCATACTTATGCAATCCAACAAATAAAGATTCTGATTATGCCATGGATTCTCTCATAATCCAAGAAGCAAATGTGATTGTGATACTCATGATTATTACTCAATTCCGTCCAAATTTTAAACCTACTCAAACATTGTTTGCTCAACCTCCCTACCTACCCAACTACTTCAATTATAGTGTTTCTATTTTTTTTTTTTTTTTCTTTTTTTGAGAGATTAGCGGCTCATTTGATGTAAAGATGTCATTACTTTAGTTTGATCAATGTCAATTTCAAGAACAAGAAGTAGAAGGCAAAAGGGATCAAAATCATGACATAATGAGGTTTTTACTATTGCTAAACATTTGGATTTGAAAGTAATCACCATGATTAATTACATCCACGAGTTTGAATTAGTTGGTCTAGTTTTACTTAGAGGTCATGGATCAAAATCATTGTTGTTGAAGCTGGGTTTATGGGTCTATCTTACTAACTTTCTTTCATAATTGATTATTCAATCTAATGAATAAATAATAGTACTTTTGGAGAGATTACCGGCTCATTTAATTGATATACAGATTTCATTACTTTAGTTGATCAATTTCGATGTTCAAGAAGAAGAAGAAGAAGAAGCAGAAAAAGGGACGAAAAGCATGAGATATGGATGTTTTACTATTGCTAATTACCTTTCCATTTGAAAGTAGGCAAAATCCTTGAACCAAGACAAGAAATATATTGTTTTATTAGGGATCATTCTTTATTTGTTCATTTCTTTAAATTCTTTCTTGTATTGCTTTTGCTATATAGTTGTTATTTGAGTTGAATTTGCAGTACTGTCTTATTAGACTTTCTTACATAATTGATTATCTAGTCTGGTTAATAAATAATTGATAAATTATACTATTTACCTTTATAGTTTTAACTCAAGTTTTACTTTTGTCTTTATTATTTCAATTTGAACAACTAAGTCTTACATTTTAACTCCATTTTTAATTTAGGTCATTCCGTCAAGACTATTATTAGGTTTTTATTTTTTATTTTTTATTTTACATCTTAGGAGATTAATATTTTCCGATTTTGTATGTTGTAATGCAATTGTAAAGATGGGTAAATTAATCATTTTGCATTTAATAAAAATAGTATTAGTGGTAGCACCCACTTTGTTACTGTAGATCTCTCAATTATTAAAATTGATCCCTACTGTCTTTTTTTCTTTGAATCTCTACCATAATCTCAAAAATACCATTTTTTAGGACCTCTACCCCAGCCAAAAACTTTCCTTGGCAGCCCCTCTACCTTCCACGACCTTTCCTCCGATAATTCCTCTCTCACACCACATTTACTTCAAGTTATCATTGCCACCACCACCTTTGGCGACCCTCCTTACGCTGTGTTTGGTTGGAAGATTTGAGGAGAGATTTGGAAAGGGAAAGGGAAAAAGTAGGTGAAATATGAATAAAATATACTTTCATTTTACCTAATTTCACACACTTTTTCCCCTTTCCTTTCCAAATCCCTCTCTAAATCCTCCAACCAAACACAACATTAGTTCTCTCCCACCCTCCCCAGCTATTCCTAGCAACCCTCAGATCCACCTCAACCACCCTTAGTCCTACTTTCACCTCCAGTTGTACAACTACAAAAAAATACACCTTCAGCTATTAAAAAATTAGTCACCACAACCCTCGTTCTACCCTCACAAAGCCTTTCACATGAACCCCTCTATCTCACAAAGCACCCTACCATGCGACCCCCATGTTTGATTAAGATTGATACACGAGTGACAACGAGATCAACAATAAACAATGGTGTGTGAGAGCGAAAGAGGAAGGGAAAGAAAAGGAGGTTTCCAATAAATAGAATATGGCAATGGTAGCAGATAGGGATTGAGAAGGAGCAAGCAATGGTGGAGAGGGTTGCCAAAGTTGGGGTAGGCAAGGAGGGTGCCAGTTGAAGTTGGTGGGAGTGAGGGTGAGGGTAGAGTTTGAGGTAAGGGTAGGAGTAGATAAAGATGGGGATAAATGGGAATTTCATGTTAGTATAAAATTATAATGGAACAAAAATAAAAAAAGGTAGGGATCGAAGAAAGGTAAATACTATTAACAACACTCAAAAAATAAAATAAAATAAAAATCTACCAAAGTTACTAAATGCTAAAAGATCGTTAGAAAAAACCAGAACTAAAAATATATCAAATAAGTGACTCTTTTGTAATTTTATTTTTAACAAATAAATTAATTTTTTAAGTAACTTTCAAAGATTATTTTAGTTGATCAATGATAACGATGGAAGAAGTAGGAGAAAAAAGGGATGAAAAGCGTGAGATAGTGAGATTTTACTTTTTGCTAAAACCTTTCGATTTGAAAAGAGTAGTGTTAGAAATTTTAAAAATTTTACCAAAATTTTTACTAAATATTTTACGTAGGTGTGAGACACATACCATGTAGATTCTATGTGGGTTCCATACCCATGTAAAACATTTAATAAAAATTTTGATAGAATTTTTGAGATCTCTAATATTTTTGATTTGAAAATGGTGGTGATTAATTACATCAATGAGTTAAAAATCCTGGGGCCCTTTGTGGTTGTTAATGAGTTGCAATTGTCAGTTGAATCCACTTACATCCAAGTGAGACATTTAGTAAAAATTTTAATAAAATTTTTGAGGTCTCTAATATTTTTGATTTGAAAATGGCAGTGATTAATTACATCAATGAGTTAAAAATCCAGGGGCCTTTCTGGTTGTTAATGTGTCGCAATTGTCGGTTGAATCCAGACAAATTATCAAGTAAAATTATTATTTTTTAAAAAATATATATATCTAAAAATTTAAAAGCATTTTATGTAAATGTACTATCAAAATCTCAATTCGAATGGTAAAATAAATGATTCAGATCATATTTACTGTATTTGGTTTTAATTTTTTGAATTTAATTTTTTTAAAATTGAGTTTTTTTTTTTATTTTTCATTTTTTTTTTGTTTTTAGTAAATATTTTTTAAATTTTAAGGTATTTTTTTTTACCTTTTTAGATGCATCTTACTTAGATATATCTAAAATGTAAAATATTTGTAAAAAAAATGTTTTAAAAAATTAATAAATACATAAGAATACGAAAATGTATTGAATTCTCTCTCTCTCTCTCTCTCTCTCTCTCTCTCTCTTCTTCTTCTTCTTCTTCTTCTTCTTCTTCTTCTTTTTTTGTATTTGTATTTTTGGCATTTAGTGAATTTTTTTAAAAAAAATTTCACAAATATTATAGTTTTTAAGTTTATTTATGTTAGGCATATCTAAAAATTAAAAAAATATATTTAAAATATTAAAAAAATTTAGTGAAAATAAAAAAAAAAACACAAAAAAATATTTAATTTTTTGAAAAGTAAATCTTGAATTCTAAATCCTAAAAGAATAATACTAGAGATCATGGAAAAAATATCATGAAATGCATCATGAAGATTTTTCATCCTTTGATTAGTGTGTGATGTTTTAAGAAAAGTCCTTTATTATATATATAATCCAAAGATGAAGAATTTTTCATGATTATTTTCATAATATTTTTTTTCATGATTCTTAATATTACTCATTCTGAAACAAAACAAGCTGATTAAAATCTTAAATTTTATAAAATTTAAAAATGATTATAATCCTACTAATCATGATGTAGAATTGCACTACGATTTCAATTATATTACAGTCTTGATCCTACCACTTTTTTTTTTATTATTTATGTTTTTATATATGTATATATTTATATAAAATTTTTGAATATAAACTCCATTTGCAAACGCTTAATAATTTTAAAGTTAATTGCCTACATTATTATTATTGATTAATTTTGATTGTATTTTACATTGAAAGTAGAATTTTACGATCCTTAATTCCACAATCCCACATAAGACCTGATTCAAAAGTTTTTTTCCCCCCAATAATTCTACATAAGATCCCAATTTTAATAATTTGTACACTGTTTATTGCTTGATTTGTTATGGGGAACAATATTTATAAATATATTAAAAAAATTAAAATTTTAATTATTAATGTTTATAAAATGGGTACTTGGGTGATAATTCCATTTTTGAATTTTCTTTGCCTAGAAGCTTAGGCGCTGAAACATTATGTCCGTAAGAACAACTTCATGCCAAATGACCACAATACCCATCTTTATATATATATATATATAGTATACATGGTGGAATAGGAACAAAACCCAACCCAACCCTCCTCTTTCTCTCCCATCTCTCTTATCTCCGACGATCTAACATTTGAAATACATATGAGGTAATCCTCTTTGTCGTCGATCCTTCCATCTCCGACATTCTCTCTCCTACTTTCTTTGACGATTTGTCATCTTCGATGATCTCTCTCCGACCGCTAGAAATGGACTCCAACAAGATACTTCCGCTATTTTCTTTCTATACTCTCTTCTGACTTCCACGTTCTCTCCGCGACAATCTCTCACTCATTTTCTAGGACTCACCATTTGGTTTTTTTGGAACAAATTTGAGCTCAGTCTACTCTAAAGTGTCATCGATCTATCTTCAAACCTTCAATTTCTCCCCGATCTCTGTGTTCTAGTGTTCTAAACAAGGTTGTCGGCAATAATGTCGGAAGGCAGGCACTGCCTCTTCCAAGATCAACGAAGACAATTAGATGATGTAGATGACGGATTTTTCTTGATAGTTCATTTGTTCTATACGAAATTCACTTGCTACAATGAATTTTAGTAGATTTAGGGTTCATATGGTGGGTAGGATTTATGATGTGAATTGTTTCGCTTAGTTGGTAGTAATTGTATCAACTTCATTTTAGAAATGAAAATTCTCTATTATCAAATTGTGAAAATACGAGGTTCTATTTCTTGTTGGATTGCGAATGCTTTTGTACAAATAAAAATTATACAGATGAAAATTTGTACAAATAAAATTTGGATAAAAAATTTGTACTAATAAAAATTTGGACAGAGAAAATTTGCCCAGATAAAATTTGAATATGTAGACAAAAAAAAAAATGAATAGATAGACAAAAAATTTAAACAGATAGTCAACGAAAAGTCAAATAGGTTAAAAAAATTCAAGTGGTAAAATTAGAAATAAAATGTCCTCTAGAACTTCTCACCAAACTATTTCACAAAGTGTGAATCTCTTACCAATAAAAAAAATAAAAAAAATTAGGGTAAATTACAAATATACCCCCTGAAGTTTGCTTAAAATACGAATTGCTCTCTGTGGTTTGAAAAATTACAAATACCTTCCCTTCATAATTTTTTATTTAACAGAAATAATTGACAAAGTGAAATTTCTAACTGTTCACCTATACAATAATAAAATTATCTGAATTATTAATTGAAATGAAAATTTAACATTATTAAAAATTGTTAATTAATTTGATGATTTATTAATAAAAGAACCTATTTGTTTTGAAATTATAAATCTTAGGGGGCATAATGTAATTTCTAAAACTATAAGGAATAATTTGTAATTTAAGTAAACCTTAAGAAGTGTGTTTGTAATTTATCCAAAAAATTACTAGACCTAATACCTTAGACAATTGCTAAAATGAATTTTTTTTTACCAATTTTCTCTTATAAAATTTATTATTGATGTGTATTTTTTATTTATTTATTTTACACTGAATTGGTATTCCCCATTTGTTATTGGGAGTAATAGTATGGATTAGGAGAAGAATAATGCTATATGTATCAATTGATATATTAATTAATATATTAATAGATAATATGACATAATTTTAAATATTTTAAATTTACATAATAAGTGAGATTAATAATAATATCATAACATATATTGATATATTAATTAATATACCAATTAATAAATATAATATCACCGTTAAGAGAAACATTGGCGCAATAATAACAGCGGGAGAAGCGTGCACAAATGCAATCAATGACCCATCATTTTAGCAACCCCTACAATTAACTCCTCCCTTTCTCTCTTTCACCTCTGTCCATGAAGTGCTTGCAATTATTGGCACTAATGTTATGTCTACAATAAACATTATAAAAATAAAAATGTTAGATATTTCAAAATTTTTATCAAATATCTTATATAGATATAGAACTCACGTAATATAAGTCTTACATTTATGTGAAATATTTAGTAAAAATATTTATAAAATTTTTGAGATTTCTAAAATTACTGTTATAAAAATATTTATAGAAAATGAGTCTCGCTAGCTTGTTAACATTTGTCATAGAAAATCACTAGAATCACATATTAGGGTGTGTTTGATTTAGTTTTAGGATTGGGCTTCTCTACAGTCCAATCACGGATTATAGAGTATTCTTAGGCCCGTGGAGCCCCACCATGGGTCCCCGTTTTGATAATTCGAATATTCAATGTGTAGAACGCATCGAGTACTATATGTTTATAAAAATTCAAGTTGATCGAATATTAATAGCTATCTCATCGGATCAGTTTTCTGGTAACCGTTTTATTTTTTCATTGTCCCATTTTTTTTGTACAAAATTGATTTGATCACGTATTTATTGATATCCGATTAACATGATATTTTACAAGCATATAGTACTCGATGAATTCTACACATTAAACGGTTTAGATTATCGAAATGGGACCCGTAGTGGGTCTCCACGGGCCAAACAGTACCCTTCAGCTTGATCGCGGAGTGGAGGGAAGTCAACTCCTAGTTTTAAAATCATAATTTGAGAATATAGTTATATTTTAAATTCGTAAGTTGTTGAATCATGATTTTAAAAAAGAAATTTTATTTGATTATGAGTTTTAAAAAGAGTTTTAAATTGAATTTTAAATTTTTAAAATGAGTTTTAAAATAAGAAAAGTTGTTTAGTTACGAATTTTGAAATTTTTTTTCAAAACTTAATTAAAAAACTTATAGCTCATAA
This sequence comes from Camellia lanceoleosa, assembly GCA_025200525.1. NCBI lineage: Eukaryota > Viridiplantae > Streptophyta > Magnoliopsida > Ericales > Theaceae > Camellia > Camellia lanceoleosa. Next base: position 45,222,714 of record CM045772.1, read on the forward strand.
CCAAGCGCACAACTCAAAACTCTATTGAAAATTATAGTCAAAACTCATAAACAAGCTCTTTTTAAAATTCTTTTTAAAAAAATAATTATTGAAAAAAATATTTTTTTTATTTTAAAAATTCAAAAAATTATGAAATTATTTTTTTATTTAAAATATTAAAAAATTATATATATTTTTTGTTAAAAAAAATATTCGGCTAGTACTTAAAAAATTACTTTTGATTGTATATTTGGTTAGAAATTTTTTTTAATTGTTTTGTTTTAAAATGTTTTTTTATTTTTTTTAAAATTACTGTGAGAAATTAATTTTTATTTGATTTTTTTTTGTTAATTTTAAATAAATGGCCAAATAATTTGTCATTTTGGTCTAAAAAAATAATTTTTATATTTAAAAAATATCAAAAACGAATATAATTTTTTTTTCCTTCCAAATAACAGGTGCCGATTGTGGGAAAAAAAAGAAAAAAGCAATGTTCCGGTCAACCGGCTGGTCAATCGGCCGGATGACTAGCCGGATGTTCAGGAGGATGTCTAGGCGGATAATCGGATAGACCCAATCCGCTCTTTTCAAAATTTAAAATTTAAAAACTCTTTCCTCTGACAAATATGTTCTCAAATACGTTTTGAAATGTGACCTTGAAATTAATTTTAAAAAACTTAAACTAAACAAAGTATTAAGACATACAAAGGTGGAATCATATTTTGAGAGTTAAACCAAATTTTTTTCTATTTACTCCCCAGTGTATTCTGTGAAGAGAGAGACTTATTCACAGATGACCCATGAATAATTAATTTATGAATAGCCAATAAATAGGCTGACAACTCCCCAATCTGGAAAACTTGCATTACACTGAGTTCTTATATTAGGAAACGTATAATACTAAATGCACTAATTAATATATTAGTGAATAATATGATATAATTTTAAAAATTTTAAATTTTTATAATTTATATAATAAGTATTAGGTGGGGTTATAATATTAAAATAGTAATGTCATAATATATATTAATATATTAATTAATATATCAATTGATGCGAGTAGCACACTGTAATAAAACTCTGACCGGTCCCATTACTTCAAATTTCATAATTAACACCATGTCAAATAAAAATTTGTGGTTTAGAGTTCCAAGTTATTCATTTCTCCTACTTATTTATTTTTTTCTTTTCTTTTAAATAGAAATATTATCTATCATTAAATTTATTTTATTTAATTTATATAACCTTTTATATGCCTTAATACAACAAACACGGTATGACCTATCATATTTAAAATAAAATAAAAAAGAAAAAAAGAAGAAGAAGAGAGTAATATACAGATCTTTCTTGAAATTTTTAAAATAATTACATTTAACCTTACAAATTTTAGTATACTTACATTGGACTCCTTAAATTTTTTTAACCATATAGATAAAAAAAATAAAAATAAATTATATTGTCATTTCTTTTATACTAAAATATATATTTTATCATATTTAAGTTTGTATCTTCCCACCATCTATATTATTAGGTGTTTGGAATTAGTTTTTTTTTAGTGACTTTTTGACATAATAATTTTTTTATGAGATTAAAAAAAGGTTAATGCTTTTGGAAATCTTTTTTAATTGTGTAGAAAAACGTAAATGACTAATATGTACTTTTATTTTTTTGCTTGAATTTATTGTTGGAAAATGTCTCGTAACTTAAATTTTGTGGTTCAAAAGTGGCTCAATTTTGACCATTTGAGCCACAAAATTTGAGCTACGTAGCATTGTCGTTTATTGTTTTACGTTTTCAAAGATATCCACTGGGAGTAGTTTGGTCTTTTCAAATTAGAAGAAAGATTTCATAATTTTTTTTAGTACATGCAAAACACATTTTAACTTATTTTTAGTCACAAAAATAGCGTCCCGAACAGGAGCTTAGTTGTGATCCTTTAAGCCAACAAAACAAGAAATTGATGTAATTGTAAAAAAAAATTATAGATTTTGATGTTTTTTTTTTTAAAAAAAAAAAAACCTCATGAGTGGTCTATGTAATTTACCCTTTAAAAATTGATATTACCCACCATGCCACATGAAAATTCACATAAAAAGTTAAAACTTTTGGTAAAATAATTTAGTAATTATAGCGATCCCGGTTGTCCCTTTACTGTTCAGTTGTATTCTGGACTCGGTTCCGTGAAATTGATAGTGGTAATTATCTTGTTTACATCCTTTACACTTTGTGTTTGGGTTTTGGAATGTTTTGGGCAAGTGTGTTACAAGTTGGTTTAGCCTAAGTCTTAAATCTAATTGCCCAGGTTTTTGGCGTTACGCTCGAGCGGGTTATCCTATGCTCGAGCGGAGTTTGGTTTTTGGTTATCCGCTCGAGCGGGCCTTCTTGCGCTCGAGCGGGGTTTACACACTCCCAATATTTCGTGTTCCTGCAAAACTTTTGCAGGTGTGTTTTCTACGCTCGAGTGGGTTTCCTGCGCTTGAGTGGGTCGCGCTCGAACGGTCTTGTTGGCGCTCGAGCGGGTGGTACATTTTTAGTGTAAGTTCTGGAAGGGGAAAATCTACGCTCGAGCGGACTGGTTTTCGCGCTCAAGCGGATGTACTTTATTCCTTTGTCTTGGCGCTCGAGCGGGCCTTATTGGGCTCGAGCGGACCTAGTCTTTTGTTCTTGACGTTCGAGCGTTGTGTTCTTCGCTCGAGCGAGAATGTCGTATATCAGTTGGCAGCTGGGCATTTTGAAATCACTTTTTACATTCTCTCTCTCTCTCTCTTACTTTCCCAAAAACATTTTTGAGAGCCCCTCTCTCTAGAAACTCTCTTCTCTCTAGGGTTTGATTTAGTTAGAGTGCTTTCCTTTCCTTCGGTCTTTGTAAAAGTTGTATTGATCGTCGAGGGTTTCGTTTTGATCCGTGGATCTTGGTGTTTGGAGCATTTTGGTTTTCTTCAACTCCTCTATTCGAGCTCCGAATTTGAGGTAGGGATTCCTACTCACTCTTATGGGTTTTAACCTAGATCTTTGGGCATTTTGTTAAATGGTTGATTTTGGGAAGTTGAGGTTTGAAAATGTTGGAAGTGGGTTTTGTTATTGTGATTCTAAAATGTGTATTTTGGGTTTCAAAATGATACTATTGTTGTTAGTTATTGATATTTGAACCTTTGGGTTGATGTTGGGAAATGGGGTAGAGAACCCTAATTTGTTGACTAAATTAATTGGTATAATTAGTTTGGGAAAATTGTGATTATATGGAATTGAGTTGGAAATAATGAAATTGGCTTAGTATATGATAGAATGGTGGAGTTGGATTTATTAATCACTCACCTTTAAAAATATTGATATTTTATCTGTTGGAGCTTTTATTATCTGTTTAGAAATAATTGCTTTGGGCTACCGGTGGAGGGTAGTTGTGATTGTTGTAGACAATGCATGATGATTAGGCAAACTAAAACTAATCAATTGGATGTGTCATAGAGTATGACGGTTAATAGAATACATTAATGTTATGTATTGATTGATTGTGTATATGACTTATGAGTATATACCTTGTGTGTGTGGGAGGTGATAGGGGATGTACTCCACGGTTTAGGGGAAGATAAGGGATAGACTTGTATGCTTATATGCTTATAAGGGATGGACTTCTAAACCAGATGTTGTTTGGGAGAAGATAGGGGATGGACTCCGCTGATACAGCTCATATGCTTGTCAGTTAATGTGTTGATACAGCTCTTATGCTTATCTATGGAAGTGTTGATATAGCTCATATGCTTATCTGTTGAAGTGTGGATACAGCTTGTATGCTTATATGTTGAAATATTGATATAGCTTATATGCTTATCTATCGAAGTACTGATATAGCTTGTATGCTTATCTAATGTAAAATGGGAAACATTTAATATGAGTTGCTGTCACATGTAAGTTGTTGGCTAGGTTTAGAGCCGGTGTTGTGAATTGTAAACTTGATAAGAAATGAAAAAGGAAATGGAACATGGATATGGTGATCATGTAATGGAAATGGGTTAAGAATTGATTTATGGGAATTTAACATTTATCAATTGCTAAAGTCTTAGTTACCGCTCATATTGTGTTTAGCATATCTCTACTGGGCGTTGGCTCACCCTATATGGGACATTATTTTCAGGTACAGGTAGCATGCCACCTCCAAGGACTTAGCTTGGATGGATATGGGAGTTGAAGACTCTTTTTGATTATTTTGTTTGTATTACATGTATATTAAGCCAAGGGCTTATTTTGTATAGAGTTAGTACTCTTCTTTTGTGTAACCAAGTGTTAACTTGGAAAGCTGGAAGCCTGTAGGACATTTGCTTTTGTTATTAACATGTAATACTGTTGTAAGAACTACTCTGATAAATGGAAATGTGTTGATTTCTTTATGTCATTGCATATCTAAAATGATGGGTTTTATGTATTATTTTTGAGGACGTTACAGTAATATACAATAGTTCTCTTTTAAAAAAATGGTTAATTAAACCAAAACACTCAATTTTTTGTGATACCATTTTACTTCCTCATTTATAAATCCATTCAAATTAATCCCCTCAATTAAAAGAATCGAAAAAATACATCAAAACCTATTCTGATAGTTTCATTGAGTGTTATAAAACTTGATTTGTTGCCTAGGGGTTTATTCAAGAATATATGATTGATTATGAGGAAACATTTGCCTTTGTTGTTCGTCTTACTTCAGTTCGCAGCTTCTTTGCCATTGCTGTTGCTCGCCATTAGAGTATTTGTCAGATGGATATCAAGAACGCTTTTCTCAATGGCAATCTCATTGAGAAAGTTTATATGTAACCTCCTCCTGGTTCTTCAATTCCGTCCACCAAAGTTTGAAAACTTCGCCACGCTTTGTGTGGTTTGAAACAAGCTCATCGTGCTTGGCTTGCCGAATTCAATTACACCATTCGTGACTTTGACTTCTCCTCCAGTGCCCATGATTCTGCTCTGTTTATACGCAAGACAGAGCGTGATATTATTATTATTCTTTTTTATGTGAATGATATGATCATCACTAGGGATGACATAGTGGGTATCTCTAGTCTCAAACAGTTCCTTAGTCGCCAGTTTGAGATGAAAGATTTGGATCTACTTAGCTACTTCCTCGGCTTGAAATTTTTTTAAGATCCTTCTGGTTACTTTCTCACCCAAGCCAAGTATACATCTAATCTCTTAGCTTGTGCTGGTCTTACCGATTGCAAGACCACGCCTATCCTAGTTGATCCTCAGATTCGTCTCACACTTCTTGGTAGTCACTTGTTATCTGATGTTATTTTATATCGTCAACTAGTTGGCAGTTTTGTCTATCTTATGGTTACTTGTCTAGACATTGCCTATGCTGTTCATATTGTCAGTCAGTTTATGGCCGCTCCTCACTCTCCACACTATGATACTCTGGTTCGCATTTTGCACTATCTCAAAGGTACTATGTTTCATGGTCTTCACTACTTAGCACACTATTCTCTATAACTGCATGTCTTTTTTGATTCAGATTGGGCAAAGGATCCTACTGACTGCTGTTCTACTATAGGTTTTTGCATCTTTCCTGGGTGACTCTCTCATTGGCGTAACAAGAAACAAACTTTTATTGCTCGTTCTAGTACTGAGGCTAAGTATCATGCTCTTGCTGACACTACTCAAGAGCTTGTGTGGTTTCGTTGGTTTCTTTCTGATATGGGAGTTTCTCATCTCGCTGCTACTAACCTCTATTGTGACAATTAGAGCGCTATTCAGATTGCACATAATGATGTCTTCCATGATCGCACAAAGTATATTGTGATTGATTGTTACTTCATACGGCAACATGTTACTAGTGGCACTGTCCGTTTTATTTTTGTTACCTTTGTTGATCAGACAGCCAACATCTTCACCAAGGCTCATCTTCCAAGACGCTTTTCTTACTTACTTTCCAAGCTCAAGTTGATATATGCATTACCACTTTGAGCTTAAGGTAGGGTGTTAGCTGTATATATTTATATTACCATTTGTGCATTACCATATTGTGTTTTACCATACTTAGCTTCTCCTTCACTTATATAAAGGAATTGTGTATTCACTCATATCCATTCATTGAAATATACAGAGTTATCTCTCTCTCTCTCTCTCTCTCAGTTTCTCTCAGTTTCTCTCTATTCTCATAACACTAAAAATGATTTAAAATAGATGAAAGTGAATTAAAAGGGTTAAAATATACGAATTCATAAATGAGTAAGTACATTGAAATTTGGAAATCATTAAAGAGGCCTTGATGTAAAAGTTACACACAATTAATAAACTTTTTAATTTCTTTGGGTCTATTTGGTAACGTTTACGTTTCCAGTTTATATTTACAAAAATTTTATAAACTGATTTTTGTTTATTTTTAGAAAAACATAAGCTACAAACACGTTTGGTAATTGACAAAATGTTTAAAAAAATTTTAAAATATAAAAAAGAGTGAGAAATGGCAAGTGGTGGCGGAAGACGGTTGTGGAAAGTGGTGACGGTGGGTAATGGGTAGCGGATGGTGGTGGGTGGGTGACAGTGGCGGGTGGTGGGTGGTAGTGAGTGAGTGGTGGTGGTGGTAGCGGGTGGTGGGTGGTAGTGGCAGGTGGTTGGCGGATGGCGGGTGGTGGTGGGTGGTGGCGGGTAGGTGGCCGGTGGTAGTGGTGGGTGGATGGGTGATGGTGGTGGGTGGTAGCGAGTCGGTGGTGGTGGCGATGGCGGGTGGGTGGTGGTGGCGAGTAGGTGGCGGTGGTGGTGGTGGTGGATGGGTGATGGTGGCGGAGTGGTGGGTAGTAACGAGTGGGTGGTGGTGGTGGTGGTGGTGGTGGTAGTGGCGGTGCCGGGTGGTGGGTAGTGGGTGGCAGCGAGTGGGTGGCGGGTGAGTGGTGGTGGTGGTGGGTGGTAGGCGGTGGTGGCAGGTGGATAGCAGGTGACTGGTGGTGGTAGGTAATGGTGGCGGGCGGTGGATGGTAGTGACGAATGGTGGGTGGTGGCGGGTAGATGGTAGGTGGGTGGTGGTGGTGGCTGGTAGGTGGGTGGTGGCAGGTGGTGGTGAGGGGTGGGTGGTGGTGGTAGCGGAAAACGGTGGTAAAAAATGGTAACTGGTGGTGGCTACTGTTGGATGGTAAAAAAAAAAAAAACTAAAAACTCAAAATGGAAACATATTTTTTGAATTTATATTTTTTGACCAAATTTATAAACTAAGACCACTGATTTATAAATAAAAAATTTACCAAACAAGTTTTTATTTGAGTTTTTTAAATTTTTATAATTATAAACTGAAAATTAAAAACGTATGTGTTACCAAATCACACATTTATAATCTGAAAAAATGAAAAGGTGAAATAGTTATTCGTTTAGCTCAAAACTTTGGTGAGGTGTCAATCGATTAGTTGCGGTCCGTAAATTACTTATTCACGTCCGTGAATAAATTAAAGTTTTTCTTTTAGAGATGTGATTGGGAGCCCGAAAATGGGAGCCCCGAATGCCCCTAATATACAAAGCGTCGTCGTTTTTGTATTTTTTTTTTTTCTCTGCAGAAGAAGAAAGAAAATGAAGAAGAGAAAGAGGGGAGGGGGAGGGGGAGGGGGAGGAGGAGGAAGAGGGGGAGGAAGGACTGGAGGGGCCTAAAAAATAAAGAAGGAGGGGGCGGAGGCGATGGAGGCGACGCGATCGGCGGAGGCAACGAGCGGGGCAGAGCCGACGAGGGGCGGAGGCGACGATCAGAGCAGCGACGGCGACGATCAGAGCAGCGACGGCGACGGCGACGGCGACCGAGGCGATGATCTCCCTCTCCTCTCTCTTCTCTCTCTCTCTCTCTCTTTTCTCTTTCGGGGCATTCGGGGGGGTTGGATTCGGGCGGAAAATCTTTTCTCTTTCTCTTATGTGAATGCTTATATTGATGATTATGTACATAGGTGAGTTTGGAAATGGATTTTTTAATAATTTTTTTAAATAATGTGTTTGAGAAATTGTAAAAAAAAATTTAATTTTTTGTAAGTGAAAAAAGTATGTAGCTGTTGGCTACATATTTTGTAAAAGCCAAATCATAGTTTGACACGTGGCAGAATAAGGGTATTATGGGAAGATAATTCAAGTCTTCGATCCTGATCGAACACGTGGCAATGAATATTGGTTCTCACGTGATCTGAGTAGCACTAGATCAGTAAAGAGGTACAAAGTGACGTGGCTAGCAACTTACTCATATTCAAATTCAAATACAAGAGGAAAGCTCAATCGCAGCTAGAGATGGCGTAGTGGGACTACTTCTAAGGCAAAGATGATCACGATCATGGAGGAGTAGATTCGGCGGTTTTGAAGTTGATTCGAAGGCCATCTTTGACAAGTATAAATAGCGAGGAAGCTCTCGGAAAAGACCCCGGACTCGAGATCATACAAACCGGTCAGCTTTTACTTCATATTTTCCTTTCGGTTTACATTTCAGATACTTTAAATTCTTGCACTTTAAATACTGTTCCGTTTTAAATACCCGCGACAGATTTCGATTCATAGGAGTAGTTTCAAGTAGATTCAAGTAGACTTTTTTCGTAAACCTCTTGAAATGAGATCGAGGTCGAGTTTTGGACATTGGACTAAGTGTTCATTTTAATGAAATACTTCAATTGTTCTTCATATTAACTGTTATTTCTCTTAATTTCTCCTAAGTCAAGCCGCCAGTAAAAGTCCTCTTCATTGAGGCTGAAAGAACTAAAACACAATCGTCTGATAATTGGTTGGCAATTATAATTTCTGTAAGGACTGATTGATCCTTGCTGACACGCTCGCATTTACAAAAATACCCTTCGAAAAGCCAAAAAGCCAACAGTAGCATAATTTTTTTTGGCTAATGACAAAGGACTTAGTGGCTTTTTGACTTTTTCTTAACAAAAATTTATATATATTTTTTTGTATGTCTTTTGAGATAATTCTAAAAAAATCCATATTTTAGCTAAAAAAAAAAAAAAAAAATCAGTAAGTTGGTTGTTATTAGCTAAAAAAAATTAGGGTTTTTTTTATAATTTTTTTTTATTATCATCCTCCACTTGTATGGGAAATTTAAGGTTAAAAGATAAATTAATTATAATGGTTTTTGAAGAGTTAATTTTTTTTTTTTTTTTCATATGCAAATACGTACTCATATTTCTGTAAGATAAAAATTCTTTAACTACTAGTATATAGTGTGATAAATAATCCATCTTTTGTTTTTTTCAAACGGTTCTATTACGGTGTTCACCTCACAACATTTACGAAGGTCTAATAGAAAAACTTCATTAGAAAAATATATTATTTGATTTAATTTTTAAAATTTTAAAAATTATTTTTAAAAAATATTAAGTTAGTTTGACAAAAATAAATATAAATATAAATTTAAAATTTTAAATATTATTTTATATTCCAAAAAAAAAACCATATAAAAATAAGGGGATTTCTTTTAGGGTTCCTGATATTAAGATTTTATAGTATAAAGGACATTCAATATTTTTATAATGTCTAAGATTCCTCAAATTGATCCAGAGAAAATTGGATCCAGAGAAATTCTCTGGATTTCACAGAGAAATTCTTTTTAGATAAATTCTCCCAAACCTAGAGAAATTCTCTCCAAAATCAGATAAATTCCATTTTCTAGCTTTCTACTCATCTCTCAGACCCACTTCATCTTCTTCACCATCTTCATCACAGACCTTCAACATAATAATATTCAAATTTTAAGTTTTTTTCCATTTCACACATTTTCTCAGCAATCGAACACACAACCACTAATACAAATTCCAGAGAAATTCTGTCCAGAATTCCAGAGAAATTCTCCCAAATCCAGAGAAACTCTCTGCAAAATCAGAAAAATTCCATTTTCTAGCTCTCTACTTATCTCTCAGACTCACTTCATCTTCTTCACCATCTTCATTACAGACCTTCAACCTAATAATATTCAAAATTTAAGTTTCTTCTCATTTCACACATTTTCGCAGCAACCAAACACGCAACCACTGATACAAAGTCCAGAGAAATTCTTCCCAAAATATCTCTAGACTCCCAGAATTTCTCTAAAATCCCCAATCCAGATCAGAACCAGAGAAATTTCCAGACAAACTTTTCCAGAGAAATTTTTTCAAACCTAGAGAAATTCTCTCAAAAATTAGAGAAATTCCATTTTCTGTGATTTCTAACATCTCTCAAATCCACTTCATCTTCAACAGTCTTTAATGATGATCAACTCACAACTACTATCAAAAAGCCCGTACTTCATGGCTGCTTATACCAAAATCAAGAGCATAAGTCTGCCACAAATACCCCTAAATCGGTAGCACCACCCCAAAGCCAACAATTCATGAGTAATTGTAATTGTAACAGCAACAGAGGGTTGTAGTAAAATTTGAAATTCTATAAAATTAAAAAAAAAACAAGCAAACAACTTGGGATTAGATCAACAACGTCCCCGTGTGTGAAGAAATTGAAAGAATTAACGCACTTGCAGTGTTGGTACCCTAAAGTTTTGACAAGAAAAAAGAGCAAGAGAAGGAGCTATGCGAAAAACGACACACACAGAGAGAGATTGGTGGCCCACTGTGGCTACTAGTAGTTCACGGCGTTCCACAGCGGTTTGGCAAGAGAAAGACGAATGAGAGAGAATGTGAGTGATATAGAGATCAGAGAGAGAGAAGAAGAGATGAATTTAGCAGAAGAGTTTAGAATGAGAGAGAGAGAGAAAAAAAAAATGAGATTTGATTTGAGAAATTTCTCTGTGATATATGAGTGTGGGGGTTGAGGGACCTTAAACATCATAAAATAATATTATAGATCTCTTTCATTATCAAATATGGGAGAAAGACCTTAGACTAATGTCCATTACGTACTCATATTTCTGTAAGATAAAAATTCTTTAACTACTACTATATAGTGTGATAAATAATCCATCTTTTGTTTTTTTCAAACGGTTCTACTATGGTGATCACCTCACAACATTTATGAAGGTAATGTTAGAAAAACTTCATTAGAAAAATATATTATTTGATTTAATTTTTAAATTTATTTTTAAAAAATATTAAATTAGTTTGTCAAAAATAAATATAAATGTATATTTTAAATTTTAAATATTATTTTATATTCCAAAAAAAACCATATAAAAATAATTAGTGGTTGATTTTTAAATTTTTTTTTTTCCACCGAACTAATTTTAATTTCTTTTAGAAAAACATATTAAAAAAAGAAAAACAATATATATGTATACCTTTGAAACATATCCAATATACAATTTGCTAAAAAAACACCAGAAGTATAAGTTTTAGTATCAAGACGAACACGTTCAAATTGAAAATAATATAAAACATTATAAATTTCAATAGAAAAAACTAAGGGTATGTTTGGTTTGGTTTGGTTTTGGGAGAGTAGTTTTTAAAAATTATTTTGGGAAGAGAGTTTAGAAATTTTTTTGGTTTGTTTGGTTATATATTTTGAAAGCAGTTTTGGAGTTTAGGAGTTTGGATTGATTTGAAATTTTGTTATAATTGAATAGATGTGTGTGAAAGAAAAAGTGATCGATTGATAGGTAAAAGAGAGAAAGTGATTTTGGAAATTATTTTAAAAAATTTACAAACCAAACAAATTTTTTAAATTTTTTTTCCCAAAATCGTTCTACAAATCCAAACTAAACATACCCTAATAGTTACATTTTAGTCCAAAATTATATGAGGATTTTTTAATTATATTTCTACGATAGAGGGTAAAATGTTTCAATTCCAAACCATAACAGATTAAAATATAACCTTTAACCTTAGTGATAAGTAGATTCTATTTTTCCAGAAAAGCACGGAAAGCCACCTTCTTTTTCAATAAATTAATTCATTTTTTTTTTTTATCTGATTTTACTCACTATCTAAGATATTGTGATTCTCTCCATTACATATTTATAATTGAGAGCTTCCATTATATCATCTAACAGTAAGTGTAATGATTTTTTTTTTTTTTTTTATAATTTAAACTAATTATAAATTTATATTTATATTTTATTATCATTAGATATATCATGAAAATTTTCCATCACATATATGAAATAAAAAGGATTAAAGTTCAGAATTAATTATTCTCTTTATTCGATTCAAATCAATGTGAATGAATGGCGCATGGCATGGTGTCCCAAGACAACCACTTGGCCAATGGCCACCACTGAAAAATCCCACCTCAAGTGGATGGAATATGCAAAGCACCACCATCAAAGTCAGTCAGTCAGTCAGTCAGTGTTAAAGGATCTATTAGGCTTCATGAGATGGACAATATTGTTGTACATTACATGCATCATAGTTTGACTGAGATATCTAAAACCCATCTCCATAATACAAGTGTCCCCATATGAGGATGCGTTGTCACATGTATCTCATAGCTTTCTCCCTCCCTCCGGACTGTTTGTTATAACTTTTTGAGAGTGGTTATAATTTATTTTAATTTAGAAATTTGTGTTAAATTATTTAGTGTAGTTTCTACTTATAATTTATTAGGCAGAAATAACTTAAATAAATTTTAAAAAATAATTATTTAAAAGTTAAAGTATGAATATTTTTAATTTTTACTTTTTAATTATTAATTTTTAACTTAAAAAAACTCCATCAAACAGGGCCTCTCTCTTATGCACAGTATCTTTGTGGGGGGAATGTCTAATGGAGTATTGCTTCAAATATCCATACTCTGTCTGCATGTGCAATTTGCTCCTTATAGGTAGACATACAACTTGAGAGAGAGAACAAATATTAATATTGGTTCAAGCAAATTGGAAATGGAGTATGTTGTTGTTGTTCTCGTAGACATAGGACTTCTAAGCAAATTGGAAATGGAGTATGTTGTTGTTGTTCTCGTAGACATAGGACTTCTCACACTTGGAGTAAGACATGGGGGGTGTTTGTTTGGGTTTTTTTGAGTTAATTTATGGTTTCTGACTTTTGAAAAGCTATTTTGGACTGTTTAGTTAAACTTATTTCAAACAGTTTCTCATTCTAACAATTTTTTTTAAAGTAAAAAAACTGATTTTGAGAATCTGCTCACCCTTTGTTTCTGATTATCAGCTTTTACTGTAGACATGTTAATTTACAGTTATACTCTTAGATTTTTTTATTTTTTATTTTTTTTAAAATAGAAAAGACCCAAATGGACTATAGAATATTATTATTTTTTATGAAAAAAATAGACAAGTAGTGAATAACAAAAAATAAAAGTTAATTGAAAAAGTTATTTCACAACTTATTTAACAAATACTACTCAACAACTTAAATCTATAATCTAACAATTATACCAAACAGATTAATACTTTATGATTAAATTATAATTTATAATCTGTTTTAATATCAAACGGGGCCATTGTTTAGGTCTCTCTCTCTTTGTTGTCATGTGCCCATTTATTTAAAATACATAACATTGCATTATCATTTTACACGATTAGCGAGTGCATTTATATTTTGGCACAAATAAAAATCCATATTAATACAAGAAAAAAAATTATAACGACAAAGAAATAAACAATTAAGAAAGACATAATTAATCTTGTCTTTGTAACAACCCTCATACTGTTTATCGATTAATGACTGATTAATTACCGATTACTGCTAAATTAAGACTGATTAAGACTGATAATTGAACTGACTGAATTACTGAACAGACTGACTGAAATCTGAAACTGAATTGATTGCTTGTAACTGTTTGAATTGCATTTTATCTGTTTGACTGTTTAATTATCTGTTCAGTGTTTATGTTTAAACTGTTAATCAAAGGCCTTATCGGCGGCCGAAGCCAAAATTGATTGATGTTCTGTGTTAATTAGAAGTTATGTAATTTTATGGTGTAATTATTTGAAAACTGATTATGTATGATTAAATTAGAGGAAATGTTGGTAAGTTACACGAATTGAACTTATTTACAATTAGACCACTTAGTGGCCACTATCTACACACCTTGGAGACTCTATCTTGCATTACACAACACATTTCATCAGCCACTTTTGTCACTCACCACCGAATTTAGAGAGAGAGGAAGTGAGAGACTTGATTTCATTTGAAGATTGGCTTGATTGAGAGGATTGAAGTATAGATTTCATCTTTAGGCTTCTACACTTGAATTACAAGACCTAGGAAAGGTAATCGAACCTCTCTTTGTTGTATTTAAAGTTGTTCCTTCATGATTCATGTCAAATTGTAGAGTTAAGGCATGAATTAGCTCAATAATGTTGAACTAAAGCTCAATTGTTGCATGCATGTACACATCTCACATTATTGAGGTTGTTCTTCAAAGATTTTTACATGCATGTCCATGTCAATATTAAGAACCATGTTTTCAACTTGTTTTTGGAACAATTGGCTCACTAGAGTATCAAATTGAAGCTTTGAGATGATTTGAATTCATGCTTGTCATGTTTGAAGTTTGTTCATGGAAATTGATTTGAAATTGGTTTAATTGAACTACCCTTGGGCTTTGATTTTACAAATTGAGTTTCAAATCATATCATTCTATGAGTTTATTTATGTTTTTCAGAAAATTGGCCCAAGAAGATCGAATTTTATGCATCTAGACTTGATTTTGAGCTTGGGACTCAAATCTGGAATTTCCAGATTTTTGTCGTCCGCTCGAGCGGGGGAAGTGCCGCCGGCGGAAAATCGAGCTCAAAGATCTTTGCATGCATCGATCCGCTTGAGCGGAGGATTGGACGCTAGAGCGGAGGACTGGGTGACACGCTCGAGCGGGCGTCGAGCGTAAATTTCACCTATCAAGTACTTTTTGATCCGTTCGAGCGTGTAAGTTGACGCTCAAGCGGGGCCCTTTGTTACATGTCCGTTCGAGCGGGGATCTGTTTTTCTGAAAATTCTGAAAATGTTTTCTAAGTGCATCTTTGCATCCTCATTCCATCCTAGGCACCCTTAGGCCTAGTTTAAGACATCTTAATGAGGATATAGATGTAGAACACACCGAGACAAATTAGGGATTAAGTTATTATCTTTCCCAACTGTGTAGCTTAGTGTGTGTTCAATCTGTAAACTATATAGGGTTGGCTTTCCGAGGAGACGTTCTAGTTCACTGTAGCCCAGAACTCTGTGAGTAACAATTGTGTAAAGATATGTTCAAAATGATTATCTTGAACAATCAACTGATCTTTGTCTTGTCAATTGTTTATCGCTAGAATGAATGTATGTCCTATATTCTGAACTGTACTGTGGCATCCTTAGCACTTCGTTATCGATCGTTATCGTTATAGATCTCTGTCGGTTCCTTCGTGGAACCACTACTGCCTACTGATTGATGGCCATCATTATCGTTTAGGTCTTTAAGACTCATCACATCGCTTCGTTATGCTAATGGATGTACCACATATGACTATTTACTGTACTGAACAACTGATACACTGATTTAATGAACTGTTTTCATTACCGTAAGGACATTCATTCTAAACCCCTTTACGCTTTATGTTATTCACTGGGCTTTAGCTCACCGCTCATATATATATATATAGGTGTACAGGCACCGGACCAATACTAGAGGCGTCGGGGTAAGCTCCAGTTTTGTCCAGCCAACTAATGTGCCTCACTGCGAGGTTCCGAGCCTGCCAAGCTTAGGCTATGGGGTGTTTTAGTTTTCCCCCTACTGTACTGTTTTGTTCACTGTATAGACTGTATGTTTACACTGTACTGTACTGTAATAGGGATTAGGTCCCTGTTTCCATGAATGTATAAATATATATGTACTGTTCTGTAAATATGTATGAAAAATCTTTTGGCATACAGACTGTCACAGCTCATTGGACATTGTTTATTTACTGTATTGGCTTCCGCCAAGCCCCTGTACTCTGTATTACTGTATGAATGTTAAGCAGGCTTTCGGTAATCTCGGATTACTGGCCGGTTACGGTGCTAAACCCATAGGGGCGGGTTTAGGTCGTGACAGTCCTTGATAATGATTGACCCACTAATTTTTCTATTAAAAATATATGAAGGTAACCAACTTAACTAATTTAATTGATTAGTTTGAACGTATCGCAAATTATCCCAAGACTTACGTAAAGTGCCCCTCCACTTGAATCGAGTAGATCTCGGGCATAGCTCACAGGTGTGACTTTAAAGAATTAATAGCACCTAGTGAGAGTTGAACCTGAGATCTGGAATGAACACATCCCCAAGTCTCAAGTTACATCCACTAGGTTCAGTTATATGGTTATTATTTTGGTTATGACCTAAGAGTTTTTTACTTATGCCTTAAATAATATTTGGTTATGACCCATTATATTTTTGGTGCTGCTTATGACTTAATTATGATTAGTAATTGTCATTTTGGTTATATTTAAGTAGTGTTTGATTATGGTATATTATAAGTCATTTAGTAATAATTAAAAATAATTTAATTATAATACTTTATGGTATATAATTTGGACATGATTGTATAACCCTGAATAAGAGATATATAAGGTTTACACTTTTTTTTGAGATGATACACAAATGTAATATAAAATATATTACTCAAATAAGATGGCTTGGGTTTAGGGTATATGGAAGTGAACCTTTTTTTATTTTTTTTTGGCTGCAAATGAAAGCAACTTGTACTTGAAATTAGCACTGAATTGGACTTGGCATATTCTTCTGAATAGTTCAATGTCTAAAATCATCACATCTAACTGTTCATGAAACTATATTCTAAGTAAAATGAATTAAGTCAAAAGCAGCAAAAAAAAAAAAAAAATTGATTAACTTTTATTTTTGTTTGTTAATCTTTCAGAAATTCATGTATAAAAATAATTGAGCTTGAGCTTGTTCTTTTTTTTTTTTCTTTTTTTTTTTGAGTACATCGGAAATGAAGCTTGTTCGTACTTGCAAGAAAACAGTCATGGTGAGACTCACATTTTCTTGTTAGAAAGGAAAACAACTTTTTATTTTTTATTTTTACATCATTTGAATGCAACCTTTAAGTAGATTTTTATATTTCAGCTTCAAAAGAAATTGTTTTACGATATTAAGTTGTCAAGAATATTGTGGGGGCCTACTCAAAATAATATATTTCTTTAAAAAAATAAATTAAAAGAAAAGAAGGAAAAAAAAAAAAAAACAAATGATGATTTATCTATTCATTCAATTCATAAGAATGTTTATGTACAAAAATAATTTAAAATTTCCAATTATGAAAAACATTCAGTGTGTTTGGTTTGAGTTTTTTGAGTTAAATTTTTTGAAAATTGAATTTTTTGGTTTTCGTATTTTTTTGTTTTTAGTGAATATTTTTAAAATTTTAAACATTTTTTTTATAAATTTTTTAGATACACCTTACTTAGATGTATCTAAAAAGTATAAAATTTGTGAAAAAATATTTTTAAAAATTAATAAATACATAAAAATACAAAAAATATACTGAATTCTCGTATTTTTTTTTCGTATTTTTGATATTTAGTGAAGTTTTAAAATGTATTTTTCAATTTTTATTTTTTATTTTTTAGGTATATTTATGTTAGGTATGTCTAAAAATTAAAAAAATTGTTCAAAATATTAAAAAATTCAGTAAAAACAAAAAAACACGAAAAATAAGAAAGTAAAATTTTCTGAAAAGTGTTTTTGAAAACTAGTAACCAAGCATTTACTTCTAGAAAATAGTTATGATAAGACTCAAGCTTTTCTGTGAATAATTAAATGTGGGGATATAATTTTTGAATGACAACACGTGACCAAGGTGGCACCGAAGTGCCCGCTGATGTGCCACGTGTTTTGGTCATGATGCCGAGATAATCTCGGATAGGCCGAGGTTATTTGTCAAGATACCGGAATCCGAGATAAGCGGATAAGGGACAAGAGTCCTAGAATCAGAGAGGATTTTAGTTTGGATAAAGATAAGACTCTTAGAGAGTTTATCCCTATCTAACTGGGAGTCCAGGATTAGTATTGAGCTAGAGTCCATTGAAGCTAGGCTTTTATTGGGATTAAGTCAGTGTTGGCTATAAAAAAGAGGCACCCTCGTGGGTCTAAGATACACTTTTTGTATTCTGAATAGTGAGTTAAGCACTTTTGCTATCTTTGAGAGATAACTGACTTGATCGTCGGAGTGCCTCCGGGTGGACGAACCACCGCCGGAATCTTCTTTTTCTGTGACAGGTCATTCGGGCTTAATTTATTCTGCCGGTGTTCTTCAGCTAAGTACCTGTTCGGCAGTGTAGTCGGAAATTGACATACACAATTTGGCGGCGTCTGTGGGAAAGAAAGAAGAATAGATGGCCAACGACGAACAGAAAGAGAAGGTTGGAAATGACATCCCTGCTGGAAGTGGTAAGCACTTTGATCCCAACGTAGAGGAGGATAATTGCAATGAAGAAACTCGGGATTAGAATCCCGGAGAGCAAGACGTCGGCCAGGAGGGCGATGTATCAAAGAAATCAGACCGAAGCGAGTATCACAACGAAGACGACCTTTAGGTATGGAAAGATAGATACCTGCGGAGAGACGGCGAGATGAAGAGAATGACAAATAAATTGGCGAACCTGCAAATGGTCGTCAATTTCATGATACAGAACAACGTCATGCAACCACCGTTCCCATTATAAGATACGCCGATTCCAACGGCCAAGAAAGATGCTCGAAAAGCGGGGCAGAAAACAGTTCCTGCAGTCCTACAGCATGACAGGACCAAGGGACATTCTCACCGGCCTTCACGGGAGGACAGGCATGGAGAACCAACAAGAAGAGAATCCCAGAAGACACGTCGAACCAAAGAAGTCTACACCAAAGAACATTGGCATGTTCAAGGGAAGGAACTTTGTTTCGACGCAACTAACGGAGAAAGGTCCAAGAGAACTCACAATGACACTGGAAGCAGCGCGCTGAAAAGGCTGAAATCCGGAGATAGCCGAGCTCCTGGACGGACCAAGGAGGATCTAAGGAATTACCTCCAGAGGAAGCAACAAGATGCCGAGGTAACTTCTCCGATCAAATCGAGAACGCCGTTTTTGATAGAATTGGATAAATTCGAAGCCTCGAAAAGGTTCAATATGCCGAGATTCCAAATATACGACGGTAAGTCGGACCCCAACTTTCACGTCGGCTTATACCTGAACTCGATGGCACTATACCTCGGGAACGAGCCGTTGCTTTGCAAGGTGTTCCCCTTGTCCTTTGGGGAAATTGCATCGGACTGGTTTCACAAGTTACCGAAAGGAACTGTGAAAACCTGGGAAGGCCTGGCCAAGATGTTCGTGGCCAGGTTTGTGACAAACAAACTACAGCCATTAAGGGTGGACTCCCTGATGGCTCTGAGAATCAGTGAGGATGAAAGTCTTAGGGCCTACGCCAAGAGGTGCTAAGTGGTGTTCAACCGAATACCAGGGTGTAACCAAGAGGTGGCGGTCGTGTCTTTTAAGAATAGCCTGAAAGATGATTGTCTGCTTCGAAATCCACTAGCAAAGATACTACCAAAAAGTATGGATGAACTTATGGTCAGGATAGAAAAGTATGCCAGGGCCGAGGAGGACATGCCGGGAACAAGGATGTCGAAACAAGAGAAGAGAAACGACTCGCCAAAGCGAGGCTGAGGTAACACTGGGTACAACAAGCAAGAGACAGGATTAAGGGCTGCGTAGGCAGTCACAATCGTATTCTGAATCCTGTTTTACAAAGTCTTGGAGAAAATCCGAAATTAACCCTATTATAGAGCACCAGTAAGGGTTCCGGGTGAATTTATGGAAAGAAGCCTTGGCAAGCACTGTACTTACCATAATGAAGATGGGCATCTGACTCAGGGGTGCAGAGCCCTGAAGGCACATCTGGAAGACCTGGTAAGACAAGGTCATTTAAGGGACCTTGTAGACGAGGCTAGGACAAGGGAAGAGTAAACAAGACTGCCCCAGGCACCGGCAGCACCATCTCCTCTAGCACCATAACCACAGGCAGACAGACATCGAGTGATCCATGTGATTCACTCGAAAGTCAATGAGAACGAAATAGGTGAGGAGACTCAGAAGATAAAGCACTTGCAGTATGTGTACCAGGTTCGACAGAAAAGACCTAAGGCAAACGAGTGCCAATGACCAATGGTGTCCTTTACTGAAGATGACCTAGAGATGGTACAATATCCACACAATGATGCCTTGGTAATATCCCTCCAGATTGGAGAATGCCAAGTGAAGCGCATCTTAATTGACCAGGGCAGCTCTTGTGACATCATGTATGTCAGGTGTTACAGGGAGCTTGGTCTTCACCGAGATGATCTGGAGTAATCTGATGGTCCAATGGTCGGGTTCAATAGAATGCCGACGTGGCCCCTGAGAGCTGTAAGTTTGGAGGTGCAGGCTGACACCAAGAAGGTAAAAACTGAGTTCACAATAATTGACACTCCCTCTCTTTACAATGTTATCCTGGGAAGGCCATGGTTGCATGCAATGGGGGCTGTTCCCTCAACATTGCACCAGTTATTGCGATTTCCAACAGAATAGGGAATTGAGGAAGTCAAAGGGGATCAAGTATAGGCAAAGAATTGCTCCATGGTAGTAATCAAATCCACCTGCAACATACGAGAAGTAGAAACAACAGAGATCGAGGATGAGGATATGGAAGTCTTGGAGGACGTCGGCAAAGAGCCAGCCGAGAAGAATGAGGAAGCCTTTAAAAAAATCCTTATCCAGCAAGGGGATGAAGAGCGCTTCTTCCTTTTAGGCTTGGGCTTGGCCGAAGAAGAGGAAAAAGAGCTAGAGGCGTTCTTGATAGCAAACATGGAGGTATTTGCTTGGACGCCGTACAAGATGCCTGGCATTGACCCTAAGGTCACTTGCCATAGACTAAATGTGGACAGGTCGGCTAAACTTGTCAAACAGTGAGCAAGGAGGCCGACATTGATGCATGTTGAGGCAGTAGAAGAAGAAGTGGATAAACTTCTGGAGGCTAGAGCCATTCGAGAGGTAAACTACCCAATATGGCTATCAAACACGGTCATCATGAAGAAAAAGAATAGGAAGTGGAAGGCCTGTGTAGACTTCACCAGCCTGAACAAGGCTTGTCCCAAAGACAACTTCCTACTCTCCAAAATTGACCAATTGGTGGATGCCATCTCAGGACATGGAAGGATGAGTTTCCTGGATGCCTACAGGGGGTACCATCAGATAGCTATGTATCCTCCAGATGAGAAGAAGACTGCATTTATCACCCCAAAAGGGATGTATTGCTACAGAGTGATGCCTTTCGGGTTGAAAAATGCAAGAGCAACTTACCAGAGACTGGTGACTAAGATGTTCAGACATCTAATAGGCAAAACAGTGGAGGTATACATTAATGACATGGTCGTGAAGACCAAGGAACCTGAGGATCATCTAGAAGACTTAAAGGCAGTTTTTGACATCCTTAGAACATATTGGCTCTGACTCAATACATCGAAGTGTGCATTTAGAGTTGGGTCTGATAAGTTCTTAGGATACTTGGTTACCAGAAGGGGCATTGAGGCTAGCCCCGGTCAAATCAAGGCCATTCTGGAGTTGGAGAGCCCAACATCGGCAAAGCAAGTGCAAATGTTGACTGGAAGGGCTGTAGCCCTGAATAGATTCATAAGCACAAGCTCTGACAAATGTAAACCTTTCTTCAGCTTAGTGAAGAAAGCCACAAACTTCTTATGGACAGAAGAGTGCGAAGTCGCCCTGGCCGACTTGATGAAGTATTTAACCACAGCTCCAGTTCTCTCAAATCTAGTACCTGGAGAGGAGCTGTTCTTATACTTGGCAGTTTTAGAACAGGCAGTGAGTGCAGTAGTAATCAGAGAAGAAAAATGAGAGCAAATGACAGTTTACTACGTGAGTAAAACCCTAGCTAATATAGAGACCAGATACCTACCATTGGAGAAACTAACACTGGCTTTAGTAATGGCTTTCAAGAAGCTGAATCATTACTTTCAAGCCCACAAAATTACGGTGTTAACTGAGCATCCCTTGAAGTCCCTGTTGCAGCAGAGAGATCTGACAGTCAGAATAGCCGGATGGGCAGTGGTGTTGGGCCAATATGACCTGGAATTTAGACCCAGAACAGCAATCAAAGACCAAGTTTTGGCTGACTTCATGGCCGAGTTCACACCAGTCGCCATCACACATTGGGATCTATTGAGCCGAGGTCTAGGTGAACAAGGAGAAACCCAGTTGGGGATAGCCAAACAGAGGAAATAGGAGAAACTCAAGCCCTGCAATATTTACGTTGGCGACTTCTTCCGCCTATTCGTTGACGAAAGTTCAAACCGACAAGGGGCGGGGGCAGGAGTAGTACTAGTATCGCCAGATGGACAGATGCTGGGACAATTCATTCACTTGGGGTTTAAGGCCTCAAACAACGAAGCAAAGTATGAAGTACTAATAGTAGGATTAAAGTTGGCAGCAGCAATGGAAGCCGATGAGGTGATAGTCTTTTGTGACTCCCAGCTTATCGTTAACCAGGCAACAGGCGAGTACGCTGCTCGAGATGAAATGATGGTGGCCTATGTAAAGGAGTTGTGTTGTGATAACCTTGTTCCGTATTATGCTAATTGATCTTAATTATGATTGTGATTATGTGTTTAATATGATTTTGAGTGCCATTTATATGATTATATGTGGTTTTGAATTTCTATCTGTTCACCATAGGAAAATCTATTCAACTTACTGTTATAAACTAAAAATTGAAGGTCATATTGGCCACATAAATTGAAATTGACTGTATTACTGTGATTGGCATAATTTTTAAAGCCTATGGTGAAAATTAATTAGAAATTAATTCGGATCAAAATAATTTGAGTAAATAGATTGAATTAAGCACTATTATTTAACCTTAATCAATTTAATTAAGAGAGACTATAAAAGGGCCAATATATACTCATATTCATCTTCCTTAGAGGTCAAAATCTGAAACAAACACTCTAGAGAGAGAGTGAACCGAATGTAAAGGGAGAGGGAGCACAAAATTGGAGATTTGAGTTGAGAACTGGGAATTTGGAAGCTAGGCTCAAGAACTAGCTAGATTTTAGGAGATTAGAGCTCCTAGGTAAGCATTTGAGCATAAATTCATGAGTATAAGTTTGTAATTTTGTGTATTCAAGCTAGTTGGGTAATCAAGAACATAAATTGAGATGAATTTGAAGCTTGTATGTACATGCATGTATAGGATTTCCATGATTCTACACACTCAAGCATGAAGCATGTTGAATATGAAGAATTGAGCACTAAACTTTGCATGCATGAGTAATTTTGTTTAGCTTCATGATTTTAATCACCACTTGTACCATTTGAAATGGAATTAAGTTAACATTTTACATGCATGCAAGATCTATGTAAATAAGGAGCTTGATTATTTGAGTTTTGAAACCAACAAGAAGAATTTGAAATGATTTGGGAAATGAACCATGATTTTATGCAATTGGTTCTAAATTAATTATGTCCTTGTGTTATATGATGTCCTTCCATGCTTTTGCATAAAAAATATGAGTTTTAGAGCCTTTGGGGTTGAGTTTGAAGTTCAAACAGAGTTATGGAAAACCCAGAATTCGACCTATCCCCTTGAGCATGAAATATTAGCTCCCAGAACTTTTGTAGACATTGATGTCTGCTCGAACGGGGAGAGTCATGCTCGAGCGCCCTGTTACATATTTTGACTCTCAGCTCGAGCGTCCAAAGTCACGCTCGAGCATAAATATAAGGCAACCAGTACTTTTGCATACCAAAAGGGTCCGCTTGAGTGGCAGAAACCGCGCTCGAGCGAGGAGCCCTGTTTCAGAAATTTTGTAAAGTTGATTTAAGTTTTGTTTTCTGTTCTCTTTCATTTCTAAGCACTCTTAGGCATGCATTGAACATTATAAATGAGTTAAAAGGATAAGAAAGAAGCCTAAAAGGGATGTATGAATTAAGAACGGATTGAATCGTTTGTGACCCATATATGTGTTATATATTATGTAGGGTCGAGCACAAGGACGAATCCACCAGCAGAACACTGTGAGTAATATCTTAATAAAGATATTTTAAAGTATGCTATTTGTCCAATTATTTACTCATATTTGAGTTTCATAAGCTTGTTAATCTGAAAAGTGGACAATATTTGTTATGCCATACGATTAGGCCAAAAGCCGTTGGATGTGAATGATTAGGCCAAAGGCCGTTTGACATGAATGATTGGGCCAAAGGCCGTTGGACATGAATGATTGGGCAAAAGGTTGTTGGATATGAATGATTGGGCCAAAGGCCGTTTGATATGAATGATTGGGCCAAAGACTGTCGGACATGAATGATTGGGCCAAAGGCCGTTTGATATAAATGGATGGGCCAAAGGCCATTTGATACGAATAAATTGGGCTTAAGGCCGTTTGATACGTCTGGATTTGTAGTCGTTTGATACACTAGATAGAAACACGATTTGGGCCCAAGGCCATCCGATGCATCTATTTCAAATTTCATTCATGTGTCTTCTTTATCTAATATTATTCACTGGGCTTTCGCTCACTTTCATTCATGTGTCTGTAGATGAGCCAAGAGATGTCCAAACCTAGCCCAGTGAAGTATGTGAGAAACAGTCAAGGTTTTGAGGAGTCAGCCCATACGTCTCACGCACGAGACTTGTTTTCGCCCTTTTGTTCTTTTGTTATATTTTTGCTATGTTGGCGAAAACTTTGGATCACCTTTGTATATAAACTTTTGGTTTGGCTGACTATGACTTGAATGATCCTGTTGTGTAAAGCTTATATGTTAACTTCCTTTGATGTGGGTTATTAATGAATATGTGTGAAATATTATGATGTGCCATATAAGCACAGCTCTATGGACAAAAGTTTTAAGTTTGCTTCCATTTTGGCCCCTTAACTCTGTTGAAATATATCTAATATGGTTTGACGCCATAAGTAATCTCTTGATTACTGGTCGGTTATGACCTTAATCTATGTGGGCAGATTCGAGTCATGACATGGACAGACTGATGGCATTGTTCCAAAATTACCGACTACAGCAAGTTGGCTGAAATGACAATAGCCATGATGATGCCTTGACCAACCTGGCTAGTGCAATGAAACCAGGAGAGGCAAGGACAATAATGATTGAATACTTGTCAGGTCCAAGTGTAGAACCACTGAACACAGAGCATAAAGCAATGTGTGTGGATATGAGACCAAGCTGGATGGATGCAGTAATAGTATTCCTTAAAGAGGGAAAACTGCCAGATGATCATAAAGAAGCACACAAGATCAAACTGAAGTCGGCAAGATTCAGTCTGACAGCAGAATGGCATCTCTACAAAAGATCTTTTATTGGACCCTTTTTAAAGTGTGTGCATCCCTCTTTAGTTAAGACTTCTTGTATGAGATACATGAAGAAGTGTGTGGAAGCCACACTGGGGGTAGGTCACTTGTTCATAGGGCCATTACTCCGGGGTACTGGTGGCCCTATATACAGAAAGATGCTAAAGCCTATGTTAAAAAGTGTGAGAAGTGCCAGAGGTTTGCACATTTGATATACCAACTAGCAGCAGATTTAAACCCAGTATCCATCACTTGGTCGTTTTCCAAATGGGGCATGGATTTTGTTGGACAACTGCCTCAGGCAACTGGACAAAGGAAGTTCCTGCTAGTGGCAACAGATTACTTCACTAAGTGGGTTGAATCGGAACCCCTTGCAAAGATTCGGGACATTGATGTAAAAAACTTTATATGGAAAAACATCATCACTAGGTTTGAGATCCCAAGAGCAATAATAGCAAACAATAGAACGCAATTTGACAGTAAGCTAATCAAGAGCTTCTGTGCAAAGTACAAGATCAAGAATTATTACTCTACTCCAAACTTTTCTCAGAGTAATGGTCAAGCAGAAGCATCCAATAAGATCATCTTGGATGGGATCAAGAAGAGGCTGGAAGCAACAAAGGGAAAGTGGGTGGATAAGTTGCCCAATGTACTCTGGGCATATCGAACTATGCCAAGAAGATCAACTGGGGAATCCCCATTTGCCATGGTTTATGGCACAGAAGCAGTTATTCCACTAGAGGTCGGCATCCCAAGGATCAGAACCCAGGAAGTAGAAAATGGGACCAATGAGGCATTCTTGGCCCGAGATCTGGATCTGCTAGAAGAAAGAAAGGAGAAACCAGCAATTCAGTTTGGGGCATACCAGCGGCAGCTTGCCAAGGCTTATAATAAGAAGGTTAACCCATGAGAGTTCCAAGTTGGGGACCTTGTCCTAAGAAAGGTCGTCGGCAACAAAAAGGATCCCAGAGAGCGCAAGCTCGGCCCAAATTGGAAGGGACCTTATAGAATCATCTTGGTCCTAGGTAATGGTGCATATTGGCTTAAAGATGGTGAAGGCAAAGAGTTGCCAAGACCTTAGAATACTTGCAATCTGAAGTTTTTTTGTCATTAGATTTTTTGTTTTTTAAGTTTCCTGTTATTAGCCAAAGCAATAATAAAGTCTTAGCTTGTTTTTTAAAACTTGTGTAGTATGATTGGCCAGTCACTTGGCAATGTTTCTAATTAAAAATGACAAATTACTTAGACTTATTATATAGCAGAGTTGAATTATACTTGCATATAATAGAGTTGAACTAAGTTGGCAATATTTTTGATTGAAACACGACGAATAACTTAGACTTATTATATGGTAGAGTTGAATTATACTTGCATATAATAGAGTTGAACTAAGTTGGTGATGTTTCTGATTGAAACATGACGAATAACTTAGACTTATTATATGGCAGAGTTGAATTATACTTACATATGATAGAGTTGAACTAAGTTGGTGATATTTCTGATTGAAACATGACGAATAACTTCGACTTATTATATGGCAGAGTTGAATTATACTTACATATAATAGAGTTGAACTAAGTTGAAATTAACTTGGACTTGCCATATCGGCAGGGTCAAACACAGATTAAAACTAAGTATATAGATTAACAGAGAGACCAAGGTTGGTAACCTCGGCCAGTCTTTGTTTGAATCTCACATCGGGGACAAAGTCAAAGCCACATTCTTAATGAGAACCCAAGTGAAACTTAAGTTCACATTATGGAGCAGAGGGCTGGAAGAATAATGCTTGGGAGTTGAAATTTACAATCTAAAGACTGGTTTAATACTTGTTGAAATTTTAAGAAAAATTTACAAGACTGGTTTAACACTTGTTGAAATTTTAAGAAAAATTTACAAGACTGGTTTAACACTTGTTAAAATTTTAAGAAAAATTTACAAGATGAAGTTAAGCCGAGGTCGTGCTAAAGGAAGGTTGGTTCAACACTTGTTGAAATTTTAAGAAAAAATTTACAAGTTGAAGTTAAGCCAAGATTATGTTGAAAGAAGTATCTACATACTTGCCGAGATTACCATGTTGCTAAGACTTGGAAGATATTTGAAAATAGAAGTCTTGCCAAAAAAGAGTAAAGCGGCAAGTTTTATATAGCACTTGTGAAAATATTTTTTACAATGTTTTCAAGTGTTAAGTTAAGGCCGAGATAAGCAAGATTGGAAGTTTTGTTCGAGGTATGTTAATCCAAGGAGACTATACAAGAACGGCATAAACTCTGAAAACATGCAAAATATTTCAAGTATGGAATCATACAAGATAGTAAAGAAAAGACAAGCATTCAAACACTTAGTCAAAAAAGAAGACTTGCATTCAGATAAGGAAAGAAGTCACTTCGGTTTGACATTGAAGAATAATTGTTCAGATTACAAAAAGGTATATCGGCCAAATAAAGAGCTAAACATTGTTTCAAAAGTAAAAAAAAGTACAAGGTACAAGAAATAAAGAAGAGCATCAAAATGGACTACTCGGCGTCAGCAGCGGACTATGTCTTGGCCCTAGAAGACAGTTGGGAAGATTTCTCGGTAGCCTTCTTAGCCTCGAGCTCGGCATCAATCTCTTGTAGAGTCTGATCGATGCTCCTCTCGGCGATTGGCACCTCGGAGGTTGTTTTCTGGGAGGAGGCATCCTTTGAGACTTCATCTTTCTCATCCTGAGTCAAGTCCAAGACTTGCTCATTCAGAGTTGGGGACTTGGCCCTGGCAGCTTCTTTCGTTTTCTCGGCCTTAGCTTCCTCCTCGGACTCAGCCTCGTCCTTGGATTGGCTTGGAGTAGGGGGAAATGGCAGGACGAGTTGGCTTTCGTCTTTAAGCGGAGAGTCCTCGGGGACAACCAGTTCTTTCAAAGTAGCCATCCAATCAAGGGAGTAACCCTTGTTGTATGCTTTATTGACCTACTTCTTGTAGTCCTCGCAGACATCGGCTGCCCCCTCGGAGTAGGCCTTCTCGTTCTCCGCCTTGATCTCGGCCTCTTTTGTGGCCGAGGTAGCCCGGAGCTCGGCCTGGGCTTCGGGCATTTTTGCTTCGGCCTTTTTTTTCTCGGTTTCAAGGACCTTGGCAATGGCCTCAGCAGCTCTTGCTCTCTCCTCGACCTCATCTTGGGCCTGTTTGGCCGCCTTAGCCTGATCCATCAATGTTTTCATCTTGGCCTTGGCTTTGTTGACTGTCTTTAGCAAACTAGCAGCCTCCTTGGTCTTGTTGACCAACTTCTTCTTGATGTCAAAAGCTTGCATCACGAAGGAGTGGGCGTGCTGGATCACCTAGAAGAAATGGGCAAAACAAAAGTTAGTGAAATTCTCTAAGTATGGAAAAACAGAGAATGAAAAGTACCAAGTGTTAGGGGCTTACTTGAACGGAGTGCCACAACATTAGAGCGAAGTTTTCATATTCGCTAACCTCGGCATTATGTTCGAGGTCTTTTAGGAGGAGCAAGGCAGCAGAGAGGGCGATGTCGACTTCAAGGTCAGTCATGCTATCGCCAACCCTGACTAGCTTGTCTTCAATAATGATTGGAGGGGCCCAGGGGGCATTAGATTTCATGAACCCCGAGGTTATCTCAGACTCTAACCTCAGCTTCTTTAACTGGGTCGATTCAGAGGGAGCATCCTCGGCAAGCCTCTTTTCTATGGCAGAGGCACTTTTTTCTGCCTCAGCAATTTTGGAGATCGGCAAGGTATTCTCAGAGTCGATCTGTGTTACCATTGCCTTAGGTTGGGATTTCTTCAGTCTTTTTGGCTTTGGCTTTGGCTAAGACTGGGATGGTGAAGGTTGTGTGGTGATAGAGTCAGGGATGTCGGCTAGAAGGTCGTCTGCTACGACCTTCTTACGACCTATCTCGACGGCGGCTATAGTTTAACGTCAACGTTTGCGTTGAGAGGGTGGGATTAGTTGTAGAGACGAGGTTGACGTCTGTTCTGTTGGACCAGAGGTTGATCTCTGATCTGGCCGAGGTGATGAAGTTGTAGCAAGAGTTGTTGCTGAAGGAGGAGACTTGCTTTTTTTCGGGACATCGGGTAGAACAGATTTGTACGTCGGGATATAGTTGAGCAGCAAAGGAGCTTTCCGTTGGTCAACTGGCAGACCCAACAGCTTCTTAAAATCCTTACTAGGATAGAAATTTTTGCGGAAGTCCTTTGGAGGCTGAGGAAGAACTACAAAAATAAAACATACAGACATTAGAACATATAAAAATATCAAAGTAAAAAGACTTGAGAAGCAAGTAAAAGCAAACACTTGGCTCTTACCATCTCCCTCTCTGAACAATGTACGACTTAGAGAGTAAAGGTGAAGGTCATCATCTGGAAGGAACTCCCAATTGCCCGAGACGATGAAGTAATCGTCCCCGGCGCCCTTGTTGGAGTCAGGGAGGTCGGCGATGAGTTTGTATTGTGTGGACCTCGGCTTAAGGTAATAGACGTAGTCTTTTTCTGACTTAAGGCCACACATGGTGTAGCAGTACTGTCGGCTAGAGTTACCCTAGCATTTTCTTAGCTAGCTAAGGCAATGATACTGTTGATGACTCTGTAAGAGTTAATGGCTAATTGTATTGGGTTGAGTTTAAAATAGTGAAGGACTTCTCGGAAAAGGATATCGAGAGGGAGCCTAAGTCTATACTCTACGAAGGCTATGACTAGAAAAGGCGTAGAGTCGTCCTTAGGCATGATGGAGTCCTCTTCCCTAGCCAACCTGAGGTGGACATCGGCAGGGATGGCGAACTCCTGCCTGAAATATTCTAGCTTAATTGGGGTGTCTACCTTCCACCTCCACATATCCATGACGTCGGCTTAGGAGGAAAAGTGTTGGATTGCAAAAGGAAGTGGTTTGTTAGGGTTTAAAAGACCTCGGCAAAACCTAAATGAATGCTGGGGCAATGGTTTTTTAGGATCTAAAGGGGATTTGTTTCAATTTTTTTCTAAAGTTTGTAAGTTCTAGAACAAGTCCCAAACCTAAAGCTACAGAAACAAGAATTAAGGGCAAGAATCTGGAAAAAAAACACACAGAAAACAGAAACAAGAACAATGATTCAGAATCAAGAATAGTGATGAACTATCAAAAACACTGTGACAAAGTGTGTACAAAGGTGCGAGGCCAAAAACAGTGGCAAAATAAACAGTATATGTGTGTGTGTATACCAGCAACAGATTGTGCAAGAGTAGAATCGTGAAACAGATAACAAATGGTGGAAATCAACACACAAGTAACAAATTAAAAGCGTAAATAAAAACACCATGGCAGTGTACAAGCATAGTAGTTTGAAGTGAAATAAGAAATTGAAATAAGAGGAACAGTGGCTTACCGAGGAAAATAAGGCCGGTGTGAAGTACGTCGGTGTCAGGCGGTGGCAGTGAGCAAAGAAGTGCAGCAAAAGCCTCGCTGGAGAGGGAGAGTGAAAGTGGTTTCAGAAAGCTTCACAAAATCAGCAATGGAGGATTTGGGAGAGAAAGTTGGAGAGAGAGAACTTGCACGAAAACAGTGGTGAAGAAGTGAAAAGACGGAGAGAGAGAGAGATGATTTTGATCAAACACGCAGAATGGCAGCAAAAATGGCAATTAGTATGCCTAGGACGACGTGCTTGTCAGACGGCGCACGCAAATGCAATACGACTTAATGGCGTGTGTCAGATATGGCTCAGTAGGGGAAAAATACGTGGCAAAAATGGTTGAAATACTGTGCTTGACAGCTCATACGCGTGTTAAAACTCTTGGAGTTCTTGATTTAATGGAGCAGGACTTCGGCTAGGGGGACAATCTCGGCTGAGAAACTTAAACAAACTTGGTTATTGGTTCTGAAGCATTGATGAAAACAGACTAAGTCTTGGTCGTATTAAGCCAATGAATGATGACCTCGGTAATGAAGAACAAAGCGAGCTTAGCCGACGCGCTAATGGAAGAAATGATATAGGTTCCATCACCTCAGGATACCGAGGTAATAGAACCTAGGGGGCAGTTATGGGGATATAATTTTTGATTGACAATACGTGGCCGAGGTGGCACTGAAGTGCCAGCCGAGGTGCCACGTGTTCTGGTCATGATGCCGAGATAATCTCGGATAGGCCGAGGTTATCTGCTAAGATACCGGAATCCGAGATAAGCGGATAAGGGACAAGAGTCCTAGAATGAGAGAGGACTTCAGCTTGGATAAAGATAAGACTCTTAGAGAGTTTATCCCAATCTAACTGGGAATCTAGGATTAGCATTGAGCTAGAATCCATTGAAGCTAGGCTTATATTGGGATTAGGTTAGTGTTGGCTATAAAAGAGAGGCACCTTCGTGGATCTAAGGTACGCTTTTTGTATTCTGAATAGTGAGTTAAACACTTTTGCTATCTTTGAAAGATAACTGACTTGATCGTCGGAGTTCCCCCGGGTGGACGAACCACCACCGAAATCTTATCTTTCTGTGACAGGTTGTTTGGGCTTAATCTATTCTAGCGGTGTTCTCCACCTGAGTACTTGTTTGGCAGTGTGGTCGAAAATTGATACACACACTAAACATATATGTTAAAAATAAAGAGGACTTTTATTTATTTTTTCACCATTTTATATCACAAGCTATTTGGAAAATTATTATTTGCTTTCATCAATGACTTAATACTTATCTTTAGACAAAAAATCAATTATTTGTATCTAAATTGACCACAATAAAAAATGATAATAATAAAAATAGATAAATTGTACTCATCTCCTTTAAAATTTGAAAAAAATTACAATTAATCTCACATTTTTGATATAATAATACTAACTTCCATTTTAGTAAGGCTAAATGACCAACTAATGCATATAATAAATACACTTAAAAAATTTAGTAGAAAAAGATGACAATATTATTTTTTTTATTCATACGATTAACAAATTATTGATTAAAAATGGGTTAACTTTTATATGAATTAAAAATTCAAAGGAGTGTAAAACTTATTGTATTTTTTTCAAATCTCAAGAGAGATGAGAGTTGATGATACAATTTTGTCGGACAAGTGATGGGTCGGACAAGATCTTGATGCTCCACGAATTGGCCGAACTTTGTTTTCCCAACAGTACCTGTACCAACTTCGGTCGGTAGGACCTAGGGGGTGGGGTTCCTTCTTGAGGACCCTTTGATGGTTAAGTTAGATGAATATCTAGCTGGAATGGAAGCTTAGAGAGGAAGTAGAGAGAGAGAGAGAGAGAGAGAGAGAGAGAGTTACTTGTATCTTTTATACCTTTTTTGGCCTCTTTTCCCACCGTGCTCCTCTCATGATTGCTCTTATGTCTTTGTCTTTTCGCCCTGTCTTATTGGCTGTAAGCCTACGGCTTATTTGTAACTAGCTATGGTAGTGTTATCATGTCGCAGAAATCACGAAAGGAAAGGAGGTGGCTCGTCTCTTCTTTTTGTCTAGCCACTGGGCCTAAGTTGGGTTAGGAATCATTTGAATGGCCCATTGGGCCACCCATTTGGGCTATACCCATCAGTAGTCTCCCATTTCCGAGTGCAGCTTTAGTCTAACGAAGGGAAAGTGTCTCGTTTGTTGCTTGATCATGTTCTTACACACCGTCGGGCCATTGCTTGACCTAATATGATGGTGGGCGGTGATTCCGTGTGAACGGTGAGCTGTCTTATTCTAGGCCATATCTGTGGACCTTCTTCAAAGTTCAATATTCTGGTCGATTTTATAAGATGTGGCCTAGCTGTTGCTCACGTACACTTATTATACATCAGCTACGGTGCAATTGAAGTGAGCCAAGGACAAAGGTGGATTGACTTTCTTGGCTTGAAAATAATGCACGTTGCACGTGTGCTTGATTCTATTAGCTTGTTGAATTTTTCATGGGAACCCACAAACTTTATTAAATTGGTGAGTGTTGCGAAAATGTTACTGGAAAGTTTTGGTTAAGTGTGTATTTATTTGGCTTCAAAATTCCAATAGCTTTGTCCCACTTGAGGTAGTAATTGATTTTTGGGTCGAGCCCACGCATGACCGTGGTTTGTTATGATCACCATGGGACCCGCTAGCTTTTTGACTATTGACTACTGTGCTTGGTTGGTTTTCATTTCTTTTTCCAAATTCAATTCTTATCTCCATGTTTGGAATTATTGAATTGACATGGCCCCACCAATTGATTTGTTGAATGGTATGCATGATTGATGTTTTGTCAAGTAGTTCATAAAAACTCTTCTTTTTCTCAAATTTCAAGAGACCCACTACAACAACCCTTTGCATCACAGTGACTTATTTAGAGAGAGAGAGCAAAATTGTTTTATACTCTCTCTCTTTCTCTCTCTCTCTCTCTATATATATATATACATACCCATGTACTTGAAAGGCATGGAAGCCTGAGATTTTTCTGGGTTTGGTTTTGGGTGTAAAGAGAGGGAGGAATATGTTAGAGTGTGATGTTATTGGTTGTGGGTGCGGCAATGCACTTCATGATTTTGTTCATTACTCCCTGGGCTGTGGTGGACTAACGCACATCAGGGGTTAAATGCGTCTGGCTGGAGAAGGTACTTCGTCGTTCAAGTATGATAATATCATGAGCAATAATAGGTCTCAATATTTGGACAATGACAATGAAAAGCTCCAAAACAGAGTGGCGATACAGGCTTTTGCCAATATTTCAGCTATGAAAGTAGCATATGCCCAGTTATAGTTTGCTTAGTCTCCGTTTGATGTTGATAGGATTCAAGCTGTTGATCAGTTGGTGGTCTCCCACATGATAGTCTTTCGTATGGTGGTCTTCTACATAGAGGTCTTCCGCATGGTGGTCTCCAGCATGGGGGTCTTCCGCATGGTTTTTCTACATGGAGGTCTTCCACATGGTGGTCTCCCACATGGTCTTCCATATGGCAGACTGATGTATATTAGTACTTGGTTCCACTTGATGATGTTGACCTCCTTCGTTTGTTCTTGTCCTCATCTTAGAGGCATATTTATCTGTTGCTTTTGAGTCATCAAGACCGCAAGATCGTATAGCCCAGATGGGTGCCTTGGGCAGTCAGCTAATGGATTAACTCTTACCGTAAGGTTTGACTCAGTTTGGATGAGGTCTTTGTGCTCAGTTTGTCTGGGGCTTTTGGACTCAGTCTGGCTGAGGTTTTTGTAATCAATTTATTTGAGGCTTTTGGACTCAATCTGGCTAAGGTCTTCGTGCTCAGTCTGGTTGAGGCTTTTGGACTCAATCTAGCTGAGATCTTCGTGCTCAATCTTCTTGAGGCTTTTGGACTTAGTCTGGCTAGGGTCTTCGTGCTCAATCTGGCTGAGGCTTTTAGACTTAGTCTGGCTAAAGTCTTCATGCTCAGTCTAACTAAGGCTTTTGGACTCACTCTGGTTGATGTCTACGTGCTCAGTCTGAATGATGTTTACGTGCTCTGTCTGCTTAAGGCTTTTGGACTTAGTCTAGCTGAGGTCTCCGTGCTCAGTTTGATTGAGCCTTTTGGACTCAATCTGGCTGAGATCTTCGTGCTCAGTCTGCCTGAGGTTTTTGGACTCAGTCTGGCTAAGGTCTTCGTGCTCAGTCTGGCTGATGTAACGCCCCAACCCTTCACATGTCATCGATATTGTCCGCTTTGGGCTACGCCTGCACGGATTTGTTCTTCCCAGTGGGTCACCCATCATAGAACTACTCTAACCTAAACACGCTTAACTGAGAAGTTCTGCTAGGGATTTCACCATCCGGGAAAAGGCTTCGATGCTATATAAGGGTCTAGTTTTTTACTTTTATAGCCTAGGAACTCCCCCTCTTGTAATGACCCCAAAATCCGTATTAGAGATTACCCTTATGGCCTTATAGGTTAATGCATTTTAATTTAATGATATCTATTCAAATTGAGAAATTATCTGTTGAGCCACGGCTTTAAAATTGAAATTACTGACCTTTACGGGTTCAAAAATCACAATTGAGTACTTGGGTATGTTAATGGGGATTTTTAGACCTATTTGGGAAAATTAATTGGAAATCCAACTTGTCTGATTCGTTAATGTACGTTTGGGTAGTTAATTTAATACTGCCAATTGAAGGCCTTAGAGGTTTCAGAAACCAGAATAGAGGACATATTTATGATCAGCACAATTTTTAGAGTCACTTGGGAAGTTTAATTGAAATTTGATTTTGTGCGATTTGTAAGGGCATGTTTGGCCTTCCTTATTGTGAAAAGCTTAAGTGTGTGTATATTTATATATATGGAGACATGTTATGTGTGTTGGGAACTCAAGATATTTGAGCCAGGAACATCTAAGGTAGAAGAGAAGAGAACCGTCAGAGAGAAAGAGGGAAAGAGACCAAGATTCTTGAAGAAAAACTCAACAATCATGGGGGTTTAAACATGATTAAAGGGAATTGAAGAAAGAAAAGGAGAATCAACCATGGAGGCTTGAGGAAATGGAGGAGAATTGAGAGGAAGACCAAGATTGAACTAAGGTATGATTATTTATCTTGAATCCTTGTGTTTAAGACATTAATTTCATGAAATCATGATGATATGGAAAGATTTGAGACCATTTGAGTTAAGGTTCTAAGTATGTATTTAATTGAATTCAATTTAAGAAATAAGATCTTGGGTTCTATGGTTTGTTTATGATTGGGGCTCAATCTTGTGAATACCATATGAAATGCACTTTAGAATTGTCCAAAGAATAAAATCAAGCAAGAATTAAGTGAATTTGTGGATTGTGGGTTGTGTTCTAAGACCCTTGAAGATCATGAAAGATCAAGCATGAATCTTGAAGCAAAGATTGATTTGTTTGAGATGAAAATACATTTGGTTGATGTTAAATTATCATGATATGGGGCAATTTTACATGTTTTTAAGTGATTTATATTAGAAACCAAGCTTAAGAATGGAAGAACCAAGTGTTGGAGCAAAAAGAGCCATTTTCGGACTCCAAATTGCCCAGAGTCAAGACGCGTCGTGTCTTCCAAGACGCAAGGCAGACGATCCTAGAACCAAAGTTGAATCTACTAAAAAAGTACGTTCTCCCACACGTGCGGCCCCATTCCCGCACATGCGGCTCTGTTTCTCGCGCGTACGGGAGACAACTCTGTTCAGCCAACTTTGAATAAGCATATCTTTGGCCTCTGGACTCCGTTTTGAGTGATTCTTGAACCTAAAATCAAGCCCCGGAAGTCTAGTTTCCAATGGTGGTGGCTCACTCCTAAATTTTAAATACAGAAATAGTTATGCCCAAATTAGTGACGACTGTTCACTTTCTGTCGACTAGTTTTGTATCGTTTCTTCGTCTGAACCATTTTTCTATTGATTCCTCCTATTTTTTGGGGCATAGATTATAATCTACGGAGGATTAATGAGTTTAGAACCACCATGGCTATTGATTAAAAAATAAGAATGAGGTTGATTTTATCCTCATAGTCTGCTATGTGCATTGTGTTTGCAGGTCAAGACGAGGACATCGTCCCATTGCTACCAGAAACCTATCACTGTGAGTAATAGTACTGTCGTGGTATGCTGTATTTACAGCTAACAATTACCATTAGCACTCTGTTAATTGCGGGTTAACTATGTTAACGTATATGAACGATTAAACAAATGTGTATAACTTTGTATGATTCTGATTGATAGTTAATATGAACATTCTATTATCTGCAAGATAATTGTATTGATTTATGATGAACAAATAGAACGTATGTGCAATGTGGAATTCTAATATCCTTATATCTCTGGCATTGTTCAATCTGTTAATATCCGGACCAAAGGCCAACCTGTAAAATACGCTTTACGTATGGCCAATAATTATTATTAGCACTCTGTTACCCATAAATTAACTATGTTAACTCATATGGATGGTTGATAGAACTCATGTGTTTCTGTATAACTCTAAGACTAATCTGTTCAAATGATATCTGGGATTATTTTGTTTTGTTTACCGCTCTGGTTATGCTATGAGGTGTTATGAATTGTTCGGTCTTTACGACCTACCGATTTTTGGTATGGAACAAAGTGCTGTACGGAACTAAGTGCTGCAATGCGAGCCACCTCTAGAATCCGTACGAGTCACCTCTTGAGTCCATACATATGTAAACTGAGGCCTATGGCCGTTTTGTGAAAGTTATGAGGCTTATGGCCGTTCTGTGACATATGTGAGGCGTATGGCCAATCTGTGACATCTAGGCCTATGGTCATTCTGTATGATCTGTTAGTATGAAACAAAGTGCTACACGGAACTAAGTGCTGCCATGCAAGTCACCTTTAGAATCCGTGCGAGCCACCTCTTGAGTTCATACATGCATGAAAAGGGCTTAATGTCGATCTGTTTAAGGGCTGATTACCATTCTGTTTAAGGGCTTAACGCCACTCTGATTAAGAGCTCAATGCCACTCTGTTCAAGGGCTTAAAGCCATTCTGTTCAAGTTATTTGTTGGATTATCACGTACTATTATTCACTGAGCCTTGCTCACTCCATTTTTGTGTATATTTATGTAGGTGAGCCATCAGAGATTAACACTAGAATGGTATTGAGGTCTACCTGTCTGTCAAGCCGCCTGGGGTACGTCTTTGTGTTGAGGCCTTAATTGTGTTGGGAGTCTTATAAACTATTAAGTCTTATGTAAGTGGGTGTGAGATCTATATAAATTCTGTGAATGTATATGAAACTCTGGAAATGTATTTAAATGCTTAAATCCAATTAAACCATCATGTATGCACAAGCTTAATGGATATTTTCTTGTATTTGATTATGCTTCCGCTTAAGGCCCCGTATGTGCTTAAATATTATTCTAAAATTCTGTTTTGAGGCCGATGTACAGGCCGGTCATGGTCCAAACTTTTAGGGGCGGGTTTGGATTGTGACACCTCTATTCCCAATGTGGGACACCAGGACTTTACAATCCATCCCTCTCAGGGCTGCACATCCTCGTATAGTAGCCTGCTAGCGCACAAGCCCGCCTACATGCATCAAGAGACGCCAGGGGCCCACACTCGGTGCTCTGTAGAGTCAGCTCTAATACCATATTTGTAACACCCAAACCCTTCAAATGTCATCGATATTGTTCGCTTTGGGCCATGCTCGCACAGATTTGTTCTTTCCAGTGGATCACCTATCCCAGAACTACTCCAGCCTAAGCAAGCTTAACTCGGGAGTTCTACTAGGGATTTCACCACCCGGGAAAAGGCCTCAATACTATATAAGGGTTCAGGTTTTACTTTTATAGCCTAGGAACTCCCCCTCTATTCCCGATGTGGGACACCGGGACCTTATAACTAAGGTCTTCGCGCTCAGTCTGCCTGAGGCTTTTGGACTCAATTTGGCTGAGGTCTTCGTGCTTAGTCTGGTTAAGGCTTTTGGACTTAGTCTGGCTGAGATCTTTATACTCAGTTTGCCTAAGGCTTTTGGACTCAGTCTGAGTAAGGTCTTCATGCTCAGTCTGGCTGAGGCTTTTAGACTCAGTCTGGCTAAGGTCTTCGTGCTAAGTCTGACTAAGGCTTTTGGACTCAGTTTGGCTAATGTTTACGTGCTTAGTCTGGCTGAGGCTTTTGGACTTAGTCTAGCTGAGGTCTATTTGCTCAGTCTAGCTAAGGCTTTTGGGACTCAGTCTGGCTGAGGTTGAGGTTTTCATGATTAGTCTGGCTGAGGCTTTTTAAACTCAATCTGCCTGAGGTCTTCATGCTCAGTGTGCCTGAGGCTTTTGGACTCAATCTGGCTAAGGTCTTTGTGCTCAGCTTGACTGAGGCTTTTGGACTCAGTCTGGCTGATGTCTACGTGCTCAGTCTGGCTGAGGCTTTTGGACTCAATCTGGTTAAGGTCTTCGTGCTTAATCTGGCTGAGGCTTTTGGACTCAATCTGACTGAGGTCTTCTTGCTCAGTGTGCCCAAGGCCTTTTGACTCAATCTGGCTAAGGTCTTCGTGCTCAATCTGGCTAAGGGTTTTAGACTCAGTTTGGTTAAGGTCTTCGTGCTCAATCTGACTGAGGCTTTTGGACTCAGTCTAGCTAATGTCTATGTGCTCTGTTTGGCTAAGGTTTTTGGATTCAGTCTGGCTAATGTTTACGTGCTCAATCTACTTGAGGCTTTCGTGCTCAGTCTGGCTGAGACTTTTGGACTTAGTCTGGCTGAGGTCTTCGTGCTCAGTCTGCGTGAGACTTTTGGACTCAGTCTGGCTAAGGTCTTCGTGCTCAGTCTGATTGATGTCTTCGTGCTCAGTCTAGTTGAAGCTTTTGGACTCAGTTTGGCTGAGGTCTTCGTACTCAATCTGGCTGAGGTCTTCATGCTCAGTCTACCTAGGGCTTTTGGACTCAGTTTGGCTAAGGTCTTCGTGCTCAGTCTAGCTAAGGCTTTTAGACTCAATCTAGCTAAGGTCTTCGTGCTCAGTTTGGCTGAGGCTTTTGGACTTAGTTTGGCTAAGGTCTTTATACTCAGTCTGGCTGAGGCTTTTAGACTCAGTCTGGCTAAGGTCTTCGTGCCTTTCGAGGGTTTTTTTTTAAACTCGCCTTGAGGTCTTCAAACTTAGTCTGGCTGAGGCTTTTTAAACTCAGTCTGGCTGAGGTTGAGGTCTTCATGCTTAGTCTAGCTGAGACTTTTGGAACTCAGTCTAGTTGGTTGAGGTTGAGGTCTTTATGCTTAGTTTGGCTGAGGCTTTTTGCTCAATCTAGCTGGCTGAGGTTGATGTCTTCATGCTCAATCTGGCTGAGGTTTTTTGATTTTAAACTTACGAAATGTGCAACACAGGTTAAAGAAGTTGAATATCTTACTCATGAAGTCTTGCCAAGGTTAGCTTATACATTGCATTGTAAAGAAAAAATACAACGAGTGATCAGAATTAAATAAGTAAGATAAATGGACATGAGAAAAAGGCTCCGTTTTATTGAAAATACCGCTTGAAGTGCTCAATATTCCATGAATGAGAGAGATCTCCGCCCTTCATATCTTGTACATGGTAAGTGCCTGGACGTAACAATATGGCCTTTCCCATTTGGCTATTAACTTGCCCTCAGCTGGGTTTTTGGTTGAGTTACGAACCTTAAGGAGAGATAAGGAGGCCATTCGGATTCGACGAAGGTGCTTATGGGCCTAGTGGTGGAATAATTGGTCCTTATTATGTTGCTAAGCACGGTTGTCTTGGACTTGATCTTGATTTTGATGGATGTTTTGTAGAGGCAGATGGGTAAAAACTGGTAGTTCTCGTTGGAATAGGGCTTGGTTCTGCTCAATCAATTAGTTAATGTTGTTGGTGTTCTATGTGAAGTATGGAGATGGATTATTTGAGTTGGAGGGATCGGCTTGAGGGTTTCCGGTTGTATGCTATGAAGCCATGGATCGTGTCATAACCATTCACTACAACACTAAAGGTGGGTGAAAAGAAAACTATTTCTGGTGACAATGAGCACAACTACCAACCGGAAGAGTTTCCCATAGACGGCGGCAACTGATGATTCAATTTTGTCGGACGAGTGATGGGTTGGACAAGATCCTGATGCTCCACGAATTGGCCGAACTTCGTCTTCCCCGCAGTACCTGCACCAAGTCCGGTTGGAAGGACCCAGGGGGTGGGGTTCCTTCTTGAGGACCCTCCGATGGTTAAGTTAGATGAATATCTAGCAGGAATAGAAGCTTGAAGAGGAAGCAGAGAGAGAGTTACTTGTATCTTTAATACCTTTTTTGGCCTCTTCCCCTACCATGCCCCTCTCATGATTACTCTTATGTCTTTGTCTTTTCACCTTGTCTTATTGGCCGTAAGCCTACGGCTTATTTGTAACTAGCTATGGCAGTGTTGTCATGTCGCAGAAATTACGGAAGTGAAGAAGGTGGCTCGTCTTTTCTTTTTGTCTGGCCATTGGGGCTAAGTTGTGTTAGGAATCATTTGAACGGCTTATTGGGTCACCTATTTGGGCTATGCCCATCAAGTGTAATTTAAACTAAAACAATTGATAATATATAACATGTCTCTGCAAAAAAAAAAAAAAAAGAAATTTAATTTATTCTATCCTTTTCCGGCAATTGAAGGCAAGAGGATACAAATAAAAATGGATCAACACAACGCGCAATCCATGCAAGCATACTTATACAATCCAACAAATAAAGATTCTGATTATGCCATGGATTCTCTCAAAATCCAAGAAGCAAATGTGATTGTGATACTCATTATTATTAATAAATTCCATCCAAATTTCAAACCTACTCAACTCAAACATTGTTTGCTCAACCTCCAACCTACCCAACTACTTCAATTATAGTGTTTCTAATGTTTTTTTTTTTGGGGAGAGATTAGCGGCTCATTTGATGTAAAGATGTCATTACTTTAGTTTGATGAATGTCAATTTCAAGAACAAGAAGTAGAAGAAAAAAGGGATCAAAATCATGACACAATGAGGTTTTTACTATTGCTAAACATTTCGATTTGAAAGTAATCACCAGGATTAATTACATCTACGAGTTTGAATTAGTTGGTCTAGTTTTACTTAGAGGTCAGGGATCAAAATCATTGTTGTTGAAGCTGGGTTTATAGGTCTATCCTAT
The DNA here is from genome assembly GCA_025200525.1 of Camellia lanceoleosa. Classification (NCBI taxonomy): domain Eukaryota; kingdom Viridiplantae; phylum Streptophyta; class Magnoliopsida; order Ericales; family Theaceae; genus Camellia; species Camellia lanceoleosa. The sequence goes on from CM045772.1 coordinate 45,264,395, forward strand.
TAAACTTTCTTTCATAATTGATTATTCAATCTAATGAATAAACAATAGTACTTTTGGAGAGATTACCGGCTCATTTAATTGGTATAAAGATATCATTACTTTAGTTGATCAATTTCGATGTTCAACAACAAGAAGTAGAAGAAGAAAAAGGGATGAAAAGCATGAGATAAGGATGTTTTACTATTGCTAATTACCTTTCCATTTGAAAGTAGGCAAAATCCTTGAACCAAGACAAGAATATATTGCTTTATTAGGGATCATTCTTTATTTGCTCATTTCTTTAAATTCTTGCTTGTATTGCTTTCGCTATATAGTTGTTATTTGAGTTGGATTTGCAGTATGTCTTATTAGACTTTCTTACATAATTGATTATCTAGTCTGGTTAATAAATAATTAATAAATTATACTATTTACCCTTATAGTTTAACTCAAGTTTTACTTTTGTTCTTATTATTTTAATTTAAATAACTAAGTCTTACATTTTAACTCCATTTTTAATTTAAGTCATTCCGTCAAAACTATCATTAGTTTTTTATTTTTTATTTTACATCTTCGGAGATTAATATTTTCCTATTTTGTACGTTGTAATGCAATAGTAAAGATGGGTAAATTAATCATTTTGCATTTAATAAAAATAGTACTAGTAGTAGTACCCACTTTGTTACTGTAGAACTCTCAATTATTAAAATTGATCCTTATTGTCTTTTTTTCTTTAAACCTCTACCATAATCTAAAAAATACCATTTTTGAGGACCTCTACCCCTGCCACCACCACTTTTGGCGACCCTCCTTAGTTCTCTCCTACCCTCCCCAGCTATTCCTAGCAATCCTCAGAGCCACCTCAACCAATCCTACTTTCTCTCCAGTTGTACAACTACAGAAAAATACACCTTCGGCTATTGAAAAATTAGTCACCACAACCTTCGTCCTACCCTCGCAAAGCCTTTCACATGAACCCCTCTAGTTCACAAAGTACCCTACAATGCGACCCCCATGTTTGATTAAGATTGATACACGAGTGACAACGAGATCAACAATAAACAATGGTGAGAGAGAGCGAAAGAGGAAGGGAAAAAGGAGGCTTCCAATAAACAAAATATGGCAATGGTAGTGGATAGGGATTGAGAAGGAGCAAGCAATGGTGGAGAGGGTTGCCCAAGTTGGGATAGGCAAGGAGGGTGCCAGTTGAAGTTGGTGGGAGTGAGGGTGATGGTAGAGTGAGGTAAGGGTAGGAGTAGGGTTAGGATTAGGTTTAAATATGGGGATAAATGGGAACTTCATGTTAGGATAAAATTATAATAGAACAAAAAAAAAAAAAAAAAAAGGTAGGGATCCAAAGAAGAAAAGTAAATGCTATTAGCAACACTCAAAAAAATAAAATAAAATAAAATAAAAAGAAAAGCTACCAAAGTTACTAAATGCTAAAAGATCGTTAGAAAAAACCAAAACTAAAAATATATCAAACAAGTGACTCTTTTGTAATTTTATTTTTAACAAATAAATTAATTTTTTAAGTAACTTTCAAAGAATATTTTAGTTGATCAATGAAAACCATTGAAGAAGTAGGAGAAAAAAAAGGGATGAGAAGCATGAGATAGTGAGATTTTACTTTTTGCTCAAATTTTTCAATTTGAAAAGAGTAATGTTAAAAATTCTAAAAGTTTTATCAAAATTTTTTTACTAAATATCTCACATAGGTGTAGGATCTATACCATGTAGGTTCTATGTAGGTCCTACACCCATGTGAGATATTTAGTAAAAATTTTGATAGAATTTTTGAGATCTCTAATATTTTTTATTTGAAAATGGCAATGATTAATTACATCAATGAGTTAAAAATCCTGGGACCTTTTGTAGTTGTTAATGTGTTGCAATTGTCGGTTGAATCTACCTACACTTATGTGAGACATTTATTAATAAAAATTTTGATAAATTTTTTGAGATTTCTAATATTTTTTATTTGAAAATGACAGTAATTAATTACATATATGAGTTAAAATTCCTGGACCCCTTGTGGTTGTTAATGTGTCGTCATTGTCGGTTGAATGCAGACAAATTATCAAGTAAAATTATTATTTTTTTAAAAGTATACGTATCTAAAAATTTTAAAAGCATTTTATGTTAATGTACTATCAAAATCTCAAATCGAATGGTAAAATGAATTATTTAGATCATATTCACTGTATTTGGTTTCAATTTTTTGAATTTAATTTTTTAAAATTTGAGTTTTTTTACTTTTCGTATTTTTTTTAGTGAATATTTTTAAAATTTTAATTAATTTTTTTGCCTTTTTAAATACACCTTACTTTGATGTGTCTAAAATGTAAAATATTTGTAAAAAAAATATTTTAAAAAATGAATAAATACACAAGAATACGAAAATGTATTGAATTCTCATTTTTTTTTTGAATTTTTGGCATTTAGTAATTTTTTTTTTAAATTCACAAATATTATAGTTTTTAAGTTTATTTATGTTAGGCGTATCTAAAAATTTTAAAAATATATTTAAAATATTAAAAAAATTCAGTGAAAATAAGAAAAAATGAAAAAATATTTAATTTTCTGAAAATTAAATCCCGAATTCTGAATCCTAAAAGAATAATATTAGAGATCATGGAAAAAATATCATGAAATGCATCATAAAAGTTTTTATTCTTTGATTAGTGTGTGGTATTTTATTATATAAGTAATCCAAAAATAGAGAATTTTTTATGATTATTTTTATAATATTTTTTCATGATTCCTAATATTACTCATTCTGAAACTAAACGAGCTGTTTAAAATCTTAAATTTTATAAAATTTAAAAATAATTATAATCCTAATAATCATGATGTAGAATTGCACTACGATTTCAATTATATTACAGTCTTGATCCTATCACTTTTTTTTATTATTTATTTTTTTATATGTATACATATATGTGTATATTTATATAAAAATTTTGAATATAAACTCCATTTGCAAACGCCTTCTTTAATTTCTATTAGCATAGAAGATATATAATATTAAATTTATCATTTTTATTTAATAATTTTAAAGTTAATTGCCTACATTATTATTATAAGACTTTATTCAAAAGTTTTTTTTTTCCCAATAATTCTACGTAAGATCCCAATTTTAATGATTTGTACACTGTTTATTGCTTGATTTGTTATGGGGAAAAATATTTATAAATATATAAAAAAAATTAAAAATTAAAAATTAAAATTTTAATTATTAATGTTTATCAAATGGATACTTGGGTGATAATTCCATTTTTGAATTTTCTTTGCCTAGAAGTTCAAGTGTTGAAACATTATGTCCGTAAGAACAACTTCATGCAAAATGACCACAATACCCATCTTTATATATATATATATAGTATACATGGTGGAATATGGGCAAAACCCAACCCAATCCTCCTATTTCTCTTCTATCTCTCTCTTCTCTCCGATGATTTAAGATCTGAAATACATATGAGGTAATCCTTTATGTCGTCGATCCTTCCATCTCCGACAATCTTTCTCCTACTTTCTCTGACGATCTGCCATCTCCGATGATCTATTTCCGACCACTAGAAATGGACTTCGATAAGGTACTTCCGCCATTCTCTCTCTATACTCTCCTTCTAACTTTCACGTTCTCTTCGAGACAATCTCTCACTCCTCTTCTAGGACTCACCGTTTGGTTTTTTTGAAACAAATTTGAGCTCAACCTACTCTAATTCGTCATCGATCTATCTTCAAACTTTCAATTTCTCCCTGATCTTTGTGTTTTCGTGTTCTAAACAAGGTCGTCGACAATAATGTCGTAAGGCAGGCACTGCTTCTTCTAAGATCAACGAAGACAATTAGATAATGTTGATGAAGGATTTTTCTTGATAGTTCATTCATTCTATACGAAATTGCCACGCAATGAATTTTAGTAGATTTAGGGTTTATATAGTGGGTAGGATTTATGATGTGAATTGTTTTGCTTAGTTGGTAGTAATTGTATCAACTTCATTCTAGAAATGAAAATTCTCTACTACCAAATTGTGAAAATACGAGGTTCTATTTCTTGTTGGATTGTGAATGCTTTTGTACAAATAAAAATTTTACAAATGAAAATTTGTACAAATAAAATTTGGATAGAAAATTTGCACAGAAAAATTTAAATAGATAGACAAAAAAAATTGATCAGATAGACAAAAAATTTAAACAGATATATATAAATTTGAACAGATAGTCAACGAAAAGTCACATAGGTTAAAAAAAAAATCAATTGGTAAAATTGAAAATAAAATGTCCTCTGGAATTTCTTACCAAACTATTTCACAAAGTGTGAACCTCTTACCAATAAAAAAAAAAAGAAAAAGGATAAATTACAAATACATTCTCTGAGGTTTGCTTAAAATACGAATTGCCCCTTATGGTTTGAAAAATTACAAATACCTCCCTTTCATAATTTTTTATTTAACAGAAATAATTGAAAAAATAAATTTCTAACTGTTTACCTATACAATAATAAAATTATCTAAATTATTAATTGAAATAAAATTTTAACATTATTAAAAATTATTAATTAATTTGATGATTTATTAATAAAATAACCTATTTGTTATGAAATTATAAACCTTTGGGAGGGCGTAATGTAATTTCTAAAACTAAAAGGGATAATTTGTAATTTAAGTAAACCTTAGGAAGTGTGTTTGTAATTTACCCAAAAAACAACTAGACTTAATACCTTAGACAATTGCTAGAATAAATTTTTTTACCAATTTTCTCTTTTAAAATTTATTATTGATGTGTATTTTTTATTTATTTATTTTACACTGAATTGATATTCCCCATTTGTTATTGGGAGTATGAATTAGGGGAAGAATAATACTATATGCATCAATTAGTATATCAATTTGTGTACTAACAGATGATGTGATATAATTTTAAAGATTTTAGGTATTTATAATTCGGTGGTGCAACATGCACCAATTAGTATACAAACTAGTGTACCAACACTAGTTATGACATTATTATTGACCCCACTCATTAATGACATTATAAATCCCAAAAATCTCTTAAATTATGTCATATCATCAATTGGTACATTAGTTAGTATATTAATTAATATATATAGCATTATTCTTTATAATTTATATAATGAATAAGATCAATAATAATATCATAACATATATTAATACATTAATTAATATACCAATTAATACTTATACTACCACCGTTAAGAGAAACATTGGCACAATAATAACAGCGGGAGAAGCGTGCACAAAATGCAATCAATGACCCACCATTTTAGCAACCCCTACAATTAACTCCTCTTTCTCTCTTTCACCTCTCTCCGTGAAATGCTTGCAATTATTAACACTAATGTTATGTCTACAATAAACATTATAAAAATAAAAATAGTAGATATCTCAAAATTTCTATTCAAATTTTTATCAAATATTTTATATAGATGAAGGACTTACGTAATATGAGACTTATACCTACGTAAAACATTTGATAAAAATTTTAATAAAATTTTTAAAATTTTTAACATTACTCTTATAAAAATATTTATAGAAAATGAGTCTCGCTAACTTGTTAATGTTTGCCATAGAAAATCTCTAGAATCACATATTATGTTGCGTTTGGTTTAGTTTTAGGGTTGGGCTTCCCTATAGTCCGATCAGGGATTGTAGAGTACTGTTAGGCCTGTGGAGGCCCACCACAGGTCCCGTTTTGATAATCTAAATCGTTTAATATGTAGAATTTTTCGAGTAATATACGCATGTCAAAATTCACGTTGATCGGATATCGATAGCTATCTCATCGGATCATATTTTTGGCAATCATTTATTTTTTCACCGTATATTTTTTTTTATACTAAATTGATTTGATCACATATTTATCGATATTCAATTAAAGTGATTTTTTAAAAACATATAGTACTCGACGGGTTCTACACATTCAACGGTTCAGATTATCTAAACGGGACCCATGGTAGGCTCCCACGGGCCCAATAGTACCTTTCAGTTCGATCACAGACTGAAGGGAAGCCAGTCCCTAGTTTTAAAATCATGATTTGAGAATATAGTTATATTTTGCATCTGTGAGTTGTTGAATCATGATTTTAAAAAAGAAAATTTATTTGATTATGAGTTTTGAAAAGAGTTTTGAATTGAATTTTGAATTTTTGAAATGCGTTTTGAAATAAAAAAAGTTGTTTGATTATGAGTTTTAAATTTTTTTTTTCAAAACTTAATTAAAAAACTTATAGCTCATAACCAAATGCACAACTCAAAACTCTATTAAAATTATAGTCAAAACTCATAGCCAAGCTCTTTTTAAAATTCAATTCAAAAAAATAATTATTGAATAAAATAAATTTTTTATTTAAAAAATTCAAAAAATTATGAAATTCTTTTTTTATTTAAAATATTAAAAAAAGTATATATATTTTTTGTTAAAAAAATATTCATCTAGTGTTTTAAAATTACTTTTGATTGTATATTTGGTTGGAAATTTTTTTTAATTATTTTGTTTAAAAATATTTTTTTATTTTTTTAAAATTGCTGTGAGAAATTATTATTTTTTGTTAATTTTAAATAAATGGCCAAATAATTTGTCATTTTGGTCTAAAAAAATAATTTTTATATTTAAAAAATATCAAAAACAAATATAATTTTTTTTTTCTTCAAATAACAAGAAAAAAAAGAAAAAGAAAGAAAAAAGCAATGTTTTGGTCAATCGGCTTATCAATTGACCGGATGACTGGCTAGATGTTCAGGATGATGTCTAGGCGGACAATCGAATAGCCCCATCCGCTCTTTTCAAAATTTAAAATTTAAAAACTCTATTCTCTGCCAAATATGTTTTCAAATAAGTTTTAAACTAGCCTATCACCCGTGCTATGCACGGGATAATTATAGATATTTATATTTGTTTTCATTTTTTTTAATATATAAATTAAATACATGGGGTTTGACCGAGGAGTTTGAAAGAATTTAATAAGTGTTTATTTATTTATTTAAGAGGCATTTACACAATAATTACATGGGTCTCTTGGAGATGCAAAAAGTAAGGAAATTGGGATTTCATTTATTGCGTTATTCATTTAATAAGTGTAATTATTATAAATTAAGTGTTTATTGTAATCAATAGTGTAATTATTACAATCTTTGAACCAATCACCAATCACCAAATCAATTTTTTTTAAAAAAAATATTAAAAAATCAAGAAATTAGGATTTTTTAATATATAAATTAAATACATGGGGTTTGACCGAAGAGTTTGAAAGAATTTAATAAGTGTTTATTTATTTATTTAAGAGGCATTTACACAATAATTACATAATATATAAATTAAATACATGGAGTTTGACCGAGGAGTTTGAAAGAATTTAATAAGTGTTTATTTATTTATTTAAGAGGCATTTACACAATAATTACATGGGTCTCTTGGGGATGCAAAAAGTAAGGAAATTAGGATTTCATTTATTGTGTTATTCATTTAATAAGTGTAATTATTATAAATTAAGTGTTTATTGTAATCAATAGTGTAATTATTACAATCTTTGAACCAATCACCAATCACCAAGTCAATTTTTTTAAAAAAAATTATTAAAAAATCAAGAAATTAGGATTGACATGTTGGAGCTTCCACAAGCCTTGGGTTTTAAAAGACCCTTTTCCTTAATATATAGATTGTGGCCTTGAAATTAATTTTTAAAAACTTAAACTAAACAAAGTATTAAAACATATAAGGGTGGAATCATATTTTGAGAGTTAAACCAATTTTTTTTTCTATTTACTCCCCTTTGTGTATTCTGTGGAGAGTATTCACAGATGACCCATGAATAATTAATTCATGAATAGCCAATAAATAGGCTGACAACTCACCAATCTTGAAACCTTGCATTACACTGAGTTCTTATGTTAGGGAAACGTATAATCCTAAATGCATTAATTGATATATTAATTAATGAATTATTTTAAGAACTTTAAATATTTTATTAAATATTTTATCAAATCTCTCACGTGAGTATGAAATTCACACATGTGAATTTGTGTGAATTTCATTTCATGTGAGACATTTGATATAATATTTGGTAGAATGTTTGGGATACATAGCATTTCTCTTAATTAATATATTAATGAATGATATGATATAATTTTACAAATTTTAAATTTTTATAATTTATATAATAAGTATTAGGTGGGGTTATAATATTAAAACAGTAATGCCATAATATATATTAATATATTAATTGATGAGTGTAGCACACTGTAATAAAACTCTGACTAGTCCCATTACTTTAAATTTCATAACTAGCCTATCACCCGTATTATGCACGGGATAGTTATAGTTATAGATATTTTATATTTGTTTTAGATTTTTTTTAATATATAAATTATGTTTTTTAAGATTTTTTATAAAAATAATTTAACAATCTTATTACTAACCATAGTGTATGAGAGAAGTTGAAAAGGGTATTACAGTAACTATACATGGATTGTATCTATAATTATTTGTATGATGAGATTTTAAATGCTGATTAAGAGATTTTGACCAAATCAATAAATGCAGGCATGTAGAAAGACATGTAGATTGAAAAAATTTAATAAATGCTGATCAGAGAATTTTGACCAAATCAATAAATGTTGAGATTTTTTTTAAAATAAAAAATAAGAAATTTAAAAAATTCAGATTAGAATATTGAAAAAACCTCATTTTGCTTAATATATAGTATAGATAATATATATATATTATAAAATGAGAGAAATAAAGTGCTATCTTATTGTAATGGAGAAGATCTTATAAAAAAAAATGTAGACATGAATGCCCTCCTATTTTATTGTGTTTACAATTATTTATATATGTGAATTGTGATTTTTAAATATATATATATTTTTAAATGTCTTCTTTTTTTCCCTTTTTATATTATATTAAAATTTAATATTTTGATAATAATCATATGTGTTGGATTTTTTAAGGAATTAAATGTCTTTTTTTTTTAATTATATTATATTAAAGTTTTATATTTTGATAATAATCATATGTGTTGGACTTTTCAATAAATTTTTTTTATGTTTATTCTTAATGCATTAAAGTGTTATTATAAGGCATAATAATCATATGTCTTAGGACTTTTCAAGGACTTCATATGTGTTGGATTTCAAAATTTTTTTTTATACTTGTTCTTAATGCATTAAAGTGTTATTATGAGGGTAAGACTTGGGAGTTGGGAGATGGGAGATGTTAATAAATCCTAAGATTTTTTTTTTTTAAATCAAAAAATCAAGAAATTTAGATTGGGAGATTGAAGCTCTCACAAGGCTTGGAGTTAAAAACCCTTCTTTTGCTTAATATATAGTATAGACTAGCATATCACCCGTGTTATGCACAGATTATGTATACAATTATCTATATATATGAATTGCGATTTTTAAATATCTTTTTTTTTTAAATGTCTTTTTTTTTTCATTTTTTATATTATATTCAAGTTTAATATTTTGATAATAATCATATGTGTTAGACTTTTCAAGGAATTAAATGTCTTTTTATTATTATTATTATATTATATTAAAGTTTAATATTTTGATAATAATCATATGTGTTGGACTTTTTAATAAAAAATTTTTTATACTTATTCTTAATACATTAAAGTGTTATTACGAGGGATAATAATCATATTTGTTGGGACTTTTCAAGAAATTCATGTGTTGGATTTCAAAGAATTTTTTTTTTTATGCTTGTTCTTAATGCATTAAAGTGTTATTATGAGGGTAAGACTTGGAGGTTGGGAGAAGTTAATAAATGCTAAGATTTTTTTTTTTAAACCAAAAAATCAATAAATTTAGATTGAGAGATTAGAGCTCCCACAATACTTGGAGTTAAAAATCTCATTTTACTTAATATATAATACTAGCCTATCACCCATGCTATGCACGAGATAATTATAGATATTTATATTTGTTTTAGATTTTTTTAATATATAAATTATGTTTTTTAAGATTTTTTTCTTATCACTAACCATAGTGTATGGAGGAAGTTGAAAAGGGTACTGCAATAACTATACATGAATTGTATCTATAATTATTTGTATAAGGAGATTTTAAATGCTGATCAGAGGATTTTGATCAAATTAATAATTGCAAACATGTGTAAAGATATGTGGATTGAAAAAAGTTAATAAATGCTAATCAGGGGATTTTGACCAAATCAATAAATGCTGAGTTTTTTTTTTTAATAAAAAATTTAAAAAATTCAGATTGGGATATTGAAGCTTCCATAGGCCTTGGGGGTTAAAAACTCATTTTTGCTTAATATATAGTATAGATATAGATAGATAGATAGATAGATATATCTTTTTATTTTTATTTTTTTGTGATTTCTATTCGGGTAATTTTTTCTTTCAATTTATTTAAGATGGAGTTGTGGGTACCTTTTTTTAAAAAATTTAATTTATCTGTGGTTTCCATTTGTTTTTAATTATTATTATTTAGGTAAGTTATAATGTAAGTTAGATATGCAATAGACATGTGAGTTTTATTGATTTAAAGTTTATTTAGATAAACTTTAAAGATTTTTTTTATTTTTTTAGTTTTTTTTTGTTATGTTATAATATAATATATAAAATATAGATAGATATCTACAACTTCAATAGAAAATATTATCTATTTTTTGGGAAAGAGAAAATGAATGCAAGTTTTAATATTGTTTTTTGAAAATTTGTGAGAGAGATTAGAAGGGAGAGATTATGAAATATTTAGTTATTAAATAAATAAATCAGTCAATAGTTTTTTTTAATCTATTTTGTAAATTAGAAATCAATAATTTTAGAAAATTAATTAATTTGTCTCATTAAGTAATTTAAAATTTTGATAGATATACATAAAAAAAATACATAATTATATTATTAAATCACAATTCAAATTTAAATGTTATATCTTTTTGAGATCTATAGTTAAATTCTTATCTCTTTTTTTTTAAATTTTTATGTGTAACCATAGTGTATGGGAGAAATTGAAAAGGGTGTTGCAATAATTATGAGAAAAGTCAAAAGAGATTGTGGGTTGGGAAAAGTCAATAAATGCTGAGGTTTTTTTTTTTTTTAAATCAAAAAATTAGAAAATTAGGATTAGGAGATTGGAGCTCCTATCTGATTTTTTGGGGAAGAGAAAATGAATGCAAGTTTTAATATTTTTTTTTTGAAAATTTGTGAGATAGATTAGGAGAGTGAAATTATGAAATATTTTTGTTATTAAATAAATAAATCAGTCAATAGTTTTTTTTAATCTATTTTGTAAATTAAAAATCAATAATTTTGAAAAATTAATTAATTTGTCCCATTAAGTGATTTAAAATTTTGATAGATATACATTAAAAAAAAAAACATAATTATATTATTAAATTATAATTTAAATTTAGATGTTATATCTTTTTGAAATCTATAGCTAAATTTTTATCTTTCTTATTTTTTATTTTTGTGTGTAACCATAATTTATGGAAGAAATTGAAAAGGATGTTGCAATAATTATGAGAGAAGTCAAAAGGGATTGTAGGTTGGGAGAAGTTAATAAATGCTGAGGTTGGGTTGGGAGAAGTCAATAAATGCTGAGATTTTTGTTTTTTTTAAAATCAAAAAATTAGAAAATTAGGATTAGGAGATTGGAGCTCCCACAAGCTTTGGGGTTAAAAACCCCTTTTTGGTTAAAATATAGTTTGTTATTAAATAAATAAATCAGTCAATAGTTTTTTTAATCTATTTTGTAAATTAAAAATCAATAATTTTGAAAATTTGATTAATTTGTCCCATTAAGTGATTTAAAATTTTAATAAATATACATTAAAAAAAATACATAATTATATTATTAAATCATAATTTAAATTTAGATGTTATATCTTTTTGAAACCTATAGCTAAATTCTTATCTTTTTTATTTTTTATTTTTGTGTGTAACCATAGTTTATGGAAGAAATTGAAAATGATGTTGCAATAATTATAAGAGAAGTCAAAAGAGATTGTAGGTTGAAAAAAGTCAATAAATGCTGAAGTTGGGTTGGGAGAAGTCAATAAATGCTAAGGTTGGGTTGGGAGAAGTCAATAGGTATGTGAAAAGTTAAGAAAAATATGTGTATTAGAGAAGTTATAAAGATTTGAAAGAATTTAATAAGTGTTTATTTTTATTTTTTTCAAAAAACAAAACAAAAAAATTAAGAGAGAAAAAAATTAAGAGCCATTTACACAATAGTCACATGGGTCTCTTGGGGATGCAAAAAGTAATGGCGTGTAAATACTGGGGTTTGACCGAGCAGTTTGAAAGAATTTAATAAGTGTTTATTTATTTATTTTTTTCAAAAAACAAAATAAAAAAATTAAGAGAGAAAAAAATTAAGAGTCATTTACCCAATAATTACATGGGTCTCTTGGGGATGCAAAAAGTAATGGCGTGTAAATACCTGGGGTTTGACCAAGGAGGTAGCCCCAAAGGCAAATATTTTTTTTATTATCACACATATACACACCACATAGTCATATAGCCTCTCTCTCTCAGTTATTGCTTTATTCTAGTCAGTAATCTTTGAACCAATCACCAAGTCAATTTTTTTTTTTAAATCTTGAAATTAGGATTTCATTTATTGTGTTATTCTAGTCAGTCGTGCTTCCCCACCCTCTATCTCCTCCATTTGTCAATAGTGTAATTATTATAATCTTTGAACCACTCACCAAGTCAATTTTTTTTTTAAAAAAAAAAAAATTAAAAAATTAGGATTAACATATTGGAGCTTCCACAGGCCTTGGAGGTTAAAATCCCCTTTTCCTTAATATATAGTATATAGATATAGATTAACGCCATGTCAAATAAAATTTGTAGTTTAGAGTTCCAAGTTATTCATTTCTCCTACTTATTAATTTTTTTCTTTACTTTTAAATAGAAGTATTATTTATCATTAAATTTATTTTATTTTATTTATATAGCCTTTTATATGCTTTAATACAACAAACACGGTACGACCTATCATATTTAAAATAAAAATAAAAAAAAAAAAAGAAAAGAAAAAGAAGAAGAAGAGAGTAAAATACGGATCTTTCCTGAATTTTTTTAAATAATTACATTTAACCTTACAATTTTAGTATAACTACATTGGACTCCTTAAATTTTTTTAACCATATAGATAAAAAAAAATAAAAATAAAATTATATTATCATTTCTTTTACACTAAAATATATATTTTATCATATTTAACTCTGTATCTTCCCACTATCTATATTATTAGATGTTTGGAGTTAGTTTTTTTTTAGTGACTTTTTGACTTAATAATTTTTTTATGAGATTAAAAAAAGGTTAATGCTTTTGAAAATCTTTCTTAATTGTGTAGAAAAACGTAAATGACTAATATCCTACTTTTATTTTTTGCTTGAATCTATTGTTGTACGTTTTCAAAGATATATGAAGCGAGTAGTTTGGCCTTTTCAAATTAGAAGAAAGATTTCATAACTTTTTTTGGTTCATGCAAAACACATTTTAACTTATTTTTAGCCACAAAAACAGCGTCCCAAACAGGAGCTTAGTTGTGATCCGTTTAGCCAACTAAACAAGAAATTAATGTAATTGTAAAAACAAATTATAGATTTTGATTTTTTTTTTTTTTTTTTTTAAACCTCATGAGTGGTCTATGTAATTTACCCTTTATAAATTAATAGTACCCGCCATGCCACATGAAAATTCACATAAGAAGTTAAAACTTTTGGTAAAATAATGTAGTAATATACAATAGTTCTTTTTAAAACAATGGTTTATTAAACCAAAACACTCTTAATTTTTTGTGATATCATTTTACCTCCTCATCTATAAATCCATTCAAATTAATCCCCTCAATTATAATAATTGTAAAAATACATCAAAACCTATTCTGATGGTTTCATTGAGTGTTATAAAATTCGATTTGTTGCATGGGGGTTTATTCAAGAATGTATGATTGATTATGAGGAAATATTTGTTCTCGTTGCTCGTCTTACTTCAGTTCGCAGCTTCCTTGCCATTGCTGTTGCTCGTTATTAGAGTATTTGTCAGATGGATATCAAGAACGCTTTTCTCAATGATGATTTCACTAGGGAAGTTTATATACAATCTCCTCCTGGTTTCTCAGTTCCGTCTACCAAAGTTTGCAAACTTCGCCATGCTTTGTATGGTTTTGAACAAGCTCATTGTGCTTGGTTTGCCTAATTCAGTTATACCATTCGTGACTTTGGCTTCTCCTCTAGTGCCCATGATTCTGCTCTGTTTATATGCAAGACAGAGTGTGGTATTATTCTTCTTCTTTTTTATGTGGATAATATAATCATCACTAGGGATGACACAGTGGGTATCTCTAGTCTCAAACAGTTCTTCTATCGCCAGTTTGAGATGAAAGATTTGGGTCTACTTAGCTACTTCCTCGGCTGGAAAATTTCTCAAGATCCTTCTAGTTACTTTCTCACCCAGGCCAAGTATACATCTGATCTCTTAGCTCGTGCTGGTCTTACCGATTGCAAGACCGCACCTATCCCAGTTGATCTTCGAACTCGTTTCACACCTCTTGATGGTCACTTGTTATCTGATGCTATTTTAAATCGTTAGCTAGTTGGCAGTTTTGTCTATCTTACGGTTACTTGTCCAGACATTGCCTACGCTGTTCACATTGTCAGTCAGTTCATGGCTGCTGTTCACTCTCCACACTATAATGCTCTGGTTCGCATTTTGCACTATCTCAAAGGCACGATGTTTCATGGTCTTTACTACTAAGCACACTATTCTCTACAACTACACGTCTTTTTCCGATTGATTGGGCAAAGGATCCTATTGACCGCTATTCTACTACAGGGTTCTGCATCTTTCCTGGGTGACTCTCTCATTGTCTAGTGTAGCAAGAAGCAAACTTTTATTGCTCATTCTAGTACTGAGGTTAAGTATCATGCTCTTGCTGACACTACTCAAGAGCTTGTGTGGTTTCGTTCACTTCTTTCTAATATGAGAGTTTCTCATCCCGCTGCTACTAACCTCTATTGTGACAATTAGAGTGCTATTTAGATTGCACAAAATGATGTCTTCCATGATCACAGAAAGATATTGAGATTGATTATCACTTCATACGGCAACATGTTGCTAGTGGCACTGTTTGTCTTATTTTTGTTACCTTTGTTGATCAGACAACCAACATCTTTACTAAGGCTCATCCTTCAAGATGCTTTTCTTACTTACTTTCCAAGCTGAAGTTGATATATGCATTACCACTTTGAGCTTAAGGTGGGGTGTTAGCTATATATATCTATATTACCATTTGTGCATTACCATATTATGTTTTACCATACTTAGCTTCTCCTTCACCTATATAAAGGAAT
Source organism: Camellia lanceoleosa (assembly GCA_025200525.1). Classification (NCBI taxonomy): domain Eukaryota; kingdom Viridiplantae; phylum Streptophyta; class Magnoliopsida; order Ericales; family Theaceae; genus Camellia; species Camellia lanceoleosa. The sequence goes on from CM045772.1 coordinate 45,279,737, forward strand.
CTTGTATTCACTCATATCCATTCATTGAAATATACAAAGTTATATATATATATATATATCTCTATTCTCATAACACTAAAAATGATTTAAAATAGGTGAAAGTGGATTAAAGGGGTTAAAATATACGAATTCATAAATGAGCGAGTCAATTGAAATTTGTAAATAATTAAAGAGGCCTTGATGTAAAAGTTACACACAATTAATAAACTTTTTAATTTCTTTATAATCTGAAAAAATGAAATGGTGAAATAGTTATTCGTTTAGCTCAAAACTTGGTGAGGTGTCAACCGATTAGTTGCGGTCCGTAAACTTATTGACGACCGTGAATAAGTTAAAGTTTTTCTCTTATGTGAATGCATATATTGATGATGAAATGGATTTTTTAATAATTTTTTTAAATAATGTGTTTGAGAAATTATTAAAAAAATAATTTTGTGTAAGTGAAAAAAGTACGTAGCATTTAATTTTTTTAGCGGATGACAAATGACGTAGTGGCTTTTTGACTTTTTCTTAACAATTTTTTTTTTTTTTTTTTTTTTTTTTATGTCTTTGGAGATAATTCTAAAAAAATTCATCTTTTAGCGAAAAAAATAAAGAAATTCAGTAAGTTGTTTGTTATGAGCTAAAAAAATTACGGTTTTTTATTTTTTTATTTTTTTTATCATCCTCCACTTGTATGGGAAATTTAAGGTTAGAAGATAAATTAATTATAATGGTTTTTGAAGAGTTAATTTTTTTTTTTTTTTTTTTTTCATATGCACATACGTTCTCATATTTCTGTAAGATAAAAATTCTTTAACTACTACTGTATAGTGTGATAAATAAAAGGGGAATTTTTTTTAAGGTCCCTAATAATAACAATTTAGAGGATAAAGGACACCCAAAAAAATAGTGATGCATCAGGTCCCTAAACAACTTGGCACGCATTTTTAATTATTTTGTGGATCAAAATACCCTTGCCAAAATCAACACAGAAACGAAACTCATTCTGACGTCTGAGTTCCATTCCAAGCATCCAGCATCTTTACGAGCAGAGACCAAATAGAATTAGGGTTTCAACATCATCTTCACCATCGACATTAGAGCTTCGTTATCTTCTGCAAAAATCATTCACATTCCTTCCTCACAAATTTCTCTGACCTTCGTTAGAGCTTCGTTTTCACTGCTCATCGTCATCTCAGTCCACCTTCGTCATGTCACATCTTCATCTCAGGCCATATCAGCTCGTCATTCAAAGTTTCATCCTAACTCTGGTGAGTTTTTCTACAATACAACTAGATTTTCTCTGAAAACACAGTTAATTGCATTTTATATTAACCTTTCATAAATTAGGGTTTCGATTTCGTAATAAAAAGCTACTTGAATTTGGAAAAAGTTATTTCCGTGTGTTTTGAACTTATTCTTGAGCATGTTTGTGTGATTTTATCTGTAAATTTCTCTGGCATTTGAATTTCTCTAATTTTTTCTTGATGTATGTTTCTTTTTTCAATTTTCTCTAGCATGTTTATTTTGAAAAAAGTAATTTTTTGTGTTTTCATCTTATTCTTGAACATATTTCTGTAATTTTGTCTATAAATTTTCCTGCTCTGTAAATTTCTCTGTAGTATGTATTTTGAATTGGAATGTCTATCTTTCTCTGGAATGTCTATCACTCTCTTACCTCTGTCTAAGTTTCTTTGGTATTTATAATTTTCTCTGATCACATCACATCACTTTCCTCCCTTGTGTGTCTCTATCATGTTTAATTTTCTCTGGTATTTTAGTATTATGGACTGGAATGAATATTTCTTCTTTGAATTTTCTCTGATATGTGTATTTTGAAAAAAAGTTATTTCTCTGTGTTTTGATCTTATTCTTGAACATTTTTCTGTGATTTTGTCTATGAATTTCTCTGCTTTGTAAATTTTTCTAGAATATGTATTTTTCTCTGGAATGTCTATTACTCTCTTGCCTCTGACTAAGTTTCTCTGGTATTCATAATTTTCTCTGACAACATCACATTATTTTCCTCCCCTTGTGTGTCTCTATCATGGTTAATTTTCTTTGGTTGTGTATGTAAATTTCTCTAGCATTTTAATATTATGAATTGAAATTTTCTCTGGAATGAAAATTTCCTCAAGAATGTGTAATTTCGTTCGGAATGTGTATTTATCTCTGGTATGTTTATTTTGTTCAATTCTTAGTTTCAATGTGGTGTAATTTTCGGTGGCATGTTTACATTACTTTGTTTATTTTATCTTGCTAATTGTGGAATGGAAATTTTCTTTGCCTTGCCATGTTTACTTTTCTCTGTCATTCATTTTCTTTGGTATGCTTACTTCTATATGTAATTTTAACAATTATTGAAAATTTCTCTCCCAAGTTTATGATGCTTTGTTGATTTTCTCTGACATTTAATTTTTAATATCCAATTTTCTCTGGTATGTCCCATTTTCTTTAATTTTCCCTCATCTGTAATTTTCTCTGACATTTAAAATTTTCTCTTATCTGTAATTTTCTCTGATATGTCCAATTTTCTCTAGCATGTTCAATTTTCTCTGGAATATAATGTTGACATCTTTATGTTTTAATCATTGTCTAGAAATGGCAAAACGTAAAAGCACCGAAACACCGGAAACACCAAGCAAGAAACAAAAACTCTCTCAGTCTTCTTATGAGCTACGATAAAAAACCAGCAGCAAAACATTAGAAACACCAAGCAAGAAAGAACAACTCTCTCAGTCTTTTTATAATCTAAGATCAAAAACCAGCAGCAAAACACCACAAACTCCTCGCCAAATCACACAAGGTAATGAAGCAACTAGCATCCAGATGAGTACCCCAACTTCAATGGACTCAAGCTCAAGGGGGAAAAAACCTGTTAAACTCCACAGAAAGAGAGCTCACTACACCATTCAATTCCGATCCAACCTCTCATCTGTTGTCTCCTTTTTTCAAACACTTAAATTCAATTCAAAACAACTTGTAGAGCTTCAAAAGACCCCATTCTGGTATTTGATCCAAGCTCTAACCAGTGGAAGGATGGATCCAAAGAAATTTAGGAAATCCGATGATGATGTTGTTGCCATAATCAAATGTTACAATGAAAAAACAAAAACATTCACAGTTGGTAAGAAGAACCTGACCTTCACAACAAATAACATGACCTTGATTTTTGGTTTGGAAGGAGGTAAAGAAGCCATGTCATTAAGATACTCTAAAAAGCAAAAATCTGCATTCTTAAGGAGAAGATTCCAAAAGGACACAAGGCTCACTGGTCTTGTTCTTAAAAACGCCTTGGTCAAAGCAATCAAAGGCAAGCAACCAACAGACTTCAAAGATGTAGCAATCATTGTTACATTGTACTTGTGTCTCACCCTATTTTTCACAACAAGTGGGAATTCAATAGGGTGGGTTTTTATAAAGTATGTGGAACCTCTTTAATCAATGAAACAGTATGATTGGTCAGAAGCAATCACATCAACATTGACTGATTCTATCATGGCATTGCACAAAACTCCAGAAAAAGTTACGGGGTGTGTCATTGCATTGCTGGTAAATATAATATCCGTTCAAATTAGCAGTTATCATACTTACAAATTTGTGTGTTTAGAAAATTTTATTTACTTTAATTTTCATCACAAAGTTGGCTATGTGAACATGCAACTATAATTGACTCGGAAGACAATAACATAACTGACTTCCCAAGATGTGCCAAGTGGAACCTGCAAACCTTGACGAAACAGCTGTAGAAGACATCAGTCCACTCTCTTGCACCTCGACAGGTTAGATTCCTATCGCTACTGAAATCTCAGTGAAATTCCAAAATTTCTCTAACCACTACTTTGTTTCCCTCCTTGTGCATTGATTGATTAAGATCAATTTTCTCTGAACTATCAATTTATGTTTTCTTCTTTGGTACCAACTAAGGCTGTAATCGAGCCGAGCCGAGCCGAGTTTCACTATGTTTGAGCTTGGCTCGTCCTATTATGAAGATGTTCGAGCTCGGCTCGAGTTCGTTCAACGAGCTATTTGGGAGCTCTGAGCTCTCTCTCGCTTAAAAAATTACAACCTCCTCTCTCCTCTTAGCTCTATAGCAGTAGCCAAGTGAAACCACCAAAAAAATTTTAAGTTTTGATTGAGAGCTAAGCTCGAGCTAACATTACTTAACAAATTTCAAAATTTTTTAAAAAAATACTTAGTCGAGCTCAACATTATGTAGTTCGAGCTTGAGCTTAAGCTCGAGCCAACATTACTTAGCTCCAAAAAATTTTTTTTAAAAAAAAATAATAAGCTCAGCTCAACATTATGTAGAGCTCATCTCTTGGGCTGGGGCTTTCACCATTAAAGACAACATTTAGTAGGCAATATGGCTTTCTCCATTATATAGAGCCTTTGTCCCTTTTCATTTTGTAAATTTGAATCGATGTGGGATACTTCTTCCTTGTAGGTCAAATCGAAGGTGGATCAATTCAATGTCTCCCTTGTGTTGTGAAGTTTGTTCAATGAAAGTGTGGGTTTGTCCCCCACATCGATAAGGCAAACAACTTGAAGGAATCTCTCACACCCATTATAAATTGTTTTCCAATGCTTTGCTTTGCTGGACAATGCTCGAGCACCTTTGCTGGACAATGCCTTAACAGGCAACTTGGACAAATATAATTAATATAATATAATATATGAATATTTTATTATAATATAAAATATATATAATATATATATAATATAAAATATATATTTAAAATATAAAAATATAAATTAATATTTATATTTTTGAGCTCGCGAGCCTATTCGAGTCGAATATAAGCTAGAGCTCGGAGCTCGCTATAATTCGAGTCGAGTTCGAAGCAGCCCTACGAGAATTAAACGAGCTTGTTCATCTCTGTTCATCGACGGTTTTGTCCCCCTGCTAGTACCAACTGGTTTATTTCTACCATTGTAATCAATTTTTTCTACAATCCAAATTTCTCTGACCACAATTGTAACACATTAACTTATATGCCCTGATTGATTTTCTCTAATATCTGAATTATGTTGGTTATTTCATAATTTTCTCTGGCCCATAAAATTGTTTCTCCTTGTGTGTAATTTTCTCTGGCCCATAACTTATGTACTTTGCATCTTCGATAAACACTGTTTTTTTCTGCCCTTCTAATGAATTTTCTTTGGAATCCAAATTTCTCTAACACAATTATAGTCAAACATTAACTTATATGCCTTGATTGATTTTCTCTGATACCTAAATTATGTTGCTTGTTTCATAATTTTCTCTGTCTCATAAAATTAACTCATTGTTTGTAATTTTCTCTAGCCCATACAATTTTCTCTGAAGTTTGTTTCCCATTAGTATCATATAGATGAATTTTATTTTCCTTATTTGAATTTTTTATCTCAGTGAATTTTGTAACATTTCTCTAGTAAAATACAGAGAGATACCAAGGAGCTAGTCAAAAACCCATCAAAGGAGTTCTGTCTTGGTAAAAAGACGAAGAAAGAATCAAAAAAGGCAATTGTCAAATTCAAGGAGACATTACAAGATTTATCTGAAGATCAAGCAATTGTCAAATTCAATGAAGAAGCAGAAGGCAACATAGAAGAATATAAAGCCAGCAATAGACAAGAAGATCAAACAAGCAGTGGAGAAGGAGAAGCCAGAGAAGAAAGTAAAGAAATAGAAGCAGAAGACAAAGAACAAAATGAACATAAAGAAGAAGACAATGAAGAACAAGATGAAGAAGAAGATGAACAGCAAGAAGAAAACAAGGAGGAAAGTGACGAAGAAGAATGTAATGAGACGATGGACCAATAACGTGACAGCATTTGTGGCTCAACAATGCATCAGCCTCAAGAATTTGAGGAATCAAAGGATGCCCAAATTGCTGATCTACGTGAGAGACTAAAGGCACTTTCTCAATCTAAAAAAGAAGAAGAGAGAAATTGGATTGAATTACTTGCTGAAAAGGATATTGCAATAAGAACCTTCACATCACTTAACTCAGAACTTCAAGAAAAAGAGAGTACAATCCAACTGAAACTAAGGATGTTGGAGGTTCAAAAAGAAGACGATGCAAAAAAAATTCAACAGTTGAGGTGTTCAATTTCGGAGCTTGAAACTAAAAATGCTAAATTGCATGAACAAGTACAAGAACTATTCGTCCAACTAGCAACACAACCATACCGAACACCAACATAACTTCAACCACAAGGTCAGTAAAAATCTTAAGCCACAAAAAGTTGTCAACATAACTCAGAGAAATTTCTATTTATTATAATTTTCTATGTCATTGGTAATTTTCTCTGGAAGTTATATTTCTGTGAACACATTAGTTCCTGCCACTTATTTCTATTAATTTCTACTGCTCATTTCATTTTCTCTGTCTATTTTCTTATTCAATTTTTAGGGCTTGTTTGATTTTCACTGTGTATAGTTAGAATGCAAGTCGAACAACAACCAACGACACAACAAAAACAAATGGCACACAAAGAACAATCAAAACAAAAGACGAAAGTCTATGGTAACTGAAAAATATTGAATCAAATAAATTTACATATTGAAATATCATCTATTACTTCAGAGAAATTTCACTTTTACTAATTTTTTCACTCTCTACAGTAAAAAAAGATCTGACATCAATGATAAAAAATTTGAAGGCAAAAGAAAAGAAGGAAAATCTGCACGATCCAGAATTTCAATATCCCAAAGTTGCGAAAGTGACTAGAGCTTCAAAACAAGCTGGAAAGCAAACTGAGCAAACCACGAAGGACAAAGAAATACTTGATGCTGATGCGTACATCTTGCCTCAACCTATAAACATCAGAAAATCTTGGGTCTTTCCACAAACTCTATCGATTTCAAGATTGATAAAAAGATCATGTAAAAGACATCTTGCAGCACATATCAAATGTGTCTGGACTTGAATAAGTACAACAAACAAAATAGAAAATAACAAACAAAAAATTACAAACTTATATTACATTAACAACAACTAAATCCCTTCTTTGTCATCTTGTAGGGCTTTAATTTGGACAAGTGAGTTGAATCTCATTACCTTCGAAGACATTGGAAACCTAATAACGTAGAAAGAAATTGCCAACAATGTAAGTATTTTATCAAAATTTCTCTGTAATGTTCCATCAGCCTTTATAAACCAATATTACAATTATAAATCATATTTTTCAGGTCATTGATGGCTATGGAGAGATCCTTTTGGCTGACCAAATCAGAGAAAGACAAAAACCAACTTCAATTTTTTTTCACATCCATGAGCTTAGTATGTTATTACTATTTTATTTGATTTTCTCTGGAATTTACTTACCCCGTTGTGTCACTAGTCTAATTTTCTTTGGCTATTTATGTGCATTTAAAATTTCTCTGTGTATATTTCTTAAATTCTTGTCATTTCAACTTTTTCATAACATAACCATTTTTTGATTTTCTATGACGACAAAATTTCATCAAGATGACAGAAAATCAATCTTTTCGAGTATCCTTATTTGACAAACATATTGAAACAGCATGGAGGAACTACAGGTTCCTCAATTTTCCAATAAATACTGGAGGTAATAAGAAGTCCACACATGGAAATCATTGGACCTTGCTTGTCCTGGATAAACAAGATAATTTATGAAGGTTCTACAACTCACTGAGGCCAAGGAGGGATGGTGCAGAAGACAAATATGTCAAAGATGCAAAACAATTGGTAACGAGTGCAAATTTCTCTAATCCATCATAATCTTTATGTGATGATAATTTTCATAGAATCCCATTGATTTGTCTGTAAATTTCTCTGTTATTTAAAAATTATTTTTTTGCAGCAAGATTATGTTGAGAATTTTTTGAAAGCTTGCCTTGAAAGAAAAGTTCAATCACAACCATCTTTCAAATTGATAAACTCATAAAACATAAGTTACGACTTTGAGTATGTCAACAATGCTCCACAACAAGAAAGTGATTCATAAGTTTCACACATCTATAAATAAGATAATCTGATTTGCATGTTTCTTAAAACTAACCATACCTATAATTTGTATGCAGTCTGGATTGTAACCTCTTTGTCTGCTATATAATGAAATAATATAGCAAGCATGAACCTATCAGCTCCAAATTGTCCACACAAGAGATAAGGTTGATGAGGGCAGAACTCATAGAGAGATTTGTGACTAAAGTTGGCCGGTCATGGACTGAACCAATTGAAATACCTCCAGAAGAAGAACCAAAAATGTAATAGTGAAACTAGTGAAATGAAGACAATGTACATATCCACACAGAGAAAATTGTCTCACATATATGTATATATCCATACAGTATTAACCATTCAGTTTTTTGTTGATACATTGAAAGAATGATGATGCTTGACATATATGTATATATCCTTTATTTACTAATGTAAATTTCATTTTTTTTTATTTCAACTAATGTAAATTTCATACCTATCGATGGTTAAATATATATATATTTTTTATTGTGATTGTCAACACAATCTACACAGAGAAAATTGTCTGTAAAAATTTCTCTGGTATGATATTACCATAAATTCACAGAGAAATTTAACTTGTATCGTGCAAAGGGAATGCCTATATGATTATGTAATCTGTAATGCTTTGTGTTGGTACAAAACAATTACCAAACTCAACAAAACACAAAGCGCACAGTAATTTTATCTGCCACTGGAAAATTTCACTACATGAAATTCAAATTTCAAAACACAATGCCCAGATAGTTTTATCTGATAGTGGAAAATTTCTCCGGATGAAATTGATGGATTCGAATGGTGACAGAAAATAGAATTTTTGAGTTGTGAATTTCTCTTGGGTTGAGTGATTTGGATAGGAGGAATTTCTCTGGATTGGTGAGGAAAATTTCTCTGGCTTTGACAAAAATTTCTGAGCTGAAGTGAGTCCAGAGAAATTATTCCTTGGTTTAGAGAAATTCTCAACTCAGAGAAATTCAAAAAGAGCTTAATTTTGTTTCTTGGTTGTACTCAGTGCAATAATTTTGTGTATGCTCTGTCTGGTGTGCACATTTCTTGAAATGGCTGATATGAAGTTACAAAAAATTCACAAAGAAATTTAACTCCTATCGTGCCAAAGAAGGTGTCTATATAATCATGCAATCTCTAATGCACTGTATTAGTACAAAACAATTATCAAAGTCAAAAAACACAATCCACACAGTACTTTTCTCTGCCATTGTCAAATTTATGTGGATGAATTTGAAGCTTCAAAACACAATACACAGAGAATTTTCTCTGCCATAGGAAAATTTCTCTGGATGGATTTGACAGGTATTACAAACCCACTGCCTATAGTATATATCAATAAACACAATGCACACTTTAACTAATATTGGAAAATTTCTCTAGATGAATTTGATTGATATTATTATATATACTGTCTAAAAAATACATTTCACAAAACAAATTACACAAGTAATCATCAAATGTATTATTCAATCAATAAAATGTATAATCCTCAACTATTTAACAAAGGTTCCTTGCATGTCCTCTTATTATGGTGACCAATACTCTCACAACGACTGCACTTAATCACCCTTTTAAACTCTCCAGTAGAAGCAATTATGTTCTTCTTCGGCTTCCTAGCTGATCTCTTGCTCAATGGAGGTAAAATCATAGCATCTTCAATGCTACACACAGGTTTTTCAACAGTTGGAAATGGGCCAATAAAAAATGAGTATGCTTGACGATACATATCAGCATGAAAAAATGGTTCAACAAATGAATTCAAATTCTTTCCACTCCTAAAAATTGCAGCAACAGCATGTTGACATGGATACCCATTTATTTCCCATTTTCGACATGAACAAGTTCTCAACCCAAGATCAACCATAACCGAAGGAAAACAATGTACTTCAAAAACATTATCAGATGATAAACTCACATTTCATGTCCTCCCATCCAAGAAAGCCTTCTCCAATACACTATCCATACGAGGATAGAGAACTTTATTCCATTTACTAGAGAGCAGCCTCCTATCAAACCTCATATTCATGATTTCCAACCGTATCATATCTACCAAATTTGTTATTGGCAAGTGTCGAGCGTCTCGTATCCATGAATTGAATGACTCAGCAACATTTGAATGCATCTCACCATAACGTTTCCCTTCAAAATATGCATCACTCCAATTTTCATACGGTAAACTTCTCAAGAAAACACTCACTATGTCTCTTCCCTCCCTTTTTAATTCATTTAACTTGAAATGAAATGATGCCTTTGTCGGTGCATATGCACATTCTGAAAACTTGGACACAATCGTCTCCCTAACCAAATTTGTGTTTCCACATGACAACTTATCTCTCAAATTTTTCTTTACATGTTCAAGACAAAATCCATGAAAGCAGTTACGGAAAAACCTAGCAATTCCTTCCACAATACCACAACGTCGATCTGATATGAAACTTATTACCCTTTCTGATCCCAATACTCCACATAAATGTTCAAGAAATCAACACCAATTGTCTTTATTCTCAGCATCAACAACAGCAAAAGCTATAGGAAAAAAACCTACAAAACAAATAGTAACAAGCATATTAGATATACACATGCAGAGAAAATTAGAACAATAAATAACCAGAGAAATTTGACACTGCAAACATCAAGAGAAAATTGACATAATGACCAACCAAATTCACACAATCAGATTATCCAGAGAACATTCACTTAGTGAACAACTACATATACAATTCACATAATGACAACATCCAGAGAAAATTCACACACTGACCAAAATCTAGTGAAAATTCTCACAGTGGCCACAACAATACAAAATCCACATAGTGGCCAAAACCAGAGAAAATTCAAAGTGTCAGAGAAAAATCACATTCACTCAATTTATACATGTATAGAAAATTCACATACTTAGATAAAATTATATATATTTACAATTACCTTCATTCCCATCTTTCCCCGTTGCAGCAAGCATAACTCCTTTGTATCGTCCTTTCAAAAATATTCCATCAAGAAAAAATAATGACCGACAATATTTGAAACCAGCAATGCATGCATGAAAAGCCACAAACACTCTTTTGAAACGCTTGTTATCTTCAAAATCTAACTCAAAACGACTACCTGGATTGTTCTTCAATGCCTCATCAAAATACCACCGTAATTGATCGAATGACAAACAAGAATCCCCATATGTAGTACATTTTGCTTTTTCAACCCCCAACCAACCACAGTTATAACTGATTGAGACCCCATAATTGTCTTTCATTTCTTTGACAACATCCACTGGACGAGTTAAAGGTTTTGCACTTACCTCTTCAAGTATCAGCCCAGAAACTAAGCTAGAACTCATCCTAGCATGTTTACTCGTACGAACCGCCACACCACAAGTATGTTCATTGTTCAAAGTTCTTATGTAGAAGAACCCATTTGTTTTTTCAACTGAAGCATGTACACGCCACATATATCCCCTTGATTCCTTATATGCACATTCTGTAACCCTCGACTTGTCATTTTTAACATCGTGGCCCGAAAACCAACTTCAATAGCATACTTGCATAAAAAAGTCTGAGACTCAAACCACACCACCTCAAACTTTTGTCCAACACTAATATATTTTATTTCCAACAACCACAATACAACACATTTTTTTTTTATGAAGAAGAATTTTTTTTTTTTTTCAAGCTTAGCATGTACACGCCAGTCCAGAACTCAACCACACCACCCTCAAACTTTTGTCCACACACTTTTATATTATTATTTCAACAACCAAACAAAAAACACATTTTTTGTGCCCATATATCCTCTTGATTCCTTATATGCACATTCTCAACAGAACCCTCAGCTTGTCATTTTTAACATACGTAAACTGAAAACCAACCTCAATAGCATACTTGCATAAAAAAGTACGGAACTCAACCACACCACCCTCAAACTTTTGTCCAACAATCATAATATTATTTCGCCAACCAGCTAACAATAACACATTTTCTTGATGAGAACAAAACTTAGAGAATGAATTCCTTTCAATATCCACCAGCCTATCACATTCACTATCCACAACATTTACCCAATTAGACCCCACTTTATCCTCTTCATAAGAAGTACTACACCTACTAACTGAAACATCAATTATATCAATATCGCGTGCACAAACAACCCTCAACATATTAAGAAAATCAATATTATTCCGAACCATACAATGCGGATGGCCCACAATAGAATATGAAATACACATAGTCTCAGGTTTCAAATTCTCCCATGTTTTACACAAAATACCAACCAATTCATCAAAATTCAATTCACATGAAACATTAATGACAATAGTATCATCTCCATATTTGCACAGCAACAATACTGCATTGTCTATCGAAATTGAAAGAAAAAACAAGAAAACTAATTTGTTCAACATAAAAACACTTCACAATAACAACATAAAAGTTCAAAGAAATTTAAGAACTTTTGCTCAGAAAAACAAAAAATTATATTCATTTTATACAAACTTATAATTTTCTCTGAATTACAAACTGAAACTGAATAACAAACTTATAATTTTCTATCAATTACAAATAAAAGTCCAGAGAAATTTAAGAACTTACATTCACTTTCTCAGATTCAATCTACATTAGAAAATTTGGATTATAATAACAAACTTACAATTTTCTCTGGACTATATCAACAAAAGTGCAGATAATGAAATTTCTCTGGTTTAAACAAATTTCTCTGGTCTGAAAAAATAGAGAACAAAACTTATCATTGATCAGCATGTTAATGAAAAACAGAGTACGAAAAATGAACTCTAAACATCAAAATCAACTACACTGACAACACTCTTTGAAGTTGATCAAAAAACAGAGAATCAAAATTAATTTCAAAAAATAAAAATCAACTCTATCAAGATGGCCTCTATCTAAAATTGATCAATAACAAAAAATGAAAAATCAACTCCAAAAATCATAAACAACTTCATTGAGCTAGCCTCTCTTTAATTACAAATTGTTTAAACCATGTCACAAAATCAAATCGGAACTGAAAAACAAAATCAAATCGGAACTTAATTACGAATTGATCACAACTGAAAACAAAAACCTAATGCAAAAATCCACTCGATCAAAACTGAAAAAAATCAAATCGGAATCCTTACATAAAATTCAAAACAAAAATCAAAATTCATGTAGAATCTGTATCGAAACCATACCTGATTCAACTCAACTCAAAAACCTACGCAATCAACACATTGTAACACCTACATGATTGTCGAAATCTCTATCGTCAAGTACACTGCAACACTTGCGAAATCCCTACGAAATCTCCGACAAAATCTCCACCGCGAAACCAGTTTCCAAAATTTCCACCAAGAAATCAGCAACTGAATATTCTTTTCTGTTTTTTTTTTTTTTTTGAACTAAGCAATAGAATATTCCAAAATCCAAACAAGGGTAAATTAGGTATTTGCAACATAAAATAAAGTTGAGGGACTTTAGCCATCAAAACATATTATTGTGGATCTCTCCTCCTATTAAAAGTTGGAGAGGGACCTTAGACCAATTTTTCCTAAATAAAAATTATCATATATTAGTTTTTGTTCTTTTGTTTTCTTCAAATGGTTCTAATATGGTGATCACCTCACAACATTTATGAAGGTACTGTTAGAAAAACTTCATTAGAAAAATATATTATTTGATTTAATTTTTAGAATTTTTAAATTTATTTTTAAAAAATATTAAATTAGTTTGACAAAAATAAATATAAATATATATTTAAAATTTTAAATATTATTTTATATTCCCCAAAAAAAACCATATAAAAATAGTGTTTGATTTTTAAATTTTTTTTTCCACCAAACTAAATTTTAATTTCTTTCAGAAAAACCTATTAATATATATATATATATATATGCATGTATACCTTTGAAACATATCCAATATACAATTTGATAAAATACACTTCAAGTATAAGTTAATATCAAGACGAACATGTTCAAATTGAAAATAATATAAAACATTAAATTTGAATAGAAAAAACTAATAGTTGTATTTTAATTCAAAATTATATGAGGATTTTTTAATTATATTTCAATGGTAGAGGGTAAAATGTTTCAGTCTCAAACCACAACGGATTAAAATTTAACCTTTAACCATAGTGATAAGTAGATTCTATTTTTCCTGAAAAGCACTGAAAGCCACCGTCTAAATAAATTAATTCCTTTTTTTTTTTCCATCTGATTTTACTCACTACCTAAGACATTGTGATTTTTTCCATTGTATATAATTGAGAGGTTTCAATATATCATCCAATAATAAGTATAATAATCTTTTTTTAATTTAAACTAATTATAAATTTACATTTATATTTTATAATCATTAGATATATCATGAAAATTTTCCATCACATGTATGAAATAAAAAGGATTAAAGTTCAGAATTAATTATTCTCTTTGTTCGATTCAAATCAATGTGAATGAATAGGGCATGGTGTCCCAAAACAGCCACTTGGCCAATGGCCACCACTGAAAAATCCCACCTCAAGTGGATGGAATATGCAAAGCACCACCATCAAAGTCAGTCAGTCAGTCAGTGTTAAAGGATCTATTAGGCTTCATGAGATGGACAATATTGTTGTACATTACATGCATCATAGTTTGACTGAGATATCCAAAACCCATCTCCATAATACAAGTGTCTCCATATGAGAATGCATTGTCACATGTATCTCAATAACACAAGTGTCTCCCCAACATCTATCCAATTAGACCCCACTTCATCCTCTTCATAAGAAATACTACACCTACTAACTGAAATATCAATTATATCAACACCGCGTGCACAAACAACTCTCAACATATTCAGAAAATCAATATTATTCCGAACCATACAATGCGAATGGCCCACAATAGAATATGAAATACACATAGTCTCAGGTTTCAAATTTTCCCATGTTTTATACAAAATATCAACCAATTCATCAAAATTCAATTCACATGAAACATTAATGACAATAGTATCATCCCCATATTTGCACAGCAACAACACTGCATTGTCCATCGAAACTGAAAGAAAAAGCAAGAAAAATAATTTGTTCAACATAAAAACACTTCACAATAACAATATAAAAGTCCAGAGAAATTTAAGAACTTTTGCTCAGAAAAACAAAAAATTATATTCATTTTATACAAACTTATAATTTTCTCTGAATTACAAACTGAAACTGAATAACAAACTTATAATTTTCTATCAACTACAAATAAAAGTCCAGAAAAATTTAAGAACTTACATTCACTTTCTCAGATTCAATCTGCATTAGAGATATATAACGTTAACACTTTTTTTTGAGATGATACACAAATGTAAAATGTTTTACTCAAATAAGATGGCTTGGATTTAGGGTATTCGGAATTGGAAGTGAACCTTTTTTTTTTTTTTGGCTGCAAATGAAAGCAACTTTACTTGAAATTAGCACTGAATTGTACTTGGCATATTCTTCTGAATAGTTCAATGTCTAAAATCATCACGTCTGACTGTTCATGAAACTATATACCAAGTAAAATGCATTAAGTCAAAAGGGGAAAAAAAAATACAATTGATTAATTTTTATTGTTGTTTGTTAATCATTCAGAAATACAATGGATCAACACAACACGCAATCCATGCAAGCATACTTATACAACCCAACAAATAAAGTTTCTGATTATGCCATGGATTCTCTCATAATCCAAGAAGCAAATGTGATTGTGATACTCATTATTATTACTCAATTCCATCCAAATTTTAAACCTACTCAACTCAAACATTGTCTGCTCAACCTCCCTACCTACCCAACTACTTCAATTATAGTGTTTCTATTTATTTGATTTTTTTTGAGAGATTAGCGGCTCATTTGATGTAAAGATGTCATTACTTTAGTTTGATGAATGTCAATTTCAAGAACAAGAAGTAAAAGAAAAAGAAAAAAGGAATCAAAATCATGACATAATGAGGTTTTTACTATTGCTAAACATTTCGATTTGAAAGTAATCACCATGATTAATTACGAGTGGTACTGCTAGCACCCTATGAATTATTTTGGATTCTCCATTTCTTTGGGTCCCCATTTATAAATTTTGAAACTCTAAAAATTTCTTCCCCCCCCCCCCCCCCAAAATAATATCAAAATTATTCTTATGAAAATATTTCACCCATTAAATGCACACCTCCCATAGCCTCACATCCCAAAAAAACCCATCTTTCAAAAAACCCTAACAAAACCCACCAAGAAGAAGAAAAGTCAATGTGATTACTGTCTCTGCTGCCTTATCCACCATTATCACAGTTGGTATGCTCTCTCTCTATATATATACACACACACATATAATTTTTTAGTTTTCTCATAATAATTTCTTCTCTTCCAGAAAAAAATTATAACAATTGGTTTGGTTGGTAGATATTATAAAATTATGAGTTCAACAGAGAATTATGCAGCAATATTATCAAAACTACGCGATGAAGAAATAACTTTTGAACCTGATAATGGATTTGAGCTACTTCCAATAACTTCTGCAAATATTAAAAAATTTGACCATCAATGTGTTAAGAAATTTCCTGTATTCCAGAACTTGAAAAAATAAAAACTTCTGCAAGCGTTAACAATTTTGACCGTTCAATGTGTTAAGAAATTTTCATGTTTGGACCTGCATTTTTGAACATTACTTATTTGTTCAGGAATGCTGTATTCCCGAGCTTGAAAAAATAAAAACTTTTGCAAGCATTAATAATTTTGACCGTTCAATGTGTTAAGAAATTTTCATGTTCAGACTTGTATTCCCGAACATTACTTATTTGTTCGAGAATGCCTTTTCGAACAAATAAACAATGTTCATGCCTATATTCCCGAATTTCGGTTATATGTTCGGGAGTTCAATACCGAAAAAATAACGAACAAATTTTTTTATTTTTGTCATTTTTTTAAGAAACTTACCCTTACAAAACCAATCTCCTCTGAGCTAAGAACAACATCAAGTCTATGAATATCCTCTAATCTTTTATTATTGTACTCCACTCGTCTTATAGAGTTGTGGTTACCAGAAAAATTTTCACTCATTGTCATTGCCGGAGAAGTATAGGTAGTCAAATGGTTGCCACAGTTACTGCCAGAATATTGCCGCCAAAGGGCTTTCAAAGTTTTGAGGGTGGGTAGGTTTTGAATGTTGGATTTGAAAAAGATAGATGGGTGGTGATGGAGGTGGGTACTCTCATAAATCTTAATTTATGATGTAATGGGTGTGTAGGCTTAATTGTGAGATGGGGTGTCCTAAAATTAATGATGTTCTTTTTGATAATTTTATTTAAGGTTATTATTGTAATAAAAAAAAGGTTAAAAATTAAAGGGTCTAAAATAATTTATGGAATGCGAATAAGAGCACTCATAATTATATCCACGAGTTTGAATTAGTTGGTCTAGTTTTACTTAGAGGTCAGGGATCAAAATCATTGTTGTTCAAGTTGGGTTTATGGGTCTGCCTTATTAAACTTTCTTTCATAATTGATTATTCAATCTAATGAATAAATAATAGAACTTTTGGAGAGATTACCGGCTCATTTAATTGATATAAAGATATCATTACTTTAGTTGATCAATTTTGATGCTCAACAACAAGAAGTAGAAGAAGAAAAAGGGATGAAAAGCATGAAATAAGGATGTTTTACTATTGCTAATTACCTTTCCATTTGAATGTACAGGCAAAATCCTTGAACCAAGACAAGAAATATATTGCTTTATTAGGGATCATTCTTTATTTGTTCATTTCTTTAAATTCTTTCTTGTATTGCTTTTGCTATATAGTTGTCATTTGAGTTGGATTTGCGGTATGTCTTATTAGGCTTTCTTACATAATTGATTATCTAGTCTGATTAGTAAATAATTGATAAATTATACTATTTACCTTTATAGTTTAACTCAAGTTAGGGTTAGGGTTAGGGTTAGGGTTAGGTTTAGGTTTAGGTTTAGGTTTCGATGGGATAAAGATGGGGATAAATGGGAATTCATGTTAGGATAAAATTATAATATAATAGAACAAAAGTGAAAAAAGGTAGAGATCCAAAGAAGAAAGGTAAATACTATTAACAACGCTCAAAAAATAAAAGAAAAAGCTACCAAAGTTACATGCCAAAAGATTGTTAGAAAAAACCAAAACTAAAAATATATCAAACAAGTGACTCTTTTGTAATTTTATTTTTAACAAATAAATTAATTTTTTAAGTAACTTTCAAAGAATATTTTAGTTGATCAATGAAAACGATTGAAAAAGTAGGAGAAAAAAGGGATGAAAAGCATGAGATAGTGAGATTTTACTTTTTGCTAAAACCTTCTAATTTGAAAAGGGTAATGTTAGAGGCTCTAAAAATTTTATCAAAATTTATACTAAATATCTCACATAGGTATGAGATCCACACTATGTAGGTTCTATGTGGGTCCCACCCCCATGTGACATATTTAGTAAAAATTTTAATAGAATTTTTGTAATCTCTAATATTTTTGATTTGAAAATGGCAGTGATTAATTACATCAATAAGTTAAAAATCTTGGGGCCCTTTGTGGTTGTTAATGTGTTGAGATTGTCAGTTGAATCAATTTACACCCATATGAAACATTTAATAAAAATTTTCATAAAATTTTTGAGATCTCTAATATTTTTTATTTGAAAATGGTAGTGATTAATTACATCAATGAGTTAAAAATCCTGGGGCCCTTTGTGGTTGTTAATGTGTCACGATTGTCGGTTGAACCCAGACAAATTATCAAGTAAAATTATTATTTTTTTAAAAGTATATATATATCTAAAATTTTAAAAGCGTTTTATGTTAATGTACTATCAAAATCTCAATTTGAATGGTAAAATAAATGATTTAGATCATATTCATTGTATTTGGTTTCAATTTTTTGAATTTAATTTTTTTAAAATTGAGTTTTTTTATTTTTTGTATTTTTTTTTTTGTTTTTAGTGAATATTTTCAAAATTTTAAGTAATTTTTTTACCTTTTTAGATGCACCTTACTTAGATGTATCTAAAATGTAAAATATTTGTAATTTTTTTAAAAAAAAATCAATAAATACACAAGAATATGAAAGTATATTGAATTCTCATTTTTTTTTGGTTGTATTTTTGGCATTTAGTGAATTTTTTTTTAAAAAAAAATTCATAAATATTATAGTTTTCAAGTTTATTTATGTTAGGAGTTTCTAAAAATTTAAAAAAAATATTCAAAATATTAAAAGAAATTCAGTGAAAATAAAAAATAAATAAATAAAAACACAAGATAATATTTAATTTTCTGAAAAATAAATCCTGAATTCTAAATTCTAAAAGAATAATACCAGGAATCATGGAAAAAATATCCTGAAATACATTATGAAGATTTTTCATCCTTTGATTAGTGTGTGGTGTTTTATTATATATGTAATTCAAAGATGGAGAATTTTTCATGATTATTTTCATAATATTTTTTTATAATTCCTAATATTAATCATTCTGAAACTAAACAAACTGATTAGAATCTTAAATTTTATAAAATTTAAAAATGATTATAATCCTAGTAATCATGATGTAGAATTGCATTATGATTTCAATTATATTAGAGTCATGATCCTACCGCTTTTTTTTATTATTTATTTTTTATTTATGTATATATATGTGTGTATATTTATATAAAATTTTGAATATAAACTCCATTTGCAAGCGCCTTCTTTAATTTCTATTAGCATAGAAGATATATAATATTAAATTTATCATTTTTATTTAATAATTTTATAGTTAATTGCCTACATTATTATTATTGATTAATTTTAATTGTGTTTTGCATTGAAAGTAGAATTTTATGATCTTTAATCCCCCAATCCCACATAAGACTTGATTCAGAAGTTCCCTCCCCCCCCCCCAAAACAAATAATTCTACATAAGATCCCAATTTTAATAATTTGTACGCTGTTTATTGCTTGATTTGTTATGAGAAAAAATATTTATAAATATATAAAAAAAAATTAAAAATTAAAAATTAAAATTTTAATTATTAATGCTTATAAAATCGGTACTTGGGTCATAATTCCATTTTTGAATTTTCTTTGCCTAGAAATTCAAGCGCTGAAACATTATGTTCGTAAGAACAACTTCATGCAAAATGACCACAATACCCATCTTTATATATATATATAGTATATATGGTGGAATAGGGAGAAAACCCAACCCAACCCTCCTCTTTCTCTCCCATCTCTCTCTTCTCTCAGACGATCTAAGATCTGAAATACATATGAGGTAATCCTCTATGTCGTTGATCCTTCCATCTCCAACAATCTCTCTCCTAGTTTCTCTGGCGATTCGTCATCTCCGATGATCTCTCTCCGACCGCTAGAAATGGACTCTGATACAGTACTTCCGCCATTCTCTCTCTATACTCTCCTTCTAACTTCCACATTCTCTACGCGACAATCTCTCACTCCTCCTTTAGGACTCGCCATTTGGTTTTTTTTGGAACAAATTTGAGCTCAGTCTACTCTAATTCGTCATCGATCTATCTTCAAACCTTCAATTTCTTCCTGATCTTTGTGTTCTCGTGTTCTAAACAAGGTCGTTGGCAATAATGTCGGAAAGCAGGCACTGTCTCTTCCAAGATCAACGAAGACAATTAGATGATGTTGATGAAGGATTTTTCTTGATAGCTTATTCGTTCAATTCAAAATTCACTTGCTGTAATGAATTTTAGTAGATTTAGGGTTCATATGGTGGGTAGGATTTATGATGTGAATTGTTTTTCTTCTTTGGTAGTAATTGTATCAACTTCATTCTGCAAATGAAAATTCTCTACTATCAAATTGTGAAAATACGAGGTTCTATTTCTTGTTGGATTGTGGATGCTTTTGTACAAATAAAAATTTGTACAAATAAAAATTTGGACAAAGAAAATTTGTATAGATAAAATTTGGCCAGATAGAAAATTTGCACAAAAAATTTGAATAGATAGGCAAAAAAATTGAATAGATAGACAAAAAATTTAAACAAATATATAAAAATTTAAACAGATAGTCAACGAAAAGTCAAATAGGTTAAAAAAAAGTCAAGTAGTAAAATTAAAAATAAAATGTCCTCTAGAACTTCTCACCAAACTTTTTTACAAAATGTGAACCTCTTACCAATAAAAAAAAAATTGATAAATTATAAATACACCTCCTAGGGTTTGTTTAAAATATGAATTACCCCCTGTTGTTTAAAAAATTACAAATGCCTTCCTTTCATAATTTTTTATTTAACAGAAATAATTGAAAAAATGAAATTTCTAACTGTTCACCTATACAATAATAAAATTATTTGAATTATTAATTGAAATAAAATTTTAACATTATTAAAAATTGTTAATTAATTTGATAATTTATTAATAAAATGATCTATTTGTTATGAAATTATAAATCATAGGAGGTATAATGTAATTTCTAAAACTACAAGGAATAATTTATAATTTAAGTAAACCTTAGGAAGTGTGTTTGTAATTTATCCAAAAAATTACTAGACCTAATACCTTATAAAATTGCTAGAATGAATATTTTTTACCAATTTTCTCTTATAAAATTTATTATTGATGTGTATTATTTATTTATTTATTTATTTTACACTGAATTGTATTCCCCATTTGTTATTGGGAGTATGGATTAAGAGAATAATAATATTATATACATCACTTGATATATCAATTAATGTACTAACAGATGATATGATATAATTTTAAAATTTTTAAATATTTATAATTTATATCATACCGTTAAGAGAAACATTGGCGCTATAATAACAGCGGGAGAAGCGTGCACAAATGCAATCAATGACCCATCATTTTAGCAACCCCTACAATTAACTCCTTTCTCTCATTCACCTCTCTTCATGAAGTGCTTGCAATTATTAACACTAATGTTTTGTCTACAATAAACATTATAAAAACAAAAATGTTAATTCAAATTTTTATCAAATATCTTATATAGATGTAGGAGTCATGTAAAATGAGTCTTATACTTATGTGAGATATTAATAAAAATTTTAATAAAATTTTTAAAATTTCTAACATCACTCTTATAAAAATATTTATAGAAAACGGGTCTCCCTAACTTGTTAACATTTGTCATAAAAAATCTCTAGAATTACATATTAGGTTGCGTTTGGTTTAGTTTTAGGGTTGTACTTCCTTACAATCCGATCACAGGCTGTATGGTACTATTAGGCACGTGCTGGCCAACATGGGTCCCGTTTTGATAATTCGAATCGTTCAATATGTATAACTCGTCGAATACTATATGTTTTTAAAACTTCACGTTAATTGGATATCGATAACTACCTTATCTGATCAGATTTCTGGCAACTGGTTATTTTTTCACCTTCTATTTTTTTTTATACAAAATTGATTTGATCACGTATTTATCGATATCTGATCAACATGATTTTTTACAAGCATATAGTATTTGATGAGTTCTACACATTAACGGTTCAGATTATCGAAACGAGACCCGTGCTGGGCCTCCGGGGGCCCAACAGTACCCTTTAGTCCGATCACGGACTGGAGGGAAACCAACCCCTAGTTTTAAAATCATGATTTGAGAATATAGTTATATTTTGAATTTGTGAGTTGTTAAATTATGATTTTAAAAAAGAAAATTTATTTAGTTATAAGTTTTGAAAAGAATTTTGAATTGAATTTTGAATTTTTGAAATGAGTTTTGAAATAAGAAGAGTTGTTCAGTTATGAGTTTTGAAAAGATTTTTCAAAACTTAATTCAAAAACTTATAGCTCATAACCAAACGTACAATTCAAAATTCTATTGAAAATTATAGTCAAAACTCATAACCAAGCTCCTTTTAAAATTCAATTCAAAAAAATAATTATTGAAAAAAATAATTTTTTTTATTTAAGAAATTCAAAAAATTATGAAGTTATGTTTTTATTTAAAATATTAAAAAAATTATATATACTTTTTGTTACAAAAAAAAATTCAGCTAGTGCTTTAAAATTACTTTTGATTATATATTTGGTTGGAAATTTTTTTTAATTGTTTTGTTTAAAAATATATATTTTTTATTTTTTTAAAATTATTGTGAGAAATTATTTTTTTTTTTTTGTTAATTTTAATTAAATGGCCAAATAATTTATCATTTTGATCTAAAAAAATCAAAAACAAATATATATATGTATATATATATGTTCAAATAATAGGTGCCAATTGTGGGGAAAAAAAGAAAAAGAAAGAAAAAAGTAATGTTCTGATCAACCGGCTAATCGACTGGCCGGACGTTCAGAAGGATGTCCGAGCGGATAACCAGGTCAATCCAATCAGCTCTTTTCAAAAATTCAAAATTTAAAAACTCTCTACTTTGCCAAATATGTTCTCAAATAAGTTTTGAAATGGGGCCTTAAAATTAATTTTTAAAAACTTAAACTAAACAAGGCATTAAAACATATAAGGGTGGAATCATATTTTGAGAGTTAAACCAAAATTTTTTCTACTTACTCCCCTTTGTGTATTATGTGAAGAGAGACTTATTCACCGATGACCCATGAATAATTTATTTATGAATAGCCAATAAATAGGCTGACAACTCACCAATCTTGAAAGGAAAAAGACCCAGACCCCTTTTTTTCCCCTCTTGATTTGATTGGTCAAAATTTTTTTTTTTTTTTTTTTTTTCAATCACCACCCGCCACGTGTGTGTAGGGGAGGAGGGTGAGGGTGGTGATTGGAGGGGGTCTCTATCAAAGCCCATCTTGAAAACTTGCATTACACTGAGTTCTTATATTAGGGAAACGTATAATATTAAATGTACTAATTGATATATTAATTAGTATATTAATAAATGATAAATTTTTTAGTGGGCTGCTTTTTGTCCCCACCTTTTTACTTTGGCTCTCTCACTTCTTTGAACACCCACCCAACAAAATGAAACCCTTCTATTTTTTTTTTGAACCTCTATCTTAATACCAACTATACTTGTAGCGATCCCAGTTTTACCACTTCGCTGAGTATGTCGAGAATCGAGCTGCCCGGTCAGCTCGCGGGGGTCCAGGGGCAGCGCCTTGGCGGGGTTAAGGGGCAACGCCCCCGAAGAAAAAATGTAAAATGTATTAGAAGTTGCTTGTCCACTCAAGCGGCGGTTTATGCGCTCAAGCGAAGAATGTTTGGTTTCAGAAGTTTGACCTGTCTGCAAAAGTACTAGAAAAATGTATTTGACACTCGAGCGGGGCTTTCCATGCTCAAGTGGACCATTTTATATTAGTTCATGAATCTGATATTTCAGATCACTTTTATATATATATATATATATATCTCTATCTAAAAACATTTCATCTCCTTTCTCTCTACTTTTCCTTACGCCAAATTAGATTAAAACCTTGATTTCTCAAGATCCATTAGAGTTCTGCCATAGGTTCTTCACCAAAGTTGGTTAACTTCTTGAGGGCTTCATTGCGTGCAGTGAACATCGAGTTTCGATACTGTTGATTTTGGGGGTTTCATCTCATTTCTTCTTCAAACTTGAGGTAAGGATTTTCTTAGAGTTATATATATATTTTTGCAAGATCTATATGATTTTCGAAATCATCTTTTGATAACTTTGAAAATTGATTGTTGATTCAAGAAGTTGAGCGATTTTGAAAGTGGGTTTGTCTCTTATTGTTTTAAAATGATCTTATGGGTTTTGATCTTCGTTGATTGAAGAAAAGATAATTTTGGAAAGTTTTCTTTCAAAAGATTTGAATTATATAGTTTTGATAAGAAAACCTAGAATTTGGGAAAAAAAATTTAAGAGACTAAAAATTCATGAATAATATTGTTATATTTATTTTGTGTGTCAAAATAAATGGATGTTTGGAAAATTTCTTATTTATATTTATATAAATGATAAATTTCAGGGAATATGAGAATTATTGTTCATTTTGAAAATTATTGTTCAAAATGTTGAAATAGTCTTGAAATGACTAATTGTTGAGGATACTTGAGAAGAAGGAATTGTGTTATTCCTTGGATGATAAATTGAAATAAAAGTATTTATATTCATCTTGTGTTATTGGCATATCAATTCATTTGATTACATTAAACTTTGAAAATTGATTTAACAACTTGTATTAAGAAAAGAATGTTGAGAAATAAGTTTTCATGAAATGGTTTTGGGGTAAATACAATGGCAAGTTTTGATAGGTGGTGTAGATGATATTGAATAAGTTGGCCTGAGAGTCTGGGGTGAAAGGCTGAAAACCCGCGCGGATAGGTGTCGAGCATTCCAGTAAATACCGGTAAAAATGACAAATTGGTAGTACTTGTATAGTTTACTTGTAAACACCGACCTAGGGATTACCAAAGTCGTATTTACTGCTCTTGAAATGAATTGTTAAGTTTTGAAGAATTGAAATTGCATGACATCATTGAGCATAAGGGTTTTCAAAGATGAAGATGTGATTTTCTTTCAAAAGAGCATAGCATGGCATGTGCATTTTATCTCTTGAGACTTATATAAAATATATATACTTTGTTAAGGATTTCCTACTAGGTTTTATGCTCACCCTACGGGATTTTTGTGCAGAAAAAGATGTGGTGATGCAGTCTAACTAAAGGTGATGAAATGTGTATTGAGAGTACGAGACTCTCATTTTGCTGTGACTCTGTATGTAAGTCAAGGGCTATATGTGTGTGGGTTTGAATAACCGTTTTGTGTAACCAGGCTCAAGCCTTAGAAAATTGTAAACCCTTGGGGGTATTTATCTGTTTATTTACTTGTTGGATTAAGGTATTGTTATATGAAAAACTATTGTATCATGTAATGTAAGTTTGGAGATTTATATTCGGTTTTCCTTGAAAGAGCCATGATTGTTGTATTATTATTTGGACTAGAAATTTGGAGCGTTACAATACCCTTAATCCCAAACCCAAACCCAAACCCTAGTCCCCACTCCCAACCACCACCTTCAGCAACTCACTCATCGGAGCTGTCGGTAACCTTTCATCGCCGACGACCTCCACACTCATCGACAACCACACTACCTTTGCCCATTACAACTCTTACACCCAGCATTCGCATCTCTGGCGACCACTACCGCCACTTTCAACCTCCACACCCCAATGACCAGTCTTTGATTTTTTTCGCATCGCAAGGCAAACCAGAGTTTAACGGCTCATCGGCATTCGACGACAACCTCAAACACTAGAATTTCCTCAGGCCAATATTAAGAAGATTGTCAATCTCAATGACCTCACTGCTAGCTATAACAAGCGTAAGATCATTCAATAGATAAGATAGTGAGCTTCTTCCATGGCTAGAACGTTGCTGACGAGATCTTACATCACATGTACTAATACAACGAGATCTGGGTTTGAGAGAGAGAGAGAGAGAGATAGTGACGGGGAGGAAGGGCCACAGTGGCAGCTGCGGCGATTAGAGGTGATGGAATGGCTAGGGTTAGGGTATGGAAAATTAGGGAGTGGAGTGGAGGTAGAGGTGGAGGTGGATGGTTAGGTTAGGGTTAAGGTTGGAAGGATAAAGATGAGTAAAAATGGAAATTGGTGTTAGTGTAAAATTGTAATAAAAAAATTATAGAAGATGTGGGGATCCAAAGAAAAAAGATAAGTGTTAATAGTAGCACTCATTTTTTAAGATCATATATAATAAGTAATAGGTGGGGTTATAATATTAAAATATTAATGTCATAATATATATTAATATATTAATTAATATATCAATTAATACGTGTAGCACACCGTAATAAAACTTTGACTAGTCCCATTACTTCAAATTTCATAATTAACACCAAGTCAAGTAAAAATTTGTGGTTTATAGTTTCAAGTTATTCATTTCTCTTATTTACATACACCAATTAGTGTATCAACTAATGTATCAATACTAGTTATGACATTATTATTGACCTCACTCATTAATTATATTATAAATATAAAAAATCTCTTAAATTATGTCACATCATCAATTGGTAGACAATTAGTACACTAATTGGTGTATATAGCATTATTCTTTTTCTACATATTTATTTTTTGAATAATGCTATATGTACCAATTAATATACACATTAGTGTACTAACAGATGATGTGACATCATTTGTATGGTTTTGGATATTTGTAATTTGCATAATAAATGTGGTCAATAATAATATTATAACATTAGTTGGTACACTAGTATGTATATTAATTGGTGGATGTAGTACCACTGTTATTTTTTTTTTCTTTAAATAGAAATATTATTTATCACTAAATTTATTTTATTTAATTTATCGACCCTTCATGTAGCTCGGGCGTCGGCTCGACACCAAAAACGCGTCGTTTTTTGTCGAAAACGTCGTTTTGAGGTTAATTTTTTTTTTTTTTTTTTTTTTTTTTTTTTTTTTTTTTGAAGAAGAGAGGAAGAAGAAAGAAGAAGAAGAAGAGGAGGAGGAGAGGAGGAGGGAGGGAGGAGGGAGGAGGAGGGAGGGAGGAGAGGGGCTGGAGGGGGAGGAGAGAGAGGGGCTGGGAGGCGAGGAGCGTGGCGGGTGGCGGCGCGGATCGCGCGACAGGGAAAGGAGAGGGGAGCGCAGGGCTGGCACGGGGGAGCAGCGCCGGGGGTGGGGAGGCTGCGGGGGGGGGGGGAGGGCGGTCTCCTCTCTTCCTTCTCTCCGGGAGCTCTCTTCTTCCTCTCTCCTCCTCTCTCCTCCTCTCTCCTCTCTCTCTCTCTTCTTTCTCCTCTCTTCTCGAATTTTCGGCTCTCAAACATTTTTGTTAATTTATATAACCTTTTATTTGCCTTAATACAACAAACACGGTACGAACTTTCATATTTAAAATAAAATAAAATAAAAACGAAAAAAAAGAAGAAGAAAAAGAAGAAGAGAGTAATATACGGGTCTTTCTTGAAAATTTTAAAATAATTACATTTAACCTTACAATTTTAGTATAATTACAATGGACTCCCTAATTTTTTTTTTTTAAAAACCATATAGATAAAAAAATAAAAATAAATTATATTGTCATTTCTTTTATACTAAATATAAATTATATTGCACTAATTAGTGTACACATTAGTGTATCAACAGATGATATGACATAATTTCAGAAGTTTTGGATATTTGTAATTTGTATAATAAATAGGGTCATTAATGATATTATAACACTAGTTGATACACTAATGTGTACATTAATTGGTGTATGTAGCACCACCGTTAGCTTTGGAATAATGCATATAATGCTATATGCAGTAATTAGTGTACACATTAGTGTACAACAGATGATGTGATATAATTTTAGAGGTTTTGAATCTTTGTAATTTGTATAATAAATAGGGTCATTAATAATATCATAACACTAGTTGGTACATTAATATGTATATTAATTGATGTATGTAACACTACCGTTAACTTTGTATCTTCCCACCATTTATATTGCTAGGTGTTTGGAATTAGTTTTTTTTAATGATTTTTTGACTTAATAATTTTTTTATGAGATTAAAAAAACGTTAATGCTTTTGTACTTTTATGTTTTGCTTGAATTTATTGTTTTACGTTTTCAAAGATATCTACCGTGAGTAGTTTGGACTTTTCAAATTAGAAGAAAGATTTCATAACTTTTTTTTGGTACATGCAAAACACATTTTAACTTATTTTTAGCCACAAAAATAGCGTCCCAAACAGGAGCTTAGTTGTGATCCTTTTAGCCAACTAAACAAGAAATTAATCTAATTGTCAAAAAAAAATTATATAGGTTTTGATGTTTTTTTTGTTTCTTTTTTTAAAAAACCGCATGAGTGGTCTATGTAATTTACCTTTTAAAAATTAATAGTACCCGCCATGTCACATGAAAATTCACATGAGAAGTTAAAACTTTTGGTAAAATAATTTAGTAATATACAATAGTTCTCTTTTAAAAAAATGATTAATTAAACCAAAACACTCTCAATTTTTTGTGATATTATTTTACCTCCTCATCTATAAGTCCATTCAAATTTATCTCCTCAATTACAATAATCGTAAAAATACATCAAAACATATTCTGATGATTTCATTGAGTGTTAGAAAACTCGATTTGTTGCCTGGGGATTTATTCAAGAATATAGGCTTGATTATGAGGAAACATTTGTCCTCATTGCTCGTCTTACTTTAATTCGTAGCTTTCTTACCATTGCTGTTGCTCGCCATTAGAGTATTTGTCAGATGGATATCAAGAATGGCTTTCTCAATAGTGATTTCACTGGGAAAGTTTATATGCAACCTCCTCCTGGTACCTCAGTTCTATCTACAAAAGTTTGCAAATTTCGCCACGCTTTGTATGGTTCGAAACAAACTCATCGTGCTTGGTTTGCCTAATTCAGTTATATTGTTCATGACTTTGGCTTCTCTTCCAATGCCCATGATTCTGCCCTGTTTATACGCAAGACAGAACGTGATATGATCATTACTAGGGATGACACAATGGGTATCTTCGGTCTCAAACAGTTTCTCAGTCGTCAGTTTGAGATGAAAGATTTGGGTCTACTTAGCTACTTCCTCGGCTTGAAAATTTCTCAAAATCATTCTAGTTACTTTTTCACCCAGGCCAAGTATACATCTGATTTCTTAGCTCGTGCTAGTCTTACCGAATACAAGACCGTGCCTATCCCAGTTGATCTTCAGAATCGTCTCACAGCTCTTGATGGTCACTTGTTATTTGATGCTATTTTATATCGTCAACTGGTTGGTAGTTTTGTCTATCTTACAGTTACTTGTCCAGACATTGCCTATGTTGTTCACATTGTCAGTCAATTCATAGCCACTCCTCACTCTCTACTTTTTCATGCTTTAGTTTGCATTTTATGCTATCTCAAAGGCACTATGTTTCATGGTCTTCACTACTCAGCATACACTTCTCTACAACTACACGTCTTTTCTGATGCAAATTGGGCAGGGGATCCTACTGACAGTCGTTCTACTATAGGGTTCTGCTTCTTCCTGGGTGACTCTCTCATTGTCTGGCATAGTAAGAAGCAAACTTTTATTGCTCGTTATAGTATTAAGGTTAAGTATCGTGCTCTTACTGACACTACTTAAGAGCATGGGTGGTTTCGTTGGCTTCTTTTTGATATGGAAGTTTCTCATCCCGTTACTACTAACCTCTATTGTGACAATTAGAGTGCTATTCAAATTGCACATAATGATATCTTCCATGATCGCACAAAGCATATTGAGATTGATTATCACTTCATACGACAATATGTTACTAGTGGCACTGTTCCTCTTATTTTTGTTACCTCTGTTGATCAGACAACCAACATCTTTACTAAGACTCATCCTCCAGGATACTTTTCTTACTTACTTTCCAAGCTCAAGTTGATATATGCATTACCACTTTGAGCTTAAGGTGGGGTGTTAGTTGTATATATCTATATTACTATTTGTGCATTATCATATTGTGTTTTACCATACTTAGCTTCTTCTTCATCTATATAAAGGAATCTTATATTCATTCATTGAAATATACAGAATTATCTCTCTCTCTCTCTCTCTCTCTCTCTCTCTCTCTCTATTCTCATAACACTGAAAATGATTAAAATAAATGAAAGTGGATTAAAGGGGTTAAAATATACGAATTCATAAATGAGCGAGTCAATTGAAATTTGCAAATAATTAAAGAGGCCTTGATGTAAAAGTTACACACAATTGTTGGAAATAGTTATAAAATTCTAGTTAAAACTAGAATTTTTTCCGAAGTTTGGTCTAATTTTTAGGTGGGCCTCGTGCATCGATTTACACGGGTCAAAGTGGTAACGCGTTCTATACCACGTTGTGATTCACGTGATATATTTGATTGTTCAAAACCATTACCAAGTGAATTGGAAATTGAAGCCAAAGTATGCTCCATGGAAATGGAGTTTTGGTGGAAATTCTTTAAAGGTTTGAATAAGGCTTGTCCCACATTGATTTGGTGGAAGGTTTTAAAAGGTTTATAAGGCATGGGTTTGGTACTTGGGGTGTGCCCCAAGGGGTACCTAAGTGTTTTAGAGAGAGAGGTTATGGACAAAATGGGCTAGACCCATTAGATCCAAAAAACCACCACGTGCGCGTCGCCGCCAGTCGATCGGGCAAGCTGGGTGCGTGGTCTGAGGTTGGGTTGGGCTTGTTCGGCCCAATACTAATCTTTTTGGGCCAAAAACATTTGAAATAAACTGGTTTGGATTTACTGTTCATCCAAACAGGGCCCTTCCCGTTTTCAAACAAAATTAAACTAGTTTGGATTTAATGTTCATCCAAACAGGGCCCTTCCTATTTTTGAACCCAACAGTTTGAATTTCAAACCAAATAGTGCCTAAACAGTTTGTATCTGTTTAATTCAAATTAAACAGGTACAGTACCTGTTCAATTCAAAACCAAGAGCCACCTTTACATCTATAAATAGACTAGCCTCCCATTTGGATTTTCATTCCAATTTTCGTACTCCATTTTCTGCTATAAGTTTATTCTTCATTTTTGCATTAAGTTCTTGTTAGAGAGAGTATAAACACTTTGTGTGTTCGACGAACGAATAAATTGTAGTGCTGCTTTTATTCGTTGATAGATCATTTCATCCTGGGAGATAGACGTCCAAATTCTGAAAGCACCGGGGAGATAATGAATCTGTCTTAAGGACACAGTGTTAAACACTGGACTTGATCAGAAAAGTTATTCAAAGAAATTAACCGAGTAAGTTGTTTAATTTTATTCTGTTTTTATTTATTTATTTAATCAGATTTTAATTTTGTTTTTGTAACAAAATAAAATCTGTTATTTATTTATAACTTTGGTGAGGTGTCAACCGATTAGTTGCCGTCCGTAATTACTTATTCACGTCCGTGAATAAGTTAAAGTTTTTCTCTTACGTAAATGCATATATTGATGATTATATACATAGGTGAGTTTGGAACTGGATTTTTTAATAATTTTTTTTTAAATAATGTGTTTGAGAAATTATTAAAAAAATTAATATTTTGCAAGAGAAAAAAGTACCTAGCATTTAATTTTTTTTAGTTGATGACAAATGAGTGGCTTTTTGACTTTTTCTTAAAATTTTTTTTTTTTTTTTTTTTTGAATGTCATTTGAGATAATTCTAAAAAAATCCATCTTTTAGCTAAAAAAAAAAAATAAAGAAATTCAGTAAGTTGTTTGTCATGAGCTACAAAAAAATTAGGGTTTTTTTTTTTTGTCATCCTCCACTTGTATGGAAAATTTAAGGTCAGAAGATAAATTAATTATAAAGGTTTTTGAAGAGTTATTTATTTATTTTATTTTTCTTTTCATATGCACATTCGTACTCATATTTCTGTAAGATAAAAATTCTTCAACTACTACTGTATAGTATGATAAATAAAAACTATCGTATATTAGTTTTTGGTCTTTTGTTTTTTTCAAAAGGTTCTAATATGGTGATCACCTCACAACATTTATGAAGGGGAAAAATTACTGATCATGAAATTTTTTTTATGAAAATGATCATGAAAAATTTATGATTCTTGAATTATCTTGATTAGTATATAATGTTTTATTCTAAGTGTAATCCAAGGGTCACAAAGTTTTCATGATTATTTTCATGAAAGATTTTTTATGATATCTAGCATTTCTATTTATGAAGGTACTGTTAGAAAAACCTCATTAGAAAATATATTATTTGATTTAATTTTTAGTATTTTAAAATGTATTTAAAAAATATATTAAATTAGTTTGACAAAAATAAATATAAATATAAATATATTTTAAATTTTAAATATTATTTTATATTCCCCAAAAAAACCATATAAAAATAATTAGTGTTTGATTTAAAATTTTTTTTTTTCCACCAAACTAAATTTTAATTTCTTTTAGAAAAACATATTTAAAAAAAAAAAAACCAATATATATGTTTACCTTTGAAATATATCCAATATACAATTTGATAAAATACACTTGAAGTATAAGTTAGTACCAAGATGAACACGTTCAAATTGAAAATAATATAAAACATTAAATTTGAATAGAAAAAACTAATAGATGTATTTTAGTCTAAAATTATATGAGAATTTTCTAGTTATATTTCAACGATAGAGGGTAAAATGTTTCAATCTCAAATTACCGAGGGATTAAAATTTAACTTTTAACCTTAGTGATAAGTAGATTTTATTTTTCCTGAAAAGCACAAAAAGCCGCCTTTTTTTTTCAATAAATTAGTTCTTTTTTTTTTTTTTTTTATCTGATTTTACTCACTACCTAAGAGTGGGGGTGTTTGGCGTGGATTATTGTAAGCTAAAAGTTGATTATCTCAATGTTGTAAGTAGAAGTACTTCTTCCCCAACTTCTAAACAATCTGTTTTTCTCAACTTATTTAAGCTATTTCTGCCTAAAAAGCTGTAAGCAGAAGTTGCACTAAATAGTCTGGCACAGATTTCCAAATTAAAATAAACTATAATCACCCCCTTATAATTCGCACCAAACACCCCATTATGATCCTTTTCGTTGCATAGTTATAATTAAGAGATTCCATTATATCATCCAATAGTGAATGTAATAATCTTTTTAATTTAAACTAATTATACATTTACATTTATATCCTATAATCCTCAGATATATCATAAAAATTTTCCATCACATGAAATAAAAAGGATTATAGTTCAGAATTAATTATTCTCTTTATTCGATTCAAATCAATGTGAATGAATGGGGCATGGTGTCCCAAAACAACCTCTTGGCCAATGGCCACCACTGAAAAATCCCACCTCAAGTGGATGGAATATGCAAAGCACCACCATCAAAGTCAGTCAGTCAGTGTTAAAGGATCTATTAGGCTTCATGAGATGGACAATATTGTTGTACATTAAATGCATCATAGTTTGACTGAGATATCCAAAACCCATCTCCATAATACAAGTGTCCCCATATGAGGATGCATTGTCACATGTATCTCATAACTCTCTCTCTCCCCCTCCCTAGACTGTTTGTTATAACTTTCAAGAGTGATTATAATTTATTTTAATTTAAAAATTTACGTCAGATTGTTTGATATAGTTTCTACTTACGCTTATTACGCAGAAATAATTTAAATAAACTGAAAAAAGTTAATTATTTAAAAGTTGAGGTAATAATACTTTTAATTTTTACTTTCTGATTATCAATTTTAAACTTAAAAAAACTCCAGCAAACCGGCCCCTCTCTCTTATGTACAGTATCTTTGTGGGGGAAATGTCTAATGGAGTATTGCTTCAAATATCCATACTCTGTCTGCATGTGCAATTTGCTCCTAATAGGTAGACATACAACTTGAGAGAGAGAACAAATATTAATATTAGTTCAAGCAAATTGGAAATGGAGTAATGTTGTTGTTGTTGTTCTTGTAGACATAGAGAGAGGACAATATATACGTATGGGACTTCTCATATTTGGAATAAGACATTCTTTAGGTCTGTGTCTCTTTGTTGTCATGTGCTCATTTATTTTACATACGTAACATTTGCATTACCATTTTGCACGATTAACGAGTGCATCTATATTTGGTACAAATAAAAATCCATACTAATACAAGAAAAAAAAATTATAATGCAAAAGAAATAAAAAATTAAGAAAGACACATAATTAATCATGTCTTTGATAATGATTGACCTACTAATTTTTCTATTAAAAATATCAGTAATGATATGTAATTCGAAAATTTTCAAGCTCGAATTTATCCCGAATCCAAAACGACGTGTTTTAAACAGTAGTTTCGCTTTACGAGGGGGTTATTTAATGAAAATTATCTTACTGATAAAAGAATTTTAATATATCTTACCGGTAAGAGAATCCAAAACGACGTCGTTTTGGGCAGTCGGGGGATTCGGGAAAGAAAGATTCGGAAAGCAAAACATTATTGTAAAAGTATATGAAAGTAACCAACTGAATTAATTTAATTGATTAAATAGTTTGTGCTACAATTTCTTACTACTTGTGTTGAGCCACTATTCACCGGCTCTTTAATTTTTAATTCTTAAACCATTTATCTTTTTATCTAAAAAAATATACTCTTTATTTTTCTCTAATAAAAACATAAAAGCATTAAATGAAAATAGCTAAAATAGATAGCATTGTTAAATTGAAAAAGTGACTAGCAAGCATCTCCAATGGTTATTGTTATTTTGACAAAATGTCAAAGTATAATTTAACATGCTATAGTATATCAAAATATCAAATTTTAACAATATTACTCTAATAATTTAAATGTCATTTTGACACAACCAACCAACTTTTGTTTTTTTTTTTTTACCCACTTTTGGATGAATCTCAATCTAAACAGCAAGCTAACAACATAAAATTGGTTCAAGGAGAATTAACAAAAAAAATAATTTACATTTTTAAATATTATTTTTACTCCAAAAAAGAAAAAAAAAATCTTACGACAATAATGTGTTTTTTATTTTTTATTTTCTCACCAAACTAGTTTTTTTATTTTTTATTTTTTTAAATTCAAAAAACATAATTTGATGATAATTTAGAAATAAAAGTGAATTTAAATTTTGGTTTTAGTTACCATTCTTTAATCATATATAGTGACATGACATATTTGACATTGCAAAACTTATGCTAATTTGACACAAGTTTTGATATTGCTATAATTTGGTAGCCGTTATGACATGCCACTGGAGAACACTTTTTTACTCAAGCTGACATTTTTTTGGCAATGACGATTGTTTTAGCTAACCATTGGAGATGCTTTAAAGTAATAAGATAAGATTTTGGCTAGATGTTTTGACTAATATTGCTAAAAATGCTCTTTCACCTATATAAATTTATAATTACTTTCATCACTTTCTACTAATTTATAATTCTCTCAATAAAATTTCGGAATTAGGTTTAGATATTGAGAAAAAAAATTACATGCCTAGAAATCAAAGTGTGTGATGTAAATTTAAATTGGTGTAGTTAAGTCATATTTAAATACATTTCATTTTTAAAACGCTTCCTACATATATAGTCATGTTAAATGTGAATACCTTTACCTTTGTTTAAAAAATATCTTGGGAAAATAGTTTTTGAATTTTTTATTCCAATTTATTTATTTATACTTTAATTCAGTTTTATCTAGTGTTTGGTTAGAATTGAATTTAATATTTTATGTACTTATTATCATGTGATCAAGTTCTGAAATAATCCCATTTATCTTATCTTGGGATTATTTGTCCAATCTCTATAAAATTATGTATGAGCTCATTTTGAACTGTGAACTATAACACCCTCAATGTACCTTAAACTAGGCCAAGCTTTTCTTTTCCCTTCATTTTCTTATTACCATCCTTCTATGGAGATGAGGTGACTTAGAGTTAAAGAAAAGGAGAGAGAGAGAGAGAGAGAGATTACTTCTTCATTCTATGATTTGGGGGTCCCCATGCCATTTGGTGGACCAGCCCTCTAAAAATTACAATGAAAGTCAGTGTTGGTAATGGTGGAACCACAAAAAAAAAAATATATATATATATATATATATATGACCCCTAAATGAATCAAATTTGTCAAATTTGAGTTGTGTTGAATTCTTTGAGATCAATTCATTATGTAAATAAATATATTTTTAGAGTTTGCTACAATCTTAAATATAAATTACTAAATTGCTTGTGATCAGTTCGATTGAATACCTCGAAAAATGTATAAATTAAGTTTGAACAAAATTTTAAATCTCATTTAATTTTTAAACTAAACTTGAACAATTGATTTAAAGCCCTATATATTTATATGTATATAATAAATATATGGAACTTTTTTGTGCACATTAAACGTAATCTAAAAGTTTGAGTAATTAGAATGAATAATTTTGTGCACATTAAACGTATTCTAAAAGTTTAAATAATTAGAATGAATAATAATTTTATTATTTATATTTTTTAAAACACCCTCTCACGTGTGGGTACACAATATAAGATTTATTGTCTATTTTGATACTAGAGAAATGAGCAATTTTATTATTTATATCTTGAGAGAGAGATACTTGTTGTACAAAATTTAAATTCTTAATCTCTTAGTGAGTTGTAATGAGTTGTAAGAATTTTAACCAATTGACTTCTCAAATGGTGTATGAATCTTTTACCCCCAAAAAAATAATAATAACTCCCAAACCCAACCACCACCCAAAGAAAAAAAAAAAAAAAACCTTGACTATTATGTAGAGCATTTTATGCATGATGGTAGGTAGCTACAATGATTAATATTTATATCATCATCATCCTTTTCATAATTCCACATGCAAGCAAATGAACAATCATGAGTTGGTGTTATTTGGCTTCTTCTCTTGTCTGCAAATGTTTTTTCTTTGTTTTTGTTTTTGTTGTTTTTAATATTTTATTTTAAAGTTAATATATATTTATGTACTTTCTTACAGTTTATTATAACCAAAATCCAAAAAGAATGGGTTGTCTAATTTTTATTAGTTAACAAAATATTGCTTTGTCTCCTTTGTTGTTCTTTGGAATTGTTTGAATCAGGTGGTTTGAATTAATTAATTAATTGCTATGAAGTACGGATACTTCAAATAGGAAGATGTATCTGTATTGTATCCGTATTAGATATCAATACTCCTTGGATACTTATGGATACGTATCAGATACTTATTAAAAGTATCAGATACTTCTTAATTAATTTTAAAGTATCGGATACTTAGTTTTGAAGTATCGAATGCTCCAAGTCACATATTATCAGATACTTCTTAATTAATTTTGAAGTATCAAATGCTCCAAGTCACATATTACTCTTTTTACGAAATTAGAATTGTATCATTTCTTGCATGACATCATAATATAATATAATTATGAGGATAAATAGAATATTTTTACAATACTTTACTTAGTTCTTTTTTATAAAAATAACATAGTAAGCTAAAATAATAGAATTCATCAAATTGATATATCTTCATTGTATTATGCATGTTCCCTATAACTACATAGAAGTAAGGATTAATAAGATAATATAATAATAGTAAAATTAAATATCAATAAATAAATAAGCAAATAAACTTGCATAGAATATTTTTGATTAGTGCAAAAGAAAAAAGTATAGGGTCAAGTTGTGGATTGTTTTGATATTATAATATCAACATAGTAGACTTGATATTGAAATGAAATATTTACAAGACTTATTGAAAATTTAAAAACTAAACTAGCTACTGCCTTAAATTAATACTTAATTCTTAAAAATTAGTATTTTGCATCATAAAGTTACTGTGATTTCTCAACTTTCTTGAGCTTATGTGTAACTCACTGCTAATAATTTTTTTATTTTTTATTTTTTATTTTTTACAAACGTATCATGGCTGTACTCGTATCCCACTTTTTTAAATTTTACTGTATCACCGTATCCGTATCGTATCATATCCGTATCTCGTGTCATATCCGTGCTTTCTATATTAATTGTCAATAGATCTCAAGAAGCCAAAGAACCACCAGGTGGCCACAAGCAATTCAAATTTCTTTTACTTCTAATATGTTTTTCTAAACAATTGGAGCATGCCCAGCAGACAACTTTTTTTAAATTTTTTTTATATTTTTAATAGAGTTGAATAATTCAAATCTTCCTTACGACTTGGAATATATCTCAACTTTCAGATAAAACAAAAAAGAGAAGTTAAAAAATTTAAAAAAAAAAAATAATAATAATAATAATAATAATAATAATAATAATAATTTAAAAATGAAAATGAAACTGAAACTGAATTCACCTCAAGAGGCCTAAATTCTTATTATTTGGCATAGTCATATTAAATTATTAATTGAATTTTTGATATTATTTGATGTGCCGAGTTTTGGATACTAATGAATTGGTGATAGATGATGATAAATTTAATACCTAATTGATTGTTGTATCATTAGGTTATGTTTGTTTCATTAGATGGAATTACATAAAATAGTCTTGAAATAATCAATCACATTTCTGTTTGGTTTTAAGTTTTTAATTATATTTTTGAGTTTTGAAGTTTTTTATTTTCATATTTTTGTGTTTTTAAGTGAATTTAAAATATATATATATATATATATATTAGATGCACCTAATTTAAATGCTCTTAAAAAATAAAATTTGTGAAAAATGTTTTAAAAATTCACTAAAAATAATAAAAATAAGAAAAACAAAAAATTTAAAACCACAAAAAAAAAAAAAAAAAAAAACTAACAGCCAAACAATGTATATATATCCTATCTCGTGTTTGTAATGTTCATGAATTAAGAGGGGAGATTAGTAGATTCATATGCGTTCTCATGTTCATTTAGAATCACTAAAAATAGACTATATAGTCTAATAATTTTAACTTTCTAATCCAAACCCCTTAATCCAGAGATCTGCTTTAATATCCAAACATGAGATTTTGGATTAATCAAATACATAATTTAATATCATAGTCTACCTTCAAACAAACACAATATTGATGTCATAACAATCCCTAAGTTACCAATGGATCAATTGACCAATTGGTTAAAGGCAAAATTGAATTGAAACAACTTAAAAATATATATTTTATTGTGGGTGCAGAGTCTGCAGAGACCACTCCTGAACATTGAGCTAGCTGGGGCAAATAAATAAAAAATGGCCATATGGCCACCTCCAATGCATTCTTTAGACCAAATAAACCTCCCTCTTTTCTACTTTAGCTTTTCAAAACTTCATGAACTACAAAAAGACCAAACCAAAATAAATAAATAAAAAAAACAACAATGTTATCAATAGAGTCATTCTAGAAACTTATAAAATGGAAGGTGGATTCCCTCCAATCAAAAATCTAAAATGGAAAGCGTTGTTTGGACCTTGAGAATTAAATACGGGATCTGTTTTAATAATTTGAACCATTTATTTTGTCGAATATTTCATGTATTTCACTAAAAAAAAAATAGCTTGATTTAATAATTGTAACTTGTTCAATTTATTGTGTTTGTCACCAAAAAAATATATGATTTATTTTTAAAAACAGAATTATCCTCTATTTTTTTGGTGACAAACGCGGTAAATTGAATAGGTTATGATTATCGAATTGACCTAATTTTTTGTGTGAATGAAATACACAAAATGCTTAACAAAATGAACAATTCAGATCATCAAAATGGGCCTAAACAAGCTTTTTAGTCCAGATTTTGGATTGAAAGAGATCTGCCTCCTATAAAATATTGCTCCTTAATTTACACATACTATCGCGATAGAATTGGATTTAATTGATTGATTTCTAAGCAAATCAACAACTAACATGCAAATGATCCACGTCATTAAAGATAATTTCAAATGATTTCAGAAGTGATGTTTTAAGAATCTCAAACATTTTTCTTATTAATATGTTTTAGGGAGAATCAACCGAGGATCAACCGAGAGAGCTGTTTGGGTGAGGAAAAACCATGGGAGAAGTGTGATTTTCGGCCTTGATTTCCGGCGACGGTGCAGGGTGTTTAGCTTAGAGTGTTGGTTTTAATAGTGTTGGTGTAAAGAAGGCATCACAGGGACAATGGAAGGCGCGTGCGATTGAGGAGCTGCAAGAGGCGCGTGGGGCATGCTTTTTTTTAGGCAACTTGGAAACAGGCGTGGGTTTTAAGAGTGTAATGTATTTCCCGAGAGTGTAGAAGACAAGTTTGGGTTTGGTTAAGTGGTTTGGGTGTTGTGTTTGTGGGGCACGAGTGTTTGGTTCGTAGTTTTAATTGTTTTTTTATATGTATTTAAAATTTATAAGGTCGAGAGGTTAGTTGTAAAGATGCAAGTAATAGTAGTAGGAGAGTAAATTTGTACTCTTTGAATCTCTCTCAATGCGTTTTTTTTCTTTGTGTCTTTAATTTTTTTTTTTAATGAATTCTTTTTTTTTTTGCCGATCAAAAAAGGGAGAATTGTAGGAAAATTATATCAATATAGAATAATTGCAATGTTATGAAAGTATAAGGAATTTATGTATTAGATTGTGTAACTAAGTGTTATATTTGTCTTTACAATTGTTTTGAGTTTATATCATTTTTCGACAATTGTCCCTATGTTCTAAGGCTCATTTTGGATGGAAAGTCCTAAAAAGTAAAGAGAATGTGAAAATTAAATTTTAATTTGTTTTGGTTTGCAAGAAATGTCAAAAACAATCCTAAAAATTAGGAACCATATGTAATGGTTTAATTTTGTCGGAAGCATGACTTATGGTTTCTTGCCAAAAGGAAAAAGGAAAACAAAGGAAAAGTAAGAAGGAGAACTTTCAATTTAACCAAGTGTAGGTTGAAAAGTTATTTTCCTTTTTCACTTTTTTTTTATTTACTTTTTACTAATTTTTCCATTATGACCAAACCAGGCATTAGGGTGAAAAAAAAAAAAAAAGAGAGAAAAAGTATAGAAAAAAAATAGAAAAATTTATTCATAAATTTCATATGGGGGAATGTTGATCAATTTAATTTTAAGAGTTTTTTTTATAAACCAATTAGTCTTTTTTTATTTTGGGAAGTTATATTTATTTAATTTAGTACCATTTGAGTTTAAGTGAATGTTCTTTTATGATTTATATTTCTAATTTTGTGATTTATTTTTGGAATGGAAATGAAAAGGGTAAAAGGAGGTGTGTAAGATTCTTTTTGGGGAGATTGGTGGTTGAGTGTTGGTTGTCGCCTGAAAATCTACATTTCTATTAGTATAGTTTTCTATTGTTACATTAGAGTGCTATATTTGAAAAAAGTGCACTAAGGAGTTTTTATGTGTTACATTGATTGGAGTGTTACGTTTAGGAAAAATACAGTAACGAATTTTTTATTTTTATTTTTTCGAATGTTAAATTGTTACATTTAAAAAAAATACACCAAGGAGTTTTTCAGTATGTTACATTAGAGTGTTAAGTTTTTAAAGTGTTATGTTTGTGAAAAATATACTAAAGAGTTTTTATGTGTTACATTGATTGGAGGATTACGTTTAAAAAAAATACACTAAGGAGTTTTTTGGAAATGTTGCGTTGCTATGTTTGAGAAAAATATACTAAGAAATTTTTTAGTGTGTTATACTAGAGTATTACATTTTTGGAGTGT
The DNA here is from genome assembly GCA_025200525.1 of Camellia lanceoleosa. Classification (NCBI taxonomy): domain Eukaryota; kingdom Viridiplantae; phylum Streptophyta; class Magnoliopsida; order Ericales; family Theaceae; genus Camellia; species Camellia lanceoleosa. Next base: position 45,321,667 of record CM045772.1, read on the forward strand.
TACTAAGAAGTTTTTATATGTTATTTTGATTACAGTGTTACATTTGGAAAAGTACACTAAGAATTTTTTTTAGAGTATTACGTTGTTACGTTTAAAAAAAATACACTAAAGAGTTTATTTTTGAAAGTATTATATTTAGTAATTTCAACATTATGAAAAAATTCATATTTGTTCTTCAACAAATAAAATACGCATATTTATGCTTGGCCTATTTATGTAATTCACATTAGAATGTAACCTTTAGGTTCATAGGAAAAAAATAAAGACCAAACGATTCATAAGATTACTATTTGAGATTATTAATACTTCACTCAAAAAAATAACTGTCACACACTAAGAAAATCTTGGCATATCTTGATCAAAATAATAATATAGTCTTGCGTAAATAAATACATATTTGAATTTGCAATTGGATTGAGAAGTAAATTGGACACTAGTCACCGTGAAACTGGTAAATTGAACTAACCAACTTGTTATACGTGGTTGATCATCAAAGCAAAAAAATCCTAAAAAAACCTCGGGAGACTTTGTGGTTGGATTGGAAAGGAAGAGGTGAACTAAATAGGACATAGACAAAGACATAGACATAGACATAGACTATTCTCTGATTCATTGAATTTTGAAAATCCTTCAATTCAGGTTGTTGCACCTTGATAAATGCCCTTTTTTACTTCAAAAAATAGATGGCTTAGTTTGGCCAACATTAATTGTCTTGTCCAATGGACCTCCCAACCACCAAAACCTTCAATTTTTATTTTTTATTTTTATTACCGATTATTCGGATCAATTTACGCGTATTTCAATTAAGTCTGAGACCAACATAAATCGCTCTTTAATGTGGATCAAATAAATTTGAGGCAAAGCAAAAAAATTGATAACACCTGATAGGAATTTGAGATTTGAAGGGAATACATACCCAGACTCTAAGCTGCACCTACTAAGCCAATCTGTAGAGTTCCAAAAACCTTCAGTTCTATGTAAGAAATTTAAAATAAATAAAAAAATTGGATGCACGTTAAGAAACACATTTGAACATGAGTAGGAATTCAGTGTTGGGTTAAATACACTGATGATGTAGAGATGAATAACGCGCATCTGCAAAATATAGAGGCTACGCTGGAGGACACTACCCTATGATGTTTAAGGCAACCTAATCTCCATGGACATGATGATGCTAATAATCAATTTATATGAGATTGAGTACTTGGACCTTAACGCTGAGTTTAGATAGGATTCTAAACCAATCGAATAATTCGCAATCCTGATTAAGTTTGATTTGTTTAAATAAATAAATAAATGAATTCAAGCCTGACTTCTAGGCTCGTTAAATAAATATTAATTTCATAACAATCCCTAAGTTACCAATGGATCAATTGCCCAATTAGTTAAAGGCAAAATTGAATTGAAACAACTTAAAAGATAAATTTTACTGTGGGGGCAGAGTCTGTAGAGACCACTCCTAAACACTGAGCTAGCTTGGGCAAATAAATAAAAATGGCCATATGGCCACCTCCAATGTTTTTCTTTAGACCAAATCTTAAACCTCCCTCTTTTCTACTTTAGCTTTTCAAAACTTCATGAACTACAAAAAGACCAAACCTGAAAAAAAAAAAAAGGACAACAATGTTATCAATAGAGTAATTCTAGAAACTTATAAAATGGAAGGTGGATTCCCTCCCATCCAAAATTTGAATTAGAGAACGCTATTTGGGTCTTTTAGAGCCAACACGGGTCCCGTTTCAATAATCTAAACCATTCATTTTGTCGAATACTTTATGTATTTCACCTACAAAAAAAATTAAGTCGATTCAATAATTGTAACTTGCTCAATTTATCGTGTTTGTCACTAAAAAAATATATGATTTATTTTTAAAAATACAATTATCCTCCATTTTTTTGATCACAAATACGATAAATTAAATAGGTTACGATTATCGAATCGATCTAATTTTTTGTATGAATGAAATACACAAAATATCTAATAAAATGAATGGTTCAAATAATCAAAACGGAATCTGCCTCCTATAAAATATTATTCCTTAATTTACAGATACTATTGCTGTAGAATTGGATCTTAATTGATTGATTTCTAAACAAATTAACAATTAACATGCAATGATCCGCGTCATTAAGATGATTTTAGAGGTGATGTTTTAAGAATCTTAAATATTTTTCTTATTGAGTTTATTCATTAGATAGTGTAACCAAGTGCTATACTTATCTTTACAATTATTTTGAATGTATATCATTTTTCAGCAATTGTCCCTATGTTCTAAGGCTCATTTTGGATGGGAAGTCTTAAAAAGTAAAGAAATTGAAAAAAAATAAAATTACTTTTTGGTTTGGTTTGCAAGAAATAAAAAAAAAAAAAAACCTAAATATTAGGAACCATATGTAATGGTTTAATTTTGTCGGAAGCATGACTTATGATTTCCCCCCCCCCCCCCCAAAAAAAAAAAAAAAAAAACTTACTTTCTGTTTAACCGAGGGTCGGTTGGAAAGATATTTTTCTTTTTCACTTTTTATTATTATATTTACTTTTTACTAATTTTTCCATTATGACCAAACCAAGCAGTAGGGGGAAAAAAGAAAAAAAAGTACAGAAAAAAATAGAAAAATTTATCCGTAAATTTTATATGTGGTAATGTTGATCAATTTAATCTTAAGAGTTTTTCTTATGAATCAATTAGTCATTTTTTATTTTGAAAAGTTATGTTTATTTGATTTGATACCATTTGAATTTAACTGAATGTTCTTTTATGATTCATATTTCTAATTTTGTGATTCGTTTTTGGAATGAGAATAAAAATATGAGGTGTGTAAGATATTTTTTCGGAGATTGGTAGCCGAAGTGTTGGTTGTCAAGCGTGAAAATCTATATTTCTATTAGTGTGGTTTTCTGGTGTTACATTGGAGTGTACATTAAAATGTTATGTTTGAAAAAATATATATAGTTTTTATGTATTAGATTGACTGGAGTATTACGTTTGGAAAAAAATACATTAAGGAATTTTTTTGAAATGTTATATTATTACGTTTGAAAAAAGTACACTAAAGAGTTTTTTAGTGTATTACACTGGAGTATTATATTTTTGGAGTCACGTTTGAAAAAAGTACATTAAGGAATTTTTGTCTATTACATTGATTGCAGTCTTATATTTAAGAAAAGTATACTAAATAGTTTTTTTTGGAATATTACATTGCTATGTTTGAGAAAAGTACTAGAGTGTTAGGTTTTACATTAGAGTGTTACGTTTAGGAACAGTACACTAATGCTATGTTTGGTTAGGGGATTTAGAGAGTGATTTAGAAACGGAAAGGAAAAGGGAAAAGGTGTGTGAAATTAGGTGAAATATATGTATGTTTTATTCACATTTCACCTAACTTTTCCATTTCTCTTTCCAAATTGCTCTTCAAATCCCCCAACCAAACACAATATAAAGAATTTTTTTGAAATGTCATATTTAGCAATCTTAACATTATGAGAAAATCCACATTTGTCCCTTAACATGTAAAACATGAGCGTTTATACTTAGTCCGTTTATGTAATTCACACTAGAATGAAACCTTTAGGTCCATAAGAAAAAAGTAAGGACCAAATAATTTATAAGATTGCTATTTAAAATTTATTGACATTTCATCCAAAAAAATAATTGTCACACACTAAGAAAATCTTGGCATATCTTAATCAAAATAATAATAGTAATAATGTAGTCTTGGGTAAATGTATACATATTTGAATTTTTAATTGGATTGAGAAGAAAATCGGATACTAGTCACTGTGAAACTGGTAAATTTAACTAACCAACTTGTTATACATGGTTGATCATCAAAGCAAAAATTCCTAAAAATCAAAGCAAAAAATCCTTTAAAAAAACCTCGGGATTAGATGACTTTGTCGTTGGGTTGGAAAGGAAGAGGTGAACCAAATGGGACATAGACATTTATAGATGGCTTAGTTTGGCCCACATTAATAGATGGCTTAGTTTGGACCATATTCTCTTACTCATTGAATTTTGAAAATCCTTCAATTCAGGTTGTTGCACCCTTGATAAATGTCCCCTTTTTATTTCAAAAATTGATGGCTTAGTTTGGCCCACATTAATGTCTTGTCCAATGGACCTCCCAACCACCAATACCTTGAATTTTTATTTTTATTTTTTTATTACCGACTGTCCGAATCAATTTATGCATATCTCAATTAAGCTTGAAACCAACGTAAAAAGCACTCTCACGTGAATTAAGTAAATCTCATACAGAGTGTGCAGGCAGAGCCTGAAAAAGTTGATAATACCTAATGGGAACCTAAAATCTGAATGGAGTACATACCCAGATCCTAAGTTGCACCCACTAAATCAACTCGCAAAGTTCAAAAAAACCTTTAATTCTGTGGAAGAAATTTAAATTAAAAAAATAAAAAGAAAAATTGGATGCACATTAAGAAACACAATTGTACATGAGTAGGAATTCAGTGTTGGGTTAAATACATTGATGATGTAGAGATGAATAACGCGCATCTACAAAATATAGAGAGTACGCTGGAGGACACTATCATATGATGTTTAAGACAACTATTGTTGGAAAAATGGTTTAATATAGGCATATTTTTTAGCTTAAATTTGAGTGGGCAAACGTTGTTTGGGGTGAGTCCGAAGAGGTGAAGACAGAACGTCAAAACCATTTATGAGTAAATGGGAAGTTGACGTCGTTTTCGGGTCTAACATTAATTTTTTAGATAAAATTCATTTGAATTTTTTCAATAAAATTATTGTGGGAATTTAATTTAATTCTAAATTCAAATTTTGGGTTCTTGAGTGGTTTCCTAAAGTTTGTAATTGAGGGAATTTAATTTAATTCTAAATTTAAATTTTGGATTCCTAAGTAGTTTCCTAAAATTTATACATCTTTTCTTTATTTATTAAACTATTCAATTTGTTATATATATATATATTTCAAATAGTTTAATAAATAATGTACCAATAGCTTTTTTAAACTTTGACAAACGGTTGCTTTTTCAAAAGTTTGAATAAAAGACCAACGGTTGCTTTTCCAAAAGTATGAATAAATAGTGTTCATTGGCATACGGTCAGAATCTATTTATAACAGGTCGTACCTGTTTGGACCTCTATATTTGTCTATAAATACAAATCCCTTTCGAGCAGTCCAGGGTGATCCCAAAAATCAGTTTGTTCCTTTGTTACTGTCCAGTTTGTTATCTTTGGTGCATTGGTGCATTATTCTTCATTTTAGTATTAGAATAAAATTCAGAGAGTTAGAACACAAGTTTGGTTCGCCGAATAAATTGTTTGGATTACTACTACAATTTGTGAAGATCATTGTATCCTGGGAGATAGACGCCACTCAACCGTAAGTACTGTAGCGGGGCGAATCTGTCTTAAGGACAGAGTGTCACACACTTGACTTGGTCTTAATTTTGATTCGGTTCGATAAATAAATCTGGTATGTTATTTATTTATTCTGTTTAAATTTATTTCAAGTTATTTTATATACACAGAAGATTGTTCCAACAATCATAAGACAGATTCGAATTATTCTGTTTACAGAATTTTTCGTTTGTTTCCTTTTCTTTCTTTTTTTAAGAAAATTATTTTCTGTGGATTTACAAAATAATATTCTAGTTGGAAAAACAAATAGTGATTATATGCTATTTGACAGATAGTAGTAGTATACTGTCTCTTTTCTTTGACAACTAGTAGTACGATACTGGTGTCATTAATAATTCAGAATATATTTTTGTGGAATTTAGCCAGAAAATTAATTTTGGTTTTTAGAATTTATTTTCTGAGTTTTCATCAATTAAAATTCTGTTTCAGTATTTTAATTATTGGAGTGTTACAAGAAATTTAAGTTTCTGTGTGAAATTAATTTGGTTAAATAAAATTTTATTTTATTTCTAAATTAATTGAAAAATAAAAGTTATATTCTTATTTCTTTTATTTTACAGAATTTAATTTCTTGTGTGGAATTAATTTGGTTGAATAAAATTTTATTTTATTTCCAAATTAATTGAAAATTAAAAGTTATATTCTTATTTCTTTTATTTTACAGAATTTAATTTTTTGTGTGGAATTATTTTGGTTAAATAAAATTTTATTTTATTTCCAAATTAATTGAAAAAATAAAAGTTATATTTTTTATTTTTTTTATTTTACAGAATTTAATTTTTTGTGTGGAATTAGTTTGTTTAAATAAAATTTTATTTTATTTTCAAATTAATTGAAAATAAAAGTTACATTCTTGTTTCTTTTATTTTTTACAGAATTTAATTTCAGAATTTGGTTTAATTTTCTGTGATCAGCCAAGCTCAAGATTTCCAACTCATTCTGCATGACATTCACACAGAAGGCATGTCATTTAGTGAATCCTTCCAAGTTGCAGCCTTAATTGAAAAATTACCAAAAGGCTGGAAGGAATTCAAAAACTACCTCAAACACAAGCGCAAAGAAATTTTTATGGACGAATTAATTGTGCGTTTGAGAATTGAGGAGGACAACCGCAATTCTGAAAAGCGGGCTGGTAAGCATCTTATGGAGTCTAAAGCAAATATGGTGGAACATGCTTCAAAAACCAAGAAACGAAAGTCTTCTGGAGAAAGTTCATCACAAGGCTCTAAAGGGGGGGATAATAAAAAGTACAAGTTTAATGGCAAATGTTACATCTGTGACAAAGAGGGACATCGGGCCAAAGATTGTCGTAGTAAAGGCAAAAGCAAAAGAAGAACAAGCAAGAAGCATGCTCAAGCCTATATGACCGAAGTGGACATATTTCCAATAGTGTCGATGACATCAATCTTTCGCAATTATTTTCGAGGCAAATCTTATCGAAATCCTAGAGAATGGTGGGTGGACACCGGTGCTACTCGCCATATTTGTAATCGACAAAAGATATTCACATCTTGTTCTATAGTGGACAATAATGAACAACTCTTTATGGGCAACTCCTCAATTTCCAAAGTTGAAGGACAAGGAAAGATTGTACTTAAGATGACATCTGAAAAAGAACTCACTCTTAACAATGTACTGCATGTACCGGACATTCGCAAGAATTTAGTTTCCGAATCTTTGTTGAGTAAGAATGGGTTTAGGCTAGTTTTTGAAAGTGACAAGTTTGTACTTATCAAAAACGGGATGTATGTAGGAAAAGGTTACATGTTTGATGGCCTTTTAAGTTAAATGTAATGACCGTTATACCTTTAGTTATTAATAATAATATATCTTCTTCTTACTTGCTTGAGTCTTCAAATTTATGGCATGGTAGAGTAGGACATGTTAATTATGGATCTTTATGAGATTAATTAATATGAAATGTTTACTTAAATTTGACATTGATTCAAATCATAAATGTAAAATTTGTGTTGAGGCAAAATTATCTAAAACTCCTTTTCATTCAATTGAAAGAAGTACGGAACCACTTGAATTAATTCATAGTGACATTTGTGATTTCAAATCAATTCAAACTAGAGGTGGGGAAAATTTTTTTTATCACTTTTATAGATGACTATACTAGATATAGTTATATTTATTTAATTCGAACCAAGGATGAAACTTTGGAAACTTTCATTCAATATAAGAATGAAGTTGAAAATCAACTTGGTAAGAAAATCAAGAAACTTAGAAGTGATAGAGATGGTGAATATGAATCACCTTTTGGTGAGTTTTGTAAAGAACATGGAATAATTCATCAAACCACCGCTTACTCACCTCAGCAAAATGAAATTGCTGAAAGGAAAAATAGGATTTTAAAAGAAATGATGAATGTCATGTTAATCAGTTCTGGATTACGTCAGAACTTGTGGGGGGAAGCAATACTTTCTGGTAATTATATTTTAAATAAAATACTCCGAAAGAAAGTAAATCAAACACCTTATGAAATGTAGCATGGTAGAGTACCATCCTACAAATACTTAAAAGTGTGGGGATGTTTGGCTAAAGTGGCTATTCCTAATCCTAAAAAGACTAAGATAGGTCCTAAGACCATTGATTGCATTTTCATTGGTCATGCCAAGAATAGTAGTGCATATCGGTTTTTGATTCATAAATCAGAACATTCCTAATGCATGTAAATACTATTATTGAGTCTCGGAATGCATCATTCTTTGAACATATATTTCCAAATAAGACTAGACAAGCGACTAGTAATAATAAGAGATCTTTGGATGTTATTACTAGTAATGATCAAGAACATGATCAAGAGCAAGAGTTAGACCAAAATGAGGGAGAAGAACCTAGGCGTAGTAAACGTGCTAGAACCTCAAAATCTTTTGGTCCAGATTTTCTAACGTATTTGTTAGAAAATGAGCCTTTAACTTTTAAAGAAGCTATGTCCAGTCCTGAAGCTCCTTCATAGAAAGAAGCTGTCAACAGTGAAATTGAATCCATCTTGCAAAATCACACTTGGGAATTAGTGGACTTGCCACCAGGTTGTAAACTTCTTGGGTACAAGTGGATTTTCAAAAGAAAATTGAAAGTGGATGGATCAATAGACAAATACAAGGCAAGACTTGTAGTCAAAGGTTTTAGACAGAAAGAAGGTGTAGATTACTTTGACACATACTCACCGGTTACTAGAATAACATCTATTAGAATGCTAATTGCTATTGCATCTCTATACAATCTAGAAATTCACCAAATGGATGTTAAAACCGCTTTCTTAAATGGTGAGTTAAATGAAGAAATTTACATGGAACAACCAGAAGGGTTTTCTGTTCCAGGGAAAGAAAAGAAAGCGTGTAAATTGGTTAAATCATTATATGGTTTAAAACAAGCGCCAAAGCAATGGCATGAGAAATTTAACAAGGCAATGATGTCAAATGGATTTAAAATTAATGAGTATGACAAATGTGTTTATATTAAAAACACAGACAAAAGTTATGTCATTGTATGTCTTTATGTAGATGATATGCTCATCATTGGTAGTAATAATGATATGATTAAAACTACCAAGAAAATGTTGAATAAATATTTTGACATGAAGGACATAGGCATTACTGATGTAATTCTTGGTGTGAAAATTACCAAAACATCAGAAGGATATGCTTTGTCACAATCTCATTACATTGAGAAAATATTTGATAAATTTAGCAAAGATGATGATCATCTTGCTAGAACACCTGTAGATGTTAATTTGTATCTTTCTAAGAATGTATAGGAAAGTATTTCTCAATTAAAGTATGCCCAAATTATTGGAAGCTTAATATACTTGATGAACTGCACTCGCCCAGATATAACTTATGCAGTAAGTGAATTAAGTAGATATATGAGTAATCCGGGAGTAGAACACTGGAAAGCAATTATAAGGGTTCTAAGATATCTCCGATTTACTTGTAACATTGGGCTTCATTATACTAGATATCCAGCAGTACTTGAAGGATACTGTGATGCAAATTGGATATCGGATTCTAGAGACTCGAAGTCCACCAGTGGGTATGTCTTTACTCTTGGTGGGACGGCTGTATCTTGGAAATCTTCCAAACAGACTTGTATTGCTAGGTTTACTATGGAATCTGAATTCATAGCTTTAGACAAAGCTGGGGAAGAGGCAAAATGGTTTCGCCACTTCCTTGAAGATATTCCAATATGGCCAAAACCGGTGCCTACTATATGCATACATTGTGATAGTCAATCAGCTATAGGTAGAGCACAGAGTCATATGTATAACGGTAAGTCACGACACATTCGTCGTCGACATAACACCGTAAGACAACTACTCTCTAATGGAATTATTTCCATAGAATATGTTAAGTCTAAAGACAATATAGCGGATCCACTAACCAAAGGGTTAGCAAGAGAGTTAGTTGAAAATTCATCGAGGGGAATGAGACTTAAGCCTATTAAATAAGAGTTACCACAACGGCAACCCGACCTAGTTGACTGGAGATCCCAAGATCTAGGTTCAAAGGGACAACCGAGTTGTGATTGACTCAGAAGGATCACTGGGGAGTCTAACTCCTACCCATTTCTTTGATGAAATAGTGATGTCTGCAGCGTTAAAGGTTAAATAAAACTTTTAATGATTCTTATATCTAGGTTAACCTAGTGGAGTATAGTAGGATACTCTTCATAAGAATTACCTATGTGAGTGTGAACTGGGCCGGTTCTGTGAGATTTGTGAAGGGCTACAATTCTCTAGAGCACTCATGAAAGACCAGGTTGTTCAGGGCCAAAATGAACACAATAGTGAGAACTAAACTGTGTCTGGGAATATATTGTGTGAGTTCTATTGTCTTGGTTTACACAAACGGCTGAACAGTTCAAGACATCATGTTCACTGGTTAGCTAGTAAATCCGATAATGCTCACAAGGGAAGGTTCAAAGCCAAAAGCTACCTATCCTTTGCAGAATATTTTCAATTTCTGTACTCTCTGTATTTAGATCATGTTGTTGCATTTTCTCTTCGTCAAATTCCATTCATGTGGGGGATTGTTGGAAAAATGGTTTAATATAGGCATATTTTTTAGCCTAAATTTGAGTGGGCCCCAAACGTTGTTTGGGGTGGGTCCGAAGAGGTGAAGACAGAACGTCAAAACCATTTATGAGTGAATAGGAAGTTGACGTCGTTTTCGGGTCTAACATTAATTTTTTAGATAAAATTCATTTGAATTTTTTCAATAAAATTATTGTGGGAATTTAATTTAATTCTAAATTCAAATTTTGGGTTCTTGAGTGGTTTCCTAAAGTTTGTAATTGAGGGAATTTAATTTAATTCTAAATTTAAATTTTGGGTTCCTAAGTAGTTTCCTAAAATTTATACCTCTTTTCTTTATTTATTAAACTATTCAATTTGTTATATATATATATATTTCAAATAGTTTAATAAATAATGTACCAATAGCTTTTTTAAACTTTGACAAACGGTTGCTTTTTCAAAAGTTTGAATAAAAGACCAACGGTTGCTTTTCCAAAAGTAAGAATAAATAGTGTTCATTGGCATACGGTCAGAATTTATTTATAACAGGTCGCACCTGTTTGGACCTCTATATTTGTCTATAAATACAAATCCCTTTCGAGCAGTCCAGGGTGATCCCAAAAATCAGTTTGTTCCTTTGTTACTGTCCAGTTTGTTATCTTTGGTGCATTGGTGCATTATTCTTCATTTTAGTATTAGAATAAAATTCAGAGAGTTAGAATACAGGTTTGGTTCGCCGAACAAATTGTTTGGAGTACTACTACAATTTGTGAAGATCATTGTAACCTGGGAGATAGACGCCACTCAACCGTAAGTACCGTAGCGGGGCGAATCTGTCTTAAGGACAAAGTGTCACTGTAGACGTCCCTGAATGCCCCGGGAGGATGAGTCCCGTTCTGTTCATTTTGGGCTTACTACAGTTCGGACTCAAATTGTCACGGTTCTCAATCTGAACCAAAGAGTCCAAATCCAGCAAATCGTTTTGAGAAAACAGATTTTTGAAAGAAGTGCCAAACATGGACTGCTTTGCCAGATACAGAGTGGCCACCTAAATATTTTATTTTTGGAAATTTTAGGTAACCCTGACTCGTGCCTAAGGCCACGTGTCCATCATCACCAAAGTTTCCTCGGCTCGGGAACTTGGGTACGATTGGGGAAGGTCACTTTGTGAGCACCCCCGCTCTCCCGATCAAAGATCGCCCTCTACTAACCATGATATTTAGTTTTGAAAACATTATGCATTCTTATTCCGGTTATTAGCCTAGATTTACTATGTGATGTGCACAGCATACAAGTATAGACTGGATCGCCTGAATTGAAACAAAACATTTCATGTTTATTTTTGAAAGATGGTTTGCTACCCGCAAGTAGGCTTAAAATGCAGATTTTGCCACCTTCAGGTGGGCTTAGAAAAGATGGTTTTGCCACTATCTAGTAGGCTTAAAACTCACAGTCCATGCATTGTTCCAATCCAAATAACCCAACCTTCACCCACAGGCATTCAGGCAGTTATATCACATAAGCAAATAGTCTCATAGTAAGCATGCTATCATGGCAGTCACTCACACACATGCAAGGATGCTAAAGCGTAAAAACTCACCGAGTACTCCAAGCCAAAACAGAAACTATGTTAGAAATCCATGCATGATCCTAACTATACAGAAATGCCTAATGCAACACATGCAAAATGCAACTAAGATAGGCCCGGCTATTCTAAACATGGCATATGGGATGCTACAGCTAACAAGTATTCAACTTGGAATTGAAATACAATGCAGTGAGTTATGATGCGCCGAGCTCGGTGCATGCAAAACAGATGAATGAATGCAAACATGCTATCATATTGTATGCTAATTGAAACATGCCCTATTCTAACCACCATAAGCTGGTAAATAAAAGGGAGAAAGACATGGGGTTGGAAGACATACATTACACGCACGCACACTTATTACAATTTTGCCCTCACTCGGAGGGTCCGAATAAATAATACAATCCCAAATGAATAATTACAGTTCGAATAATTACAAAACCCTAATTAATTAACAAATGAACTAGGAAAACAGTAAATTGGCATGCAAGCCCATGGACCACCTCAGCTCTGTTCCGAATGATGAATGATGCGTGCTTGAGTTGCCTTACGTAGAAATCCATTACGATGCCCCAATTAACATCTGTTTACAATTAAACCCGGAATATTGCACGAAGCTCCAAAAGACTGTCGGTTTCTGATTTGCTGCAACAGAAAGCAAGAAAGGGGCATGGTAATGTATTTTCACATATGTATGCTTGACTACTCTTCAGGGAGTATAGTTCTCGATCCTCGTGCCACCAATCACGCATCTCGATGCATGATGGCCGAGAAGTCGAATTGCATGACTCAATGTGAAATGAATGCACATATAAACACAACAAGACCGAGACTCCATCATGGTTAATCCGGAGTGTCGGCGACTGGGAATTGAGACACGTTCCGTCACTCGAAGTACAAAACTTCTCTCGTTTCTCGTGTTTGGGCTAACTCCTATCCCAAACATAATGCAAATGAGATGGCATACACAATGTGACTAACATACAACCTAGCATGCACGATACTATGAAATGGCATACACAATGCTCGATGTAACATGGCATACACGATGCTCTAACATGCAACCTAACATACACAATGCTATGAATTGAGATGGCATACACAATGCAATATGGGTTTACACCAATATGAGTGGACCTCAGCTACACTCACATCAGTAACCATAAGATGAAAATGAGATTATTGAAATACGTGCACACATATACGCGAACCGAGGACCGAACCTAAGGCATAATATGCAACTCTAACAAGGCATGGCAAGGCATGAAACATGGCATTCAAACATGCAAATTCCAGCACTGAATCGTGATGCAAAATGATCCCGAATCATGAATATATGTCATACAATGCATGGAATGGTCCCGAAACTCAAAACTAGGCATATGTATTGACTTATAGCTATACAAAGCATGCATTATTTGACCATGAAGTATAAAGACAGAGCCAAGGCAGTCCCAAAACATGAACATTTCTAGTTCAAAGCATGACCAAAAGATGCTAGCATGATGGACTAAAATAACATGCAACTTTGACTAGCAAACATGATTTACATGGCATGTATGTGAAGCATGTGAGAACTCATCAAACCAGAAAAAATCAATGAATAAAACATGTCAAAATATGCCCAAATAACCACTAAAATTCAGCCAATGTATGCAAAAATGAGGGGCTCCTTTGGAAGGGCATAAAAGGGGTTATTAAGTACATACACCATGGACACTTAGAATAGCTGAACTAACTCTAGAAATGAGTTATGGGGGTCTTAAAACCCACTGAAAAGTGATAGAAACAAAGCTTGGAAGCTTGAAAATAGGGGGTCCTTTGGAAGGCCAAAAAGGCCACCAAACAAGACAAGGAGAGAGGGGGTCACCCCCCTCTGATTTTGGCCTTCAAGAATACACCTGAGCCACTAAAAATCCACTAGATTTCAATGGCTAAGAGGCCAAACCATGGCCAATGCAAGTGTTCTAATGCATAGCCCTAATCATGAAGAGATGAAGCATGCATAGGGGGAAGATGACCCCAAAAAGAGGATAGACCTTAATCAAACATGAAGATGATTTCAAAAAAAGACTTTTTTCAGTTCAGGTCAAGGTCCAAAAAGGCTCACAGATAAGGCTAATGTATCATGCAAAAATAGCCCTAAAAGAGAGATTGGACAAACAGGGTAGTAAAAGGCCTCAAACAGCCAAGTTCCCTTCAACAAAGTTGAAGAGGGGATCAAAACAAGATACTTTTCAGTTTATGAAAAATCTCGAATATGCTCACAAGTAAGGCTACAATATGATGCAAAAATGGCCCTAAAAGAGAGATAAAGGGTAAGGGGAAGTAGATGGCCTCAAACAGAAAAGAGTCCTTCAACAAAGTTGAAGAAGAGCTCAAAATAAAACTATTTTCAGTTCAGGTCAAAGCCCAGAAATTCTTGCAAAAGGGGCTAAGATATAGAGCAAAATAAGGCAAGAAAAGGAAAAATAGGGACTCACCCTTGTAGCACAGCAAAGCAACAGCCTTTGGTCTAAGATTCCGAGCTTCCAACCTCTGCAAATGGCCTCCAAGTTGCTGGAATGGAGTGTGGAGGTGGTAGTCTATGAGGTGTAGGGTGAAATGGCCAAGAACCAAAGTGTTTGGAGGCTTGGAGGAGATAGACATATGGTTGTATGTATCAATGCCCTGGCTGGTTTTTCTAACACTTAGAAATGAGGTAGGGTGCTGGTTATATAGAGGGAGAGGAGCCAAAGAAAAGGGGGGAAAAACCAATTCAAATCTCCCCCAAAAGGACAGACCCTCGGGCGGGTGCAGTAAAACAGTTGGCACAACCGAATGCCCAGAGGGACAAACTTGGCCTGCCAGGTTCAAAAGGTTCAGGTGGCCGGCCGGCCACCTCCCCTAGCCGGCCGACCAGGGGTCAAAGGGGTCAAGCAAAATTGCTGGTCAGCCATCCAAGAAATGTGGCCTCCCAAGTGAGTGCAACACAGCTATGTGGAGAAAAACCAGAAAATGTAACCCAAGAGAGAGAAAAACCAACTTTTTAGAGGGGTTCAAAAGGGTCAAGGACAATTGCTGGCTGGCCTACCCATATTGGT
This sequence comes from Camellia lanceoleosa, assembly GCA_025200525.1. Classification (NCBI taxonomy): domain Eukaryota; kingdom Viridiplantae; phylum Streptophyta; class Magnoliopsida; order Ericales; family Theaceae; genus Camellia; species Camellia lanceoleosa. The sequence goes on from CM045772.1 coordinate 45,336,763, forward strand.
GGCCTCCCAGGTGTGTGCAATACAATGGTGTGGTGGAAAGTCAGAAAAAGTGGCCCAGGAATGGGAAAAATTAGCTTTCTAGTGAAGAAAACGGGCGATGAAGAGCGATGAAGGAATAAAGCTTGTTTTTCAGAAAAATTGCTGGCCTTTCACCTTCCTACAACCTTTCTAATAATGAAAATAAGGTTCCTGCCAAAAATGGACCAAGACGGATGCAAAACGAAGGTTCGGGGGCCGAAATACGCAGTTCAGGGCCCCGAAAACAGGCTGTTAGGCACCAGAAGTGGCGTTTGACCACGAAGTTGGTCTCTTGGGCCACAGTGTCCCTCAAAAGGGAGGAAACAAGGTGTGTGCCAAAAACCGGAGCAATCGGAGGTAGTTAAGCGGTCCCGAACCGAGGCACACGGCCGACGGCTCCGAAAGCCAAGAATCGGGCTCCAAACGGAAAAAATGGCCTACGACCACGAAACGTAGCCTACGGCCACTGAGATATGATCTACGAGACCTCTCTCTCCCTTTGGGAAGAGAAAACAAAGAAAACAGGACCTAGTTCGCAAACCGAGGCAAAGCACAAAAGAGCCCCGAAGTCCGGAGGCAAGGCTCGCAGCCGAGACTCCGCAACCTCAGAATGAGCACAATATGCAACATCACCAAGCGCTCAATCGGTGACGTCTGAGTCTTAAAGTCGGTCAAAAATGGGGTGTCTACAGTCACACACTTGACTTGGTCTTAATTTTAATTCGGTTCGATAAATAAATCTGGTATGTTATTTATTTATTCTGTTTGAATTTATTTCAAGTTATTTTATGTACACAGAAGATTGTTCCAACAACTATGCTAATAATCAATTTACATGAGTACTTGGACCTTAAGGATGAGTTTAGATAGGACTCTAAACGATTCGAATAATTCGCGATCTTGATTAAGTTTGGTTTGTTTAATTAAATAAATAAATAAATGAATTTAAGCTTGACTTTTAGGATCATTATGTAAATGAGAGTTTGAGCTCGAATAAATTCGACTCATTTATTTTTATTTAAATTATAGAATAAATATATTATTTATATATTAAGTAATATAAAAATTTATATAAATAAAATAAAAACATAAATATATGATTTATATGTTAAATAATTAAATAATAGTAAAAGAAATTTCATTATTGAGTTTTGAGTCGAGCCACACCTGAGCTCGAATTGGATAATCAAGCTTGATAAACAAATGAACCAAGCTTGAGCCTTCCAAAGCTCGGTTTGCCTCCTTTGTAACCCTATGTGTAGATCATAGATTTATATAAGAATTTGGATGTAGAAAAAAAAATTAGGGTGAATTATACTTTTTACCCCTATAGTTTAACCCCAATTTCGCTTTAGTCTCTATTATTTCAACTTAAACAAATTGGTCCTTACACTTTAATTATGTTAATTTGGTTTCCAACCTCATTTGTGTTTAAACGGTCCCTACCAATGTTTCTGTCCAAATTTCATAGTAAAAAAAAACTGTGTTTTTGTCAAAATTTAGATGGAAAATGACACTCACCTCGTTTGGGAACAGGCTAATTTAGTAACTTTTTGGCTATTTGGCTAAAAAGGTAGGTAAAAAAAACTTGTATGTTTGGGATGACTTTTTGGCTAATTACGAAAAGATATGCAAAAAGTAGAGAGAAAAGAGAATCTTTGACTTTTTGGTATGGATGGTTGGCTTTTTGGCTAATTTAGTAACTTTTTGGCTAATTGGCTAATTTTGTCAGTCCCCAAACGGTCAGAATACAAATTGATGATTAAACTGACACAATTAAAATATTAAAGATCAAAATGAAACACTGAATATTTTGAAGACCGACAACATATTAAATACGATGAAAATGAAACATTATCTTGTTTGTTTACACGGTCCTTTTATGAAACATTTTCTACACATGGTACAACTATTTAGAATACAATGTTGGTCAAAAGTCCATGCGTAAGGATTTAACAGATTTAGTTCCATAAATATCACTTATCTGTTTAAATTTGTATTTTATTTGTTTGATTTTTTTAACCTATCTATCCAAATTATTTTAACCTATCCTTTTCAATATTTTTAACCTATTTGTCCAAATTATTTTTAACCTATGTATTTTAATTTGTTAAAAAAAAATTAAGATATCTATTACTAAATTATTTTAACCTATCTTTCTTAATATTTTTAACCTATCTGTACAAATTATTTTTAATCTATATGTCCAAATTATTTTTAACATATGTATGTCAATCTATCCAAATTTATTTTAGCATATCTATTACAATATTTTTAACCTATATTTTCAAATTAACCTAACCTGCTAAAATTTTTATTTTTTTAATCTATCTATCCAAATTGTTTTAATGTTTTCAATCTATCTGTCCAAATTATTTCAATCTATTTGTCCTAGTATTTTTCTTATATGTGCAAATCGATTCTCTCTGTCCCAATATTTTTTGCTTTATCTATACTAGTATTTTTTATATGTACAGATTGAATTTATATTATTTGTATAGGATTTTTTGAAAAATTAAAACAATATTGAAAAATACAAAGGCAACAAAGCAAAAAAATCTATATTCACAAAGTGACGCATGTGCTCTGCTTGTAGAAATTATTCAATTCCGAACTACATCACTTCAAATCAAACCAAATGAAGAATTTTCATCAACTGGACCAAAATACAAAGTCTCAAGCACAGAATGGTTCTATATTTCGATGATTAACAAGTGGAAAAATTGAGACAATACTGAAAACATATATTAATTTGAGAAATAGTTTGAAAATCCAAAAACAAAATTATTATAAGAAATTGAAAGGCGTTACTTGATCAAGATAGATGTTTCCATGGATGTGATCATGAACAGGCTTTAAGAATCATGGATCCTCCATTGATCAGCAGGTCTTCATTGTTGCATAAGAGAGAGAGAGAGAGAGAGAGTGTGTGTGTGTGTGTGTGTTAAGGTTTCAAACTGATTGAAAGCAGAACGCGCGCGCACGCATACACACACATACACAGAAAGAAAATAGTGTGCGTGAAAGGAGACGGAGAGGACAGATAAACATATAGTGTTGTTATGGACCCAAACATTTGAATAGATAGACATCTACGGTCCTTATGGATCCAAACAAAATGCTAATTTGGACAGTTAGACATATAATGTCCTTATGAATCCAAACCAAACGCGATTGGATCTATAGCATTCATAAAAGGCAATTTTACCATCCGATCCCAATAATTAAATGTATTGCCCATTAGGTCTTGAGTTTTTGTCTCATACACCATGAAGTCTTGTTATATTTTTTTATCCCGATTTTGTTCCTTTGATGTTATACATTGTGTGTTTGGTTTGAATTTTGTGGTTCTATTTGATTTTTGTGAGCTTCTGGGAGCAAGAATTTGAATATGGAACTGGTTAGTGAGTGAATGGAACTGATTCTATACTTGGAGATCATCGGTGAGTTGTGTTCAAATCTATTTGCAATTTGAAGTTGAGTTACAATTGATTTGGAGTTTATTGCAGTTGATGATCGTAGAGTTTAGCTGCAACTGTAGTTGATTTTTGTGATCATGTTCGTGATTTTGTTAGGTTTTTGGTTCGTTTTATTGATATACATATGTGTGTGTGTGCGCGCGCGCGCGTGTGTATCTATCTATATCTATACATATATGTGATTCTATGATTCTGTGATTCTTTGATTTTATTGATTTGTTGATTTTGGAAACTGTTTGATTATTTGTTGATTTGTTGCGATTTATTGTAAGAACAGTGTATTATTGTGTGAAATTTATATAAAGGGATATGTATATAGAGTTATATACTTTTTGTTTGAGTTTTTTATTTTGATTTTGTTTTTGATATTATTGTTATGATGTTGTTTTTGCCATTGAATTTGTGTTTTCATCATGATATTGAAAGGTTTTAGATATGTAAACGTGATGAATATTGGATTTTTTTTGTTGCAAAATTGTTTTGGTTTAACAGAGTTGCTAGTTTGTTATTTTCTACAGTGATAAATTTATCAGTAAGTATAAGATTAGAAGATGAAAAAGTTGTGTAATGGTTTAATTGTGTAGATAAGGGTGCTATTTTAACTCATTATAATCTAGAAGATGAGAATAATACACTCAATATACTTGCTGGGAAATCTTTTATGCAATGGGAAGTCCATACATTGAATTTTCTAGATTCAATGTAAAATTGTAAATGGGATGATATGTAAGATTAATATGATTTTGTGATTTTTGGATGTGTTTGAGTTGGTCAATAATTTTATCACTGTATTAGAATTTTTTTTTTAATTTGTTTGAATTGTTTGCTGAAATATAATTGTTGTATGTGGTAGGATTTATAGTGATCAAAAATTGTTTGTTTATTATGTGCAAGTTTAGATGTGTGATATTAGTTATCAAGTATAATGATGAATTTAATTTCAAGGATTTAGTATATAAATTATGTGCAAAGTGGAGTGAGTTAGTTGGTAGATCTTTGAATCTTTCGTATTCAATGCTTGGACATTATTGTTGTGGTCTAAAAAATGATTAGGATTTGGAGGTTATGGCTAGACTTGCACTTTCTTGTGATGTTTGCCATATTGATGTTTCTATTAAGTGTGTTCTTTGTGTTAGGTTTTTATTCTTGGCAATCTCATTTGACAAAACTCCTTTTAGTTATAATTTTATTCAATCTTGTATTTAAGTAAGGCTATGAGTTTTATATGCAAATCCAACCCAAATTGTGCCTTGCAGAGATGTTTCAGGAGTTAATTCTTTCATATTTGCCACTTCCCTGACTATGTCGAGGATTGAGCTGCCCGATCAACTCGCGAGGGTGTCCCTTGGTGGGTTCGGTGCAGCATTCGGGCAGGGTCGAGGGGCAACGCCCCTGAAGCAAGAAGCAAAATTGCAGTCGAAATTGTTTAGTCCTCAAGCGGTCATTCCTGCGCTCAAGCGGAGATCACGACCTTTCAAAAGTTTCACTAGTCTACAAAAGTACTGGGAGTTGTTTTTTCTCGCTCGAGCGTAGATCTGCTCGAGCGGCCATTCTTGCACTCGAGCGGAGATCACGGATCAATTTTCTATAAATATGTGGTTTTATCCGTTTTTAGGGTTATGGCTTTCAAATCTTCTTCTTGGGTATTAGGGTTTTTATCTTGAGCTTCTTTACTTGTTTCCTTTGATATCCGTGAGAGTTTATATCATGAATTGAGTAATTATATCAAAGGGTTTGTTTTATTTTGTTTCATTCAAAAGGAGAGAGTTATTCTTTGGTGGATTCCATGGAATTTGGGCTTGAAGCTTTGGTGGATTCTAGAGTGGCTCATCGTCGTGGATTCAATATCGGCGTTGTGGATTCAACATTGGGCAAGACAATTCCGAGGTAAAGATGGGGCTGGAAGAGGCACATAGGGGTCGATTCGATTCAGGCGTAGATTCGCTAGGTAATTGAGAGTACACTTGTGTAATTCATTTATGTCTTCTTAGTGGATTGTTTTGTGGCTTTTACCTGTGGTTTTTTTTATCACAATTGGAGGCGCTCTAATTGTGGTTTTTCCATGTTAAAATCGTTGTGTTGATTTGTCTTTGATTGTTTGATTGGAATTGCTATTTTTTGTTAAAATTGATACATAATTACAAATCAATATCTAGGGGATTTCTAGATTTTTCACTTTGGGTGAAGGTTCAATAATTTGTGATGGTGAAGCTAGAAGTATTAGTTGTGTTGTTTGTGAAACTTATTTTTTGCCTTCATTTTATTCAAACCAACGGAAACCTTCACTCTCCAATGGTTGGGTTAATTATATAAAAGGAGTAGGACAAAGGTTTACTCAAGGAATTGTTGAATTTGGGATGGGTTGTCAAAGTATTGTATTCATTTCGATTTTAATTTTGATTTCGTTAAGAATGATAAAGATCGTGTCACTGTTCATTGTAAGACAAGGGCTGATTTGGGATATTTATGGAATGTGTATGCTAGAGTGGAAAATTCTAGTAAAGCTTTTGTTATTAAACAATTTGATGATGTTCATATGTGTAGATCTTCTTTTCGTACAGTTAAGCATGTTAGGATGACTTTGAGTATGATTGGTGGGTTAATTTCAGGTGGGGTTCGTACTAAGCATTTGACATCGGTTAGTGAGGTGGTTCATGATTTCAATGACTACTATTGAACAAAAGTTTCTTATCGACAAGTATGGATGGATGTTGAAAAAGCAAGGGGTGCTGTTTTTGGTAACTATTCATTGTCATTTGATGATCTTCATTGGCATGTTGTTGCCACTAATGATGCTAATCCAGGGAGTGTTTTTTATATGAAATTTGATGTTGATAGTAAAGGAAGGCATTATTGTTTTTCACTTTCGAGGCATGTATTCATGGTTTCAAGTATTATTAGCCTGTGTTAACGCTTGATGGAACTTTCTTGAAAGGAAGACACAAAGGTTGTTTATTGGCTGCTACAACAAAAGACATAACCAAGGTATATTTTGTGTCATTTGTTATTATTTTTAAAACAGTGACAATTTTATCATTTTTTTTATTGGAGAGCGTTGACTATGGAGTATGGTCAATCTATTAGTGATAAATTTATCATTGGTTTGGTATTATTAGTTTTGCTTTTGTTTTGTAATCATTTTTATTTGTTATTAATGAAGTGTATATTTTTTTGTATGGTTATATCCGTTATATTTTTCCATTGTTGATAATGAAAATTACGATAGTTGGCATTGGTTCTTGTTAAAATTATTGGTTATTTTGACTCTGGGAAGGGATATTGTGTTTGTGACTGATTGATCTGGAGGTTTGCTGAAAGCTTTAGCTGAGGTATTTTCGTTTTCTTCTCATTCTTTTTGTCAATGAAAAGTCGTGAATCTAAAGAGTATTTGCTTACTTTTTTTAGCAGATATGCATATACTCCTACTATTGAGTTGTTTAATGAGCTATTTAAAGAATTGTTGTAGTCGTAGTGTTTAGAAGTTTTTTGAGAATTTGCCTAATGAGCTTTGGTGTAATGCTTATTTTCAAGGCAAGACATATGGTGAAATGTGCACAAATGTTGCAAAATCTTTTAATTCATGGAATAGGGATGAGCGCCATTTGTTTTCTACTAGTCTTGTTAATGCTTTACGAGTGAAACTAATGGAGCAATTTTCAAATAGGAGAGAAGTTGAGAATAAGTGGAATCGTATTTTTTTTTTAATGATACAAAGGCATGGATAATTAAGAAATGTAGCGATGACATTTATGAAATCCAATTAGATCATTTAGTTATGGTCGATATTGGGAAACGTTCTTGTTCTTGTCGATTGTAAGAAATTGATTCTTTTCCTTGCAAACATGGTTTTTGTGCTATAAAAAGGGATGAGAAGGATCTGAATTGTTTTTTTGATGATTACTACCATATTCATAGTTATTGTGATTTGTATTCGTAATCTATCTATCCAGTTCCTAGTATGTGGAAGCCAAATGTAATTGATAATGATGACGTTGTTCTACCTCCTCTTTGTAAGAGACCAGTTGGACGTCTAAGAACAAAGAGAATACATTCTAAGAGTGAAATCAAGAGAATTAGGTGCACTACGTGTGAAAGATGGGAATTCATAATTGCAAGACATGTAAAGAAGCTTTGGTTTAGTTGTATTATTTTTAATTGAATTACTTTGTTGAGAGGTGTTAGTTGCATTGAATGATTGAATATTTTTGAAAAGATATATCATTTCGGTAATGCATTGAATGATTGAGGAATTTTTTGAGTAATTTTTTTTTTTTTTGATATTGTTATTAAATGTTGTTGTTGTTGTTATGTGTGTGTGTGTGTGTGTGTGTGTGTGTGTTTTTTTTTTTTTTTTTTTTAATAGTGATAAATTTATCACTAGTTGGTTATAATGAGTTGGTATTTTTTTTTTTTTAACAGTGACAAATTTATCACTGTCTAAATGAAGTAATCAAGCATCAATAGGGTTGTTGAATTTTGTTATTTTCAATAATAATAAATTTATCAGAGACTGTATAGGAAAAGTTGATATTTTCTTACATTTATCTTAGTGGCTGATAAATTTAGCACTGTTATATCCAATCAAATATTTTTTTGTACAGTGATAAATTTATCACTCGTTAAATCAAGCAATCAAGCATTAATGGGGTTGCTGGTTTTTTATATTTATTTTCAAACTTGCTAAATACCTGGAAACTGCAAAATGTACTAGTGTTTGTGTTTTAATTTTTAATTTGGGTAAAAAAAATTTATTTTTTATATTGTTTTCTTTACTTTAATTGGGAAAAAAGAATGAGAGAGAGAGAGAGAGAGAGAGAGAGAGAGAGAGAGAGAGTTGCCGATTTTTGTTAATTTTAACAATGATAAATTTATCAGTGTAAAAAAATGAAAAGTGTTATGCTAATAATCAAGAAATTCAAACCTACTATGAACCTTTAAATTTGACACAAATAATCAAATTATAATAAATATTTAAAATAGTTCATTCAAGCATGAATAGTAAATCAAAGACCAAAAGAATGGCATTTGTATAAAATAATAATGATATCTATTAGGTTTTTGTTATTGGTAATCTCGTTTGACAAAACTCCTTTCAGTTGTAATTTTATTCATTCTTTTATTTCAATGAGACTATGAGCTTTTAGATGCGAATCCAACCCGAATTGTGCCTGATAAATTTAGCACTGGCTAAATCAAGCAATCAAGCATTAATAACCTATTTGGTAAAAACTGATTTTTTTACAATAAATCAAAAACCAACTATAAACCATTGGGTGTTCTACACAAAATTGGAAACCAATATGATGAATGTCAGACAAACCATATAGACAAACTAGTTTTTTGATCAAATAAACCATACTTACTGTTTTATCAAATTCTTTGCTAAAATATAAACCATTGAGTGTGTGTGAGACAATGTAAAATACTGAAGAACTGAAGAAAAACCAATAAAGAGACAATGTAAAATACCTCTAATTTAGTGTTGAACGATGGGTCTTAAAGCCACTATTGGGAAAAAAAATTCAGAATATAAGTTAAGGATTAAAAAACCTAGAGATTCTCAAAAACATTATAAAAAAAAAATTGTGGGTTTGGGAGAATGGCATGTATTAGATTGATTAAAAGCCCTAAAATTGGTGGGTTTGGGAGACAATACCCAACCTAAATGACCCATAAACAAAATCCTAAAATAATTACCAAAATAGACACGGCATACCAAAACAGTCACAGCCCCACCAACTCAGGGCAGAACAATGTTCGATCATTGTGGTAGGTCTCTCATAGGCAAACTATCAAACATGTTATGGCCATAGAGGGCCTGTGTTAGGTAAAACAGATATGCATATGCATAACACTGCGAAGACATAGTAATCGAGGTTAAAAATAATGAAAACCGCCAATTAACAATAAACAATCATTCAAACAATTAATAAATAGAACTTTAATATACAATTGTGAAGTTAAATTTAACCTTTAAGTCTATATTGGCTGCCAAATTCTAATAAAAACAAGAAATCAAACCTCAAATTATACAGATTGGAAGGCTAAATAAACCCAATTTTAAACCCAGAATGTGTATTCATGAAATGAAGGCGAAGAACAGAGAGAGAAGGGCAAAAAAAATCAAACCCAATCAATAGAACTACAGAAGCCCAAAGTTGGGGTAAAATACCTTTGTTCTTGAAGACAATAGTGGGTCGTCATCGTACACATGAACTATCCCAATTTGAAACAAATGAGACATGGACATTGTCGTGATCGACCCATACCTGTTTATCGCGAAGCCACCACAGATAAGGGAGAAAGCTAAAGAGAATTGAAATCCGAAAGCACAGCCAGTAGATGTATCAGTTTGGGCACAGGAGGGGGGCAGTACAATCAACAATGGCGGAGGTAGAGGTGGAGAAAGAGCAAGGAAGGAGGCGGCAATCTTCTTCGAGGATGACGCGGTCGTCGTGAAGAGGGGTAAAGGAGGTAGTAGGCCATAGAGAAGAAGAGTGTGAAGAAAATGCCGTTGGTCGTGAATGAGGGAGAGGTAAGGCAGTCGTGTAGAGAGGGAGTTGAGGAGAATGTGTGTGGTACTGAAAGCAGACGTGTTTGGGCAGACATGGAAGAGAGAGAGAGAGAGAGAGAGAGCAAAGAGGGTTTGAGCGGGAATCTAATTGATCTGCACCATTAATATATTTTTAGGATTGATCTCAGCCATTCAAAAGAAATGTATCTCTGATGCATTTTATATATTTTCAAAATCCATTCTGCTTTATTATATAGATATATATAATTATGAAAATTGGCTTACCTTTGTATTTTCTGTTTTTTTTTTAATTTAAAAAATTTGACATAATTTTTTTAAACAATCACTAAACACAAAAGTAAGTCGAACTAAAAAGTCAAAAAAGGATGCTCCCAAAAGAAGCCCAAATTTTACATCTGATGATGACTTATCCAAATTCTTCACAATAAACAGATGCCAAGGATTCCCTAGACTGGTCCTCTGGTATTTTTATTTCTGAGAGATATTTTGAAGCAAAACTATCATCTTCCTTAAATCCATAACAGCTTTTGGGAAGGAGAACCAAAGGTCAATCGCTTGTAACTTGAAATCTTCTACCAAATGCAAGACCGGATCCACCTGAGAAGATATAACCATAGTAAAGCATATTTGTGTGAGAATAATATTAGTATAGTATATACTATACTAATATTATTCTCACACTACGAGGTAGTCTTCATGATGTAAATGAGAATGATGATGCAAAAAAAAAAAAACAAAAAGAATTGGCATTCAAGAAAGATTGATTGCTTTAGGAAATAATTAACAAGGATATGGAACTAAAACCGTGACCTGCAATGAACCACATACCGTTTTATTTGTAAGAGCAGCCTTAACACATGGAAGAAGGGAAAGTATATTGTAGGCTTTCGATGAAAGGATAATCATCGAAGTTGCCAAAGTAAAGAGGGATCTGTGTCATGACAATGGCAATGGCCCTGTGGAAACAACAGGACATGTCTTGAGTTGGCACAGTTGATGTCCCACTAAGTCAATCTTACTCATTCATTACATCGCTATTATGGCATTTCATTAAACACCAAAAATGGAAATAAAGAACAAAGCATATATAAAAA